>CM061355.1:44569153-45819153 GCA_030867105.1 Liasis olivaceus | reverse complement strand
ATATTATGAGGATGCTTATGCATATGCTTTTAAACATTACCAAAATTTCTTACTTCAAAAATCAAGGAGTAAGTGAAATTTTGCAGAGTCTAGGAACATTTGCTATGCCTTGACAATTCAGATTATAGTGTTAAAACAGTAAATTGCCAGGTCTTATAGATACAGACATGATACCCGTTGGTACAAGGCTACTTGCCAGAAAACCTTTCCCCTCCCCCCCCCCCCCCCCAAGTTCTTCTTAGATAATTTATAAGATTTGAATGTGACCAAGTCTTATTTAGGACCTCATTAAATATATCTTGAAGAATGATGGAAGCATGCTATGACTCTGTCCTTTTTATTCCATCCATATCACTTAAAATTGTTGTATTCCCCCATGGGAACAGAAACCCTAATCATGCAGTAGAGGATGGTTATGGCTGTTCTTCAGAAGTTGACAGTGAAAGGATCGGAGTGCATTTAACCACCTTCACCTTAAAACGTCTTTCAAAATGAACATCAGGTATGAGAGTAACTCTGCTTAGTCCAGCATTTTGTGGTTCACAATGGCCAACCAGATGCCTCTGGTATGCTCACAAGCAGAAGAAGGAGATGTGTCTTTCTCCTGCTATTATTCCTCTGCAACTGGCCTACCCAGAGATAATAATGAGTTTTCAAGATGAATTGAACTTGATAGCCTTGTCTTCCATGTATTTAGCCAATTCCATTAGTTAATGAACATCACTTGAATTGCATAGGTTAATTATGTACTATGTCAAGAAGTGTTCTCTTTCCTCTGTTCCAAAGCTGCTTTCAGCTAGCTACATTAGATGACCTCTGGCTCAAGTGTTCTCAGAGAAAGAGAGAGAGAGAACTTGTCTCTATCTGCTTTCTCTGTGCTATTTATGATTTTCTACACTTCAATCATATCTCTACTTGTTACCTTTTTTCAAAACTAAAGACTGTAGCCTTTTCTCATAAGGCAAGCGTTAGAGCCCCCTGATAATTTGGGTTGCCTTTTTATGCACTTCCATTGTATCCTTTGGGAATGTAGTAATGGGAACTGAACATAGTATTTCAGAAAAAGACATGCCATAGATTTGTAAAAGGGCATTACAATGTGGCATTTGCAAGTTGGTTGACTATTCACCCAGTTCAAAGAGAACTTTTGGGACCTCTATACAATCCCTTTTGGTTGTTATCGGCCTGAATAATTTATTAACAGCAAACTTGGTTAACTGTTTATCCTTAAGTCACCATCATTTGTGAGGGCATCTTCTACCCTTTCTTGAATGATTTTGTTCATCTTTATAAATTGTAGGAGGAGAGTCATGTTGGTCTATGATAGACAAAATCAGGAAGAATCTGGCTGCACCTTTTCAGACCATATATATATATACATATTAAAAGGCATAACTTTTTATGAACTGCAACTTACTTCATCAGATGCATTGAGTGCCTAACTGATGTAGGAAGGCCACTCCATGCATCTGTTGAAATGAGCTGTAATTCTCAGAAGCTTATGCCTTTTAATAAAATTTGTTACTCTGAAAAAGTGCTACCAGACTCCTTCTCATCTTTATATAGTAATTGTCTTAAGAATCAATTGAATGCAATGTGATACTTAAAGATTAGCAGTGGGTAATGCAACCAAACATGCAAATTAATACCATTCATTATTTTTCCTCAACGTGGCTTTGATACCAATGCTAATCTTTAATAAATAAATAGTAATAATGTATAAACAGATATGATGCAAGAGGAAATATATTGAAGTTTACTTTGTTTTAGGTTTTTAGATTATTCATCAGAGATGAAAAAAACATATAATTAGCTTTGCTATAAATAAAATGTATAGTTGATTTATTTTAAAAAGGAAAAAAGGATTGATTCTTTAACCTGAAAACAAAATATTAATAAATAACAATGATATATTGCAATCAGTGTGAAGTTTCTTCACAGCATCACTTTGATCAGTATGACTTCAAAGCAGAGATTTTCATTTTAATTTAAAAGTGAAATAATTCAAGAAGCTGTTGTCCCAGTTTCTTTGAGAGATGTGTCAAGAATCTAAAAAGAAATCAATTGAAAAACACACAAAAGAAGTTAATTTTAGAATCCAGAATGTCATAAGGAAAGGAAAGCAACCCCTTCAAATCCACAAAGAGAAAAGGATTCACTCTCTTCAGAAAAGTGCTGCTTAGCAACACATATGGTCTTATCATCCCGAGTTTTGCAAGTTCCCTTCTCCAGATAATGTTGATTATTAAAAATGTAGAGTCTTAGGACTACCAGAATCAGGCTGCAAAAATCCAGACAACTACATGATGGCAAAATGAGTTGGAATTTTCTTTATGTCTTTGCTGCTGTCCAGTTTCTGCCTACACTGTATCAAAGTTGGGCCAATATAAACAGAGTTCCTTCCTTGCCCTTATTGTATCTGTGGAGTGTTGTCCAATGGCCTTACTTAAGGTGACCTGGGCTTTTTGGAAATGATGGATGATAGGATCTGTCTCAAAGCTCTTATGATATGTTTGTGAATCACTTTGAAGATAAAATAACTTGTATTCTGTCACAGCTGTACATATCATGGACAGAATCCACTTAATGAAGTGATTAAGGCCATGATTTGTTATGTTATGTGTGATACTTTTGAACCTGTGAGTGTGAAGAAGTGGACAGTATCTTTTGCAGTATGACTTCAGCCTTGTGGATTGGATGCCAGCCCCTTTTGATTTATGTGAGCTACCAAGGAGATAACAGATATCTGCATTTGAGGGATTGTAAATACTTATTTTAAAGTAGGAGGTTGTACCTAGCAGTGGTATGCTCCATCCTGAAGAAGGTGTCCCTTGGTCCAGAGATGCTAGACCATTTTGTTCCTGTCACCAACTTTCTGGAAAAGGTTATTGAGGAGGTGGTGGGATTTATTTACAGAGGATTCTGGAAGAACTGGATAAAGTGGGACTTGGATGGAAGATAAACAAAGTGCTTTTGGTCTTGCCTGACTTCTCAATGCCATTCAGTAAGTTTTACTGTATTAAGGTATCCTGAAGGCCATCTTTGACAGTTGGAGTCCCTATATTGGGTAGTATGGGGATAGCTAGCCCCTTAGAGACCTGTCGTCTGCAGCTCTGGAAATCATCAGCCTCTTGGACTTTCTCTTTTCTCGGTAATGCTTTGTATAGTTTTCATGTTTTATGTAATTTTATATATATTTATTATTTTAACAGATCTTGTGAGCCACCCAGAGTCCCCTATCAGGGGAGATGAGTGGAGATAAATCTAACAAATAAATAAATAATAAATATTACAGTTTCTCCATTCCTTCCTGATCAAGCTAGTCTAGTTGGTGATAGTGTGGAATGAGAGGTTGACACTAACTCAAAGGCACATGCATACATGTTACAGACCCAAGAACAATAGAACCTTGGTGAAGGTTGGGGAGCTGATTCTGTTCTTTGTTAAATTTACTTGTTGCTTGCATACCTATAAAAAAAACTTTATATGAGTTGTTCCCTAGTGTTTACAGTTTACATTATTTGGATTTTCATAACAGTGGAAGTAAATAACTAAACAGTCAAATTCTTAAATAAACATGGATCTGCATTAAACAACAGTGATGATAATAACAACAGTGATGATAACCCTAACCCTTGTCTCATTCCTGTTTTGACTATGAAGGAGACTGGTTTGTCAGTATGCACTTTAACCTTGTAAAAGGTGCTCTCATGAAAGACAACAATGACTTGGACAATTTTTTGGGGTACACCAATCACCAGAAATGGGATCCTGGTTTAAGCTATCAAAAGCACTCCTGGAATCAACAAACACAGCAATAGTTTGCAAGAGTCCTCAAGTACTTGTTTGACAGTGAAAATCTAGTCCACACAGCCATAGTCTTGTCTAAAGCCACATTGCTCTTCCCAGTTTGGAAGAGGTACTAGAGATTCTTTTACTGGCTATAAGTGTGCTTTGATAACCCACATAAGGACTTTTCCTTCTACGAACTATTCCGATAGTTTTCACGTTGTATTTTATCAACCTTTTAAAATGTAGGCATAATATCAGTAGGTTTCTAGTTAAATGACCAGTTCTTTTTTCCATAACATTGAGAGTAGGCTGTGAATATAACTGACTATTGCAGACCGCCCTGCCTTCCACCTCCGCAATGACTCAATTAGGTCCTTCAGATTTGCCAATTTTAAGCTGTTTGATAGCTTCAGCAATCTCTATTATGCTTGGCTCAGCTTCACACAGAATATTAGAGGGTGGCCCTGGATCATTCAGTTCCTTATATAATGCTGTTGATGGATCATAATTTAAGAACAATAATAATTTCATACTAACACCAATAATTCATGACATTTGTATGCCACCCAACTCTCAATGACTCTTGGTGGATTACAAAAATGAAACAAAGAAATTACAATAAAATCAATAAAAGATAAAGATAAAAGATGGCAAGCGCAACCGACCAGACGGAATGAAATGAAGGGTCTCCCTCTCCCTTACCAAAAGCTTGAATGAATGTGAACTGAATAGATCAAAATGCTACTCTTTCCAGCACTGCAGCACTTCAGCTGTCATTTTAGCAACTTGTCCTGTTGCATTATGGATGCTTGTGCTGGCTCAACTGTGCTTACTTGGTGGTGCTTTCCAGGCTAACAAGAGTGTCTGTTGGTCACTGCACTCAGCCGCTGACTCCATCTCTGCCATCCCAAAAGGTTGTCTTTTCACTTTTCCGCTTTTTGCTAATTTGTTTTTCCTTGTTGGATTTGCAAGCTTAGCTGCATTCTTTCTCATATCAAGTCAAAGGGGTCATCCATTATCCATTCTTGACACCATCTTTTCTCCACAGGAGGGCAGATTGTATCTATCACTGAGTTAATGGCGTCTCTAAATTCAGATTACTTCTATTAATAGAACATGATTATAATCCAGTAATTTAGAAGACCCAACAGGAGTTAGAGATGGTAAAAGAAAAAGTTCTCATCAATAGATGTTATTAATAAATCAATAAATACATGCATATTCTAAATTAATTCTGATAGTTCTACTGAAAATCATATGCAATCTTGTATATGATTTCTACATATATTTTAAGCAAAAACCAAACTTAAGCATAAAAATATTAGACATGGAATCTTAGCTTTACTATTATTAGTGAAAATTATTAATATTTGTCAATATGATATTTACTTCATCAGTTAGCTTAATATATCAAATGACCCTATTCATCAGAATTCAGGGCCAATAGTTCTTTAGCCACTTGGATCCTTTCAGAGAGAGAGAGCCATAATTTTATACAGTACTCTAACATTTATAAGCCTGAGCCAAAGATGTGGGACAGATACAAGCAACAGTTTGCACCACATATCTTAATGTTAGCATCAATAATTTACTATACAGAGATTCAAGTAACAAGGGCACTGAGCAATTTTACACTTGACTGGAACATAATGTGTCTAGAGTGATTCCACTAAAGAAGGAACAATTATTTCTTTTAATGAAATGATTCATAAGTCTGTTGGTCAGTTTGCTCCAATATCCCTAGATACAAGCTGTTTAGAAGCTTTGAACAGTTTCTGACCATTACAATTGGTTTTAAATGCTAATGCTCTTGCTTCTCGGAAAAGTCTGTTATTTAAAATATGCCAGAGTTGCAGATGATGAACTAAAGATAAATGGAAAAGTTACACATTTAAAACAGTGATTGCTACAGGTCTTTTTTTTTCTTTGAATATGGATTACAAAGACACTTCTGGATAAGGCATCATTTCAATGATGCTATGCATCCATAAATATTAAAATAATACGTAGAATAAATAATATGACAGTGGGCTTTTAAAGGTGTGCCAGCAGAAGACAAGAAATGGGATCACATCAACCAACTGCATCTCTGATCTCCACATACTTAATTGAAAAGCTTCAAGGTGTTCCTTTCGTCCATCAAGCAGTACATGCATTTGAACGCTTTCAGATATGTCCCATGCTGTTTCTTTTGGGCATAAACAATGCTATCGAGAAGACAGAAAAGTAGTAAGAAACAATCAAAGATATTAGAGGCACAGGGTAAGAAAGAGAAAAAGAAACAGCTAAAACTAGCTTAAGCCAATGATATCATTTATATTTCTCTACATCTTTCTAATTTTGCAAGCCATCCTTGCTTCCACATGTCCATGCACTGCTTCATACATTATCCTTTTATTTAAACTTCTCTCTTCTCCATTCAAGCATGATTTTCTCAGTTGTCTTCTTCACATATTTATTTTGTAATTCAATCTTCTTGCATCTTCTTTTATGACCAAGCCATATCAATGTACTTCTTTCATATTGGCCATTCACTTTTATATTCAATCCACATTCATTTAGGACCCATTATTCCAGATATTAAGGATTGAATTCAAGAGATGTGTAACATATTTGTTTTTGAAAAGGCTGTAGTCTATCTATCTGGTTTTGATATCTACTAATAAAAAAGGGGGAAAAAAGATTCAATATTATAAAATGTCATAAAATCTATGCCAGAAGGAAACATTTTTGATGATCAATGCAAATTATAGAATTTTATCATTTATTATTCTCTTTAATTCAGAATTAGAAACTTTTACATATAATACATATGGATAGTTTGCAATCTCTTTTTTGTGTTTTTGTGTTTTCTGTGTTTAGTTGCCATTGTTTTCTTTTCCTGATTCTTTTTTTCTTTTGTTGTAAAAGTTGTCAAAATAAATGAATAAATAAATGGAAAAAAAATCATAAACACGTATGTTGTTCACCACACCTTGAAAAAAACCCTTAAATTTTCTTTAGCCATTTTCTCATCTTTTGTAAATATTTTATCCAGATATACAAATTCATCTACTTGCTCCATTTTTATTTTTACATTTATGCATAGCTGCAATAATTCACTCCATTTTCCCTGCCAAAAAACTCACTGTGGTCTATAACATGTAAATTATTAGATCCATGCTTCTCATGGCATTATATAAACCATCAACAATCACCGCAAATCATTTGGATTCTCAGCCAACAACATGGCATCGTCTGCATATCAAAGAGCACAACCCAACAAACATTCCTCAAATGTCAGCTCAAGCATTTCTTATATATTTATCCATAGTAGATTAAATAACCAAGACAATATCACACCTACATCTCTTAATCCCTGTTTAATAGTGAACCATTTGATGAGCATTTCATTTATTCTCACACATGTATTCTTTTCATCATACACCCGTCTTATTATAAATAAGGTGAAAGTCCTATTAGTCTTCCTTCCAAAATTTTCCAAGAATAGAACAAGTCAACAGAAGTATGTGGAATATATAAACAACCTTTTGCATTTTAACTGTAAATTAATGAAAACTGCAATCGCATGGCTGGTCCAAATGTTGTTCAAAAATCTTGTGTATACTTTGAGACAGCATAGAAATGGAAGGCATCTTGCTCTGAGAATAATTGTTCATCTTTCACTGGAAATTAAATTCATCTTTCACTTCAAATTAAAATACGAGCTAATTTTATAGCCATTAGTTATTGCTTAAATTGTATTCTGCAATGGCCATGTCGGATCTGAAAAAATCAATTAAAAATCAATTTCAAAATACTAATGCATTATGATCTGAAGACAATTTTTTGGATTCATATCTGAATACTATAATTGATCATGTGATCCTTATTACTTGCAGTACATTGTATGACCATCATTTTTTTCTACTTAATCACTGCACACAATCCATTGGATTGATGGAATGTAATTGTGTTGTTAATGAGACTCCTTCTCATCAACCAAGTGATTGCAAATTTGTTAAAGATTAAAATCAGTGACAAAGGAGTGGATGATCTGGTGACACATGTGATACACACACTACTCATTTTAACCTAGAACTAGTTGAGCATGTATATGATCATTAAAAAAAAAAAATCCATACTTCACATCAGAAGGAAAAGAGGTACTTTAGGAACGATGCAATTTATAGCTACTTATTATTTTTTCTTGGTAATTTATCTTAATTTTTTATCGGTGAACATTTCCAATAAATCTTTGAGAAAGGAGTGTCAAAAACATAACTTCAAAACAAGCCCTAAGATTAATTGACCAAAATTACTAGATGCTTTCAGTTACAGTTAGCAGCAAATAATTTGATGACAAATTGATTATTCCTATATGAGCCAATTAATCACAGCACAGTGCATAACATATGTGTACTGATTAAAATTAGATTCCTGGCCTTTAGTGCTCTTTTCTCTGCACTCTGACTTTAATGGAGCCTATCCAGTGTTGGGTAATAAGATTAAGAGAAGACAAGAAATATAAATATCAACCTTTATATGTATTTCAAAATATACAAAAGAGAAACATTAGGCATAAAATATATCTTCAACAATACATAAAAGTAACAACAAATAAATAAATAATATAATACAAATACACCAAGACAGCAGGGAAAGAAGCAGTGAGCCTAAAAGGAAAAATCAGAAAAGGCAAAAAGTAAGAAGAATACTTTTCTTATACAGAGTTCACCACCAGATTCAATTATGTTCACAGCCAAAAAGCAATCTCTTGTTAACTCTATAGTTAATTCTATTAAAGCTGTAGATCTTGCAAATATCCAACATCCAGTAAAGAGGATTTTATTCAAAACTACCTTACCAACAGTTAAGTCATTTAATTTCAGACAGAATTTCTTGATGCTACAGATTTCTATACCTCCAGTCCTTGTATATAGACAGGAAAAATATGCCTCTCCTGCTTGAAATACTTGCCTGTTTCAACATGCTTGAGACCCCTTTTCTTGGGGACCCATTCCAGACTTTAAGATCAATGGAGTGATAGTACAAATGAAGGAACTGACTGACAGGTGGAGATATCTTCTGGTTTCCCATCTGCCACTATTTAATCTGTTGAATGCAATCTGCAAGAGGATCTGGTTAGTTGAAGAGTGAAGCTATTTTTAATTTGAGATTCTCTCTTCCTTGCAGACAGAATAGGGGAATGCCCACCCTCTTTCTCAATTGGATGTTAAGGATAATATTTTTATCTTGTGTGCCTAGTGCAGGATGATTTTTGGCTTCAGAATCAGATACCATAACAGTATCTGCTAATCTGACCTGACAAGACTGGACAAATACATCAAAACATTCAGAAATGGAACCAGTTCTGAAAGCATTTATTACTTACTCTTGCTCTTCCACTTTCACAAATAATTGTTACATCACCATTCTGTTACTTTCCAATAAGCATTTTTGACAGTTATGATCTCATCTTTGGTGCTCTACCCTGAAAAGCTTGCAGAAATTTCTTTGCCACATGGAACAAATAATCCAAAACAACTCTTGTAATATTTTTTGCTTTTGCATGCAAATTTGTGACCCAGTTCTATCAATATCCTGTCTTTCAGAAGAATAGATCAAAGTCAAGGTGGGAAATGATTTTTCTAGTCAAGAAATCTAAGCTCAATTTTTTAATCACTTGCTCATGTTGTATAAAGGTCATATTCTAAAAGGAGTCATTCTCTTAACTCAAAAAAATTGTATCAAGTTGTGGGTTCTGTAATTCCAAATGAATTACAGAATAAAAATGGCTATTCCATGATAAAACTTTAATCTTAAGTGTTAAGAATTGACAAGTACCACTGATATCAGGGGAATTTTCATCCAATAATATGTTTAGGATTGACTGTAACTGACAAATAAAGTACACCAACTCTGAATATCCAAAGATTAGTCTTTTCATTTCAGATTGTGTACTGAGTAAAGAAAACAGACAAAAAAAGTCAGCTCATATCCAAATGTGTACAGTGATCACAAATGCACAGTGATTTTTTTCTATAACATTCACTTGTATTATCAATATGTAATAAAGTAGAGTGCAGAAAAATAGGATCACATGTCTAAATTAAGACCAAATTCTACTAGGCCCCTTATTTGTCAAAATTTCCAATCTTTTTTTTTTTTTAAATAACCTATGAATATAGATATTGATCTAGATTTTTTTTTTCATCACAGTGATGAAGTATAAACATACTTACCTAGATCTTTTATTACAATAGGGCTACTATATGTGAGCTACAAAACTATGGATGAACACTAAATAGCAGCAAAATTTTATATTTTTTTCTTTATATGTGATCTAATGGCCTTTTGGATTTTCGCAGCCCAGATATAGGAGCCCTACAATTAATGATATCTTAGTAGAAGGTGGAGACAGTAGATATATTTTGTGTCATTCAATTAATGTCAATTTTCATTATGATGATGCCCACCATATACATTGTGAATACACTTCTGGTTATGCATTTGTGGAGTTGAAATCCAATCATAATGGAAAGGTCACCAGATTGGAAGTTTCAGAATACCAATTTATGTTATTTTTACAGAAAAAGGTTTCTGCTAAATAGAAGATTGGAGAAGGGCCCAGCCATCAACCAAAAGAACATGAACCACAAATTGTTATTCAGTCAAGAACTCCAAGAAGTGAAAACCATACTAGCCTGAATTGCAAATAAATGCCAAAATTTATTCTTAGCTGTAAACAAATGTTACCCTATTTTTCCATGCCAGATTTCCATTTGGTTGTAGGAACATGGAGGTATTCACACTGCTGTAAATTGAAATAGCAACCAACCACAACACAAGGTCTACTGAAGTCATATGTTCTGAAGAAGGAAAGCAAAACAAAACTATGGCAAATATATCTTAGGACATGGAAAGGAATATATTTAGATCAAATCATTCCCATGTTAAAGTGAATCATAAAATGCATGTCAGAGTGATTTTTCCATGTGAAAAAACAAATGTGACAAACCAGGTCCAGATGAAGGCAATAAATTGAGAAACATTATTGCATATTCATAGTAGTAATTTCTTAAATGTTCAGCAAAGGAAAAAAAATGTTGAGACCTGAAAAAAAGAAAAAGAAAAAAAGAAAGAAAAGTAATTGAAAGAAAAGAGAGAAAACTCATTAGGGGAAACCAATCACATTTCTCCAAACAGTTCACTTTTTTCCCCTTCAGGCAGATAAGAAGAAGAGAAAAATAACAACATCTAATCTTCTTCACAGAAGAAACAATTTAAAGGTCATCAAACTTATTCTACATTAATGTGTCAAGCTGAAACATATGGTAATGATAATATAACAACCTAAACATTTCCCCAGTGCTGTAATCTGAAGGGACATGTAAAGAGAAGAAATGAAATAGGCTACTGCATTGCTTTTTCATTTCATTGAGGACTCCTTGCTAATTATAGTCACCTAAAGGGCTGCTAGTAAATCCATTTACAGGCACTGATAAACAGCATTAGGATTTTACTACCAGTTAACCATTAAGGACACTCCAAGCAGCATGCAAAATGTTTAAGTGTGTGGCAAACAGTTTAGATGAACAATTCACCAAGAATGTGAATTTGTCATGGAAAGATGAAGTAGGAAAAACAGTGTTCATTAGTAAAGTAGTAGCATGACTCTTGGAATGGACTGTGTTGCTTTAGAAAATCAAATCAGAGCTCAGTATGGGAAGGTTTAATATTCAGTGCAAATGTCATCACTAACACCACCAAAGTAAGTATGAGAATAAGGAAGGCAGAATGCCAGGGACATTCCAAATGGGGAACTACGTGTGTGCGTGTGTGTGTGTGTGAAGGGGCAAGTGCTACCCCAGTTATTGTTCCCCCAGACCTCACTTAAGAATTCTTGAAGTTGAAGTAATATATACTGTTACTATTTAAAGAAATCTATCATGAAACAAACCCCATGGAAAAAGACACTTTCTCCCTCCTGGACCCCCCAATTATTATTTTTTTTAGATGCTGCCACTGTGGAATACACATTTTATTTTAATAATACTTAGTGTAAGAAACCCCTTCATGGATCACTGCCTTGTCGTGGCGAAGGGGCTTGTGTAACTCAGTGAAGCCATGAGCTATACCGTGCAGGGCCACCCAAGACGGACAGGTCATGACAGAGAGTTCTGACAAAATGTGGTCCACTGGAGAAGGAAATGGCAACCCACTCCAGTATCCTTGCCAAGAAAACCCCATGGACAATGTTAAAAGGCTAAAAGATATGACGCCGGAAGATGAGCCCCTCAGGTCGGAAGGTGTCCAATATGCTACTGGGGAAGAGCGGAGGGCAATTCCAAGTAGCTCCAGAAAGAGTGAAGCGGCTGGGCCAAAGCCGAAAGGACGTTCAGCTGTGGATGTATCTGGAAGCGAAAAGAAGGTCCGATGCTGTAAAGAACAATATTGTATAGGTACGTGGAATGTAAGATCCATGAACCAAGGCAAGCTGGATGTGGTCAAACATGAGATGACAAGATTGAACGTCGACATCTTGGGAATCAGCGAATTGAAATGGACGGGAATGGGTGAATTTAATTCAAGTGACCATTATATCTACTACTGTGGGCAAGAAACCCTTAGAAGAAATGGAGTTGCACTCATAGTCAATAAGAGAGTGGGAAAGGCAGTAATGGGGTACAACCTCAAAAACGACAGAATGATCTCAGTGCGTATCCAAGGAAAACCATTCAACATCACGGTAATCCAAGTCTATGCCCCAACCACTGATGCCGAAGAAGCTGAAGTTGACCGGTTCTATGAAGACCTACAAGACCTTCTAGAACTAGCACCAAAAAAAAGATGTCCTTTTCATCATAGGGGATTGGAATGCTAAAGTAGGAAGTCAAGGAGTAATCGGAATAACAGGCAAGTTTGGCCTTGGAGTACAAAATGAAGCAGGGCAAAGGCTAATAGAGTTCTGTCAAGAGAACAAGCTAGTCATAGCAAACACCCTTTTCCAACAACACAAGAGACGACTCTACACATGGACATCACCAAATGGTCAATACCGAAACCAGATTGATTACATACTTTGCAGCCAAAGATGGAGAAGCTCTATACAGACGGCAAAAACAAGACCAGGAGCTGACTGTGGCTCAGATCATGAGCTTCTTACTGCAAAATTTAGGCTTAAATTGAAGAATGTAGGGAAAACCACTAGACCACTCAGGTATGACTTAGATCATATTCCATGTGAGTACACAGTGAAGGTGATGAATAGATTTAGAGGATTAGATTTGGTAGACAGAGTGCCTGAAGAACTATGGACGGA
The DNA here is from genome assembly GCA_030867105.1 of Liasis olivaceus. Lineage (NCBI taxonomy): Eukaryota > Metazoa > Chordata > Lepidosauria > Squamata > Pythonidae > Liasis > Liasis olivaceus. Next base: position 45,806,057 of record CM061355.1, on the reverse strand, counting down.
GGTCTGTAACATTGTACAAGAGGCAGCAACTAAAACCATCCCAAAGAAAAAGAAATGCAAGAAAGCAAAATGGCTGTCTGATGAGGCTTTACAAATAGCTGTGGAAAGAAGGAATGCGAAAAGCAAGGGTGAAAGGGAAAGATATAAGCAACTGAATGCAGATTTCCAGAGAATAGCAAGGAGAGATAAGAAGGCCTTCTTAAATGAACAATGCAAAGAAATTGAAGAAAACAATAGAATGGGGAAGACTAGAGATCTCTTCAAGAAAATTGGAGATATCAAAGGAACGTTTAGTGCAAAGATGGGCATGATAAAGGACAAAAAAGGCAGGGACCTAACAGAAGCAGAAGAGATTAAGAAGAGGTGGCAAGAATACACAGAAGAACTATACAAGAAAGATCTTAATGTCCCTGATGTCCATGCTGGTGTGGTCACTGACCCTGAGCCAGACATCCTAGAGAGTGAAGTCAAGTGGGCCTTAGGAAGCATTGCTAACAACAAAGCTAGTGGAGATGACAGTATTCCAGCTGAGTTATTTAAAATACTAAAAGACGATGCTGTTAAAGTGCTGCACTCAATATGCCAGCAAGTTTGGAAAACGCAACAGTGGCCACGGGATTGGAAAAGGTCAGTTTACGTTCCAATTCCAAAGAAGGGCAATGCCAAAGAATGCTCAAACTATCGCACAATTGCACTCATTTCACATGCTAGCAAGGTTATGCTCAAAATCCTACAAGCTAGGCTTCAGCAGTATGTGAACCGAGAACTACCGGATGTACAAGCTGGGTTTCAAAGAGGCAGAGGAACTAGAGATCAAATTGCCAACATTCGCTGGATCATGGAGAAAGCACGAGAGTTCCAGAAAAGCATCTACTTCTGCTTCATTGACTATGCAAAAGCCTTTGATTGTGTGGATCACAACAAACTGTGGCAAATTCTTAAAGAGATGGGGATACCAGACCACCTTACCTGTCTCCTGAGAAATCTGTATGCGGGCCAAGAAGCAACAGTTAGAACCGGTCATGGAACAACCGATTGGTTCAAAATAGGGAAAGGAGTACGACAAGGCTGTATACTGTCACCCTGCTTATTTAACCTATATGCAGAGTACATCATGAGAAATGCCAGGCTGGAAGAATCACAAGCCGGAATTAAGATTGCAGGGAGAAACGTCAATAACCTCAGATATGCAGACGATACCACCCTAATGGCAGAAAGTGAAGAAGAACTAAAGAGCCTCTTGATGAGGGTGAAAGAGGAGAGTGCGAAAGCTGGCTTGAAACTCAACATTAAAAAAACTAAGATCATGGCATCTGGACCCATCAATCCCTGGCAAATAGAAGGGGTAGAAATGGAAGCAGTAACAGACTTCATTTATTTGGGCTCCAAGATCACCGCAGACGGAGACTGCAGCCATGAAATTAAAAGACGCTTGCTCTTTGGGAGGAAAGCTATGGCAAACCTAGATAGCATATTAAAAAGCAGAGACGTCACCTTGCTGACAAAGATCCGCATAGTCAAAGCTATGGTTTTTCCAGTAGTAATGTATGGCTGTGAGAGCTGGACCATAAAGAAGGCTGAACGCCGAAGAATTGATGCCTTTGAACTGTGGTGCTGGAGAAGGCTCTTAAGAGTCCCCTGGACTGCTAGGAGGTCAAACCAGTCAATCTTAAAGGAAATCAACTCTGATTGCTCATTGGAAGGATTGATAATGAAGCTCAAGCTCAGATACTTTGGTCACCTAATGCGAAGAGAGGACTCTTTGGAAAAGACCCTGATGCTGGGAAAGATGGAAGGCCAAAGGAGAAGAGGACGGCAGAGGATTAGATGGCTGGATAGCATCACTGAAGCAATGAGCATGAAATTGAGCAAACTGAGGGAGGCAGTGAAAGATAGGAAGGCCTGGCGCAATATGGTTCATGGGGTCACGAAGAGTCGGACACGACTTAACGACTAAACAACAACAAAAGTGTAAGAAAATTTTCATTTATTTTTAGGCAGCTGAAAACAAATAATATATCGCAAAAATACATAACTTTCTCGGGGGTGGGAGATAACTGAGAATAATACTCCACCAAAAGTTGATGGGACCTGGATGAAGAAATGACTAAGACCAAGATAAAACAAAATTAATGTTAATTACTTCCTATGTATTTAGTAATTTACCACTCCAGCTGCTTGGCTCTGACAGTCACAGCCAAGATTGTGTGTGCTTTTTGTATCCCTGAAATCACAGATTATTCTCCTTTGTCCTATAAGACATCCATTCCTTGTGAAAAGTGATTTTTTTTTTTAAATGTGTTTTTTATACAATCAGCAAAACTCTTCTTGCATTCTTAAGGATCTCTATAACAGCAGAATCTTGTTTTGCTTTGTTTTGTTTCCATAATATTTTCAAATAGGTGATATGTGTGGACTCAATGTGACCGACAGAGTAGTTTTCCTCATCATAATGCTTCACAGGTAGAGAAGAGCTATGCCTATCAGTATCTACTTGCTGAGTGCTCCTGAAAATATAAAAATCCCTCAGAATCCTTCCAAACTAAATACTTGTTCTTTTAGCTAAAGATGATCCAGGAAGCAATCTTATTTTGATTGATTGATCACTTAATTGATTGATTGATTACATGCCATCAAGTCATTTTTGACTTCTAGTGACCACATAGATAGATTTTCTCCATGACGATCTATCCATAACCTGGTCTTTCAAGTCTCCCAATGGGGCACTCATTGCCACCATGGTTATTTTGATATGGTTGGTCAATTTACCCAATGGCTAGACTGACTGGAAATTCTAGGAATTGCAACTCCAACACACCTGGAGAGCTGCTGGTGAGGAAAGCTGTGACAGGAGCTGAATAATGAAGTCCTATGAATACAGAGATAGGAGTATAAAGTTGAAGATAATTAGGAAGGTGTAAAGGAAGCTTTATTGTGGTCAAAGTCAAAAACAAGTTTTAAAAAATGCAAGCATGTTAGATAAGTCTAAGACTGAGGTTGAATGGATGTAACAGCAAACTGAGAATATAATATCACTTAAATACAAAGGAGAATGCATTAGATAAGGACTGTTATCTAAGTCTGAATATTTTATTGATGATAATTGGCTTCAAATATCAATCACTGACAATAAGGTAGTGATATCCTACAGGAATAAGGTATTTTCCACTAATCCACTCATTATTTAATTTATTCTTAGTGGTATGTCTGATATTTTATAATAAAGGAAGTAAATAATTGCATTAATATTTTCTTTTTCAGTCGTGACTAATGCATACTTTTTATATATTTAATAACATTATATATGACTATTACCCATTCCTGTAATACAATTAATAATCATATTAGAATACATGTTATAATACAATGTTAGTGTGATGGCATCCCCTGTTTGCATATGAATATTGGTGAAAGTATCTATAGTCACATTATGGCAATGATTTTGAACGTTGATATAAATAATAATGTTAACATTCATGATTGTTTAATTAATGGTATTCAGGCAATAAAACTGATATATGTATGGGAAAAGAAAAAGCATGTGACATTTCATTCAAATGCAATACATGTAGGAGAAAATAAACAAGCAATAATTCTAAGACAAGAATTAGTGTTGTATTAGGAAATGTATACATCACATGCTGAATGTGATGTATGAACACTCCAATATTTGTACTACTGCCTCGTCCATGCTTCACCATTTGGTTTTTAAAACAAGTCACATTCCCCCATACAAAATTAGACATTGGTATTCTATTTATTCCTGTTTAGGGTTGCACACTTTTTCCAGTTTCTTGATGTCTAACTGGATTTTTGAAATATATGTCTTCAGAAAAGAATGAATTATTGGATTGCCAAGAGAACTAATCAATGACATATAGATGTGCTGAGTTCCTTTAATTTATCCTGGGGCCTTTGTATAAATCAGTTCAAACGCATTGAGTTTTGGTGCAGTTTGTATTTCAGATTCTCCATTGCCTTTGTATTTAGCTCACATGCTGACTGCAACTGCAGAATAATTGATAGTATTATGGATCTCTCAAGGTTTATAATGATTCATTTATAATCCATTTCATTTATGGATATCTTAAGGTTTATAATGATTCATTTAGAAATTGTCACAAACTGGGATGGGTGAATGTTTGCAGTTTCTATCCTAGAATAATATGACCATTCTAAAAAATGTCATGTTACCTTTAAAGCACTTGAACAATATGTGCTGATAGGTGATTTAAAAATATTGCAATTTAACACAAATGTCAAACTGATTAATTCAGGACAAGCTATATTAGGTACTGAAATAGATGGAGTAGCCAGAGCAATTAGAGTCAAGCAGGATGTAATTCATCTCTGATGGAGTATTTATTCAGTTAAAACCTTTGTCTCACATCATGCACATAAAGAAAATGAAAGGACGTTTTTAAAGCCCGTATTCCTGAATTGTCAAACCAAAAAACAAAAATAAAAAGCCAGAAAACCCTTAACAGTTTTGATGACATTCATACTTCTAATGGTTACCCCTAAAGACAGGGATAAATAGATATACAGACAGACAGACAGACTGAGGATCCACTCTCTATAGCTGTAACTCTGATCCCAACCCTTAGATCAGTGTTCCTCAACCTTGGCAACTTTAAGATGGATGGAATTCTGGGAGTTGAAGTCCACCCTTCTTAAAGTTGCCAAGGTTGAGAAACACTGCCTTAGATGATACAACTCCAGCCTAATTCACTGCTTCTGAACGCATAACAAATTCACCTGCCACATAACAGCATCCTTCACTATTGTCTAGCAAGGTAGTGCTACTGGGGGTAACAGTGTAGCTTCTGATAAAGCAAATATCTTCTTATATTTGGATGGAAAGGAAGGATATTATCTGCTTTTTCTATAATTCTTTCTCCTTGTTATCAGTTTCTGAGCAAGGTATGGCTGAATAGTATGGAGGTAAACATTTCATTTGCTCTCTCTATCACCCTTCCTTCATAACCCCATGTTTTTAATAGGAATTGGATCTATGCATAGTTTCTGATATATTTGGGTATCAATATTTCCTTGTTGTGTGATCCCTATAATGATCCATTCATTACAGCTTGTGCTATAAAATATATGATATACAAACATCTATACCACAGTCAAGACCTTAAAAGCTTCTGCCCCAACTAAAATAAAGAATTTTCTTATCAGGAAAAAGCCACAGGAGAAGATATTAAAAATAATGGTCCCTGAGAATATTTAGGAAATATTCACTTCCACATTTTCATGTATAACCAACATGAAATGAGACACAATGAAACCAAGAATTCAACCAAGAAGTCCCTTTTGCTTTCTATAAGTTGTAGGGGGCCTTTTCTATTTTTGTGAATTCTCTCAACAATGTCAAACTGTGTTTTTACTAAGGAGTGTATGTGAAATGACAAGATTATACAAGTGATGAAAGACAACAAGTTGCACCTACTATTTGGAGTGAGGTGAATAGCTGCTTAAATCCCCACTAATCCTTTTCTTTCTTTCTTTCTTTCTTTCTTTCTTTCTTTCTTTCTTTCTTTCTTTCTTTCTTTCTTTCTTTCTTTCTTTCTTTCTTTCTTTCTTTCTTTCTCTTTCTTTCTTTCTTTCTTTCTTTCTTTCTTTCTTTCTTTCTTTCTTTCTTTTTCAAAAAACCAGGGCTCTATTAGCGGCAGAAATATCTCAGCCTAACTTGTGGGAATTATCTATACAGAAGAGAGGGAATGCAGAGAATGAAAACATGCAGCCATCTCCAATGGACAGGATGAGGGTAAATTAGAAAAGGAAGCCCAGGACTTTTCTTCATCAGGAAGAGTTGAATCCTGCTCATCCAAGGAATGTCAACTGTTTGATATGACTGCTGTATATCCTGTATAATAAGAAATATTTCCTAGCTGAGTAGCCCTTGTTTTTGGAAAATGCCTGAGAGGCACTTTCTGTTTTGTTTTGTTTTTTTCTTGGCTTGTAGAAAAAATCTGGAGCAGAGGATATACAGCTGGGTACAGTTCACATTCAACAATTAGATAATAGCCACAGTTTCTCCCTTAATATACATTCCCCCTATTAGCATTTGGGGAGGGAGAGAAAATTCAGTAACCCCCTAGACGGGCTAATTCTTGTCTCCTCTTGCTATTAAAATGTGTCCTGGATTTGATACAGTGCCTCCAAGTACCAATGAGCAGAAAAGGAAATATGTTAGAAAGGAATGACAAAAATCCCCCAACTTATCTTCTGAACTGAAGGGATGATGATGATGATGATGATGATGATGATGATAATGACAAAGTAGACTATATGGATTATAGCCTCTTCTTGGAAACTGCTGAGTCCTAAATTTATCTTTAACTATCTTCTTCTGAAATTAACACTATCACTTAGTACCATATTGAAGCAGTTCTTAATTAACTCTAAACAGCCTAAATGGCTTAAACAGTAATTAAATGCAATAATGCTGAAAATTTTGGACACAGCTCTTAAGATTAAAATAGATAAAGAAATAGTTCTTTAAAATAGATTTGATTATTGAATGCATGGGGGATGGGGATACAAATCAAGTCTCAATGAATATTTTAAATTTTGGGGAATAGCAAATACATTGGCAGCTAGGAATTCTGCTACTGGGAAATATAAATCTTTTCAGAATGGCACAGTGATATTAGCAATTGCAGTGGACTTCTTATGGTAATAGTATTTTTATATACTGTACCAAATATTAATTGAAATGTTTACTATGTATTTCATGCATACTTTCAGGCAAAGAGCACAGCTAGCTTTTAATCTGCAATTCTTGACAGTTTACTGATAAAATGTAAATTCTGTTTCTCTTCACCCATTTGGAAATTATTTCTGTAGACTTTCATTTGCCATAATTTAATTTGTTTAGGAAATTATACTAATAAAACATTAGCTTATTACTTGTCTATGGAGAAAAACGCAGTGGCGACAACAGAGGAGGCTTTTAGCTGGCTGGCGTGGAAAGTGTGAGCTCTGGTGTTGTGGCAACAGATGCAACGAAGGTGATTTGGAAATTAAGATCAAGGGATTTTGGGGGGTAGGGAATGGGCTTCAGCGGATACAAGGTCGGCTGAGATGTTGTTTTCGGCTCTATCCTTGCAGCTGTGGCTCCCCTCCCCCTGTCTACCCATGCAGCCATTTTGCCTTTTCCACGGGTTGGAGAATCAAGCAGAGGGACTGGCAAATCCGCAGATTCCGTGGACAGATGGACTGGGGTTGGGGTAGGAGGCAGTGTTTCTTCTCCTGAACAGGGTCTGTTTCCCTGCCTACAGATGACAGTCATGGGGAGGGGGACTGATTGATCATTTAAGAGTTATCTGATGTTGGTTGTGAAAGTTCCTGCCAATTGAGAGTGGATTGGTGGGGGGAGGATGAGAATATAGGGTGGAGTGGGCTATTTCTCTGGAGGTGCTGAGTGCTAAATGAAGCAGAAGCACCCTGGTTGATGGCCTGGAAGGAGGCTGTAATTGGAAGTGTAGGTATGATGTGGAGGGGGGGCTACAGGCTTGGGTATGGATCAGTTTAGCCAGGGGGAAGGGGGAGGTCTTGGAGGAGTGGGGACAGGCTGTAACATCTCGGTAGCGATGGGTATGGGAAAATTTGATGGGAGACAAAGAGCAGGCCACACACGGGGAACGGGCCAGAAATATATTGTTCCTGTGGCATGTTCCAGCTCCTCAAGCTGACTCCCAGGCCCCAGTTGGCAGACTTTCAAGGCCCTGGGTTGTCAACTGCTGCTACTGAATGCCAGGTCAGTTTGTAATAAGGCCATGTTGGCTGGCGGGGACCAGGAGATGTGCCTTTTCTACTGTGGCACCTGCCCTCTGGAACATCCTCCCTCCTGAGATTAGGATGGCCCCAACCCTTTTGGCTTTTTGAAAGGCCTTGAAGACCTGGCTTTATGCCCAGGCCTGGGGCCCCAAGTGTGTGAAGGGCCCCATTTCATGGTTCTGTTGATACCAACAGTTTTTAAAGATCTCTTGGCTGCATTTATATTATATTTAATTTTTGCACTGTTTTTAATGTTGACTGTTTTATAGTTGGTAGCCGCCTAGAGTCGCTGGTCTGAGATGGGTGGCTATATAAATAAATACGTAAATAAATAAATCTAAGATTGCCTAAGTTGGTAGCTGCATATATCAGACAAAAGGATAAATATGAAGATATATGCCTTTGGAATGTTTTGTAAAAAAAAAAACAAAAACTTAGGAGGTTCTATTTGTACTATGTGTTTAGTTTTATGATCATTCAAAAGGAAGATTGTATAAAATCCAAGTATGTTTCATTGCAGTCACTGACTAATATTGGAGTAACAAAATGACATATAATAAAATACCAATTACAATAAATTGATATATTCATTGAGATAGTTAATAGGAATGTAAACTGTCAACACATTAGAATGAATTGACTTCCACCATACTTTAGACCAACAGAATAAAGTGTTTCACTGTAATTTAGTCTGCTGTTAATAGAAATCATGTCTTGTGAACTATTGACACAGATTTGGTTATAATTAGCACTGTTCTAGTGTTTTTGCCTGACAAAAGATGACGTACGTAAAATTAATCTGATCACTAGAAATGTAAGAACATAATGGGCAACGGTTGCTATGGGAAGGAGGGTCACGAAAGTCAAGATGGCAGCCACAGCAGTAGGATCAAAATCCTGCCCCTTTGTTCATGCATGTAATGTGGATGCAAAACAGACAGGCCTTTGTACTGCTACAACTGCTTTCTTGACTTTTTTGACCCTCCCTACAGATGCCACTGATTAATGGTATTACAGTAAGAATCACAGTAGAGTTAGATGAGAACAAATAATTCAGTAGGGCTCACGCGACAAAGACAGAATTCTTTCTGCAAAGGGGAACTTTCTGAATTTACACTCAAGAACTGCTGATACTAACAATGATGTGTGTTGTGTGAGGTGCTTTGGTAGTTTAAAACCATTCTTATGGTTTCCCAGCTTAACCCACATAAGTTTTATTAATTTCAGCTTGGAATTCCATGTCCAGAATAATTTGTTTTAGCTTTGCCATAGCCTCCTCATAACCAAAGCACCACAATATCTCAGGAATATATCCATGTGGTAGTATTGCAATTTAACAGGGTCCCACTGCTAGGAAGATCAATAGCAGTTAGCCAAAATTAGAGAAGTTACGTCTTGTGCTAGAACATTTAGCTTTAACCAACTGAAGCTACTTGCCCATATTCTGGTCTCTATTTTATTCCACCTCATTTCTTTATGGAGTAGTGCATTAAGAATATCCAGAAATAGATTCCTTAAAAAATGGGTTGAAGCATGTAAATTTAGCAGAATCAAGGAATGGGTTTAGCTGTGCCTCATAGAGGAGTTGGATCTGTGCTTTAATCTCAAATAACTTTAATGCTATTGGAAAGTATTCTACACTTCTGGAGTAGAAGGAAGGAATAATTGGGCATTTAATGAAGCCTGGATTTTATGGATATTTTCAATCCCGTAGATTGAATCATAACACCTAAATATTTGAATTACACTGCCTGCTTCATGCTGTGCCCTTTAATACTCCAAGCCAGTTTTGGGATGATCGTCTTTGCAAAGCACTTTGTTTTCTTAAAGTCAGTCTGTACAGAAACAGGTAAAATTAATGCTGTCCTTAGACCATTTGGGATCTATGATAACACTACTGCAATATCAGGATATAGGCAGTTTTGGCTACTTAATTTTGGAGTTATTGATTTTCTGTGGCTAAATGCCCCACTCTTGGGTTCTATAAAAATGCAACAATCAAAGAGAAAGCTCCCTTTTCTAGTAAGAATCACTTCTGAAATATGTCCTTCTATGTTGTACTTTATCCTCAATAAAATTTGAATCTGACTCCATCTCTATCATCTATCTATCTATCTATCTATCTATCTATCTATCTATCTATATATCATCTATCTAATTAGCCTTACCATATTATTGGATCTGTTGGAAGATTCTAGCCTTTAAAAATAACCCAAGATTCAAAGTAAGGGTATTGGCTGCTTTAGAGAGGTGACTGGTTCAGTTTGGCATTCTTTGTTTTGATCCTCTTTTCACTGTACATAGAAAGCTGCAATTGGTAATTACCACTAGGATCCAAGCATATCCGGAAATCATGCAATTCATCTAAAAGCCCTTTTCCCAGTGCATAATATACTATATACAGACTTTCCCTGCTACTCAGTGATTGGAGGAAAAATACACATTCCCAAACTGAATCTGAGACAGAAGCTTCTGTCCACACTATTGTTGCCAATAGAGTAAAATATCCAATTTTAAAACTTTGTATTCTTCATTCTGTAGTTCAAGGAAGGATCAATACATCAGTACAAGAATAGGTGCATGGTATGCATATGAGATTTGATTCAATCCCTTATATCTCTGTTTCAGAGGGGCTTGGGAAGAAAGGCTGGATTCTAGTTAAGACCACAAAAAGCCACCGCTAGAATAGGAAGCATAGTGAACAATGCCAAGAAAGCTGGTTCAGTGATTTGATTTGATATCAGTTTCACATATCATCTTAAATATTCCACTGATCATTGTGATCTTCAATAATATAACATTCTGGCAATTGTTGAAGCACAACATTCAATGGATTTCCATCCTCACAGGGGATGACTTCTTCGTCATTATTTTACTATTGAAGTGTTGTTGTTTCAAATCATGAATATGACAGTTAAGCAATGAAATTCTAGGGAGGAACATTATAGACAATAAATATCTATGGCCTGCGGATAATGACATAATCATGGAAATGTTGCAACTTACAACAGTTGTTGTTGTATACAGTATGTGTTTCCATGTTGGTATTATCACAATTTACAATGGATACCTCTATAATTACCAGCCATTTTTTGATTATAATATATATATATATATATATATATATATATATATATATATATATATAAAATTAACTTTCTTTGTCTCTCCCACCATTCCCACAGCCAGGTAGAAAACATTTAAATATAAATACATAAAGCATTTTAGAGGAAAAAAAATTCAATTTTAAGTCTATTCTTAGATGAAGATAACAAACAATAGTGCTGAATAGTGACAACATGCTTAATGATATCATTTATTAAGGAACAATGGACATTTTTTAAACATTTTTCATTTATTAGAATGTGTGTTAATGCTGAAGTTAAGTTTGAGTAAATCACACTTTAATGGCCAACAAAAATTAGTTCTATTTTGTGCTTCCATGTTTCTTAATTGTTTCAGTTGAGTGAATTTAGTAAAATGAACTGAAGGAGCTGGAGAAGGGCTCAAAAGAAAATTAAGCTCTTGTTTGATTTCAGAGGGAAATTAGGATATAAGTGGTTCACAAACTGTCTATTGAACTCTAACACTTTTCATCAGTCAGATATAGAGTTGCCATTCTTTCCAAAACACTGAAAGCACTAAGAAAAATGAGAAAATAACAAGGTAGGGAAAGCATACAGAACATGTCTTTTGAAATTATTTCCAACTCAATTGTTAGTAGTGGCCATAGGAGGTATCTGTATTGAATCCTATATAACAAAGTATTATGTTCATCTGTATGCATGTATTTGTGCTCTTCCTTGTATTGTGTCTGTATGTTTTGGGATGTATCTGTGCACTGGAAAGCCTGGGATAAGCCATCTATAGTTCTCTCTGGATCACATGCCCAGGAAGGTAGCAAGTGCTCCTATTCCGTGATTAGAATCAGATTTCACCATAAATACATCCCTGTCTTGTGAACATGTATTCACAGAGTATGTTTGTGAAGTATTTGAAAAATCACCCCATATGAGAAATATCCTTTCTTGTAAGAACTTAAAAAGGAAATACCATTAAGCCATCTTTGCTCACCCTGGATGAAAATTTGGGGAAGTGATCCCAACACATGTGCAGGATATCAGGCAGAGGAAAGCAGTATTCAGCTTTCAACCATAAGGAAGATTTCTACAGAAGGCACATTTCCAAGAGCATGACCCAGAAATGTGGGTTGAGGCAGCAAAATTCCCATGAGAACTGTACAGGACATACAATAAGCACTGGCATGTTTGAATCAGTCTTCAACTGACATGTATTTCACGTATTTACCATCAATTAACTTTTAGAGTTATTTCAAGGAGCTGCTTTCTAAATACTTCTTTTCTGCTGTCCCTTTCACTTACTAAGAGTTTCTACATGTAATTACAGATAATAAAATGACTCAGTAGTTGCTGGGTGAGGGTAGAATTATTTTTAAACCAAACCTACTGATTTATGGAAATGCAATAAGTGGGTGCACAGGGAGGAGACATTTCTCCCACAGGAACTTTTGTAATGTAACTTCAGCTGAAATTATCTTAAACTCAGTGGCTCTCATGGGATGAGGAGGTATCAGACTTTTTATAGCTCTAAAGAGAGTGCCTTCAGGACAACCTCACAGGGCATGAAAATCTGCAAAGCTAACATAGGGCTGTGCAATTACTGGCTTCAAAAACAGGATGCCTGAATCAGACATTCCATGTACCAGCTGGGTCAGGTCTAAAACAAGTATATTAGGATGTTCTTGCCCACATAAAGTGAGAAAGATAGAATGAGGGAAGAGTTAAGTTGTTTTAGGTCAAAAACACCAATTGATTCACATAAAGTTGTTATTGAAAGAGTCATCAAGGTCAGTCTATGAGTCAAGTCATAATAGAATTCTGAACTCAAGAGGATCAGATCTGAATGAGATAAAGATGAAAGGTCATGTTGTCCAGGAAAATAAAACAGGGTCAAGTTTTCTGGATACAAAAATTGAAATTGCTTTTTAGAAACATTCCCAAGTGAGTTTTTATTCCAAATAGCAAAATTTCTTCTCGGCTCAGGTGATGCTCACTATCACTTCCCTTAGCAATAACTTTATAGAAGCTATTACTGGGTGAAGGCTAATAAAGTGAAGTTTAGTCCAGATATACAGAATAGGGCTGCCAAATCTGGGTTGCAGAAATCCATATGGCTGTGAAGAAATACAGAATTCCTCTTTGCTTCCATCTAGTCTGTAGACTGCAAATCATTGAAGTTGCTCAAATGTGGCTTCATCTTGCTTGAATTTGTTCATCTGAAATCATAACATTTCTCCAGAGCTTCAATCACATCTCTTATTATCTCATTTTATTAAGTAGAGGTAGCCAGGAAGCATAATCCAATATGTTGTATGCAAAACATGTGATGTATCAGTCAGGGATAAAAGGAATGGGTGAGTGGAGTTCTTTGGATAAAAGGAATCACCCTTATTTGAAAGGTCAAGTGAAAAGCTTAGTTGAAGGAGATTTTATAAGTATCCATCTGTAATCATGATGATGGTATGTTGTAATGCCATGACACAAGCTTTGTCTTTTTGTAATTGCATCACGACACACATGAAAATATATGGGAGAAAGAGTTTGTCTTGCGACATCACAATATACAGTATATTTCATCATGTTCCTCCTTGCCACTGCAGCACATGCTTATGGGATATCTGGTTTTTTGCCTTTTAATTCCTAAGTACCAGTTATGGTTTGCCGACTCATTTTTTCCAACGATGATTTTAGGTAATAAATAGCAGATTCTCAAGCAGGTGGTAAGTAAGAATGGACATTCAGGAAGTGAATTTGAATGAGCAGATGAACTAGTCACCAACTGTAAGTTTTCCTTGTGTCCATTGCATATTATGAAATAGAAGTAGAAATAAAAGTATTTTTATTGGTCAAGAATGATGCTTTCAGGGTTATGGAGAGAGTAAAATAAGACGTCCTTGATGATATCATCAAATTTGGAATCCTAGGTTGGATTCAGTAATGGACATTATCTGTAAAGCAAGTTTTGAAAGTGTTGGAATTATAAAATTTTGTGTACTGATTGAAGAGTCATTATTCTTTTTCAAGGTATGATTCTGTCTTGTATTTAATAGTTATCATTGAGAAATCTTTGCCACTTATGTAATTATAGTCAACAAATTGTCTTTTTGAGTGACATCAGTAGAGATGTGGAATAATATTTACCAGTAGTGTATATGCTGCTTATTTAAAGACTATATATATATATATATATATATATATATATATATATATATATATATATTCAGCTCTGTAAACTGCCACAAAATAACATAAATAATTCATCATTTTCATTAATAAAAAATGTAGAGTTTCATTTCAGCTAGATGGCATGATAGCTGAACTTTCTGTGGTGCTTCTTATTAAGCAATTACCAGTCTCAGCCAGGAATGCTTTAACTGTGTGGTGTTGAGTGTATACCAGCAACTGTTTCTGTTACTGGATATGACCTCAGAAGGTGCTTTTGAGCACTAGCACAAAGTAAAACCTGCTCTGTAATAATGAAACCTAATCAACAGGACTGAAGATTGAGATGCCGGACTCTTTCCATTCAAATGCCATTATTTTTAAAGGCACTTTAATCATTAAGTGCCAAAGATGCTAACATCAATGAATTAAATAAGTCTCTAGACTTGCAGTATCTAAAAGAGAAGCATGGCAGAATGGTATAGCCTGTCTCTCAACCTTTAAGTTCAAGAAGAGTGACATGGTTATGACAATGAATTTGTACATGAAAGCTTACATGTCCTAGTGCTTCACATTGTAAAAAGTTTATATACTGGAATTCTTGTCTTCCATTGATTTAAAAGCCAAAAGAGACACGGTGGCTTTATCATTTTACAGTATCTACACTTCAAGACACTGCAGTAACTGCAGTATGTGAAATGATCAGCAAAGTCGTGATACCATGAAGTACAGTTTTGTAAATATTTACTGCATTAATGCAAGTTAAGCAAGGTATCCCAGAACTAGAGAAACAACAGGGGTGGTAAATACAAAAATGTGTCCATTAAGAGAAAAGCATGAAAATGTGTATGCATTTTCATGGGGATCTTTAAAAAAAAAAAGACACCCAAATACCCACAGACTGATAAAAAAATGAAACTGAGCAAAATCAGAGCCGACAGATTAATCCATCCCTATTAGCAAAGCTTTCAGTTTCATGTGCTTGCTCCATAGGTTGAACAATATTGTCCTCACAACCACAGGACCTCAGGGAAAACATACTTATGGGGATCGGAGAAGAGGCTGTCTGTCAAGTCCACAAAGTCCACATCCCCCCCAGGTACAAATGGCAAGCAAATGCCCATTGACTGCTATAGCTTTTTAAAATTGACATTTGATTGATGCAGGTTCTGACACTGTCACTTTTTTGGGTGGCAATCCAATGGCCCGCAAATGGCTTGCGTATAACAAATAGTTTAAAACATTAATCTCTATTCATAAACAAATGATTGAAGGCCAGTTTTACTGACTACTTAACTGAAAATATTTTCCATAATATTTTCAGTTCAAGCACTGTGTTTCCTATTAATTACTATCTATAATTTAACATAATTCTTGTTAGATCACACATTTTCCATAATGGCTTTTCCTTCAAAATAAAACCTTATGTTTTGGTTATTCTGTATTGAAGACTGTCTCACATGAGTGATAAGAAGATTAAATTAATAGAAATCACAACATTATTTACTTAAAGAAACCCAGGAATAGAAAGCAATCTGTATGAGAAACTAAAGCATATTACATGAATGGCCATCAGTTGTGTTACCTTAATAAACATATGCCTTTCTGGTTTCTTCCTGAGAAGTATTCTGTTTCTAATTTTCAGATGTGTGGAGCTAAATGAAACCTTTGTTTATAAAGCAAACTTTTCCAATGTTATGAAATCTATATGGCAAGTGTGTGTCTGAGCTATTCTCCCACAACTGAAATTAGTAGGTGTTTTTAGGCTTGAATTTCAGGAGTTCTTCCATCACTGGATTTAAAAACTAATACTATTCAGTTAATAAGTGAAACATGCCTATCTCAACATGATATATTGTTGTTTCAGATACTAAAATCCAAGGACCCATCAGGAGGAAAACAAAAGCAAAAAACATGATTATCTGAGAAGATGAATGCCAAAGGATGAGACATCTTGGAGCTCTAAGATAAATTACATATGAGCAATCATCTAATGAAAGTTCCAGTGTTACAGCGAAACTGGTTTTAATGTCTTGAAATGTTTAGTTTTTCTGTTTGGACCTACCTGGTGGGGAAGTAGTCTATTTCTTTGGGCATTAATACTGTTTTCAAGGTCTCTGATGCCTTATTACAGAATGATCACTATTCCTTGACTCCTACATACTCAGAATTGAGTTGTTGTACTATAACAGAGTGCTTATTCCTAGTTCCAGTTCAGTAGTATTAATTTTTGCCCATACTTATTCAAATAGTTTACAGATTCTGTCTCAGACTAGTGTCTTCCAACTAGACTGAATTTGTATTTGTTTTCCCTGAATAATTTTTTCAAGATACTGTTCTGCTACTGCTTCTTGTCTAAGGCTCCTCAATGGAATCCATCTCCAATAAATGTATATAAGCATAATCCTAACCTCTGCAAAAAAGGAATAATGGGAATTTATTGAAAAAGTACCTGAAGTGCTTGTTTGATAGCATTCCTTATTTTCAATCCTGCCCAAAAATATTCTTCGAACACCCTCCTTAACTCATTTATGTTTCATATTGCATGTTTACAGAAGATACCATTATGATTTAAAGATGGTGTCCAGGTTAATGAGATATAAAATATTGTTAATACCTCTGTCTTATTTTATTTTACTTCAGTTGCTATATATTAAATTATAAATATATAAAAAGATATAGTATTGCACTGTTAAATAGAACAATTAATGCATAAAGTCAGTATCAGACAACTGATCTGGTACTTTCACCCCTTAAATTGTGACCCAAATTCATAAAAGACATTTTTATTTAATTAATGCCTTGCAAATATGACTAAGTTCTTGTACTCATCATTGCTGTCTTCCTCAGTATGGAGGGCACCCATTGAGCAATATATTGTATTTCCAATACATAGTATGTGACCAAAATAAATAAAGATAAAGAGCAATTAATGAAACAGATGGCTCAGGTTCTGAAATAAAATTGGAAAAAATTCCTTTAAACAAAAGCTTGTAGTTTATCTTTTCCCCCATTTTGTGAAAGTGTATTATGCATTAGAATTTCATACAGGTTACACTATTGTCATCTCTATGTTATCTTTATTGTGAATCTTTAAAATTATGTTCAGTGAGGTTTATCCCACTGAAATCAATGCAACAGAAGTCAGTTGTAACAAACCTATTGATTTAAATGTATCTAGCTTAGGTAAGTCTATGATGAACCCATAATAAAGTGGAGCTTCAATTGTTTCTACAAGACAAACAAAATGTTTGTTTGTTGGTTGGTTGGTTGGATTTCTCCCCCGCCCATCTCCCCCACAATAGGGGACTCTGGGCAACTTACAAAAAACATTAAAACTATAAATATATATAAAACACATAATACATCCAGAATTAAGAACAGTACTAAAAAAGGAAAATATAAGATGGAATGTGAAAAAAAAGAAGATAGTAGGATGAGAAACAAGATACGGTTGAAATCAAAAGTTACAAGGAAGAAATAGATGATATTTCATCAAATTCAGGAATGTAATATTGATGTTTGTTATGTATCAGACCATAGCGTAATTACTTTGATACGTGCATTTCAGAAACCGGTCAAGGTATTTAGAAATTGGTATTTCAACGTCTCTTACTGAATGATAAAGAATTTATACAAGAAGTGTGGGTAGGGTCTTTGCAATACTTTGATTTGAACTTAGAAACATCAAGTGCCCGAATTTTTGAATGGGAATCATATAAAACCTATATCTGAGGTTGAATTATTGCTTATGCATCATGCAAAAATAAGTTTAAAAATAAAAGGGAAAACAATTTGAAAGATGAACTGAAACACCTAAGGGCACAGATGGTTAGATGCCCATCTATTACTTTGTGCATAGAAATACAGAAAAAGAAATATAAGCTAAATGCTATAATATCACAGCAGACAGAATTCATAGTAACATGTTTATGACAGAGATACTGAGAGAACAGTGAAAGACCTGGCAAGATTTTGGCTAATCGCTTAAAGCGAAAGAAAGATAGGGCAATGCTTCCAATTATTAGAGGTGAAAGAGGTGAAATATATAAAATTTCAATGGATATAAATTGTCAATTTTTAAAATTCTATTCAGAATTATACAGCAAACCAGAGAATGTATCAAATGAAGATAGAGAGGCCTTTCTAAATGAAATTAACCTAGCACATTTAGATGATACACAAAAACAACTTTTATTTGCTACACTATCTGAGAGATAGAGATTAAACAAATAATTTTAAACATGGCAAGAGGTAAAACACCAGGACTGGATGGATTCCTGATAGAGTAGTATAAAACATTTACAGATCTTTTGGTGCCAAAACTTTGTCAATTGTATGATGAGATGTTTGATAAGGGAATAGGCTGATATTATAGTTATAACAAAAGCGGTAAAGATCACACTCAGTATGCTAATTATTGCCCAATCTCATTGATTAATGTTGATACAAAGATCTTAGCAGTGCTAGCAAATAGATTACAGCAAGTGATACAGTTTGTTATGAAGAATGATCAAGCAGGGTTTATAAAAACTAGGCAAGCAGCAGACAACATTAGGTTAGTTGCAGATTTAATAGACTTGAATAAAAACAAAGATCAATTTGTAATTTTATCATTAGATGCTGAAAAAGCTTTTGACAAAATGTATGAACAGTATATGTTTGAGTTTTGAAACAGGTTTGGATTACCTTTGGAATTCATAAAACATAATATAAAAATATTATATGAATTGCCCACACTTAAAGTAAAGCATGTTCTCTGCTACCTTCCCACTATTTAGAGGAACTAGACTAGATTGTCCACTTTCACACTTGCTTTTCAATATCTGCGTGGAGCCTTTGGCTTGTGCTATTAGACAACACAGGGAGATCTATGGATATAATTCAGTTGAATACAAATTGGTTTTATTTGCAGATGACATTCTTCTGTTTATTTCTAAACCTCACACTACTATTCCAGTGTTGATGCCAATAGGTGAAAATTTGGTTACCCATCCATTTAAGGAATATCAATTCCATATTTGTACTGAATCCATTAAATATTTAGGTATGTGCATACCAAAGGATATAACTCCGTAATATATAATCTAAATAAAATATATAGAGAAGTTTCTTCAGATATCAATAGATAGGAGTCATTAAACCTCGCCCTTTAGGGAAAGGCGAATGCCCTCAAAATGAATATTATTCCCAGATTAATTTATATTCTGAGAGGAATCCCAGTTCATATATCTGGAAAATATTTTCAGAAAATAAATTCTTCGTTTAAAAAATTTCTGTGGGGTTCTTCGATTCCAAGAATATCTTTACAGAAAGTACGAGTACCAATTAATGAGGGAGGATTCGGTTTTCTGAAACTGGAGCTATATCATCATGTTTATTGTCAAGTAGTAAATACTGGAAGCCAACAACTGGCATTATTTTTCCAATTTGGGTAACTCTGGAATATACACATATAGCACCTTTGGTTGGATAGACAGTATTAAGATCAAAATACAGTAGAACTCTAATATCTCTGGAAATAATTGTGTCAGAAAGTTATGGAATGTAATGTCTAATAAAAGATTTGACCCTTTTTACCATGCTAAATTGACTTTATGGGGAAACCCAGCTTTAAAAATTGGGAAGAAGTTGTTGATATGGACAACTTGGATATAAGTGGGGATATTTTGGACCAAGTGATAGATGATGAAGATGAATTTTATTGGACTCCACTACGTTTGTATAGAAAAGCTCAGAGACAGCATTTAGTTGGAGATGTAAGACCTAGTTGCTGGCTACTTCAAACATAATTCCTGTTCAAAATGGATGGGGATGAGAAATTGGACAATATTTGAATGGATTTGGCACCCATTTGTGACAGGGTAGGCAGCAAGCTGAGCATGAAATTGAGCAAACTCAGGGAGGCAGTGAAAGATAGGAAGGCCTGGCGCAATATGGTTCATGGGGTCACGAAGAGTCAGACATGACTTAACGACTGAACAACAAAAAGGCAGCAAGCACCAAGACACCTCTCTTGGGAATCCATTATATTTCTGCTATATTTTTATAGACATAAAAGAATAGCCCAAATAGATTCCATGGGCATGTTTAGCCTATAAAAATTGTAGTTATTTGGAAATATACCTACATGCCTCTCCCAAAAGATAAAAATAGGTTGATGAACATCCTGGGAGGCCAGCAGGGGAAACTTTATCATTTTACCTTTTGGCAAATAGATATTTTGAGACTGGCCATATACACTATGACTGCTGTTGTATAAATGGCAGCAGTTTGCCACATTGCCCACCACAAGTTTTTAAAATTAGAAATATGCCCACTGAGCCAAAAGGTTAGCCTAATTCTCATGTATGAACCATCATTCAAGCTTTGCAAAGTTAATCTTTGCATATGAATGCAGTAAACATCTATGGATTTGCTTACCTCCTGATAAATCTATACCAAGTTTTACTTAAATTAATCAATTACAATATGATCTAAAGACAGGCAAAGTACACTAAAAGTATATATTTGTTTTTTTATCTAATCAGTTTGGATTGACAGTATCTCATTTCAGGAAAGCTCTTTTTTCTTTATGAAGTGAAAGAAATAGAATGAGCTATGATTAGAGCGAGCCTCATCAGTTTGTTCTTCAGATGAATATATTTTAATCTTTGTCTGTAAACAGATTGTGACATCTTTTAAAGGGACAATTATATGTTACTTCAGTTGGAAAATTCATCAAATTCGTCAATTAAAGCACTTTATAATGTTCTTTACATTCAGAATCAAGCTATAGATTTGGGTACTTGAAAATAATGCAGGGGTACCTTGGAAGTTGTCCCAGTGCATGACTTGTAATGTGATATGACAGTCTGGTACTCTCCAAATGTGTTGGAATTACAGGTCCCAGAGTTTCCAGGCAGTATGGATAACAGCAATATCTAATGAAGAGATTCCATAAATCTCTCCCATCCCTCTTAAATAGCCTTCAGTCATAACTGACACTAGATATAAAGGTTCTAGAATGTTTGGGAATGTACCTACATGGTGAAAGAGAGAAGTTTGCAGCATTTTTTTCACTATTCAAAAAATTGAATACATTTATGCAAACACCAGGATTGCAGTTTTTCTAGCCTGGACTTAGGCTTTGAGTGGCATGACAGAAACAGCATTCTAAAGTATGTAAGTCAAATCAAATTTAGACTTACATATACTTTAACTGAAATTTTAGATATAGTTAATGTAACACCGAATAGTTTTTCTCTTTTGTCATATTCAAATTCATGATCTGTTAGCAAATTTTGGAAGTCTCCAAATGTTTGGGTGCTTTATGTTGCCATGATATGGGAATTAAGTTGAGAACCAGTTATTATTAGGGTTAGTCAATTGTATCAACAACAAATCATTACCCAGCTTCAAAACAGAACTGCAGAGCAAAAAGTCTGTTGCATTATGGGAATGGCAAGAGAAAGAAGAACCAGAATTAAAATTACTATGTACATAAAAAGAGGATGCCTCTTCTTGGCAAAGGACCATCAACTATTTTACTGGCTTTTTCTTTTTGTTTTCTGTTTTAGTATGCATTAAAGTTTCTTATTTACCCATGCTATGATGTACAACTAAGAGTCTTAAGTTGAGCTCAAGCCTAAAGCTTAGTCAAGCCATGCCAAGATTAGTATTCAGGAATTTTTGCCAAGGTCTCATCAGTGAGCCTGATATCTGGAGTCTCAGACTATGTGTTTCTCCACTGAACTGCACCTGTCTAGGAGTTGCCTCCATGCATGTGCTAAATATATGGAAGAGAACCATGACCCCATCCTCTGACCCTGTAACTTTCTGGCTTGGTCCTGATATTTACTTATGGAAAAGGACTTGTAGGCACCCCTTTACAGAGATGGACTGGAATATGTAGCAGCATCAAGTGTATGGAAACTGATCATCATTATGGATCATCATTCACTCTCACTATATGCTTAGCCTACATATGCATGAAATTATTAAATAGGGATTGAGTAATAAACTAGGAAGGCATGAAGGACATTGGTGTGAAAGTAAACTGAAAATGTTGTGGCTGACAAAGGAGAGTTTTGAAATAAGGAAGAAATGAACTTAAAGGAGAAGGAAGTAACTTGATCAGTACATAAGGAACTGTCTTCTGCTGACTGTTTTATTTCTGTTTTATTTTGTTGTTCTTGTTTAAAACACTGCCTGATAATATCTCCAATGTTTTCAGGATGTTAATACAAAAACAGTCTAATTTAATGACTATCAAAGAATAACAATCAAAATTGCTTTATATGAACATCTTTGGGCAAAAAAGAGCTTTTAGGAAGTAGAGATTTTGTAATATTGACTACAGTGCTAGTTAGCTTTGAAGTGATCTTGACCAACACAAGGTAATCAGCTCCTCATCTCCACAAGACTCTGTAAACAAGAACATTTAGCAAAAGTAAATAGGGTCTTCTAAAGTAATCCAACTAGAATTTTGGAAAAACAATTATGGGATAATGTCATTGAACTAACATTTGGCATTAGCCCTTGGATCTAAATAGGTCAACATGACCAGACTGTTCACTGGAAGCAATAATAACAAAGCTAAAACTTAACTACTTTGGATACACATTGTGAAGGCAAGTATCATTGGAAAAGATCCTGATGCTTGGAAAATATGAGGGCATTTGAGAAAGAGACTGATGGAAGAAGTAAAATAAAGAAGTAGTTATAGATAGGCAAATAATGGTGAAATAATGTCCATCAGGTCAGAAAGAATCAGATGTAAGTAAATGACTGAACAACATGCACTGCAAATTTTTTAAAATTAAAACTTGTTATTTTAAATAGTTTCTAGATGCTGTCTGAGAAGGCAGGGCCACTCTCTATCTCCTGTCTGCATTGGACATATGTGCTTATTCCTGTGAGTTATTTATTGTTGAAACATACTGTAGTTCTTACAAAGCTTATGTTATCAGTCTGCTAATAATATTTAGAGCCCACCTTGATTATCAGACCAAATGCTGGGCCTGGCATCTCACTGTTTCCTTGGAATTATGGAAAGCAAGAAAAGAGATATTTGAGAAGGGTGCTTTGGGGATGGTATACAAGGAAATATTTGGCTTCAGAAATGAACTGATTTATCTCCAGTTACTTAATGGTGAACATGGGATAGGAGCGGGAAGAAATAACGCCCAGCTTGCCTATCCATAGTGAAAGTGAAAATTCAGAGTGAAATACACTTTCTGGGAGGAACACCCTTTTAATGGTACATTCAGATATGCAGATTGGGACCTCTGCAAGAGGGAGAGTAATTCACCTCTAGTTACAGAAATACCCTTCCTATTTCTTTTAAATTAATTCTGAATAGCCTGTGTCGCTAGGATAAAAGTGGTCCCTAGGATAAGAGTGCTGAACTTTGGGGTTGCAACTGCCAAACATCAATTGTTTAGTTTATTACAATTTTTATATAAAAAACATGGTAAAGCTGCCTTACAATAGACAGTACATTTTTTTTAAAAAAAGATGGAAATTGCAAAATCTTTCCAAACCTGGGGGAAAAAAGAAAAGAAAATCTCAGCATGTGTGACCCAGCTGCACTAACCTTTCATCACTGCCCCGCCTATTACAGACATATTCCCCTCTGCCATTACCATTAGCAATTCTTGGCAACCAAGCTTCAGCTCTGAGCCACAGACTAATTGGAAAAGAACTGTTCTGTGTTATCTGTCCTGCTTTGACTGAGCCACCTATCTCTCAGATCTGTTTATGAACTGCTGTCCAACATTTTAAGCTTAGATATTTCTGTCTGCTTAATGTTGATTAATTACTAGCCTGTATCACCAATGATCTATCAGCTATATTATTGCAGTTCTTCTTTTTGTATGCATATTCATTAGTATTACAGTTTTTCTGCAAAACTCTACAAAAGATACCAAGGCGTTAGCAAGTAATCTGCATTTAGGGTGGGAGTAGATGTACTATAATGATTATTATACAAGGCATAAGTGGATAATTTTCTTTCATTAACTGACAGGTTTGCCATAGAAATGAATAAATAGAGACCTAGCAAATCTAAGAGTAACAATTAAAAAAAAAACACTGCATTTCAGATAGGATTAGTAGGCATGCTATTCACTATTTTTGAAATTGCTAACTCTGCTTTTTTCAGATAAAGAGGGAAAAATCTTTGTTATTGCAATTCTCATGAAATGTATTACATATTAATATTTTTTCACCATTTACACAATAATGCACATATTTTCCAATCAGTAGCTGGAGAAGAAGATTTTGAAACGTTCTAATTGACAAGAGGATTATGCTATGGCTACTCCAGATATATCTCCATCCAAGAAGGATAAAGATAAGTAGGGGCAGGTTAGGATAAGACAGAAGAGGAGCCAGATCCCAAGAAGTTAGATCATAGCCCTGGAGCTATGGCAGAACTAAGCCATAGCATTTTGACTAAGCAGCCATAGGATAGATGTACGCAACCATCTAAGCAAAAGAGTGTTGACAATGGTACACTGAAATCCGAAGGTTAAAGAGATGGAGAAATGTCACACTGGAACAACATCTTGAGAGTAATTGTCTACTCAGGAGTAAGCTATTGTTCCCACGTAGTTCCTCATGCAATCCAGCTGACTGGTATTAGACACATTCAGATGGAAACTATGAGTTTCCATCATGAAAGCCTCTTCTGGAGAGTAACAGCTTCAGTAACATCCCTGGCTTATATCTTCTGTGCTTTAACTCCAGGTTTTGCCTGATTACCTGGAAATCCTGTTCTTGGCCTATACTATCTGTCATGTTTCCTATTCTGTACTGCTGTATAAAACTTTGTGAAGGCATGTGCCCTAGTTCTTGGGAAGAGGCAAAGTTAGCAAATGTTTACATAAGAAGAGATACAATAGTCTGTCTATTAGATTGCTTATTATTACATTGCTATCCTGGCATATATTCACTTCATTTTATCCCTACAACAATAAGTCTACACAGTATGTTGGGCTGAGAGATAGCAACTGGTCCAATCAGTTCCATGGTCAAATGGAAACTTAAATTTACACCTTCAGCAAAATTTTTAATCAGAATAAATTTTCCTCTACCCTTATAAGTGACCCGTGACAGAAAAAGTCCAAACTTATGTTCTATGGAAGGTTATATAGACCCTACAACTGGTTAACTGTAAAAGCTCTGCTTAAAATACTTAACATTTATTATTGTTAAGAAGCCAATGAAAGCCTCTACAGCATTTGCTCTTGAAAAGAACCATCAGCTTTCATTTTCACATAGTGCTGAAAATGTTACTGTTGACTAATGTGACGTCTACCTTCAGTCAAGCAACCTCAACTCTTGATGACTATATGACTACCTGGACATCTCCATGATGTTTTCTTGCACCAATATGGAAATAATTTGGCCTTGCATTTTTCAGGGATTTTTTAAAATTTCCCAATCTAATCAAAGCCCTGGTAGTCTCATACCTTGGTACTGACTCCTCTTTTCTGAGCTTAGCCAAGGTCATGTAAACATTGACTCTTCTTGTGACTTTTCACCAAATCTATGGAAGAAGCTAAAGTTGTACTGCAAGTCATAAAAGTGAAAGTCTGAATCATCAAGATCTGATATTTTATGATCACAATAAGAATGGTTTGCCACAGAAGGTTTATTGTGCAGCTTTTAAAATAAAGATCAGTGTGAAAGACAACAACAGTTTGCTGTGAGATCTGTCTGCTGCATCACAGGCAGTGTGGCGTAACCTACTCCAGCCATGTGATTATACTATTAAAAGAGCAACTACCTTTCCTGCAGGCTTCTATCCTTTGTGCCCAGATGGGTCATGATTAGCTTTTAAGGCATGCCTACTATGTCCTGAGAAGACAGGAAACAAATCTAATTCAGTAGTCTTTAAGTAAGATATTATTTGCTTCCTTGTTAAAATAATAATAATAATAATAATAATAATAATAATAATAATAATAACAACAACAACAACAACAGAACAAAAGTGATACTAGGTGGCTGGTATTACTTGACATTTTTTTGTAAGCTACACAATTTACACCAATTTCTAAAATTATCTCTGAGGGCTTCATAATTTGTTCACAAATATTTTCTATAAGAGCAATAAAATTAAATAGAATTAGGAGTACCTTCAACATTTTCATTTTAGATGTATTATTCTTTGGGAGTGATAAATTGGAAAGTTGAAAGATTTCAAAAATAGATAAATCCTGAAGAGGGAGATTTCTATAATCTGGAGAGACAGACTTCCTAATTCTTTTCAGGGAATTAGGACTGTCTATTCTTTTATTTTCTTCACTTTCTGTTTATAATATACTTGGTTCCACTAGTATTTACATTTTTATTTTCTCTTGTACTCAGAGTTCATTTCCTGGTTCATGGTGACTTACAGCATCTTCTAGACTCATCTAATTACAGGTTTTACATCAATGATGAATGGATGATTCTCTGAAGACCCCTAAGTCCCTTGTGGGGAAATGGCCACAGTGATACGTCCTGAATAAAGAGGGAGGAGATATTCATGGGAAAATTGCTTGCAAAAAAGGTTAATACTAGAAAAATGTATGCAAAAAATGGGTATTATTAAAAGAAATGTGCATGCAAATATGTAGTAATTTGGAAATGTATACAGGACATATATAAACATACATACACACATACATACACACTGTACACATTTCCAAATTCACAAACTGATGCAGTAAAAGGTCAGAAACTAATTTATGTCATGAACATGGAAAATTATTTTCAGAAAGTTTCACCAATTCCACAGTCCTTTTTCAAATGGAAGGAAGTCGGTCTAAACTGCTTCTGAATAAGCCAAGCAAAACATGTGGAATTGGTACAAAAAGCAGGTTCCATGATTTTCATATTTTTTTAGGAAATGGGCTCTAAGTTCATCTTAGTTGATATCCACAGTGTGAGATAGGAGAAGCTGTTCTGGATATTTTAGTTCAGTTCAGCTAAACCCAAGGAAGGATTAAATAAGACCATTGAGGGCAACTGTTATGAAATAGATAAAGGCTGGGAGAAGTAAAGGTCCAAGAGTCTGTCTTTAATTAGTCAGAGCTAGCCCTACTATTTGGCAAAATGAAGCAATTGCCTTTGGAAGCCCAGGAGGGGGAATTATTTCCAAATGCTTACATGTGAATCACTGTCCATGAGACAGACAGCCTTATTTTGGCTGGTGCAGTCACACTTTTACAATTATTATGATTTCCAGTTTCCAGTTACAGCAGAGATCTTGGCAGCAATGTGGGGATGACATTGGAAGAATCAGGGCTGAACATTTTGTCCCTTTTCCCAGGATTTGTGTGTGTGTGTGTGTGTGTGTGTGTGTGTGTGAAATCTGTTTTTTTTAAAAAAGCAGAATTAGTATTTTCACGATAGCAGTGGTTTAACACACCTATTATACTGTCTTTAAAAACGTGAATAATCACACCTCCAAAATTTCCACCAAATTTCAAAAATATTATCTTGGTGGTTTCTTAGAGCCCCTGGTGGCCTATGAGGAACAAGGTTAGAGTGTTATTTCCTTTAATAAATAACAGAGTTTAGATGGAAGCCACATGATTTCTTCTAAGTCCTCTAAATTACGTAAAAAATCAATTATCTATTCAGTCTGTTTCTACATGTGGAATGGGGAAGTGAATTGCCATTATGTCATTCATTTCAAACTCTGAGACTTTTGGGTCAGCCCTGTAGTTAATCTTTAATTAAATACCATTCTTTTTCCAATAAAACTTGAAATCATGGACAATCATTGTAGTTTTTCCTTAAAAAAAAAAAATCTACATCAATTGGTTGTTGATTTGTTCTACTTTCCTGAAAATTCTTAAAAGGATATACAAAAGAACCTATTTCCAGTATTATGCTTCAAATAACATACCACCAAAAATATCCCTGCGTCATAGAACCATAAGAATTGCTATGGAAAAGTGGATTCTGCATTTTTCAGCTTTCATTTAATGCTTCCCCTCTTTCTATCTCAGGTTATTGTTTATGAACTCACCGAGCAATTAGATGTGAAAATGAAAAACACCGAAACCCTTAACCGGTACTATTAAAATCAAGCACATCAGTTCATCAGACAGATGCAAAACTTCGTTCATTCTACTAAAATTGTATTCATCCAAAAATTGAAACATTATTATTCACTTGAGTAGAAGTATCCACCTCAACATGAGCAGAGCTATTTATGGAATAATGTCCTTGCCAGCATGATGTGGGCTCCTGCAATTTTCAGCTAATGTACAGCATAAGTAGTCTAAGCAAAAGGTATTTATAGCATGCCTTACATAGTTTTCCCCTCTCCCTGACTAGTCCATTAAGTTGAACTTTCATTGTACTGCAGTCCCCAAGAAAAGAGATGACAGCCCTTCATCAACAATCCATATGCATTGATTTAACATGGGGATCTGGATAGGTTGGGATCATTCTCTTTGGGGGGGCCCAAGACTCGTTAACATTACCTCAAAGGAAGCTGATGCACATCTGAGAGTTGCTTGTTTGTGCAGTTCGTTGAAATGCTAATAATATAACAGCAGGGCTTTTTGTAAGGAAAATGGAAAGGTATGAAGTGATATGTAATTGTAATCTGCTCCCTCTGTGTAGTATATTATAAACACTATGGGCATACTTCATATGTTTTACAGCTAGAGGCCACCTTTTTTGACATTTTCAAATCTGCATAAACTGAGCTTTTCAGTAAGGACCAGATTATTTACTGCTCTTGCACAATTATTTTGGGCAGAAATGTTCCTATAGTTTTTTTCTCAGTAACTTTTTATTTAGCAGTGTCAGGTTGGACAATAATAATATCCATAATATCATAACTTTGACAATTCCACTGTACTTCTAACAGAAACATTCCTCATATTCAAGAATTATTTTCCTTCATTTCTGAAACACAAGTGGAGAGCAACAGCCAGAGACTGCAAGATATTCCCTTGGCTGGGTAGGAGAAATTAATTACATTGTTTTCCACACTGTTATCAATGACTTTTAACATTATTTAAAGTAATGCAACTTTTGCATGATTTGGATTTTGAAGTATACTTATTGAGGGGAGAAGGGGGTAATTTTCTTGGAATTGCAAATTTTGTGTTTAGTGGTATATACCAAACCCCATATGCCAGTGCTTCCCAAACTTTTTCCTTCATTACCCAAAACGTGGTGGGTGCATGCGAGCAAGTGAAGTGGGGAAGGAGGGTGCAGGGCATCCAAGTGAGCAAAGAAAGGCCAGGATGGGTGAGACTTACCTGAGCAATTTGTGACCTCCCCTGCTGGCTTTCCCATTGACTTTGCTTGTGGAAAACCAGCAGGGAAGGTTTCAAATGGTGATCATGTGACCGCGGGATGCTGCAACTGATCATAAGTGTGATCTGGTTGCCAAGTGCCCACATTTTGTTCATATGACTGCAAGGGTGCTGCAATGACCAGTCCAGAACTTCAAGGACTGGTCATAAGTCCTTTCCTTTAACACCATCGTAACTTCGAACGATTGCTGAATGAATGGTTGTAACTTGAGGACTACTTGTATTAGAAAAACATTATGATTGAATGATCTTTATGTCATTTCAACAAATTATCATTGGTCATTTCATTGATTTTCATATAATAGAAATAATAGTCTGAGGGATTTTTGAATATATCCTAGCAATCTTGAAATCAATTTAAATGTCCCTGTTGTGATTGGGTAAGGGTTTGTGCATCATTACCCAAAGAAAAGCCACTTTTACCCAATTTGGGGTAATTTACCCAGGTTTGGGAAGCACTGCCATATACTGTTGGTCAGGTGTTCTGAAGGGATAGTGAAACGGATGTTGTATGGGAAAAGGAGAAAGTAATTGCTGGAAATGAGGAAAACATTGGGGACAGCCATAATGATCATGGGAGTGCTGTGAAGTAGAGCTTAGAATGCTGATTTTTATCTTACCTCTCCCCCCCCCCACCCAACCCACACTTTCTTTTCAATACCTATCACTACCTCCCTGACTAATATTCATTGTAAGCCACCCAGAGTTATTTGGGAGTCAGGTGGCCCCAAAATTGGAATGTTAAATATTAAATAAAATTAAAATTCACTCATGTTCTTTTGGTGTAAGGGCTCATGGGTGGAATACCAGGCATTTTCTGGAAGAAGTGGATGAGGACCCTTGCTTTTCCTGAACTTTCACCCCAATTCATATCGTGCTGCCAGAATCATTGATAAGAAGACTTTAGTGGATTAAATGTGCTGAGTGAACACAGATGTAATATTGATCTCAATTTTTTATATTGTGCAGAATATATTTCATATTGCATTTTTTTGGTGTAAATTACTTGGATAGCTGCACTCATTGGGGTATAAATAAATAAATAAATAAATAAATAAATAAATAAATAAATAGAATTGCACATCACAGTCTAGTTTGGCCTCATCTTCTAGTCTCATAGACATTGAACAACAAACAGAAAGATAGACACTTCCACATTTCATTATTCTATTCCCTAATCCTTCCAAAGCTGTTTGAAGTGGACCATCTGATCCCTGGACGCTAAGAACACAATTAGACAATGAGTGTGCTTCCCTCCTTTTTACAAGAAACTGATTGGTAAAAAATGTAATTCAATCAGCCTCCTGCTCAAACTACTGCTCATCTTGCAACAGTGCATCTTGTTTCAGGTTTCCATGCAATCCAGGAAAAAAAAAAAACACAGGTGCTTTTAAACATTGTATTCTTTAAGCCTGAAAAAGAGGGACCGATTTAATGAATAGCAGAGATGTGTCGTGGTCATGTTCACACTGGATCTGAAGTACCTTTTTAAAATTATTTTTGAAGTATGCATAGCCTTACTTGGCATTGGGAGGGCTTCATTGATTCTTGTCTCTGTAATGCCGAGCCTTGGGAAACAAATCAATCAGCCCTTCGGCTTGTGCAATAAATTAGAACTGATCATTGCTACTTCATTTAAGTGTCCCTTGTTTACAACTTTAATTGACAGTTAAGTACATGCCCCATATACTTCTCATACAATGTTATTTGATTTAATAAGTTATTTTGCTGTCTAATCTATAGCAGGTCTCTGAACGGCTTGTCTCTAAAAAAGCAATACCATATTGTCTGCTGTTTTAAAACTCCCAATACAATTAATATTAAGCTTCTCAGTGTGTAAAGTAACATTTAAAGAATCACTTTCTTAGTTGACCTTTGTTAATACCTGGATGGTGCATTTCCCCAGATCTTATTGGATTTCTCTGAGCTTTTGATACCACCAACCATAGTAACTTACTGAACTGTCTGCAAAGGTTGTGGATGGGAGGCATTATTTTGCAGTGATTTTGCTGTTTCATCAGTAGACAGTTCCAATCTGCGATGATGAGAGAGGAGAGACTGGCTCAGGTGATCCCTTATCTGTGGGCTGCTGCAGGGGTCAGTCTTTTCTTCCCTGCTCTTTAACACACATGTGAATTTGCTTGGACAGGTCATCTGATGGTTTAGAGTTCAGTATTGTTAGTAATGATAATACCCAATTATACATTGCTAAACTGGGCTAAAATAGAGATGCTGTCAATGTTCTTTCCCGGTGCCTTGTCAGGCTCTGGATGGGAAAGAACAGACTGAAGCTGAACCCTAGTAGGTTAGAGTTTCTGTTGATGCATCATGGTTCTCTGTTGCCAGAGTGGTTCCTTGATGAGCAAACAATATCCATGAGGGAACAGGTTTGTGATTTGGGGATCTGTCTGGACTCACAGGTCCTGGTAGACAGTGAGTAGAAGTCATGACCAGAGGACCCCACACCTGGTTTCAGCTGCTGTACCAGTTGTGACCCTATCTGGCACAGGAGGATCTGGCTACAGTAATTAATGACCTCATCATTACCCAAGTGGCCTACTGCAATACACTGTACTTAGGGCTGCCCTTAAAGACTACTCAGAAACTAGAGTTGGTCCAAAATGCAGCAGTCCACATACTTTCTGGCTTCTGACATTGGGAGCATATAACAATAAGTTTTGGAACCCTAACTGGTTGCTGATTGGTTGTCAGGTACAATTTAAGATGCTGATTTTAATTTCTAAAGCTCTTCTGGTTTGGTACCTGGAAACCTGCAGGACCACCCACTCCAAACAGTACTGGCCCAACTAATCAGATCAGACAGGGAGAAACTGTTATTAATCCTATATTTTGGGGAGGTTCAGGGGAGAAGTTTCTGCTTTTTGGTGGTAGTGAACAGCCTCCTAGTAGAGATCAGCCTAGCTGTTTCAGAAGCTTCTAAAGATAAAGCTGTTTCAGACAGCCTTCTGAACATGCTATCTTTAACTTCTGTTTTTATTGTTTTTATTCTTAGGTTTGGTTGGTATTGTTTTTGTTGTGCTTACTGTAAATTTTGTACCATGGATGTTTTAATTTTTTTTTTTTTAATATGGTATATAAATCACCAGGAGTCTTTTTGATAATGGTGGGATAGAAATGTGTAAAACACATACAAACATACATACACAGTTCATTTGTTCATTATTAATCTCCCATTAGTCTTTTCATTAAAATTATATTGTTTGGTTACTAAAGCACTTCTATTATTAAAGAATTTTCCTATTGTTTGGTTTGGTTTGGTATTTATTTATATTACTATTTTTAAAGCATTTTATTGTTAATCTATTTGGAATTCCTTTTAGGAAAAAAGAAAAATAAATATAAACATTAAATGAAGCATAAAAAGCAAATCTTGCTGCGTAAGGCAATCCATAGGAGATTAGCTAATTTTTTCACAAATAAGATGAACACTATATATATATATTTATAGAGAGAGAGAGAGAGATACAATACACACACACACACACACATACACATACACGCGTACATGTACATGCATACATACATACATACATGTTGTATGAGTACTAAAATTCAAGGAAAAATGTTCCTTGCTGAATATTTTAAATGAAAGGAAAAGGAAGCTAATAATAAAAAATGGTTTATTATTCCCATTTTGAATCTTTGAGATTCAAAATGGGAATAATAAAGGCTGTTTTCATCCATTTTTCCTTTTAATCTTCCCAAACCCTCTAAAACAAAACAAAAAAAAGAGTCTGCAAATTTTTACTCAACGTATTCAGGGAAGCTCTTAAGACCCCAAAAGGATCACATGAGGGCAATGGATTTTCTACCTCTGTTCTGTGGCTTGTTATGTCATATGGACATAGTTACTGTTAATTCTGATGCTTCTTTACTTGAAATTAAAGTCACTTTATACTTAAACCACTTATGAGGACAGTTCTGAGAAGGAAGAAAATGTGGGTAAGTCTCGTACCAATCCTTCGAATGGTTCTTGGGCTCTTAAGCAGCTGTTCCTTTGGCAGGAGCTAAATGATCACCATGAATGGCACAGGTGCCCATTGAATGAGAGATGGCAGCGTCCTGGTCGATCAGTGAAGCAAATGAAAATCAGTAGGAAGAAAGACAAAGCAGTGTATAGTCTCCAGTCTTCTTCCATAATTGATGGTCTATCTCAAGATAGCTATTTTAATGAAAGAGTTCTCTTGATTACAGTTTCTATGACAGCAGCAATCCTTAAAAGGATACTTGTATTTACCTTCTGACTTCAGGGTAATGATAAGTTTCACTGGAGGGTCAAGGAGCACAGAATTTCAAGGGCTATGAACCAACATAATTTTTGGTATGTGCTTCCAGACATGAACTTAATATAATCATATACAACTTTGAAGGTAGTCTCATTCAAGCATCCAGATGGTGCATTCAGGTCTAGATTCTTGTCTCCTCAATGCCTGAATGGATCTCAATTGCACTCTCCTTGTTTGTTAAAAAAGTGCATTTCATAATGGGATTAGTGTGTTATTCAAACTGAAAATTCACTCTGTGCTGCTCCTGCTTCCAGGCACTCCACTCCCATCCTGCTGTTGGACAAGGAGGAAGATTAACTAATTCAGCCTGTTCTTTGGAATTCTGCTCTATTAAATATGTCATCAAGTTGCCAGTATCAGTCTGAGGCCTGACTTCAGAAGTCATGTTCCAACAGGATTGAGGTCCTGTTCTGAAACATACTCTTGTCAGTATTTGTACTGATATCTTAAGTTATAGATATAGATTTGGATTTTCTAATTAATTATTTGTGAATTACATAGATAAATGTGTAAATACTGATAACAAAATTTGGTTCTTTTACTCTCTAACTACTTAGCTATATTGAACCTGAGCTTTTCTTAAAAAGCCTGGGATACTGATTTAATCACAATGGCATCATTTCATCACTTGCATTATTGTAATACCGGTAAACCTTCGGTTATGACTCTAACTAGGACCAGCATTTCCATTGTTAAGCGAAATGGTCATTAAGCAAAACATCACATGACTGAGTCGCTTAGTGACAGCAGTCCGAGTTGCGGTTGTCAAGTGAAGACATCACACTTCTGCTCTGAGCAAAATGACTCTGCTTCAATTCCCCCCACCTGCCCATCTCTCTCCCCCATTTCTGACCTTTTGGCTGCCCTCCACGGCATGGCCCAGATGAAGAGGCTGCTGTATTCTGCTGCCGCCCTCCCCAGCAGCCGAGAAATCCTTTTAGCAGAAGGAGTGGAAAGAGTCCAACCCACAGGGCTGTCTTCAGAGTAACCAGCAGGCACAGGCTGGGAAAAGAGCCATTTCTTGGCCACTCAGTCCCCAACTCCACTGGCTGTGGGAAGGGCCCAACATCTTGCTGGACGCGGAAGCAGCACCCACTCTGGGACCCAACCACCCTCCCTCACCTGGACTTTCTCTACCCTCTTTGCAGCTTTGCAGGTAAGAAGCCTGGAGGGCAGCCTGGTCAGGAGAGCTCCCTTTTCAGGGGCAGTCTACCCTTGGGGATCCAGGAGCAGGAAGAGGTGTGGCTCCCTGCTTTGCAAGCACCATCAACCGCAACATGGAAGAGGGAGGTGGCAAGGGGGGAAGGAAGTACCAAAGCAACACACACATGCACATGTTGCCCGGAATAGCTGGGACAGGTGCTGCTGGCCTCTTTGTCCCTGGGCCATTGCTAGTGCTGGTGCCTGCACCGAGGTGGTCCCAGAGGAGCTGAGTACAGAGCAGGCTTTGCAAGCCGAGCACCAGCATGGCCAGCGGCAGCTGCACCGGCTCTACCATGCGCAGGTGACGGTGGCACAACCTTGGAGGGGGCACCTCATGGCTTTTCCTCCTCTGCCTCCACCGCCCCAGAGGGTAGCTCAGGTGGGACACCTGCCTATCTCCCCCCCTGCATCTCTGCCCTTTTTGGCTGCCCTGCGCAACATAGCCACCATGAAGAGGCCACTGTATTCCTCCACCCCTCTGCCCCTCACCATTGTCTTTGTAACTTCGTAACTTTGTTGTTGAACAAACAAACATAACCCAAGGACTACCTTTAATTTAAATAGAAACTGTGAACTGCAGAGTCAGAGGCAGTATGAATAAAACTGGGCAAAATGTAATAGAAAATAAGCCCATAAAAAAGAGTTGCACACAATTGCCTTTATGTGTAAACACCACAGGTATATATATAAAGGGTTATGTGAATTCCTCAGTGGTGTTCAGCCACCCTTTGTCTCTGAGATGGCAGATGTACGTACAGACAAACAATTTTAGTGTTATTGTTCCTCCTGTAATCTAAGAAGATTTTCCATCCTCTAAAGCAGCATCAGAAGAAGTACAGATAGTCCCTAGTTTAAGAACAATTTCCATTCCTAAGATCTGTCCTTAAGCTGAATTTGTATCTAAGCCTGAACAGTATTATTGTATAATACCGTATAAGTAGTATTGTGTAATTAATTTGAACCATTGTGTATTTAACTCAAATCATCATGTATTTAACTCGAATTTTGCTATAATAGGCTCTGTTCTTAATTATGGGTTGTCCGTAAACTGGCAATTCTTAACCTGGGGACAACCTGTATTCATTTTTCTGTCCAGTCCTCCTTTATTAAGCTGATTTCTTAAAACTAAATTGCTAACATGTACAATTTAACAGGGATGGGGAGTGTCATGTTTTTATAACATCATAACAAGGGCAGCCAATCAGCACTGTGCACAGAACTGGAATGGGAAATAACTTCTTTGAACAACATGAGCGCACAACAGACATTTACAAGATGTGCCAAAAAGAAGATCTATTTTTTTCAAAGTATAAGCTCCATATGTTCTGTAAAATTAACTTGATTCATTTACACTATAATTTAGGATGGCTTCTGTCCTCTACAGAAATGACTTCACATTTAAAAATTATATAGTACTTCATAGTTAATGTGGTCATGCTGCCTTAAAACAGACTTTTCTCTTACATGACTGTGCAGTTTGATCACTTGTTATATCAGTGCAACTGTTGACATTTGCTATTATTTTTCCCATAAAGCAGCATTTATTTTGGCCTTTTCCTAAATTATGGGATCAACTGTACTATCTGGGTATACCACACAGTCTTTGCCTTTGTATAATGAAGACACAGGAAATCTTTTAGCCAGCTGCAAAGTCTATGGGTTGTAAAGAACATCATACAAATACTGGCAATGGTCTTAAGATGTTTTTTCCTTAGCCCTTAGCACAATTCAATTACTCCAATCTTGTATCCCAGAACAAAATAGAATAACATTGTGTGACAGCCTAAGAAAGCCCTCCAGGAGTGGGTGGGACGGCAGCTCTTAGAATTCCCATCCAATCCGGGAATTACAGACTAAAATATCTGGAGGGCACCAGATTGGGGAAAGGAGCAAAGAATTAGAAGAAGGTAAAGTGCCTGGCAAAAAGACCTCTGATGTCCTAACAGATTAATGGAGCCCTGTCCTGATCATTTAGGATAGGTCTCCATTTAGGGAACAGGGATTGTTATGTAGACTTTGAATAATCAGGCCTGTGGAAAGCTGCAGCTAGCAGCTGCTTTCAAATAGCTGCCCACACAATTGAATAAATTGTAGGCACTTTTCGGATCCACAGACTGTTTCTCTGTCTAAAGAAGGAGGGTGCTGCTTGAAATCTACTATGTATTTTATGGTTAAGGCAATCTAGCCCACAAACTGGGAAACATAGATGCTGCTTAGGCTGAAATATATTTAATGGAATTTTTCTTCTTTCTCTGAAAAATATGTTGCTACAACTTACCTGGAATGGTGCAAAAGGCATATTTTGGAGTTCGCAAACAGTGACCTTGCTGTAGACATAACTATCCATTTTTGCCCTGGTTTCAGATTGACAATTAAAATGGATTAAATCAGAAGAGGGAGCTCTCACTGCATCATTCAAGGAAAAGGAGAGTAAAAAGAATTAACATGCCAATGCTATTTTTTGGTGATAATTTTTTAAAAAAGAAATAAAATATTTGTACTTATATATACTTTTTTTTTTTTACAAAAAGTTTCTACTTTGAAGAACATACTGTGGGAGGAAAAGAAGCAAGACTTTGTGCTCTATGGGAACCTGAACAAGTGACAGCTATTTTGCCTAGCCAACTCCTCTGTTAAGACACACGCGGAATAGTCCTGTGGCCAAACACTTGAGAGCTTTTAAGGGAACAGATGTTCCATAGGGTCATATTTCAAAGGAAAACAGTTTCACAAATTTGTAAAGCTACTTTGAAAAGGATGCATCTATCATCCATTTGTGGTTTTTAGAATGTTGACAATGCTATTACTGAAATTGTTAATGAAGTACTAAATTCTATGAGACATTAAAAAAGGAACATCATCATACATCATCAAGAGTTATGAGACATCCCTTTATACAACACTGGATGACATTTTCAGTATTGTGAATAATAGGAATATATGTAACAGTAGTTATTACCATGAGCGCTCAGTTATAGGACTGATCTGCATCATTTGATGAATAATACATAATTTCAGTACAATATGATGGAAAATTCATGGGAATAAATGTATGGCATAGATACATTTTCTTTACTTGGCATCCATATCTCGGGAAGCATTACTTGTCTAAGCAATCTTCTTTCAAAATAGATAATTAATAGATGACACAACAATTTAGCAAATAATTCCAATTCTCTATTTGGAATTAATGTTAAATTTTAAAATTCAAATTCAATCTATTAATTTAATTAATTTTTTTTCAGAAGGAAACAGTAGAAATAGGAACTTTGCTTTTGCTTCTAGTGCAAGTAAGAGTGTACTTCATCCCTTCATTCCTCTTGCCACACTGGGTTAAGCTAGACTCTACATCTCACGATGTGCTTTTGAATGAAAGGTCCCTGCACCATTCTTTTATTCTCAGATACAATACAAATGTCTCCCTATATATTTTATCATTAGTGGTATCCTGAGAGAAACAAATTCTGCATGTGTTTGTAAGTTAAGCTTGATGAATTGTCAGCATGAGATTGATAGACCAAACTACAGAAGGTTATTGATTTCACAGGTGTGTTGTAGAAGATTTTTTTTCTTTCCTGTAAGTTAAGATTTGGCCTAGCCCAAGACTTTTTTATTGCTTGACATGCAGAACAAGACAGTGATTTCCTCACATTCAAAAATGCAGCTTGAGCAAGTAATTACATTGTTTTTCAATGCTACTGCTCACTCTTCCTACAGGCAGCAGGCTATTCCTATTGACCCCCAGAATCTGCTGCTGGAGGCAATGCTTTGCTTTACCTGGTGGTGGGGCTACCCTCATTGCTTGGTTTCTCTTAATGCAGGTAATAATTATATATAGTGTTCATTAGGAATACCAGTATCTCTGCTATCCCATCTCTTTGAAGCATGACTTTTTTTTAGTAAATAAATGTAATGAAGAGTAGATTTTCTTGGAATCTTATCTGAGCATAGGTATTTCTTTAGCCTTCCAGACTGAAATTTGACCAGGTGCTCAAGGAAAGTAAAGAAGCTTAGTTTAAATAAATGTCAATTTCTGCAGCAGATATTACCACCAACTAATATAATGACAACAGAGGATAGCACTTAGCTGACCTTGACTGATCTCAAAAAGCTAAGCAGAGCTGGACCTGATTACCACTATGATATTCCCCATCTGCAGGCCAGATTGGGGAGTGGAGAAAAAAAATCCCAGAAGAAGACAATACCAGAACTCTTTCAGATTTTTTTTTTTTAAAAAAAACCTACATGGGCATGTCACTGAAGTCACCAAGAACCAAACTCAAGCAAATTTGATATGACTTGAATAACAGCCAAACTGAACAAAAATGGATTCTTGGTAAAGGTCTCTTTTAGTTGTTAGAAGTTTTCTTCCCATTTCATTTAATCAGCATAAACCTCTTATCATCTGTCATTAATTCTACAGAAAAGTTAAAAATAAATTCAGCAGGTCATTGAGAAAGGTATGAATCAGAGGATGTACATGTACTGTATGTTTGTTGGGTTAGGAACAGCTTATGATAAAGTGAATGGGCTTGACTTACAGTATGGTTTGAATGAATGTGGCAGTAAGGTTGATTATTGAATGCAGGAAAGTGGTATATTGAAGGATTATGCAAGGGTAAGAATGAGTGGAATGGTTAGAGAATGCTTCGACATTGAGCAGGAAGTAAAACAAGGATATGTGACATCCCTTGATTATTCAGTGTGACTATATTTCTTTTTCTTACTTCTTGAATTAATTTATTCAGCTTACTATTTCTTACTCATTTTCTGCATTTTGTATAACATGGTTTACTCCAAAAGGGAATAGCATGATGGGTATGTATGTGTAAAGAAAAGAACAAGCATGTACCTTTGCCATCAAATAACAATAACAGTTTAGCTGCCTGTACTTTCTTTTCCCTCATGAAGTTACTGATGTGAAGGGATTGGGACTGCTAAATACCCTTTGCCCACTGTTCCTCTCCTGCTTAGAATATCCAGATGGATTTGCTATTTATTATATACTATACTATACTATACTATACTATACTATACTATACTATACTATACTATACACAATATAGACATTTGGGGAAGGATGGACACCTGGAAGATAGCTCACTGGTAGCAAGTGAAGTACCATGGCCTTTTAAGCTCCAGTAATAGCAGCTGTTATGCATGCTCTGTAGCTGAAGCAAGCCCAAGAAATGTTTGGGGTATACGATAGAAAAGGTGACACATCACAGAAACCAGTAAAACTGACTGGGCAGCAAAAGGTCAGATACTCTGGCAAGACAAATCAAAAGGGGACCGGTCTATGCTGTTATTTCAAGGTCACATTGTTGGAAAGAAAATACATGGAAAGTCTGAAAGGTTTCACAAATACGTACTCTATTGCTGCAGCGAGGAACACAGTCCTCTCCACCCCCCTTTCTGCTGTGCATAGTCAATCCGTCCACAGATTAGTGATTTAATCCAATCTTTTGATGGAGCATTTTATTACAATTTTTTTAAAAAAGATTACTTCACTCACTCTGACCTTGAATGTGGTATAGATATCGTGTATGCACCTGTTGTTTATCTCTGCTCCCTGTTCACAGACTGAAGCAGGCAACACACAGCTTAACAAATGCAACCTACTGAATATTAGGAGATAACCCCTTTTTCTTCTTTTGAAAGAAGAGAAAATGATGACCTTATGGCTTTACATCATAGCTCTGAATTCTTTATTACTGACAGAACACAACGCTAATTGCAACTTGCAGGCTCACATTAATTGCAGAGAACTTCAGGCTGGAAACTAATTCAGGCAACAATAATCAACTATCACATCTTGAAAGTATTGTGGTAGGTGGAATAGTTTCTTGTGCTTTTACAGGGCAAATAATGCGATAATTAGCATGCATGTATCCTTTTCAAATGTTAAATTAATATGCCTACATCAAAGTTTTGGTGATTCAGGGGCAACATCTAACATTTTTAACAATTGAAGAGCTGTAAGGGACAGGGCAGTGGACCAAAGTTGGCTGGCCACGTCACTGAATCGGCAGAGTTGGGCCTTTCAGCTTTTTTTCTTGAGTTCCTTGTTCCTTGTTTTAGATCTGAGCTGAAGTTGTTGCTATCTCAAGTAATTTGATTCTGGGACATTGGGGGAGACAGTTTACTTTTCCAGTGTTATGATTCTCCAAACAGAGGCATGGCATTTCCCAGATTGTTACCTTTTTACTACTTTAGCAAAAGTGTAGATTATGTTTGAGAATATGGAAAAAACATATATCCTTGCTCCTATGTAATTACAATAATTACATAGAACTTGTGAAATGTACTTCAGGTAATCAGAGGCAGACCTACAGAAAGGCCCAGAGCAGAATTGGTCACTGCAGAGGATAGAAAAGAAAAAAAAAAAAGAACCAACTTTAAACTTCATGAAGATTTAAGGATGCAGGTATATCTGGATACCAGTGAAAAGCAACTAATGACAAGCAACTAATATGTAAAGCGATTGTTTAATTTGGATTTGATGTGACAAGCAACTAATATGTAAAACGATTGTTTAATTTGGATTTCTTAGCATTGTTGGGAAAGCCAAAACAACTTTCAGGGCAGCTACTAGGCAGAAATTTGGGCAGGCTGTGTTGGAGCAGACCTTGAATGCAATAACTTGGACCACAGAGATAAAATGTATACATTTGGAACAGAAAAGAATGGCCAAAAAAAAAAAAACACCCTTAAAAACACTGGTATTGGCAAAAACATGGGAGACCAAATGGCTGACATGGGCAGCTAATTAATACATTCTACTGCTATTTACCGAAGATATTTAGTGATTTTCAGGGGGAAAAAAAGAAACATAAAACCAAAGTGAAAGCCAGAGGTATTAAAATCAATGTGAAAATTAAC
The DNA here is from genome assembly GCA_030867105.1 of Liasis olivaceus. Classification (NCBI taxonomy): domain Eukaryota; kingdom Metazoa; phylum Chordata; class Lepidosauria; order Squamata; family Pythonidae; genus Liasis; species Liasis olivaceus. Next base: position 45,764,321 of record CM061355.1, on the reverse strand, counting down.
TTTGTTTAAAAAGCTATTCCTAAGGGCCTTTTGAACAGCCAACAAAGCAGTCAGGCCTCTCAACTCACCAGGAAGTATTGTTCCAACTATTGGGCTCATGACACTGAAGGCTCTACCTCAACAGAGTCATGACCATCCAGGTGTATCATAAAAGGTATGCCATAAATGCCAAAATGGTCATATGAATCAGATCTCTCTGTAACATTCCACATGTATTTCATTACAAGATTAATTACATATTACCCTACTTGTCAGACTAAAGATATTCTTGTTCTATTCCTCTTTGGGGTGTTTCCTTTCTAGCCATCATCAAGAATATAAGCCAGCATCATTTAGAAATAGTGATTTCCTACGGTAGTGTTTTGTTCAGCAAAACAGTTGATGGTGCTAAAAGAAGATAGAAGCAGTAAGCTGTCTGAACAGCTGAGAGCAAATGATTGCTGAGATAAAAGATAAAATTTGTCTCACATAAAAGCAATGAAAAAACCAATAGAAAAATTTCATTAAATTATCTCACAGTAATTATTTAAAACAGATACATGAAAAAAAGAACCCTTTTTTTTTTTTTTTCAAAATTCCTCTTGGAAATAGCTGCTTTTATTCTAGCAAACATCTGGGAAAGGGGAGTTAAATGGTTTCAATTGATATAGACACTTCAATTAACAGCTCTGCTTTAATTAACAAACCAGTAATGACCAAGAAGTCAATATAACAGGACAAACTTTCGCTATTTAGTGGCAGGGCTATTTGAATGACCTCATCCATTTCAAGTTGGCTTCAGGCCATTTATGGGACAGACATAGGTTTGTTATGCTAGCTTATGGGATGATGAATGCCAGAACAAGACAGAGGGAGGAAGGGTCTCTTCTGGTTCTGCAGGAGTTCTCAGGAGGTTTTTATACAACCAAGTATAGTATTTCTAAGCATGCTGGCTAGTATGAGTTTAGGTAGCATAATTTTTCACTGATCCCAATTCCTTTTTGGAACAGCAGTTTCAGAAGTTAAGGAAGATTCTCACTTAAGTGTTTGGGCATTGTGTATAGCAGGGTTCCTCAACCTCAGCAACTTTAAGATGGGTAGACTTCAACTCCCAGAATTCCCCAGCCAGCCATGCTGGCTGGGGAATTCTGGGAGTTGAAGTCCTTGCTGGCTGGGGAGTTCTGGGAGTTGAAGTCTACCCATCTTAAAGTTGCTGAGGTTGAGGAACCCTGGTGTATAGTATCCTGCAACCTTATCTAGTCCCTCAGGAAACTGGCAGAAAGACCATCCAAATATGTTGATTGTGAGGTTACCAATATGCTCATGACATCTAACTATATTTGTTCTTTCCATCAAATCTCAGAAAACTGTCAAAGGCCAGATCCACACAGTCTCCTAGCCCCACAACGAGCATCATCCCATTTATTGGTCCCAGTGCATGTGTTTTCATGCCTCTGCTGATATTTCAAGGGCAGCCCACATCTGGGGGAGCCAAAAACCTCTGGTGCTTCACTGTGGAAGTGGTAGTTTCTATATTATCCTGCCCACAGACTTTACATGTGGGCAATATAGGGCACATTGATGCATATGGGGGAGGTAGCCTGAAATTATGTCTTCTGTTTCAACAAATGTTGTGGTTCCTTTTGGTTCTGCCAATTCTATGGAACCAGCACTCCTGTCTGGTCCCTAAAGTCTTCTTCCACCCTTCAGTCCTTTTTGGACTGTGAGAGCAACCAGACCTCCAGCTGAAACAGCCACTTTCTGTTTTCCATTAATGAACAAGGCAGTCAAGCCTACCTAAAGAAAACAACTAGTCTCTGTTCCTGGCTTAACTCATATATCAGAAACTGTAAATGGAAGAACTGCAGTACAAAACTCAGCTCTTGTGTATCCTCCATGGGTGTCCTGTTTCCTAATTTTATTTTATTTTATTTCATTTCATTGTTGTAAACTTCTTATGACTATGCCGGTAACCTAAGAAGTGGTCAGTACACTGGCTCCTATGCTGTGCTGTGTTGTGCTCCTGGTCTTGCTGTATCCAAAAACACAGTTACTCAATATGAGGGGACAATGTGTATGTTTGTATTTGGATTCCAGAAATATTGGGTACATGAGTGTGTGAGACAGTATAGTCTGCCATTTGCAATTATCTTTTAGCTCCTCATGATGGGACCATGAGGCAGTGATCTGCTAAGACTAATAACAATGCAAAAAAGTATTTGCAATTGCTGTTTATCACTCAGACCATCATAGGATCAACAGCTCCACTATTTACAAAGGTCAGGTGGTCAACAGCACTGTAGACACAAAAAATAATAATAATAATCACAGAACGTGTACCATGGCAACTGGTGACTTTATAGGGAACCTGACTGCCAATCACATACCTTGGGTTCCAGCATGGTGAGGCTAGGCAGATAGCAGTGCATAATGGATCTGTGGCTGCATAGTGAGGCAGTTCTTTGTGCGTAGCCTGATTTAAGGCATCATAGTTTCCTGCCAGCACTGGCATAAGATGAAGACAGAATTTAGCCAGAGTCTTGAACTGACACAGGATCAGTGATACACTGGATAAGGACAATAAACTGAAACAATATCAACATGCTTAATAAAATAGCTTACTTAGGAACTGAAGCTCATCTTGAGTTGAATGGGATACCAATTTTGTGAAGTCTGAGGTTACATCTTAAGTATCTGTTGTATCTGTGAAGATTTCAGAGAATACCTGTACTTAAGTTGTTGTTAATACCAGAAGGTATTCAAGGCTGGTTCTCTTTGAATCAGTTTTCAACTTATGAAAGTCAGTACAATGCTACTGCTATTGTAATTCTTATAACTTAAAATGAAAATCTCAGATTTATGTAGTGTTTGTATTATAACAATTTGTTAGATTTCTCAAGATACAATAGGAGCTACTAGTACCCACTTGAGTGGTAGCCTGATCCTTCAATGTGCTTTTTACCTCTGATACTTGCCTTCCATGTAGGAAAACTGAAATTCAGATGGTTATGGAGAAATCAGTATCTTGGTCAATCACAAAAAAAATATGACTATTAAGTTAGAATAGCATGTCCTTCTTGGCATGCTCTATTAGGAATCTAAAAATAAAAAGGACAGTTCACAACTGCAAATTTCACAGTGTTCAATTAATAATAAAAAGAACAACACATACTGTTGATACTCTTTTATATAATAATTTTTATTGAAGTTTAAAAATACAAAGATAAAAAGCTAATACAAACTAAGAAAAATATTAAAAAGAAAAAAGAATAAAAAGTGCAGAGAAAAAGAAAGAAATAATAAAGAAAAAAGATGTATAAAGAAAAGAAGAAATGACTTCCTCCTCCATCAAGACTATTACAAACATCAGTAATTTATCACTTTCTCTGATATTTCAACAAAAAATCTTTTTCCCCCATATCTCATAACTTATCAATAATCAAAATTATAAAGCCTCATCATTTAGTCCTAATTAGCAAAACTTCGTTAAGCGCTACCAGAAATAATAACATATATTTTAACCTTAATCAAATAAATCAGTTTTATATTCCCCATTTCCCCATGGGAAGATTTCTTATACTTAGATTTAAAACCTTCATATATTTTTAGTAGGATTTTAAACAACCCCTGGGAAGATTCTTATCATTAATTTCAAAATCTTATTTCCAATCCATCTGGTCCCTTAGTCTGTTTATAACTTTCCAAAATCAATGTTCTAATCACCCTTTTGCTGTTTATTTCAAAATATTTTTTTAAGTCCTTAAACTTACGTGAAACTTCTTTTTCTGAGGATTGAAACAGAATCACCTGTGTGATGAAACTTGTTGTTCCGAAGGTTCTTCATATCCAAAAGGCAGTGAACAAGCAAGTTTCATAAATCTGAAGTGTATGTTTTTTATTTTATAACTTAAGAGAATTAGAAAAAATGAATGGAAATATATGTTTCACACTGCATATAATTAAAAAATAAAGTCTTCTCATTGAACTCAACTCCTGGTGAGAACATGGACATGCCCATTGTGCTTACCTGGCAGCAATATGAAAGTGTTTGCCATTGGTTTATTACTTTTTTGTTTTTATTAAATCTCTGGGATTTTCTGGCAGTCACCCTCCAAGTACTAATCCGGTCCTACCCTGCTTAGCTTTTCCAAGATCAGCCAATGTTGGCTAGGTTCCAGCAAACCTAATATCCATGGGCATCCACAAATGATGACACATCACATGATATCATCATACAAATTACATGACTCATGTATCTGTGTCAGACTTTATAACTGTGTCACTTGCAAAACAAACACCATGACATGTGCAATTTGATTTTGGTGTCATGATGGCTTGCTACAGACCCTACTGCTGATATTCAAATATATTTGTTTTTCCATCTTGAGGATAAATACATATGATAAATAAATAAATGAAACATACAATAAGAAGAATGAAATGAGGCTTTTGGTTCTGAGAATGAATATGATTGACCCTATGAATAAGCAAGTACATCAGACTTGTAAATCAAAATATGCTGGAGCACTGAATGCTTATTTTAATGAATCAGTAGAGAAAGATGAACAGACTAATGCATTTAATATGGCTAAGACCAAGTTTGTAAATGGGAACTATTGATGCTATAGCCAAATGAGTATACATATCAACTTAATCATCAATTTCTTTCTGCAGATGGTCTATTTTACTATCAGGTTTTGGTCTTCACGTGTACAGCTCATTGATGGGAGGACAAAGATTCTTGCTTAACATCATAAGGCACTGCAGACAATCTTTTAAATCAATGGAAATGTCTAGAAAGGTTTAAGATCCACATACTAACTGTATATTGTTGTTCTGTGATATGTGATGAAAAGGTGGCATTTGGAAATGTTGAAGGTCTGTGGCTCTTCAAAGCAGCAGTTGTCCTAACTTAATAATGAAACACTGACAACCAGAAAGATATCTGGGATTCCAGATGTGAGACACAAGACTATAAAGGACAAAAATTCCAGATGTAATATAATAGCATACAAGCTCCCCAAACCTTTTCTTACAAGGATATTGCTTCCTTTCCAAAGCTCAGGGGAACAGGGTAAAGAGAAGCCTGCTTCTGTTTTTCTACTTTATTCTCAGTGTCCTTGAGAATTTGTTTCAAATTTCTCTGAGTAGTGTTTTGAACTTCTTTGATTGTTGGAGGGGATGAAAAATGCTACTTCTGTGTTGTCTTTTGTTATACCTCTTTTCCATTCCTATTGTTTCCTGTGAGATTTACTTTAATATTTTAAAAATGTTTTAAAAACATTTTGACAGAAGCTGTTTCTATGTTTGAAATAAAGCACATTTTCTTCTGCTTTGTGTGTACCCCTGCACACTGGTACGAAGAGAAATAAAATATTTTTTTTCCTTCACTGCATTTATTTTTATTGTACAGTCATCCTGTCTCATTCATAAAATATTATGGGGCAGTGGTGGTGATGACATCTTCTGTTCATAATCCACACCTGTTTTTCATCTTCTTCCATCTTTTTTTAACCACTTCAGAAAAAAAAAATCAGTTAAGGATAAACAGACAGAATACTAATGCCATATCTTTTATATCTCTGGAAGTATCCTAAACGTTGCTATAAAAATAAAGCCTGTCTTGACACAATCTCATTATTTTTGAAATACGCTGTCTTTGGACTGGTTTTTGTTATTCTGCAGATGTAACAAAGAGAATAGCTAGGTAGTTACTAAATATAAAGATATGACTGAATCTAAGGGATGATGTGCTATTTATCTTGGTTACAGAAAGTTCATATTTAGGAAAAAAGCTGCAATTTGAGTTAACTGCCCCAAGTCCTGCTGTGCTTCCTCATCGTGGCAGGGTATATGTGTGTGTGTGTTACTGGGAGAGATGAGTGAAGAATGTTGGGAGTGTATGCCAAGAGCAGATATTCCCAGCAGGGTCACCCAAGGCATGAAGGTCATCCCAGCTGCCCAGCTAAAGCAAGCAGGCACCTATATCAGGCAGCAGCGATATAGGAAGATGCTGGAGGCAGATGATCACTTTAGTGACAATGGCAAAGACAACAATTTACACTGGGTGGGAGAAGGCAATGGTAAACCACATATTTACCAAGAAAACCACATGGATAGAAAATATAAAAAGATTGACGATATAGTGCCAGACAATTGGACCCCTCAGGCCGGATGGCACTCACCATGCTACTGAGGAACAGCTGAGGATCTTTCGGAATCCTAATGTTTCAGAGTACTAATGTTTATAACGTGGCTAGATTAAAGCCTTCAGGATGTCTTGCTGATGTTGCCATACAGGAAAAGAAAATCCGAATCTGCAAAGATCAAATTTCAGTAGAAACATGGAACATAAGAAGCATGAATGCAGGAAAGCTCAACACAGTGAAAGATGAAATGAAACAACTACCAACTGACATCTTAGGCATCAGTGAATTGAGATGGACTGGGATCAGACACTTTCAGTCAGAAAATCACACTGTTTGTTACTCAGGCTATGATAAACAAAGAAGAAATGGTGTTGCTTCTCTAGTTAGGAAGCAAGAACAGTACATGGCTACAGTGCAATGAATGACTGAATAATTGATTAGACTTGGTGGACAATCCATTAATATGACAACCATTCAAGTTTATGCTCCAACCACCAACACAGAAGAAGAGGAGGTTAATAACTACTATGATCAAGTTCAATTTGAAATCGACAGAATGTGCAAGCAAGATGTGCTGCTTGTGATTGGAGATTGGAACGCCAAAGTTGGAAACATGAAAGAAGAAAATGTAGTTGGATTGTACTGTATAGCTTAGGAAACCAAAATGAAGCAAGAGACTGACTTATCAATTTCTGCCACTGCAATGATGCTTTCATTGCTAATACAGTCTTCAAACAACCAAAATGATGCCTCTATACATAGCCATCACCAGATGGAGTATATAGAAATCAAATTGACTATATAATAGATAAAAGAAGGTATAGGAGCTCAATTATAGCATCAAAGACATGGCCAGGTGCTGACTGTGGGACAGATCAAGAACTGTTCATGTGCAAGCTCCAAGTTAAGCTAAAGAAGAAGAAAGCCAGTTAGTTTCCATGATATGACCTTGAGCATATACCTGCCATTTTCAAGGAGAACATCAGGAATTGCTTTGAAGTCATGAACTTCATTGATAAAGAACCAGAGGAATTATGGAATGAACTTGAAGAAGTTGTTAAGGATGAATGTGAAAAGAGACCACCAGAAATAAAAAAGAGAAGAAAAGCAAACTGGATGTCAGAAAAAACCATGGAAATTGCCAAGAAGAGAAGAGAAGCCAAAGCCAAGAAAGGCAAAAATCTAAGAAAAGAACTTAACAAAGAGTTTCAGAGAACTGTTAGAAGAGGCAAGAAGCAGTATTACAACAACATCTGTAAAGTCATTGAAGATGGAAACAGACATGGAAAATCAAGGAAATAGTACAAAAGATCTCTGAACTCAGAAGGAGGTTCCAACCTCAAACTGTTATGCTAAAGGATGCCAATGGACAGACAGTGACAAATTAAAGTAGATTAAAGAAAGATACCTTGGAAAATATTGCCTGTTTACAAGAATTTGTAAACTAGTACTGGAAGATGAAGTTAGACAAGCACTCCAGTCATTACCAAGTTGGAAGGCTGAAGGAATGGATGGAATACTCACTGAAATATGGCAAGCAACAGAAGAAGAATCACTCAAGGTTCTAACCAAGCTATGCCAGCAGATCTGGAGAACACAGTGGCTAACTAACTAGAAGAAGTCAAGTCAATCTACATTCCAATACCAAAAAAAGGAGACTTAATCGAGTGTGCAAACTATCATACAATATCCTGAATTTCACATATTGGCAAAATAATGCTAAAACAGATGCCAGATGTTCAAGCTGGGTTTAGAAAAGGCCAAGGAACCACGACTTGATTGCTGATGCCCACTGGATAATTGAGAAAGCCAAAGAACACCAAGAAGAAATCAATATGTGCTTCATTAATTTTAGAAAAGCCCTTAATTGTGTCAGTCATGTCAAGTTGTGGAAAGTGCTCAGAAAAATGGGAATCCCAGAACAGAAACAGAAAATGGGAATCCCAGAATCCTCATGAGAAACTTATATGTGGGTCAGGAAGACACAGCATGGACAGAACATTGTGAGACAGACTGGCTCCAGGTTGACAAAGGAGGGCGACAAATGCTGGCTGTCTCATGTTGTCTGTAACATCCGAATCACTTGGTCAAATGCTAACACATTTGTGGATCTGCAGCTTTATTTCTGGACTGTTGGTTGCTCAATGCCTTTATGGAAAGAATACTGCCTAAAATATTACTTTCTTTAATTATGAGTAGTAAATAAGGGGTATTTGCCTTCTTATGTTTTAAATAATCCTCACTTTTTGGCTGCTTAATTGGTTTATTCAAGGACAGTACTCTTGTGTTCACACTCTGTCTCTTTTTCCTTTTTCCCATTCTCTTTCTTCTCAATTATCAGTAGCAATTTCAGATTTTATGGGCGTGACTGGGTATATGATTTTGGACAGGTTAAGAGAGTCTTAGCTTTAGAGAGGTAAGTCAAGGATGATACATCACATTTTAAGGGAATTAGCTTTAATGTCAACTTCCTTTCCCACCTCGCCCATCCAATCACCCATCCACCCACCCACCTACCTCTTTGCATCTGGGAAAGAATGCTCTCTCTTCCAAGAGATGAGATTGTTTTTCTGTCACTTTGCCAACAAATATCAAAACATTTCCACTGTATATGCAAAAGAGTAATGGGAACAGGAGGACTACTTGCAGACAAACATTTAAGTGCAAGTAGAGAAAACAGTGCACGCGGGAGAATGATCGGGCATGCTTGCTTCATCCTATCTGAACCCTCCCTAAAAGAAAATGTGATATTGCAAAATATTCTCTGGAACCCTGCCATTTTAATCTACTCTCTGTATCAGGAGACAATATTTTAAATACTAAAAGAGAACATTACGTTAAGCATTGCTTACTGTATTAAATGGAAGAGCAGGGGAGAGGGAACTTCCCCGTCTGAAAATTCTATACAAAGATGCCAAGCTCTGAGCCTTTCTATTACTTACATTTGGCTGAACCCAAAGCAATTTCATTTGGACTGATAGATTTATGTTAATGTAAAGCTGTAATCTCTGTGACAGTAAGATCAAACACCCAGGGTTCCGTCTATGTGTTATCCCAAGGAAAGTAATGTAGGAATTCCAGTAGGCTTAAGTAGCTTTGCTAAGGGAGATGAGAAACAATTCACACCTTCCTCCCCATGGCACATAACCAGAGAAAAGACAGAAGAGTAATAGCTATTTCTGTTTCCGTGTTTACACAGGCCATAATTAGAGTGCCTTATGCAAGACTGTAAGCCCTGTTCACCAGCTAATGTGTGTACAATCTATCAATCAATGCACAGGAGGGGGAGATTGGGATCATACTACCCTGCAGTGCAAAGCAATCTAGCATTGCACATAATAATCCTCCTTTTCAAAGGCAATTAGAAGCAAGCAGAAATGTTACATCTGCTCTTGCCATTAGCCTAGCAATATTTTAAATGTTATTCTTAAAGCTGAGACCTTGAGCATAATTATTTTGAGAGTCCATAGATTTCTAAAATATTGCAGCCCTATTCATACATGCCCATTCTTTGCTTGATGACCACTGCATTAAGTGGAAGCTTATAAGTGTAAATGGACTATCATTGGAAGTCAGTTTGTACATCCTTTCTTCACAATGCTTTTAGAATATAATCAATATTTTCTTAATTTGTTGCTCTAGGACAATATTTCCTATCTAAATTATCTTCTTGAATTCAGTTTTTTCTCCCTGACTTATTCAAATTATCACCTACCTTCTATATTTTCTGGCATAATCATATGTCTTAAAATGTTCTACCAGTGTTAACTTTTTGTTTCTTATTCATACCTCATTCTAGGATATGACCTCAGCCCAGTTTCAAACCCTGCCTTACCTCTTTCTCTACATTTCACAGCACTAGATTCCAGTGAAAATAGTTGGTTGATCTCTACCATAATTAATTTTCTCTTTATACTTCTGTGCAGAGTTTACCATTTTAATCATTCCAACTATCAGCATCCTTTCACTGATGTGAAATTCATATTATATCAATATCAAATTCTTGTTGTACTGTAAATATGGTAATCTATGAAAACAGAAGACATATATAGAAGATTTGTTTTATTTGATTTTTGATCGTTCATGCATTTTAGATATGTTAGAACTATAATTCCAAGAATTCCTAGCTCTTCTAACTGCAGATTCTTGGCACTTGCAATTCTAATCCATCTGGAAGGTGGCAGGTTGGAAAAAGCTATATAAAAAGCTTTATAAAAGATGACTAATTTGCACTGTGTTTTTATGCCCCTCCCCCAGGGCAATTCTTCTATGGCCACCCAAAGCGTGGTCCTGTATTTTAAATGATCAAATAAGTCAATATCGTTCATTCAAGGAAGTAAAAATGAATTAAAATATAATCCCAACTGTTATTTCAATATTTTGGATTTTCCCTACACACTGTTTTCTGAGCCATTAAATGCAATGGACAAGAATCAATATCTCAGACGCACAATGGGCTACACTTTGGAAGAACTCTACATTAAGATCTACAAAAGCAAAGGTCAAAGAAAGCTATTTAAAAGTATTTCATAGATGGTATTATAATACCATACAAGTTGCTGAAATTACTGGGAGAGGCCCAAATAAATGTTGGAAATGCGGTCAAGCAAAAGGCACCTACATGAATGTGTGGTGTACAAGGATTCTGGACAGAAGTGATTAGAGAGATTAACAGCATGGATATCGGAAAATTTAATTACGGTTCCAAGATTTGTTTACTATCATTATTTAGTGAGACAACTCAAAGACTGAAAACATAACTGTTAAATTTGTGATGCTTGGAAAAATTCAGAGCCTCTATCATTAGATCTCTGGTATGAAAAATTATGGAAGATTGTTGTTATGGAAAAATTGACATATAAAAGATGGGAGATGTTGGGATATACTAGAAAAATTACCTTTGATTCAGACTGGGAAAGAGTTATCCTTTTTGCAAAGCATAATAGGCCAGATTCTTCTTTTTGTTTACCCTAGTATATACAAAAATTGTTGCTGGAGTCTTGATTTATTCTCAGATTGTTTTGATAACTCTGTTAATTCCACTGTGATATTTTTAAATTTTAACTGCTGCCTTTTACTCTCTGTTATGTGTACTCTCTGTTATGTGTATTTTATTATCTACTGCCAAGTCATATATCCCTCACCCAGTATCTGTGGTTTGGTTTGTTTTCTAAGCAAAATAAAGTAATAAAAAAATTCAATGGACAAAAAACAATGGAGAAAAAAAAATGCTGACAGTAATTACAATGAGAAGAAAGTGTGTAGCAGGAAGGGACCTCAAAGAAACACTTGGTTCCCCAAATATTGAGAATCTTAGAAAACTTGGACTAAGGAGGTCCACCAATAAAAAGTTAGTAAGAATGTTATAGTCTTTATTATTGCCTTTGGGCATCAAGATACTTTTTCCAGAAGGGGACAGGGGAAGGAAGACTTTTCCATGCAAAGCAAAAGGTGTCTGTCATTTGCCTAGGGCCCAATATATATCTAAGTTCTTAAAACCAAGGCCTGTTTTTTTTATTTTTTATTTTTTTTTAAAGTCCGGCTACGTTGCTTCAGGGCTGCCATGTCAAACATTTGTGAATTCCCTATTTAGGCCAGTGCAATAAACTAAGAAGTATTTTAGTTCGAAAGACTTAACAGTCATTCTGAAAATTTGACACATATATGAAACAGGCCAGAAGTCTGTTGCACAGGTTTCAAGCTCTTATTTGGACTCAACAGCTGAGTATTAAGTAGATCGGAATGGTACAATTAAGCAGGACAGTAAAGTCAAAGAAATATAATAGAAAATAAATAACACAAATGTTTTGCGGAACTGTGCAAAACAGAATGTGACATGGTTGGAGAAAATGTAGATCCTTGGAATGCCTCAGTACTATTCATTCTGCTTCATTCAGTTATTTTGCAGTATTATCTATGATCACACTCCATTACAAGTCATTCTTGAACTGAGGACAATGATCCTGTGAGAAAAGCAGTAATCGTGTGATGCCTATGTTTGAAGATTTTGTCTAGTTTTCTCTTACCTCTTTAGTTAGTCCCTGTCTCTTGACAAACTTTTGAATCTGGAGCTTGTGATGGAATGGTTTGATGAAGGCCGCGCTCGGGGAGATAAGCATTTCCTTAGCAGGAGCGTGGGAAGGTTAAGAAGATGAGACTGGCACCACCCTAAGGAATTCACGGTGTTTTGGCTTGCTGGCTTGGGAAGTTTAGATTCAGTCTGGGGAGATTCTGTCTTTGAGGTGGAAGCTAGTAAATGCAACAGAACTGTATCTGTACTGTCTCGTGGAGTTCTTTGGGCTGAACCTGACAGAGCTTCATTTGTCTCTGGTTTAAAATTCCACCTCTTTGAAGAACAATATTGGCTAGGGAACAATAAGAAGTCACAGAAATACAGCCCTAGACATCATGATCGAAAGTGAAGAATGCTAGGAGCAACTTCTTGGAGGCCACAGATTTTACATCTCTGCTTCACTGCTTCCATCACAACCATTTTGTAATCTGAAGACCCACAAGTTCATGTCAGGACATCTTGGTTTTCAAAAAACGGTATTTTTCTTTCTTTTATTTTTATTTATACTTACAAATACCTTGTAAGCTTCTTAGCCCACATAGATATCATTGCCTTATTTTTAGATAGAGCTATATTTTCCCAACTATACTTTGGCATTAGAAGGAATAATTTTTGTTTCCCAATAGTTTAATAGGCAACCAGGATTGTTTGCCATATCAGGATGTTAGCAACATAATAACTTTAGGAAAATAAAAACAGCAATAGTCACAACTAATCCTAATGCATATATAGCATCAGGAACTTCATACTCCTCTTACACTGATTCTTAGATAGTAAAGACTGTGGCATACAAGTCATATGAGTGGGTGACACATATTTATGTTGATTATAAATCAACACAATCACCCTCATCCTGCCATCCATTCATCTGTGGCTGGAGGATGCCTGCCAGGTGTGCATGGGCTGACCCACTGATTTGTAATCCTATGTAAGAAATAGCCCTGGCACAGAAGGAAGCCAATCAGGTTGGTTTATTTCTGAGAGAGAAGATAACGAGCCAGGACTTGACTGAGAAAGAGAGAACATGTTTAGAAAATGCATGTCATACAGGAAGCCAAGGAAGGATGTTAGATTGCTCAGTAGGAACAGCTTTGTGTTTGGCATTTGAAACGCTGAAAAATAATCCCTGGGATTTCCAGCATGGCATATTCCCTTTAGGAAGTCCCTCTGAAATGTAGAATCTCCTGAGGCTGGTACTAATATGGAGTGTTCTTGGCTTCAGCAACTAGAAATCCCCAGAGCAGATGCCACTTTAAGCCAGTCCTGCTCACATCTCCCCTTATCCCTGACTGAAGGTCACTAAAGGTTAACATGGATAGCAGGAATTGTCTAATATAACTCACAGCTCAAGGATGCAAGGGAATTACTATATTGCCTGATGTTGTAAACAGATCCTGACCTCAGAAAACTCTCCTGTGACTACATATAATCATATGATGTGACTGGCTTTTGCTTTAAGAGGGTCAGTTCAGTGCTTGTATGGAAAAAAAAAAAATCCTTATATTTTTACACTCGTCAGTTTATGCTACATTTATTTTCCATCCCTAGCTACAGCCTCCCCAGCTAGGCAACTGCTGAATAATATAACCAAATGGATGGCCCACTATTCAGTAAATGGGAAGCAATTATGGGAAACTATCAGTTTATATATCATTGATTAATCTGAGGATTTCCAATATTTTTGGGCCAGAAGACATATTTGAACATTGAGAAAATGTTGTTGATGCTTTCTCAAAATGACCCCATAGAGGACATTTGCCTATTCACAAAGTTCTGCCAGTTTGGCACCCAGTTACAACATACTTTAAAAGCTGGTGAGGTTTCATATTGTCAGTATGCTTCCTCTTACTGCTTCCAGCACCCAGCTTTCTCTTGATTGGTTTTGTCTTCAACAGATGGACATACTTCCAGATAAAATACTAAACTGCCATGTTTATTTGTAAGATTACCTATAGGAGAGTACCAGGATGGGGAAGAACATCTGGAGTGTGCCTGGTGGAGAAAGACTGTTTTACTGCATCAGTATCTGGAAAACATGGCAGTCAAGTTGCCCAAGTTTGCATACTGAACAATAATGCATATACAGTAGGATTATTCATGATATGTTCTCTGAAGAATACCGGTATCAATTTTTCATTTCAAGCTGTTTTGCTACTTTTATTCACTGAGTTCTGCTCTTAGTAACTGTTATCCCTTAGTGTAATTCTGTAATTTTTAATTTCATATTTGCTAATTATGAATTGAGAAAGAATATTAGAGCACAGATAATAGGGCTGCACATAGCAAATGAAAGAGGCACTTTGCAATGTGATTGTGCGAATGAAGCCCCTCTCTTTACAGCAAGTATGCCATTTTAAAGGATCATGTGGTTGCTTCAAAGGAATCTCCAGGTATCTCAGGATGTAATCCTAGCAGAAGGATTGACTATGTATGTCTACATAGGCATGGACAACTGAGGATAGTTTTTGGATGGTCCAAAGCTTGCAAAGGATACTTTGTTTAACAATCTGAAAAGTAGTGCTTCTTTCACACTAACATGCATTGCTATCTACCTCTTTCAAATGGCTTCCACAGGCCTAGCACTTGTTGCAATGAAACAAAAACAAACAAACAAAGGTCTTTCCATTTATTTAAACATTTTTCATGGCATTTAGTTTCTCGTTATCCTTTCCTGTTATACTGTAAGACACTTTTTCTCTAAAAAAGAATTTTTAACAAGATAAAAACAATACAAATTTTAGAGAAGAAATAAAGAAAATCAAGAAAAATAGTGAATAGATAAGAAAGAAAATAAGAAAAAGAAAGAAAGGGGAAAGAAAAAGGGAAAGAAAAGAGAAGAGAAGAGAAGATTATAAAGAAGCAGTTTCCAATCTTCTTAACAGCGGTTATAAATGCATTTATGTTTTACCCTCTCTCTCTAAGGTTACATCATAATTTCCTTCTTTCCATAGTTTACCCTTTCTAATCATCAGACCCATAAATCACCAGTTCATGTTTTTCTTTCTTCAGCAAAAATTCCATAAGGGGTTTCCCGTCCCTGCATTTTTTCTCTACTTTTTTTAATGACATGGGTCTTGCACTCTTGACATAGTTTAAAGCCTGAGCATGTCTTAATCTAGACCTGCCATAGAATTGGAAAGAGTTTGAGGGAGGTGATTTTGAGTGGAAAAAGCTATCAATGGAGAAAAGCTTAACTATCCTTTTGCCACTCAGGATTCTGGGGCTGCTTTTTGCAAAATGAGGATAAGGAGCCACCACATGGGATAATATAATAACTTTTGTGAGAACTAGTTACAAATATTGTGCCATATACTTTATTTCATAGTTTCTAAATCAAAAGCAGATTCAGGGCACTTAAATTGGCAGACCTGCACTGCAATCAGTTGATCTTCATTTACTTTGATGGAAATAAATAAGCTTAAGTGTGATGGTGCCAGCTTCTGCAGTCAACCATATAAGATTTTATTTCCTTTCTGCTAGTTTTGTTAACAAAACTCCTTTTGCCTCAACTCAGAGCTGAGCCTCAGAGCTTAGCAGCTGAATATTCTTGTTGTGAAATATGTGAGACTTTTGTTAAATAGATACAAGCATAGTCTCTGTTCGGAACTAATAGTTGGCACATCAAGCTGCTTGCTGAACCATAGCACATACAAAAGGAATTTTTTTTGCCAGATTCTGGTTTTACCAAAAAATAAAAAAAATAGAATACCAGTTTTTCTTCCATGACCAGCATATTTTTTCTTTGGATCACTTTGGCATAAAGTGGGATTCAGATCTCTTAAACTTCTCCACTACTAGCTGTAAGAAATAATGTATTTTATAGCGGTCTCATAATGTGCTAACATTTGGGTTTGGAATAAAAGTCATACTGAATTGTGCATCAGTCTTCTAGGAATGATTAGCAAGCAACACATTTCTCATTAATAGTAAACAGTTGATGAATGGATATATTCCTTTATTATGCATACCTTTTAGCCTATGTTTCTGAGAACTATAAACACAACATAGATAGTTTTATTGTTCTTCAGTATTTAGCAAGATCACATGGTGCACCAGAACTATAATTATACCTGAAAAGTGGTTGTTGTTGTTGTTGTTCAGTCATTAAGTCGTGTCCAACTCTTCGTGACCCCATGAACCATATTGCGCCAGGCCTTCCTATCTTTCACTGTCTCCCTGAGTTTGCTCAATTTCATGCTCATTGCTTCAGTGATGCTATCTAGCCATCTCATCCTCTGCCGTCCTCTTCTCCTTTTGCCTTCCATCTTTCCCAGCATCAGGGTCTTTTCCAAAGAGTCCTCTCTTCGCATTAGGTGACCAAAGTATCTGAGCTTGAGCTTCATTATCAATCCTTCCAATGAGCAATCAGAGTTGATTTCCTTTAAGAATGACTGGTTTGACCTCCTAGCAGTCCAGGGGACTCTTAAGAGTCTTCTCCAGCACCACAGTTCAAAGGCATCAATTCTTTGGCGTTCAGCCTTCTTTATGGTCCAGCTCTCACAGCCATACATTACTACTGGAAAAACCATAGCTTTGACTATGCGGATCTTTGTCGGCAAGGTGACGTCTCTGCTTTTTAATATGCTATCTAGGTATGCCATAGCTTTCCTTCCAAGGAGCAAGCGTCTTTTAATTTCATGGCTGCAGTCTCCATCTGCAGTGATCTTGGAGCCCAAATAAATGTAGTCTGTTACTGCTTCCATTTCTACCCCTTCTATTTGCCAGGGATTGATGGGTCCAGATGCCACGATCTTAGTTTTTTTAATGTTGAGTTTCAAGCCAGCTTTCGCACTCTCCTCTTTCACCCTCATCAAGAGGCTCTTTAGTTCTTCTTCACTTTCTGCATATCTGAGGTTATTGATGTTTCTCCCTGCAATCTTAATTCCGGCTTGTGATTCTTCCAGCCTGGCATTTCTCATGATGTACTCTGCATATAGGTTAAATAAGCAGGGTGACAGTATACAGCCTTGTTGTACTCCTTTCCCTATTTTGAACCAATCGGTTATTCCATGACCCATTCTAACTGTTGCTTCTTGGCCCGCATACAGATTTCTCAGGAGACAGGTAAGGTGGTCTGGTATCCCCATCTCTTTAAGAATTTGCCACAGTTTGTTGTGATCCACACAATCAAAGGCTTTTGCATAGTGGTACCAAGTCAAATAATCCCTTAAACAAGATAGACAAAACAGAGAATAAGGTAGGAAGGATTATGCAAGTCCTTAAAAATATCTAGCTGATTTTTATTGTATGCTGCCCATACTTTGGGTCTGAAAAAACTCTTTGGGGATTCAAATTAAGCTGGAAGTGTGGAATCTATTGGCTTATAAAACACAAGCTAGACTTTTACATATCTTCTTCAGTTTTCCCTTATCTAAGGGAAACTGTATATCCCATCCATGTAAATTGCACCAACATTGTCTTATCCATTAAACAAAAAATAGAGAAATGTCTTTCCGTTAAACTGCAATTACATTTTGGCCCAGCATAAATTATCACAAATCACTGACCCTCTCTTCTTCCTCTGGCAAATAAATGAGGTGCTACAGTTAGCCGTAAGGACATTAGAAAATAATAAAACAGAGGTTGGCAACTACTTGCCTTTTTGTTCATATGGAATCTATAGGCTTGGTATCACACTGACTCTAGTAAATTGATACTTCCACTGCTTTCAAATTACTGTATATTACTAATGTACTGCTCATCACCTCCTCAAAACCATGCCACCATTTTTTGGCAGAAAATCAAACAAGACTTTAATAAACTTAACATATCAGCGCAAATTTTAAAAGATCACCAAAACAGAATGAAATTGGGATGAAAATGTCAGCCTCATATTACCCTAGGGACATCATTATTTTCCTACAACTCTCAACCACTGATTTAAAAATATAAAAATAAATGTGTGGGTTCTGCAAAAAGATTGTCCACTCTTGGTCTAAATTCATCGAATAATTATAGAAGTCCTTAAATAATAGATATATGAACACACACACAAACAGCATCCACACTGGATGGATAGATGGATAACAACATTAATGCTAAAGACATTTGAAAAGCATTTGTGAGATGTTTTAATTAATACATAATTTATCCAAAGGAATAATTAGAAGTTCAGCTGGCCAATAGTAGCTGTTATGAGTTTAAAAGAAAGTGGAGACAGAGGTAGGCATGGGTGGGGGGAGAGAGAGAAATGAAAGCACTATCAAACACTTTCACTAAATCTTTGTCAGTTTATAATACTTGGCTTTCCCATTTTATTTTAACTTCAGAACCCTCTATATCTTTATTTTGTAATATAAAATTTAAATCATGGAAACCAAATAGGAATCCAATGGAAACAAAGATCATGAAAATTTGAATCAAATACTCCATGTCACAACATATTGTAACTGATACATCTTCTAGAATTTTGTCACCTTTTCCAGAAGGAAAAAAATGCCATTTTGTAGAAAATGCCATTTTGTAGATAATGAGTTAATATATTTATCTTATCTGTCAATCTTTTATTGTTATGTAAAAGAACAGACAAAAATAATATAGGAATCTAAATAAATGTATGGATCTATCTTTCCATCATTCTGCTATAACTTTCTTCTGTCCTGTTTTAGCACTGTATAACTATGCTAAAAGAACTAAATCAAGATTTTTTTTAAAAAAAAAGCAAAACAAAAAACCTGACAGCTATAAAAAGCTTGCAGAGTGTCAGTGTTAGTCTCTCTTTTTCTTTCTCACACTCACATACACACACAGTATCAAGCCTTGAATGAGGAAAATGCTTGAGGCATTCCCCGTTGTACCATTAAAGGCTTAAATTGCCATATATGAATGGCATTACATATATTTTCTAATGTGCACAGTATAAGAAATTATATTTTTGGAAATAGTAATGGCCATGGAATGACTTCTTAATAAAGTCAGCAAAATATAACCGGTTGCTCTATGACTTCTAGCAATGGCAGAGTGTTATATATCTTTGGGAGGGGGGTGGAATCGGGGGAAGGATTACGATTATTTGTAGGCCATAGTTTGATCCTACCACCATGATTTCCACTTTCCAGAGAGACAGCTGAGCCTGGAAGTAAATTTCTCAAGCCTAGATAATGACTGCCAAAGCAAGCATAACATGAGCCCTTGTTAGCAGCACCATATCTAGCCTAGCTAGGCAAACACCATATCTAGCCTAGCTTTCTATGTCTCATGAACTATTTTCTTAAGTTTATATTTTAGTAGTTCCTTTTGTATTATTACATTAAAAGCAGGGATATTTATAATCTCTTGAATACAGAGTTTACTAGAATTTTCCAATTCTCTTTCTTACTTTCTAAGAGATAGCTGCTTCACAAAAGAACTTTTCAATATAAAGAACAAATTGATTCATTGCATGACTTATGGGTACAGATTGTTGCTTCCCACACATAGTTTTCTTGCATTAACAAGGAAATGTGAACATGAAGCACTTCACTGCATTTGCTCATCCAGATGCCAGATTTAATACTTTTAACTTTAACTTTTAGTCTTTGTATGGAAATTACTGATTCATACAGCCTTGAAAGTAGGCTGAAGATTCTGTTTTGGCTATGTGGGTTGAGAGCAACCATGTGATAAAATGATGCTTCCTTGAGCTTTCCAAATCCCAATTTATTGCAACAAGCATTGATTTTATTTATTTATTACAAATGTTTATAAGCTGCCTATTCCATAGTGTAAAAGTAGTTTACAGCAATAAAACATCATTAATCATAGAAGCACCTACAATAATAAATCAGTCTCCTTTCAAAAATTCAACTCTAAAATCAAAACATCTAAAAATGTGATAAAGCTAAAATGGCTGCCCATCCATGCTGTTACTGCCAAAATGCAAAGCTAATTGTTTTCACAGCTTTCTAGAATGGGCCATGTTTCACCTCTGGGGATAAGATGTTCCACAAATTTGGGACCACAATAGAAAAGGTCTGCCTCCAAAAGGTAAGTAAAAGCTGAGCCATAAAAGGCTTACTAGATTAAAACCAGCACTTTGAGTTGGACTCAGAAACCTTTTGAAGTTACTCAGTTTTAAATACTGGCTTGGAATGGTTATATAAAGCTGAGTATCATCAACATATTGATAATAATAACTCTCCCAAATATGCCAGCACTTGAATGTAAATGTTGTAGAAGTTAAGTACTGAAGGATCCCACACTGAAGCCATGATAGGCTTGATCACTTTTCCCTCCTGATAGTTGGCAGGGACCATTTGCTCAGGAAGGAATGGAAATACCATAAAACAGTGTTTCTCATTCCTAACTTTTGCAGACAATCCAGAAAGATACTATGGTTGATGGCATCAGATGCTGCTGAGAGTTCTAACACATCAGGTACTATTTTGGTTCCATGACCAGAACTGAATCCTGACTGGAAGGATCTAGATAGTCCATTTCATCTAAGATCCTCACCACTTTCTCCATTCTCCCCCAAAAGGTAAGATTGGAAGGACAGATCACCTGTAGTATAACATGAATATTTGGAAAATGTGCATGGGCAAGGTATTACAAAAGTGCTCCACTATATACACAAAAGTCAACTTTCATCTGAATCATATTCCCTGTACAGGAAAATTCAGGTGATGAGCACCCAATAGGACTGAAAGTAAAACAGCCACAGAAAAATAGAGCTTGTCCTCTAGCTACCGAGTATCAATGTTGGGGTGAGGTGGGTTGGTGGGATGGAGTATCTTGGAAGAGGATATTATGCCCTGACTATTACACTGAATAGAAATATTCTCATTAGGCAATAGGGATTAACGACAATACTTTCCACCGATTGATCTAATTATATGTTGAATTATTCAACTGTATAAAATTGTATATAGATTAATCAAGAGATTGCCTTTTTCATAACAATGAATTTTCCATGAAATTTGCAAATTATCATTTTTCTCATTCAGGTAACCAATGAAAATTATCTTAAAGAGTTTCTTCTGGTAGCATAGCTGTTATATTTGTTTTATTGCTCTGTCATGTGTTGCTTTAGCATGTTTGGTTAGCCAATCTGGGATACATGTTGTATAAATCAATCTAAATGAATCAATAAACCAAGCAACTAATATGGGAAGTTTTCTTCTGAAGCATAGCAAGGGGAAAAAATGTAGTCTTAATAGCTACGACAATTTGTTGCCAGTTTATAGCTGTGATACACCACCTATGACCCTATCTGAACAACTTATACAAGCCTTGATCATATCCCAAGTAGGGCACTATCATAAGGTTCAACAGAGGGTACATGCAGCAACTGAGACATTTGTGGGGATAATACTGTACCAGCTATATTCTCTCTATATAAGTAAATAAATATTTATTTATTCATTTATGAACTTTGGGGGTAGGTTGTCTGAAGGGCCAGAAATGTGAATATGAATCTGCCTAGGCTCCAAAGACAGGCTTAGAATCTTAGTTGTTGACCTATGTAGGTTCAAGTCCATCATATTGCAAATATATAAGATTTTGATTATGCTTTCTTTTCTTTAGAATATTCTCTTTCTGCAGAAATACATGTGGCTTAATCTGTATCTATCTTGGGTAGATCTTGAAAATCTTTGCTTTCAGTCCATATGATAGGTGTGTGTGCCAATGTTTTTAATTTCTGCTGTTTTTAGATGATTTGGAGTTGCATGCATTTTGTTTTATTTTTCATTTTGCTATTTCAAAATATTTAGATAACCCTCTTAGTAAGATCCTTTTGTCTTGAAACAGAGGGTATCAAATATTTTAATGAAATAAATGAAGGGGTAAATAAATACATGCAGCTGCCCAGATGAAGAAAACAATCACACATCTCTTGAAATGACCTTAGACTTCATTCTTAGCCTTGGAACTCTTCCAGCTTCATTTATCAGGGGAAAGAAGGATAATAAAAGACTAATGGTCTGACAGAGTTAAGTGACCTCACTTGATCACTTGATGAAAGGTCATCTCAGAGTTAGACCCACATCCTCCTTCTAAAGCTCTGGAGAAAACTTTTTCACAAAGATATGGAGCATTATTTACTAATTCAAAAGCCTTTAATTAAACAAAAAAAAAAAAAACCAAGCACAATCTGAAGCACACATAATATTTGCAAGTTCTTCTTTTTTCCTCTCACCTTTCTAGCTTTTATTTTCAGAGTCAGTATCCAGAAACAAAACCAGTCAGGAGATGCTACTTGAAAAAAGTTTTGGTTCCCAGCCTCTAGTTATGAATAAAATCTGTAAAGCAATTCATTCAAGTTGTGATGACCCCAAGAGTCAGTTCAGCCCTGTCTTGTAAAATGACAATAACCAAAGAAATAATAACCATTATAAGCAAAATGTTATACATATTAGTAATATATAGCAAAGCCAAACTATTACTTTCAATATGAATGTGTCTAGAAAAAGTATAACCTTGCCTGGTTTTCTTTTCTTTTCTTTTCTTTTGTTCTGTTGTTGTTATTGTTTTGTTAACTTTAAACTGTAGTGATCAGACTACAGTTAAATGTATCAAGAATCACATAACTTTGAGTCATTCAGAAAAGTCCTGGAACATCCATGGCTACAAGGAGAGTTTCCTGAAGGAAGGACTCCATAATCCTGTCAGGAAACCTGATCTAAATGGTTATTTATAAAATTTAACTGACAACAAACTCCACAGAGCTGAGTGTGTGCTTGGCAAAAGTTATTAAGCCTCCCACATTCTTCAGCACCTCAGCACATTCAGTGTCCCAATAAGCAATGGAGAGGCTGTATTAAAACAAAGATGTAAATCTACTTCTAGGTTTGTAAATGAATTCACAAGTAGCAAATATTGCATCTCCCTTCTTCATGGGTTACCACTTACATCACTCTAGCCATATCAATGGAGATGCATTATAAACACCTCATGTGAGTTCACTTCCAAGTATGCCATCTTGCTTATCAGCCTCAGTTGAATGTGGAGGGGAATCAAGTGCTTTCATACTAGAATATTATACTCCTGGCTACCAGCATGCAGAATTTCAAGATGACCTCCTTAGTCAAATGTAATGGAGGCTGTTTTCATAATTTAATCCCCCAGTTACTCAAGCAAGCTGAGGTAAAGTCAAGGCAGGCTATCGTCTTTTTGGATTGGAGTCTCTGTGCTAACTAAACATATAAGAACAGCATTTCCAAAATACTCACAGTAAGAAAGCTGAGAGATTACTGTTGGCCTCATCATGGAGTGTACTTGATATTCTATGAAGGTGGGAAGACAAGGACCTGTACTTACTAGATATCCTTTTACAGTCCAAAAATAAAGATGAGCTAAATAGGACAGATACCCAGAATTTTATTTGAGTATTAACTATCCCTTAAAATAGAAGACAGGAAGTTGCTGAGGGATACCAGGGACAAAGATACTTCAGAAACCTAAGACAGCCTTGTGAACAGATGGGAGATATTAAGTTGAATATTTATCCTGTTTATTATTAGGGCTGTTTGGTATTAAACTTGTTTTTCTGAGTTGTTTTTTTTAAGATGATGCATTACAATGTAAGCAAATATCCCTGATTCATATGAATTGTTTCCTCAAACTCTAATTTATTTATTTTTATATATATCAAATTTGTCACTGCCCATCTTGTTGAAACAACTCTGGGCAGTTTACAAAACAGTTAAAATAAATTAAAATTGCAATCTACTATTAATAAATAGAAAATAAATAGATCCAAGAATAATTGGCAGTCACTCAGGGAGCATCATCAAGGTGCCAGCCAAACCCAGGATTGGGTAAGATTGTTATCACCCCATGCAAGCTGGTCTTTAATCCTTTCTGGAAGGCCAGGAGGGTAGGGACCTGCCGCACCTCTGGGGGGAGAATATTCCAAAGGGCAGGGGCAACAGCAGAGAAGGCTCTCCCCCTGGGCCCCGCCAGCCGACATTCTCTCGCTGATGGGGTCTGCAACATGCCCTTTCTGCCTGACTGGGTGGGACACAATAATGCCCGTGTTTATTGGTTCCCTGATGTTGATGTGATGGTTGCCCTGACGCTATGGTTCTATCTTGTCCCTGGAAGTTTATTCAGTCTTCTCATTATTAGCAATAATAATTAATTATTAATAATTATTTCATTGATTTAATTGATTAATAATAATCAAGTGCAACAAAACCATTTTATTTAAGGTGTGCTTTTGAAGAATGGTAGTGACCTGGCTTGCCATTGTGGGTGGAAATTTGTTTTAAGCTGTACTGCTGATTTTAATGGCATATTGTAGAACATCCAGAGTCTTGGGATTGAGGTGGTATGCAAGTAACCTGAGACAAAATATCAAGAAAAACTCTGTTCCACTTCTGCTTGTTCTTGGAAAATTGTCCATTCCTGCAGCAGTATGACCTGTTTTACTGGAAGAGCAAGACCACTGCTGGTATAGAAGTTGCAACTATTCTGTAGGCCAAGCAGAAAAGAGCTATGCCCTCATTGTAATATGGCTGGCAATTTCTTCAGCTTATCAAGCTTCCTTCCAAAGAAGTTTCTTCTCATGGGTCAAACATAACCTGTTAGCTAAGATCAC
Source organism: Liasis olivaceus (assembly GCA_030867105.1). Lineage (NCBI taxonomy): Eukaryota > Metazoa > Chordata > Lepidosauria > Squamata > Pythonidae > Liasis > Liasis olivaceus. Next base: position 45,739,600 of record CM061355.1, on the reverse strand, counting down.
CTAAGGCAGAAGAATAATTACAGTTATAGCTGACTATGGGGCTTTTCTAGAAATAAGTCTCATTACTCCTAGTACTTTTGATCCTGATGACAAGAAAGGAAATAAGTCTGTCTGAGAGTAGCCTAGATGCTAAACGAATTATTTTAAAATATGTAGTAGGTATACACCCTTCCCAAAGACCTGCTGTGCTGCCTCATGGTGGTGGTGGTGGTGGGTGTTCCTGGGAGGGATGAGTGAAGAACATCAAGAGTGTATGCCAAGAGTAGATATTCCCAGCAGGGTCGCCCAAGGCATGTAGATCATCCCAGCTGCACAGCTAAAACAAGCAGGCACCTATATCAGGCAGCAGTGATATAGGCAGATGCCAGAGACAGATTATCACTTTAGTAACAATGGCAAAGGGAACAATTCATACTGCGTGGGAGAAGGCAATGATAAACCACTTGTGTACTTTTACCAAGAAAACTAAACAGATAGAAAATACACGAGTATAATATTTGGGTTCTCCTTATCTAGTTTCAGGACTTGTATGGAGAACAGATCAGGTTTTAGGTCATATTTATGCAGAAATATTGAAAATTCAAATGGGTTCACAAACTTTTAAGCATTACTGTACATACTGCTCATTTCCAATAATGGGCTCCTATAACTACCAGAAAAAAAAAAAAAATAATAAAGTAAAGTAAAGTAAAGTAAAGTAAAGTAAAGTAAAGTAAAGTAAAGTAAAGTAAAGTAAAGTAAAGTAAAGTAAAGTAAAATATGCAGTTTATTTTCTGGGTTTAAGATTTATGTAAACACCATCACCACCACCCCGGTTAAATTAGTTAGAGCAAATTCATTCCATGGAAAACATATTCTGAGTTACAACAAAGGGGCAATAGCTATAACCAACCACATATTATTGAACTACAGTTCCTAGCAGCTCCAACCAGTAGAGTCAATGGTGGCAGATACTGGGGATGTAATTCATACTTTGTAACCTGTAACTGAAAATGTTGCCCCTATATTATGTTTTTAGACCAAAGGGGTTAAAGTTTGAAACTGATGCCTTTTGCCCTTACATCTTCCCAATGAGGAAAAACAGTCCAATTTTGGTGAGAGTTAAGAAGTGATATGAATGCTTTATCCAAGGTTTAGAACAATCAGTTTGCTCCTTAAACTTTCTCAAAACTCCCAGAAGAAGGCCTAAGAATTTGGCCCTGTCCATTCCAAAGATGGGCATGGGAGACCTAATATAGGGCTGAAGGATGCCTGTAGTCCATGGCCTATGGTTTGGTCTTTCCTGTTCAAGAGCCAGACTGATTTCTCCACTGTGATAAAAGTGAGCATCGTTCTTCCTTTTAAGGATTTTGCAACTGCCTGTGCTGAACAATAGCACTGAGAGCAATTTCTGGATCTGAGTTCCTGGAAGCCTGACTATCCCAATCATCAGCAAACTTCAAAGAGCAAGTTGCAATAATATCCCTACTGATAAGATATTGGGTCTAACGAGATATGGTTTTAACATCTACATGTCAAGAAATGGAGGCCATTCCTAGTCAGATATATGTCTACATTTATGGATAGCTGACACCTTTCATCAAATTGCTTAACAAATCTTATTTTACAACAAATTAAAACACAAAAGACACTCATCAGCTGGTCATGATATATAAATGCATCCTTAGTTTTCTTTATTCTTTCTTCCCTCGCCATGCACAACGAGACTTATGAATCTGGAGCTTAGGCAGCACAAGTTACTGAACAAAAAGTTCAGTTGCTCATGAATAATAATTTCTTTACAGCACATGCACAGAGATAATTCTTGTGCACATGCTTTTTTTTTGTATTAAAGCCATCTGTGACTCCCAGCATCATTGAGAATAATGTGAGTTTTTTATGTGGGTGCAACAGTACATGAAGATGCCTGGAAACAGCACACAGAAGGCTACCTTGAGAGCATGTGGCATTAGTAAATGCTCTAAAATTTGCCACTGAATATGGATATGTTGAATTATGCATTCCCCTCTCCCCACCTATATTAATAGGCTTAGCAGAAGCAGACATGGAAAGAACTGGCATGTGCTTTAAAACAAACAGTAACCAGTGTCTGAAAGATTGGGAAGAAAGGACAGAGTTATAGCTGAAAAAGAACAGTTAATTTATTCTAAAAAGCCACAAATTCAAACTATGTATATGTATATATACACACACGCTCTCTCCTCTTAAAATGCTTCTCAAACTCTGTGTGTGTGTGTCCCCTTAAGATGCAATTTATAGCTTTAGGATGCTTTTAGATCTACTTTCTCCTCTGAATGCCCATGTGACATCTGCGGTTAAAACAAAACTTACCAACAAACAAAACACCTCCTTTTACCAGCTGAAGTTAGCGTACCAGCTGTGACATTTTTAAGAATAGCTATGCCTCATGCTCTGCTAACCTTCAGTTTAGATCACTGCAAGACACTAAATTTGGGGCTGCTTTTGAAGACAGCTCTTCAAAACAGTTCCCTAAGACAGCTGCAAGCAGCACCCATTTGAAGATACATTATCTCACAAGTAGCAGGCTTATTCTGGGGTCAAACCAGAGCAATCAGGTTAAAGTACAAACTTTAAGTAGTTTGGTATCTGGGCCTTTTGACTGTGGCTTCCCATAGGATGTGCTGTCCCACAGCCTTGACTGTCAATGACATTCAACATGTCCTGGCAAACTGTCAATGTTAATGTGACATAGTGAGTGAGAAGAATTCCTGTTTCAATTAATTACATTTGAATTTAATTATACTTAAATCAGTTTCAGTTTTTGTTCTCCTGGCCCTGCCCACTTCTTTTATACCATTCACCTGTTGTGGTAAATGGTGCAGCTCAAAGATTCTCAGCCCCAAAAAAGATTCTGGATCCCTGATTTAAAATGGACTTTTTTAAAGATGATCTCCTTGCCCGTGAATAGCACAAGGAAAGGGAATACCTTCTGAGCCTGCAGACCACCCTCAGCCTAAAGAAGACTAATACCAGGAATCTTTCGTAAAATGGCTAAGAGAAAAATCTCATGGTGGCTGTTCGTTTCAGCCATCCTGAGATTTGGAAGGAGGAAATCATGTGAGATGTGAGATGAATCAGTCTCATAAAAACATAAAAGGGAGAGAAGTATAGAACTAAAATATAGAACCGAAGAAGGCACCTGTAGCTTCATTTAGATTGATTGGACAAACAGTATAAGTCATAAACTTACCTGTGGGTTTTAAGGTTATCCCCAGAAAATTATTGGAAACAAGATTTTTTTCCGTTTGTATACTTAACATAAAATGGGGGAAGGCCTTCCTTGACTTATTTCCTAAGAAGATAAAGAGATTAAAAAAAAAAAAAAAAGCCTGATTGTCATGATTTTGGTAGGATGTTAGAGAAAAATAGAGGGTAGGATTAAAGCTCAGAAAGATGTGATTAGCAATGCTGAAAGCTCATGGCACATGGCGGGTTTTGAGAAGTTTGAGCTCGATTGCCTGCATGACCTCTTCCAGGTCTGTGACTCTGCCTACTTGTTTGGTATATCCATGAAGGGCTGGCATTTTTGCATGCCCATACAAAAGTGGCAGACTTGGATCATCAGGCCCACCTTTCTGCAGATTTTGTTCCTTGGCTTTATCCCCCCATCAGCGCCACTGTTCACATAATCATAGAAGTGAGGTAAGTTTCACAATAGAATTTCACAGTGACCCTTGATGGTAATGAAGTTAATTTATTCTTTGGAGAGATAGATTAGAAATGTTAACTTTAAATAAACCTCACTATAAATTAACATATACTATTTTTAAGGTAGTGCTTCCTATGACAGGCACTGTCTAAATATATAGAATTACCCATTCATAATCTAATGAAATTTAAAATAGCTCTAGGATATATCTAATTAATGTACGCTGAATCTTTAGCAGTACTACAACTTTAAACTTGGATAAATCTATCTGAAATCCTTTCTGTGGTCCATTATCAAAACTGATTCCCTAACTGACTTATTAGCAAGCTGACTGGCACAAATTCAGGAACTACAATGTATTGCACAACAGAACGAAGTAGTAGTGACCAATCTTTGTTTGGTACAGACTGAGAGGTACACTGGATGATACAAGGATCTAGCGTTCAAAATACACAACCGCTCCATTTAAAGTAAACCTCTTATTTTTATGAAGAATGAATAGAGTGAACTGTAGATTTATACAGGCCAAATATATAAACAGCATATGGTGGAACATTTCCAAAAAAGCACTGACAATCAACAAGGCAATGATCAGTACAGTTTTCAGGAAGACTAACTTAAAAGAGCAGAATTCATACAAACTGAGGCTAACTACAATATTGGAACTGCACGTTTCACACCCTATACATAACTGGCAATTTTACATGAATTTATAAAAATAATCAACCCATTAGGCAAGAATGAATGATGCATATAGGAATAATTTAAAGTTTCCTTAAATATATCGTTAACAATGAAATCAAGTGATAATTGAGCACCTTCAGCAAACAGATCAGGATTCATCTAAAAATTTGCTCATTAAATTGGGTGTGAAAGTAGATTTTTTAAAAATTTTACTTTTGAAATTGAGATTCACTGATGGTAAGGTTCTGTTTTTATAAGATTCATTATTAATTGGTATTATTGCATGAAGTTCTGAACTGGGGAAGGCAAACTCAAACAGCACCATCTGTTCTTCCAGCGCAACATTAGTTCTCTTGTCTTAGGATAAGAGGTTCTCATATGTCATAATTATACCAATGTTAGTGAGTAGTTTATCTGCTACCTGAGTAATGTTTAACCTTATTTTGAGTTTGTCTTTAAAGGATCTGTTTCTTAATTTGGGGGAAGCTATTGGATTCAGCAATGTTACCAAAGCCTGGTCTCTATGGCTAATATAAATCCTGCAGCCGTACAGGAACAGAGGAAGAAATGGAAATGGAAATGGAATCTTCACTTGATTCAAAATAGAAGAGGCAGTTATTATTAAAAGGAGCAGGATGAAATTCTCACTAAGACTATGAAATCTGGGTTGCAAAACTCCTGACAGCCATTGATAGCAGCAAAGTGTTTCCTATATATCTTTGCTGCTGTCTAATGTTCATCCAGCATGGATCTACATACTACATTGACACTGATTTCTAGTCTATTTCTGACTTCAGTTCAAAATGCCAGTATTATTTTTCAAAGTCCTCCTTGGCATCTTACTGAGTGTACAACCAAAATGAAGCTCAGCAGGAGCCTTTTCAATGTAGGCATGCCAGCTGTGGAATGCTCAGAGATACTTGCTTGGGCACCTGTCTTTATTTTCCTGCTTTCTCATCTGAAAATAATAATAATAATAATAATAATAATAATAATAATAATAATAATAATAGAAGAAGGAGAAGGAGAAGGAGAAGGAGAAGGAGAAGGAGAAGGAGAAGGAGAAGGAGAAGTAGTCAACTTTGGAAATTTGAAATGGTGAAATTTGGGGGGCTCTTGTTAATTGTACTTCATTTATTTTACCCTCAATGCTTCCTTTTCATGCTACATGAGATTTGATGGGTTATTTGATTGTTTTTCCTGTTGCTATAAAAGTAACAAGGATCTTTATACCGACAGTTTTGGAAAGAGCTGGAAGGAAAGTATCAGAAATTAGTCACAGCTCACTCAGAGCTTTTTAAATGAGGTTCCTGTGGTTGGAAAAGTGTTCCTCCCACTGGACAGTTCTTCAAGTGGGGAGCAGCACCTGAAATCCCTGAGCCTTTGGCACAATCCCCAGAGACCTCCAAAAGGTGTTGCCACCTCATAATTTGGAATAAAACCAATGGAGAAAGTTATTACCTACATGACTGATGACTAATGATCCTTACTATATTTCGTTTCAGTTACATGGAAATTAAATGAAATTGAGTTTTTGTCCTGCTTATTTGAATGTGGTCTCTGGCATTCAATTCAATGACCAAATGCAGCCCTCAGCATGGAAAAATGTGTGCAGGCTTGTTCTATAGGAAACCAACTTCACAAAATGCCACAACTTGATTGTAATGTCCTGCCGCAAAATATTTCCATTCCTTTTATGACAAAATATAGTACTTCCTACTATAAGTTCTTAATTTGGTGACGACTATTTCAGAACACCAGTTCAAAATACACAAAGCAGAAGGAACATCTATTCAGCCCAATGGAATTCCTTGATATTCTGGAATAAGAGTCTTTGAAATAATGACATCTGACCAACATAAGCCATCAATATAACAGAAGTAAATTATGCATTTTAAGTTATCTTTTGGGGCCTGGGAAGTGTGCTTTCTCTGTCATGGCACCTGTCCTCTGGAACAGCACCCCCCCCCCCCCAAGAGATCTCTATGGCTCACACCCTGATGATGTTCTGTAAGGCATTGAAAACTTGACTATTTTACCAGGCCTTGGATAGAATGGGTGAACAGCCCCTGTAAGATTTTGCTTGGCCTGATTTGGTTCTCTTTTACATGGTCTTTCTGGACACATATCATTTGTTTCTTTGTAATTGTTTCTTTTTTAAAATTATAGACAGTGACCAGAATCATTTGGATTTGAACATTTTAAAATGTATGAAAATAAATAAATAAAACCTTATCTTAGTTTAGCCTGTAAGTTTTATTCGCTGGAGATATGTCCCATTGCCTTTGCCTGTATGTGTGTGTGTGTATGAGATAATTCATGCCAAAGGAAAAAAATGAAAAAGAAAAAAAATGCCTAGAACAGCAAACCCTACTATTCAATGTAACCCCTCAAATAGTCATTATCTCAAAAGATTAGAAGGTTAAAAACTATTTGTAACTGTTTTCTTTTGTCTTTTAGCTATATATTTACCATGTTATCTATCCTTAAAGCAATCAATTCAAATCATTTTTCAAAGCTGTCCTTTTTAATGATTCACAACCAAAACCCGTATCTTTTCTTCATAGGCAAGTATTTAGAGAATGGCCACACACTTTTAAGATGGAGATGCAAAATGAATTCTTAGAGGTTTATGTTCCCCCACAAGCTTTGGGTGTGACCCTCAGAGCCTTTCCCAAAGTTGTCTTTTTATATGACAGAAGGGGACACTGGCAAGTGTATCATGACTATGCATATTAACCAGCATTTTTTGTAATGCAGTCTTTAAAACATTACTCAAAGGCCAAGTTAGATCTTTCATCTAAATGGGTTGATTTGATTTGAGGGAGATCTGATAAAACTGAATCTTTGAATTGAATTTCCAAGGCTACTCAAGATGCTGAATTGAATCAAGTGCCTGCAAATAGTTTCAGAAAGATATGAAGGTGACTCAGAAATTCAGTGGGCTTCCTTTGCAGAATCTCATATACTACTGCCACTTTTTTTCCATTTATGGAGAAAAGTATGAAGAAGATGTTGAGTAGTATGATGGTCTGTTAGACATTGGAATAAGTAGCCAGCCAGTGAGTTTCACCACCTCCACAAATTGTGTCTATCAGAGTGCTGCTGTGCTGTATCTCACTTTGGCTAGAATGTTATAGGCAAGTTTTCTTAAAGGAAGGAAAGAGAACTCAGATTTATTCTACTGCTTTTTAAAAATTCTGGATTGCTGTTTCCTGTGTGATCCTCTTCCTTTGTATATTTATCCTTCCTTAATTCTCAGTGCACTAGATTCTATGTCCAGTATATCTGTAGTTCTTCAGGGCAAGAAATTCCACTTTCATTCACTTCATCTTCCCCACTCTCTCCAAAACCAAACAAAACCCTTTGTTTTCTTTCTGTTACTGGTAGTCTGCAGGTTAAGGATGATCCATAGCTAAGAATGGAGCCTACTATAGCAAAATTCAAGTTAAATACACAGTGATTTGAGTTAAATACACAATGGTTCAAGTTCATTAAAGGACAGACCTTGGTAATGGAACTTGTTCTTAAACTGGGGACTATCTGTATATGTTTGTGCCTTGTCTTCATTGAACAAGTGGATTTGAGATAGTATGTTTGCTCTTTACATCACAGTCTATTATATACACAATAGTCATAAAACACACACTTGTATGAGACTTTTTTTTCATTGTTTCACAAGCAGTACCTAATGTTTCATTGCAGAAGAGGCCAAACCTGCCAGTGAATCATGTAGTAAAAAAAAAGTACTCAGGGGATGGTATGCTTATCATCTTTAATCAGGATTTTCTTTTCAAAGTTTTGAATGCTTTTATTTTTAATCTGAAGGAGGACACTCTGCAATGCTTCAGCATAACATCTCTATAAGCTCTTGGTTCGACAGTGGAGGCTGTTCCACTGCCCTTTCTTTGTCCCTGCTATTTCTGCCTTTTAAAAAGTGCAGCAAAAATAGTCTCTGTTTAATGTACTGAAATAGCTGTAGCATAGGCCACTGAATTTTTATTCTTTCCTATAACTTCTCATGAACAAATATTTTATGGAATTGTATTCAAGGTTGATTTAACATCTTAATTATCAAATTCAGATTGAATTCTGATACCTTCAAATGTCAATTTTGAATTGGATCTTGGCTGATTGGCATATCCCTATTGTCTACTCTTGCTCCAAGAAATCAGAAATAAATATCTATGTTAACTATAAAATATGTTGAGAAAAGGTTTATGATCTGTTGGAATAAGATGACATTAGTTGGTTGCCAAAAACTGTCAATAGAATAAAAATACAATGAGAAACAGCAAGCAGCTGTTTCCCTAAGAACCAAAAGCTAGGTCCCACCTTCGTTGAACATAAAAGAATCAACAAACATTTGATCAAATGAAGTGCTTCATGATATTGCTTCTTACCATCTCCTCCACTCCTTCTCCTTCATTTTCTTAAACTTTGAAAAGCAGTTTGAAAATATTCTACTATCAGACCATTTCAAATACAACAAGAAGTGCTTGAAGAAGTGACAGAGAAGTCAGTCACTTCATTTAGGTTATCCATAGCCTGAATTCCAAAAAGAGACTCTCGACGGAGTGGGGAGGAAGAAGAAGAAAAAATGTCAGGAAGGCCTTCTAGAGAACATTCTGAATAATTTAAAGGAGAAGCAGATGATCATGAGACACTCATATTTTAGGACACTCATATTTTAGACACTCATATTTTTTTTTAAAAAAAACTTTGCTGCAACTGTTGTTAGCTTTGCAGTTTCCATCTTGGCTGAGTATTATGCATTCTGACAGTAACATATGCAGCATGGCACAAATAGGACTGATTCATTGATGCAGCTCCAGCCAATAGGTCTCAAACCCATTGACAAGCATTTAGTTAAAGCAGATTCAAGGTCATTTGAAAGTTCTGTGAGGACTACTTGATCATCATATCATATTGACTTTTCCCATTTGTCTGGAAACACCACTATAAAAAAGGCAGAGCTATGTGACAAGTCTTGTTGAAAAATATCTATTGACATAACAAAACAATTTGCCCCATGCACATCTATCCACTCATATTTAACATCTACATGCAGCTATTGTGGGGAGTCATCCATCAGCATGGGATGTTGTCCTAGGTAGAATTTTCATCCAAGTCTATTCAATTAAAATTCCAAAATGATGCTTCGTTCAAATAAATTCTAATTGTATCTTGGTTACAATTGTAATGGTTTTGTACAATTAACATTGGCAAATATTTGCTAGATGAATTGCCTAAAGAAAATAGATGAGTTCAAGAGTGAAATTGGGAAAAGCACATTTGAAAGATTTCCTATTTGAAGTAGCCTCTTAATTTCAAGACAATAAAAATAAAAATAATTTGCTATGTGATGTAATCTAACATTCAGAAATTGCTAGAATAAAGGCAAAAGATTTATCTGAAGAGAAACGAGTATTCTACTAGAATATAGAACTTAAAGAATTCATAGAACACACATAATTATTAAGCAAGCTTATAATGATTCAAGGGATCAAAGAAGAAATAAAGAAACTTAGAACTGGAAAGGCATCAAACCCAATGGTCTGACAGCCCAATATTACAAAAAGTTAGAGGAGTAACTTGCAAAACCACTGTTGAAGACAATGAATTAAATTCAAACAACAAGCACAATAACAAAGACATGGGAAGAACCGTATGACCCAAAGAAACCTCAGTCATATAGACCAATTTCTTTATTGAGTGTTGATTATAAGATATTCCCTATTATATTAGCTGAGCATCTAAAGAAGTGCATTCCTGAAATTATATATACAGACTAGATGGGTTACATTCTAAAGAGGAAGTTGATGGATAAAAGCAGATTTGTTATAATTGCATTAGAATATATTAATAATAAGAAAATGAAGACAGAAATATTTTTAGATGTAGACAAAGCTTTTGACAACTTAGAATGGACTTCTCTACTGCAGATTCTAGGCCAAATGAGTTCCTAAGAAGAAATCAAAACATAAGTGGAAAGCATATATCAACAGCAAACAGCAAACAGCAAAAATCACAGCAAATGGAATACTCTCTACAATCTTCTCAATATGTAAAGTCACAAGGCTGTCCATTTTCTCCTTTGTTATTTACAATCACTCTGGAAGTCCTGGCAGACAAAATCTTAAAACATCAATAATTGAGATCAAAATTCAGGGAGATACAAGATGAAATATTATGCAGATGATACAGTAGTAACAGTTATGCAACCACAAAGTTCCATATGACAGCTATTGATAGTATTCATAGATTTTGCTGCCTTTCCAGATACCAAATTAATTAAATGAAAAGTAAGGTAATAACAAGACATTCAACTTCCAGAGAAAAAGACTTCATGAAAAAACAGACTGGGATGTAAGAAAAGTTACAGTGAAATATCTAGGACTCTATTTGATAGGATGTAATAATTATATATTTGAAAACAATTATAACAAATTATGGAATGAAATAAAACAAGACCTTGAAAGGTGGAAATATATTACCTAAAATGAACTTTTTATTCCAAATGGCACCAATTCCAATTTCAGACAAAAAATTTCAAGTCTGGCAAAAAACAATTAATAGATTTATATGGAGTGGGAAAAAACCAAGAGCAAGATTCAAAATTATGCAAGACTCAAAAGAAAGAGATAGTGTTTCCTAATCTTAGACTGGATTACAGAGCAAATTGTCTTAATCTTACTTAAAGAGTAAATTGGACTGAATCACCTATATGGTCTCTTTCAACTCTATGTTTCTGTGGGTTTAGTGTACTTATGATTAGCAGATCAGCAAGCTTTTCCAACTTTCAGTATTTTAAGTTAAATGAAGTGTTAAAAATTTAGAAATATCTCTGCTGTAGCTAGCTTTCTGCTAGCTGCTTGCCTTTTAGCTTCAATATAATGATTAATTCATTGCCTTTGAATTAATCTGTTGCCTTGGTCACTTTGATCTCTGGTAACTAAAATATAGGTTTGTATTTTTGAATATAGAATATGTGATTCAGGAGAGGCTGCAGTAGGTGACTGACTGTACTGCTACAACCTTCCTCCCACTACTTAGCACTTCACTCTGATTAGCAAACTTCAAGTTCTAAGTTTAAAAAACAAAATGGACCCCACAAGCCTGAAGACTCCATCCCCTTGATATCCTACTTGGTGCTAATTGAAGTAACTGACAGTTGGTACATTATCAATTATCATACTGTGCACTGGCCTTAGAAGGGTGGTGAAAGCTGCTGCTGAGCATTTGTGAAACTTTAGGAGCTGATAGTCAGAGTTTGTTAGGGCAGAGATGTCAATTATATCAACAACTAATGGTCCAACTCAAGGCAGAGAAGTGTAGGTCAAAAAGTCTGATTAATCATGGGATGAATGGGAGAAAGAAGCTTAGGAATTAAACTACAGTGGACATAAAGAGGGAATTGCATCTTCACATTGACACAGGCTACCCACTATTTCAGTGGTTTCTTCCCGCTGTGCAAAAAAAGCTCTTATCTAGCCATGTCATGTCATGTGGTAGAGCCTTAAGTATGACCCTAGTCAAACTGCTGAATCAAGTGTCCAAGAAATTCTGCTAAGGTTGTGAGCCTGACAGAAATAGTCCTGCAAACATTGATTTAAAGCAATTGATCTTAAAGAAATCTAGACAATACAAAATAAATCAACATTTAGCTGTATTATAAACTGGTCATATGGAGATATGCCCAGTTTAGAAGTTCAGCCCAGGTCTCCTATATTCATCTGCACAATCTCATCTATTGCACCAAAGAAGTACAAAACATTCATTATGTATAGGGCTGATTGAACAGTATGGAGAGCCTTTTTCTGTCATCTACAAACTGTCAGCCAATTGCCTTGTTTGAGGTGACCAGATCCCTCCTGAGTAAGGAGAAATTGGGGAAGCACTTACAAGGCAGCTGTGAGGATTATTCTCAGCATCTGTCAGATAAAGACACTCAGATCTGTACTGAGTTGGATGCCTTTTATGCAGGACCTATGGAATAGGCTAAGGTCTTATATGGAAGATGTTAAGCCTGTGGTCCTGAGGAAGCAGACAGGGTCCTGGAGACTGTTAGCTCATCTACCTATGTTTTAGATCTACGCCCCTCCTGGTTGATTAAGAGCTCCTGGTAGGTGACATGTGATCAGACACATGTGTGGGTGAAAGTGTCTTTGACAGAAGGAATGGCTTTGCCAGCTTTGAAGAAAGCAGTGGTCCATCCCCTCTTCAAGAAGCTATCACTGGTTCCAATGGAACCAGACAATTTTTGTCCAGTCTCCAATATTCCCTTCTTAGCGAAGATCGTTGTGAAAGCCACTGAGTTGTACCTTTGAAGGAACCTGGAGAAAATGGATTATTTGGACCCCTTTCAGTCAGGTTTCAGGTTGAGTCATACTAAGATTCTATTGATCACACTATTAGATGACCTATGGCGGAGCTGGGGAAGTGCAACCTTCCTGGCCCTCCTTATCTCTTAAGGACCTTCAATACCATTGATCATGGTATCTTTCCTGGTTCTCCTTTCTCCAGGACCATTTCAAGCTGGTGTTGGTAGGCAAAGAAAGGTCCCTGCTTTGCAGAGTGCTTCAAGGATCCATATGCTCTTTGCTTTAACATCAACATGCAGCCACAGGGTAGGGTCACAGGTCAGCATAGGATTAAATATCTATGACCATCATACTAATGATACCCAGTTATACATCTCTGCAGCTGGATGACTAAGTGTGAGAGCTAGAGCGAAAGGGGTTAAGCACGTTCTCTTATCCCCAGAGCAGAGAGGAAGAGATAAGAGAATAAGACTGGCACCTCCCTAAGGAATGCAGGATGTTTGTGGGGTGACCCTGGGAATTGCTCTCACTCTGAGAAGATTGATGTCAGGATTAGCCCATGAAACTCCAGGAGACAGTACAGATTCAATCCAGCAAGGTTTATTGGCTTCACTCCCGTTACAAAATCTTCTCAGAGTGAGAGCAATTCCCAGGGTCACCCCACAAACATCCTGCATTCCTTAGGGAAGTGCCAGTCTCATTCTCTTATCTCTTCCTCTCTGCTCTGGGGATAAGAGAACGTGCTTAACCCCTTTCGCTCTAGCTCTCACACTAAGTGATGTTATGTTGGTTCTGTCCCAGTATCTGGAGGCTTTTGGGGTTTGCAAGGAGAAAAACAGGCTGTGACGTAACCTTAGTAAGACCAAGTGGCTGTGGATTTTGCCCCTCTCCATGCCCCCCAGGATCCAGTTCTGGAGATTTTTCACCTTTGGTTCCAGATGGGGTTTCACTCCCCCATTTGGAGCCTAAAGTTGCAGCTGGTCCAGAATGCAGCCCGGGAAGTAAAATGTGTGCCTTGCTATGCCCAAGTAACATTACTACTTTGAGAGCTGCATTGGCTCCCGTAGGCTTCTGGGTAGAATTCAAGGTGCTGGTTGTCACCTGTAAGGTCCTACATGGCACAGGACAACTCTCATCTGTGGGACTGCCTCTCCCTTGTCAATTCTGCCCATCCTATGAGGTCACACAGGGAGGGTATACTGCAGATTCCCTTTCTGAAACAATAATGAGACTTAAGAGGTGTGCCTTCTCTGTTGCTTTGCCTGCCCTTTGGAATGAGGTTCAACTGGCTCCAAGGTTCAGATGGCCTCAACCTTATTGGCCTTCCACAGAGCCATGAAGACACGACTTTTCTCCCCGCACTGTGGTGGGTTGGTAGATGAGCCTGTCTTGTGATGTATGTGCATATTTTTACCACCTACATCAATTATGTTGAGGTGGGGGGAGGGTGTCTTGTATTTATTCTTTATTTTACTTTTCTCTTTCGTACACCACCTAGAGTCACAAATGATGAGAGGGGCAACTCTATACATCTTATGAATAAATAAAAACAGTAAAATAAAATTCTGCCAGAAGCCCAAATTCATTCTCTACTGTATAAACACCTGTGGCCATTGTGATTTCTCCAACATAATAGTTCTATTACATAAAAAGGCTGTTGTTTGCTCAATGGTATTGCCACAAATGTGGCAGGAGAAATAAATAGCAATTACCTAATGGGTTACCAAGTGGGTTATAAATGTCACTGCTCTTTTTTCCTTGTGCTATTCAGAATGCTAAACATCTGGATGTAGCATCCACTTATTATCACAGTTGTATGTTTACTATAACAGTCTGAGATGATAAAGGAGGTATAGTTTTCCAATGTTATGTAGGTCATATTTAGATGCATAGTTCGTATTTTGTTTTGGTTTTAGTTTTTTTTTAATGAAGCAATTAATAGGAATGCAAATAACTAATGATTTGCTCAGTACCCCACAGGAAGCTTGCAACAGAAATAAAAACAAAAAGAATCTATCTTTTGCATCTATTGTTATATTCCAAGGCCTATATCCTGATCTAGTGAATGATGGAGCAGCACAATAGAAAATATTGACTCAGCAAGAATGCAAAATTGGTCCTGACATAATGGGAAAAATTAATAAATTTTGTATCCAAGAAATGGAATCCCACGTATCATAAAGTTGCAGAAGATAGACTTATCATACATATGGTTACTGGGAGCTTAAGTGATAGTAGCAGCATTCTAAGCATCCTCCAAATTTCCCAGCCTAATTTTGAGCAAGCCTTGGAGGGATGTTTTCTGGAAAATTAAAATGGTAGCTAACCCAACTGTCTACCCCATGAAAATTAGAGCCCTGGGTATATTGGTATGGGCTTTGCCAGGGCTCAGGGGCACAGGCAGCTGCACAAAGGTACTTCTATTAATAAGCCCAGAAACCCAGCTCCTGCTGTCCTTTCATGAGGCCTTACAGGCAGGGTTTTGTCCCCAGGCCTGAGGATCTGGATATTGCCTGTCCAATGGTTGTCATGAGTTAGTGGTGATGTTTTTTTACCTTAGTACTGATGGGTGATGTTTTTCTATTGTTATATGTTTTTATATCAGTTTTAATTGTTATTAGCTGCCCAGAGTAATGAATCATGTGAAATGAAATAAATCAATCAGTAAACAAATCAGTAAGGCCTGTGAAATTCATTTTAGAGATCAATTTTTTGAAAAGCTGAGCAAACTCATGCTGAAATTCAGATTCTAAGCAGGGATGAGTAATCTGCCAATTTTGGGGTTTGTAATGAAGCTAAAGAAGAAAAGCAGATGCCAATTTGTAAACATGTCATTTTGATAAAAACATACTTAAATTGTGTTAACTAACCTGACCAAAACTTCTGTTGCAAAGTATTATCTCAGTGTCCTTTATAAATGTGAATTCTCTGCAGGTATTTTTTCCCCCCTTTTTAACAGCTTTCAAATGAAAAAAGGGTAGTAATAATCCCATTTCTTTTTAAGAACATGCAGCTGATTGTTGAAAATCTGTAACTTTAGCAGCCTTTTGTAAGTTGCCGGCTACGCTGCTTGTCAGACAGACAAATAAAGTCATTTCTATACTGTATAACTATGCTAGAGGAAAAAGCCAGCTAGTCACAGTCATTGGGGCGATTCATGCAAAGTCTTTTAAGAGACAAGCTTTCCAACGAACTGGTTTGCAGAAAGTATGCCCACACAAATACAACTTTATAAAAATAAAACACACACACTCTCCCCCCCCCCCCCATGTATTTTGGGAACTTTAGTGATTTCTGCAACAGGGACTCTTTAACAAGACCAATTTACCCAGTGGGTGTTGAAAGGAAGAGCCTAGCTGACAAAAATAGTAATGGGAGTTTGCCCATAGCAGTAACATTTGGTCCAGTTCTAACCGCAGGGCCTTCACTCAGGCTGCTGCCTGAGGAAAAAGAAAGTCATCTTAGCTGACTTCACTAACTAACTATTCACTATTTGTAGAAGGATCCATAGACTTTAAACGGTTACCAGCTGGACCTGGCCCAATTGCTTTGATACTTCTCTGCCACAGAACTACATATTCTCATCAGCTGTTCTAAGACTTTATGGCTCTGCATGAAATCAGGCTGAGCCATTCAAACTGTATGGGATCCATAAGAAACCCCCTTCCTAAGGGGCTAAGATATTTAAAGTGTCCCCATGACAGCCATAATCTCTGAACTGTACACCTGTACTTCTGTACTCCCAATTTTTTAACATGGAGCAAATTTGTTCTGTGTTGCTCTAGAGCAGGATTGAAGGCCCTGTGGTCTTCCAGATGTTGTTCACTTCTGGCTACTTCACTACTCCTTGGGGTTTCTGAAGAGTTTTTTTTCCATCATATAATACCCAGGTTTAAAAAAAAATACTAGAGCAAGAGCAGCACAAATAACTGGGTTGGGCTACATAAAATGCATGTGTACATCTATTCCCATAAAGAGGATGTTGCCCTCTGGGTGCACATGCACCCCCACACAAACAAGATATTTCGATACAGGCACACACTCCTTCTTCTCCCTCCCCCCCTCATTCCCCTCCCCAAAGAGACCCTGAGCCAATCAGTGGCTTCCTGCCTTAGTTGTGGGAAACTGGTCATTCTGGCCATTGCTAGTCATGTGATCAAGTTACCAGCTGTTAATGGCAGCAGGAAACCAGGAATCTGTTTCAGTTGGCCAAGTGTCTGTACCATTTTTATATGACCAAAGGTTGTGTGCAGGACACACACTGCACATACATGAATTTGAAAAAGTCAGGATTTCAGTCTGAGTTTTTCTGCATCCTGCTACTAAACCTCTTTCCAAAATTTGAGATTTTGGCAAAGATCATATCCCTTATTAAAAGAGGAATTTTAATGGTCCAGAACTAAGACTTTGGAAAATCTCTCTAAAAACAGGTGATAGGCATGGGGGGAGCAGTAAGTAAGGAGCTCTCCCACCACTCCATCCAACTGCGCCCTTGCTATCAGCTGTTTTTAGAACTATGTTTAGTGTTTTCAAAAATAGTTCCCCAAACATCCATTTTACTGCACTCTTCCAACAGGGCCTGTCACCTGCTATTCAGGACGGCTGGTGCTGCCAGGCTGACTTGCCACTTCTGTCACTGCTCCCAGCCATAGAAGGCTGCTGGAAAATGTTGCAAGGACAATTGCAGGGGTGGGTGAGGGGTGATTCTTCCAACAGAGAGGAGAATCCACTGCTGCCAGGACTGGGGGGGATGGCAGGAGAAATAGGGAAATATGGCTCTTGATCTGCCCAAACTCCAATCCTCTAGAGCAGTGGTTCTCAACCTCAGTAACTTTAAGATATGTGGACTCGCAGAATTCCCCAACCAGGGGCACTGTCTGATCAGAGAGTTGGTGGGTGCAGGAGGAAAGCCTGGTTTGAAAGAAGCAGGCTTCCCTGCTGCCAAAAGCAGAATAGACCTACAAAACTGGGTCCAGGGACAGGAGAGGCAGTGGCATGTCAACAGCAACCTAAAATGGACCATGGGAGCGGCCCATTTTCAGTTAAGCATCCTAGATCATATATATGGCCAAAATTGTGTTGGGAAAAGAGAGAAAACACTTCTTAATAATAATGTGTCAAAGATATCCCTGTCTATGAAATAGATATGTATCTTGCATTCTTCACAGTCTTATTCTTTCAAATCGTTGGGGTGGATGAGATAAAGACAATGTCATGAGGATGTTTCTTATAAAAACAGTTAGTGGGGCATTTTCATGCCACAGTTAGGAGGGCATATGTGTAAGCCAAATGTTTGTTCTCATACAACATTTTAAATAATGCTTAATGGCTGTTTATAGTGATTTGATTTGATTTATAGAATATACCCCCAATTGAGGGTTCACTCAACATACATGCATCAACCATGGTTTACAAATCACAAATTTGTATTAAACCACAAATAAGGAAGTGGTAGCACTGCAGGACATAGGGGTAGAGAACCATTCCATTTTTTTCTGGCAGTTTCATACTTAATAAAGACTAACCACCATCTTTAAGCCTTTCCTTTGTGTTGCCAAAGCAATTGAACCTTCTCTTCTTCACCAAAGTTCAGTTGATATTGAACTGAATATCCCCCTCCCTCCCCAAAAAAGAAAGATTGACAGAATGAGACTGTGCAAAATGCAAAATACACAGATTCCATTGAAACAGATACCTTGGACATAGTACTGTGTGCATTGGTAACCTCAAGACTGAATTACTGTATTGCCCTCTATAAGTGCTACAACTATTGCAGAACATAGTTTCCATATTGCACAGATATTGTACCTGTGCTAACAAAACTGCACTGGCTGTTAGCTAGATAGCTAGCTGCATCAGACTAGATGCTTCAGACTAGATGCAATATATCTAGATTAGTACATAAAACCCTAAATAACTAATAAGGATCAGATTTCTTAACGAACATCTCCAGTTGCAATAGCCCAAGCACCTATGATCTTTGGGGAAGGTCCTCTGTCTCAGCTACAACTTCCAGATTGCCCCTTGATCATGGCGGGGAAACAGGTCTTCTCTATAGTGACATCTGCCTTGATCTCCTCTTGGTGGTATGTCAGGCTCCAACGCTGACATCCTTTAGATGTTTTTTTATGTTTGGCTTCCCAGTGATTAACTCCCTGTCATCCATGCTTTAACTTGGTTTTTACCCTGTTTTTAGTTTTATCATTGTTTTTATTCTGATTTATTATTTATGTTTAGTGCAAACCACTGTTAGACTTACGAACTTAGAAAAAAATACTATCTATTTTTTTCAATAACTGCTAGAGGCTGATAGGTGAGATACTCATGAGGCCTAGGGTTTAAAATTAATTGTGTGTTGATTCATTGCAATTAGACTTCACTTTGTCACTTCTCTTGAATTATTTCAATTACTTGTATGTGTATTTGCTTGGTGAAGAAAGTGGACAACCATGAATATGTATCAGAATATCACTTCCTTCTGTTGCAGTCCCCGTGGCAAATATATTGCTTTGTCATCCAACAGCTTCTGAGCCTAATCTGCCACACTTGCAATAATCTTCTTAGGCTAACCACCAAAGCACTACAGAACCCAAGGTTTAAATCCCTAAAAATAGAGCAGGATTTATTCAGCTTGCAGAACTTGTAAGTTATTTTTTTCATTGGGAAATTTGCCATTTAGGAAAAGATTGTTGATGGGAAAAAATGGCCTGGTTAGCATTTAATTACTCAACTGACAGTGTTAGCATTTTTCTTACGCAGCTGGAATAATTCTATACACGCACACATATACACATGTACATACACACACATACATATACACATACACATACATATGCACACATACACATTGTACATACATACACAGACACCCCTCATTTCTTAAAGCAATTTCTGTCTTTTATTTCTTGCAGAATGAATTCTATACTTCTGCCCTGCTGAAAGCTGTACTTGAGGGAAACAAGCAACCTGTTGAACCCTGAGTTGCTGGCTCTGCTTCCTCTTGTTTTATACTGAAAAAAGAAACAATCCTATACTGCTTGGATCTGGATTGGGACCCTGCCTAGGTATCCTGATGCCAGCAACAACCATGCTCCACCCCAGATACTTTTTAGTGTGAAACTCAAAGAAATATATTCAAGATTTGTTTTATATTTTAAAGATATTTAAACATGACCTTTTGAACCTCAAATAGGATCTTCATGGCAAGTTACAACTATTGAAATATATACTACTATTATAAAAACTGAGAGCAATTAATCCTAAAAAGTTTCCTTACAATACACTATCAAAAGAGAAAATTAATGCATCTTTTTAACATCTGTCAAGATAGAGTTCCGCAACTGTGATGCTGCCACCTGTAAACCATGGATAATTGCCACATGTGTTTCTCTGCAGTCTAATGATGATTACAGTTTATGGGAGGAGGCATTCCTTCAACTATCTTACTCATGAGGCATTTCAGACTTTAAAATGGGCCAGAAACACTCAGGAAGCTCACCTAGAGGAAAAAGGATCTGTGTGCTATTTGCACAGCTTAAGTTCTTACTAGCATTTTGGCTGTTTTTTCAAGTTTTTGCAGTTTCTGGACATACTTTAAGAGCAATCCTCTGCACAGCATGCAGAAATGAAATCTGGATCTGATGAGAGCCTATGGAACTGTGGGCAGAGCCAGGAAGGGATAAAACTAGGGTTCGAATCAAAACTGGACAAAGGTTTTCCTAGCCACAGCTGCAACTTGGGTATTCAGGGACAAAGGAGCAATTTAGGTCTCGAGCTGAGCAAATCTGATCCTTCAGAAGGAAGAAGCACAGCCCTATCTAGAATAAATGGAATAGATTTCCATCAAAATAAATATGGCAAAATTGAGCAACCTTTTTAGAAAGTGTGAATGACCTGATGTATAGGTACAACAGACAATAAATATCCTTAATACGTGTAGATGAAATGTTATTAGGCACAATTAGTCTTTATAAATACTGATTATCAATAAATTAATCTGATAAGCAAATTTTTAAAAATGAATAGAACAAGGAATTGGAGATGCACATTTTGGCTGAACAATGGGAAACTGTTTTAACTTCAGTACAAAAAACCTTAGTAGGTCTTACATTATGTCTTTTTAAAAAATTATATTTCAGACTTGTTGGTTCCATTGTGTATATATAGAAAATGAATGAATGAATCATCGTGTTGTTGAACAGGCAGTGAGAATAACGCTTCATTAAAACATATGCTTTTGCAATGTCCTAAAGTTATTATCTGCTGGGGAGAAATAATTACACACATTAATTTGACTCTCAGAAAAAGCATAATATATATTTTTGAACTACATACCTATTTGATGGACATTGACACTTGCACAATGCAAATGCAGTAAATTCTCAGTGCCCTTAATGCAAAGAGAGTAGTCCTTCAATATTGGAAAGGGCCTTTTTGTTGCAGTGCCTGACCTCTGGAACATCATATCCCCTGAGATTGGATTGGCCCTGACCCTGATGGCCTTTTGTAAAGTGTTGAACGCCTGGATGAGCTCCAGAGCCTGCAGGTTGGGAGGCCCCTTGAGAGATCTTTGTTGATTGTTTTGTCTGAGTTTATTCCTTGGTGACCACTGTAAGTTTTTTAACTTTGCTTAATATTTTTAAATTGTTAAAGTCACCCAGAGTCACATTTGTGAGATTGGAGACCATATAAATCAAATCAAATCAAATCAAATCAATCAATCAATGACAAATTTATGGCCCCAGTTACTCAAAGTATTGAAGACCTGACGTTACTTTCAACCTATAAACCAGTTGTTTATAGATATAGATTATATACGAACACTTACAATCATATGGTCATCCTTTATAGAAACTGTTGTGTAAAACTTCGTGTGTGTGTGTGTGTGTACACATACACATGAGTGCAGAGGAGTCCTATAGGTATTATTTTGTTGCTGTTGTTGCATTGTTTTTTTTTTCTTTGTTTTCCTTTTCTTGTTTTTTTATTGCTGTTTCGTTCTTTTTCTTTTCATTCTGTTTTCTTCAATATATAAAGCAATAATAAAGTAGGTTTGGTTCCACTGGCACTAATAGGGTGGAGTTGGCTCTGAGCAAAGTGCCCACACACCTAGGGCTCCACCCACAGGTTCTTCTCATTCAGTTCCCCCGTCCCCCCCCCCCCCATTGTCTTCTTTCTTTTCTGTCTCCTTCCCTATTACCAGGCAATAGCATTAGCATGTTGTCTTTCTTTCTTTAGTTCTGCTAGATAGCACAGGCAAAAGAGGAAGAGACGTATGGGATTTTTTTGAAGTGGATGCTATTGACTTCATGGACCCCTCAGGAAGTGGGGTAAACCCAATGGTTCAGCCCTAATGGCCCGCTACCTCCACAAATTGGCAGAAAAGACCCTGCCAAAGCATGTTTTGGCTGTGGCTGCTGAAATCTGGGGAAGAAAGAAATTGTACCATACTAATCAAGTCCATATAGCAACGGCATTACCCATGCCAAATACTAAGGGATATTCAGCAAATAAATGATTTGTTTTGCTTCAGCAAATGGTGCTGTTGGGAAGCAAACATTCCTGGCATTTGGAAGGCTACAAACAACACAAAATAAATTTCTGATGTTTCTGAACTTTACCCGTATAATGTAAATCCATGAGTTTTCCAAAGCTAAGTTTTATTTTCCAAACTACTCCTCTTTTTCCCCCTGCTAAAGTGCTAGCTGAGTTGACTCATAAAGTGACAAAAATTATAGGGATGGAAATTATCTCAAAGTTCACCAAGGTCTCCTGAATGCATAGATTTTCTCAAGCCTTGTCCTTAGGAATCCAGACTGGGAGTTTGTAAGATCTTCAAAGGAAAGAGATGCAAAGCCTAGTCTGTTTTTGAAAGATTGCCTTATGCTGTCTTCCATTTTTGCTCTTTGGAACAGGCACATCATGAGAACATACCATGCAAATAGCCCTAAGAATAGCCTTTTGTCACGTAACTCATATTTAAAATGACATGATAATAATTTCTTGTATTACAACAAAAGCTACATATGAGCAGGACCATAACATTCAGTAGCTAGGTCCATCTCCCTGCCTAAACAGAACAAAATGAATCCATCTTGAAGGAATCTGAGCCCAGGTCTGAGCCCTAAATAAGTTGTAATTTTTCCATTGCCTTCAAGATGGGAGCAGATAAAACAAGAAATGATGTAGGATTTTTCCCACCTGTATGTAACCACTATGCAAACATGTCTTGGCAACATATTTTTTTTCTGCCATGGCCCCACATTATTTCTGTCTTTTACCCAGCCCAAAATGGAAGCCAGTTTCAATAATCTTTAACTGTATTGGTGTGAAAAGAATATTCCCCTCCCCTCCTCTTAGTCCAATGCCTTCTATGGCAGCTTCAAGGTATGATCTCTGTTAGGCTTTGTCACCTTTTCTACTGGAGGAAAATCAGGTGACTATATTGACTAGAAACAGGGTAAAGGCAGGATAAGGACTGGCAATGGGGATAGTAAATGTCATACTGGTAGAGCTTTCTGTAACTCAAGCAAAGGTGCACCTGAGCAATAACAAAAGGCCCTTAGATCTAAAATCCCATATTAAATTGAGGAACTCCATGTGTTCATTATATAATCTTGAAATATGTAAATGCTAGCCATTTCTTTGTAAGGTCATACAACTTTGCTGAATTTTATTTTTGGTCACAAAAGAAAAATCAAAACTGTGAATTTCGATTATAATCTTGATAGCTTATGTTTAAAATAATCAACACTTCTGTGGTTATATTTTTGTCTCAGCCATAAAAAATTGTTAGACTAAAAGCAAAAATAGAAAAAAAAATAAGATTGATGTGTAAGAATGTAAGAAATAAAGTTTCTCTTAAACTTTCAGCTTTCTAAAGATCTATTTACTGTTTCATTCATTCATTCATTCATTCATTCATTCATTCATCTGGTATATGCATATACTACCCAACTGCAACAGTTTTGGGCATCTTAAAGATAAAAGTGTAAATTGTAAAGGCATGAAATCATGAACCCTAAAAAATTGTTTTTAGTTTTATTTTAAAAATGTAATGCTTTTTAATAAAGGAAGGGGCACCTTTCAACTCTAGCATAGCATGGAAGGTTACACACACACACCTTTTCATATTTAGAACTAAGAATATGGAATTTTACCCAATTCTAATGACCATTGGGAAATGGAATTTCAAAGGACATCAGCCAAAAGAGAAAGCAGGAGACTTTCTTCTCCCTATGGCAACCTAAATATTTAATTATCATTTAAGAGAAGAGAATGTGATGGATCAAGGATTGGTGGATTGACACAGTGTGTGCAGTTTATGAACAAACAGCGGTGCAGTTGACTTAAATTTCGATAGGCCTCAGAAATAAGTTGTGTTATTTTCATGTTTGGAGCCAATATTTACATTTTGTGCAGTAAGAAATAAACGTGTTACAATTTTAGGTTACTGTTTGTTCAGAATGTATAAGAATCTAATATTTATATGTGAGCTTGAAATGTTTTTATGGATGCCAATTAAGCTATGAGGAAAATCCCTTTCTCCCAGGATCGAAAGTGAACAATTCTCTCTCCTAAGTGTTGACATTTGGAAATAGAGTATATAGTGAATTTTAATCATGGCTTTCAAATAAAATAATCCAGGTTTTGTGTTTTGTTTTGAAAATTATCAACCAGATTTTGCAACTTTAGCTGCAGAAAAGCACTTTTTGAGCTCCTGCTATAGCAGCTGGTTAACAACACTGCTGCTTTCCAGATTTATTTCTTTACACCAAAAGATGTTTTTGTTGAAAACATTAGAAGCACTTGAGTTTTGTTCATGTGAATGGGGGACCGGAGAGGGAAATAACATCCTCTGCTTTACAGTTGGGTTAAAGTTCTTTTCTTATTAGAAAAAAAGGAAAAGACATCTAAGACACAAGGAAAGTGACACTGAGAAGCTCATGAGCAAAAGAAACATGATAGATAAAAATCTCTCCCCTTACTTTTCTATAGATGAGCTTGTTATTGGAATATACTTGCCTCCATTTAATCTCCAGAGTAATTAATTGCAAAGGGAGAGATTAAAACACAGGAAAAAAAATGGCTGCTGTTTCAGAGGAGGAACCATGGCCTGCTGAAGCATTTTCCTTGTCACTAACTTAGGTCTATTCATTACCTTAAGCAGTATTTCCTGCTTGCATAGGTAATTAACATCTATGCAGCAATGCTGTGTGATGATAATTAAATGAAAGGAAACAGAGACAGCATCATTATTGTCATCTGCTATGTTAGAGGTATTTAAAGGTCAAGGTGTTATTGTTGTTTTTCCTCCCATAATGGAATAGCATTAAAATTGTGGGACATTTTGAACTGATACAAACATAGCTACAGTTGCCATAAATGTTCATAGGCATGTTGCACAATATGAAAAAGAAGCAGTGAAAAAATACAGATAGTCCTCACCTCAATTAACTACTGTAACTGGGACTGGGAACTCTGTTGCTAAGTGACCCAGTCATAAAGTGAAAAATCACATTACCACACGAACTTACAATGGCAGTTCCTGTAGTTCTGGTTGTGGTCATTAAGTGAATCATGGTCATTAAGGGCAATATCACATGACTATGACTTACAACTTCCTCATGGCTTCTCCACTGACTTAGCTTGTTGGAAGCTGGAAGTGAAGGTCACAAATGGTGTCATGTGACCGTGGGATGCTACAACCATTGTAATTGCGTGCTGGTTGCCAAATGCCCAAATCACAATCACATGACCATGGGGATGCTGCAATGGCTGCAACTTTGACAACGGGCCATAAGTCTCCTTGTTCAGTACTGTCATAATTTCAAACAGTCACTGAGTGAGTGGTCACTAAGCAAGGAATACCTGTACTGGTTCATTATGGCATTAATGAGATTTCTGTCCAGCTTAAAAGACAGCTAATGCAAAACTAACACTAGTCTTCTTTCGATATTCCTCCCTGTAAGATAGGCTGCAGTGTAAAAAGAATTTTGGCAAGCCCCCTCCCCAAAAAATCCCTACTATGTCTTGGTCAGACAGTTATTTAAATTTCCCCAAATTGTATCTCTGTGTTCCTTGAAGTTCTGAACACTCATAAAGTTCCTTTGACAATGTGCCTCAGAGTGCTCCCAGTTTGACTTACCTAAATTGATATGGAATATGGCTGAATATATGTATGCTCCTACTTATACATTTTTTAAAACAACTTTTGAGCTAAGTGTCCCATTGCAAGATTTTCTGATTACTACACTCATCCAGGAAATTAACTTAAAAATTAGGACTAAATTTATCTGAGAAGTCCTATAGATCTGAAGGAATGTATTCAGTCCTTTCCTAAGCAAAGGGAAGGAGATTCCTGATCTAATAATGTGCATATATATTTAGGTATTATTAGTGGCCAGGAGTTTCCTTTGTCAAAGTATCATTCCAGGGGGGGAAAACCAATTCTTGAATAGATTCTGTTTCATTCTCTCACTTCCTGTTTTCTTCTGGGTGAGAGGGATAGGAAGTGATTGAACCAGTGTTTGCTCTGCAGCTTCAAGTTCTCCTGCACAATATTATTTTACTGAAACCTAAAAGCAAGCTTGAATTTTTCCCAGTGATCTAGACCAGGTATGAGTTGGGCTCAACTGAGATAACATATGATTCACTCTTTTGTTCCTGTTCCCTTCAGCCTTCTTCTCCCTTACAACCACTTTCTATTTGTGCTATCAGAAACAGAAACTATGAAGATGTCATTTGCATAGGATTGGCCTTGAGAGTTCAATGGGCATTAATGAATGTAGCCATTTATTACCTATGTATGAGAGCTTTATTTAGAACTTTGGAAAGGATTGTGCAAGCACAGATTTTCCATTCAAAAGTGGAATTCAAAGGGCAGTCAAAGAACAATTATGCTTTATTTTCAGGGTTTCTGCCCCTCACCCCTTAGCCCAAATTGCAAATGACAACAGGAGACCCTTTTACTCATTATACTCCAATTAGCTTGCATTGTCAGAAGCAGTAGACCTATTATATTCAAATTGCTGTCCTTCGAGAGACAAAGTATTGCCTGATGATGATGGCCCTTGTCAAATGCAGCTGTCTGGTAGCTGCATGACCTCTGCCTTCTGAACAGAAAAAAAGTGAACTGAAGATGGCAACCTTCAGCTCTTTCATTCTAATTTTGGAAAGCTGATGGAAGGTTGCACTTGAGTGATTCATTTCTTTTCCTGCCATTCTGACTTTGTGAGGCAACAAAACTGTACTGAAAATGACCTAGAGAAATTATAGCATTTGATAAGATTCACAGCAGCTATGATTCAGCATGGAAAATACGCAGCTTCAAAAATGCCAGGCCCCAGAAAACTATGTAAATTGGATTCACCACCCAAGCAGGTGCCCTCAAAATCAGGACTGTAAAGAGTGTAACTTCTAAGTTGTATGTGGCCCAGTTGGGGATTGAATGCACTCTGTCATGTCCTATTGACTCCCAGAGCCTTCTCTCCCACCTTGTTTCTCTGCAATTCTGGATTTTCTACCTATTCAACTTCATGCTTTCCCTCAGCATTGCTCTTCTCTACTTTTCTATCTTTTACCCTACTTTCCTTGGGCTATCTTCCCCCAACCACAACCACACCATTAATCTTTCTGAATCCACCACCCTCACTACAGTTGTAGCTAGAATCTATATAAAACATTGGAAAAAGACACCTAGAAGGCTGATTTAAATGAGCCAGATATTAGTCCATCCAACACAGTTTTGCTACACTTCTCCAGAGTTCCAGGTTGCAATTTCCCTCTGTGACTTAGAGAACCTAGGACTTTCTGTGTGCAAAGCATGGACTATGCCACTGACTCACAGTACCTCTTAGATGCATTCCGTAATTAATGCTCCCTTTCTCCCTGTTTTCGTTGTTTAAAATGTCCATATTAAAAGGATACTGAACTGGTCCTCATTTTCTATGCACTTTGTCTATTCACATAAGAGAAACTGAGAGGAGACCTACCACTAAGATATCATTCTCTTTCCATTACACATTTCTTACACCCATTTCTGTTATTTCAAATTCTTGTTGTGGTTTGGGCATAAGGTTTAGAGGTAAAGATGGGGGGAGGTATATTCACATTAGTATTCTGCTTGTAATATATTTTGAGAATTATATAAGCTTGTCTAATATGTAACCATTTATGCCATGAAAGCAAAATGGAATATTTTATTTATTTAAAATATCTTTATTTATATGATACATACATTTCCAAAGTTTTTTGACATTCCCTGCTATCATGAGGAACTTCAGGGGGCAAATGAGGTTACATACACTGTGATGTCATCATACAATGACATGAATTACATCATGTGACTGATATGAATTTACCTAATCTCTGTCATTTGTGTCATGTCTTCCTAACACACATGACATCATTATGGTTCATCTAGGTGCCTATGTCTGGTATAAGGGAATAATTGTGGAATAGTTTCAGCCTGTATCTAAATATGCTGTATGATGAAATTCTATCTCTTGGAAGAAAAAAGTTCTTTGGAGACAGAATTTGTTGATATCTGCTGCATTCATAAGCCTTTATATGCTAAATTTAAACTGGTGACTAGAGGGATAAGTGCTCCAGATTAATAATATCAAAACAGCAGTCCTGTTACCACTCTTCCCACCTGTCGGCTAAAAAATAAGAAACTGCCAGACCACCCTGGAAATTCTGATATGTAGCTGAATTGTATTGGCCTTTCTTTTGTGTAGGGATACAACCATTCAAAAGATTCCATTACCCTGTTTCACCTCTGGATTCATGGTTCTTCTGTTCTCAGAGTTACCTTTTGAATCTGTTGGAATCTGGGCCAAGATGTGAAATCAAAAATGCATGTTATACCAAATTAAGTTCTACTGGACTCAATATGTTATCTTCTTATATGGGAATGTCTACTTCAAATAAGAGATTAATAGCTAGAGAAACAAAAACATCTACTAGCATGCTGGAAGATGTTTACAATTCAGCCTCAGTTGCTGTTGTTGTCATTGCTTTCTACAGAGTAATACTGCAGCCTGAGCTAGCTGTCTTCGGTATGCTTACAGCCTGGGAATAGAAACAGAAATTAATTGAATGTATAACAATAGAGTTTACAAATGAATCATGCAACAAAATGATTCAGCATAGAGGGTACGTATTCAGGTTTTATTCAGTTAGCCATATCTTTCTTCTTGATAGTTTACTTCATTTCCTTTCTCCCTTCCTCACCCTTTGTCTGACACAATTTCCCAGTATAACTACTACCATGATACTGCATCTTCAAACCACAGTGCCATTTCACACAGTCCCCTCCCCCATCCCCAAAAAAGACCTGAAATGCTCTGGGGTAGTGTCAGACCCTTGGCACTAAACACAAGATTCTCACCAAGTCTTCTTTAGCATGATTTATTAAAAGAGGAAGAAGTTAGATTGTAGAAAATTCAACAGCTGGATTACTTTCATTTTAGAACCCAATTTATCTTTCAGCTCATTAGAGTGGACATTTCTTCAATTTCTTTTTAACATCTTTTCTGAATCAGTAGCTTGGGTGCCCTTTACCCAGACAAAGGACATGGAGGTGTCTATTCATATTTTCCCAACCAGCACCTGAATCTTTGTCAGGCTGTGAATATATCATTACTAGTAGCAGCTTGGTAGTTCCCATTGCCACCACCTATCTTTCATAAATGCAGGAATATATGCTTATCTGGCATCTACCTCCTGCTTCTATTCAGTGTGAGAGATAGGGCTGTCACATGCTGGGTTGTTTTTCTGGAAATTAAAAAGTAAAAAGACAAAAAGCAAAATAATTTCAACCGTGCAGCCTCCTGTCTACGTAGCATAGGTTCATGTGACTGGACATTTTAGCATTTCCTTCCCATCTTGGGAGATAGATCAATCTTCCCAGATACAAACAAAATCAAACTATCTATCTATCTATCTATCTATCTATCCATCCATCCATCCATCCATCCATCCATCCATCCATAAATAAGAAGATGATAAATAGAATAAAACCTATGAATACAGTGGTACCTCGGGTTACGAACGCCCCTCCTTACGAATTTTTCGCAATACAATCAGCTCCAGCCCCAAAAATTTACCTCGCCGTGCAACCTCCGCCCCACGCTACAAACCGGATCCACGACCATTTGCCCTGCTGCCCCGTGGTCGTGGCTTCCTGTGGGCGAGATTGCGGTAGCAAGGAGACATTCAGTGAGGCTTGTGGTGTGTTTTGTGGCGTTTGGAAGGTTTTTGGTGTGCTTGTCAGCATGGCTCCAAAGAAAATGCAGAGCTGTATGTATTTACATTGAACCTTATGGGGAAATTTGCCTCGCGGCACGACCAAATTCGGAGGGCGGATTAGTCGTATTTACATTGAACCTTATGGGGAAATTTGCCTTGCGGCGCGACCAGATTCGGAGGGCGGAACGGATTAACCGTATTTACATTGAACCTTATGGGAAAATTTGCCTCACGGTGCGACCAAATCGAGTTGCGATCAGAGTCACGGAACGGATTAAATTCATAACGTGAGGTACCACTGTAAAAGGTTCAGGTTAAATCCCCAAATACATAATTTGTACAGAGAAATAAAAAACTTCTTATCTGTTTCTACAGAATTAGCAACTTCTTGAAGTAAAAGTTTGTCTGGTCCTGTTACCTCAACCTCTTCAGCTTTTTCAGTGGGATCTCATTTTCAGGAATGATTTCTCTGGATATGATAAACTTCCACACTTTTCCAGCATTGATACATAGACTTCTCTGGAATCTTGCCTTCATTTTAGAAAGAATGACCTTCTTTTATCAACAGCAGATTGATGGTTTGGCTAATCTGATTCTGTACATGACCAAAGGCCTAGTCTCTGTTGAGGGAATACGGCTTGAGCATCTGTGCCTGTCGTGCAAACAGGCTACACTCACAACATCATTTTAACTGATCCTTCTTTCAAGCAAAGAATGGTATAGCAAATCTTACAAGAACTGAACAAGAGATCAATAGATAGAGGAACAAAAATGTCTGCTAGCAAGTTGAAAGGTATTTACAGTTCAGCCTCAGCTGCTGTTGCACTCGTTGCTTTCTACAGAGTAATACTACAGCCTGAGCTAGCTGTCTTTAGTATGCTTAAAATCCATGAACAGAAACAACAGAAGGCAGGGAGAAAAAGGATTTTTTTCTATTGTAGACTTTATTGGGTTACTTTATCTTATCAGCCAAGCCAATGACAGCATTTCTATGTGTAAGTAATATTCAGGGCTAGAGTTCTCCAAACAGATTAATGGATTAATTCCTGGGAAATATTCTTAAATAAGATTAAGGATCCTGAAATAGGATCAAGAATAAAAACTCACAGAGACTATTTACCATAGAAATCTGCATTGTTGCATGCATTTTTAAATATGCAATGTAATTCTTGAGGGCAAGCATTAATGAACCCCTGTATTACTACATAACTTGAACTACTATCACTAATATTAACTGGAAAGCCAAGATTCAACATTTTGACTCTCATGCCTAGGAGGATCCTTTCAAATGGCAAATTGCTCATGCTTGTTATATTATTTTTTTTAGACAACATATCCTTTTGCCAAAGCCTAACTCTAAGCTGGATCTGAATCCACAAAGCAGATTACTACACACCTAGACCCTCCTGCTATTTCCACACAATAGAGGCAGAACTCTAGGTGAATTATTCTGAAAAAGGGGAGGATGGCCGTTCCAAGCCTTGGTTGTCCAGATGATGTAAACTGCACTTTTAGCAGTTCTGCACAAGACATAATTTCAGCAACTAGCATGACTAGTGAATGAAAATGTATTCTTTAATTTAAATATATGTCTTCAGAAAACAAACAAGCCAAGGCTGAAATCTGCCTATATTGTTTTGCATAACAATCTCAAAAGAGCCAGTTCTCTGGCCTCTTTTTGACCTGATTGTCCCCAAAACACATAATTAATCATAAATGTATATGTTATATATTTTTAAAAAACCTTATATGAAGATAACTGAATCTATTGAAGTATTGTTACTTAATCTTCAAGTATGAGCATCTATGGTTTCTGCCTATCCCACAGATCTGGCAAAGTGGGATGCTCTGGGTCCCCTCAGTGAAGCACTCTCACTTGCTGAGGCCTAGGAAATGTGCCTTCTTTGTCATGGCACCTGTCTTATGGAACAGCCTCCCCACAGAAATTTAACCCTGTTAGCCTTCTGGAAGACCTGGCTTTTCCCCCAGGCACTAAACCTGGGATGTTAATGGAGCTTTCACATGTGAGTGTGTCATGAGTTAGTAAGGAGCTCCTCTTAGTTTTTAATTGATTTGGATTATGTACTAAGTTTTTACTTTTTGTTCTGTACTCAGAGTTCCATGCATATATACATTCATACGTTTACCAATTTCCATGTTAGGTATTGACCACAATAGTTTCTGAGGAGCAGGCTGGTGAAAGTTCTTTGATTAAGAGCAATTATACGTTCTGGCTTTTTCAGTGAAGCAATATATGGTGCCTGTGTACCAAAAAGCGTTTGAAAATGCCTTTGACATGTTATCTTGTCTCATAAACATCTTAGGGAGTAAACAGTCCAAAGATAATTTCCAGTGTCAACCTCTCTACAGTAAGTATTTAAGGGGCTTATCTTTATGGTTTCATAGCAACCAATTTAATAAGCTGTATGGAAAGACAGTAGACATTTAAACTATGCAGACCTGTGCAGAAAGGCAACATACATCTGTTATAAACTAGAAATATCTCTATGGTCAAAGCTAAGATTTCTTAAATATTTTTCTTAGATGGGCTTCTGATTGCTTTTCTTTTCTTTTTAAGGAAACTATTAGGTTTTGTTAAAGAGATTATGAGGAAATCATGAGCAACAGTCTTAAAGTAATCATTCCAGCCTAACTGCAGCCGTTGCCTCAGATGGCAGAGAGTGGAGGCAGCAGCAAGGTTTTGGAAGGGGGAACGAAGCCTCTTTCAATCTGTTTCGTGTCCTTTAAGTTCACATTACCTGTAAGTATAGCTGAAGAAAAAAAAAAGGGATATCTACGCAGCACTGGAGCTGTTTCAACATGCTGAATCTGAACTGTACTATGAAATGTAAGTTACTCAGTTGCAGGAGCATCTGCAGGGAAGGTAAAAAATGTCAAGATGGCACAACATATGTACAAAGGGAGCAAAGCTTTGATCTTACAGTCATGGCTTCTATCTTGACTTTTTTTACACCCTCACCCCCACCCTGGCCCCTTGGCAGAGTTGTTTTGAATTGGAGCAGCATATAAATTAGAGTAAGTCAATAGATTGGAAGCAAAGTGGTGACCAGTGAAGCTCCATCAGGACTGATATCATATGCTGTTCCTAGGCTACACTGGCCCCTATTCTATCCCGGGCTAGTTGACTCTCCCAAGCTGTTTTTAACAAAAGCTAAATGTACATTGTAGTAAACCAATTGGAAGGTTACCAGAATGTGAATTGCCATGGCCAAGCTATGCTTATATTGATACAGTCACAAAATAATCACAAAATAATCACAGGCACTCCTAACCAAAGAAGCTGCTTTGCTTCCTTGGATAGTTTTAATTTAGATCTGTTTTCACAGGAGTTGAGGTAACTGAATATTTCTTTTTGTTCTGTTGTCCATATGTCTACATTGGAAGTACCTATTATCTATCCACAATCTTGTTGCGGTTTATTTTCTAAAATCCCATGAAACCACTGATCACCCAGGAAACAATCAATGCCAACCAATCAGCCTTACTTACCTCCAAAATTCCTGCACTGATGATGTTACTTATCAGGGTAATGAAACATCTGCAATTCTCAAACCAAACTCAAAGAACTCCGAAAGTGCAATGTGAAATAACTTTCACAAGTGCAATGTGAAGTATCTACAAACTTAAGTCTCTTGTCAATCTGTAACTGCACCAAGAATTTAGACACATTATTCGATGTCCGTGTGATGTTGAACAGCTCACCAACTCTGGTCCAGATTGGTACATACTTGGGCAAAAGGAGGTTGTCAAAAAGCTGTCTGACTCCACTTGGTGACTGATTCTCAAATCCACTTTACTTTTGGACATTTAAATGGTGCAAAATTCAGAGTATCTCCAGCCTATATAAAAAAAACCAAAGCCAGAAACATCATCATCATCATCATCATCATCATCATCATCATGCAGAAACACAAACATCCCTGTGGTATGTTCCTATATTTTCCATTTCTTCATGAAGGCACAGTTGAGAATGACCACTTACAGTCATCCTCAAGCCTCACTACTGTCTTCACTTCCTTTGCAAGGACGAAGGAATATGGAGTGAGTATCTCCCCATTCAGTGCATCATTTCCAGCCTCCTCCAGGCATTATTTGAAACTACTCACACTCTATAATGCACAAGGAATATATTGATGTCTGCCTGCCTTTCCTGCTGTATCAGTTCTTTAATTCCTGGAGGCATCATTCTGTCCAGTTATAGTACCTAGCAATGGAGTACGCAGGGTGTGTCTGCAAGACACAAATCTGCAAGATAGTGGAGCACAGCATCACAGCCAAAGCCCTGCCCCTTTTACATGTATGGTCAGCTTTTATTGGGACTCTGTTTCTGCAGAATAAAAGCAGCACAATGCAAATCACTACACAGTGGCAATTGCTACTGTGTTAAGGAGCCATAGTATTACATATCAGGGGAAATCCAATATTCAATAACTGGCTTTTAATCTTCCATTCTCAAAAGTTACCTATTTTGAGGTAATGATCAAAGGCCCATTTTCCTCTGCCCTAATCTCTAGTACTGAAGTATAACTAAACAAGCTTGAGATGCATTGTCTGAGTAGTAAATATGATGAAGGAGAAGAATGTGCACTGGTTTGGCAGCATGCTGAATGTTGCAATAAAACTTAAAAGAAAAAAAAAACCCAGAAAGATAAAGAGTCTTTACTTTATCACATAAAATTAATTGTTTAGCAATGCTGAGCTCTGGTGAACAGCTGAGAGTGACTCAGACTTGGGCACATGTTTTGCTCTCTCCGCAGTGTTTCATTTCAGTATGAAAACAGATTGCAGATTCTCTTGTGTGATTGACAATGACTAAGCCCCAAAGGCACCAGAGCTTGAGTCATTTTAGACTTGTTTGTCTAAAAGTGATAGCAAAATAAATTACTTAGTGCATAGGGGGTGGGGGGTGGGGGACACATCAACGGATCTGCAAACTTCCAAAAGGGTTTCAATTTAAAAATACACACTCTTGGAGTAATTAAATATCTTGAAAGGTTGCATTGTAAATAAACTTTAACAGTGCCTAATAGTTCAGTCTGCTCAGATTAGGGAGCCCCCTTAACCTTGCTACTGCTACCAGTCTGAAAAAAATGATGAGCTCAGTTCAAACATTATCCTAAACTGGAAATAATAGTACATGTACCCGATGCCCACATCCAACATCCCAAGATGTGCTAAACTGCCTCTCCATCCTGGATCTTTTTGCATTGAGTGGGCATTTCCGGAGGCAGGATCATAATGGTAGAGCAGTTGCTATGCATGGTGATCCCAAGTTCAGTCTTGAACCTCCAGTCAGGGCTGAAAGAGTCCTATCTGAAACTCTGGAAGCCAATACCAGTAAATATACTGTAGACAAGACTGGATTAGATGGATCAAACTGAAATGGGCTATTACAAGATTATTTTAATTAGGACCCACACATATTGTAGATTAAGACTGAATCAGCAGTATGCTACAGCTGCCAAAGAGCCAATGCAATCTTGGGCTGAATACTATGCCCATAATGTACAATTTGTCCATGCAACTTTTCCAAATGAGAAAACATTTTTGTATGCAACATTTACAAATCTATTATGATTTATATGAAATGTTTGAGGTAAGGATAATGGATATTAGAAACTTGTAGCTTTTGTATATTCACATACATATACATATATACACTAACATAACTATACATGGGATACGTCTGACATGATCCAACATATTACATATAGATAATAGTAAGAGCTGCTTATCCAAGCTGGACTAACAAGCCTCTTTAAATGTGCTCAGGGAGACAAAGTAGAAAAACCTTTGCTCTGCATTTATAGGTCAAAATAGTGAACTCTGCAGAGTACTTTAGCTGATTTATACAAGATAGGCTGTTGTATGAGAAGATGAAGCCAATAGTTTGCTGCCAGTCCCACGAATGGCCATGTGTGTGACACCAATCCTAGTTCCTCTGGCTGGATTGTTTGTGAACCTGGACTCAAGCTGCTGGTAGTAAATGCCAATTCCCTCTGTATAAGATCTTGTTCATCCACAAGTTGGTGATGGGTGAACTGGCAGATCTGGTGTACCTTTCTGGAAACCAGCTGGATGAGGGTATTGATGTCACCTTCTTTGAAAATGACCTTCCCAGGTTTCAGATCCTGCAGCAGTTTTGACTGTAACGATGGGAGGCTGTCCAAAGGTAATCCACCTGAATATGCACCCTCTAATGTAATACATTAAATCAGGTCAGTCATGTCTAACACATAGTATGTAGATATGCACATTAATATATATATATATATCTGTTGCTGTTAAGTGACTTCAATCTCCATGTCCCAGGAAAGCATGGGATTGATTGATTGATTGATTGATTGATTGATTGATTTAGCAAATTTATATGGCCACCCAACTCACACACAGTGATTCTGAGAGGCTTACAGAAATCAGACCACAAATACAAAATCTACTATACACACCACCACCTCCACACCCCTGGCGACAACAACACATTCAGACAAGCCATTTGATGGGCTCTGTATCAACCTGGGATCCCCAGGCCTGCTGGCAAAACCATGTCTTCAGGGCCTTTCAGAAGAGTATCAAGATGGGGGCCAATCTTATCTCCAGGGGTATGATGTTCCATAGGGAAGGAGCCATCATGAAGAATGTCCTTTTTCTCAGTCCCACCAGATGAACCTGGGGACCCATAACATACCCTGCTTCCCCATTTTGGGAGGTCAGGTAGATGTAACTGGGAACTGGGTTTCCTTTTCATGGATCTATGGCAACATGCTTCTGTCCCAGATTATTTCTGGCCCAAAGCACAATGGTGGACCTTAATTAGTCTCAAAGTACTTGTATGTTCTAGATGTGGAGGATGTTTCACTTAGCCCTTTGGTATAGTCAGATCATTTCCTGGTCCAGATGGGACTGATTGCCACCTAGGACTCCTGGGAGGCAAACAGTTTGATGGTCCTTCTCAGGAGCAAAATGGATCCAGATGGGTTCCAGCAGATGCTTGTGGGCTTTCCTAAATATCATGTAGGCAGCTCTACTAATTGCCTTGGTAGCTTCTGGCAACAGGAAGTCATCCTGGCTCTTGATGTAATTGTTTCTGGCTGGTTCCTTAGTTTACTGAGAAGTAACAGGAGATGGAATGGCAGAACTGATGCCTAGAGCACCAGAGAAGGACAACAAAAAACAAACCTGCCCATGTACAACTATGAGCCGAGGTCTGACCCTACACCATGTCAATAAAGAAAGTGATTATACTTCTCTCTTACTGCATTGGCAGCTGTTAGCCAATAGCCTCATTTAGGGTTGTGATCTCTTTTCTTGAAAGAATGAACCAGTGTATGATTATTTTGTACAGCGTTTTGTAACAAAATTGCTAAAATTTGTTCTAGTCTTGATTCTTCATACACAGGGGCTGACAAGGTGACTAGGACATGTCTTACAATTTTACTTGATCAACAGGAATAAAGCTTGTCTCATGAGATTCTTTCATTTTTATATTATTTATTCAGTGACAAAATTATTCAAAAGGTGTTCCAGTGTCAGAAGTAAGATTGAAGCTGATTAGGTGAAGTATACATCACATTCATGATGAGTGATGGTGACTTGGAACATCAGATCTCATTGTTTTTTCATCAAGAAAAAGACCTTATTTCATTGCAATGAATTGTTCTCCCCCCTTGTTTTTTCTGAGGGGTCACAAAAATCATAAACTAAGCCTTTGTGACCTTCATAAGCTATTTTGGCTATCATTGCTGTCCTAGATTTGTAAATCCAGGCTATCAAACCCAGAGATTAACACAGCTGTAAACTTGGTGAAGAATTTTCTTGAGCAATTGTGAAACAAGAATTATAGCTGATAGAACAGTGGAAACAAACAAACAAAAAATTCTTCCCAATGGAATTTTGGAATGGAACAGTAAAAGAAAGTTCTTTCATTTATCTTTCTTTCAGTGTTTGCTTTTTCTTAACTAATAAAAAAGGTTGACTGTGCATTAAAGTGCCTTAACAAATAACTACAATTTATCCTGATAGTCTTATGAATGTCTTCAGATTCTTAAAAACTCTTCTCAACATTATAGGCATGTGTAGGAGGCAGGGAAGTGCAAAATTTAAATTTCAATTTGCTTTTTTCAGTTTTAGCTTACTGAGATTTTCAAATGGCAAGGAACGGCCCTCCTCCT
This sequence comes from Liasis olivaceus, assembly GCA_030867105.1. Lineage (NCBI taxonomy): Eukaryota > Metazoa > Chordata > Lepidosauria > Squamata > Pythonidae > Liasis > Liasis olivaceus. Next base: position 45,701,477 of record CM061355.1, on the reverse strand, counting down.
CTTTATCCTCCTCTCTCTTCTCCTTCACATTTTAAAGGAACGCAGTGAATCAGAATATATGTTAGAGCCCTGGGATGCAATCACCACATTTCAAAAGGTTTTTGAGAGAAATCCAAGAACTGCAATATTTGTGAGTCCTTTCTTTCTGTACTATTAATTTTAAAGCATTTATTAACTCTCTGTTATGGACCATTCTCCTTCAGCTACAACCAGAATATATCTTGTGTTTTCACAGCAAAATCATCTTACATATTGTTCAGTATACTAGTGGAAGATTTCTTGTACTTGCCAGTTGTTTAGATCTGCTGCATAGTTGTTCCATATATTCTTGAATAGCCTTCTAGCATATGCTAATGCATTGCCTTGAAACAGTTATCTGCAAATATTCAGAAAAGATAGAAATGAATTGATAGCGGAGAAAACTGGATTATATTATTTCTGATCCTGCTTTCCATGTATGGAACAGAAGTTGGACACATTAACATCCACAATTTTATTGCCGCAGAATACAGATTTTGAATTCACTTAATAATCAGTATATATTAATGCAATCATCCCTATCCTTAGCACTGTACAGATGTATTATTATCAACTACCAGAATTCTCAGCTTTGCCATGCTGGCTGCAGCTTCTAAGAATTGAAGCCCAAACATCTGGAAGGTACAAGGCTGAAGAAGTATCACCAGTGACCAAACACATTTTTCTTTTTCTTAAGCCTGGCTTCTGTTAATAGGCCTTGGAATTAGGTTATGGGAAGCCTATCACACACAATACTCTGGAACCTCATAGCTTTACATTTGCAATATAGCAGTTAGAGTCAATTATATAAACCTATAAAACTTTGGACACATATCTTCTGAACTGTAGTTTCCATATTCAGATCTTGGCATCTTCAGCTTAAAAAATCAGATGTTGTAAAAGATATTTACTTGAGTTTCTAGAGCTACCCCCAGCTGGGTAGACTGGAGACAGACAACATTTGAGGATTCCAGAGGTCTGCAAAAGATTGCCCAGTAATGCTAAGATGTAATCAGAAGGAGTGAAGCCAATATGGGAGATATCTTAGGATGGGGAAGGGAGCTGGAATCTCCTGGAAGGCAAGAAATCTTTCTCTTAATCTTCCCCAAACTTCTAAAAAAACAGGCCAAATTCATCCCCAGCCCTCTGAAAATATGTTCACCTTGCTGCTGAATTTTGGTAGTGAAGCCTGGACTTCTGAGAGCTACAAATGGGATGCTGGGGGTTTCATGCAGCCTGCAGGTTGCTCAATTCTGGGGACAAGATTACTGAGCTAAATAGACAAAGCTAACTGACATGCTATATGACAATGTTAATTGTTTCATTCTTTTTTGTATTGCCAAATGACAAGCTAGAATCCTTTAAGAAAATAGCTATAAAACTCATTGAAGTCAGTGAGGTTTATTTCAGCATGAAGATATTTAGGGTTCACCGCTACATTGTGGTCATTAGATTGCCAGACTCTACTATAAAACCAATATTGCCTTGGATGACCTTTTCACTATGTTCTGCAGGATAGGCTTACTTCCATCATGGAGGAACTCTCAGATGATTTCAGTAACAGAAGCCATACTGTCCAGCTTGCTCTGTACATAATATGAAATACTATAAAGAACCCTATCAACCACAATTCTTTTTCTATGTTTCTGAGTTGAACTGCTTAAAAAGGCTGTTTGGATGAGTTTTTGAAGTTGGATTTCCCAAGGTAAGTGTTCTCTTGCGTGATGCTATGGCAGATAGAAAATGTCCCTAGAGAATCTTGTGCAAGTGGCAGTGAATTACTCCGTGCATTCATTTTGGCAGCAAAAGCAACAGGAAAACATACCTTCTGCATTCTCAGTGCTGCCAATGCCACTTCACTGACAGTTCATTTGTTACTAAACATTTTGACAGTTTTATTTCTTAATAAATGATCTACAACATGAAAAATCTTAATTATTGTCCTTTGTTTCAGTTGACCTGAAAAATTTAATGTCAGTAACAGAAATTTTACCATTATATTTTTCATGTCCAACTCCAGATTTTTCAATATTTTAAGAAATTGAAAAAAACTGTCTGTTGGGACATCTGTTCACATAGTGAGAAGAGTTGAGTGCATTTAGTCCTTCTATGTCCTTCTTAGGAACTGTGTTATCTTTAAGAATGCTTTCCACTATATTACTCTCAACTGAAAGAAATTTATCCAACTTATATTTCCATGGATTCCATCCACCTTAGCAATTGGTGTTACAGTGGTAGATTTACAGTTTGCTGCTCCAGAGATAAGGACATGGCATATTTTCGTTATGAGTATAAAATTTTCTGGGTACAAAATCTGAAATCTACTCTTACAGTGTAGAAATAAAACAATTATAGAGGAAGTACCTTCTAGTTTGCTTTTCAGTTCCTGATTTTTGCAAGGCCAATTTTCCTTCCTTTCTAGCTCTTCCTGTTAGATGAAAGAGAGGGCATATATTTCTCATCATCTGACCCATCTGTTGTGCCAAACAGAATACTTTTTTTCAATTCATAGTCCAGAGATAATAGAAGCATTCTATACAGTACTAAAAAGAGACAACATTGGTTAGAAGTCATCTCACAATAAAATTCAACAAAATGTTAAGGACTAAACCATAGTTTGTTCAATTTGTTTTTATTGGTAATAGAAATGTTTGACTTTCAAGGCCATCTAAACATCAGGGCTACCAGAGTTTGAATAAGCCTTGTTTATTCCTTTTGCAAGATGGCACAATTCTCCCAAGGTTAATTATCACCATCTTGAAAGACTATAATGGAAAATGTTCCTTGAAAGCATTTTATTTTAGTCTCTCTTATATTGCTTCTAACCCTTTTGGGTAGGAGGTCATGTTTGCTAGTTAGGGAATATGTTGTAGGCAACTCACTCAATATGGTTGCTTTGTAGAAGTGGCCAATAATAAAATACTAGAAGGTGTATGGAACATTTGGTTGCAAAACCTAACCATTACATTTTCTAAGAATGCCTCTGGAATCTTTGTGGGACACAATGATGTCTGCAGCAAACCACTCTGATGTTAAAATGACAATACTTGTGTCTTTATGTAAGTGCTGCCACTACATGTATCCCGACGTCTGACACAAGTGTATGTAAGTCATAGTATTTGTTTGATGTTCCACACATTTCATTATTTTCTCCTACTCCCAGCCCCTCATGGATATCCATCATTATCCAAAAGGGCTTATTAATAATGCACGTTATACTGGAAGTTGGTGCTTTGCAGCATGCTACTTTCCCATATATTTAGTTAGTTTTAATAAAAAATATTTACAGTCTATCACAATCCTTACAGACTGCAGGAACAACAGAGCAAAAACAGCAAATAAAAGAACCCAGTAAAATAATTAAAAAAAAACATATAATTATATTATCATAGATACCAATAAGCTCAACTCAACTCAACTAAAAGACTGGAAATATACTAGAATGTTATTGCTTTAAGTTGTTTCTGAAATGTAAGACAGGTTGGAATTCTATGCTTATTCCATAAAATGGGAGCCACTAATAAAAAGGTCTCTTGCCTTGTTATATCTCATGTACATCATAAGGGGGACCTTCAATAGACACTTTCTGAATGATCAAACTGAATAGCAAGATTCCTTTCTTACAAGGCGTGCTCTATATATCCTGGTGCTATACTATATGGAGATTTTAAGGTAATTATTTATGATGGACTGTGGGTTTAACTCAGATAAAAGGAATCAGGATCCCAAGCCATTATAGAAAAAAGTATGTGAGTCCTGTGAAGGTAGAAGCATGAGAAAGAAACTCAAATTTACTCTACCTTGATAGTGTTAGGTATTAAGTTGAAGAAGATATGCACTTTGACAGGCTTTCAAAATTCTGTTGAAATATCCTAATCACATTAAAGTACATTCAAAGACTCCTATCAACTCCTGTTTCCTGACCTTGCCTATCTCAAACAGCTGATATCACCAGCACTTTGAATTGTGCCTGGAAGCCTATTAGTAACTAATGAGATGACTTCAAAATTGGTGATATTCTAGCCTGGTGAGGTTGCCCCATCAGCAATCTCACTGCCATATTCTGTACCACCATGGCTTCCAGGTTATCTCCAAAAGCATCATGCTAGTCCAGCAGTTGACAGGTGATTAGTGCAGGAGTTATCATCACCATGACCTCCTGGTCCAAGTAGGGCTGTAATCAGTATACCAGTCAAAGGTATGTGAAAACTCCCCAAGCCATGAATTCCATTTACTGCTTCATCAAATACTGATAAACTCCCAAGTGACAAACCAATTATTTCAGGGGAAGAATAACCCTATCCTAAGTTATTATTGGAACAGATATTATTGGATTGTTTATTGTTGACTAGAAACTCTGTTTTAGCAGGATTTAATCTGACCTTGTTTCTCCCCATCCAAATTCTCATAGCCTCTAGGACTTCTACAGCATAACTAGCTTGACCCAGGGTGGTGATATAAATGCATCCCATAAAGGAATATATCAGTTCTTCCTCCAGCTGATGCTGTTGTATATCTTCCAAGAGACATCTAATGAAGATTCAAATGAAGAGCCCATTTGAAACGCTACTATGAAATGTTGCAGCACTGTTTCTAACCACTGTAGCAGTTCCAACCTTTCACTTTATTCAGCAAAAGTGGCTTATGCACACGCACAGGGTATATGAAGAAGCCACTTCCATTGAAGCAAAGCAACTGATCAAGTCAGTTCAGCCTTGCCCCACCACTTTGCAAGGCACCTCTGTGACATGCTTTACCCCACTGAGACAGAACAATGGCTCTTGGGAGGAAAGTGCTTCATTGAGGCATATGAACCATATGTCTAATCTCTAGCAGCAGAGGCACCAAGGCCATCTCTATTTCAAATCCAGGTTAGAAACCATCAAAAATAAATGTGTAACTTTCAAAGGGAAAGAAAGAGGAGAGAAGCATAAATGGGACAACAAATAGAACTGAAATGTATCCTATAATGGTGATATCATTCATAATTGAATGCCACTGTAGTATATTGCAAATCTCCCACACACCCCTCTACACCCCCAAGGTTAGCAGCAAAAATTGCTAAATCTAATTTATTGCACCTTAGTCATCTCTTTCCAGATATTGGTTCCTGTGTTTCTATCAGATAAGGAGACTGATCACCAGAATTATTATAATTGTGGCCAGTACTCTGAACTTTCTGTTATTAATTATGAGTAGACAAAGGAATGTGCACACATACACATTCAAGTCTGGTCAATGCAAAGTATATTAATATTACTCAGTTATTGCCTCAGTTTAGGGATCAGGAGAGAAAGGAAAGGAAAACAATTATTTCTGATGGTTACCCTTTCAATAAGGAATTAATTATAAATATGGTGGATCAGTATCATGCAATAAGGCATACTACTTTCTGTCCCTTTCTATTATTTCCTTTAAAAAAACAGTGGGGAAAGATATCCTAAGTTTTCGTTAAAAGTCAACACGTGAATTCTACTTTATACTAGCAATAATATGGCATGATACTATGCAATATTAGTTTATAGATGAAGACCTAAATGCAAGAAAATACTGATGGGCTGGGGAGAAGCACCAACATAAATAGAAAAATAAAGGCAGAAGCAAACTTTAAGTAGGACAAAGTAGAGAAAGATGGTGTGGTATAGTGATTAAAAAGTTTGAATAGCAGTGGGGAGACCAGGTTAGGGAATGGGTTACTTAAGAAGCCTATGTATTAAAACAAGGGAAAGGTTCAAGAATGAATTGTGCTACATGAATATGGATTGAATGCAGAGTGAGTGCCTAGTGAATGGTGAGGCTGGCCCCAACCCTGTTGGCTTTCTGGAAGACCAAGCTTGGGGATCACATGATGGAGTGGAGCCTACTGGATGGCTGTATGACAGTTAATGGAATGCAATCTCTGTGTGCTTTGCTGCCATTTTGTTTTTTCCTTGTTTTTATTTATTTTTTATTCAAATTGGTTGTTTAAATGATTTTTGTATATATTTATTATTATGTACTCTGCCCACAGTCACTATGTGAAATGGCAGTTATACAAATGTGGGTGAATGAATGAATGAATAAATGAATGAATGAATAGTATAAGAGAAATATGTTGAGGTAGTTCACTCATATAGAGAGTGAGGTTTGGCTTTAAGTTTCAAGATATTAAGAAAAACAGGTTTCTATATAGAAATACAGATGGAGAATATCATGTAATGCTGAATCATAGCTGTCTAGTAAGTAAAAGGTCAAGATTCCCTTGAGCCAGGATAGACTCTTGGTGACATCATGGACACATCCTTTTAGTTTTCTTAGTTTCCCCATACAAGTGATTTGCCATTGCCTTATTCTGTTTTGTTTTGTTTTTATTTCCAGTCTAACCTATTTCCGTGATATTTCCTGATGGTCTTGCATCTAAGTACTAACCATGTCTGATCCTGTTTAGCTTTTTGAGATGAGCCAAGTTTGGCTAGCTAGCTGTTACAAACACAAGAGGCCAGCCTTCTTGTGCCACTCATTTTGCTGTCCCAGGTGGTTTAGACTTCAGCTCCTATAATCCCACCTAGCAAAGGTTATACTAGCTGGAAACAGGAAGGAGATTGCTAAAGAAAATCCAGCCCAATTTTGCTAGAGACACCATTTCCAAAGCTATATTTGGAAGTAAACATAGTGTGCTATTCAGCTCACTTAATATGAAGGAGAAAGGGATATTTGAGTTTTGCTTTATTTCTTAATCACTTTTTAATCATAGTTCTAATTCTCAGAAGCCTATTCGTTCATACACTACATTTCACAAAATGGTGTTTAATGATTGTAGGTACTAAGACAAATAAATCCCATATATTAAAAACAACCCTATTCACCCAGCCAAGTGTATGCATGTAAAATAAACAAATAAATGGAAGCACTATTTTAACTTTCTTCTCATATCTCTTTTGTTAAATGTCTGGATGGAGCCTCTATAAATGCAATGTAGGTACATAAGCCTTATAGCCCAGTGAGAGACCTTGAGTTTTCTGGAATTCAATACTATCAACAGAAAATACATGTTTATATAGATATGCTCTGTTCAAAATTCCAGCTGGATGGTAGAGACAGAGCCAGGAAATGTCATCTGACTTCTTCCTTCTAAATGTCTATTTTAGAAACACATCTGTTGTGCAAAGTGAACTTCAGTCACTTTTCCTTCAGTAGAAAACAATTCATATCTTTGCAGTGAATAGGGTATCCTATTCAATACTAAGGCAAAAACTATAGTAATCTAAAAGCCAAATAATACAGTTGGGAAATAGGCTCAATAATAAAATTTGATACGTGCTTAAACAAAAAAAAAAGAGCAGGGAAAGCCAGGTAAAAAGAATGCCTACTTTCTACTTTGTTATATATGTGTGGTGTTCAAGAGATGCAATCTAAGTCCAAGAAATATGCCTATATTAGCCAATAGCTGATACTACGGCAAACTTAGGAGCATCTTAGGGCTCATCCTTACATCTGACTGACCACTGAAAAACACCTCACCACCCATTTTTGTAAAAAATATCCTCATGACTTTGCTTTATTCTATCCCTAGGCTATAACAGCTTAAATCTGTCTTTAGTTATTCCAGTAGCTTTTTCTTACTCCAGTCTTGCCACATGAATAATCTGCAATGTGTCTTTAATAATGTTGGTGGTGATGTGGCCAAGAGGAATGGGATCTCTCCAGTCTCAATTGGCTTTTTAAGTTGCTATAGGAAAACCCCCTCTTCTTGAGCCACTGGGCCCTTTGTGACTATTTTGGCTTGCCTAAGAGATTAGACACTGGACTCTAGCAGATTCATCTGCCTATAGGCTCCCTATATACATGGGTTTAGTTCTCTTCTGGAAGAACATTAAACCTGTGTTCAAATAAGAGCCTGGCTGACCCATCACACATGCAGAACAGAGATATAGGATGTAGCAGGAGCATACCCTCACACTTCAGCCTATTCTCCTCCATTCCACGTGAGACCTATCAACCAGGTTATTTTTGGTCAGGGGCCCCAGTGCTTCTATAGAAGAGTGCTAGATACATGTTTAAACAAACAGGTCCAGTGCTCTTTAATAAAAGTATCAAACCCATGCTCAAAAATAGCATAAAGGACATGTCAGCAGTGTGGAAAACCCCTGGTCTATCAACCTGTCACTCAGGTAAATTCCAAGTGGCTAAAGCTCCCATCTATCCAGTGTCTCCTCTTTACACATTAGGGATGGCAATCCTGGTTATTTTTGCCTCTGCCAGGTGACACTGAGTGGGAGGGGAAATGAAGCCAGGACAGTCCACTAATTGCTGCCATTGAATTGTCAACTGTATGGACAGCATCAATCATTAGCTTCATCCCTAAGGCAGAAAAATGTTTATCTATCAGGCCAGTACAATGTATGCCCATATATTTTTCTGTCAACTCAAGGACTGGAGAAGAGAAAGCCATGGGTAGACCCTAAACCCACTGAAATCATACATGAAATCAGTGAATTTAATGCTGCAAAGATAGAACACCCAGCCAGAGGCTTCTGAGATGTACAGTATCTGTCCTATAAGCAGTTTGTTTGAAATCAGATTAGTACAGCTAATTTTCCATGCATGTTATGTCAACTTATTTGAGGTGGGTTACTAGATAGGCAGAGCTGCTGCTGACTTGGTCAGCTTGTTGAAGTTACAACCCTGCCAGCCCCACACAACTGGACAAGATCAGAGAAGCAAGTCCTACAGATTTCAGGAAGACATATTCAATGCTAGTCTTGGGGTAAATATAAAATCTTGGAAATCATAAGAGCCACTTTGAAGGATTTGAAATGCTTCTTTTTTGCTACTGGGTAGTCTCCGTTTATGAGATAAGGGGTCAATTGACTTGCCTGCTATCTCTTTATGTCTACTCCCTCTTCCATTTCTTTCTTAGCCTTCCCCAAATCTGTCATAATCTCCTTCATACTCCCTGTCAGTACAGAAGACCTAAACATCAATGTAGACTGACGACTCTAAATGTACAACTGTGGCTGTGAAGTCTGAGTAGTGGATGGGGAAATCTCTGCCATAACAAAAGGAAATGTGTGTGCTTGTGAATCCATGGATATTTACCATTTGCTGAGCTCCATGCTGGCAAAGAGCCAGGCAGAAGTGTAAACTGAAACCAGAATAGATTGGGAGAGAAAAGGCTAAAATCAGCTCTGCTGTTTTAAATGTTCACTCTATATTTTTAGCATGGGGAGGGTGAGGGAAATAACAGAAAGAGTAGAATGCATTTGGAAAAATAACAGGAAGTTGGTCCAAGGCTGGGGAAATGGTCTTGCTCTGTTTGATTGTGTCACTTCCAGGAGCACCAGTTGATTATCAGCAGCACGGGAGCCACAGCCAGCCAAGCTCCCATGCTGAAATATATAAAGTAGCAGAAACATGTCCCTGCTGCTCATCTATTAATTACATGGAGGTATTTTTTAAGCTTCCCTCTTTCTTTTTCTCAATGGTTGAAAACCACCAGCTTTATCTGATTATACCAAATAGGGAGCAGACTCTACTTGGTACTGCTTATGAAATAGTAATACATTTTATAATGCAAACAGATCTTATTTTGCAGCTGGTGCTGCTATGTATGGAAGCAGAGAATGAATCACAGAGATCTAGAGAACGTTGAACAGTTAAGAAAAGTTTAAAAAGAAAGAGAAAGAGAATTAATCTGCAGTTACTTGGTCCCCACAGCAACATCTTTTCTATGAAGAAGCATAGAAATCATATGGTATGCATACTGTCTTTCCAAGTTCAGTTCCTAAAATCAGCTATGAATGAATCTCACAGGTAGTGGGTGCTGACAAATTTCTTCTGCTAAAGATCCCAAACAGTCCCATTAGTCAGAGCTGACAATATGGGCTGGATGGAACAGTGATCTGACAACTGCATACATTTTCTTCCAGTTGGGATAAAGCACAAAATACAGATGTTAAGTATCAGCCTCATTTGCTTTATGACCTTAACAGAATCACTTTGTAAATATTCTTATTTTGAAAGATTTACCAGCAAGGAAGGCCAGGAGCAGAGTTCACAAAGGGTTTCCTACCTATTCAGCATGACTTATTTTTGTTAAAAAGAAAAAGAAAAAAGTAAGAAAAAGCTGATACAGTGGAAAAATAGATCTTGTAAAAGAACAGATTGCTTAAAAAAGTTGACTGTGAGCCATCTTTGTTTAGTGCTCAGTAACATTATCCATATATAAAAATAAAGGGGAAAATTTAAATCTTTCAGTCACACAGGAACAAGCATATGAAAGTACCAGAGAGTAAACAATATGAACCATAAAAATAGAGCTATTATAGTGCTTCCCCTATTGTTCTTCCACTTGGAAATGTCAAAAGAGAGGTAAAAGACACTCTTTTTGAGACTGAAGCAATTTTGAAAAAATATTTGTTTACAGCTGTAGGATGATACAGAATGCAAAGTAGTTACAGTAATAGTGATATTTCCCAGATTATTATTTTATTTTAAATTTAATACACATAATAGAATATAAGAAGACCATGGAAGAAACAGAGAACAGAGAAACTCAATTCTAATCAACCTGAGTGAATAATATGGATATGGATATGAGATAACTAGAGTAAAGCATTCTCCAGAGGATTACAGTAGTTTTTACTCAGTTTGGCTCTCAAAGACTTGAAGCAATATCACAATCCCCTTTTTTATCTCACAATAAGTTCACAGGTAAGATAAATGGTAGTTACTAGCTTCTGTCTAACCAGCATCTCCGCTGACTCCCTGGTCCCCTTTAACATTGTTAGGGGTACAGAATATTGTCACAGGCTGTTTTGCTTCCAGGGTAGAATCAGTACAAGCAAGGTTGTTAACTAAAAGAGGCAACAATTATTCAACAATAATTCATTTACCCAGCCTTTGGTTCTTTACACTGATATGCTAGTATTAATGCAATCACTTCTGCTGTGCCAATATGGGCATGCATTCCTACTAGAGCTGATTATCTCAGTCCCTGGTCCTCATATTTTGATACCATAAGCAGGTTTAAGGCACACAACTCTTTTTGTCATTGTAGTTCTCTCTCTTTTAAATATGTGCTATTTTTGCTTTGGGGAGAGAAAACTAGATATATTTGGGCCCCAATAGCCTCTCCTTCCCCAAATTCTCATTGCTGACCCATGTGTGCCTAGCTGATCTTCTCCTTACATCACCTGACCTGGTGTGTCCAACCTGACTACTCTGTGATTGCCCCACACTGGAAACACGAATCCAGGTGATCATTGCAGTCTTTCCAGGATTTGGGCATGTGCACATTCAATTTGTGTCAAAGAAATGCATGGCAGTTGTTTTTAACTCTCATCCACCTTACAATATAAGTTTGTGTGTATTCAATATTCAATATCTTAAATTTATTGTAATTTTGTTTGCTAGTCTTTAATCATGTTTTTTTTAGTTGTTTCATGAGCAGCACTTCGAATTGTTTTAAAATAGGAATGCAATACAGAAATGTGTTTAACAAATACGTAAATAAAAATAATTCCTATATCCTCAACTTGCTCTAACATTTATCAGTTTACTAAGTTTTGCTAATTAAATGTACTTCAAGAAAAGGATGGGGATGGTATCTATATGTAGTAAGAGTAGATTCACCAGATACAGAATATAAGCCTAGCTGTAATCTTACAGAAGTTTCAAATAAGAAATCTGGTTTGAAACACGAGGTGAAATATAGATTTTTCCAGTTCCATAACAATCTGTTTAAGTATATCATCTGCTTCTTTTTATTGTTCTAAATTTTTTTATACTGTAAAGCACCCAGAGTCAGGCATTTTTAAATGTTATGTAAATAAACAAATAAATCAATCCAGAACTGCAGATACTACCCTCCCATCCCATAGTTAAATCTAACATTAGCTTCTCACAGATGCATGCTTTTGTATACTGACGGCAAATGAAGCTCTTTCCATTCCAGCGTTGTGTGACCACTAAGCAATTTATTTAATTGTGTAATACAAGTCTCAGAGAACAAGAATTTGGCATGAGAGTCTGAAACTACAATGTCATGCTTCAGGAAAAATGAGTACTTTTGTTAGCCAGCTAACAAATTGAACCATTCACTAGGATAGCTTTAGAATCCAATTTAGGCTGTTACAATAAAGTATTGGGTTTACTTAAAGATTCCTAGCAATGGAGTCTTAAAATGGGACACGAACTCCAAGCTGTAAGCAAGGCAGATCTCTTCCTGCTGAGATCTCAGCAGCCATCGGCACTTCTGATATCAGAAAAGATGCCCCAGAAGGCAGGCTAGAGAAAAAAATGCAGGGTAGGGATAACTTACTGACATCATCACACATCAAGTTTCTTTAGGCTCTTATTGAACAGATACCTAAGTTTTCCCCCTACCTAAAGCTTCCCAGTAGACATGGGAAAAGGTTAACCAGGGGCAATTGCCAAAGAAGTCTTCAGTGCATTCAGACTGAAGCCCTATTCAGGCATGATTCAGAAGTACAGTATGTACCTCAACTTGTGGATAGGAATGGGGCTATTCAGAGGGGCCTGAGGCAGACTCAAAGAAGAGGGAGAAACAGCAAAAGTGGGATTTATGTGCAAAAGGGCAGAGCTTGGGTCATGAAAGCAAAACACTACTTTCATGCTTTTGACCAAAACCTCCAATCCTGTAGGTTTCTGTGGAGCTACATGCACCCTACAGACAAGACCAAGTGATCTCCTTAACACCTAGGCATACACTGAGCGGGTCTTTATGCATATCATTTTATGCAGTGGTGCTGCCAGGCAAGCACTTAGATTATCAAGGTTCCTATCTACTGAAGTTCCTTTTCTTTCCAGGCATTTGCAGTATATGCATGGATGTCAAGGAAGGAGGCCCTAGGTCAGTCCCTACATACAAATGGAGCTGTGATTTTATACAGTGCTCAGGGCATGAGATCCAGCTTGGTGTAGTGGTTAAGGCACCAAGCTAGAAACTGGGAGACTGTGACTTCTAGGCCTGCTTTAGGCACTAAACCAGCTGGGTGACCTTGGGCCAGTTCCACTCTCAGCCCTAGGAAGAAAGCAATAGCAAACCACTTCCAAAAAACCTTGCCAAGAAAACTGCAGGGACTAGTCCAGGCACTCGCTAGGAGTTAAAAACTGACTTGAAGGCATGCACACACACACAAGGCATCAGAAGAAATGGTCAGCTATGCGCACCCAAAAACTTCCCCAGAGCCGTCAATCCCATGGGGTAGACCATCCAACAAAAGTGGTAGTTGTCATTAGTAAGTATAAGTAATGCTGGAAGTAGTTCAGTCTTCCTCTGGGTTCTCTTTCAGATAATCCTCTTCCAGTCCAGAATAAAACAGCAGGTTAAAAGTATGCATTGTGCTAATTCCATTCATTTCAAAAGAACTTGTTACAAGTCTTGTAAGATTATAAGCATCTAAAACTGAATGGCCATAACTTTACCTTCTCCTCTTTCCTCTCTCCCTTTATGCTACTGCTTTGCAGAAATGGGAATAGAAAACAACTAATTCCTTTTGTTGTTTTCTGCTAGGAACAGTTTATTCAATGGTCGGTGTCTGAGCTAAGAATAGAGGAGTTATGGGATCAGAACTACCATTTGCTGAGATGTTTTGCTGCCTGATCCTGGTCTTCCAGATTTTTGCAACCCTGATCTGCTAAACCTAAATATTAATTCTTCACTACTTCATTCACAGTCCCTCTATTTTACCACTAGATGATGATGATGTCTTGCCAAGATGCAAGAATGGTTCTTTAATGACATTCTTTTCCAGAGACTGACACCCACACCAATGACATGGTCCTATTAATTAAAAATGAGTAAGTTACAATAGATTGCATTTAGTATGTCCTTGTGCTCCAAACTGTTATAAAATTCTACTATTTAATTTCTTCCTTTTCAGCAGGGCTGAAGCCATTATATGGGGTGGGGGGGAGAGAGCTAAGAGGTTGCTTACCATTTCCCTATAATTTTTAAAGCCTTTTATGGACATCCTTCTGAGGACATCAGAGACCAAGAGTCAAAGAACTCAGCTAAGAAGCATTAGGATTAGCCTGCCCCCCGCATGCCCCCAGCCCTAGTCCACCCCCATATCTGCTAATAGGCTGGTATATAAACCAAATCATAACAGAAATGTAGTTGCCCTAGAAAATTGGTCCCTACCCCTAAATTTGGCTCCTAAATAATCTAGTATCCGGAGCCCTTTGTGCTGTAACGTGTAGTCATATTTCTACAGTTGCATTTTGTGGTAGTGCTATAGGATATACAATTCATTTCTAACAAAGAGTAAATGGCCCATGAGCCCTTTTGCTTCTAATTGAGGAGAAAGCTCCAGGTAGAGGAACTGCTTGGTTAAGCTAAACCTTTGTTTGTTATGTTCACATGAATAAGTTATAGTGTCATGGCATCATGAACAGCGGTGCTGACATTGTTGACATGACAGCATTATAGACTGAATCGTGATCTGCTCTCCAAGGAGAAGATGGAATATTTGTTCGCTTCACATTTCACTCAGTTGAGCTATTCAACTATTTATAAGATGAAGAGAAATTTCCACTACTTCAGCTAACACATCTTGACCCAGCAGCTGATCAGACAGGAGTAATTTGGTGGCACAAGTGCCAATGATTTGCATAGCAGTCCAGATGGGTGGGCTGGTATCGTACATTTTTATGTCATTGGCTTTGAAGGAAACATATTGGATTATATTTCAGCCTGCCCTGAAATAGTTTGGTCAATCTATGAAAACTGGGGATAGGTGTCAAATTAATTGTAAAACAAACCAGATGTATTGGTGCAAGTAATGCACTCAACACTGATGCAGAATATGTCTTGACAAATGCATAGAAAACTATTGGGTGCAGACTCAACATATCCATTTCTTTTCACTTTGAATCGCTTTTGTTTCTGGGTGGCAAAGAATATATCACGTGTTTATTCGTTTCCAAAAGTGTAAAAACAAGGAGGAACAGATTGAACAATTCAGCCAAATAGTCCATCAGACTCTGTATTGCCCATGTTGATTATAATGGTTCTGAGGGTGGCAGCTATTTAGCCTCATCCAATATATCACAGATCAAGTCCCAGAACTTCTGACTGCACAACATAGCCACGGAGGTATGGCTCCCCACTTTCAGTGTTACTAATAATAAACAGGAGAGGAAGGTTATATTTAATTATCGCATTGAGGTGAAAATAACACTGCTTTTGAATTTCATTATGTATATTTCAAAATAGTGTAATACAGTTTCCATTTGATCAGTAAGTCAGTTTTTCTCAGGAACTGTATTTCTAGCAGTTTTTCAATACTCTGCATTGCACAGAAGAGTATGGCCTGATCTTTCGTCTCTTCCTGTGAGTCCCTGTTAAGTTTCCCAAATGAGAATACAGACTGCCAAGAAATGCTGAGTGATGAACAATGTTATTTTTCAAGCATCCGTCTCTGGGTCTGCTCTGCTCAACTTTGCCTTTCTTCCCTGGTGCATTCTCTGCTTGTTTTCCCTCCCCTCCACTAAAAACATGGTAAGCAGGGACTGAGGTACATAAGTGTGCAGGACTTACCTGGTTGGCTACCATATATGGTCATAACAGCCACCACCACCACCACCCCGCAAGAGAAGAACTGAAGAGGACAATAGCAACTTCCAGTCAGTGCCTGCCTAGAAGCAAAGGAGCAGCTCCAAGAACGGAGCACGCTTGTGCAGAGCAAACAGGAATCTGCTGCCACAGCAAGCACTACAAAACAGTTAGCCCTGGAAAGATGCAAATATTTGCCCTTAGATCTTCAGAATCTCCATGAAATAGTTATTTTTATAGTTATTTTTAAATTGTGACTGTTTTTATGCATCTATTGTTTTTAATTAAGTGCTGTATGCCCTCCAGTGTCACTTTTATGTGAGATGGGCAGCTATATAAATATGATAGATAGATAGATAGATAGATAGATAGATAGATAGATAGATAGATAGATAGATAGATGATAGATAGATAGATAGATAGATAGATAGATAAATCTCTGTAGTATACAGTATTTCACTGTTTTAAACATAGTTTTGCTTTCATTCACCATCAATAATGTCATTTTAATTTTAACTTTTGTAAATAATGGTAAATTGTTTTCATTTACTTATTTTATTAATTTCACTTAATTAATTAACCATTAATAGGTAATATTTAGTATTTGCTACATGTTTGCATGTGAATGAATGTGGCCCATTGATTATCACATTTTATATAACGTAGCCTCCACCTTCATTCGAGTTTCAGCCCTGATATAAAAGGACAGTAGTTTGGATGGTTATTTTAATTGCTCTTAATTAATCTCCTTTAGTTTTCCCTCCTGTCTTGGCGTTCTTGGATTTGTATTTATCATTTCATCCTATTTAGCCAATTTTAAAATTAGAGGAGGAGTTAAAGCTATTTTGTTTTTGTTTTAACTGAATAAATTATTTGTGGCAGTGGATGAGGAGTTACATCTCTATTTGTAGCTCTCGCCAAGTTTTAAAGCTGTGTTATCCTGACTCCCTCAAAGCTATTTCTCCCTATCCTCTGAAGACAGATTTTCTTTACAACTAAAGCCTTATGTTTCTTTCATTACTTGTCCTATTTCCTTTCCATCAAAAGCCCCAAGTCCTGTATGTATCTTTGAAAAGCTAGAAATACAGTAAGTTTTAATGTATACATCCACTCTTTTTACGCAAATGAAAACTTCAATGTATATTTTTAGAAGATTGATATTTCCCCACTTTCCCAGCCTTTATGTGTTCCCTTTCTCTGTTCTTTGTAGCCTGTAATTTTGTCTTTGTTTCTGAGACTTTAACTCACCCTCTTTCTCTCTTTCTCAAGGTTTTGGCAATTTTCCCTCTTGTACCTAACATGCTCTGGCCAAATCTGTTTTTCTACTGTATCCCCATGGTGTTGCCATTTTATCCATTTTATCCTCAATAAAACCCAGAGTCATTCTAAGCTGTGTCAGTGTCAAAGCAGCCACAAGATATGCACAATCTGCAACGTTGCACCACATATTATTTGGAGGGAAATCAGGTGATCAGTAGTGGACCTGATCAATGTGGTATTTGGGGGGCATTTCAGGCTGAAGCTGGAATGCCCTTTTCTCTCCAGCCGGTTCATTGGCCAGCATTCTGTTATTGTCCTCCTAAAAAACTGGACGCAGCAGGGCTACACTGGTAGTTGAGGGGAATTATGTAATAGTATTAGATGGCTCAGGCAGCAGTTGCGTTAGCTGCTTTAATTCTATGGCTCTTACCAGCTTAATGCAAGGCTAACATAGCAAAACAATGGAAAAACTGGACCAACCCCTGCCATTGTCTCCCAAGCATGGCACAGAAGAATCTGGAGGCTGGTATTTGCTGTCTTTATAAGCAGAAGGGGAGAGTATTCTAAGTAAAAGTGCTCCGTATGACTCATTTTCAGTCATGATTCTATTTTATTTTACTTTATTCAGCTCAGATTATGATGGAACAGATATAGAAAGATGGGCATAGGAAGGAGCCTAGAGATCAAAGACAGAGTCCTGTAGCTGCTCTGCCCCTTTCCTACTGCAGCCCCATGACTGCTACATGTTTTTCCTGCTGGCTAGTGACTTACAGAAGCAGGAAGACAGCAAAGCCCTAGGAATCTATTAATTGTTTTGCTTATCACACAGAGCATATGCAAAATCAGGACAGCACCGTTCAGCTGTGAGTCAGAACACATGCAAGATAGGGATCAGCAAACAGAGCAAGAATTTCACGCCAGTTTAGGGTTTTTTGGCCAGTTCAAGGATGGGTGGATAGCACTTCAAACAGTGTAATCTAGCTGATTCAGTACAGTTCATGAGAACTGACCATTTAATTTTTGCACACACTAAGCCAAAAATTTAGACTTTTCCTGCTCTGCCTGGACAAGCCAGCTTATCCAGGCAGAGGATGAAGGAAAGCCTGGATTGAGCTTTGCATGCATAGGCCCAGCTAGAGTCCTCACAAGATCATGCTCTGAGCTTTCCAGAGAGCAGATCCAGATACAGCAGTGTTTCTCAACCTCAGCAACATTAAGATGTCGGACTTCAACTCCCAGAATTCCCCAGCCAGCATGCTAGCTGGGGAATTCTGGAAGTTGAAGTCCAGACATCTTAAAGTTGCCAAGGTTGAGAAACACTGAGATAGAGTGTGGAAAAGATGAAGCTTTGGCTTGGCTCTGATTGTATTTAAAATGCTGGATTTAAGCATCTAATGAAGAGGTTAACTTCTATTGATCATTTTGTAATAGCATTTGATGCACATAATTGTGACTTGTAAATGATAATTTCTTCCAAAGTTTTATGTGTATTTATATCTATGACTTTCGGCACAGAATTGTACTGAATCAACCCATGTCTAAACAGAGGAGTGGTCAGTGAATTTAGGATTGATTTGTTTGTTAGGTTTATATCCTGCCTTTTATTTTGTACAACTCAAGGCAGCATGCATAATAATCCCTCCTATTTGCAGCTGATGCATCTCAACTAGTAAAGCATTTAAAATGGTTTTAATTAACTGTCTACCATGTCAACAATATTACAATAAGGAGGAGGAAGTTAAATAAGAAAACAAAAATCTGAGCATTTCTACTTTTACCATTCACACTCTAAGGAGATATCAAGCTATTTATCTTTAAGTCTTCAGTTCTTTGAGTAAAATAACCAGGACCAAATTTTCTAATCATTTAATAACAAGAAATGCCATCCAACTTAAAGGAAAATATTTATATGGAAGTGAGGTTTTTTTTTTCTTTCAGTCTTATATTAAAAAAAAAATCATTTGTCAGTATTTTTAATTTAACTTTTGTTAAATTATATTTTTTAACCAAGTTAATAAGAAATGTCAGTTCTATTTGAAATGTTCAGAGTGTTTGGGAACTTTTACCTTACTGATGTTGTGAGATGACATGCTTACCTCTTAAAATAATAGAGTTTGTTTAAGATTCATTGCTACCTACTTATCATCAACTACTTTGATATTTCTCATTTTGAAGAGCTAACATAATGCATTACTGTCAGAAGTGTGGTCTATTTTAGAAAACACGCTTGACTTTAATTCCTCTGTGGGAAAAGTCCCTTTAATTCACCGTGTAGGACATTTGATGTTTGGGTACAGACTAGAGGAAAAACTTGAGGTGGTTTCTGCTATCAGCAGTTGTATGCTGAACTATGCTAAAAGGTTATGCCATTGTGGGATAAGATTTCTCGTTACATATTGCAATATTTAAAACATCTAAAATATACCTTAGGATTCTTTTCATGAGTTTGAATACATAAATCTTAAACTACAATATGCAGATTGTGAGGTTTCGATTCATATAATATACTTAGGCAAAACCAAGCCAATAGTTTTACGGGAGAGATAATCGTATCTCATTTGTTTTCCTTCCAGAGACAAGAATACAAATTCTCGATAAAGCTTTGGATCCTGTAGTACTTATAATGGCTGATCTGCTGCATTTATATCCCAATTCTCTCTTGAAGAGTTCAATGAAGCATATATCTCCCTGACCTCATCCCCACATTCATCCAATCAGGAAGTTTAGTCTGAGAGAGAGCAACAAACCCCAGATCACTCAATGTCCAAATCTAAGAGAGCAGAAAACTGATTCAGTATATGTGTAAAATGATGGGATATTTCTGAAAAATACTTGATATTGTTCTTGTTCATTTTTTTCAAAAATGTTCTTGGCTTAGAGAAGCTACATTAAAATCTGTGACTTGTATGTTAGTTATGTATGGAAAGAGTGATGCAGACCTTCTGTTACAATAGTGGAACATTGTAATAAAATATGCAATGCTGTTATCAGCAAAGATATAGATCCCCTAGTCCTTGTATCATATTCTACCAATTATTGATGGTTTCAGTCTTCAGAAAAAAATGTTCTCAGAAAGCAGCCTTAGATATGGAATGTTTAAAGAGGAAACCTGTTTGCAAAATTATTCTTCACTATTTGCATATGTAATTGTTGGCTGCAGTATATCTCCCAACATGGCAAAAGATGTGTTTTTGGAGAAATTAAGTAGTAGTGTGCATCTTATGGAGCAAGTAAATCTTTCCTACAGTAGTCACCAAAACATAAATCTTCAGTGCTCGCTAAACTGTGATGTACCCAATGAAATCCTCGGCACAGCATATTCTAGGCATTTTCATGAGAGAGTTTTGGGACCATAGCAGTTGTCACATATCACCATTTACATGTATATTATCATATTCCAGGACCATATAAGGGCAAACAGATGGTACAAGATCTAGAGTTATCCAATTATCTTGTAAATACACAGCACCGTTAGTGAGTCAAATGTACCCATTACCTACTCACATAATACAATTCCTTGTATATATAAACATGGAAATATCTGGATCTGGAGAAAGAACATGATTATTCTTTTTCCCACTCCCCTCCCCTTTTTCCTTTATTATCATGGCCTCTTGATAATAGTATATGAACAAATGTTTCAAGCTTCATTACACTGGACAAAAATTGTAACAATGCAGTAGATGGCATATATATCTAATAACTATTAGTCCACTTGTTTTGAATAAAACTGGTTTTGCATATTTGCTAAATCCTCCCTACAGATGCATGCCAACCAGTAGGCTAGAAATGATCTGGCATTAAAACACTAGCATTTGTTGGTACAGTCTGTTCTGTTCCTGCACAAGGGGGGGGGGGGGGGAAAGAGAGGAATAGAGAGGAGGCTGAATCTTTTAAAGCAAACAAAACAAGCACCACACTCCACTTCATGAACCAGTGAGGATTGGGAAATGCATTTTTTTAGGGATGAAGCAGTTCAAGAGTCATCATATCATGGCACAACAGCCTTGAATAAGTCAATTTTTCAGAAGAGAATGAAAAGATCCTTGCACTACCAGGATCTTGGATCCACAAAACTAGAATCTTTGTGTGGACTATATGGAAAAAGCTGGCTTGAGCTGTATGAAGAGTACAAAACCAGAAACAATTGGTACAGGTGGATAATAATCAAACTGGATATCCATAGAAAATGAGAGCTCCTTCTGTACTGTAATTCAAGCATGTCCTCTTAAGTTCTCTTACCATCAGATATGGCTATGGATAATGAAAAAATTACTCCCTGCCCCAGCAGGTCATCGTTTTGTATATCAGTGAGGCCAGCCAGATTTCCACAATTAGTGAGGTTCCCCCCTCCTAACTACAGAAATGCTGTTCAACTCTACTCTAACTTTGACAACTGGAACTCTACATGCCCAACTAAACAATTCTCCTATTATCAACATTATTTTATTTCCCAAACACTGACTATATTAGATTGTTTATTAATTCTGATTCCATTGTAACCACTGAAATCAAAGATGAAGTCAAATAAAGCTAACTTTGAGTAGTCACATGACAGTAATTATCATCCTCCATCAGGTTTGTATAGAAGTATTCAGTATACAAAAGTTAAAGTAATAGGATAATACCTGATCACAGTTAGTTCTATCTGTCCATATACTGCATGCATATGAAACTATTGATTTTTGTTTAAATACATTTACATAATTCTTCTTAATTTACATGAGGAAATTTTATAATGGCATAAGTAAAATGTGAAATAGAAATAGACGATTAAAGTTATCCTGTCACCTGTATATGATGCCTTCTGGCTTGGATGAACGCCATTTGAGTTTCCCCTGAGACCTCATAAAATGTGATTATAAACTAACCTCTGGATTTGATCCAACAATAATATTTCATTCAGTTATGTAATATGTCGATCTTTCCAGTTCTTCAGCTGATCTCAACATTGAACATTAAAGCATTTTATAAGATTGCAAAGCAGGACTTATCACATCTTTGATTTAATTCTTTGGCTTACTTACCTTTCAGAGACAGCATTAATATTTTATACAAGTGGCTCATTGCAGAGGGTCAACTTAAGTTGGTTTAATTGCATTAAAAATGAGCTTTTTCTGAAAAATACTTTATATGCTAAGTAGGAGTGGTACATACATACATACTTAATCCTGCCAGTGGTACAAAAAAGATTTAGAAACCCACTAATTTCCTTTATTATGGAGAACAAGGAAATGAAGAAAGAAAGAAAAACTGCAACAAATATGTATGTGCAACTTTATTTAGAAACTAGAATCGTCACATATGAAAGAAAATTGAGCTGTTTTTAAAGAAATATTTTTAAAGTCATTACTCTAACTTCCATTAATGTGTCGCCATTCTGAAGGCTATCAGGATGAATATTGGTATGGCAATGAAATATTTTAGCCCAACAGCTTCCTGTAAATCAAAATGAAAGACAAGCATTATAACATTCCATTTCAACCTACAGTCTAGGGCACTGCAAAGTTCTAAGCACATTTAAGTCATCCTCTCATATTCTCTGGGGACCACAGGGATACAGATGCCCTAAAAACTTTTTAAAATTATAGAACATTCCAACAGTACTATTTTTACATTGGTCTCTCTTGCAATGCTTCCCAGTTCAACAGCTGTGTAACTTAAATACTATCTCTTCTTCAGGAAACAACTGTTTTCTGTTATTAATAGAAAAAGGGGGGTGTTCTGAAAAGTAACCTGAGTAATATTGTGAGTGAATGAGGAACCATTTAAATGATCACTGCCAGTGATATATTTACATTAGGGGATTAATTACAGATGTAAAAAAATTAACACACATTATGATATGCAATCAAGGTACATCATTTAGTTTAATTTAATAAATACATTTAAGACTTTTACAAACTGTTTTTTTTAATGCAGTGTACTCAGGCCTGATCTACATCCAGATTAATTTAATTTAATTTAATTTAATTTAATTTAATTCAGGGATGTATCAGAATATGCTCACCCGATTTTGATTCTGAGATATGAAAAATAATATAGCACTATGTGATAGCTAATGTTAACTATCTAACAGTGACCAGCTGTTATCAGTTTTGTGCCTTTTTCATTATCTACTATGAAATTACTTTTATAATAGCAAAATGTCTGCCCACTTAGGATTATGAATCAAGCTTTAGGTACAAAAGTTTACATTTTGAATGTTTATTAGCTGTCATAATAGTGACCAAAATGAGGGTCTGTAGATACAATATAGAAAGCAGTTTGGTGTGGTGGTTAAGGCATCAGGCTAGAAACTGGGAGGCTGTGAGTTCTAGTCCCACCTAGGCACAAAGCCAGCTGGGTGACCTTGGAGCAGTCACTTTCTCTCAGCCCTAGGAAGGAGGCAATGGCAAACCACTTCTGAAAAACCTTGCCAAGAAAACTGCAGGAGCTTGTCCCGGCAGTCTCTGAGAACTGGACACAATTGAATGGTTTAAAAAAAAAGATGCAACTATAGTGAAAAAAGATAGCTTCTTTTACTTAGCAGAATTCCTAAAATCATGCTCCTTCTTGTATCACCTAACCAAACCATATGCTTCATTGGACACAGTTGCATTATATGATCAGTGTTAGACTGGTCAGAAAGGACAGAAAGATTGTCTGTCCTTAAATTTCTTGCTGGGGAACCGAAGAAGTTACTTTATATGAATATTATCCATATATACAGTATGAATATTGTCCATACTGACAGTAGCTCTCTACACTTTTGAACAGAAGTTTGTTGAGTTCTATCTGACGATTCCAAGGTCTGAACTGAAATTCAGTATGGATGTCCGCTATTGAGCTGCAGGGATTTTGGTGAAGTTCTTTTTCCTTTAATACTTTGAGCCACAAAGGAATCCTAAATCTCATAATCTGTTAATATTGTGAGGTCCCAAAACTTGTATCTGGATTTTTGTTGTAAGGATCAAGTTGGTGGAGGGACTATCCTTCCATGAGTACCTACAAAAAATGCAGGATATAAAGCTAGTATAGAATCTAACACATAACTCTTGCTTATTTACATTTCTGGATGGCCACCTTGTTTTAATAAAGGCATCCATTGATCTTACCAGCTGGAAGCTAAAATACTTACATGCAAACTTATCTTACTAGAATGTGCAAGATTAAATTATCACATAGGTAAGCATAACATAGTATTTATCATTGTTTCTACCTACTTTTCAGTGATAACTTGATTGGATTACAAACCTGTAAAAATGTGCTGTCTAGTGGAAAATCTTTTTTTAATAAACACTTGTGGATTCAAAGGTCAAAACATGTGCAGTTATTTATATTGAATAGATAAGCTCCTTTTATAACTCATTTGTAGTTCAGTGTGTAAACTACAGGACACTAGTTTGCTTAGAAGAGTAATAAAATAAGGCAAAAGATAATCAAGGACATTCAGTATTTGAAAATGGGTTTGGAATATTTAAGTTCTGTATCTTTGTATAAGCATACACAAAACTGTGTGCTACCTGGATATTTCTTCTAGACTAAAGATTAAGCACAAAAGCTTATTTGTACATCATGACAAAAGCTAGGATTCAAATCACTCCATAAAGACTTGTAAAATTCTTAAGTCTTTGCTCTGAACCCAAATGCCGCTATCAGCCTGACATACAGGATGCTATGCTGATTAATTACTGTATTTGAGGGCAGGGATGAGAAAATAGAAGATCAATGATCTTAAGGTGCACCCAATTAATCATAAGATTTGAATCTGGGCCTATGTAAAGAGAACATTATTTTTAGGCACAGAGGGAGACATGGAAAGCAGGGATAGGGAATCTGTGGCCATTCCAATATTGTAGGATTACAGTTCTCATCATCCCTGATGATTAGTCATTATGGCCAGGATTAAAGGGAGTTTGAGTGCAACAATATTACAGGAGTACAAGTTTCTCATACTTGAAAAGAAATTTGTAGCACTCCAATTTGGGGAAGTATCAAGCATATAAATTTAAAATTATATCAGGATATATACAACAAATTTGGTTGGGATTAAAAAATAAACAGATTCAAACAAACCAAAAAAAAAAGTTGTTATAGCAATCATTTTCTTCACTGTAGACAGGACACTTCATGTTTTGCAGATATTAGAAATAGTGAATAGATGCCTGAAGATTTCAGTGAACTAGTTAAGGTTAATTACCATTTCCTTATATAACTGCAAAGAGACAAAAATATAGAATCAGTTATGCTTAACAGCTGAGCTTTATCAGAGGTCAGTAAAGCATGTGCAGTTTATAGATGACCAGGAAATGCAGCAAGAGTTTCTCCCATAATGAGTAGCAGAATGTTTCTAATTCAAACAAACAAAAATAAGTTATAAAACCCATTCAGTTCGGAAATTGGTTGAACTGAAATGGAGAGCTGTAGAGAAGTGATACTTGCCAGATTTAGATTCCTGATAACAATTCAGTTCTTAATGCTGAAGGAAAGAGAAAATTCTTAAAAAGAATTTTTAAAAGCCCCATGTAGACAACTAAACTGTGTACAGGTGGACATAAGTAAAATAAAAATAATAATGTCCCTGCTGTCTGTACATTGAAGTTTCCCCCTGCAAACAGACCTACACATATCAATTCTAAAATATCCAAGCTATTTAGGCAGAAGCCATGATACAGTTCACACAGAATACTCATGCATTTGGCAGATGTAAAGTTATAGAGACTGGGAATGGAAACAAATCCTGAGGGCAGTGCTTCTCAACCTCAGCAACTTCAAGGTGTGTGGACTTCAACTCCCAGAATTCCCCAGCCAGCATGGGGAATTCTCTCCACACATCTTAAAGTTGCTGAGGTTGAGAAACAAACCCTGAGGGAATTGACAGAAAGAGAATGAACAGCTAAGGAACCATACCTGGCTGCTTTTTTAATGTTTTCCACTCTCAGGTAGAATTTGAGAGACAGAATTTAACCAAAGTCAATTTGACTCCAGTCTTTAGCCAACAAAGTTGTTAAATAGGAACTGTCCAAGGTCCTACAACTCAGCCCCATGTCCTATTGCAGAATGCCACTTCTTGTGCCTTGTGATTTCCTCTATGGTCAGCAAAGGATACTTCATTGTTGACTGGAAGTAATTAGCAAGGAAGTGTCCACACATCACATGAACTAACTAAATTCCATTTGGATGTGACAGTGTACAGAATGTATTTGTTAATATGACTGGATCTGCTGCTTCTTCCAAGTAAGGG
The DNA here is from genome assembly GCA_030867105.1 of Liasis olivaceus. Taxonomy (NCBI): domain Eukaryota; kingdom Metazoa; phylum Chordata; class Lepidosauria; order Squamata; family Pythonidae; genus Liasis; species Liasis olivaceus. Next base: position 45,675,414 of record CM061355.1, on the reverse strand, counting down.
ACTTTTGGAGTCATCTGGTAACAGATAACAGACAAAACCTGCAACTTCTCCAGTCAAATGAAAATCAGCCATCTTAGCTATTTATGTCAGCCACCTTTATGACTGACAGCTTCCAGGGTTTTGTTTTACATCTGGAAGGGGAATTTTTGGTGGCCCACTCTGGGGTTAGGACCACCGTTTTACCATCACATTTACATGTACCCCGCCCCCCATAAGTAGAAAGGGAAGGGGGGGAAAGTAGCAGGCAGGGATTTAGCAGAGATGTTCCAGAATCCATCTCCTTATCAAGGGGCAGGAACAGAGAGTTAACTTTTTGTTAATTCTGTCTTCTGGGTTTGAATGACATTGTAACCAAATTTCAGTGGCTAGCCCAGCAGTTAATCCTCGGTACTTTTATATTAAATTGATTTATCTCCTAACTAAGAAAAGACTAGACTTCTGGGTTTATGTGACACCATGCTAATCATGATGTGAACACAACTTACTTGCTCTGATCTCTCTTGGGTATCATACCAAACTTTTCTTCCATCCTTGTTCCCTAGTTGGGAAGTACTTTTTTCTTTTTCTTCTTTTCACCCATTATGATATCCACTGCCAGTTTCCTTGTCTCTGATACTATAGAACATGAAGACTGATTCAGCCAAATCTTAGCTTTAAAAAAAAAAAAAAGGAGATACACAGCAGAGCTGAAAATAATCTAAATGCTTCTTTATTAAATATGCATTTTCTCCTCTCTTTGAACATCATTCTACCAATATTTTAATATGATGATACCTGTTCACTAACACATACACTGTTTTGTCAGCCACATAAAACAGTAAGTAGGGTAGTAATAAGAAAAAGAGATTAATTTCTTCAGATCTGCAAACTGTTAGAACTTAATTAGAATATTTCTTCATAAAATTTGCACATATATTGCTCCTGCCCTTACTCTCATTTTTCATGCTAATTTTTAAAAGGCCAAAGTACAGTAGATGTGGCATGGAACACTTTTCTTTCTGTTAGCTGGCATAAATCTCCGAAAACTTCCACTTTCTCTTCAGGTAAAACCATACTGATACCATATGTCTTTAGAATTCACATGTATTGAATTCATGGAACTATTGTCATACTACTGATTCTAACATACATTTCCTTCTTTTGTTCAATTAATCAAGTACATGCTGTATTTAAAGACTCAGAACTAAGAAATGGTTGTGGGGTTGGCCCCCCACCTTTAGTAATGTAGAATTTTTAGAATCACATTCTGAATGGAAGTGACTCTCTTCTAATATATTGGGGATGCAAGGAGTTATTATCCCAACACATCTAGAGGGCTCTAGAGTGGGAAAAGGTGACCTACTCAGTGCCTAAATCTTGGATCTGCATGTACACTGCCTTAGGGTCTATGGTAGAAAGCTAGGAAAATAAATAAACAAGCAAACAAATAGATTCGTCTTTTCAAATCTTTCATGATGTGATATCTTATGATCATCATCTTTATCAGCATCACTATTCTCCATGTCTCTATACTTGGATAGGTATTGTAATTGATGATGGTATCATGGCAATTACATATCAGTCCCATGGATATACAGCATAGGGTACAAGATGGTACCAACTAATATATTAAGTTGGCAGAATAGTGCTGTCATGTCATATTAACCAATAAAACCTATCCACCCACACCACATATTTCACATGCAGCCACACTTATCTGCAACTAGGAAGATTCTCCTTTTCTCTTTCTTCTTTCTCATATCAAACATGAACATTGCTGGAAGTGAGTCATTGTCATCACACTATGCATCTCTCCAGCTTATTATCACCTAGCTAATTATGTGAAGCAGAGATGGAAATAACATAAATGTTATTATCTAGCATTTATGTTAGATCTGACTATGAATACTAGAGAAGAGATGCAGAACATTACTGTGTCCTTTCTAATACTATTTGGTCCACAGTGCCATACCTTTCCTTGGCAAAGGGTGTGAATACATGAACAAGAGATGATTGTTCAAACCTACGTATTGGTAGAATAAACTTCTTTTTCACATGTGTACAATCTATTAACTTGGAGGTGGTGGGCATAGGCAATATTCAGATCCACTCCCTGTTTGCTCCTTAAGAACCAGCCATGCATTTGTTGTTAGGGAATAATGAAAATAAGCTGCTGCACCATATGTCCTTAAAAACACTTTGACTTTATCCCTTTCTAATTATTAAGCTTCTTTGGTGGCAGTAAGCCAGTGGGAAAGGGATTAGAGAGGTTACTTTATGCCTCTGCACCCATGAAAATCTCTTGGCTACTGTAGTACTGCTTGGAGTGTCCTGAAAGCTTTAATGTAATCCCTGCTCTGTGGCTGCCACTGCCATTACTGCCTTCACTCTATTTAGATGCATGCAAATGCCAAGCTGTTATCCAACCATTTTTGTACCAAGAAATATGTTATAATGCAGCCATCAGCCTGCTGTTCTGTCACTCTCTAGATCTGTTGGGTCTCTAGATGTGTTGAATGTCTTGATAGTCCCAGTCACTATCAAGTCAAAGGTGGCTGTTATAGGATATTTAAAATCACAATCTTTTTACATACTGTCATTCTGGCCAAGAGTAGGCAGGAGATAGTAAACATAAGTACGAATCACCCAACTTCTATATGTAATCATTAACGGAGCATCATAGGTCTCAACTTATTAAAATGGTTGAGACATATGGTTTCAGTCATGAAAATGTAGATAATCAGACCTTCAATCAATACAAGTCCTGACTGTGTTAGCCTAATGGCTGCATAATAGTTGGAAAATATGGAGTGGAAATTAAAATTGGCTTTACACTAGAGAGTTGCAACTTCTTCTAGATTGAGGGTTATGTATAACTTTTGAGTGGCAGGCAACAACTATAGTATAAAACAAAATTCCATTTCAACTAACTATTATAATTATAGTTAATGTTTGTCACATTAAAATGGCAATTTAAAGGGCTCTCAAAGCTACACCAAATTGCATGGGACCCTGAAGCCTTAGGCTGTTCATCTTAGACCAAGAACATGAATTGACATTCTATTGAGCCAAGATTCTATTGGAAAACATAAATGTATGGGTTAACTATAGGAAGAATGACTTCTACAATGGCTTCATTTTTCATAGTGCAGAATTCCAAAGATTGAGGGAATTCAGTAAATTTAATATTTAGGTCAATCTTGATTTGTAAAGAGAGATATGGAGATACAAATATAGCTGGCTGTGATACAGTAAATTCACAGACAGATTATTATTTTTAGTGTATTCAGAAAAGTTGAAAAATATTAATAAGCCTAGGGAACAAAATAGCCCTTTGGTATAATTCATTAAAATATTTTGATTGCTCTTGCATCCATAGATATTAAATATATGGTGAAATGGATTTACATACTAAATTGCAGTGCCACAATACGTATGCCTCATGGAATCAGTGTCAGACATTGGCCATGACTTCAATCTCACAGATTTCATGGGGTCTCAGTGCAAATAATGAAGCCTGAATACAAAACTATGGCATCATTTTATTCCTACTCTAAATTGTGGATGGAAGGTATCAATGGGATGATATGTTATTCAGATTCACTATGGAACTAGTGATGTTAACTATTAAAGATGCAGTTACATGAATGTTATTTCGCCCCATATAGTTGGAGTTACTGTAGATATGCTCAGGTTTATCAGAATATCATTGCCAAACATAAACAGCATTATTTGATGACATAGTTTCACTGTGCACAATCATTATTATTCTAGGAAATTAGATGATTGGCCTTAAGAAAGAACATACTCCTTGCATGTGGAATTTCTTAATAGCTGCCAGAATTTTGGCTTTAAAATGAATAAGCAGCATCTATGTTTATTGCTGACTGGAAACCCCTTCTAGACTTTTTGCATGAAACGGAAAGAAATGAACTTATGATTTATGGTTTTGAAGATTAGAAAAAAATAGATTATAGAAAAAGAGAGGGTTTTTTTGTAACCACAGAGTAAGAGGTAATTTTGTATCTGTACTTACAACTGCTGTAAAGAAAATCAGAAGCTACTTCTTTCTATTTCTTTTCATTCTTTCTTTTTGCACTTTTGGCTTTCTCATTGTTTTCTCTTTTCTTTCTTTTCCTTACTCTATATTAGTTCTTGTTAGTTTTTATCTTCTTTTTACATTTTTTTAAATGAAAAGGATATTAAAAAATAAAATGAATAAGATGTTGCTTACAGCAGAAGAATAAAGCAGAAAGCGTGGCATGCAACATTTGCGAATGGCCAGACTTCAAGCAATTGTAGGAAAGAGCAGTTTACTCAGAAGTGTGCCTCTCCTTTTGCTTTGGAAGAGCATAAAAGCAGATGTAGACCTTTACAGGTCAGTCTTATGCTTACACTTAAGCACATATTATTGGCTGAAGCTTAACTGTATGACTGTTAACATGGTTTCTCCAAGATGAAGCCAAAACAGAGAAGGACCTTGGACTGGCCAGGGTCTGGTTTTTCTTTTCTTTTCTTTTCTTTTCTTTTCTTTTCTTTTCTTTTCTTTTCTTTTCTTTTCTTTTCTTTTCTTTTCTTTTGTTTAATTTTCACCTCTTCAAATGTTTTGATTGACTAAACCAGTCCAGATATGTATTTTGAAGTATGAGATATTTATTTAATTCATTTAAAACTAGGGTGCTTATATTTGTATGAGAAAACATTAATCGACTCCTATATTGGGTAGGATATTTTGAACAAAGTAGCTAGTCACCCTAATCAGTGTTATGTTCAATTGCAAAGGCCATGTCAACTTTGGTGGTAGTGTCATTTCTCACTATGGAAAATGTACCTGACTTTGCTCCCTTCTCAGCACTTTCTACCCTTATTGCTCCCTTATTAAGATAGGAAAAGAACAATTGGATGAAAAATATACCATGATAAAAGTTTGCCCCCAAATACATCCTCCTTAAGGGCAGGCCAGATATCAGAATAAAATGTAACAAGTTAATAGGTTGGGCAAAATGAAGAACAGAGTATTGTCTTTCCTTAAAACCAGTTAGAGGGCAAGAAAGGTCAGTCTCTCTGTGCCTTGTTAAGTACACAGATGTTTGCATGGGCTTAATCCTGCGTGGTAAATGTGGACAAAAAGGTGAATCAGAAATCTGTGGCAGATGGAAATGGGTTCCTGTGGAAACTATGGGAGGAAACAGAGGAACATATTATAGCAGCACTACATCAACAAAATGAATATTAATATAGTGAATATTACTTCTCATAACTTAATTTTTTTCTCTATTGCAGGGGTTGAAGGATTCAAAAGCTTTGTGGATCTGGAGCTGTATTTACAGTGCCAGTTACAGCCTGGGAAGGCTCCACAGAAAAGGCCAGGTAGCTGTTCCCATGCGTGCTCGGCAGGGCATTCCTAACTGATCTCTTAGTCAATGAGCTCAAGTTTACATCCTCTCTGAGCTGGCCTGGCTCCACTGCATATCAGAGAGATTGCAGCACTATAATTGACCTTGTTCTCCTCCCAAAATGGAACAGAGTGAGGTCAACAGCAGGCATAATTGAAAATAATACTCCAGTGCTAGGGAAGCAGTACCTGAATTTCTTCCAGGCATTTGAGAAGTTAGCTGTAATACTTTGGGCTATGCAGTGGCCAGATGCCTACAACTGTCCCCAAGTCCCATCCTGCATATTGACTCTTTAATTGCATTTCCTTGAATGTTAGGAGAGGTAACATTCATTGCATCTGTCTTGAAAAGACAGTTTCACTAAGCAAGATTTACAAACAAGAACTGAGGAGAAAGAAAAAAGAAAGAAAAAAGTGAGGAAATGCAAATGAAGTTATCTGCCTAAACCTTTGCCATCTAATTTCAGTAACCCTAATTTTATTTCCCCTCCCATTATGTAATGTAGGTCTTCATTTATTCCTTATTGTCCACAATTTACAACCCAGCCCTCTTTTCTGCCTACTCCATTTCTTAATCATTAATACCCTTATTCGTGTTTGCACAGTATAAGATGGTAGTACAAGGAAAAAATTATAATTTACATATAATTTACATATACACACATTCATATACATTAGTGTCCTGATTGATTAAAATGCTTATATTCCTCTTAAATATACAGTTGGAATATATTTTTAAAAATACCATATTATAAAATATTGTCAAAACAAAACCATTCTCAAATATAATACTAAATTTAAAAAATAGACTCTATCTAGAATCAAGATTATTGACCCAGTGTTTTTCATTCTTTCATGTTGCTGTACCAAGAAATAGTTCTCAACAAAATCCAACACACTGGGTTAAAGTTGTGTTGTTAGAAAACTGCTCAGCCTGGATAGCAGCTATCTTCTCTTTAGCCTTATAACCACTTGTGGCAAGCAGGATGGGTTGATCCAGAATTATTTTGCTGATACCTAGCTGGTAATTTATTATAGCACCTAAATAGGAGTTAATAGCATTTTACGGGGCATGCAGCTACAACCCCTGTTCTGAGTGTCAAATACAGGCAGACTGAAAAACGACATAACATATTATGAAGTTTTTAAGGTGGGATGGAGAATTTAATCACATCAATGCACTATTGATATACATTTTTGAGACAATGCTCCACATTCGCCTGGCACATAGGAATTGGAACAACACGTTCACATAGCTTTCTGCATTGGGGAGAGGAAGGAGGGTAACTGACTTCCATTTCAAATGAATGGTGCCATTTCTGAATAAGTGCCCTCCATATGCGCTACAGCATTCTGTTCCAACCCGCTGCTCCTTATGAGCCACCAGAAAGAGAGATGCAGCTATTTCCCATGCTTCAAAATGCAGGACTGCGTAGAAGAATTAGCTGTGCAGATCATCATGCTAAAATTAACACACCCTGGGCATTTGGATGAATAGCACCGGCAGTGTTTTGCCCATTTTTAAAATTGTTCAAACCAGTTTTCAAAATAAATCAGTTCTAGAAGTAATATGTTTCAGCCATAAAAATCTTTAAATGCTTATGTCTACTTTTAACTGTGGCCCAGGGAGCAGCCGGAATTCTGTGCCAATACATGTAACATATGCAGCTGCTTGGGTGACCTTCTTTTTTTTTTTTTAACCTCTGCCTGATCACTAGTAAATTCTTCTTTTGCTATTCATGGCCAGCTAGCGCTATGCGCCTCTCCTGAGCCCTTCTGAACGAACAAGCGGAAAGGATCTCCGCTTCATACCGGTGGCTGCCGTGGGAAGACTGTGGGGAATAGCCATTGCTATTTATAGGTAATCCCTTTTTAGAAAGGTCAGGCTTTAGAGTATGTTTGTTTGAACCTTACTGTGGGAGGGGGAGAGAAATCACTGCTCACTTGATCTTAATAGCTATTTTCAGGTTGATAAAAACGACATAAAGTAAAGGCCAAGAAGACAAGGAACTGCTGCAAAAGGATTAAGCAGCTGTTGTCTTATCTTGTGTCACTGATTTCAATGAATTTCTCACCCCCCCTTTTTTTAAAAAAACTGCTTGAACTACCAGGCCAAGGCACTTAATTCACACATTGTATGCTCTTGATAATGCTGCAGAGGGAACTGAATAATTTTGCTTATCATGCCTGGCTTATTAAAGACAAGAGGCCATTATCAGAGCACCAACAGGCCAGAATCTCAAAATGGCCTGATGTTTGTATGCTTTCCTGTCTCTGGCAGAGGGGGCGGGGGGGAGGGAGGGAGAGAGGGAGTGCACTTCTCAGAATGACTCACACAAAGTCTGCAAAGCCATGCTGGCTTAAGTCCAGATATCTCTACACATACAAAAGTGCACTTTAAAATAAAACTTGATAGGGTAGTGATTCTCAATCAAGCTGTCAGTTCTTACATGCTATCTTCTGTAAATCTGACCCAGGTACCTTGACTAAGAACAAAAGAACTATTGTACAAGTTGAATAGGATGTTATAAAAATCTATCTAGTGCGAAGATAGCAAAGGCAGTTTTTCTCCTTTTTATTTTGGAGATCATGGTTTCAGCAACTGGAAATAAGGAGTAAAAATGAATTTCCTCTCGTCCACAAAAATTACAGCCTTATAGCTTGATCTTAGATAGTTCTTCCTTGAACGCTGATGTTTTACTTAGGTGGCCAATGTTCCTCGTAGCTCTGTGCGTCTGAGAGATGTAAGCACTTACATTTTACATCCCGCTTCCTATATTGCTGCGAACAATTGCCTAGGACTATAACAATTATCTGTTGTTGACTGAAAAGTTAAGGGAAGCAGTTCTCTAAAATAAAATGAAATATTTCAAATCCTTAATGTCCTGTCATAAAAAGGGTAGTATATAATAAATGTAGTGTACATTCTTAACTGGACTGGTAATCTGTGAAATAAGAATGTGAAATTGATATAGAGTAGCTGGCTAAAGGGATGGAATGCACTTGTTCTGAAAAACAGCGCATATTTTAATAACAATAATTTTATGTTTTTCATTGGTGCTAAAGTAATTTCATTTTTATGAAAGAAAATTCAGTGAGTCAGAATGTTCTCCAATGCTGACAACTTACCAGTAGCTATTTTTTTGTTGTTGTTGTTCCTATGGTAGCAGTAGGTTTTTAATGTATCACAGAAAGGAAAAGCTTGAAATGCTATTTATGTATCTTTAGAAACTAATATCCCCAGTAAAGATGTCTCTGCTGTTACACTTAATTTCTATTAGTTGTCAGTGGAGGATTTTTTTTTTTAGTCATTATTGGTATTTAGTACCAATATTTAGTACCATTATTGGTATTTGGTATTTTTTAAGTCATTATTGGTATTATTGGTATCAGGGTTTGGAGTGGGCGGCACAGCGTTGTGCTGGTTCTCTTCCTTCCTCTGGGGCTGGTTCCAGTCAGTGTTGATAGGGAAGAAGGGGTCCAGCCTCAGCCCTTAATATGTAGGGTACTGCAAGGCTCAGGGCTCTTGCCTCTCCTGTTTAACATCAACACAAAGCCACTGGGTGAGGTCATCTGTCAGTTCAGAATAAGGGATCATCAGTGTGCAGATTGTATCCAGTTATATATCTTGGCCCAGGCTGTCTGAGTGATGCCATGGAGGTCCTGTCTCAGTGTCTGGAGCCTGTGGGGATCTGAAGAACAGGCTTTAGTTCAACCCTAGTAAAACCAAGTAGGTTTGGGTTTTAGAACCTCCTGATTCTGGGAACTTTCCATCTCTTGTTCTGGATGGGGGTTGCACTGTCCCAGACAGATTCTGTGCACAATCTGGGAGTCCTCCTGGACTCACAGCTCCTGCTTGAAGAGCAGGTAGCAGCTATGACCAGGAGGGTCTTTGCACAGCTTCGTGTTGTGCGCCAATTGCACTCATTCCTGTACTGGGAGGCCCTGCTCACAATCACTCATGCCTTAGTCACTTCCTAATTGAATTACTGCAACACACTTTACATGGGGCTGCCCTTGAAGAGTATTCAGAGGCTTCAGCTGGTGCAAAATGTGGTGGCATGAGCAGTTATGGGTTCCTGTCATTCAGCTGCATTGGCTACCAGTATGTTCCTGGGTACAATTCAAGGGGCTGGTGGTTACTTTTACTGCCCTTCATGGCTTGGGGCCAGTTATTTATAGGATCATTTCTCCCTGGTGGTATTTTCCCATCCCATTAGATCCAGTAGAAGAGGCATGCTCCAGGTCCCATCAGTTAGGGACTGCCATCTGGCAGGACACACAGCGAGAACCTTTTCCATTGTGGTGCCGACTCTCTGGAACTTCATCCCCCTGGAGTTCACCATGACCCTGCTGACTTTTTGCAAGGCCTTAAAGGCCTGGTTTTGCCACTGAGCCTGGAACCAAATAGTATGGATGAGTCCATTTCTTGGCTACGTTGACTGAGGACGACTGTTAGTGTTATTGCTCAGCTCCTATTTTCATGTTATTTATAATTTTGCTTATTGTTTTTATTCTGTTTTTAATTGTTACCATCCCCAGAGATGGGTGGCCAAATATATTTAATTAATAAATGAATAAATTATTTTGAAGATGCAAGTGGGATCTTAATACTGAGCAATAACTAGCAGAAAATTTTATCAATTTACCTTAGGTGCATTTAAAGGTTTTTACTTTTAAAGTATAAAGTATTCTGGAAAATAACTGGATAATATGACAACTGTAAACTTAAGTTGGACTTAGGAAATGGAAAGGTCTGAGATCTTTATGCATATAAGCAGCCTCCTGATCTACAGTTTGTCCTTTAAAAAAATCTATCACCAGACTGATCTTTGAAACGCACTGGTTAACTCCATTTAATTAAGTGGAAGAAAATTCCGATATCAAAATTCCCCATGAAGCCTCGCAAACAACAGTAGTTTCTTGATCGTCTTCTACTGAATTTGGTATTATAATTTGTCAGGCACAATGTATTTTTATCATAGGTAAATATAGTTGTATCTGTATACACATTCTTTCTAGCTCCTTCAGGCCTTCTGTAATACCTTCAGCAGCAAAGAAGTACAAGTACAGCCTATCCTTTTCCTTATCCACCACATTTAGAAAAAGACAAGTACTCAGTTACTTCCTATCCCTGGTAATGGCACAGGGGAAGGTGGGGTTATCTTGACGATCCCGTTCTTTTTCTTCATATGGAGACATTATACATTTTTCAAGGACCTGAAGAAGACATTTGTTTTGGGCCTTAGTTTACGCCTAGGCCATAATTAACTAAGGCCAACTCCTAAGTTACATGGCGATCTTGTAATAATTTTGGAGAACCTAAAATAGGCATCTGACCCTCATTTCTTAATTGAAATGTTCTTAGATAGCCAAGTGTAGCTGAATGACAGGCCATATTCCCTTTTCACACTCATGTACACATACACCAAACAAACAATAAAAAACGGGACACTTTATTTCATTATTTCATTGACAGACATTAACAAGAAGCCCCAGCTGTCAGAGAAAATTAAAAGAGCCTTAAATATTTGTTTAAAAGAATAAACAAGAAGGATGATAAAGGTACTCTTTGCTAAGAGTTCTTGCAGCTGTGTTTATGGAGCTTAGAAGTCCAGAAAAACATCGCAAACAATTACCGTCCTCAATTCTACTGTGTGTCAAACTCTACATTCTAGCACTCCCTACCACCACCACCACCACCACCAAATTCTGGACATCTTGCAGCTGGGCTATATATTTTAAATCCCAATCTAAATTAACAACTTGATATATTTGCATAAAATTCTAAATACACACTTGAATAAAGTAGCACCGCACATGTTGAGAAACTGAAAGCAAACCTACATGATTGTTGTGGCTTTTTATTTTAATTGTGAACTTCAGGATTTAAACCTCCCACACAAATAATGCAAGTGCTGATAGAATTCAGTGTCTCTCTGCCAGTGACTCAACAGCAGGCTTGGAACACTGAATTGCTTCTTAATAATCAGGTACACACATGCGGGTCACACCAGCCTACCACTTTCCCTGGTTACTTTGCTTCTTACAGAAAGCTACAAGCAAAGGATTGAAAATGTATGAACAATATATTCCAAAAGCAAGATTCTTAAATGTTAAATATTTAAGAACAGATAGGCCAGGCAGAAGAAATTGGTATTAGACAAAGAGTATTTAAAATACTGGCAGATTTCTTTTTTCCTCCTTAATGTTACTTACACTGAAGCTTCTCCAAAATTCCTGCACTTCAACAAAGAAGCTGTACTCTGAGATGTGGGTACAAAGTCTATATCTCCTTGATCTCTCCGTGGCTTTCGATACCATCGACCATGGTATCCTTTTGAGACGGCTCAGGGAACTGGGGGTGGGTGGCACAGTTTTGTGCTGGTTCTCCTCCTTTCTCCAGGGCCGTTCCCAAATGGTGGTGATAGGGAGCGAGAGATCCCAGCCTTGGCCCTCCTTTATGGGGTGCTGCAGGGTTCGGTTCTCTCTTCGCTCCTTTTCAACATTCTACATGAAACCACTGGGTGAGATCATCTGCCATCATGGGATAAGGTATCATCAGTATGCTGATGATACTCAGTTATACATCTCCATCCCAGGTGAAGTAAGTGATGCCGTGACCACCCTTTCGTGGTGCCTGGAGGCTGTAAGGGTCCGGATGGGGAACAACAGGCTTCAGCTGAACCCGGGTAAAACGGAGTGGCTGTGGGTTAATGGCTCCTCTGTATCCAGGACTTTGTCATCTTTGGTGCTGGATGGGGTAGCACTGCCCCAAAGAGACCCAGTGCGTAATATGGGGATTCTCCTGGACTCACAGCTCCTGCTCGAAGAACTTCGGGTTGTGCACCAGTTATGTGCTTTCCTGGATCGGGGTGCCTTTCAAACAGTCACTCATGCCCTTGTTATCTCCCATATAGACTACTGCAGTGTGCTCTACATGGGGCAACCCTTGAAGAGTATCCGGAAGCTACAGCTGGTCCAGAATGCAGCTACGCGGGCTATTTTTGGAACCGCAAGAAGGGCCCATGAAATACTGTTGCTCCGTGAGCTGCATTGGGTACCAGTCTGCTTCTGGGTCCAATTCAAGGTGTTGGTTATCACTTTTAAAGCCCTACATGGCATGGGACCAGGTTACCTAAGGGACCACCTCTTCCCCATGACTTCAACCTATCCCACCCGATCACACAGAGAGGGTATGCTTCAGACCCCCTCAGTAAAAGAGCTACAATTAGTGGGGTCCAGAAGATGGGCCTTCTAGACTGTGGCCCCCACCCTTTAGAACATCTTGCCCCCAGAGTTGAGATTGGCCCCCTCACTCCTGGCCTTCTGAAGAGACTTGAAGACCTGGCTCTGCCACTTGGCTTGGGGGGAAGAGGGGAGACATCGAGTGTGGGGATGGCTAGTCCCTTAGAAGCCTTTTGTCTCCAGCCCAGGAAACCATCTCCCTCTTGGACTTTTTTCTTGGTAATGTCTTGTACAGTTTTTGTACAGTTTTTATATTTTTTCCAATTTTATATATATTTATTATTTTAATGGACTGTGTGAGCCTCCCAGAGTCCCCCATTAGGGGGAGATGGACAGAGATTAAATAAATAAATAAATAAATAAATAAATAAATAAATAGTTACATGAAGAACTGCCTCCATTTCTATCAGCCCTCCCACTCCAACAACTGCCTTCTTGTTTGTTTATTGCTAAGAGTTGCCAGTTAGTTGACAATAATCTGTTCTGCGATGGTCTCAACAAAGTTCAGTCCAGCCTTAGGAAAGTATAAAGATATTTATTTTCTGTAAATTAAGCAGGATTGGGCCTGATTAGAGCACTTTTATGGGGGACCTCTGCAGAATACTAGGACATTGGATTATACTGAGAATTTGGAAAAAAGAAAAAAGAAAAAAAAACATTCTGGAAGAAGGCAATGGAAAACCACTTCCACAAACTTGCTAAGAAAATTCCCTTGAATGTAACTGTGAAATCTGTGAAAATCAGACTCAAGAGTTTACTTATTTTCTGTACCCATCTCTTACGTTACAACTTTATGGGAGTGCAGTGGCTCCTAGCTTTTGTTACACTGAAATAGGAAGCTTATTTTATTATCACTGACTTTTATTAATTTGATAGCTATTGGTGCATTGTTTTATTCTGTAAGCCACCTTGGGAGAATTTGTATGTTGAAAACTGAAAGCTCATAAATATATCTAGTTTTTAAAAGGGCAACTGGGATTCTTATATTTTTCTAAATTGTTTTTATAGGGTTGGGCAAGTTACTCATGGTTTAGTCAAATGAATTTCACTTGGATAACAAGGACTGAGTAATCTTTGACCAATGGGCCAGAAGCAGTCCTGACCACACCACCAAATTTCAACAGTGTGATTGCTAAAATTAGCCATGTGGTTTCCTGCCATTTTAGACAGAAAACAAAATAGCACAATAATGTAACCCTAAAAGAAACTTAACACAATTAACAAGATTTTTGGAGAGATTGATAGAATTAGGAATGTTTAGCCTTGACAAGAGGGGGGAAATACGATAATACTCTTCAGATAACCTAAAACAGTTCACCCAGAACAAGGTCAAAACCTGTTCATTCCACAACCCCAGACACAAAATAATGGATTTAAATTATAGGAAGGCAGAATCCAACTGAATGTTAGAAAAAACTTCCTAACAGCAAGAATAGTGTGACAGTGGAATTAATTATCTAGGGTGTTTGTGGGATCTCCTTCGCTACAAGTTTTCAAGTGGAGGTTGGCCAGCTATCTGGGATGCTTTAATTTGGATTTCTGCACCAAGTAGAAGACTGGAATTAATAAACTAAGTGGCTCTTTACCAGCTTTGGTTCTAACACTGTAACAAGGAAAACCATCCATCCTTCCTCTGTAAATTGGTAAAAAGATTTTAAAAATGCAGGGCCTGTCTACTTATCATTATTTTCTCATCCATTGTAGCCCTTGCCATACCAAATAATAATAATAACAGCAACAATAGCCCCTTAGCCATCCCCCAAAACATGCATTTTTATTTATATCAACAAAGTAATTCTGGATAGAACACCTCCATCTATATTGGTTTATCTGTGTGTGTGTGTGTCTGTATGTTTATTTTAATTGTCCCACATAATTTTTATTTTTGTTTGTTATTATGTCTTTTTTTCCAATATTTTGTTAATGTTTTATCTGTTTGAATAAAAATTTTTAAAAATGTTCCCTATCTGTGGACGTTGCATTGTTTTATGAAATAATTCTCTATGGTAAAAAAAGGCCCACCAAATTTATTGTGATTTGTTCTCAGTTAAGTATATACAAGATGGCAATCTTAGTCTGGATTCAGTCTGTAATATTATACTGCTTCATTCTAACTGGTTTCTTAATGCTCTCCTATTAAAGGTAGGTTCTGTGGTTTATTATGGACACACCCAAAAGATAAATATATTTTGCCTATTTTAATTATTAGATTTATATCTAAGTTTAGATATAAAATTGATATGATTTTATTTTATTAGATTATATCTAATTTTCTACCCATTCTGGAACCAAAGGTTCTGGTTTTCCAGATATGAAATCCTTTTCATATAAGCTTTAAAAAGCGAGGATTAAAGAATAACTTCTGAGAAGAGATTATCCCAAGGCAACTTCTTTGAGGTCATCTTGGTCACTGTCCAAAACTCCTGTTTCCATCAAAAATTAAATGCATTAGGCTACCTGATGTACCCTTATATTGGAGTCTCACTGAATAACTATCAGTTATTTCACTGGAAAAATACATAGGATTGCAAATCTCGATATGAGTAGGATACATTAGAATTTTCTGCCTCAGTTGCCAAAATGCTTTGAGCTGGTTTGACTTCCTTTTCTACACTGAGCAACAATGTCCAGCCAGTGAAACTGTGGTTTCAAATGCCCATGTCATCCAAGAAAATTGACACTGCTCACTGTGCATTTGTAGTAAGGCTCTGCAAACCTTTCCCTAGGTGCTAGACATGCATTGCCTGAAGAATCAGAAATGGAGCACCAGGGAACGAGGATGCCAATATGGCTCTGAGGATACATCAGCATTAATATCTGCATTAATATATAGTAAGCAATATTGGAGACAGTAATATGCTGGTTTGTTCCTGGGATGGGATGCAGTTGTTGCTAAAATTTATTGGGAGTGTTGACCATGTGCACAATTTCTATTGCGTTGCTCCTTAATAAAGCAGAAGGGATATGTATGACTGTCAATGGAACTGCCAAGCCTGACTCACAGTAAAGAAGATGTTCTCCCACCACCACCATTTCCTCCATCCAAAAGGCTGTAAAGGGAGCAATTAAGCATTTGCACAACTTCTCTAAATTGTCAGAGATTAGTTTAATACACAGGACTGAGCCAAAAACAGCACAGAGATTTTTTTTTCCACAAACTTTTTCAACCCCTTAAGTAAAGTACTTCCCTTCTCATAATTTTATGGTGTTTAATAAAATTAAACCTTTAAATTTTTATTTTAATACCTTTTTTGATGTTTGGAATACATTTTAATTATATTGTTTTAGGTTTTTTTTTAAATTTTGCTCACCAGCTCTAGTGCCATTGTCTGGTAGAAAGACAGATCAAAAATAAAATAAATAATAAAATATAAGTTTTATGTCAAAAAAAGATAAAAGTGCCACATGCACAAGACGGAGACGTTGCTCTCTTCTCAGCACCTGAGATTCAGGCATGATGGCACTGCCCTGGCTTAAACCTCCTTGAAAATGCACCCTGCGTCTTCTTGAATTATTGTTTTTTCTTAAACCAGCCAACTATTTGCAACATAGATAATGCTGATTTCATTGAGAGCTAGTGAAACTAATTGCCCTTACTCTGAACAAGCTTTGGCTTGATTTAAATCTTATCATAAGGTATCCATGATGTCATGAATTCATTTAAGAAGATAATTTGGGGTTCAGTATCAAAATTATTTAAAATAAGAGCTCTACATTTTTCATATGTCTTACTTTGTTTACATGTTTGCAGATCTGATCTAAGTAAGACATATGAAAAATGTAGAGCTCTTGTTTTAAATATCCTCTTTCCTGGAATTGTTTGGCATAGCCTGAACAGCAAATGTCTTTTTTCACTCCCTAGGTACCCCTGTAACATTTAAAATGTTCTGAATGTATTTCAAGGACTTCAATGGCTCAAGCCTACTGACTTGTATTTGGTACAGATCTCCAGGGACCAACATACAGCTTTATTTTACAAATGCAAAATGCTGATGAATGGAATAAAACAGCTAATTGGAACTACCCATTTTTGAAAAGTAGAGCAAGGGAAATATGACACCGTGCACTGGGCATTCAACATCATTTAAAGTGTTCCCCTTTTCCAACACTGCAGTTCTGATATACTGTTGCTTAGACCCTGTATTTCTTTCCTATCGAACATAATGTGGAAATTAGTTTGACATTTAGCATTGCATTCCTTTTTTTAAAAAGAGTTTTGAATTTCAGTAAATTGACTGTATTCGAAGAATCTAATCCTTTCTGTATTTGCTTGGAAGATTTATTTCAATGGGATTTAATTCTGAACATGTATAGCAAGGCTCAGCAATGTGGCATTCATGGGCCCCATGTAATCTGGGAGACTCCCAGATAATTCTGTGAGATACCCCAGCCCCATCCCTGCCACTTTAAAAAATGACTAAAATTATGCAACATTGTGAAATCTCATGAGATTTAATGAACATAAAGGTTTGGGCCATTTTTAATTTTTTTTACAGAGGTACTGTAATGCCCATAGCATCGTGCACCCAGTTCCTTTCAGAAATTTGGATAATTTGTTACTTCAGGGACCCATTATTCCTTTAATACAACAAAAGAAAAAAAGAAAGAAAACTACAGGAAAGAAGAAAAGGGAAAAGAAAGAGAAAAAAGAGCAAAAACAATTCATTAAATAAAGTACCATGGATGTGTTGAGAATACAGCACAATTTTTAAACAACAAATTAAACCTTGACCACATGGAATCATATTGTCTAATCTTCTCATTGCACCAGTAAAGAGGCAATTTAAGTACATATATTTTATCAGGCTATCCTCTGGTGTCTGGTATGCAAATCTCTTTCCAAAAACTCATAGTAATCTTTTTTCCCCCAAGAATATTTGTTTATTTGTTTATTTGTTAAATTTGTATGCCACCCATCTCCCCCAACAGGTGACTCTGGGCAGCTCACAGTTAAAACAAAACCCACAAACAATTAAAAAAATAAATACACATTAATTAATTAAAATTGATTAATCAATTAAAAGGTGAAGCTATAAGCAAACTCTATACATAAAAACTAAAAATGCTCAAGATGACAGAGGAGGGGGGGGCAGAATCAATTACCCCACAAGCCACTTCCACCAACGTGAGGCTCTATCCGGCCCCCAGGCCATCTGGGATAGCCAGGGTTTCAGGCTCTTCCTGAAGTCCATGAGAGTGGGGGCACAGCGCACCTCAGGAGGTAGGTTGTTCCAAAGAGTGGGGGCCATGACAGAAAAGGCCCTCTTCCTAGATCCCATCAGTCAAAATTCCTTGACTGGTAGGGTCTGCAACATGCCTCTTCTGCCATACCGAGTGGGATGGGCTGATATAACAGGGGCGAGGTGGCTCCTCAGATAACCTGGTCCTGTGCCATGAAGTGCTTTAAAGGTGATAACCAACACCTTGAATTGGACCCAGAAGCAAACTGGCAACCAATGCAGCTTGCATAACAGCGGTGTTATATGTGCCCCCCAGGGCCATTTCAGAACTGTATGTGCCACCCCATTCTGCACCAGCTGTAGCTTCTGGAGGGTAGCCCCATGTAGAGCGCATTGCAGTAATCCAAACAGGAGGTGACCAGGGCATGAGTGACCGTGCGGAGATATCTCTCATATGACCATGAGAGATTCAAAGTAATTTATAAATAGACAAATATCTGATTTTTGGAATGTAATTTAACAAGATATAAACTTCTTTAAATCTTAACTCCCTTCCAAGAATTTATTCACAATATTAAGAACATTCAACCAATATAGAAAAAAAGACCACATGCACAATATGCATTAATATACATTCAAAGGTTTTACATCTCCAACATAGAAAAGTAAATATTCAACAATTTCTAAACATCCACCAAAGAATCCAATAGATCTGAAAAAGGCTTTTTTTTTTTTACAAATTACATTAATCTTAAAATCATTTTGAAATATTGAATCATTTTTATTTATTTTTCATTTTTATTTAATGTTATTTAAACTTCTTAACTTGAAATTGAAAATTCCAATTCTTTATTTCAAATTTGGATCAGTTTATATTCTTTCCACAAGTTCTCAGAAGTCTTATTACTAACTTCATTTCCTTCCTTACTTATTCTTCATTTTTAAATAAGAATCGTTGCAAAGGGCCAATTTTTCATGAGAACAAATTTAAATTACTTGCTCAATAACATCCAAATATATCTAGCTGGTTTTAATCCTGGAAATGCAACCAAATTCCAGCTATAACTAAAACTTGCCAAGATTTCAATGGTTCTAAATAATAACTCTCCAGTTGTGCCTATAGTGATGCACACGCAATCTCTCTCTCTCTCTTTTTAAACTTCCACAAGTTAAAATGTATGGCTAAAGGTACCCTTGCATGTCTGGAAAATTAAAGCCCCATGCCTCAGTTTTCATAGGAAGAACCTGGAATTGTTACCATTCCATAAAAATCATTACCTTGTTAATTAGTCCAAAAGAATCTTAGTGAAGTTAACACAGGCATCCCCCTTACAATGTATACCAGTGGCATATTCATCTTTACAAAATTTGTTCTATCATAGAAATCTTGTACCCATTTTTCAAAATACTAGATTCATTTAATTTATAGTATATCCAGAAAATATACTATATTGTTTTAGGAACATCCACAAAAATAGGTACAGAAGCTTGATAATCATTAAGAAAGCACAAAATAGCATTTTCATATATTAGTAATTTTTGGTTCATTTCTCCCTTGTGAATACCTTGAATATCACTAGATTGTCTAATAAGACAAGTCCAGCCAGAATAACTGAAAGACAATATCATTATTGAGTTCAACCCTGAGCTACATATATTGTCCTCTAAAGGTAACTGTTAGACATTTTTATGGGTTCTATGATATATTTTAGTTAGCAGAGAAATAATTCCATTTGTAATAATTTGAGCAGGGTTAGGGCTAGGGTGAAAAAATACATGTTAATCCAAGAAATAAAAGTTGAAGGAAATCCCTTTCTTCACTGATGTGTTCCAGAAATTTTAATACATACAATCTCAAAAGGTTTTTTCCGATCCAGTGAAGCTGCTAGAGCTATTTCAAGATTCTCAGGATATAACTGCTAAAATGTCTACCAAATAGTCTAATATTATCAGACACTTGGCATCCTTTCTTAAAGCCAAAGTATGCAGGATGAAAATGGCAATATCTTCTTCAACTTATATGTTGGCTTTTCACACATTTTAAAAACTGGAGTACTACTAACAAGAACAATAGTAAAACAACAGAATTCATCCAGCCCATGTAATACAAGATGCATTATCACTGGCTCAGGGTTGTGGACTCCACTTCCAATAGCAGAAGACCTGGTCAGAGAAATAGTACAGCAAAACTCAATAATACCATTCAGTCTTAGCTACTCTATTATGAAAACATTGGTTGATTCTTCATCAAAGGACTCAGAGGGGTAAGGCCAAATGAGTATAAATACAGACAGCTTTAAGAAGGCACTTTTTATTCAACATCATAAACAGCATATAAACTGAAATCCTTCCTAGAACACCATTTATTTGCAAGCATTCATAGCAATTGT
Organism: Liasis olivaceus; assembly: GCA_030867105.1. Lineage (NCBI taxonomy): Eukaryota > Metazoa > Chordata > Lepidosauria > Squamata > Pythonidae > Liasis > Liasis olivaceus. Next base: position 45,655,222 of record CM061355.1, on the reverse strand, counting down.
ATGTTTTTAAGACTAGTTCCTGACTGATGTCAATGTGAGACTCTTTTATCAGGAAATATACAAGACATTTTTTAAAATCTGCAAAATTTTGTAGATGCTTAGGGTATGGCTGGTTCTGTAAATTTTCAGGACATGTGTTCAGTGGATAGTTTCCTCCCTGGCATAATCGCAGGTGCAATCAGAATTACATTCCAGAATTTAATAATAAATATCACTTCTGCACATGGGGAGCATCTCTGAGTTCTGTATTTATTTTATTAAAAAATAAAAAGAGAAAGAAACCAGACCTTCTGAATATTTCTTTTTCTTACAACTATTAAGACTTGCCCTTTTCCCCAATGAAGAAAACATACAAGATAGCAAGTAGTCCACAGTGTTCAACTGCAAGGGGTCAGGTCAGTATGACCAAAGAACACAGGAGGTTTGCAGTACTGACAGCACAACAATGTGCCAAAGCTTCAATACCCATGCAAGTAGTGTATTATTGTATCCATTAATCTGAAAGCTCAGGTGTGGTAGAGTACTAAAACAAACAATTTACAACCAAAGTTTCTAGTACGCGATATTTCATAAAATACATTCCTAAGGCTATAAGTCTGAATATATGTCTCTGGGATCAAATCCCAGTGACGTTTATACATCTGCATTTCTGAATAGATATGCATAGGACTGAACTGTACGTTAACAGAAAAAGTAATCAATAATTTTAAATTAAGATTGGACTTTGTATTGTCGAAGGCTTTCACGGCCGGCATACGAAGGCTGGTGTGGATCTTCCGGGCCACACAACCCGGAAGATCCACACCAGCCTAAGATTGGACTGCTGATTTCCCTTATCATGTGTCCATAAATCCTCATACACTTAGAGTTTTTAGATACAAAAAAATTGGACTTCTGTTCCATTAATAGTTGTACAGAAGAAGGAGTTCCAGCAAGTATAAGTTGCATGACATGCTACATCTGTTAAGGTTCTATTTTCTACATAACTATTAAAGGGGCAGAAGACCTGTCTTTTTGGCACTTGACCATCCTAAATATATCTGTGTGGCAGATTATAAATATTTAGATTTAGTTAACCAAACGGCTGGGAAAAGAAACAATGAAGAGTTTCAGCAATTCAGCTTCTCTACTGATTCCCATGGAGTGTGCCAAATAGGGAATATTCTCAAGAAGCTGATGCAAAACAGTGATATTTGAAAAGGCCCTATATTAACTTCTACAGTATATGTTGTCTCATCAAATGTATTGCAAATTGTCATATTTATCTTAATCTTTCAAGAACCTATTTTCCTTTTGGCCCCTAAAATAAATTTATTCTGAGGCTACAAGCCCTTTTGCATGACAGATTACATTTTGGACCATTCCATCTTGTGTGTAATGCTGACAATTTCATTCAAAAAGTAAGCAAAGAAACATCATAATCAAGATTTAACCAATTAAATACATGTGAAAAATCCTGTGCCCATCCAGATTCTTCCTTCCACAAATCACTTTGACAGTAAAACTATTTATGAGGCATTTGTTAAAGTGATTTGTAGTATTTTTGTAGCTATTGTTTTTGTAAAACTAAAATTATTGTTGTTGTCATTTACAGTTCTGTGAAAGAATATTCTACTCTTTCAGATTTTCTAATGTTTTGCCTTTTGCCATTGCATGTTCTCAAAGCTTCATGGGGTCCTACAGTGAAATTGGCCCTTAGATTCAGTAATTGGCCACGCCCCCTTTGGCTGCAATAACTGCAGTCAAGTGCTTCCTGCAATCACTCTCTCCCATTGCTATGAAGGCAAACCGCTGAGCATAAAATTCAGGCCCTGCAACAACATTTCCATCAGATTTAGGTTTTTTGGCCTGGTTATTCCAAACATTGAATTTATTTGTCATCATTCATACTTTCCCAGACATAGTTGGATGCTCGGGGTTATTGCCCCAAGTGTGTTTCAGCTTCAGGTTAGAGACAGGGGACCTGATAGTTTCCTGTACAATGTTTTTGTGCAAAGCAGAATTTATGTTTACTTAACTAATGGAACACCATCCTGATCCTGAGACAACAAAACATCTCCAGACTATGATACTAACATTTTCATGCTTGACAGTTGGCATGAGGTTGTTATTGCGGAATGTAGTGTTTGGTTTCTGCCAGACATAACAATACCTAGGAAGCTCAATAAATTTCACTTTTGACTCATTTGTGATAAAATGTTTTTCCAGAAATGTGGAGGCTCTTTTTGAAAAACTTAAGAGAAGCATCAGTATACTACTTAGTAGGCAATGGCTTCCACCTTCCTGTTTCATGAAAGTTTAGTCAAAGTGAAAGATGCCTGCAGAAGCTAGATATTGTTCTGATTTGTTTTGTTTGTTTGTTTGTTTTTTAATGACTTGGAAATTTTTATGCTGTGCTCTTGGCATGATTTTAAAATATTCTCCATGTAAAGACTATGCCCAACTGTGGATCCAGTGTAGCTTCAGAGTTTTAGGAATGCATTTGCAATCTTTCACCAACTGACAGATATCAAGATCTTTAGAAACTTATTTCAACAGGGAACACTGTGCCATTGATTCTGTATGTTGAGAAATTCATTGTGAAGGGGAAAAAAAATCAAGAGATTTATATAGGACAGCTCTGGCCCAAATTAGCCCTGATTGTTAATAATGAAGTATTCACCCAACTGGCTCTAGTTATCCCTTTAATTGAATTGACTGAATTAGGAGAGCAGTTACTTTTTTCATACTGGTTCAGTTGCATATTAGATGGCTTTGGTGCCTATTTCATTTATATTATAATGAAATGTTGGCATTATTTGTTCACTTAGAATCCCATTATATATAGCAATGTAGCCCATATAAAGAGAACATCAGAAAACAAAGAAATGGAAAAATTCGGAAAATCCAAAAGGCATGATTTATACACACACACACACACGTGTGTGTGCGCACACATGTGCGCACATGCACACATATGTGTGTGTGTGTGTGTGTGTGTGTATGTGTATGTATGTGTGTGTGTGTGTGTGTGTGTGTGTATGTATATATATATATATATATATATATATATATATATATATATCTCACTTTATAGTGATGAAGAAAGCCATTTATTGGCAGAAATACATTGGGTTTAAAATTAAATATTTTATTAGCTTCCTGGGAGTTTTGTCTCTCTTTTTTCATATAATTCTGTATTTTTTCTTTTCAGATTTTGTGTACAAGTTTGCCTATTTTTTGGATACCTTGGGAAATACTCTTCCCAGCCAGAAATCATTTAAAAGGTGAAGAACAAGTAGTAAGATCTATTTATCCCTTTTTCAAAGAGAATGTTCCAATCATTTATGTGACTATGATCACTTAATACCCGGAAGAAAGAGCCTGATTTAACCTAAGCAGATTTGGCACCATTATTCCTGTTCCCCAAGTGCTATGCTTTACTCAAGAGTTTGACAACTGGCACATCATGCAGATTTAAAATTCTGACATTATGACTCCCTTTCCAGATGTTATGCTTTGAGGGTTTTTTTGTTAGTTATAGTATCTAGGTTAAGGAGTTCCATCATGGCAGCTGTTTAAGTTCATACAACACAGTAAGTCTGCAACCTTGCATAAAACAAAGTGGGGAGATGGATTAAAGTTGGTGCAGTGCTTGTTTTCATTACTCATATAGGATTACCAGACTTAAGCTGCATAAATACCAGACCACCTGTAGATGGCAATAGAGTTAGAGTTTGTCTATATCTCTTTCCTACCATCTAGTGGTCATGTGGATTTTCACAGTCCAAATCTGGTTATCTTAATTTGAGGATTTTCCATGTCATGCAAATATGGCCTACGTTTGCCAAATATTAATCACATGCTGCCCCTTCAAGTAAAAAGGCATTTTTAAAGACAGAAGATATATGCTGAGTTATGAAAAAGGCAAACAACATAAAACAACTCAAAACATTAGAAGGCTATAACATGGATATAAAGTCCTCTGCCAAAATATTCTGAGTAAATATGGAAGCAAAGAAGGTTGGCCAACCAACACCAGTGTCTTCAACTCAATGTCATATCAGGTTCATTTATTCCATATGAATGAGAATAAATGGGCAGAACAAGTTTTCAATGTTCAGAAGCCCAGTTCAATCTATTTATCAACTTTCAAGTAATAATATAAATTTCTACTTAATGGTTTCATTGCTTTGACATAAAGCTTTTTTTTCCTACCTCATTCCAACTTTTGCTGTCCAAGACTAAAGGATTCAAGTAAGCAAATTAGAAGGTACAGTATTTCACTTTCTTTCCCGTATCAAATATTAATTTCCTTTTATTGAATCACAAAATAAACTTGCTAATGTTTCACCCAGCATTCCCTTTATGAAGGTGCATGATATGATTTTGCTGATAAAATTATAATTCAAAAAGTACTAGTGCAGTTTACAGAAACGTAAATGGTCTAGGGCAGTGTTGTCCAAACTTGGCCACTTTAAGATGAATGGACTTCAACTCCCAGAATTCCCCCCCCCCCCGCATGGCTGGCTGGGGAATTCTGGGAGTTGAAGTCCACTCATCTTAAAGTGGCCAAGTTTGGACAACACTGGTCTAGGGTGTGGATTCTTTTTTCCTTCTGTAGGAGACAGCTGAACAGCAGAATTCATTTGAAGCTGAATAATCTAGGTTTGAATGTTAGAAGCATTGGAGGAGGAAAGCTTTCCATAAAATTTCCCAGCCATCTGCAATGTTCTTTTTCAAAACATATCATGTTCACTATTGCTATCTACATTTCCTGAGTAAACCTCCTCAGTGAAAAGTGCCTGTGTGGATCTTTTCAGTGACTGATGGAAGGATATACTAGTCAAAGAACTCTTTGTGTGTGTGTGTGTGTGTGTGTGTGTGTGTGTGTGTGTGGTCTTGTTTTTTAGGGCCATCAGATCTAGGCTGCAAAATTCCAGATGAACTTTAGATGGCACCAAATAGACAACTGCTTTATCATCTGATGGCCATCCAGATTTCTGCAATCCAGATCTCTTGGCACTGTTTTTCCTATTTGCCAATGTCCATATTAAAATCAATGAAATCTAAAAGTAATAGTAGAAATTTATTGTGGTACCAATAACTTAATCCTGCATTCTTTTATACCAAGCCATGGCTTATATATGGCTTTTATAAGTTTTTTTCTTCCACATCTAGGGCTTCCAAATGGTGATTGAGGAATGTCCGAACAATTTGATGTGCAGTTCTTTCTTGTGCCTTAAAAAAAATGATTTTTTTTTCTTTTGCCATTGAGGGCAGCAGGGGACATATTTGGTAATGTAGAGTTGTTTCCAAGTACACATTATTTCAAGTTGTCAATATGTTGTCCTCACCAGAATTAGGCCCCAAAAACATACTGCAATCTACAACTTTTGATCAGGTGAATGAAATTCTGCCAGAGGACTATGGGACTCCTCTCTCTCTCTCTCTCTCTCATTCTCTCCCTCTCTCCCTCTCTCCCCCCCTGTATTCAGTATGAAAAAAAAAAACTTTCTAATGTATCTTTTCATTTACATCACTGTTACATCTTATGTAAGGAAAATAAACAAAATTACTAGAACTACTTTAGTGCCACTATGTTTTTTTATGATGCTTTGAGCAATGTCCAAACTGAACTGTACATTTGTGGTATCTTAATGCTTTTTTGAGACAAGGTCTCTATTTAGGTAATATACATCTACAAGCTGCAGATTTTGTGGTTTCTTCTGAGTAAACCACTCTAGTCATATGATATTTGAAGAAAGGAGAAGTTAGTAAAACTTCCAGAACAGAAGATTATGTAAGCACTAACATGTTGGTCTATCAGATAACTTTATTCATGTTTTAAGAAACTGGAAACTGAAATGAACAGTAATAGTGAAGAGAGAAGGGAGAAGAGAATATAATTTTGCATCCTATCCAATGATAGCATCCTATCCTATCCTTAGGACGTGCAAGAATATTCCCTATCCAGAGGAAATTAGAAATATAATGAGTATGCTACACTGATATAATTGTAACTTCATACATTCCAGCCACCATGATAGAAGCAACCCGGAGTATAATAAAAGGAAGAGTCTCCATAGCACCAAGGATACGTGCCACAGAGTTTATGCCTATTCTCCCCTCACCTGCCAGTCAAAATCACTTTTGTTATGGCAGTGTTGTCAGAAGGATACCCACAGGAATAACCTACAGAGCCTTTTCTCTTAGTAAGAACAATGAATATGTTCTTAGGATGTACAATACATAATGAAGTGAAGGGCAGCAATGACATCTGCAGCTTCAGCTTCCAAAGGATTTTAGCTTTGTAGAAGAGCATTTACTGTGCATGCAGACATTTTCAAGATCAGCCCCAATATCTTCAGGAAGGATATGCAAAACTGATATCTAAAATCCTGAAGAGGTGTACCAGTCCTTTTGATCATGCTGGGCTGTTAAACCAATGAACAGAAGGCAGTTTTCTGGGTTCCTCAAAGGGGATTATTTATACTACCCAGTGCTTAAAAATAAATTATCCCTAGGCATTATACAACTAAAAACAACCTTTTAAAAATTGACAGTAGTCTAGAAATAATCCTTTTACCAAAGGGAAAGCTGAACATGCAAAACAAGTGATCTTGCCAGTCACAAATATTATTCAAATCTTCCTGTAGTTCTATTAAAATTTAAGGTGATTTGCTCTTCATGAGAGGTCTATGACTCCCATTGTGGCTCCAGAAAATGAACATGGTGTATATATGCAGCACCAAACGTGCCATGTGTGTATTAGTGGCTGTTTTTATGGATGGGGATAAATAGAGTACATGCTACAGAAAGCCCTGGCTTCTGAGTAATGGTGACATACCAGAACCAAAGAGATGGGTTTAAGTTCACTCTTAGTTGAGAGAAATTTGTACCAATAAATTTATACCAATAATAATATTTTTAGATTAAGGCAGGCATTTCTTATCTATTTACTTATCATCTATCAAGAGAATTAAAGGGAATTTACAAAATCCACAAATAACAATATCTGATATCTGGCAAGTTTCACTCTAAAGCAATGTAGTAGATACTTTTCCAATGTATATGTTCTTAGGATGTACAATAACTGCATGATGAATTTCTCATAGTTAATGATATGACAGTAAAAGCCCTTCATTTATATTGAATAATTGAAAACTTAATGAATCAATGTGGCTATCTAGAAAAGTGGTTCAAGAGTATTTCCTTTGGTATAGGAACAAGAATTTCATTAGGCAAAATGTTATAATCATATGCTTTCTTTTAAGGTCACAGAAGGACTTCTGAAATCAACTAAATTTATTCAGCATACATTGCCTTTTGTTGGAATGTATACTGTAACCCAAATCATGATGCAAATGCTGAACACAAAATTGAGAGAATATAGGAGGGACATGGCAGCAATGAAAAATGAATCAAAGTTGTGTATATCTGAACTATTACAAGAAGTTACAATGAAAGATTGTTAGAACAATATACTCCTTTAAGCTCTATACAATTTATGGGGAATGCTGCATATGACCTGGCATTTTCTACAGATGGATATGAATTGAGACAGAAGGAGAAGTTAAATTCATCTAGTCTGCAAAGTAAGGATCTGTATAACAGATTCTGTCACACTGGGGGGCTGGCTGTAATATAATTTTTTAGACGTATATATGAGAGGTAATATTCTAAAAGCTGGATTTCCTTCTTTGGCACTCATTAGAAATTTTGAAAAGACAGAAAAATGGATGCAAAATGAAATGGCCTTCAGTGAATGCCAAACTAACTGAAGCTCACAAATTCAAAATCAAGGGCTGTCTCAATGACCTAAGAAGAATTTTCAGTAAAGGAACTTATGTACAGTAATTGCCATAGCAGTAAATGAAATGATCCAAACTCTGTCTTCATACAGTTCCACTGATTTCAATAGAAAAAAAAACATGAAATGGATTTTGATGACAGGTCAAGAGTGCTAATCCTGATTTCAGAAATCTACAGTGTGAATCATCTGCAATCATTGATTTTCTGTTGGTCATACCAGCTGGCTACTAGGCTTGTCTTTTCAAGAAACAAACATGATAGAAAAAAGCATTCAAGCAAGTTTGCCAAGCATGTATCTGCCTCCTGCTAAAACTGGCCTATATTCCCAAATTAAAATCTATCTTTGTCACAATGGATCACTTATTCTGTTATCTCCCTCTAGACTGCATTTCAACCAATTCAGGATAATGGTACTAGAAGATAAGATTTCAAATGTTCATACATATAATCCACAGCTGACATAGCTGAAAGGCTGGCCTAGTTAATTGTCTGAAGGCAAATAGAAAAGATTTACATGTCAAAGTCAAAAAATGTCTTCTTTCTAATTCTACCTGCAAGACTTTCTATCACATCAGAAGAAAGGAAAAAGATAGAAATGCACAGGAGGAGAAAATAAATTTGCAAAAATCCTATGATAAGGTTTGCTCCAGCAAGAAGCCAACAGCACGTAGGGCACAGATGTTCTGGTTCAGATAAACTCTTGTTCAGATCCCAAATGTGTTCATGACTGTTTGAGTAAAGATGCATTCTAAGTACTTATCAGAGAATATTTAGTCTTCTACATTTAAGTCATGTAACGTAACCACATGATGCATAAAATGTCATAGTAATTTACAGAATTTTTTAATGTTTTAGAGGCTTATAGTGTTGCATCATCCCAATGGCAAAATCACTTGAAGGAATGTGCAGTTATGTGCAATAATCAACATAAAACCAAAGTTCCACAAAAGTGAACTAGAGAAAGTGGAATAGTTATCTGTAGAAAACATTAACAGTATATCCTCTTAGCAAATGTTGTATGTGCTTTTTTTTTTATATTTGTCACACAGCTTTGTTTCTTCTCAAATTTTACTGAGATTGCATTCCCATTTTCAGAGTGTCATAATACTGACCATTTGGGTACAATACACACCAGTTTCAGACAATTTCAATACAGATGTTGTAGCTCAGTATAAGTTTTCACTTTAATTCAACTTCACATTCTATAAGAAAATCAGAACATTACAATAACTTAGTAAATCATACAAAATATCTATGAGATAAGCTATGCTTTCTCATTATTCCTATATCACAGCAAACAGTATAAGACAGAACCATTTGTCTAACTCTCTCGATTTTCTAACTATGTAATCTTATTTTATTCAACATCGTAGTGCTGAGCTAAAAAAGTTGTTTATGGATTGTAGCATAATGTAATAACGTTCTTACAGAATCATGAACAGAATCAAACTGTCCATGCTGGCAGGATTTTAAAGGATTCACTTGTATGACAGGCTCAACTTAATACAGATTTTTTTTCAGTAAAAAAGTGAAAGCATTGACTGAAGTAATGAGAAATGAGTTGGGAGCCAGCTTTTTTGAACCTGAGGTAGTGCAATAAAAGGACACTTAAATACATTTCACCCACATATAAATACAAAATATAATATTGCCTTGCACTTTTCCCTGTGTTTACTCTGATATTATGGTTATATAACCAAGCTGGCTTTAACAAAGAGAACAGAAGAGAAGGAAAATATCAGTATTATATGCTTGTTAACAATTATTGTCAGGTTTTTTCTTTTCTATTATGGCATAGATCTAAATGTTGTTATCATCTCATCTTAATGCTGCAGGTATTTATTTATTTTTCAAAAAAAAAAAATTGCCCTTGGGTACCAAAGGAAAAATGGTAGCTACCTCAACCTTTATTACTTCTTCATTTGTTTCACAAGACCAATTTCAGGTTATAGCAAGTTCGGTCCATCTTCTCTATCATAGTCTTAAAGCTCCAAACATATTTATAATGAATCCATTAATTCAAACCACAGCCTTTACCAAAGTTTTAGCTACATTATAAACACAAGAAGTAAAAGAGCTCAGCAACTGGACCCACTTACAATTTCTCTGTTCATTTTGTCTTTGCTTTAAAGCCAGAACAAAAAAGCTCTGTGTTTATGTGTGAGCACACACTATCCTACCTTATCTAAGATTTTGGCAGCTCATAATGTAACAAAACCAAGGACTGCATGAACTAGAGGCCATAAGAAATAACTAGCTTTTAATTCACTTGTCTGACAATATTGTGAGACAAAAAACACAAAACAAACATTACCTGAATCTCTTCTTCCCCCACTGGCCGCTCATCTACAATGCTAGGTTGTTTCCTGCTTGTCAGCATGCCTGGCATTGAATGTTATCCAAGGAAAAAACATACAGTGAATTAATAGTACTCTTTGTACCTCTATTCCAGAACTTCCTGCATCTAACGACCAGAGAAATTATACATAATTGTAAACTAAAAACAACAATAAGGGAAGTAATGGAGCCAGAAGGGAATCTACTGTATCACTGCAACAGCCACAATACTTCACTACTGTAGTATATCGTTCCATCTGAGATTTTCAATTCCATTCCATGTTAAGTTTCCATATTATACATCCAATGGAGTTTCTTCATAGCTATTTGTCATATGTATGTATGTATGTATGTATGTATTCATTGGTACAATTAGCACAATCAGACTGCATATAGCAAAACTGGAACTTTTTTTATATCCTCTTTATAGGATTATCCAAACCCTCTGACTGGACAGAGTTACTGTATAGACAATATACCAAACATCTTCAGGAGTTTTAATAAAATAAATTGTTGAAATATTCCCCCTGCACCTCTTTTATGGCAGAGATACCATGATTGAGCCAGGAGAATACCCAGCACAAACTCCTATGAGCTTCAAGCAAGAATCTGAGCCTTGCTGAACAATAACAACATCACTTTTATCAACTATATGATAACATTGTAAATTTGGACCATCACCCTCAGATTGATACTTAGCCAAACAACCAGTAATGACTGATGACTCATTGTTCACATTGAGTAAAACAGTTTCTGATTTTCTGAATTGTGATAAAAAGAATCTATTCTTTAGATACCCACTCTCCAATATTTTTTAACTTTGTCAAAGACTACATGCTGCTGCAATCCTATATATCTACAGGTAAATATTCAAAATTCTGCCTACTTTCTGAACTATTGCCTGGAATCTACTTTCCGTTGAAAAATGAAAGTATAACATTGAGATATTGACATCCTACTACAAAAATAAGAAAGAACATATTGTTTATTTATTTATTTATTAAAAGAAAAATATATGGATCATAAGAGTGAGGAACTGACTATTAAAAGAAAATTCCAATTAAATATTCTCTGAAATCTTTAACCATGGGGCAAAAAGTCATTTATTAATAAAATGTATCATATTTATTGCTGTCAGAACAGAAGGAAAAGCTGGAATGAGATATAAAACTCTTTTTCATATTACAGAAGGAATAAAGGAGAGAAGAGATCTGATTTCAATAAAGATTGCTTTTGTAACTTAGAGTTCATTTATGAATGACTATTTATTACAGTATTTTGTCTCCTTTCAATCATTATTAGAGGCATCTAGGATTTCTTTATGATTTTTCTTTGCAGTGTACTCAGTGAGAATCTATTGACTTATCAAAAATGTCTTCCTAACAATGCCTCTTGAAAAAGGGTGAATTAATTTAATGTTGAGCAGTTAATCAAAGGGTTCTCAATCTATTTTGCCAATGGATATGTCTGGAATGTTGTAGGCTTGTCATGGGCTTTTCCTCAAAAAGATTGTCATGGTGATCCTGTCAGTCACAAACACTGGGTGACAGCTATTTCTAAGGATGCTCAGGAACAATCTTCTAAATAAAGATGGTGCCAAAGGCTGGTGTTTTGTTTTGTAATATGACAGCTTCCCAATTAAATGTTTTTAATTAAAATGTGATTTTAAGTTTGGGGGGAAGGGATCCTAGCAGGCACTGAGGGGAAAAGAGAGAGAGAAGGAGAATACACTGTCACCTCTGTCACCCTCTGACAGAGAAGAGGAGGGAGAGGAAGATCAGCCTGTTTTGTTCATCAGCTAAACAGACCCAAGCACCTACTGACACTACTACTGGTTAATATACTTTATGCTATTTGTGCATCCAGGCAACATTTACATCACAGACCAACATTTTTTACTGTTGTTTTGCTTAAATTAGTATTATAACAATCTTGTGGAACAGCCCTGTTATTTAGAGTAAGATAAAGGTGGGTTACTTAGATAGACTCACCCCCAATCCCCTTCACTACTTTGTAGATCCCAAGACAGCCAAATCACACCATTGAAGTTCTGCAGCAAAATGCTGGTCTTTGGTGGTGTAAGCTTCTTTCCAATTCTGGTTATTAAAAGTTTGAAAATAATTGTTTGGCATGTTCACTTTGGATATCTGCTGCTCAGTGGGAAGGACGTATGAGGCAATGAGTGTGGAACCTAGAATTCTTGTTTTTCTTGGGAGTTTGGATAAGGGAAGAGAGTGGGAAGCAGATCTGATCACTTCTAGATTTACAGAGTCTGTAGCACCCTTACCTGATCCATAATCTCTGAGCCCTAAACAGCACCACCACTTCTGAGTGGAGAAATAAAGGTCTGAAGGTTGGGTGACTATCAGACTGCAGTTGGGCTCCCTGGGAGAAAGAACCATTAACAAACAATAATAAGCACCAGCTGAGTCTACTTGGAACTTTATAGGGTGGGGACAGGACTGAGTGGTAGCTGGAGACAAACTGGTTTGTCCAGCGGAAATGCATAAAATGACAGAATGAGGAGACAGTAAGGTCAAACACAGTCAGTGCCATGCAGGTGCCAAATCTAAAGAATTGTCCAAATCCAGTCTGTAACACAAAAGCCAAGCAATGCAGTTCCATGTACAAAAGTGGGTTGAGCTCAAAGTGCAGTTGAGGCACCAGTAAAGATAAAGAAATCCAAGTATTCATGGTTGTGGGTTCTGGCTATACAGCATAATTCATGCTGAAATAAATGTTGCCTTCAAGAATTCCTACAGCCTATGCTGCCTTCCTATAATTTCATCTCATTATAGCCATACACCAGCATAAGCCATAATACAAAAAAGAAACATATGGAATAGAGGCAAAACCAATTTAAAATCAGCAGATTATTCAGCAAACACCAACAGATAAAGGTAATGATTTCATTAGGAGGCTGATTGGATTGTTCTGATTACATGTTGATGAGTCGTGCACAAAACCTATTCCAAAATTGTCAGATCTGTATAGGTGGAAAAAAGGTACATAAAACTCATTAGAGCTGCCATGTTACCTAGAAATAATTAAGGAAATAGAAATGATTAAATAGGATATATCTGAAGTATAAGCAATGCAAAGGAAATGGTCTCATTGTCTCTATCTCAGGGCATAGATGAACAAAATATTTTCATACCTACCTTTAAGCAGTGCTGATGGCAAAAATTAACCTGGTGCAGCACTGTGTTGGCGAAAAGAAATAATGTGTTGGTGCAAGATGCTTCCTGCAACCTCAAAGATTCAAAAAAAAAGACTCAAAGAGTCCCCCATTGTAGGGGAGATGGGCGGGGACAAATCGAATAAATAAATAAATAAATAAATAAAATTAAAATAATTAAGAATCATTCTACATCTTGCATTGTCTCATAATGCATTTTGCTACATAAAATCTCAGCAAAATCAAAAATTCAAAGGAGAACCCTATGACTGAGAGGTTTCATTCAGTGACCTCTACCAAATAGAGCAGAGCTGTCTTCTAAAATTTTAAGTGGCTGCCCTTTCTCAGAGTCAGATTATTGTCTCTTCACGATTCTAACTCCCAAGGATGCTACTTCTCCGAGGGAAGCCAGCTCTGCAGTGAGTCACTGCTCTGCTGTTCAGTCTCTGGTCATTCATTTGGCAGCGGTAGCACTATCTGAGGTTCAAAAGCTATGGATTAGAATCAGGGACTGGAGCTGCAGAGTCTGCAGGTGTAGGTCAGATCAGAACTGTTTCAGCCTCCCTCCCTGATCTGAATCCTGGAGCAAATCATGAAACCCAGGGTCCATGCTTTCAACTTTTGACATCTCCTCTTTACCCTCTGAGGATGAGAGATCCAGAGGGGACATGACAGAGTTAAGTCTCTGTTATAACCCACTCAAAATCCCCCAAAGAGGGAAAAGCGGCCAAACATTTTTGGCCCTGCTGTCCAGGGAATATAATAAGTTTGCTCTAGGTCTCAATGTGTCTGCAGACTCTGGGTGAAAAATGTTGCCCATATTTGGACCAGCACTGAAATAACACAACTGTTATAAACTTATAGTGGTCTGTGCCGATGCCATTTTGTGGACTACTACTATGAGCGCCCTACATCATCAGGCATTTCATTATAGTGAGCTAAATCTACAAAGTAGAAAAGAATGGACAGGCTTTGTCTGTTTCCAAGCATTGCTATTTCTGTGTACAAAAACATATGCCTAATAAACTAAGAGTTCTCCTTAACAAACCTGGCATTATCCTTGCAGGATACTTTTGATGAATGTGGTGAAGAAGAACACTATAAGCCTCCTTCAAGAATATTACAATACTACAGACCAACTTTGCAGACAAGGGATAGGGTTACTTATTGAGTTTGGAAAGAAGAAAGCTCTGAGTATCTGACACCCTACACAATTTTAGTTAAAATACCTCTTGTCCAATGATGACTTACACACTTTGCCCATTGGGAAAGCTTTTTTTACTCCATATCATTACTGTAGGAAGCATGTGGGAAATGAGAAAATTGCTGTGAAAATTTCTAGCTATTGAGAAGTTGATACATGTGTAATATGAAATGGAGCGATATTATTTTGCCTTCTCTTTAAAAATCTATAGAAACAATAATAGAGTGTGTTGTTTTTTTTTGAAGAAACCCCTTTTTTATATTCTTTTCTGTATACATACTGTATATAGAAATTTTTGCAGGAGGATCAAGAAAAACTATTTGGAATCCTCCCTCCCTCCCTCCCTTCCAATTTATTTCAGAGACCCAGCAAGTGCAAACCATGATTTTGTATTAAATATGGAATATTTGGTCATTCCAGTCCTTAGTTAATCTCTTCAAGCAATAAGTGCCACTTCTGTGCCAAAAGAATAATTCATAAAGAACAGTCATTCAGATGCAGTATCCCTTTCTGAATTATTCTAATCATTTAAACAAAGGCAGCCAATGAAAGAATTATAGCTCCTCTTACAGTGAAATGCAGACAAAAAATATAAGACCTGAGACTTACTGTAAGTTTTTACTGTTCTATTCTATATGCTTGTAAGTGAGTTGAATAAGAATAGATTTCCTCAGAAATTTTTTTCCCTAAATAAAAAAGGCAAAACTACCATTCGTTCTTCTGTTTATTTAATATGTATTTTATACCTATTGATATTTTAAAAAATGGTTCTGTCCACCATCTCAAATGGTCTGAGTTTCAGTCTCCTGGAAGACAGTGCCTGGGCCTAAGGAAGCACAATAGCTTCTGTCATTTCCAGAGATAACAAAGAGGACAGCCCTGAGCGGAGTTTAGTAGGGTCTGAATGGGCCTGACACTGTAGAAACATTTTTGCAGGATCTGAGTGTACTGCTATTGCCGTGATTACAGGAATACAGCTCATCTCTTGGCAAGGACCAGATATTTTGCAAAACGACGCGTGGGGTGGGGATGAGAGCACTTCAGCAGCTCATTGGGCTGGTTTCGTAAGCAGGACTGATAAATAGATGCTTCAAGTCCCCCTGGGGGCAGGGGAGGGGGGAAAACGATATTGCAAAATCCTTACCCTCCCTATCTAAAGCTTTGCTTGGGTTTTATAAGAATTTCACTTCGTATGTGTACCTATTAACCTGTCCAGAGATCACATCAGGGTTTGCCAACTGGTGATACACTTACACAGTGTACTCACACAAACCTGTGACTTAACCAACAAAGAAAACTTTCTTTCCTTAAAGAAAAATTTCTTTAATGTCATTAGTCTTTCTGACAATTGTAAATTGGGAAACGGTTATGGTATGATGTACAATGGTATGTTCTGTAACTGTTCTTCAAACAGGGGTTGGGTTTAGATTATAATTTCAAAATCAGATATAATTCTGGACAACATGGGTTTTGCCTGATTATAAAAAGAAACTTATTTTTATTTTATTTATTTATTTAATAAATGTGTATGCCCTCCCCCCAACTCACACACAGTGACTCTGGGTGGCTTACAGAATTAAAATCCACAATACAAAAAGCCCATCAACCCTCCCACCCCACAACGGCTACAAAGACAATCAAATCAACCACTTGATCAGCTCTGTATCAACCTGGGGTCCTTAGGCCCACTGGTAAAACCACTATTTTCATTAAAATATTATTTTATTAATATAATAATATTATTAAATATTATTTTTAATTAAAATCTCCTTTGGTCCTCTGCTTGTTATTCTAGAGGACGTAAGGAATCTCTGGTTCTCCAGATGTTGTTGAATGATTCCTGCCACCTGTTATCATTATCCCTGCAGTTATAATACTAGAAAGAGCAAATGCTTTCAGAGTCTTCCATCAACTAGCCCCATTCACCTTGTTCATGATAAAAAACACATTTGAAATAAATAATGGGCCAGATTAATTCTTAAATAGCAGCATTTTCAGATGTTATGTATGTACATGCAACAAAAGATGCATGTATTTTAATCATAATTCAGGCTTCTGCTTCAGGGTGATCTTGGGCTTGGTAAGACTTAGTTCTAAGTCAGCATGATTAGAATTACATATAGCATTGATACAAAGGGTATGCATGTTACCCTTCTACAACCTGATGTCTTCCAGATGAGTTGGATCACTCCCCTTTATCCTGAATGTCTACAGTTAAAAAAGGCAGTGCTTCAGTCACATTGCAGCCACCATCTTGACTTGTTTTACCATACCTTGAGGATGCCTCTGCTGAATCCAGCATGGCCAATTACTCCAGTTGCCTGGGGAGGGAAGATATGAGAGCTGAAGATCAACCCACCTGGAGAACCCCAAGTTGAGTGCACTATGCTTTTAATGTTGTGTAATATGATATATAATTTTCAAATATGAATCTAATATGAACAACTAATTTATCATGCAATTTTTTTTTTCATACTATAACAGCATGTCTACTGAAAAGAAGACAAATTCTGGGCAGCTGAAGTATTGACTAGATGCTAGGAATGTACTAGACTCTTAGCTTTAGTACTTGCTGCTATACTTCTGTTTCATTCATTATGAATTATTTCAGATTTCATTAATTACTTGCCTGAGGCAGAAACATACATACTGTATTCCCATAGCCTGTATAGTTAGACAAGACTGAACAGGTTATGAATCTGTTCAACAGGTTTTGTAACTAACTCACATGGTACTCCAGCAACCATGAATCAGTTCCACTGCTAAGACATCACTTCTATTACATGACAGGATTATTATGCAATCAAAAGAGAAAATAAATGAAACTGGCATCTTAAATATTTTCATTTCAGATAAGGGTAAATACAACACAAGAAATGTTAGTGATTAGAAAGGAAGACAGCCAGTAAGCTTCATAGTTTATCCTTTCAAAAATACAGTTAAAATAGTTGTGGATTATTATTATTATTTACATTTAATATCAGCATTTGCAGTATGATTCTGATAACTTTTATTAAAGATTTATGCTTTGGATATGTGTACCTGCAAATACCCATTTCATTTTTGATAATAATAGTGGTGTGCGATACGCTTTGTCAGCTGGCCTCAGAGATGGGATCTCAGGTACCTCCTCTCCACCCTCTTCAAAATCATCCAAACTACTATCTGCAGCTTAGTAAGAAGGAGGATGGGGGGGGGGGGGGGTTGGAAGTTGGAAGGGGGAAGAAAGGAAGGTTTCTTTATCATTTTAAAGAAACCAGCATTTATAACTGTATATTTTTACCTTCAAGATGGCTTTCCTTTAATATTAGGCAAAATATACAACTAATGAAAAAAACTGATATTTTCCTAATACCAGATCTGATCACTGGGCTAGCTTCATTTTATGCTACCCCCACCCCCACCTCTCCTGTCTCTGGGCCCAGTTTTGCAGGTCTATTCTGCTTTTGGCAGCAGGGAAGCCTGCTTCTTTCAAACCAGGTTTTCCTCCTGCACCCACCAACTCTCCAGTCAGACAGAACTCCTCTTGAGCAATGTTTCTCAACCTCAGCAACTTTAAGATGCATGGACTTCAACTCCCAGAATTCCCCAGCTACCATGCTGGCTGGGGAATTCTGGGAGTTGAAGTCCACACATCTTAAAGTTGCTGAGGTTGAGAAACATTGTTCTATGGTATCTAAAATCATAAAAATCCCATGACTTGTCATTATCTGATCCCTGATAGATACTTAATTGTTACTTGGGAATATCTGAGCTCTAACCTATAGCCAGGACAGGGCAGGCATTGTATTTAAGATCAGTTGGTCAATTCTGTGTGCCAACAGAACTTCATGCTTAATATGAGTAATATGAGTAAGAGTTAATTCATGTGATGAGTTAATACCATTAGCCAGTCACGTGGCCAAGCTAGTACAGACTAACTCCATGGTGAAGATCAGCCATGAGAAGATTAAATGCACTGAACACAGCAGCATGGATTGGGATCTTATGGAGGCCTTGGCTTCAGTGTCCACAAAGAATGCTGCCACAGAAAAGCTGCCAGCTTGGATGTCTGATTCCTTCATATTTGTGTAATAAAGTGCCAGGATGCTAGCAGAACTTTTTACTTGTCCCCTAAAACAGAACAAATATGTGCCTGACTGTTAGTAGGAGGGGGCTTTTCCATTCATGATAAGAAGTTGTGGGAAATACCGGCCTTCATAGTCAAAGACTCAACAAAAAAAGGTGGATCAGACCCATGAGACACATAAGACCAAACAAAAAGAAGAACAAGGTAATATAAAAAAAACAAATAAGACTTTATTATTGTAGTTTAACAGGAAAACTAAGGTGTCATTAACAGAGAAAGTTCCATCACAATCTTGCCATTCCAATAGCTCCAGGTGCAACCTTAGCAAGCTGAGATTTCATCATTTGAAATCTCATTAGGGTGTCATGACACAGCCTTCACCCTTTACATACTTTGCATCATTGTAATGTTAAGCATCAAAGGGGTAGAGTACATATTGTGACAAATTCCCCCCTTTCACAGCAGTCACAAAGCAGTAGTGCCTCTAGAGTTGAATTTAACAGCCCCAAGGACCCACAAATTCAGCTCCACATGTGTCTTTTAAAAAATATTAATTGGAAGTCCAGTGTTCTCCCTTTTCCCTTCCCTTCCCTTCCCTTCCCGTCCCGTCCCTTTCCATCCCTTTCTGTCCCTTCCCTTCCCATCCCTTCCCTAGAGGACCTCTGAGGAAACAAAGAGGCCAGGCCCCATTCAGTTTTGCTCTGTAGGGCTTTGCTGTGCAGTACACTTCAAATGTGTTTGTGTGGAGGGGAATGTTCCTCCCTGCTGAGGCAGAGGGAAAAAGAGCAGAAGTGGGGAGTGTGCACTAGAGAGGTAAAAGGGTGCCAGGAAAGTAAATTGGAGCAAAGAGAAAAATGTTGGGTTGGACACCCACTGTATGTGGAGTTCTCTAGAAAGCAGTTTGTCCCTTCAATACAGGCAGTGCCACTGCCACAAAGATTACAGTACAGCTACTCATGCTAATGGGAGCTATTTCCAGACCAACTTTATTTAGAAATGTATTAGTTTCTTTGTAGTTGTTATACTGTATCTAGCACAAACCACTTGAAGTTAGCATCAAAATTACTTTGGGAGTTGGGAAATGTCTGTATCTTTCCTTAGGAAGCATGAAAGTCAATGTGTGCTTCTGCTTTTTAAAATCATTTTTGTTTTATGCTCCATTATGCTCTGAATATGTTTAGTTTATAAGATGATTCATTTGCTCAAAGTCAAGGTGACACAACATAGAAAGCTTGGTTCATAAAATATGAATCCAACAATATTAGTATTTTATTTTCCTTCTAAGAGTTGAAAAAAAATAAATCATAAACAGCTATATGACAAGACTTATGATGAATCACTCATTCCATGTCAGCCAGAGGTGACAGTCAAATCTAGATACTCAACCATAGCCTCAAACAGAGGGGACAACTTCTCAGAATGGCCAGGCAGCATGGACATGAGTAGAACAGGAGCAGGTGTATTATTATCCAAATAAACTTTGGAGTAGCTATGTCCCCTTGGGCAAGCACTGCCACCAGGTAAAGTGAGACAATAACACAAACAGAAGATTCTGGGAAGTGGCCAGAAGTTGCTGGAACTGTGTGCCACACACCTTGCCTTGTGCTTCCTCAAACTCATTTGCAGTCTTCAGGGAGCTCCTGTCCAAACCACACCAAAAAGGAACTATGTAGCCACATTTGTAAATGGAATGGGACATCTTGTTCTTTGTCTCATGCTGCTGCTTGGTTGAAGCATAGAACATAAGCTCTCTGCTCGCCAGTTCTCTGAAAAATACTTCCTCATAGACATATCTACTTTGATATGTATACGTATACAAATTCATAAATACTACCACCTACTAGCGAACGAGCGAGAGAGACAGAGAGAGAGAGAGAAAACCAACATGAGGTTCTTAATCCTTAATTTCCAGAATTCCACTAGGTTAATGGGAGAGAAAAGGCATTATAACCACTAGTATACAATTATCTGGACAAAGCAGTATATGCTTGCTGGATAATATTATTATACTAAGTAAAAATGCTGCAGCAATACGGTAAATGCTCTGGGAATGCAAGTAATTGGAATGTCTACTATTAAACAAATGGATAAAAATCTACCTATAGATTTTGGTAACACATTGGGATTTTTATATTGCCTGATTCTATTAATTACCTGGGGATAATTCATCCTTAGAAAACAGCTTGCTTACTGGAAATGAATATTTTATGTTGTATCAGCTAGATAATAGGGAAAATTAAGAGATGGATAGTCTATAAGGAAGAATAAATGTAATAAAAACAAACATGGCTGTAAGATTTAGAAAGTGAGAAGTGGAGAGAAATTGACTGTGTTGAGTCACTTAAATACTTTAAAACAATTGATAAGCTAATGGACAGAATACATGTGTAACATTTCTCTTAAAACTTTACTTTTCATATAATGGTTGTTTTAATTTTCTTGGTTTAAAGAATACTATTGGGCATATTTGTTAACTTAAGTAGTGTATTGGAATGAAAATTATATTGAAAATTATATTGTGGGCCCAACTTCTGTCACTTCCTCTTAAAGTCCTGACAAGCGCTTGGTTCCAATCATCCAGGAATCCCATGATTTTTCCATCTGTTGGGCTTTATGTGGGAATAAATTAAAATTTGATCTTGGTTTTCTTGAGATATCTTTGCTTTAAAATAAACTTATTTAACAATAGCAGGGGGGGAAACTTTTTTTGAAAGAGTACAAGTGGTGCACTAAATGAATCTGTACAAAGGTCTTCTTAGCTACAGCTGCCATCTGTTCTTTGAGCAGAAGCTGAAAGTCCATGTTCCCCAGATTGCAAACCAGACTCAGACAAGAGATGAAGAACCCCCAGGACTGAGTGGTTCAAATACCTACAGTCACTCAATCTTGTCAGGATTGAACCTGAGTTGTTTCTTGGCATCCAGATCTGCACAGCTTCCAAACACTGGGTTATTACCAGCATCACTTTAATGTCCCAATGTTGAGATGTACAAACTGGGTATCATCCAGACCCCAAACTGACAGATTACCTCACTCAGCAGTTTCATGTAGTTGCTAAAAAGAAGAGGTGAGAGTGTCAAGCCCTGAGGCCCCTCATGGGTGAGGGGCTGTGGGCTTCATCTCTTCCCTCGGTTAATATCAAGATGGCCATAAAGGAAGGAAGAAAACCACTGTAACACAGTGTTTCCCAATCCCAATCCCTGCAGCCACTTTAGAAAGATACCATGATTGATGATATTGAAAGCCACTGAGAGATCAAGGAGCATCGGGATGTATTATCAACAAGCACAATCAATGAAGTCTCCATACTGTGTCTTGGTCTGAAACCTGACTGAAACAAGTCCAGATAATCCATTTCCTTCAGGATCTTCTGAAGTTATTGCTCAACCATCTTCTCAAAAACCTTCCTTCAAAAGTAAACATTGAACGCTGGATGAAAATTGTTCAGAATCATTGGGTTCAATGATGGCCTCTCAAGGAGGCAACATACCACTGCTTCCATTAGGCTAGAGGGATCACCTCCTCCCTCAAAGAAGCCAACACCTGAGCATGAACCCACACAACCCAGGAGGGGCATGGATCTAATAAACAGATGGCCAAGCTTTCAGTGTGAAGGACCTGTCCACTTAATCAAGAGTCATCAATCAAACTCATTCAGATTAAATCTAGAGGATCGTGCCCCAGGCATGTCCACTGAACCTGCCCAGTCAGAATCCAACTCTAACTGGATCTGAGTGACTTTATTTGCCAGATAGCTAAAATATTCTTCACAGCAGCCCTATAGATGTTCCTGTGGCTTGTCCCTCCCCAGCAAGGAAAAGGTCACCACAAACAGGGTTGCCAGACAGCTACCACCAGATGCAACAAGGGCAGAGAAATAATGACATTTTGTCACCCTTAGCATCATGATGTAATCCCAAATCAGATTCACTCTTCATCTTCCTCCAACAGCAATCCCTGCATCTCTTCTCATGCTTCATCTCCCAAAGCTCCTGAGAAAATCAAGGGGCACCAGAGGATCAGTGCACAGGAAGAGGCTGCATAGGGGCAATGTGTTCCAAACCTCCACCACCAGCCCATTCCAGCCAAAATGCCCACAAGATCTTCAGGGAAAACCACAAGGTCCTTTTGGAACCCAGCAGGGTCCTTAAGTTACCTGGAGTAGGCTATTCTAAAAGGTCCTATCTCCCAGCCAGCCAAAAAACTATCAGACAGTGATATGACCATGGCAAAGGATTGATAATAATCTCCTCCACTACCAGATCATGTTGCAACTGCCCTGAGACAAAAACAACAGATTGAAAGTATAATAATCAGGATGTGTCAGGCCTTTGTTAACTTGGGACAGGTTCATGATTGTCATGGTGGCCAAGAACTCCTGAGTTGCCTAGACTCAACATTGCTTGAAGGAAAGTTGAAATTCCCAAGGGCTAACAGCCTCAGGGTTTCCACAGCCAGCCCAGAAATAGAATCTAGCAGATCAGATAGAGATGATGCTGTGCAGGAGGGAGGCAGTACAAAAGTAGCAATCCCAACTGTTCTCAAAATCCTAACTTCAGCCAGAGGGGCTCACATCTGGTTATCTGCAGCACAGAGCTTCTGAGAGCCTTCAGTGACTTACAGATAGCATCCCTGGGCTCTTGGCTGATACCAAACCCAAAACTCCCCTTTCCAAGCCTATCCAGGTCTTGGTTATATATGCTAAGTTGGTTGCCTCGTCCATGATTAAATCATGAATAAGGACACTTAGGGACTTCCAGGGAAGAAATGGCTGATTGAATATAGCTCCCTGTATATGGAGCTGATGCCCACAGCAGTTAGAGGAGTTGGCCTCGGTCCAGCTCTTTGGAGTCATCTCTAGATAAAGGAGACCAACAGGATCACCCACAGGTACTCCTGACAGAGAATCCCTGTGAAGAGATTGCAATCTAGCTATTTCTAGCAGGTGGAGTGCTCTGGGAGTCAAGGGAACCATCAAGCCCAAGCTGTGGTGTGGAGCCTTCAAATGGACACTAGATCTGCTTTACTTCCTCTTTTAACTAACATCGTAAACCTATTTGTGATTTATTTGGCAATTAAAAACCTCCTGAAAGACAAGTTGCTGTACACTGGGGGAATTTCCTATTATCCTGGGAGAAAAAAGACCAAAGTAAGTTTAAAGATCAAAAAGAAATACTTCAACATTTGGAAACAGTGAAAGGGAATTAAGAATGATGATTGGGGACAATTGAGAGGCTAGATGGATTTGAAATAGCTTTTTAAAGGATTGTTTTAAATATTTAAGAAAATACAGTAAGTGAATTTGGATTTAATTGCAAGAAAATCTGCTCTGGGAAAGTTTGGCTTCTGAAAATAAACATAAGATAAGAAAGAGCCTTCAAGGTCAGAAGGAACAGACACTAACAATATATCTCTTTTAACAATGAAAGAGTATCCTTCTTCCAAAGAAGAATTTTTAGCTGTTTGGAATCAGTGTGTCCAAGAACTATTTGCAAAATTGGGGCTATCAGAGGTTGTAGAAGAAAAAAAGATTTTACTGGACAAAATAGTAGTGGAGGATGGCTTGAATAAGGATTTTAAAATGGACTTTAAACAAATGCCAGATTATAAGAGAGACTTGGAAGATATGGAAAAAGTTGCTGTGGATCTGAAGATAGACTCAAAGTTGCTTCATTATGAGTGATATGGGGAAAGAAGCTGTAATGGACTGGAAGAGTAATTTTGAGAACTATTCTGCTTTGGACATAGTGAAGGAAAATATCAAATCTCTGAAACCTTTTTTGAAAATAGATAGGAAGAGAATGATAAGAGATTGTTGTCTGGGGTTTTATTTGGAGAAGAGACTGAAGACTGAGCCTTTCAAAAAGAAGAGAAAGGAATTCAAAGTGGATTTATCAGATCGAGGTTAAATTGTCCATGTTTTGATTTTGGATTGTTAATACTGATTGTCAATATTTGAATTGAATATTGAATATTGAATTTTCTTTTTCCGACCAGGACTGTAAGATGATGATTTATACCTGTAAAAGTGATTTCTTTGCTTAAAACACATACATTAAGCAATCTTTGCTTAAAACACATACATGATTATTACTGGTCTTTTGTATGCTTAAGAGGACAGATCTTTTAGGTTTCACTTCTCAAAAAATACTTAGAAGCTAAAATGCAAAATTGACCTATTTGTTTAAGCTTAAAATTTATAGTTTGTTATTACTGGCACCCTTAATCCTTTTGCTGATTAGATTGATTGTTGAATATTTTTTACAATTCTGTTATTATTTAGGGATGAGAAAGGGGATAAAGAGGGTTTGTTTTTTTTTAGTAATAACAGAGAAGGTGTTAAGTTACTCTTAATACACATACTTGTTTGGAGAGAGGGGAAGTCATATTTTACATTTCTTTCTTTCTCTCTTCTCTCTTCTTTCTTTCTTTCTTTCTTTCTTTCTTTCTTTCTTTCTTTCTTTCTTTCTTCCTTTTTCTTTTTGTTTGTAGGTTTTTTAGTTTTGTATTAGTTTTTATGTATATAAACTTTAATAAAAATATTATAAAAATATGAATGAGGACACTTATTACAGACCAACCTGGCATTCCAAAACAATCAGAGCCCCAAGCCACTGGGCTGGTTTAGGAGGGTGAATACTGAGGGCTGCTACCTCCTTTGCCCTCTTCTCACTCTCTTAATTACTGTTTTAATATATTATTCATTTACTTTTCAATTGCTCCAGTCAGCATGCATCAATAAAGAGCTTAACTTAAAGAAAGAAAACAGAAGATTTTCATCAGGGAAAAATAAAAACCATAAAAAACCATTCAGAGAGATTACTTCTAATGCCAGATTTTGTTTGCTTGCAATGAATATATATTAAATGTTAATATAAATTAATATTTAATGAGTTTTTTAAAAAATAAAATTGGATAGGAGAATATTATATGTACTTCTCTAAGCTCCTGAAAAATAGGGGAGAAAATGTAAAGAAATATATATATTTTAAAAGTAATATATACTGTAATCCTAGGGCTGCAAGATCTGGCCTGCAAACATCCAGACAATTGCTAGATGGTAGCAAAGATCTTTCTGTATCCCTTTACCGGCATCTACTGGTCATATGTGTTTTTGCAACCCAGATCTGATAGATCCCAGTACAAAGAATCAAAATATCTTAGTTGTAAATACATGGAAATCTAAAATTCTAAATATGATTCTGTATATACATAAAAGTTTAATACATTTAAGGAAGCTTGCAAGCTTTATTTTCTCTGTCTATCTGTCTCTCTTTCTTATCTTGATGGCCTGGACATGGCAATATAACTTGTGGCTCTTCCGAAGTTGATGTTCCCTCTGTTATTGTAAAAAGTAAGAAGCCTTTGGTGAAACTACCTGGAAGCATGTTATCTGTAGAACAGAGCCTGACAGATGGAAATGAATTCCAAGGACCAATCCAAAATCATAATTGTTACCAGGTAAGCCTTATTTTTTGACATTCCTTAAAGTTATTTTTAAGCATTTATATTCTACATGTTGATCAAACTATCCCAAAATTAGTTTATAGCTGGCTTAAAGAATTTTACTTTTCCTCAAGATCCACACTCCCTTGGAGAAATATTGTTAGAAGAAGATCAATGCCATTGGCGGATGTGGCCAAGACATACCTTCTGTCTTCCCCTTTCAAGTTTATTATTGATGCTGCTTCCTCCTGTTTTTCTTACACTCTCAATAATCTTGATCTTAAAAGAGGAGCAACAATAATGCTAAGATAACCACCATCTCAAGTTCTATCAAACCAAACCAGAAACTCAATATAATCTATAGCTCTGTAACCAAATAGCCTACCCATATAAAAATGGAATCTGATCACCATAAAACCTCATGCAAACATTACCAAAATCATACTGCAAATGTCTGTTGAAACAAAACATTCTTCACAGCTCTGCTGAGGTTTAATAAGGATGATGCAAGCTCATTTCCAAGGGGAAGGTATTCTACTGCATGGGGGCTATCACAGAGGAGAATTGCCATGTCCTCTTGGGTTCTTGGTACCCTGACCCTATATGCTTGCACAGGTTGGGCGGGGTCCTCTTCAGAGAGGATACAAGGCATCCAAATTCCCTAAAACCTCCTGGTTCCAAACCATATAATGTTTCGTAGATGAATCCTTTGAACCCTTGGAAACTTCTTGGTAATCAATATAACAAGCAGAAAATCAGTATTTTGTTGCAAAAGCAACCCCTTTGCTCATCTCTGTCTCTTTTTCTCATGTTTGTACACACATACGTTCTGAATGGAGGAAAAGCTGTTGGGTTGTGGTTTTCCTCTTGTGCACAAGGGACTACATGTGTGCTATTGTGCTTGGGGTCAGTGCTTTCCACCTACTACTGGCAGTAGACAAAGATACTGAATGTTACTCCAGCCAGCTAAAATTGCTTGACAAAATTTAAAATATTTTTTCTTTTGAAAATTGTAGCTCCAGCAACTATTCTTATTATGTTTCTAAGTGAACATTTATGAAACTGTCATTAAAATCAGAGATTTAGGAGGAATTTCCAATATAATCAATTCCACCTTGAGCACACAAAACAGGTTTGTCAGTGCCTCAAGGAAAATTAAGCAGTCATCAGGACTGATCCCTCATAACATGTCAGAAATAATTCCTTGTCTTCTCCTCTAGTTCCCTATCAGTCCTGCTTAAAGGCACAGGCTCATTTGGTGTATTTCACCTGGCCATAAGAAAGGAAAAAATATATATATTCGTATTTAAAATACTGTGGAATCAAGACACAGGACTGAAAGCAAATAATCAAGGCTAACTGCAGTTTTTATTGGACAGTGTATACTGGAGGGGGCACCACCACGGGCTAGCGGGAGACACCCCTGCAAACAAAAGAGATGCACTGATATTTATACATTTCAGAAAAGGGAAGGGAAAAATGAAGCATACATACATATTCATATGATGATGCAGACGTACCTAAGTAATAGATCTCAAGTTACTTTCTGCCCCTCTGTTTATCTACAAGGAAAACAATAGCCTGAGAAGAAGAAACAAATCAACTCAAGGTGCCAAATGCCAGGAAGAACACATCCTCCTTCAAGACAGTTGCCTTGGTTGCTATGGGGATGCTTGTGGTAAGGTTTTTACAACTAGCCTGGTTCACACCAGCTTCAAGGGTGCTGCACATTCTTTTATATTTCAATTCTATTTAGGTGCTCCCATTCATCTGAAGCCTCTAAAAACTTATTTTCCTCACAGTCCTCCCCCCTTTTGCCCTCCAGAAGGGCAAAATCTAGGTCAGGCAGGAGAAAGGGTTTAGCCTTACACCTTTCTGGAAACAGTTTCTAAATAAACCTATTAAACATTGCCCAGTATAAAGTACTAGGATAATTACAGCCAGAAGAGTTAGGCATCCCAGTGCCAAGTTTTGTAGCCAACCTGCACCAGATAACCAAGAGGTAAGCCAATTCCAGGGATTGCTGGGGGCTTGTTCTATAACTCGCTTTGCACAGTAGCTTTTACTCATAGGGAATTGTCAGTTAAAACAGCACATACTAGGAAATTCTTCACACCCATGGGCCATTTTGAATAACATAAAGTGAATGGCCAGTCTGTTTTGCAAGATTGGTATTCCTGCTCCTCATTTAGGAGAGCTATAGCACTTGAAGCACTTGATTTATGCTTTTTGCAACTAAACAAGCCACTTTTTTGAGATCAAGCTGGTGTGCCAATTATGGATATAGCAAGCCCATAAACATCTGTGGTACTGAACAGCCCTATGTGGTCATCACAGTCGCTATCAAGCAGTGGGCCCTCAGTAACATATCTATGTAAGGCATAGTTTTCACACCAGCCCTTTGGTAAATATTTGTGAGTGTGTACATAGCCAAGTTCTATTACCTCTGTGCAATTTTCAAGTGCCGATAGGAAAAGGCATGTCCTTTTGTCATCACAGCCAAACACTCAAACACAGTTGCGCCCTGGCAAACTGCCCTTGGTTTCTTCCCTGTATAGTGCTTGGTTGGTCCAATGGTGCTTGGTGGGTATAGATTGAACATAGAGAAAGGTTTGCCCTAGGTGATCAAGGCTGAGTGATTTATGTGTTGGGATCAGCATAGAAATAGTACAGAGTGCCTCTAAAAACTGTTCAGGTACTCCTGCAAAGCAAGCTTTGAATACAGAATCCCATTTATTCCCTCAAAAGCACATAAAGGTTCTCCAGGTAGGATTATGGAATGGATTAGGGTTAAATAAGAGTTATTTGTAGGTAGCCAGTTCAGTGATTGTTGCATCTTACACCTTGGCAGTTGCAAACAGACACACTAACATAAACATAACATTTAGCAGAACCATTACTTTGCTGCAAGGCAGGAAGTAAAGAAAGGAAAAATAACAATGCAATAGAACAAGCTAAATATCATAACATCAGTAGCCTTAAATGTCAAAATTAAAGTCCAGTAGAACTTATCTTCAGAGCTCTTCAGGATTTCATAGTAAGAACTTCAACTTTCTTCAGCTCATTTCCCGGGAGCCTGGAACAATGTCTTCAGTAGTGCTTGCTTCTGGAGCTTGGGCTGGAGCACGCCTGAGATGACTTAGGTGAACCCACGAGGTCAGACCTTCAAGCTTTGCACTGCTGTGAGATACTAGTAACACTTGGTACGGGCCTTTCCATCTTAGGGAGAGACAGTCTTTCCTCTGATGCACTTTTCAATGCACCTAATCTCCTGCTTGCAATGGGTCAGATGGTTCAGTTTCAGGTAGCTTGTTCCAATCACAATGTAATCTGACCCACTCTTGGATCTGGTGCTGCTCCTTTCCTATTTTCCTCATAATATATTACGTTTATAAACCCAGATATCTAATAATATACTGTAACATTTTGAGCAGAGACCTATTTATTTGTTTAACAATTTTCAGGAGTAGAATTATTAGAAATGAATAATGGATTCTCTTTGTCTGACACTTCTAATTTTGTACAAGATAAAATATGATCACTTTTTACATTGATTCAACAGCTTTGTATAAACATTATACAATAAGTTTGAATATTAAAACAGTGAATTTGTAACAAATACTATTAAGGTGATTAACTTATCTATCTCTATTCTGCATGTTTTTTTAAGTGACAAAGTAGAATGGAAACATACCTGGATTTCTTTATGACAGCCAGAATTTGCATATTTTATCTGAGTGTTAAATTCTTAAACAGAATTAAAACCAATCTTGATTTTTATTTAAAGAGTGATTTTTATCTAAAAAGGGATTTTTATTTAAAACAAATAAAAATATTTTTTCCTGTTGTTTACCAATGATGCACGTTAGATTTGGCCAAAGCCTAAATCATGAGACAGGCTGCATTAGTTCATTTCCATGAAAATGTATTCATTTTTTAATGTTTCTCCTACTATAAATAGTGGTGACGTAGCTTTGTACCAGGTAGGTAGGTAGGCAGGTAAGTAGGTAGGTAGATAATTATCTATAATTATTTTTAATTAAATGTCCAATCAATCATGCCCTTTTAGAATCACAGATCTACAACTCAAATCCATTCAGGGCTGATTTGCACAGGCCTACTCAGGCCTACTCAGCAGTTACTGCCTATAGCTTTACTGCTAGTAAAGAACTCTTAAGCAGGACAGGGTAACAAAGTAACTCCAATTATGTTAAATTCAACACATGAAAGAACTTTAAAGATAGCTGTGTGCCCTTTTAGTTTATGTTGTCCCAAGAACCTAAGTATAGCAACAATGCCTTGTTCCCCAGAGGGGAAAGATCTGCTTTCCATGCAACATCCACTGAAACCAGTGTCAATCTCACTGCAATGGAAGAGGAGAACAAAGAAAAGCATGTCAGGCGATGGAGAACCAATCTACATTGTATCTTTCCTCCACTAACTGGAATCTGTGCTGGGTGAATTACTCACACCAAATCACATTCTTGCACATTACTATACTGGGAACAAATTTGCATTTAGCATAGATGAATTCCACACATGTTCATTCTAGCCCATTTTATGGATTCACAACAATTTCATCAGCTGAGTAGCTAAGTCAACAGGACCTCTTCTCCATGTATGGAGCAAGGATACATCACCTTTTGCTGCCAAGGGATCACACTTTCCATTTGAGGTGCAAGGATTTCAGGAGGGATAATGCAAAATATGACAATGCTGAATTACACCCAGGGATGAGACCAGAGGCATGGGATTATTCTTTGTCTTTTAAAGTTATTCTAAACCTATTTTATACCTTTCTTGCTTCAGATTACTGCGTTTCTTCAAACTGGTAGAAATGTTCAGATGTTCAATTTTGGAAATTGTGATCAGTAGGGACTTCATTGGAGGTTGAAAAAAAAAGGATGTAATCTGGGGCCTTAGGTTGCCGACCCATGACTTAGAGATGTTCTGATGTGTCTACACTTCTGGTGACATCATGAGCTGTTGGCTTTATCTTAACATCACTAGGTCATCAAATATTTTAACTGGAGAATGTATTTAAATTAAAGGCTAAATCTAAACACACACACACACACACACAACCAAAAAGCAATTTCAAATAATGCATAAATTCTGTTTTTAACAATGACTGAGTTAAGGATTCTTCTTAAAAATTTTCTGGAGGAAACTGAACTATCTAAAATCAGAATATTAACAGTGTGAAGTAGAAGATAGGAATTCCATACTACGTTCCATGGACTCAAAGCAAATTTAACTGCCAGCAATAACCCAGACATAGCATCAGAGATGAAGTAGTAATATAAACCTGAGGTTTTCCCTTAGGAAAATGTTCAATGTTCATAAGTCAAAGGGTAAATATTTGCAAAACGGGCTGTGAAAAATTTCAATCAAATCTACCACTTGGGACCCAGAAAAGGATATAGGTTATATAATAAAAGCATCATGACAAAATTGTTATCAGAGGGCAGCAATGGTGGCAGAACAGTACATGGAACAGAAGTATCTTTTATCTGACTAATATTTTTATATGCCTAGGTAGTACATTAACTGTATCTGATGCAAACTATGGCAGCTCTTCTGAAAATATGTCAGGTGAACTATAGAAATATTGACAATCCTCTAATAATTATGGTTTCTAGTTTTTGTCTGGCTCAAATGTACACTGCTGATGACTAGTTTAAAAGGTCTATTCCTTTGGGTACATGGATGAGTGGCTGATGGAGTGACTTCTTAAATTTCCAAGATTATTGTCTCTCTTAAACTCTGGAAAGGGAATTTAGAAGTTTCCCGTAGAGGGAACATATTAGAAACATATCATTTTATATTTCAAAGAAAGACTTTTTTAAAAGTACATCAACCTTTTGCATAGTTTGCATTATATTCAGTTAAGCTGAATTGTACCATACCCCATTTTCCAATATGAATTCTTGCACCTAAGTATTCTGCTTGTTGAATCCTGGTAAATTATTTGGCTACCTGATGCCAGCTTCTACATATCACAGTTGCTTTAGTATGAAATTAATATTAATAATTAGTAAAGTAGTATTAAAACAGGTGCCTTAGTGTATATGATTGTAATAGTCTTATTATAAGGCTTAAGCAGAGTCTCCCAACTGGTTTCTCCAAATGTTCTAACGGTGTACCTGTATAAGCCATAATGTTTGGGCATTCCAGAAATATTGGTGCCAACATATCAGGCGCATGCTAGGTTGGAAAAAGCTATGCTCGGGTATTGCATTGCCCTCAACTAATTCTGCCATTCGGTTTATCTGGTTAATTTGTGTCATTTTTAGAATCATTATTGCATATTATGTTAAAATATCAGTATATATCAAAGTATTATTTTAAAGGGCCATCAAAGCCAAAAAGCTTGGAACTGCTGATTAATAAAAAGACAGAACAATATCCCTTGCATGGTTATAGATGAAGCGGGTACTCCTCGTACTTTATAGAACAAAGAACTAATTAAACAGATTTAGCACTCAGTATTCAGTACAAATGATCTTTTAAAATTTACTTCCTCTAACTATAACAGACCCTCTATAGAGCAGAGATTATTTTGCATATTTCAAAGGCTGTAATCAAAATGCCAGAACCATATGGAACATATGGCTTAGGCAGCAACACTTAGGTACTTAGTGTGACGTGCATTTGTCTTTCTAATGCAGCAGCTCTATTATCTGAAATGCTCTGAACCAAATTAATAAAATCAAACTTTCAATAAAGACAGATAATTCACTCCTGGGAACTCTTATTTGTAACACTCTATTATCCTCTTTGAGGAAAGGAAAGGATGCTTTCTCCCTTCATGCATTAATGGTTCTCAAATTTAAAAAACACACGAATATCCTTTATATCATAAAAGGCTACCTGTTTGGGTCAATAAGACCAACTTTATGAAATTAGGTTACTATTTATTTTCTGTCCAACTGTGACTGCTCATGCTCCAATTATATAATTTCCTCGGGATTTTTCAGACTCACTAACTTAAAATGCAAATAGCCTTGTGAGGTATTGAAGGCCACGAACCAGGCTTCTCAGCATTTTCTTTCCCCAAGAAGAAAATACAAATACTTATCTTGCAAAGAATAAAAAGTGTAGTACAATTACAATACAAACAATTATTTCATGCTAACACTTCTATAAATTGCTGTGTCCTATCAGATCACAACCTACTTTTTCATATGATTGCTCCCTCTTCTTTACCTTTTCCATAGCCTCTGCTTTGACTGTAAGGAATAGGGTTAGCATATTTGGGCTGCAGAAATCTGCATGGCCTCTAGACAGCAGTGGCAATGGCAAAGAGGCGGTGTGTTTGTAAAACTTCATTTCATTCTAGTCGTTGTCCAGATTTCTACAGCCCAGATGGAACTTTGGTTTACTGAATGGCAGTCCTGTAGGGTTACCTGATCTGGGCTGCAAAAACCCAGATGACCTACAAATGGCAGCAAAGAGATACCCAAACTCTCTTTCTTGCCATCTAATGGTCATCCAGATTTTTGCAGCTCAGAATTTGTAGCTTTTTTTTTCTCTATGCAGGCAGAAACAAGAGAGAGAGAGGGAGGGAGGGAGGGAGGGAGGGAGGGAGGGAGGGAGGGAGACCCCTTTCCTCTACTCTAAATGAACTGGCATCTTATGAAAAAAGCAGCAGGTTGGGTCAAATCAGAAATTTTTGTTGCTCATTCAAGTATCCTGTAAAGAGAGGACGAAGATACTCATTCAAGTATCTCCTCAAGAGAGGAGAAGCGGGCCTCAAGATGGTCAAGAGAGATGGGGATTGTCACCATGATGTATGCCAATTGGCAAGAGAATGAGAGAGAGAAGAGGGACAAGTAATAGAGATAAGGAGGGAATTATAGAAGGGGAGGAATAGCACATGCAGGGATACTGAGAAGGGGGAAATTTATCATATGGGTCTCCAGGTTTTGATTGGATATGCAGAGGAATGGGCCTATCACCTTTTCTATTGGAAATTATGTCCCAATTTAAACCAGAAAATTCCCAAATCTTCATCTAAAGCTCTTGTGCTCTAGAAAGGACACTTGTCAGCCCCACCAGGTAGACCAGACCAGAAAATCAACTCAATGGGAAAGCTAAAACTACTTTTATAGAAATTGATTATAATAACAGAATCTTGCAAATCTGATTGTGCTGTAACTTCTCTTCCTTCTTATGGTTCAGTGAATTAGGGAAGCATCTGCCTGAGCTGCTTCCAACTGTTATCTCTTCTAGCCTTAAAAAATGCTTCAGCCCCTTTTGCCTTGCTAATGCTTATCTCCATCAAGGTCGTCATCCTTTCTCTCTACAACACCTAAGATACCGATGCTTTTGTTTGCTCTGTCATATGTACCTCCACGTGCAACATTTGCATCACTTCTAAATTGGTTCGGTGACCCAATCTTACACTGCCAACCTATTGGGCAGTTGAGCCAACTTATTTTTGGTTCATCTGCAGTGCAAGAAGAAGCTGCCTGAAAACAGTTTTCAAGTTTTCAAGTAAACTGTGGTGAGGTCAGCACAAATGTGTTCTGGGGGTGCATGGGGAAATCAAATAAAATCTTTATTATGGTCATAGACCAGCTTAGGTATCAGGAAAAAATTATGGAAGGGACCATAATATATTGAATCCCACAGTCTTCTCTATGGACATCCAAAAAAGGAGTAGAGGCATATTCACCTCACTTTCTCTTTGATGGGATCTGATTTCCATACCCTGCAGCTTTTGCAGCGGCTCCTGCTCTCAGACTGTGCCTGCAGGATCTTGCACATCTAGTCCTTCCCAGAATTATTTGGCAATAAACTCCTCCTGCTTGCAGCAATCTTGTTCCAGGACAGGCGTGTGTGCTCTCTGAAGATATCCTGCCCTGCCAGTGTATGCAGACTCTCTCCAAACTCTTTTCTGAGTGTTATGTAAAGACCACAAGGAGAGTGGAACCTTTTCCTGTAGGGATGCCTGGGGGAGGCACTAATGTGCTTACTGTGCCCAGTGGGCTGACAGACTAGATACACTATGGAAATGTCTTTGTCTATCTGCAAGTTTTGATTCAAGGGTTCTTGGAGCATGTCATGACAAGTTGATAGGCTGCTTCCATATGTGGGCAGACTGTAACTCTTATCACCAGCACCAATACATAATTTGTGGACTATAATGACATTTTCATGGACACAATAGACACATCTACTATTTCTAGACTTTTCTTTTTGAATTTTCTGGTTTGGTATTTTTCTCACCCTGGCTTGTGGGATGAGATGGCTATTGCACTGAACTAACTAACAGCTTATGTCTCCCCATGTCTCATGTGAGAAGTGTGCTGCTTTGGCTGGACTCTTTTCCTATTAATCATGTGTAATTCATCACAGCATTTTGTCATTCCTAAACACTTTACAACAGTACATGTGGAGACAGTGCAAGTAGTTCATGTGTAGGAGGTATACATAAGTCATATATTCCTCCTATCTATTGGCATAGCAACTGTGCTTACATGTGGTTGCATTCATAAAGTGACACAAAGTCTTTGATTGATTCACAGAGAAAGATATTATAAATCTTGACAAAAGAGAGAGAGAGAGAGATTGCAATGTCTGACCTTTTAGAAAAGCCTGTCTATTTTTAAACAGTCCACCCTTCCCTCTAGGCAATCCAACTTTTCTAAAACATGATCTGAACAAACTTACATTATGCTTTCCCTGTTTGTGCCTTGACAGCAAAGAAGGTGCCTTAAATACTTAGTAAGGGGTAATGGTATGTGTGTGTGATTCCTTTGTCCAATGTCAAGATTAATGTTATGTCAAAGCTGAAAAGGATCAATACAATTTGCCAAGGAAAACTCTGGAAAGTAGTACCTTAAGTAAAGGTATGGTTTATTACAAAGGCTTAAATCACGCAATCACAGACTGCACTCTCAATCAAACTTACCTGGAATCAAACACAATTAAGCTCTTGTAAAACATCAGGTTTTTACTGTAAAACAATGCTGACAGCTGGATATAAATGAAATAAACCACAGTGCTGCTAGCTATACAATAAATGGAAATCACAATGGTTTAAATGCACTCTATGGTTAAACTGTAAATGCAACAGTAATTTTAAATTCAGGGATTGGATTATTTTGCTGTTGAGCAACAGTTGGCATGTACTGCCTTAAACTCCTAGGATTAATCTAAATCCCTGTTCAGATAGAAGGAAAGATTCTGTGTATCTAGCAATGTTTGCTAAAGACTGACTTAGAAAGTTATTATCTAATAAATAAATGCTTATGTTTATGTATATGTATTAATTTCGCAGCTACTTGTAGCTACTTTGTTATGATACCAAATATGATAACTTTATTAATTGTTCAATATGATAGCAGAACACCTAGCGAGCATAGGTGCAACTGTAATTTTTAAAATATGCACATTTAAAATAGCTGAATAATAATAGTAATGTACTTGTTTTGGGGATGACATTCCTATCAATGCTGCTTCTGGAAGATTATGACTCCTCCACCAATGTTGATGTATACAGCTAGTGGAATATTATTTGAAATCAAATTATTTTAAAACCAAATATGGCTATTATAGAATAGAATAGAATAGAATAGAATAGAATAGAATAGAATAGAATAGAATAGAATAATATTATAAAGTTTGTGGACATATTTACTGGAATATATGTTCATATGGTTGAAATTAAACATATTAATTACTGGAAGATATGTTCATATGGTTGCTTGATTGTTTAGTCCTAAATATGTTTACTTGGCATTGCCACATTGGGTTAAATTTACAAGTAAGCAGGTATAGGGCTGATTACTACTACAATGCCTCCCAAATATAGATATATTTATATTAAAAACATGAAGGACAAAACTCTGCCACATAAAATTAGAATCAGTAGCAGGAGTTGGAGCTCACTCCTGAAAATACTATGGACAACCAAGAAAACAAATGGATCATCAAACAAATCACCCCAGAGTTCTCACTCAAGGCACAAATGACCAGGCTCAAATTACCCTACTTTGGATGTATTATGTGAAAACCTAGCTGTCTGGAGAGGGTTCTAGGGTAGAAGGAAAAGAGAAGAAGATGACCAGCACCAAGGTGGATGTATTCAATTACATGATGAGTGCACCATTGGAAGACATGAAAGACCATGTTAGGGCTTCCAGAGCAGGTATGGCAAACTGAAGACTTTTCCCTGAAAGCTGAGCCAATGACTTCAGCAAAGATCAAGGAACTTGTGAGTAGACCAATCCCTCAGAACCTCCCTGGATAAGGAGAGGATGGGAAATTGCCTACATGGGCTCTGGACAGCTGCTTCTCATGAGTAGAAAGCAGGACAGTGGTCATCTGTGGGTTTGAGTGCCAGGAGATAAAGGGATTAGCCATTTTGCTTGCAACCGTGTGGTGCCTTTTAAAGGACACTAAGTTTGTAAGCCTCACTTTCTAATCACTTTTGGAAATTGCCTATTAACCATCTTACAGCTATTAAAAACCTTTGGAACAACACATTTGAAAAGTCATCAGGTGAATTTATCTTCAACACTGAACAAAAAAAATAAATATAAGCTTAAGAACTTAAAGAATTTGAAACAAACAGCAAAAAGCTAAATAAGATTTTGATCTAAGAAAGTTATAAACAGATTAAGGGTCCAAATAAATTTGGAATATGAACTTTTACTATAAGTTTTTGGAATTAACTATAAAAAATAAATAGCTTCTTGTGGGAAACAGACTTATTTTGGCTATCCTGGCTATTATAAGTCATAACAAAGATAAGTTATTTTATGACTTTAGAAACCGGGCACATTAAAGGAGATCTTTGAAGAATGGAGCCAGAAATTAGTAACTACAATATCAACACCGTCAGTAATGATGTCTGCTTCTACGGATAGACTATGTCAAAAAAATGTTAATGAAGGAATAACAAATGAGGAACAAAAGAAGCTTGTTAAAGCCTTGAAGAAATCTGTGCAATGGGATAAAGAAGAATTGAAGAGAAATCAAACCCTATGACAAAACTGGATTCAATTAAAGATTAAGACTGTTAGAAGCAAAAGGAAGGAATATAAAGTTGGTTTATTTAATCAAGGTTAAAATAAGACTTTTTCTGCAAAGTTCTGGCAAAAAAATTATTGACTTTTTGCTGATATCAGATTGAAAAGTTGATGTTTTATGGATTTGCTTGTAGATAAGGGGTGGGATTTGGGATGAAGACATATCTGTTTGTAACTTTATGGGGTAAAGAGTTATTAAATTTGTTTATACTTGTTGTGATGAAGGTTGGAAGTCACTTCTTTATATATTTATTTTCTTTTTCTTTATTATATTCTTTTTTTCTTTTTCTTCTTTCTTTTTCTTTTTTCCTATACTTTTTATTCTTTTTCAAAATTCTCTTCTCTTCAACTCTTCTAAGTTTAGTTTGTATTAGCTTTTACTATTGTAATCAAGATTCTTAATAAAAATTATATGGAAAAAAAAGGAAGACCTGAAAGACCATGTTAGGGATAGCAGGAGAAAATCTGTCTGTTGTTGTCAGAAGTTGAAAATTACTTCAGGGCACATAATCAATAATAATAAAAAAATCATCTGCCTTCAGTTCTGACTGCTAAAGTCTAGTTTCCTGGGGGGGGGGGGAGAGAGAGAGGGAAAGAGGGAGGGAGGGAGGAATGACATACCAGATCAAACTTGATTACTTGTAAATATGCTTTTGGAATAAGTCAGAACTGGAAGTACTAATTATTTGTGGGATTATGTCTTAATATTTCATAAATTGCAATACATAAATAATGACAGAAGGGAGAAAAAAGTCTGAAGAAATACCAAAAGCTGTTTTATTTTGAAACATCTATAGTATCTCAAGACATAATGTCACAGTGTAGGCATTTACCTGAAAGCATGTCACTTTGAATGAAATACAGCATATGCCCAGGAAAAAGGCTTCAGATTCTGTGAAATCCCACTTGCATTTAAAAGCAGCCCAAATGGATTAGTTATCCTATCATACTTCTAGGATTTGTTCATCAATTCTTCAAGGAAAAAAGAATACCATATTGTAGAACACTCATAATTCATTCTCTAGGTGACTTATAGTCCTCTTATGCAAGCAAGTTCAATTTGTATTAGTTTTAATGTTCAGCTGCAAATACTTTCAAGCATACAAACTTCTGTTTGGAGATAAGTTTCATTCTAAGCAGTGTCCAAAATGTGTTCTAAAAGAAAAGTACTGTATTTATGTATGTGAAACAGGACATTTTCTACTTGCTTCTTGTAATGAAAGAGGTATTAAGAGTAGATTCATGAATAAGATAGCAGTTACTAGCTATGTTGGATATATAAATATGACACTAAATACCAAAAGTTGAATAACACTATGAGAGTTCTTGAGAAAATGGCCTTTTAAATAGATTCAGCATGACTCTTCTTAATTCTTATGTTAGCACAGGTATTATTCTAATATGTTCAACACAATATAATTTATTTTCCAAACAGATGTATTCCAAATGGATCTGACGTCACTTCAGTGATAAGCCCCATCATTTCAAAAGTATTATCCATATTCAAAATCTCAGTTTGTTATATGAGTTTCATTTAATCAGATATAATATTTGCAGTTTAGTTCAGAGTTTCATTTAAAGCACATGGATGCCCCAAAAAGGAATATTAGACAAAAAGCTTTCTATGCGTGTTTGTAGACCTGACCTTATCTTTATTAATAAAAAGCTAAAATGACTTATATTGTCTTGAAAAATACTTGCTTACTACTGTACTTGCTTGTAATTCCTATAAATCAAAAATACCGATTGGATTAATTGCTGCAAGAATTTCACATGAGAGCTTGCCTCTTTGCCTTGGTATCAGTTTCATTCAAGATCAGCCCCGAACAAATTCCAAAGAAATGTCCTGATGGAAAGGTGCCCACAGAAATGACAATTCCTTCAATGACTCATTTAGGACATAAAAGTTGCTGGGTCACAGGAAATAACTTTGTGTGTCCCCCTCTCCATTCTAGAAGGGCACATAGAAGGGCTGATTTTCCTGCACAGTTGCTGTTTTTTGTGGAACTTGGGAGCCCTCATTTCCAAGGCATCAGCTGAGCTCAGCTACATCAAATAAACTCAGACTGTGGAGCAGAAAAGAATCAGTGGAAAAGAGCTCCCCATTTTGTATTGGCAATCATTTACTGAACTACAGTCATGGCAAAGAACTTTTGAGTCCAAAGGCATTAACATCATAATTTCAGAATATAACATAACAGATTATTAACAGATTATAACTTCAAATTATTAATCGACAAATACATTACTTATTGCAGGAAAGCATTTTAAGATGGAGAACTATACGTTCTCTTTATGAAGTGAAGCTACAGAATCAACTATAAAGTACCAGCTTTAGAAAATATTATTCCAATCTTGCCAATAATAGTTCTTTGTTATTACTAACCTGACTGCTAACATTAGCCCTGCAAAAAATTACTATCCTGTTAGAAGGGACATCGCTGAAATGTCTATAATTACTGACAGATTTATCCATATGCAATATTACTCAATCTTCCAGAGCTTCTCCTCTGATACTTTGTTTATTTAGATTTAAAGGCTGCCCAGTTGCAGAATGACTTTGGGCAGCTTACATTTTAAAAGAGTAAAAACAATAAAATTTCCCTCTGATACGCAGTTTGGGAGCTCAGTGCAAAGAGGGATTCAATTTTTTTAAAAATGCTAACTTTTCACATTTGCTAACTGAATGACTTGGTAGGGAACTGCTTTTTTTTTCAAGGATCAATATGTCCTCTCTCAAAACAGAATGATCCTAATTTAAGCCTTCTGAATAGATACAAATTCATGGGAGAAATGAGGGACAGAGACACGGATGTATAACCTCCTGTTGCTACGATCACATCTCTTAGTCAACAAACATCTTTTTCTTTGTGTGTAGAGAACCTGTCTCTTGCAAATTGAATTATTTATTTTTTCATTCTTATTTCCAAGAACTTTTGATCCTCCCCATAGTTAATTTATACAATTTTCCACTCATCTTTCCCAACCCATTCTTTTTTCCCTTGCTTTCACATTTTCCAATTGTTTTAAGTCCAGACATTTTTCAAC
Organism: Liasis olivaceus; assembly: GCA_030867105.1. Taxonomy (NCBI): domain Eukaryota; kingdom Metazoa; phylum Chordata; class Lepidosauria; order Squamata; family Pythonidae; genus Liasis; species Liasis olivaceus. Next base: position 45,614,105 of record CM061355.1, on the reverse strand, counting down.
TATGTTAGTTTCTTTACTTAATCCTTCATGAATAAATCCTGCTTGCAAATCCTTTATTACCCACTATTAGCTTCTACTTTATGTTACCTATTAATAGCCTTTTTAACTGTGTAAATAATTGTAAATTATATTGCTGTGTTTGCCTTCTTTTTGTCTTTTGCCCCATTATATTTTGGAGTACTGATAGAATTGTGTTTATGTGTATTAATATATTAAACACTAATTTTTATGAACGTTGGTGTGCTTTATCACATTGTAATGGTTTAGCTTTTGCCCTTTTCTGGTGAAAAGAAAATAGGTTATGGGCATTTTAATAATCCAGAATATAAAGGAATATAATTCAAAAGCCCTTGTACCTATTTTTATTAAAATTCTTAGCATTTACCAATTTCTATGAGATTTGTCAGGCTTCAAGCCTTCATAAGGTTCTAAGTTTCCTGCAAAATTCATTCTGGTTATCATGGATTTGCTTATCTATGCCCAATAATGGGAGGCTAGAACTCCAGTTGTCCCTTGTAGGAATCAGTTTGAAAACATTGGTTTAAGTGACTAGAGCATGCTGGCTGGGGAATTCTGGAAACTGAAGCCCACATGTCTAAAAGTTGCCAAGGATGAGAAACCTTGATCTAGAATATAGACCTTCTCAAGACATCCCTGTTTGAAAAGGAGAAGCAGCGATCTGTACGGAAAGGAAAACTGAAGGCAGAGACATCACACATAGCCTAGTGCCTCTTGCACATATTTTACAGCATATTTGGGCTAATGATTAAGACTTCTTGCACCAGTAAAGTTTTCTTCCAGTGAAGAGCAAAAAGATACTTTCATTGACAAATCTGGATGAAAGAAGTGGGGGACACTTTCAGAGAAATGGTATGGGAAAAGCCATTGATACATCAATGATTATATAATATATGCAGAATATTCTGATTTCAGACCTTCATATTAGGTAGGACATAATCTGATTCAGTAGCATTTTTCAGCTGTTACTCTAAAAGCACATGGAGCAGATGCTTGACTTTTCATGTCTGCTAGGTCTATCCATTATGTCCCTTCACCATATAGCAATGACTTTATGTGGATATATACTGTACATTAATATGACCTATGTGTGACATTAACAACCCTGAACAGGCAAAATGCCAAAATACATGTTTGTTTATTATGCAGCTTGCATATGGGGGGAATGATCCTATTCTGTACCACTAAGCACATTCTAAATTAGGCGGAGGTAATGGACATACCTACCCTTACCCTTTAAACTACTTTTGTTCTGTGTATACCAGCTCAAGAAAATCCTGTCTAGACTGAGACACTTTGGCAACAACTTGAAAAATATTCCATCTGGACTGCAACTTACCATGTCCTCCCACCTCCATTACCCTCCCACCTTTCTGTTCCATGAAGGCAAATGCCAATTGCTTTCATTCCTGTGGGAGGGTCTTGCTGAACAAATATACTGCTATTGTATGTATACAGTAGATGTATCTGGGGAGAGAGAGAAAAAGTGAAAATTATGCACACACATGGTTAACACATAATACATATATATACAGGATAGCAAACAGGTTAAAATAAATTCCCCTCTTTACATTTTGTTCCACTGCAACAGGTTCTATACTTCCCTTTTTCTCAACAGAGCTGAATTAGAGAAGTTTGCTAGTTTAAAACCCCTGGCAGAATTTTTTTTTTTTTAAATTACTATCTTTCTTTCCTACATAGTTTTTTCCTCCCTCCTGGGCTTTTTTTTAATGTCTGCTTTTCCAGCCATCTGAGACAGAAAGGTTTCATCCCCTGCTCCCAGTTAGCCCATTAAAAAAAGAAAAAATCCCCAAGGGAAAACTAGATACTGAAGAAAAGAAAAATAATATTTTTTTCAAGTCTCAGGTTTTGAACCACCAGCCTTCTCTATGCTAAATGAAGAGAATAACCATGGATTTACTTCAGCTCTGCTGGTAAAGAGAGATAGCATATCTCAGAGTGAGCTGTAAGCATGGGCTTAGTTAAAGGGGCAGTCACTTACCTGCAAAGTAGCCAATGAACTGTTGAGGTTCGCCTGCAACAGACTGAAGCGCTGTGCCCCAAATAACAGGAAAAAATATATTTAGGAAGTAAAACAGAAAAATGTATATCCAAGTTGCTTTGAATGGATGTGGGGTGGTGGTGGGGATAATAGAGGGCAATGTTATATTTCTGTCCTCCAAAATAGTTGCCTGCCTATTCAGGCAGTGGGACAACTGGGCAGTGGGCATAAGCCATTCTTTTCTATTAGTGTGGTGAATTCTGATAATTGTGGATTTTAAAAAATCCAGATCCCAACAGAAAAGCTAATATTTATATATGGTAGCCTAACCAGCAATGTAGTAAATGCACAAATTTCCAGTGGAAGAGGAGTAAAAGTAATTGCCAGAAATAGACTTGATTGTAATACTATTGGACCTTTCATTTGTGCTACAGCTACAAGAGGCTAACACGTTTTATTCAGGACATGTTACCTGCATATATTTTACAACAGTTAGAAACACACAGGAAGAATTTTTAATACTCCGAATATCAAGTCCTCTTGTTCTTTTCAAGATTACTAACAGGACTGCTGCTATTAAATATCATGCCTTTATGTCCTTCCCAGTATGCTAAAGAATATTCAAAACCAGGACTATCAGCACTTAGATTCTACTAAAAGAAGTTGTTGAATATCTTCCAGATACATTTAAGCGAGAAGAAACAGTTGTTACCTGATGGACTAAAGCCATAATGTTGGGCAAAATAGCCTAAATTTAGAATCTAAGTAGCAAAACCTGAGTGAAACACTAGAAAATCTAACAATTCAAGCCAATAACTTAATAATTCTTTTGCAGAGAAATTTTAGCCTGAACATTAGTTATATGAATATTGGCAATCAATTCTGTGTATACATTTTTACACAGAGTTCTATATATCCAACCAATGTTGGTTGCTTCTGGTCTTTTTGACAAATATGGATAGAAACTGATAGAGCTGAAGTATCATTTATAGCCTAGATATTACATGACTCACCAATGAAAACTGATCCCCCCAAATGCTAATTTACTTCCTTTCTCTCTCTCACTCTTTGAGACTAATACAGAAAGCTGGAAGAATAAGCTGAAAAGCTTCCCTTACATGGAAGCCACATACTGTGAAATTTTGTCATCCCGCCTCTCCCCACTCATTTTTCATGAGCAATTTCCATTCTGTTGTGTTCTCTCACAGATGGTGTTCTGGAGATATGAAAGAAAACTAAGACTATTTTTCAATCTGTCACAAAACTATCTGTAGGAATGAGTGTAGACTGTTGGCTTATAGACACAAAGTCCTCTAAGGAGTACTGTCACTAAGGAATGCTTTCATCCTTGGTATTCTAAATTAACTGAAATATAGGGACTATAAATAAGGAGGCAGCTCAGTTTTCCATATTTTCCTCTTCTTTTTGCTGGAAGCATATGCATTATATGAATTTGGTTTAGCAATTCTAACTGTATAGGAGCTTAATGTTGAATGGTTGGTTCCTTGCTTATCTTCTTTCACTTTGATCATCAGTTCTCCCATTTTCCTTAACTCCTTTGCTATTTCATGCCCAAGCAGGATCATACCCGGTTAGTATTGGGAGGGGAGACTACCAAAAATACTAGGATTGTAGGCTAGATTGTGAAGCTAGAAAACATCCCAAGAAGGCAATGGCAAATCAATTCTGTATTGTTTCCAAGAAAACAGCAAGGGGGTCATGAAGTCAGTACAAGTCAAGCTCAACTTGAAAGAGTTTTATCTTTGCATTGTATTATTCTGATGTATACCTCAGCTTTCTCACTGGGGCACTTGAGGTAGTTACTAATTTAAGAAGTATTAGCACTTAAAAGTTATTAAAAGCAGCTAAAATTATTATTACTTGAAAAAGGTTGGAAGAGGGTCCCCATTTGTTTCCTTAAAGTAGAGAGTGAGTACAAATTAGAAATCCAAAGAAGGTCATTCCATAATTTGGGATGACATAGGAGAAAGACCTCTTCCATACACTCAATTGACATGCTTTTGAAATTACAGGCATCTTTAAGAGCATCTTACTTGCCAACCCCAGTCCTGGGCAACTTTATACCAAGACAGGTGTTCTGTTAGATATTAAATCTCTATAATAAGGAATGATAAAGCAAAGCATCCTACTCTACTAGGAAATAGGTTTTCATTTAATATCTGGAGGCTTTTTTCTTCATTCTTTTATATTGTATAAATAAGAAACTATTAGGATTTATTCAGGAGTATATTACAATTTCCTACTTTTATAACCTTAATTGCATCTAATAGTGGCAGCACAAACATATCCATTTATTTCTTTAATTCCTAAATATTTGATAACTCATAAATCAATTACCCTTGTGTTCTAAATGTTTCTTGTTTAAATGTTTCTGTAGAAAATAAGGATCCAGTATATTTATTTTATTAAAGTTATGTCCACTTTTCAGAGAGATCCTTTCAGAAAGCAGCTGATTTTTAAAATATTTATTTATTTATTTATTTATTTATTTATTTATTTATTTATTTTCATTTGTATACCACATGCCCCCTACCAGCAAACAGGACAATCAAATCAACAAGGACAGAAAACGTTCACTTCTCAATGATTGTGCTGGCTGGCACAACTGAACTGATAACAGGAATAAATAAAGTCCCTGGCCTGCTACATTTAATTGAAGTTGGTGCTGTTGCTCCTGCTGCATGGAAAATAATGAAGATGAGAAAGAAAAACAGAAATGTATAGGACCCAGTTCTCAAGAATTCTGTTTACTCACAGCCCATATGGTGTGGAATAAACACAGTGGGCTTTCTATACTAGAATGGTGTAGTTTGTAACCTTCTTTCCTAGCTAAGTCTTGATTGCAGCCTTTGTATAAGCATAAAGACTATGTTGTTTATATTTCTATATAACACACCAAGAGAACTCCAGAAATATTTCAGTTATCGCTTCCAACAAAAAGCACTAGGAAAGGGTTTTCTTATAATCTAATCTTCTGGGTTCATGTCACTTCTGAGTGTGTGTGTGTGTGTGTGTAATTCTAGAAAGTACCCAGAAGTAGGCTTTGAAGATCCGCAGTCTACTGCTGTTCTCTAGATTTCTGTGGGTAATTCCATGTAATGGCTCCTGAAAAGTACAAGGTTCCAACAGAATACTTTCAAGAGTAAATTACATGCCATCTGAGTCACTCTGCTGACGAATGCCTATACCATGGTAAAATATCAAATATTCTTAATGCAGCAGATGGCTTTTAAAAAATTCTGTCATACAAAATATCACTTTGCTTGCAGCCTTTCCTTTAACATTGCATTTTAGCATCCTATGCATATTGATGGTTTTCTGAAATGAATTTAATGGCTTTAAAATGTCAGAGAATGTTTTTCTTTCGGAACCTGCCTTTCTAAACAAATATATTCTTAAAGTTTACATGGCATTTTTAAAAAAGAAAAATCTATACGCTGATCACCTTATTTCTACAGTATTGAGAGGAAATGTACCTCTCAGTCTGATTCTCCCATCCAAGTCTAATAATATCACTAACATCATATTTAACAGGAATGCTGGAAGGGGTTCAGGGGAGAGAACAACTCATGTGAGCTCATTATTACTGTGTCTGTGTGTGAATAGTTTGATAATTATTTTCAAGCAGCAGCTTTCTTTCCCCCTTTTAAAGTGACATTGTTTGGTATGCCCAAACTTTCAGACTTATCACCTAGATCAGTGTTGTCCAAACTTGGCCACTTTAAGATGAGTGGACTTCAACTCCCCATGCTGGCTGGGGAATTCTGGGACTTGAAGTCCACTCATCTTAAAGTGGCCAAGTTTGGACAACACTGACCTAGATTCTGTGGAAGCCCCCAACTCCAGTTCCATCACTCCCCCTCTTTCTGTGCCTGTGCATGTTAACAAATCAGCAGCTTCTTGGTATCTTATTTGCGCAACAATATAGCTGTACATATATACAAATATATATATATATATATATATATATATATATATACACACACACACACACACATACATTATCTATAATGTAACAGATATAAATGCCAGATATAGATTATATTCAATTTAAAAGCAAATTAACTCTCCAAAACAAAGCAGTTATATAGAAATGGAATCCATTCACATGACCAGGACTTATCATATTAGTATCTTTAGCAACATTACCATAGTAATGTGTGATGTCAACCCTTAATCTCTTCCAAGGGCCTTTACACATCAATATGGTGTCCTATACTGATACTTAGGTGGAAACCGGAGCTGACGGAGTTACACAGAGTGAACAGGTGTACCTAATTGTCACTGACTTATTCAACTTGATCTCTGGTCAGTTCATGATCCTTTCCTGTAAACTAAGCTACAAAACACAATTAAATCCCTTGACAGTGAAATTACCCAGAGGCTATAGGACTATATAATAACAAAGGCACCAAACAGGTATTGTTATATAGATTTAAATCTAAGAACTGTGTGACAGCTAAAAAATACTTCTTAAATCCCAGAAAACTTTCAAAGCCACTGCACAATCTACCCTCACCTCCTACTCAACCTAAGAACTGCTAAAAATGAAAAGACATTATGAATCTCTATAAAAAAGAGCGGCTTTCTGACAGCAATTAATACCATTGGTTGGAGCCAAGGAGTCAGCCCTATTTGTTCTGAGTGGCCAGGTTTAAACTCTCCCATAGGCACTTGGCAAGGTGGGAGTCCCCTTTCTTATCACTGTTTAACATCTCAGATGAGGTCCAGATACCTACACACATATTTGAGGACTATTTTGACCTCTGACAGCAGAAAACTGATAGCTCAGCAGAAAAATGTCAAAGCATCTCAAGATGATTACATCCCAGCTGAGCCAATTAAGGCAATGAATCGGGGTATTAAGCTTGGCTTCAATTTTTACCAATATCAATAAATCGTCCCTCATTCCCAGTGACCAGAGATCAGCAGTTATCATCTATATATTTAAACAAATTAGGAAAAGCATGCAAAGTATAGTTTCTGGAATTATTTCTATCCCCTTAAAAACAGCTCTACTTTGGATCACATGACCAGGAGGGAGGGGTCTTAGGATGGAGCAGTCGGCAGCCTTCTAAACTGCTGCCTAACTGCGTTTCTCATAGGAATGCACGAAGGATTTTTCCTGGAATATTTTTCTCAGATCTATCCCATTGTTTAATTCAATCTTTCTTTTGGTGGATTCTCTGTGCCCCCTGCCCCACCCATTTCAGTCCTGTTCTGTTTGGTTTTTAGAGTTATTCTGCTGATGGACAGACTCCCAAGTCCCTTTACATAATTTCCTTCAACATTTCATTGGGGAGAAAGACTAACAAGGAGGGAAAGCATTCAGAGCCAGACTTCAGAAATTCTTTTCAAATCCTTTATCAGCTGTGCCCATAGGAGGCAACTGTATTTTCCTCTGTATAAGAAAGATCTGTGTTTTGTGGCCACCAGGGACGCACTTTTTCCCCAAGTGTTTTGCCACAGCAAAGTGTGGGCGGTGGGTTCATGGATCCGAAGGCAACAAACACACAAACAATGTAAAAGCTGAAAGGATTTATTGAACAAAGCAAAGCACAAGAATAACAACTTTTAATTGCAAAATGTAACAAAAAAATATTCACAGATAACAAGAAATGGCAACATTTAAAAGAGGAATATGAATACAGAATAGAATCTCATGTTCCTTAGCTGATGGGATCCCTGCTCTCATTAAAGGCAACACTGAACTTCCCCCAACTGTATCAGCTAATATACAGTACTTTTTCAAGGATTTAGATCTAACCTGAAGCTCATCCCCAGGAAGTGTTTCAAAGCTTATATAGTATATTATTGCAATTACTTATACTTCTAATTAAGTATATTCATTGCTTACACTTCTTGTCCATTAGCTATCAGAAATTTATGTGAGATGGAACCAGTTCATGCATCACCTTCCCTGATACAGGTAGCTGGCCTTGAAGTTATCAGAATACTAACAGAAGAGATAACACTCTTGAACTAAGCTACATCAGAAGATGAAAAAAACAAAACAGCTAACTAAAAGAAGCACTGGTGGAGAGAATGGAAGAGGCACAGGACAGAGATTTGCTTTAAATATCTAAGGCTTTACCAAGCCATGCTATGCACAAGAATACATAAAGGAAGCCATTTCATACAGGAAATCAGAGAAGAAAATGGGGCACCCTATCTCCAACTCCTCACCATTACAGTAGTCTTCCTCAATAGCACTACACCAGGGACAAATCAAGGTGCATGACATGATGTCTGTGTGCATGTTTGTATGTGTGTGTGAAAGAAGGACTAATCAGGATGGGTGTCTATGTGTTACCTGTGTGTGATCTCCTTTCATGATGTCTGCATGTTTGTGTGCATATGTATGTGGCCAGATGGAATAGAACACTTAACGGGTAGACAAGGATATAGACCCTTTGATTTGTTATAGAAACAAAGAAACTTTTATGAAACAACTCCAGCAGCTCTCTCAATATGTGCACTCAATATATGTATTCTCAATATGCATAGTTCATACTGCAATCATTGTTCAATTTCTTCTCCTTCTTTCTCCTACATGTTGAATAAAGGGCTAAGAGTGACTCTATTTTGGTAAGAGGGTCATTTTTCTACCTGTTCCATGTTTTGGTATTGGCCAGATCTAGTAGCAGGCTGTTTGCTTTTGACCATGCAAGAACTAATTTTTACCATATAAGTGCACTGAGAAGCACAAGGTGGGCTACATATGCTCTGCTGTGAGTCACCTGAGCAGAAGGGAAAAGAGGGGAGCTTAGAATGGAGAAGCCATTATCATTCCAAGCTTCTACCACCTGGCTTTCCTGTAACGATGCATGGGGAGACATTTTTTCTGGATTTTTTTTTCATAGCCCCCAGCCAGATCTGGCCCATTTTCAAACTCAATTTTTCATTTTCTGGCTTCTTCTGCCAAACCAAATTAAGTCCCATTCTGGCAGGGTCATGACCCACTTTACATAATTATTTTCAACATTCTATTGAGTTGGCAATAAAAAGGCAGCAGAGCAGATTCTGCTAATTACTATCCTATAAGCATCATGAACATATTAATTGAATTATATGATGGGCTATGTTAGAAACTTCAGTACCGGATGGAGCAGAAGAACATTCTGACCAACTTTATAGCATATGATTCTTCCATGGGCCAAGCATTATTTTACAACATAAGTTTAAGAAATACTCTAGCAACCCAAAATAGAACTATATGCAACATTTGTCATTTTTAAGGAGAACTTTGATTCCATCTTGAAAGAAATATTGTGTTATAAGCTTAAGGCCTCTACCATAGATAAACATTTGCTCTTCATTATTTATAAGCTACACAAGCTTTCAAGTGAGATGCAAGCATAGGGAGATTCTTATATTTTAAATCCAGATCCAGAAAGAGGTTAATTTATTATCCCCTTCCTCTCTTGCCTTTCCATCTCTACCTTAACTCCTTAGTCAGATCCTTGGAAGCTCTGGACTTTCACACTCCTGAGATAAGTGGTAAAAGTTCATTAATTCAAGTTTACACAGACCATGCTGGGATTTTTATCATAAACACCCATCAGTCTCAAGAGAGCATTGAGGATCCTTGCTTAGCATTATACTGATGATTATCTTTTGATTAATGATCAGAAGATTACGATTACAGTGCTTGCCAAAGGCCCTAAGGTGAATAAATGGAACATTCAGGGCAACACTATTGAGCAAGTTGCAGTAAATGCTTTAAATATCTATGGATAGTATTTCATGCCTCAGGCAGTGCAGACGAGACAGCTGCAACTACCTTAAGGTTCTTCTATTTAAAAAGAAGTTGCTTTATAACTGTTGCCATCAAACTGTTACAAGCTATGTCATTGGATCACCTCTTATATGGAGCCCAGTTAAGTCTATATTCCAATTATAATTCTCTGGAAAGAGTTCAGTCCAAATTTCTGAGAGCAGTACTTTGAATCCCTAAGCATGTTCTAAATTTCATCCTGCAGCTGGAGGTTGCTTTACCTGGGATCCTACATCAACTTAATGACACCACTGCATTTGATGAAGTAAGCTGCAGCCTTTTTTTTAGTCTAAAAAGGTGCTTCTAGACCCCTTTTGATTGTTGGCTACCATAGACTAATATGGCTGTCTTCCTACCTTATGCCTTAGTAGTAATCTTGAATCTTTGCTTAAAATTTAACATTAGTCTAATCAGCTTGAATCCTCTAATAATCTCTGATAAATTTCATTTGGCCTCAGAGTATATAAACTGTGAACTTAACAGTCTTTCTCCAGAGTTTTTGCTCTCTGTGGACTATGACCAAATTAGAGTGTTCTTAAACAGCAAGATGGGGGAAGAAATAGCTGTAGTATAAAAGAAGGGAAGAAAAAGTGGAAAATAAAAATGGAATTAGAAAGGAGAAGTAACAGACAGGTAAGGGTGGGGAGGAGAAGTCCTGTACAGGTATTAAAGTACACAAAATGTTACATTTACCAGACAGACAGCTCCTCTCAAGGTACAGCTGATTTTCAAAGGCATTTAAATTTTTAACAGTAATATTTGCAGCTACTTTCATCTCCTCCTTAATCCTTTGTTTTCAATGGCTTCTTCCAGTCTATTGGGGAATATAAAATGACTCCTATTTGCAGGTAATTATCTGGGGAAAAACTTCCTATTAGGTGAATATTGTGATTATTTCATAAAGTATTGGAATTATGTTTTGAAACTTTTAAACCATTATACTTATAAAATATTTTATTTAAGAGAGCCTAAATGAAATGTCTGTGACTGTGCACAGGTATGATTATGTGCAAGGAGTTAGAGTTAAACTGTGGTCCAAGCTTGCAAATATTAATTTGTGCTTGAATGGGCCAAAATCTCAGTAAGTCAAGATCAGCTGCTAATAATAATCATAATCAGCCCCCAAGAATTTATGGATTTCACCGAGTAGAAAGATGTAATAAATCAAAGCTGCCTTATTTGGTCACATTTATGATTGTATAATATCTCTTTTGCAAACATAACTAGAAAAAGTAGAATTTTGCTGTTGGCATGGTAAGAACAAAATAAATCCTCCAACAATGGGTAATTGCTTAGTTACAGTATGTCTGTGTAACCACATAACTGAAATATATGTTGACTGGAACTGTTGAGTAATCAATGTTGGAAGTTTAACATTAAAAAAAAAATTAGGAGTGATGGTGAAAACTAGCTAAGTTGTGATAGATTGAATACATGTTGCATCTAAGGAAATAACTGTCATCTTTAATCCTACAATATAGGTTCTGAAAGAATTATGGTTTGCTTTGTTTTCAATGTTTCTCTACAAGTATACCACTTTTCCTTATTTACTAGGATAAATGATGTTATTTTTGTAGAATAAGTATTAATTTCTGTCTGTCAATTTATTTCATAGTATTAAAGTTGAAAATTATCTGTTAACACTAAGATTGATTTGGTTGCATAAGCCAAAATAACTACTAAATTGCAACAGGAAGAAGAAACCAAGCTTACCATTCTGCCCCTTACAGATGCTTCATTCAAAGCAATTGTGTCAATAAAAGGTATTTCTGATAGTGCTTTTACTACATTGTCATGGAAAAATGAGTGAAACAATACAGCTATTATTGAACCACAATCCTCCAAATCTGTGATCATTTACTATGCCATCAGGCTGCTAAGAGCTATACTTCAGCAACATTTGGGGGTCCAGAGTCCCCATCATAAGCTCAATTCAGTTTGTGAATGATCCTTCAGCCAATATTGCTGATTAACATTTCAGAATAACAAAAGGACATGCACCAAAAATTTTGGGTTTCACCTTCAAGTACTCCTGCATACATATTTTATAGAAATTGCTGTTATCACTAAAAAAAAAAAAAAAATGAAAAAAACTTACAAGTAAGCACAAACACATCCTTGATTAATTTGTACCACTTGTAATCTAAAGAGGGAACACATATAAAAGGTATTACAAATAATATTACATACTTTCTTTGTGATCACTCTAAAATAGTGCAGAACAAGATTTCATGCTAAGTGAACATTTGATCTAAGTCTCCAGTCCTTCATCACAGTAACACTATTTTACTGAAAATTGGAGAACTAAAATATTCTGAAGAAAGACACCAATTTTCAGTTCTGTTAATTATAATGTTCTGGGAGGAAAAAATCCATTGGAAAATCCATTTTCTCTTTCCCTTTTTTCTTACTCTCTGGCACATTCCTCCGTCTCCCTTCTCTCTACTTCCCTGTCACACCATAGACTGGGTTTCATTGTTCTTGCTAAAGACTTTTTTGATTTTGAGATCTAATTATTCTGAGAAGCCTAGGTCAAAGGCTGAAAAAAAAAAACTACGCAGAGGTCAACATGCAGAAATATGTGTGAAAGTTGCTACTTCTGCTTTTACAGGCTAAGTAACAATTTCATTTATAATGGTTCGTCAAAGCTTCTTAAACCACATGCATATGTAAATATGAAGAGCTATGGGCTGAAGCAAGAGTTATGTTAAGATTGTAAAATGTATGCCCAGGTTTACTCAAATATATGCATTATTTTCTAAGAATGGATGTTTCTGATAAGAATCTCAAATATACTTAAGAATATGAAAAAAAACCCCTCATTTTAAATTTATTGTGTAGGATGACTGAATAATCAGAACAAAAATTAATTGTCACTAGAAAATTGTGCTTTTAAAAATCAAATACAATCTTACATCACCAAAGAGAAAAATGGGAAACTATTAGTTAATGCATTCAACTCACATTTTACACATACATGTGACTCTATGTGACACAACCTTTTTCACTAATAATTTTTAAAGCATCAATGAAGTGGTTCCCTTACTTTACTAAAATTCTAATTTTTATCAACTGATCAAGAGAAAGTTTTACCCTTGCTTTACTAGAGTTAAAATACAGTAGTATCTACCACAATAGACTTCTAATTCTGATTATAGATGGCAAGTAACAATAGCTAGTGTTAATAACCCATTTCAGACTCTCCCACTTCTGAATTGCCCCGGCTGATATATTATGCACTTACCTGAATATGCACTGTTAAACTTAATGCTTCAAAGTGACATGTATTGTAAGACATCAAATTCGAACACATACACATTTTCTTTAACAAATTCTGCCATGCTTTATGGACTTAGTCTTTGTAATGACTTTTTCCCCCTTCACTAACAAGTTATATAATTTGTCCCACACAGTCTGTCCCATATACTATCTCCGCCTGTAGTCCTTTGGCATCTCTCCCATTGGTTGATGTTGTTGTGCAAGGTGGCACTGTACTCTCAGATATGGATCTTCTATAATCCACATTGCTTGGATTATTTCTCAGTTCTTTCATCCTGGCTAAAAAGGTTGCAGTTTCTGGTTATCCAATGAGTAAATGTTCCTTATCCTACAGAGAGCCAAACCAGGAAACTGTCTTCAGGAAAGATCTTTAGGACAACAGTTCTTGCTTTATTGACACGTTTTTCTGGGCTAGCAATACACTGGTTAACAAAATGTATTGTCCTTATTTGTGAGTGAAATAATATTTTGAGGATGCTAATTGGCAAATAATATGTCTCATTCCTAAAATACCTCACAGCTCTTCCAGAAGTCTATCAATGACTGATCAAGGCTGGTTGGTCACATGAACATAACTCTTCAAAAGTTTGGAGATTTCAGTATGGACACTTTGGTTCTTGATGGATTAAGCAAGAAAAATATGAAGTGTTATTAAAATTTGGGTGGGGAAAGATAGCATCATGTAACCAAGGACTTACTAGGTATTCTGATGCCAATATAAAGACTAAATGAGTAATGTTCTTTCTTTCTTAGCTTTAAACTGGCAATGTGACTATTTTTAACTTGAACGCTTTCCTCTTCTTTCTCCAATGTGATTTCACTTCTTTCATAATACTGTTACCCCTGTGGAATAGAATAGATGGTGTTAATTTCCTCTCATGTGGAGCTAATAATTCCAGCAAAGGGACATTTTATATTGAGGATAGGATATAACCCCCCCCCCCCCCCCCCCACCCAGTACAGCTCCCAATATCTTACAGAATCATAGACTTGGAAGATATCCTAGAGATTATCTAGTTAAGCCAGATTCATAACCTGCATGTGGGGACAACTTCCAAAATTCCCAGCAAGGATGGTTGTCCTGTTCAGTGCAGACTGCCACTAATCCTTATAGAATGGCATTCTAATTTCCATTGAAGGGGAAAGCTTCTAATTTCCAGTGGAGGGAAAACCTCCCAAGGCATTTTTTTTTTACTGATGAAAACAGCTTTTTAGGCAAAAAGGTTTTTTCCTAATGTTCGCTTCATTGATTTCTAGTCCTAACTTCTGGGCACACTTATTCTACTTAAGAACTATCAGTCTCCTTCAAGCTAAACACACCTATAGTTATTTCAACTCTTCTTCATAGGTTGCAATTTGGTCACAAGTATAGTTGTCCTGCTCCAAATACTGCAAATTTTTCAGTTCTTAGAACTGGATGCAATGCACAAAATGCTGAAATGTGGAGCAGAACAATCTCTTTTGATTCTATCTGTTTTAGCTTATTGCTTAGGTTATATTTTGTAAGTGTCCTATTGCTTTAGCTTACATTTAAAAACAGTTACATAGTATGATTAAGTTGTCCCCTCATCCCCATGCCATATTTACAGCTATTCATTTTTTGAACCTAAGTGGTGGGATTTTATATCTGCTGGTTTTGGCCCAGTATTTCATTCTCTTAAGATAATTTTTATCTGTATTCTATCTTTCTTTACTGTTTTGTTGGAAATAATGCAACAGTGTAGTAGTGATCCACCTCCAGCATGCCAGATTTGGGTTTAACTGCCTAAAACAAATGAGTTGGGGCTGAAGAACAGGGATTTTCAGTACTGGCCTAGACATCAGCAGCATCCAGTCATCCCACAAACATACACAGTCACAAGATAAATGAACAATGTAGTTATTTTTATTTCCCATCAGACTTTTGCAAATTACACATAGAAAAATGGTACACAGATAACTAAACAAAGTAATAAGGTTGCCATGTTAGGAAAAATGCATTGTGTGTGTTGGTGGCATGTGCACACACAGATATTGCCTTGATTTCATAAATATATATTATGCCTTGAACAGATCCTATTTCAAGCTTTTTCTACACTTTTTTCAAGGTTCAATGAATTCTCTGTTTCTATAAACCTCACCTAATTTAAAATGATTCTTCCACATCTCTGCAAAAGATAAGTGTAAGATTTGAAGTCATAGGCTTGAAATGTTCTTGGATCCCTCCATACTAACTTTTCCTAGGAATTCATTCTAAAGTCCCAACTAATTTAACTACCAGTAGACACTGCATGCAGATGTAGCCTATATCTGAAACAGTTATTTAGCGTTAACGTCATTTGAAAAGAGGTGTAGAAAAAGATGCAATTAGCTACTTGGTGATGGATTGTTATGGACAAGAAAACTGGTGGACTATATCTCCTCAGAATATTATGAGATATAAAACATATAATTAAAACAATAAATTACTGAGTTTATTTCCATTTATGTAAATGCAAATTGTATTTGTGCTGGATGGAGTTAATTGTCTTGACAGGGGTACCAAACATAATGTATCTGAGAAAGGTAATGAGAATGTTTTATTATTCCATAGCTTTAGTTTGAGGTAGTAATTCATAAGATCATAGAAAATATATTGAGCTACACACATAAAAGTAATGGTCCCATTAGTTTGAAAGCACATTTATTTTGTCTATTAGACTCCTCATAAAAGCAGTGATTTGTTTGGGAACATAATACAAAGAGTACAGATTTTATAGGTAATTATTATTGAGGTGGGAAAAGTCAAACATATTGATATCGAGGAAAAAGTTATGACATAATTATTTCTTAGCATTTTCTTTTTATGTGTGCATGCGTGTGTGTACATGTGTGACTTTAATAACTGAACATATGGAGATTAATTTGAGCGTGGGAACCAGTGTGTATATCTCCAACAACTCTATATTACCAAAGTTTCTGCCGTACTTGTACAGATGAATTAGCTCAACAGCTTTCCTGTGTTATGGATGAAAATACTATAGAGCAGAAAAATATCTATTAACAATTATGTCTGTAAATTGTTTTCAGATTTTTTCCCCTAAGCTGAACTGAGTTGGGCAATTACCAAGCAATTGGAATCAAATATGAAATAGTCCAATTGTATGGCTGTCTATATTTTCCTTTCTTTTTTCCTGGCAATATCCTGCATTTACAACAGCTGCCTGATATGCAGAATTTCAATACTGAAGTTCACAAAGATGAAATCCTGCTGAGAGAACTCTGCCAATCAGTAATGAGCTCTGTAGCTATCTGTGAAAATGCAGCTTGTCAAATACAGTAAATGTAGCTAATATTAACTGTTTGCTGCATCACTTCAGACAACTCTGTTTTATTGAATTCCAATCTAGTGTTACTCACAGGTTTATTTGATGACTTCTAAAACTAGAGCTTCTCTGGGAAGTTCATCTGACATTCAACTATGAACACATTACATTATTCTAAGTCACCAGTTGATTTTCTTTTTGGGTATACATGAAGATATTTCAATTGGCTCTCTTGTGACATAAGACTGTTCAAAGCCATTACTTGACCCCAAGATCTACTGATACATGAATAAGCCAATGCAGCCTGAATAGAATATATTTTTGCATGTAGACCAATGCAAGGATGGAAAGGCTAGCATTCCCTCCCCAAGATCACAGGTCCTTTGAAAAATTCTTCCTCTTATCCTGTTTGAAATGAAGGCTATTTTAAAAGCTCATTGTCATGTTTATATGTAAGACACAAAATCTAAAATAAAAAAACTTATCTATAAATAAAGCTGCTTATAAATGTGTCCATTATAGGGTTGCTTTGTTTTAAAATCTTTAGTTTTCATGCTATCAGAAAAATCCTTAAATACAAAGTTTTCTAACTATGTCTTCTCAATTCCATTCTTCAATTCTGTTTAGTAGCAGTTTCCATTCCCATGCCCTGTGCCATGCTATTGCCTATGCCTAGAATCAGGCTACTAGTTAGAGATATTGTGTTCAGTATGGGAGCGAACCCTAAATAGTAGGTCCATTAAGGTAGTAATGAAAATAGCACTAAGCATGGGAAAGAAGAGCAGTTTCATAAAACTATATCCTGATTACTTCTGCCAAGCAGATGTTGGCAGGAGATGTTTCTCCTATCCACTATATCCAAGCTATACATAATTGAAAATACTATCATTTGTTTCTTCACCATTCTTGTAAGTTTAGAAACTTCACACATTATAATCATTTCTTCACAGAGAAGTTAATTTTCTCCAGGATCATGATTCGGAATCAATAACTCTGTGCCTATGAAGACCAGTCACACCCATAGTGTATGTTCTTCTGCAAACAAATTTATTTATTTTATTACAAATTTAATCAAAATCTTAACATATTTTAATTCAGTATATTATAAAACAATATACAATATTGTATGTATTGTATGTTGTAAGATCTTCTATGAGAATGTCAACATTTCTTTATTTTCATACATTATCTTGAGATTTTTTGTATTGTCAT
Source organism: Liasis olivaceus (assembly GCA_030867105.1). Lineage (NCBI taxonomy): Eukaryota > Metazoa > Chordata > Lepidosauria > Squamata > Pythonidae > Liasis > Liasis olivaceus. The sequence goes on along the minus strand of CM061355.1, from coordinate 45,596,512 downwards.
GTGAGATTTTGGTGTAGAGGGTTAAGACTATCATTATATTGGCAGCCTCTTCTGGCACCATGAGTCTTCTCTTCTTAGCTACTCTTTTCAGCACATTTTCTAGCTTATAAAATGTTTTAAGGTGTGATGGCCAACATAATATACAATATTCCAAGTATGGTCACACAATAAATTTATATTATATATTAACATGATTTATATACTTAACTCTTTTTATAACAAACCCAAACATGCATTTTTCTCAGCCTCTGCACACTGTCAATGACCATTCTCCCAATCTGGAAATCTCTTTTTTGGACTCTTTGTGTTGACGTTGGTAAAAGTGATCATCTCATTTTTCACTCTTAATAATTTAGAAATTACTTAAGAATCATTCATCCCATTAGTTTCTTGTATAACAACTGACATCCTTCCATTTATGAGGCAATACTTCAAAAGTGATTAATTTCTAATATATACCAACAATTCTGAAATAGAGAAAACTACATTAAAAAGTGTATTGTGTATAGTACCCATATATTTCAAAGGGAATTATAAAGGACAACTTTTAGGTGTATGGAACATGCCCAGGAGATACTGCAAAAGGTACATTATTTTGCTTTTTACTTCAAGATAATAACAAACCCCCCAATAAATTATTCCATGTAGACATTTATTATGGCAAACTATTCTTACTGGTAGGAAGTTAGAGACATTAATCTCTAGTCCCAGCACTGTCCCTGTGTGTCAAAAATGTCAAGATGGCAATTGAGACTGCTTGATTAAAGCCCCACTCTTTTGTACATATCAATATTGCAGGCATGTACAAAGGGGTGCAGCTTCTATCATGCAGTTCTAATTGCCATCTTGACTTTTTTGACCCTCTCCCTTGCCAGTACCATTGTCTACTCCTGCTTTCTTAAAAAGAAAGCAGTGGGTGATATTCTTTTTCTGAGTTCTATCTGTACAGAAATAAAAGAGGCTGAGGTAACTGTAACATGATTATAAATTTCCCATGGGAAGTGCTGAAGGGAAAGTCTTTAAATGGTGTAGATATACAGCACTATTCCCATATTAAACTTATTAAAATATTTATTTAAATAGTTTTTTTTTAAATCCTTGTGCAAATCAGCCAACTGTTTACAATGCTGGATTATTAAAACAGATAGTAATACTTTGCTCATTGATTATGTGTCTCTAAAATTACTCATAGCAAAAACACATCTTTCATAGACTTTTACTATAGAGAAACCTACAGTTTGGGGAGAGGGTTGCATTTATACTGTCTCATTATTATAAACAAGTAGGTGTCCATGAGAATGGTTTCTCTAACAGTTATGAATATCATGCATTGAAGAGCAGCTGTGAGGCTTTTAGATAACGTTGTATTGGTTTGCTATGTAACCTAAAATGACCCCACAGAACCTGCATGAATGATACGGAACACTATGCAAGTAAAATCTGCAGACCTCTCTATTTCACGGGTCAAAGTTCTTTCTTACATGTAAATGTGGCCTACCTTCTTTCTCCTTTTTTATGTTAAGAGAAATCAAATAACATTATTTCAACTGGAGGAGTAAAAATGCAACATTAAAAATGCATTATTTCTAAGGAATCTAGATAATTTGATTCAGTACCTTAATGTAATTCATTCACTTTTAATACTGAAGGTTTCCATCTAGGAGTTATAACAATTGATTGGAATTCTGCTATCTTCAGAAAACTCTGTTCTCAAAGGCAATTTTCAAAAGCCTGGGGAAGCCTTGCTGAGCTACAATGATCAGTATAGACAGGGACACTGAGCTGCAGATAGAGAGAATTCTATATATCTGTGATGTGTCTTTTTCTTATACTAGGAAGACATGAAAGAGAATTGCATAAATAAGTCTGCAGGATGTACCTATTTCATTGTTTTGATTTTTTCAATTAACCTAAATATATCTTTCATAAGGTTAAACCTAGCTGTATTCAGAAAAGAAACAAATACTGTAGTGCTTTCTTCATTCTTTAAAGGACTTTTCAGAACTAGCAAACTTGGGTCAAATAAGAATAATAGGCCAAAAAAGGAAATAAAAAAATTATAATAACAGCTCTGAAAGAATTCTTTATACCTATTTAGTTATATTGTCTCTGTTCTATAATATACCTTTATCATGTGTCTGCATTTATTTGTTTGTTTGTTTGACTTGTCCCTGCCCATCTCCCCACAATGGGGGACTCTGGGTGTTCACATCAAATTAAAACCATAAATACATAATTAAAAGTTATAAAAAGAGAACCACACTTACCCAGATAGAAAAAAGATAAAATTATTATTATAACCTCAAGCTCTCATAGTTGCTTGCCTTATGTAGGATTCTGCATTTGTGTGCACAAACACAATATTAGAACTGACAACTTGAAATTAATTCCATAGTTTGATAGGATAGATAGTCCCTTGTATTAATATAGTGACATAATTAATAACATGCATACTATCAGCATGTGCAAGTGAATATTCAAAACTTTTTAGTTTGACTTACCTGGTACTTAAAAGACTTCAGGGAGAGTAGAGTGTGGGGGGAGAAGAAGGAAATCTGAGAATGGAAATTATATATGTGTTCTATATATCACTTGGTGTATTAATAGTATAATGCATATTGGGCCTAAGTTCTTTGGAACTTCTCCAAATGATAATTTGTTATTTTCTATTATGATTTATTTCAATCACAGGCCGAAACATACATAAACATGAAACATACATATGCAAATAGTTCATAAGCTTATCATGCAATTTTTTAAAAAAAAGTATTTCAAAATTAAAATGATTGAAGTTTAAGTCTTACGGTCAGGCTTATAATTTATTTACTTATCGATTTATATAGCCATCCATCTTGCAATTTTGACTCTTGGCAGTAAACAAAAATAATGAATATCAGCAAACACTGACACTATTCTGTAACAACACAATGTTGCCTGATGGCAATCAACTCAAGCACATAAGCACAGTAATGCCAAAGAAAACAACAATGATGGGCTCACCCAACCCATAGGCCCCATGTCTGGGGGAGCATCAAGGTCTTCAGGAATTACAAAGTGCCAGCAGGATGGGGGCCAAACAAATCTCAGTATGGTGTTCCAAAGGGCTGGCACTGCGACAAAGAAGGTCCATACTTCCTGGATCCTGTCAGTTAGCACTGCTTAATAGATGGGACCTAAAGCATGCCCACCCTGCCAGATCTAGTGGGCCAGGCAAAAACAATTGGAGAAGGGCAATCCTGCATATAACTTGGCCCCGTGCTGTGTTCCTGCAAACTACCACACAAAACATAGCTGCTCTTATACATATATTAGCATCTGGGCTGGATAAGTAAAAAGAAAATGGTAGATTGCGAGTCACCTAAATAAGAGATGAACAGAAATTAGAGACTGGTGATTATCTTGATAAAGAGCGTATCTTGAGAACACATGGTCTACTGATTCTGCTACAAGGGCTTGTTTCCTTTATCTTCTATATTGCTCTGCAAAGGGAAATAAGTGCACCCTTCTATGTATAAAACACTTCTAGTAATTAATATATTTGGCTTGAGCAAGCAATTTATTCTACCAAAACTATAATAGCTTGAAACCCAAGTCACATTTATTTGGTATTCCATAGCAAAAATGCTTGCTTTAACACTTACTTTAGTATGTTCAACCTCTAAAGCCAAGAGTGATCTTGGTGAAAAGCCTTATGAACAGAGTTTAGCCTCTATTTGATGGCACCACAAAGACTGATAGGAATTAGTACTAAAACACCAAGTTGAGATGGGTCAAGACTTAACTTTAACCAAAAATTAAATGTGGCGTCTCATCTTAATCTTTAGTAATCTGACCTTTAATTTTAAAATAGTATTTGATATGCATTTAGGGAGACTATGTATTCTGAATTTAGAATATCGTAAACAAAATATTTATTTATTCATTATTACAGCTTATATGCCACTCTATTTCTAGAGATTTTGAGTGGTTTACAATGTTAATATAAGATTAAAACAAACAAAAATCAAGAATACAATTATAATCAACCCAAAGCACCACCGTTACCAGGAAGATACCCAATTTCTGCCACTTTAATCATGGATAGATGCCTATTAAGTACCTAGTGAATCTGTTGTTTGGGGCAGTTTGGACTTTTGCTATCTGCAAGATCAAAGGAAACAGATAATTATAGTTCTCCTTCTTGATTAGGAAAACCTATGTTCTTTCATCTTTCACTTTCCTTTAACCCTGTATCATAGTCTTCTCATTGCACCCCTTTAGTCAGAAAGTGTAATTTAAAACAATGGTCTTTTATTTTAGGTTTCCTTGACCTGGTATCCATTAAATCTGATGGACTTCAGCTCCTGACTTTCAACTGTGAATTTCAGAGCCTTGAATTTAATACTAGTGGTTGAAATCCAACATATGTGGGACATCCATCAGGTGAAAGAATAATCTCAGCCTTAAATCAGCAGCCCTAGGGAGGTACTAACATAAGATGTACCCAGATATGTAATTTTTAATAACATTGGCACTCATCCTATATTATACCTAAACTAAGAGCTCCATAGAAGACTTTGAATCCTACCAGCTATAGCTGCAGGTCAAGAGGAAGTGTCTAGAAAAATGGACTTCAGCAGCATTTAAATAATGCCTAGCCAATGATAGTGGTGGGAAGACATGCCTAAAAAATCAGAAAGCTTAAAGAAGGGGAACTTTCACAGGTCCCCCCCCCCCCTTCCTTGCTTCATCTGTCATTTGGAAGCAGTCCATACAGGTGACCAGAGAACATGGAAGCAATCAATGTTTATATTCGCGGAAAAAGCTGCAATTCAAATGATTGCACTGGTTTAGGACTGGGGTCCAACTTCCCTCTGACGCTGCTGGGAAATAAGACTGATTTAAATTTTAGGCACCGCGCTGTTTTCTTAATGGCAGCCTTCCCGTTTTCTTACGTCTCTCGCGCACCTCTTCTCTTGTTCTCTCTCACATACAAGCACTATGGCAAAGCTCCTCGGATGTAACTGTTTGGGCAAGACGAGAGGAAGTGACTAAACATGAAACAGCGAAAGTCGTCATCTCGGTTCTGACGGGGAGGACATAACAAGCAGCACCCGAACAATAAATCCGTCCTCCATCACCCCTATCATCAAGTGCCTGCGAAGGAAAACGGTCTGCAGCTTTCCCTCCCATGTTCCGAGTCTGTAAGTACCGGCCCGCCGGGTGGCCTGAGACAATGTCGCTTCGCCTCAGCCCCACCTCCTCTCCCGCCTAGTGCCCATCGCCCGAACGCGCTGGAAGCAACCTCCTCTGCGCTGTCCGTGCTACCGGAGGAGCCGCTCCTCCTTCGCTTCGGCGCTCTTTGCACCGGGGCTTCAGCCCACAGCCCACGAGCCACTACCTCAGCCCCGGGACGGTGGGCGATCCGACTCACCGCCACCCCCTTTTACGCGCTTGCCATCAACTCTCCCCCGCCCCGTCGTTTTCGCCGACCGAAATAAAGCAATAGCGTGATTGCCCGCGCGGGCGCCAGACGCCCCTGCGGGTACCTTTGTGGGGGAGGATCAGTGCTGGAAAAGAGGCGGGACGGGGTAGCGCGGAGGACGAGCAGAGTGGCTACCCACCACCCCGCTTCTCCTCCCCCTCCTCCCCAAGGGAAACGCTCGTGGCAAAGTCAACGACCCGGAGCCCGCCGGGCCTCATCAAACGCCTCGGCCCGACCCACACACGTAATGGAAACAAGCACGTCAACCGATCCTGCCCAATAAGAAGGCGACAGGAAGGCGGGGAAAAAGGCGCTCACCGCCCTTTCGGGCACCATTCCCACTCTCCGCCCCATCGCTCATGCCCCCCTTTCTCCCCCATACCAATGAAGGCTCCGCGTCTTCGAACCCCCTCCTCTTCCTCTAAACTGAGCGAGACCCTGTCACGTGACGGGGACCGGGCCGGTTCTGAGCCTGGCGGCTCCTGGTGTGCTTGGGGCGGGGGAGAGCGGCCGGGCACGGCGCGAGCGAGCGAGCGAGTAAGTGGCCACCCCTTCGCAGGAGGGCGAGGGGTGGATGGGAGACGGTGCTGTGCCTTTACGGGGCTTGGGGCGGGACCCGACGAAGCCGCCGGCTCCTTCCGTGGGATATTGGCCTGGAGAGGAAGGCGAGCGGAGCTGCTCGCACGCCTGCTCGCCTACCGCCGACCAACGAGGGCGAGGTGCTGCCAGGGTGTTAGTGCCGAGGGCAGGGCGGAGAATCCAGCTCCCTCCTCCGTTGCTGCTGCCGCTGCTGCCGCCGCCGTCTCCTTCCCCCTCCCTGCTTCGCGGGCGGGCTCGGCGGTGGCGGCGGCTTGCGCGTTCCGGGGTGGGCTGGGGGACCTTGCGCGGTAGGCGAGCGGCAGGCACTGGTGCCGATGGCGGCAGTCGCGGTTCTTGTCGCGTGTGAACCTGGGCGGCGGTAAAGGAGCCTGAGGTAAGGGGCGAAGCCCGTGGCCGAAAACTGGAGGGAGAGGGCGCCGCGACAGGGGACCTCGAACTGGAGAGGCAGGTGTCGGGGCTCCGCCGAGCGGCGCAGGCCGGGCAGGCTGGAGAACTGGCGAGCCGGAAGGAGGTGGGGTGATGAGACCTGGCTGGCGCGGCGGGGCCCGCTTGCGCCCTCCTCTGCCATCTTCGTCTCGGTGGGCGATGGGCGACCACGCTGGCCGCCTCGGAGCGAAGCGCCGCGTGACCTTGAGGGCACCCCGAGCGAGGCCGGCGGCCGATTGCGGCTGCCCGGCCCCCAATCCCCGCGCCACCTGGTTAGAGCGGGAGCGAACTGCTGCTGTCCCCGTGCGGTCCGAGCGCTCGCAGCTCGGTCCGCCGACGCGTCGCGCCTCTTGCAATGACCCGCCGGACCCCTTCGCACCAGGTGTCCGCGCCGCCGGGTTGGGAAGCCGATGCCTCGCCGTCCCCAGCAGCGTCGGTTTTTACTACCCCTTTTCGTGGGGAGTCAGCTGTTCAACCTTGTCTCGCTGGGGGTCGAGGTGCTCGTTCTGAACTTGAGGCTGGGCTTCTCTGCCTTCCTACCTGTAAGATCGTTGACTTTTGACAGTCAGGTATACTGCTGAAAAGGAAGCGATTGCTCGTATTCCTGCTTTCCCACCCAACACCCCGGCTGGTTTGTCGCGGTATTAATGTTATGTATTAATGGTAAAGGAGATGTTTTTATTTTGAACCGTGATAGAAGCATTTCAGAAGCATCCCTGAATGCAGCTTGAGCCGGTGAGGCTGGTCAAAACAGCCTTGGGTAGTGTAGACCTTGTCTGGTTTTTATGGCATGCCTGTAAGACCCTCTCTGGGGGCTAACCTATGAATACTGCAGCTCATGAATTTACCCTCACTTGGAGGTGGGGGGAGTGGAAAGGGAAAGGTTACTCCAAGAAGTAAAGGCACTTGGAAGATTGGTGGCTGAGACTTCCTCATGTATTCATCAACTGATATGTACTTTTAAGCCATGGAAATAAAAAGCCAAAATAGAGGAGAAACTTGAGATACTGAAGAGCATCATATATGAAAACTAACTGATAAAAGTTGGATTGTCTGACATATTGCTGCTATGTATTGTAACCACGTCTATTGTAGAAAAGACCCAATTTCAATAAAGCAAGGTAGGGTGCACCAAGTTGAAATAAATACCTATTCTTAAATACCTATTCTTCTGGCCTGTGTATTTAGGTGTAATTCTAATGTTAATAACCATTTTTCTTTTGCTGGTCTCCCTGTCCCCCCCCAGTAGATAATGAAACTGATGTGTTTTTTCTATAAATGTAAATATATAAAAAGTATGAAGGTATTTGCTGATATACAAACTAGTGAATTTTGCTTATTTCAGTGCAAATAAATACTGTAAAGCATTCAAGCTTGAGATATTCATGTAGAAAAGGCACCAAAGAACAAAAACTGGGAAATCCTTACTTGAAATTTCACCTTTTCCATGAACCTACTTGGTAGCCTTAGGTATACCCCTGTTGTAGCCTCAGCCTGCTCCCATCGCCTTCAGCCTTCAATATGGAAAAAAATAATTATATGTAAGAATTTTTACTGAGATAAATATAAAAGTAAAATATTTCTGTGAATAGAACATGAAAAATATGCATATTTTAAAGGATGGGAGTTGATGTAAAACAGCCAAAGCCAGATTCTTACACTGAGTTTCAAATCAAGTATATTTTGTACCATAGAAACACAGATATATGCCTTAACCAAAATGGAAATTGTGTCTTGCTGCTTTTGAAGAGCAGTTGTTTTTAAAAAGGTTGAACATGGTTTCTTTAACAAAATATTTGTAATAGAAAATCATGTATAACAATGAAGGGAAAGAAATAACATGCATAAAATACATTTCAGAAACTTACGCTGGTATAGATTTTGAATTATATGCACACATTTTTTATTCCAGAAGCTTGTCCTGCTATCAAATCAATGATTGTTGCACTGACAATAGAAATAATTTTAGCTATGTTTGAGTTAGACATTATAGTGTAGTAAATGAAAGGTGAACAAAAGCTTCTTAATTAGGAATTGATCTGAAAACTGCTATCTTGAATACCTTGATGCAGTGGCAAAGTGTTTTAAAGGAGTTGTAAGATAGGGAAGCTATTTTGCAGTATTGGTTATTAATTCTTTTCCTGATTATATAGAAGAGAGATTCATAACTTCTAAAAGCACAGATAATGGAGAATAGTACTATGAAACAGATGAAAGGTTCTCAGTTGGTATAAAGGAGATTGAAATATTTCATGAAACCTGATGAATTTCTGATTAGCAAGAAACAATATTGAAAAGTCAACATTTAAAATTCATTTTGTAGATGTGGCATTATGTTTATACACCTCCATCCATAAGGCTGATATGTGTTTTTGGTCTTTAAAAGTTATCTCTAGATAATACTATATATTAAAAATGTGCTAAGTACATATTTCTTTCAAGATTGTCCTCTGGTTTTTGGTAGTGATACAGAGTAATTATATATTTATGTTGTGGTTTATCTGCTAGGAGCCATTATTCGCAAAAAGTAACTCCACAGGATTTATATAAGTCATTGTATATTTACGATATAAGTATTTCAGTTGTTCACATGTGGATGTTACAGTCTTCCTGAAAGACTAAGTCAGGAATCATCTTTAATCACCTTAAAGATGCTCCTTCATTCTTTGCTGTCTGTAGGCGGTGGAAATAGTCAAATTGGAAAGTTAGTTTAACTAGTTGCAGATACATTTACAGGTTCAAGTCAGATGTTGGTTTAAGTTTTTAAAATCTTGAAACAGTTTTGGTCAAGATTATTTGAAGGTCTGCCTACAGTTTTATGAAACCACTAGTTTGAAGGACTGTTGGTCTGCCATTAAGGGTTTAAAAGGTTCATGGGGGACCTGATATAGGATCTTCTTGATAGTAGACCCTGACTTATATAACTGTACTCCAAAAGATCAGTGTTTAACTTTATTTAGGTTTTAAGATGTTGTTTCCACTATTACGTCTGTACAGCAATACATTTATTAAATCTGGTTTGTAGTAAATGATTTACTCCTTATTTTTTTTTAAATAATGCATGTTATGAACTTATTATGTTTCTGTAGAGTCCCACGTTTTATGTTAAAACTTATTGAAGAAATTTTAAAAATGAAAAGTGGATAAGCAGTACATGTTGATTATATTTGATAACATAATTGATTAGTTAGTTCACAAATGGTTCCAGCAGTTTGATCTATACATTTTTTGTGTTTGAGTATGACCATTCATTTTTAGATATTTACTGGTAAAAGGATAAAAACAGTTCAGTATAAAATTAACTGAAATTTATTTAATTTCTTATTTTTAAAAAATCATGCAAATCTATTTATTTTCTGAAATGTGTATTTCCCTTTACAAGTTTTCACTTGCTAAAATGTTGGTGTGATGAGGTAGGGGAACTCAATACATGTAATATGAATTTTCATTTGAAGATTGCATGAAGAAGTGCACCTGGAGATTGGCATGTCTTAGGAAACAAAATCAGGATGATGGAAACTTCAAAATAAATATTGAAATAGTGCATTAATTAAAGTATATAAAGTATATATAAAGTACAGGTCCAGTTGCATATGGTCTGATATTGGGAGTATATTATCTCTTCATTTTTCACTTCTGCTTTAAATTTTTTACTTTGAATAAGTAAAATTTATCTCTTACTTTTCTATGAGAATAATAAAATGGATTATCTTCCTATGCATATTGTAGGTTGTGGGCCAGATCCTTTCCAAAAATGTATAGGTTTCATTTGGTAAACTGTTATACATTTTATGCATTAGAATTAATGAAATGGTATACTTGATGGTGTTATAAATATTACTGAGTTTTTGGCATTCCTAACAGCTGCCTTAGCTCTTATTTGGCCTGTGTGTAATTTGGGGATTTTAGGAACAAGTAGTGGGAACAATGGCTACCAGAAGGAGGCTTTTTCACAAAGTAGTTCCCTTAGGGATTTGGTCAGTCACAAAACAAAAACTGGAGCTGAATGGTTGATGGGGATAAAAGGAAGTGACCTTGGGAACATTGGTGTCCACAGGAATCCTCATCTTTGTTCAGTCACAGATACACTAGTGGTATAGTTGTGCATGAAATGAGAAAATATTTGTTTCAGACCCAGAATAAGCAATCACATTCTGGAGATTTCTGCTGAAGTATTTTGCGCCAGCCACAATTTAGTAGAACTGAAACCCAGAACATTCTTTTTGTTCCTTGTTTTGTACAAAAGGGAAAAAAAATGGGGGGGGGGGGCTTGGGCAAGTAGGGCAAGACTGGTGTATATTGCTTCTTCTCTCCTGTTAGTTCCCAGCACAGAATATCCCACTGGCCCAGCCACCCCTCTGCCACCTCTGATAATGTCCCAATGCAACATATCCCATATGATGCCCTTCCTCCAATCTTCCCAGTTCCTCCCCTTAGTTGCCATTGTCCTGGCGCTTTCCCCCCCACCTTGCTTGGAGCCATAACTTCTCAGACAAAATAGTTCTGTTCCATTCTGTGCATGGACTAAAACATCCAAAACATGCATGTTTCAGCTTGGGCACAAGACCCATCCCAAGCCAGCTGTTCCATGCACCCGACATTTTACACATACTTATTTATCTTACTGCAATGCAAATTAGAGAAATGCCATATTATTTTTGTGGTAATTGAACTCAGATACCTATGTGGTTTCTTGGGAACCATGAGCCTGCAGATATTTTATTCAAGGCTTCACTATCAGATTGATACCTTTGGTATTACTCTCTGGCCTAGTCTTCTTGTTCCTGACTTAGATATTTAAGGAAGTAAAATAGTCAGGGTAGCAAAATATCCATTCTTGGGAAGCATATGTCATATTGCTTTCTGCTTTTTTTAAAAAAAATTATTTGTTTTCTGTTGATTTTGTGTCATGTTTCTATGTGGGGACTGATATAGTTATCATTATCATTATTAATATTGTTTTGATGGGTTTTAATTTTACTGTGGATATTTTAACTTTTATTTACGTAGCCTGTAAGCCACCAAGAGTTGTTTAATTGCAGTGAGGTAGAATTATAATAAAGAAATAAATAATATATCATCTGTATCCAGTTATGAAATACTTGGTGCATCAGAGTCAATTAGACAAGTGAAATCATTAAGAGTCATAATTTTAGGTTTAATCATTGATACAAATCTATTTTAACAAACTTTCTTGCACATGTAACATGTCTCTCTGTTGAATGCTTATCAAAAATCTCTATTCCCCATTAATCTTCTTTGTCTTTCTTGTTTATATTTACAAGAAATATAAACAAGTTTGTTTAATCATATTATATTAAATTGACTGCAATTGGTTGAATTCACAGAACATACTAAGTCAAAATCAAGGAAGCCATTGTTTATTGTACCATGTGAATGCAACTATTGCATTAGGAATTTTATTTACCTACCCCAGTAGAGAGTCCTCTTTCTACCTTTTACCCTTACTTTTCTTTGCATTCTGTACCACACTCTTTTTTGCTTCTGAACAAGATTGCCTGTGCCATTTCCCTCTGGTTTCCCTTCATAGGTGTGTCCTTGCATCTGTTAATCCTCTGTTTCTCTCCCTCAGTATACATTCTCATTTCAGAATCCCAAGTAATCCCTCTTTCATTTCTTACTGCCATATATCTTTATCTTTGTATATTTCTGCTCCTTCATTCTGTTCTTATTTCTGAGGCCCATTTCTGAACATACAGATACACATTGCCACTTACTGGTATTTGTACCTTAAGTCACAGTTGCTAGGTTACAAGGTAGGACCCCCTAGTTTATTTTACAATACTTCTTAACTTATTGTTTTGTAGGAACTAGGCCTTTTTCTTTCTGCTCCAGACCATTATCTCTCAACTTCCAGAACTCAATAACACACATAACAAAGCCTTTTCTTTTCCAGCAGTTTACTCGATAAGGGAACCCTGTGTTCCCAACTGGGTTGTCTCTGTGAAATGGAGATTTAGAAGAAAGTAGAAAGAGATTGGTAATAGTAGTACCTAACAGAACTGAATTATTTTACAGGGCTGTGCAGTCTGGTTTACTAATAAAAGCATAAACAATAGTTTTGGAATCACCATTCCCTGAGACCATAATTTACTTTGACACCTTTTTTGTGTGTGTGCCTTCAATTCAGTCTTGACTCCTGATGATTGGTTAGGTATGTCCTTGCAGTTTTCTTGGCATAATTTTTGGAAGTGCTTTGCCATTACTTTTTTCCTAGGGCTGAGAGAAAGTGACTGGTCCAAAGTCACCGATCTAGACTAGAACTTAGTCTCCCAGTTTCTAGTCCATTGCTTTTAACCACTATGCCAAGCTGGTGGTCTTAGATGCCTTTTTGATTATTAATTTAAAACATGTATACTTTTGAACATGAAATATAAAAATCCCCAGAATGATGGAAATAGGCTTACCAAATAATGAAAATAAAGCAATGCTTGCATTTAGGTTTACAGTCTAAAAAGACAGGATGCAAAAAGAGAAGGAGATGGCAAAGAAGAAGGAAAAGAATAGTCATTAGCTCTTAATGTTTCATGGTTCTTATAATGGCCAATTGTGATGCAAATAGGCTGCTTAGAATGTCCCTAATGATGCTGGCTGGCAGTTTCAGAGCACATGGCCCTTTGGTTTGTCTTCATAGTACAATTAGTTCCAGTTTCCCCTGTGAGTTGAAGCTTAGATGATAACAGCAGCACTGAATTGCTTAGCGCCTGAACGTGCATATATAGACATGCATGCATGCTTTGTTTTGAAACACCAATTATATGTGAAAACAAGAATGAGTGAATTGCAGACGTCATTGTTTCTTGCTAACTTTCTTGTATGTCATAATTTGTATTACATTATGTGAACATTTAGATATGTCATTCGGGTATAGCTGCTTACTTAAAATAAAATGAACTTTATTAAAAGCATGCCTGATTTTAAATATTTTCATTTAGAATTAGATAATTTTTGTTATTTATATGTAATTTAGACATAGAGCTTGAGCTATTTTTCTAAGATAGCTCAAGCACTTATATGGCACGCACTATATTGCATTACTTACGAAGTGAGTTCAAAAGCTGGTGTTGATTTAGAGCACAGCAGCAAAGTTGACTATGAGTGCACTCTATAAATGCATATTAAACAGGCATTCTTGCGAGAGATATGACTATGTCCTCTTTTTAATCGTCTACTCCAAGGACTCAGCTGATTTAGATTTCCAATTTAGTGCAACCTAGTAGTTCAGCCACAGATTTTTAAACAAGGATTTCTAACCAAATTGGCTGTAGCAGTAGTTGGGAAAGGCTCTTTGTGGCTTTGAGAAGTAGGACTGATTTATGTCCCAGATCTAAGATAATAGGAAGAACCTCAACGACTAAGCATTAAGATAAACATTTTTTGTGACCTTGGCAGACAAGTTGATCTTTCTCCCTCTTCTGATAGCTTTTCAGATAAACAATGAAGCTAGAAAACTGACAGTATCTGCAGTCAACCCATTGTTCAACACAGTAAGCTTCTGAGTCTAAGGGAGCAAGCTGATTCATTTGAATCTAAGGCTGATATCCTGAAGAGGCAAAGGGACTGGTAAGTAAGGCCTTCAGAAATGGATGACAATGACAAAAAAATAAAAAAAATTCTTGGAAGGAATTCATTCCTTTGGAACAAACTGTTAATGTCTTGAATAAATGATGGAGGCAGAACAGCAATTCAGTCTTTAGAGAACACGCTGAATTTGGGATTGGGTGTATAGACCACTTGATTAATTGCCTGTTTAGTATGAACATCACAAATGTCAAATATCATTTAGCAAAATTGGTAGAAAGTGTTGTAATGGTGCACATTGGCAGTGATGTGGGGAAATGAACTCAGTCAAGTCAAATTTAGGTTTGTCAGAAGTGAGGTCAGCTTTTAAAAAAATTGCTACCATTTCTATGCATATGCATTTACAGATGAGTAAAGCTGAAAGTTTCACTGTAGGGTTGTTACAATTATACAGGAAGGAATTAAATATTGTGTAGTTAGAACAGTATTTTAGAACAAACTGGGCTTGTGTGAAAGGACTATCTGCCACATAAACAAGAATAAAACCAGACTACTACTTTTTCTTAAGAACAGGAAAGTAATTGGGCATTTTTTTCAACTAAATCTTGAAGGACAGCTAACAGAAACTAGAGATGTTTTGGTTTGGGTTGAATCATCTCTACATAAGAGCAAAAATGTTTTCATCCTCATCTAGAGATCTTCCAAATAGGGACAAGGTAGAATTAAGTTTTAAACAAATGCTAAAACATGGTTGCCTCATGTTAAAGAGGTAAAAGTTCACAAGAGTAACTGCCCATGTTATGGACGTTTGGAGAGGAACATCATATATATTTTTTTCTTATGCTAATGTTAGAAGCTTCTGAACTAAATTGGAGAATTGTAGCGCTCAAATCTGAAGAAGAAAATAAATATAGCAGGCATAGTGCATGTCTGGTAAATGAGGAAAACTAGTTAAATATAATTCTTGCTTGATAAAAATATTGTAAAGACTGAAAAGCGCATATTGTATTTGGTAGCACATATATGTCAAAAACAGTATGGTTCTTAAGCCTGTTCAAAATAAGTGTGATCTGTGTCCAGGTTTGAAGTGAAGCATTGAAGTTATGCTCTCTACCTTATGAAGCTTCAAGGTAGGTCAATCCACTAGACTGGCTGCTTTGCCTCAAGGAAAGTAGCTTCTGCAGATGTGCAGAAGACTGTAAAAAGGCCACCAAAAAGTGGCTAAAATGCTCCAGCTGCTCCAGCTAGGAAGTAAATTACATGCCACTTAACAGGTTTGCTTTGATAGAGTTATTCACGTGAATCACTTAGGTACTTTATCAAGAAGTATAAATGCTCCTGAAACTTTGCCTAGCCCAGCCCAGCCCTAATAGTATTAAACTGGATGCCTCAAATGTGGAAGACAGCTCTGTACAATCTGGGATATGCTATTTACCTCGAGAATTTTGAGTAAATTACTATGGTAACCCTGCATTTGGAAATGAAATTACATCATCCAAAGGAGAAACAGACATTATTTTTAGATATTCTAAATCCATGGTTCCTAACTTTCAAATCCCACCAATCTATCAAAGTATTTGTATTCCAGCCCAATAGACCTTACTTTTCTGAGAACATTCCTTTGTTTACAGGAATTCTGTTATGTATCAGTTATGGCAAGATACAAGGATATAAGATTGCAGTACTATTATTTAGAATAAATTTTATTGCTACGATTTTAAAACTTAAACATAATTTCATTAGTAGTTGAAAGAAAATGCCAAAAGGTAAAGCTGAGAAGCAGTTGATACTGTATGTAATAGTAGTTTTATGAGATATTTGCTGCTTTGCCAGAAATAAACAAGGAAAGCAATAGGAGAAACTGAGGAAAGCTTACTTTGCTTCTTTTAGTTGCTGGCAAAATAGCAAAAGGGTGAAAAGATTTATGGGAGCTCAGCTGTTGTAGTCAGAAAAGAATTGGGAGCAAGGAAGAGGCAAGCTACTGCTTGTCTGGGTCACCCATTGCCCCTTTCCTTCTTAGTTGCTTTGCATCAAGATAAGAAACTATGCAGGAAAAGCTTCCCTTGCCTCTTGCAGCTGCTTGCAAAATAGTTTTTGAAACAGTTCAAACAAAAGAATACGCAGAAGCAATGGAAACTCTGTCAACTCAGCATGGAATAGTTGTAAGTTTGTGGCCATATTGCTGACTACATGCATGTCCCATTACTGGCTGGTTGAAAAACATTGTTCTGAAAGACTTTGTTTTAGAATTGTGCTCATGAAGCCAACTACAAGAGCAGTGATCCCGAGACTTAATCTTCAGTCATGCCCTGGGTTTCCTGCCAGATATAAGTGCTCTTGAATAGGTTGGAAATGGTGATCACAGTGGTATGAAATATTAAATCTCCTTCAAATTCTGCAAAAATACAATTCTCAGTATTGTTCACAGTTGCCTCTATTTAGTAAAAGAAGTTGAAAGGAATATATATATATATATATATATATATATATATATATATATATATATATATACTTCATGTTCAGAAAAATACCACCAATGCCAGAGTTGCCATCATTGTTCAATTTTTCAGGTGGGCTAGATATAGCAAAGTATACTGAAGTAATTTATTATTCTCTGAATTTTGTGAAGACCTTTGCTTGTTACATTTGTATTCTTCAACTTATTTGTGATTTTATATTTCATGTTTATTGCATCTGTAGCAATGCATGAATTGGTGTAAGAACATGATGGAAACAAAGATGGTTTGCAAGGATAGAAAGCTATGGAGAGGTGTAGTTAATAGTATTGGTATAAACTGCAGTAAATGTTAACTTCCTTTTTCCCCTTTATTTCCTATCTCCTGCCTAAAATGTATTTTCCTCACCACTTCTTTTTCTATACTTTGCAAAATGCTGTTGTGGCCAAAACCATGCTTACCCTGCAAAAAAGCATAGTGTGATTAGCATGTGTGTATATTTGCTGTACAGATAGTTCTCGACCTACGACCATTTGATCATAGGTTCCCCAGAAAGTCAGTGGGGAAGCTGGCAGGGAAGGTTGCAAGTCACTGGAGTAAGTCTCCCCCACCTGGGCATTCTCCCCCAGCCCCTCTGTGCTTGTGCCATGCCTGCCACTTGCACACCCCTGTTCACCCTCCCTGACCTGTGTGGCACCTTGTGCACCCTCACACACCCTCTCTGACCTGCGCCACACCTCGTGCATTGTCGCTGTTCCTGTATCGCACCTCTCACTTGCACCCTTGCATACCCTCCCCGAGCCACACAGTACTTCTCACACACCCTCTCATATCCTCCCTGACCTCTTGTGTGCCCTCTCTGACCCTCCTGCGCACCCTTGCTTCCTCCCCCACCTGGCAGCAGCAGCTTACCTGCCTGTGCGCCTGAGACTTGTAGCCTTCTGCCAGCTTCCCCACTGATTTTGGCTGTGGGAAGCTGGCAGGAAGTTGCCTTGCCTAACAGCCGTGGGATTCAGTTAACGATGGCAACTAAGACTGCAGGGATTACCGTCATTAAGCGACCACATCACTTAGCAATGGAAATTCTGGTCCCAATTGCTGGCAGAAGTTGAGGACTACCTGTATTTTTAATAAATTTGTGGTTTCATATTTTCAGTTTCTCTGAGTGATACATGCATATTAGGAGGCCCAGATATAAATTTTGCTTTGAACAGAAGGGTAACAAAGAATATCAGATAGTAAGTACTATCAGATAGTACTATGTCAGATAGTAAGTACTATATCAGATAGTAAGTACTATGTTCAAATTGACTTCTGTTGGCATTTATTTTTCTGATGTGGTAGACCATTGCCTCAATATATTTAATCATGAATTTCCTTTTTCTCCTAAGGTAATACACATAAAATAATGTGGAAATGGCCTAATATAAAATAAGTTGGTTTTGACAATCTAAAATGTGTGATTAAAGAAATCTTACTTAACTGCAAATTTTTCAGATTAAACCTGCATAAATTTGGATGTGAAGAAAAATAAGTTTATTTTTAGATGACATGTGTGAATGTTACAATTATCCTATTAAAAATGTTTTCCAGTTCCTCTTGCAAATGAAGGAATGACTGCTGTTAACTTTTTTTATTTGTAATTTCTATAAATGCCAATTTTGCAGTGATTATGCTTGGATAAACAATACAGGTTTAATCTGTTTTATTAATCAGAATATATTATCTTTAACTGGACAACTGAATTAGTATGGTGGTCATAGTATAATGGATCTGCTTAGAGTTTAATATCAGCTTCAGACAGTAAGGTAATTAAAATGTATTTTTCCAATTACAAAAGACAGCTCAATACAGGTAGTCCTTGTTTAGCTACTGCTGTTGGGAACAGCATCTTGGTCATTAAGCAAAGCAGTTGCTGAAGGAAACTGCAACTGTGCTCATGATCTTACTTCACCTTTCCTTTGCTTTACAGACCTGCGAAGATCATAAATGTGAGAATTGGTTGCAAAGTTACTTTTTCATCACCATCGTTACTGCAAACTGTTGCTAAATGAGTCAGTCGCTAAACAAGGACTACCTGTATTTGAAGAGTATACTTTGAGTAGATGATTGTAGTTTGGCTTTGGCCAATTACCAAGACAGGCATGTGTTTAAGAGCAGAACTGTTACTGCTTCAGTTCACCTTTGGATAATTTGCTCCCCTTCATTTGAAACAATCCAAAACTATTTTGAGATAATGGCTTACATATCTAGTAAGCAATTAAACTCTCTGCATTTGAAAAGTTAATTGGGAGACACTTAAATTTGAAATTCATTTTTTTAAAGGTAGCAGTACTTTAATCATGGCTCTGCAGTAACATAATTTGAACATGTATGGTGTGAATGGTCATTCAGCAAGCTGCATGAACTTCCAAGTTCACAATTTCTGATTTTACTGAGCTGGTGTCAAAGAAAGTTGATGGCAATATACCCTATTTCCACTGGGGCTGTTTTTAGCTTTTATTTTAAATTAGATAAATAAATAAAATCACCCTTAAAATTGCCCCCAAATTTCCACTCTGACAATCTATCACCATATTTGACTCATTTTCCTCTTCCACAGACCTTGGAAGCCAAAGTATTTTTTAACAAATGCATTCCAAATCAAAAAAGTTACATCCTTTTGTTCAGAGTGGCTTTAAAAACTGTTCTTTTACAGGTTGCCATGGATAAGGTTAGCATTTTTTAAAAAGTCTTCCAAAAACTTACTGGGCAACGGAGGGATAGAAAGTGCCATGCTGGTATTCAGCAAGAAGTTACGTATCCGGTAAAATTTGGCTACATCATGTTGTCAAAAACTTTGACTCTTTAAACTGTTGCACACTAGACATTTAAAAAACACATGAAGCAGAACTGACAATTGTGGGTTGTTTTTTTTTTGAAGTACAGGAAATAGAAACCAGCTGAATAAAATACAACTGATAAGGGTGTGAGAAAATTGTTACCAAGTTCCCGATTATTCCTTCCACTTCTGATGTTCAGGTTGGGAGTTCTGCTGCTTTGTAACTTAAACATCACAGACATACTTGAAAAAAAAAATCAACAAACTTGAAGTTCACAAAAATATTACGAATTAGGTCTATGCAAAGCATCTGAAATAAATACTTTGCAATACGGGGAGCCTTGAATGAAGCATCTTTCATTGAATAGTTAAAGTAGTCACATCTTGTGTAAGGCTCACATAGCTGTTCTAGAAGCTGTAGTTTACCTCTTAAGTACTATATGGGAGAAAAACTAAGCAGTGCAGTGTGGACAGAGCATACATGATGGTTATGTAATGCTGGCTGATGGGGTGTGGGGGACAAATAGAAAATTAGGGCAAGAACTTACCAAATTTGGGTATTATGAGGGTGAGCTAGAATTAGAATAGGAGAATACTACATCTCAACATTTTTGCTACAAATCCCGCTTTTACCTTTTAAGATCTTTTTTAATATTAATGTTGGTATTTATGAACTGGGATTCAACCATTCTAACGAGGTTCAGTCCTAAGCCCTATATTCTTCAACATTTTTATCAGTAACTTGGTTGGAGAGATGCTGGGAATACTTACTAAATTTGGCAAAGATGCAGAGTTGGCTGGGAGAGCTAATATGGTGAAAATTCAAAGCTATCTTAATAGATTAGATAGGTTAGATAAAATAACAGAATTAAATTTAATAGACTTGCAGAATTTTGTCCTTATGACCCAGATCAAATGCACAGGTATATAATGGCTGATACTTGACTTGATAATAGTACTTGTGAAAAACATGGAATAGTAGAGGGTTGCAAATTGAATATATGAGTCAGTAGTATGATTGTCAGATGAATTTTTATGTTGCTTCAACAGAAGTATAGTTTCCAAGTTCTTTCAAGTTCTTCGAAGAAAGATTGAACGAACTGGAATGTTTAACCTTGAAAGATGAAAAAAAAAAAGGCTCTGGTAGAGTATTATGGCACTCTTCAAATAGATGAAAGGATATCATACATAATAAGTTGTAGTCCAAGTGGAGGATATAATACAACAAATATAAGTTATAGAAAGACAAATTGATAATGAAAACAATTAGCCAGAAAAGTGGTAAGATCTCCTCTAGATAGCAGAGGTTAAATGGACACATTGCACTTTGAGTCACCCAAGGTTGTCTGTATGGCTCAGCTCTCCAGGTTATATTGGACAATTTTACTGTAGAGTGGTACATAAAGAAAGCAGCACAAAATCCACCTTCTTTTACAACTTATATGACAGATTTGGCATGTGTGCATCCATCATTATATATTCATCATGGCAGTCCGTATACCAGCTGAGCTATACAAAAACAGCTACCCATGAATGGAACCAACATTAGTCAGCTATGGTTGTCCTTAAATCCCACTGGAACAATACCAAGATGACAAGAGTCAGAAAATGGTTGATCTTTTGCAGCAGGAATGGCCTAACATTCTTGCTTCCCCTCCCCCAAATCTTTTGGTGATGTTTTTATTTCTTCTTGGTCCAGATCCCTGTTTTAATTTTTTTTTCCCCATTTCCCTGCTGATTAGAGTCCTGGTGAAGATAAATAAGGATTCAAGAGGCTGCATTGTCATCACATCTTGGTGGTCTCTGTAGCTGCGGTTCACTGTAGCTGTTGCTGTATCCTGGCTGTACTCTGCCTTTTGAGCTGACCATATCTCTTCTTCATCAGGGACAAGTCTTCAATCCAAATGTTGATTCCTTCTGTTGTACAAGTTGGATTATTTGATTCCAAAGTCTCTCTGATGAACAGAGTACAGCAGGTTATACTCACTTCTCAGAAGCCTCCCACAAGGGATTTCTGTGCAACTAAATGGAAATCCTTTGATGATCTCCAGGAAATAGCAATATAATCCTCTGCAATATCAGATCCCTCATTTTTTTCTTTTTCTTGTATTTGAAATAAAGACTTGGCTTTCTCCAGTAAAAGTATGCCTTGTAGCCACATTCTATTGTTCCTTTATTGGGCAGAGGGTTTTTTTCCCTCTCCTATTCTGCTAATGAATTGTTTCATGAAAAGCATACACCACCTTCATCATTCAGTATCCCCACTGTTTCTGGAGCATTTCCCTCAACCTCCCAGTGTTAATGTTAAAGCCACTGAGCTCACCTGTATCATCTCAATTCACCTTGGTCTCATGGAAGATAACCTTTTGATAGCTGTGATATAAGTTTGCTGACTTCAAGAAGTGTGTGTCTTACAAAGATCCTTGTTTTCTACAGGGACAGAATGCCCCTTTACCCATATATTTCCTTTCAAAATCAATATTGACCTTTCATTAATTGCCTACCCTTTTTCCAAGCCTTAAAGCACCATTTGGAACATTGCTTCATGCTTCATTCTTTGGTTGTTCATAATACTTTCACTTATTACCTGGATTATAAAGTGGTGTTTTGGAGGAACCAATGTTTATTCCTGACGTTCCAAGGTCTGTCTAAATATGTAGCCTTTACAACCGGTATTTATTCATATAGATGGTGCTGGCCATCAAAGTTTTGCCATGAGCTGGCCAAACAGCTATTCCTCATCCAGATTTATACTCCCACTACAAGATTGACAACAGTATTGGTAGCCTTCTTCCAGAATATTTCCGTATGGTTTTATACATGATATCACTGTATGCTGAGTCCTCTAACTTCATCCATATATAAGACTTTGGTTCCCAGAGATAGCAACCTTTGGAAGGACTGTCATTCTTTGGTCACTCTATGATAATCAGACTCATTTCCATTTAAAAAGTTTGCTATGCATCCATGTGTGTGACTCACAGGACAGTAAGAACGAACACATACTAATCTTTAACTGAGAGCTTAGTATAGTATAGTGATTAAGATATTGAACTAAAACAAAGAAAACTCAGATTAAAATCCATAATCCATGGAAGCTCACTAGGTTAGTTTGATTATCATAAAGTGACCAAAGAACGACAGTCCTTCCAAAGGTTGCTATCTCTGGGAACCAAAGTCTTATACAGTGGTACCTCGGTTCACGAACTTAATTCGTTCTGCGACTCTGGTCGCGAACCAAATTGGTCGTGAACCGAATCAAATTTTCCCTTAAGGTTCAGTGTAAATACGGTTAATCCGTTCTGACCCCTACAAATTTGGTCGCCAACCGATTTTTGATCGCGTCCCGAATCAAATTTCCCTATAAGGTTCACTGTAATTACAGTTAATCCGTTCTGAACCATATGTTGTTTTTTTTTAAACCGCAAAAATATGACACAAAGTATAGTACGAAGAGAGAGGAAGCTAACCTTGCTCGACGTGACTTCTGGCGTGGAGGACAGGAAGGCGGGTGGGGAGGCGGTTACTGCTTGGAGAGAGAGTCCCCCTCCCTACAGGAAGCCGCGACCACGTGTCACGGGAGGGAAAATGGCCGCGGATCCTGTTCGTAACCCGATGCGGAGTTCGCGAACGGAGGCAAAATTTTGCGACCGGAGCTGTTCGTGAACCAAATTGTTCGTGAACAGAAGCGTTCGTGAACCGAGGTACCACTGTATGTGGATGGAATTGAAACATCTTTATTATGATCTTTGACCAGCACTACAAATGGGGGTGGGGTGGAGCGACACCAGATTTGCTACAGAACCCCCCCCCCCCCAAAAAAACCCTGTCATAAAAGAATAGAACTCATCTATGCAAAAGCCTTGCACAGTTGTGTGGCTTGGTAAGGGCCTAGCTCCCTAAAGCCATAAAGACAAGTCTCTGAGGGTAAGGAGTATCATGAAATCTACCCACCAACAGTGCAGAAGGAATAAAACTCTAGAAAAAGACATGCTGTACTTAGTGTTAGATTGTGTAAAATACCCTGCAGCGGACAGCTTGTGGCAGTCTAACACTTGGAAATAAAATTCAGAAACACTGACAAGATCATTCTGATGATCAATGTCCCTAATTTGTTCCTTTACCATTGATTTGGCTTCCATAATGGCTAATGCCCTATATATTCAGGAGAAAGCCTGAGACTACATAATTCCTCCATATAATGAGATTGGTAGCTGTGAACAGCAGGTGACTTGAGCTGGTTACTCTCAGCCCAATCTGCTTACAGAATTATTGTTTTGGAGGGAGAAAATAGTGCTAGATATACTGACTTGACCTCCTGGAGGAAAGAAAATTTTTATTTATATTATGTATGTATTATGCTACCATATTATGCAAGCATTTTTCCCAGTGGCTTAAAAATTAAAATGTGTTTTATGTTACTGTTAAGCTAAACAATTAAGACAGAAGTGAGCAGAAGTAAGATTGGTGAAAGTTTGGTAGAATTCAGCCATTGGTATTTTACAACATTAACATTCTTGAATTTTTAGTAACCAGAAATAATAAAGAGTACTAGAAATTAAATTATTAGAAACTGGAATATTTGTTTATTCTGTCTGTATACTTCCCTCATCTACAGGGACTCCCAGTTGTTAACAATACTAGAATTATATACATAGCATAATTAAAGCATTAGTGGTAAACATTAAATTAATAATGCAGAAACAATAGCTGAAACGCACAGATACAGTGGTATTCTAATTTCCAAACATCCTCCAGAAGAACTCTGTTTTTTCAGACAGCAATCAGTGAGGGAGTTAATTTAACTTATTTTGATACTTGCCTTGGAAATACTGAAACTGTGAAACAAGCCACTTTTCAGTTTTTAAGTTTTGGGCTGTTTGAATTATAATTAAAACAGAAGAGTCTACACATGTTGGTTTGCTTTTAAGGGCCATATAAAAAATGGAAACTTCAAATCTTCCTCTCACTTTTCCTATGACGGAGAGCATGTGCTGTTATAATTTTCTGCTTGAAAATAGAACAAAAACTTCTTTTGTTCTTGCACTTTTTCTGTACTTGACTGAGGGGAGGGGTAACTTTTTGGTTTACCAAACAGTTCTTAGCTTGTATTCCAGTTTTAGAGCTGTGAGGGGATGACTAATCAAACAACTGATAAAACACCATGTCTCCACCATTTAAGCTGGGATGAAAGCTGGCCACCCATCATATCTAATGCATCTATATATTTAATATAAACTGATGTGTGGATCCCAATTTAAGCATGTTCATGTTGGGATCTTCAGAGAATATCCATAGGATTTGTTTCAAGAAGCATGAAGCAGAGATAAATTTGGTATTTTGGGCAATATAAAAATCTAAGTGTGGGTTTTATAGTATATTAAAGTATAAAGTATCCACAAAAGTTCTTCAATATCAGCAAATGAAAAATCATCTCCTTAGGCAGGCTTGTCATCACTCTGATTTTAGTGATAAGCATGTAAGAGAAAACCATTCTGTTAATGGCAGGCACATGTAAGAATGTAGTGGAAAAAGTTTAGTATATTCTGTGTGGTAGGATAAGCTGAGCTGGTAAATCAGATACCAGGTTGTAAGAAATAATTGTATAGTAGAGTTCTTAAGGTAGCGTTTGGAAGATTAGGAGATCTAAGAGTAGTTTTGCACATTATGTTATGGGCGTTATCCTTCTGACCCAGTGCTTACTAGTTTTGTCTCGAGGAATAACCTGATGTTACAGAGTGGTTCACAAGAAAGCATGAAAATTAAGTTGACCAAAATTATATATGGTGTTCCAGAATAGTTGTACCATAGTTAAGGAATTTATCAGTGTTTGAATTTTTACTTTCTGCCCCTTTCCTAATGATTCCTAGCAGGGGATTTGCTTTTTCCACAGCTGCTGCACATTGAGTTGGCAGTTAATTGAGCTATCCACTATCACTCACACATCTCTTTCCTGGTTAATTACAGGCAGCCTAGACCCCATCAGTGAACTTACCAAGTTAAGGGACTCCCCCCCCCCAGTATGCATCCTCTAAACATATTTGCATTGTATGCCATTAGATTGACAGTTCATCCAGTTTTAAATAAATAGTTCTGGAGCTTTTCACAATCACTTGGTTTTTATGACACTGAATAGTTCAGTATCTGCAAATTTGGCCAGATCACTGCTCCCCCTCCACCCATCCTCCATGTCAAGATCATATATAAACAAAACAGTGACTTTTGAGGGACTCCACTTCCTTCTCAACTCTATGTTCTGTTTTTTAAACAATTAGCAATTCATAAAAAGAGAAGTCCTCTTATCCCATGACTACTAAGCTTACTTAAGAGTCTGATGAGGAACTTGATGAAAGACTTTTTGAAAATCCAAGTATTATCAGCAGAATCACCTCCATAAATACACATGCTTGTTGAAACTTCAAAAAAGGCAGGATTGGTAAGGCAGGATTTACTGATTTTCCTTCAGCAAGGCTTGTTTTTCTATGTCTCTCATTATGTTTTCTTCAGTTTATTTATTTATCCAATTAATGTTTCTACTAATTTGCTGCCAACCAGATGTTAAGCTGACTGGCCTATAATTTCATGCATCTCAAGTCACTTTTTAAAAATTGGTGTCATATTGGCACCAATCTAGTCTTTTAGTGACTTGAGTGACAAGTTACTTTAAGTTCTGTACGGTACAAGAAACAGTTGTAACTAAACAGTTACAAGAACTTGTATCTTCACTCTTCTGTTTAAAAAACAAAAAATGCTTGGGTTACATCCAGTTCTTTGCTGATGGCATTCCATTTGTTAGTGTGAAGCAACAGTGTCTACCATGAATATTCAAAATCTGGTTTGAAGGGCTGAAAGATTTTCCAGGGTAGATTTTAATAAGGTAAGGGGGCATGGACCACAGATGAGCTTCTGAAGAGTGGTTTTATTCGCTGGGTTCATGTTTTAATGTGAAAATAATTGTTCTCCCCTCAGAGTTGAGAATTTATAACATCTTGTTATCTTTATGTTCTAGTTAATTATAAAAGCTGATAAATATTTAGATACCATATACAACATGATATGCAAAGTAATTTAATTACTTGGTCTTAAAATTGACACAACTCTTTGCTGCTAAGAGTATATGTTAACAAAAACAAAAGAGTGAAGCTCTAGTGATCAGATAAAGGATTAAATTGTTTTCTTTTGCCAACTGTAGTATGAGGTCATTGGACCGGGGGGGGGGGGGCGGAATCTATGCTTTGTGTTAACATATATGGAACTGAATATCTTAAAATATTATTCATGTGTATTTGTCTACTTGCCAGTAAAAATTAGCTGGTGTACTGTTGTAGAGGAATACAGAGATGATCTTGGAGAACATAACTAGCCCTACCTTGTTTCCCTTTGGTATAAAAGGAAGGGTAGGGTAAATGCTGTAAAGCTTTCTAGATTCCATAGTTATAGCCCATATAAATCAGGTAGAATTCTAATATTTCTCGGAGTGCCTGTTTTTTGACTTGGCCTACAGTACCTCAAAGGATTGACAACTATGTAGGCCATGCATAGTTCAGTTCTGCTCTCCTGAGGGCTTATTTCCAGGTGACTTTGATCCTACCTTTCAGGAGTACACAAACAGTGAATAACATCTAACACTATCCTATCTTCCTTCACTCAGCTTAAAATATTTACTTTAAGGTGTTTCCTCCATGTTTTTGCTCAGTCTTCCATATAAATCTACATATAGTTATGTTAAGCATTGAGACCCGTTGACAAATTTAGGATAATGATAAGACTGGTTAAGATTACAGCTTCCATCAACCATTCACTGATGAAGTGGGAGGTGATAGGAGTTGTAGGTTTGGAGGCCAGCATTATTTTGGGAGAACAGGGACATTCTTGAGCTCAGATTCCCATCATTTCTGAACTGTTTCCTGGGGATATGACCTTCCCTGTTATGCCATTTGATCCTTGAGGTGCTACTTAGGTCTGCTTCTTCCTCCTTTTCCTGCCAGTACCTTTGTGTCACCACTATTGTTTGGGGTGGTGAACTGGGAGTTAAGTGGGTTGGGGAGGGGAGTAAGGATTCATCCATCATAATCATCTTTAACTAGGTCAATATAAATAATTTATCTGTCACTTCCACCTTGCAAATACCTATAGAATAATCTCCTATAGTGACCAAGTTAAAAATGTTGTGACTAATGATGTGACTAAGACTTTTTTATGGCTCCTAAGTCTGAGGACTTAATATTAATGTCTGTAATAAATATCCTGAGAATAATCTTTGTGATGTTTGTTTTCCTATCCTGTTTGGTAGAGACTTACCATTGGTTCTATATAGTATAAGTATAATTTCAAGGGATAGTTCAGAAATCATGTTTCTATAAAAGAAGGAAATGACTAGAATGATAGACTTGATAGACTTGCAGCTTTGCACTAGTAGGCTTTAAGGCTCAGTAAAAATATTTAGTAGATTCAGCTTCAAAAAAATGGCACATGTTCTTATTACTCATTCCTGTTTTATAAATCTTGGTATTTCTCAGGATGTCATTTTCTGATCTGCTTAAAGGATAACTTTGTCTTGATACTGTGAGAAGTATGTTTGACTTTATATAATCATTATTCTGAATATAATATAGATAATTTGTACTGAGGATTATTTGGAATATATCTCTCTTGGGCACAGATATAAAGATGAACAGGGCAAGAAACAATGTCATTCTAAATATTCATGATTTGTAGAGATACAGAAAACATGCAGTTGAAGGTCAGCCTTCAATGTACAGCAAAGCTTAATCTACAGATTATGAAATGAACTGTTGAAATGGCTCTTTCCTTGAATTTCGGAAAAAACACATTTAGCTGTTAAAATTTACCTAAATTACAGGGGAAAATATTTATATTTATTTTATACACCACCAGACTCAAAAGATGATTCCTAATGGTTTATACCTTTAAACAACATGATAGTATTCTGTTTATGGCTATGCCCTAAATATATCTGGTAGAAAATATATCCATGACAGAAATACAATATATTCATTTTAGAACACAAGTTTATTTCTTCACAGAAAATACTCTCTATAGAGGTATAATTGCAGATTTGCATGTGACACTTAAAATGCATACATTCTTCCATTACTTTCTTAATACCAGTTATCAGTGACAACATATTTTGACTTCAGTATTCTGTTAACCATTCTAATATTTGATTGCAGTTTATGTCACAACATTAATGCATTTTCCAGAAATCCAAAATCACTGGATAGAAACGGAGGAGGTAGGAGGTAGGAGATTAAAAAATGGCAAACGAGGTTTTATATGCTATGTAAACTTTTTTCCAAACAGCAAAGTAGTTGGACTGAAATACCTGAAGTGAATAACAGTATTGCAGAGTATTCTCACATAGATATGATAGCACAGTCATAAGCAGTTCTTTATGGTTCATATTGTAGGAAAGAAAAACACTGAACTGCTTAGGATATAAGTACAATAAACTTATATTCATACATATGTATATTTACATTTATTGAAGTAGTTGTTTAGATTTAGTACAGTTTTGAAATGCTACAATTTATGGTATTATATTCATTGTATTACTTTTTGTTGTTCAGTCACTTTAGACTCTTCATGACCCAGTGGACATAATTTCATCAGATTTGTCTTTCACTGCTTTTGAGTTCCTGCTTGTGTTACCAGTGATAATATCTAGCCATTTCCACCAGCCTATTTTCTGATTGCTTTTGAAATTAAAAGGGTATTGTCCAGTGACTCTTGTGTTCTCATTGTGTGTCTAAAATATCTAAGGCTTAGCTTAACTATTAGCACTTCCATTGAGAGTTTGGGTTTATTTCATCTAATATTGAATGATTCTTGTGATGTTCTAAGATAGTCTCAACAATTTCTCCAGCACCACAATTCAGTGGCATTATTTTTTCTTTGCTCAGTCTTTCTGTTGATCCAACCTTTATAGCCATGTGTTATAATTGGGAAGATTTAGCCTTGATTATATATACCTTTGTTTGTCAGTGCACTTGAGTGTTTTGTTTAGATTTGCCATAATTTTTCTCCTAACTAGATGTTTCTTTATTTCATGGTTCTAGTCACTGTTGCTGAATTTTTGGCCCTAGAGCATAAACTTAGTTATTACTTAAGTTTCTTTTCCACTTATTTGCATTGAGTTAGTATTGCTTGTTGACATAATCTTAGTGTTGTTTTTTTCCCCCACCATTGAGCAGGAAAGTAGATTTCTGTTCTCTTCTTTCTCTTTTCAAGAAATCTTTCTTGTTTCCAGATATCCAAATGGTATCATTAGCATATATGAAGTCCTTTTTTTTCCTATATCTGTTTCTTCTAATCCAGCATTTCTCATGATGTATTTTACATGTAAATTAAATAAGCTAAATTGGCAGTATACAACCTTGGTGCACTGGTTTCCCAATTTTGACCCATTTAGTTGTTACATATTCTGCTGTGTTACTTCTGGTCATCATACAGACTCTTCAATAGGCAGATGGGATAGCCTGGTATGCCCATATTTTTAAGAGTTATCTACAATTTATTATGGTGTAAACAACCACAAGCCTTTGTATAATCAATAAAGCACAAACAGATGTCTTTGTGGAACTCCATCACCATGGGTGCTACTGTCTTTTTTTCTCTCTCCAGATTTGTGTGTGTGTGTGTAATTAAAGATTAAAAAAAAAAGAAGATAAAAACTAATACAAACTAATATGTAGTAAGAAAAGAAAAAGAAAGAAATCAAAGAGAAAGCTAAAGGTTCAAGAAAGGAAAAAAGTAAAAGAAAAATATAAAAGAAAGAAAAAAAAATACAAAAGTAGCTTCCAATCTTCTTTTCAGTAGTTATAAGTACAGTTGTAAAGTTACCTCTTACCGGTTACAACATAACTTTCTTCTTTCTATAATCTATCCTGTCTAATCAACAATTAGTTTATTTTTTTCCCTTTCACGCAAAAAGTCTATAAGAGGTTTCCAGTCAGCAATAAATGTAGATACTGTCTTTTCTCTGATCAAAGAAGTCAGTGTAGTCATCTCAGCAAGTTCCATCATCTTCACCAATCATTCCTCCATTGTGGATAGTGCCGAATCTTTCTATATTTGTGCATACAGTAATATCACTGCAGTTATCATGTATAAAAACAAAGTTCCATAACTTTTTTCCAACTGTTTGTCCATCAATTCCCCCCACCCCCAATTCTCTGGTTTCAATTGTATATTAATCTTTAAAATCCTCTGAATCAGTATATGTATTTGAATCCAGAATTTTCTAACTTTTTTTACACATCCACCAAACATGATAAGATGTCTCTTCTTGTTGTTCACATTTCCAACATAAATTTGAAGTGCCTTTATATATTCTAGATAATTTTTCTGGTGGCATATACCAATGATACATCAATTTATAAAATTTTTCTTTAATACTGTAATATAGTGTAGCTTTCAATCCTTTCAGCATATTTTCCCATTGTTCCATATGTATATTATAACCAAAAATTTTAATCTACTTTATCATACACTCTTTCACTTGTTCTTCTGTTTCAAATTTCAATAAAAGTTTATACATTTTAGCAATTACATATTCATCATTTGTACACAATTGTATTTCAAACTCAGTCTTAATCATAAATTCTTTTGTCAGCTTTAAATCTTTCTGACAATTGTAAATATTAAAACCATTTACAACTATATCCCTCTGCTACCAGTTATTGTCTTGATTTTATTTTACATTCCTCTTGATAAAATTCTAGTATCTCAGAAGTTAGCCATTTGTGTTTGCCTATTATTTCTCGTCTATAAAATGCTTCTTGTGAGGAGAGTCACAAAACCTGGGTTTGCATCTATTCCATATTCTCAATATGGCACATCTAACATAATGGTTTTTAAAATCCACATTAACCTTAACTTTATCATACCACAAATACCCATGCCACCCAAATATCAGGACATGTGCTTCTAACTACAGAAACCTTCTATTTCTCAGCAGCACCCACTCTTTCATCCAAACCAAACATCAAGCTGCAAATACAATTTCAAATCAGGTAAACCCAGTCTTTTCCTTTGCATCTTGTAACACCATATATTTAACTCGTGTTTTTTTCCTCACCACACAAATTTAGATATATCCTTCTGCCAATGTTTAAATGGTGTATCAGTTGTCAAAACAGGTATTGTCTGAAACAAAAACATCATTCTAGGCAAGACATTCATTTTTATCACAGAATTTCTCCCCAGCAATGACAGTTGTAGTTTCTTCCATCTTAACATATCTTTTTTAACTTCATGTCTTTACATAGCTATTTTGAAATAACATAAATTCATATTTGTCATACCCAGATATCTTATCTTCTCCTTAATCTTAAAACCCGCCTTATTCATCAATTCTGTTCAATCTTGTGTTTTCATATTTTTTGTTAACATCTTTGTCTTCTGTTTATTAAACGTGAAACCTGCTAATGTACCAAATTCTTTTAATTTGCCCATTAATATTTTAATTCCCTTTAAAAGATCTTCCAGAACCAATACTAAGTCACCTGCAAAAGCCCTTAACTTACAAGTTTTTTTTTTAAACTTTACTCCCACAATCCTTTCATCTTGTCTCAGATCTCTATTCAATATTTCAACCAAAATAAACAAAAGAGGAGACAATGGGCAGCCCTGTCTTGTTCCTTTTTGTATCTCACAGGATTTTATTAGATCTCCATTAACAATTATTTGTGCTTTCTGTAAAGTGTAAATCGAACTTACTCATTTCATAAAGTTCTCTCCAAAATTCATTTCTTCAAAAACCTTGAACAAGAAAGCCCAGTTCAAATCGTCAAAGGCCTTCTCTGCATCTAAGAAAATCAGTGCAGCTTGTTTTTCATTATGTTGCTCCAAATATTCCAACACATTTCTAACATTGTCCTTTAACTGTCTTTTAGGTAAAAACCCACATTGATCCTCGTGAATACATTCTTGCAAAATTCTTTTCAGTTTACCAGTTAGAATTGTTGTGAACAACTTGTAGTCATTATTCAATAATGATATTGGCCTATAATTTCTTGTTATAGTGAAATCCTCTTTAGGTATTAATACTATATTGGCCTCTTTCCAACTCTCTAGCATCTTTCCTCCCTGTAGAGAGGAGTTCGTGTTTTGTAAAGGTTGTAAAAGTTCATCCTCAAAACATTTTAATAAGAACCTGATAATCCATCTGGTCCAGGCACATTTCCTAGTTTAATCTTATTTTATAGCTTCAGGAACTTCCCATATTGTTATAGGTCCATTCATAATCTTGGTAAATTTTGTTTCTTTAGATATTCATCTATTTTCTCTAGAGTGATATAGATGAAACGCTTTTTGTACGGCTGCATTGTCCATTAATACAGTACCTCCTTCTTGTAATTTCAAAGTCATTTTCTTTTCTTTTTCTTTTCGTAAGTTATATGCCAGCCACTTCCCTGGTTTATTTGCAAACTCAATTTTTTTTTTTTTTTTGCTTCATATACTTCATTTTTATTTCCATTTCTTACTGTTAACATAGATAATTGTTATTGTAAAAGCTTAATTTGTTGAGGTATACTTATCTTCTCCGGAAATTTCTTTAATTCTTATTTTCTCTTTATCTTATCTAAAATAGCTTGTGTTTTCTCTTGTCTCTTCTTTTTAAGTTCGGGATCATGTTGTATAAAATAAACTCTAATAAAAGCTTTACTTGCATCCCAAACCATTCTTAAATCAGTGCCTTTATCTAAATTATTATTTAAAAAATACTTTTAATTTCTTTTTACAGTCCTCCACTTTTGCTTCTTTCTGTAGCAACATTTTGTTTAGTCTCCATTTAAAAGAATTAGATTTTATTTTATAAACCAAATTCACAAGATTATGATCCAAAAAAGTCTATGGTCATGTCTCTACTTTAAAAACCTTAATAGCTAAGTTCTTTGAAGTCCAAATCATGTCTTTTCTTGAAAAAGATCTGTGTCCTTCAGAAAAGTAGGTATATTCTTGTGAATTGCCATTTTTCTCTGTCCATAGGGCTCAACCAGCCCTAAATTGTCCCTCAAATCAAAGAAAACTTTTGGTAATTTGCCTTGAGTGATTTTTCTCAGAAGTTTTGTCCCGTTGTGGGGAGAACACTCCATTCCAATCCCCCATCAAACACAGATTTCATAAGAGAAACCTTATGCAGGCTAGGTCATGCCTCACTTGTATGCTTTTTGCTTATTTTAGCTATGCCAGGCTGACAGGGGAAATTCCATGCTGGATTGAAGTCATCTCATAACCAGAAGCTGTGTCGGCAGAGGTTATGTTGATTAAGCGTGTTCAAAAGTATTTGGGAAATGTAGGATAGACAGGAGGAGACAAAAATGGGACAACAGAAGGCAAAAATGGTTTCACAAAGCCTAATATAGTCGAGAGATGAGTAGAGGAAATTGACAAGTGTCTTTACAACTAGATAGACCAGCTACTTCAGCAAGTGGGGCAGTATCTACCACAACCAGTTTTCCCAGACCAGTTCCTTCTCAAAATCCAGCAGCCATTGTTGCAACAGACACAATCCTCTAATGCCTCCTAATGAAGATGCTTGAAATCCAAGCAAATGTATTTTAAGCAAACTGGAGAGCCAGTTTAGTATAGTGGTTAAGGCACCAGGCTAGAAACCAGGAGACTGTGAGTTCTAGTCCTGCCTTAGGCATGAAAGCTGGCTGGGTGACTTTGAGCCAGTCACTCACTCTCAGCCCAACACACCTCACAGGGTTGTTGTTGTGAAAAAAAATAGGAGGAAGGAGTATTTGATATGTTCTCTGCCTTGAGTTATTTACAAAAAACAATAAAGGTGGGATAATTTTTTTAAAAAAAATATATGATCTTCCTTGCTCAGTGTGAACTGTATATGTCCCTAAGGCCAAATGATTTCCCCATTGGCAGATCCCACAAAGGATTTATAATTATTCTAATAAACAAGGAATTTATAATTATTCTAATAAACAAGGAAGCTGTAAAATGAGCACCCCCTCTTATTTAGAGTAGCCCATCCTAATAGATGTGGTAATATGTGGAGTTTTGGCTGCTAGCTCAGGATGTGTGATGGGATGAAAGTGACTTAATTGACCAACTGAAACTTAGATTATTAGATGAACTGTGGAACAAACTCATTTGTTAAGACACTGCAACAACTATGGGAAAAACCAAGTTTCCTTGGTGATGGAAAAATCAAAGAATCAGTATGCATGAGAAAGGAAGACACCCCCTTTCCTACCTGTACATCTGGTGCTTCTAGTAGAGCTCCACTATCTGCCTAAGAAAAGTTTGTCAAAAATGCAAAAGACCTATGTCTGTATTGTGGAAAATGTAATCATGTAACACCTAGGTGCCTTAAAAGATTCACCTTCCAAAATATCTCCAAAATATATTTAAGGGGAATGGATCATTTTGAAAATAGATATCATAAAGACTCAGATCTGGCTTGTTAGGAAACAAGGTGATTCTAGCCCAATGACTCAGAGACTGAGGCAATTAGGAATTAAGTGGAATCCAGACATATTAAATATTTATCTTTCCAGTTATTCTACAGACCCAAGACTAGCACTGAAATACAACTGAAGGCCTTAATAGATTCTAGCTCCAGTGCAGACATGACTGAATCCTCTGTTGCATGCAAATGATCTACCTACTTAGCCTATCCTAACCTCTGTTATGGTTGAAACTACTGATAACCAGCTCTTGGACCCTATTAGAGTGCTTTGAACCACTACAATGTATTACTGGCAACTCTTGGGAGTCTCTACAACTTAGCCTCCTCACATTTTTGAACAATCTTGGCTACAGATTCACAATACACACATTCATGGGATTATTGATTCTGCAAGGTAGAAGAGTCACAGCCTATAAAGCCTCACTACTTCCCCTTGCATCCTCTTACCTTGTCTGCCAAACTAATCTTATTATTGGAGCCTATATTCCTGCTAAATGCCACTATCTTATATCAAAAACAGAGTTAGTTTGCCTGGAAGAATGCACTCATAAGAACAGAAAGGCTTTATCCCCCCTCCCTCCGCCCCTTCTTTGCCAGTATGCCTATTTGTTCTGTTAACAAGGAAGGCTCCCAAGTATTGTATGAATAATGGATCCTGAACTCTGTAACAGGATCATTAATCTTCTACTCATTTCTAAAATCTGAATGGCTAGAAAGCACACATTTTTACTAAAATGGATCTTAGGGGCTTACAAACTGATCTGGATGAAAGAAGGTCATGAATATTTAACTATCTTTGATTCTCAGTATGCTAAGTTTGTATAATAGTGGATTTATTAATGTCCTGTTGTTCTTCATGCAATTCATGAATTATATTTTCCATGATTTTTAGGCAAAAGTTTTATTTTTGTATTTAGATGATTTGCTAATATAAGGATTCTGCTTTCCACAATGATCAAGTTCATGATTACAGTGTCTGTACTAAATTAGACAAATCTTTGCTCTACCAGTATTGGACTATTTGGGCCACTGTATTTTCTTCAAAGCAACCCAGATGGGAGCCTTTCCTAATTCCCCACACTATCCAGGATGTATAACATTTTCTGGGCTTTACTACTTTTTACCAACAATTTTGTTGCACTGTATTATTGACTTGCCTTTGCAAAAAGGGAGTGTTGTTGCCAAGACCTAGCCCACTTAAATCAATCAAATCACTTTGAAGATACCATGTACCTTTAAGATGGATTTTGATGTCCCGACAAGGCATTCACTTTTTATTCCATAATCCAGATGCCATGTGGCTCTTTCCTGTACAGATTGATGTGTCTTATCTTGGGAGATATGCTTTTACAATCTGCTCTCTAATTTGTGGGTAACCTCCTGTCCTGCACTTTCTTTTTCGGGCATCTCCTTCCAGTCAGAAGGAGCTATGTTGTTTTTACAAGGTCCTTTTGGCCATCCAAGAAGCTTTTCCTTATGGGTGTCATCTCCTCACTTTCCCCCATGTTTTAACTTTCATTTTCCCAGTTCACATGCAGTTATTTTATCATGTAAATAAGAAGGTTTCTTATCCTATAATTGTCCTCCAACCTCCATTCTGTGCACAGAAAACTTTGGTCACCATCCTCTAACACCTTGTTTACCCTGTGAGACTGTTGGAACCAAAAGGAGACATATGGTCAGTAAGAGCTCAACACTTTTGTGTGGGCTTAAATAAATGTGTGGTTCCCCTTAGGTGGACCCTTTCTCTTCCCTCCCTTTTCTTGGGAATGGCTCCACAACAGCCATTTATATGTCCTTTTTTTTACTGAGGGAAAGAAATGTTTCTTCGTCGGGCTAGCTGGGCAATTTAGAGTATTTAAAATGACCCATCTCCATGCTTTTTGGTGGCTTCATGATAAAACATGTCAAGGGATACATCTCTTCTTGCTACATTATTGCCAGGCCAGGTCTGTGACTAGCAAACCACATGGACTGCTGCATTCTCTCCCCACAGGGACTTTGGGATACAGTTTCCTTGGATTCTATTACTGACATGCTGATGGCATTATGGTGGTAATTGATCTAAGATGGTTTATTTCATAGCTTGTTGTGCGCTTTCCTGTCTTCCTTGGAAGTCTCATATGTTCTGTCAACACATTTTCTACATTACAGTTTGCTTAATTACTTGATTTCTAACAGGCACCCAATTCATAGCATACTTCTGGAAAGCTTTTCAACTATTGGATGTAAAGCTCTACCTGTTTTCTGTCCGTCAATCACATACAGATGGAAAAATGGACAGGGCAGATACATTAGAGCAATACTAACAAGAAAGTTGTCTTGGCTTTACTTATGGTTGAATTCACTTACAAGAACTCTATTCAAGCCTCTACTCAGATGTT
Source organism: Liasis olivaceus (assembly GCA_030867105.1). NCBI lineage: Eukaryota > Metazoa > Chordata > Lepidosauria > Squamata > Pythonidae > Liasis > Liasis olivaceus. Next base: position 45,559,365 of record CM061355.1, on the reverse strand, counting down.
GCCTTCCTAGCCTTGTGCAGCTATCACCTGCACCAGCTGCTGAATGTTTCTTGGCTTTCCCTTCTGTTTTTTTCCAGTAATTTCAAGTTGTTTGGCACCTTCTTAAGGTTCAAATAGATTGTGCCAAGGCTTCATACAAACACTCTGTTGATCGTTGTCGTCAGGAAGACCCCCATTGCTTTTGGAGATTATGCTTGGCTTTCTGTTAGAGTTTTCACTTCCACATGACCATCTAACAAGCTGGATACCAAGTTTATTGGACCACTCCCTACAGTATCCCAGACCAGTCCTTTGGCCTTTCACCTGCAGATTCTAGCCACACTGAAAATATAGCCAGTTTTCCACTATTACCTCCTGATTCTAAAGAGCCTTTGCTTTTTTGTTTTATCCTTCATTTGTGGTGAGGGAAGGAAGCACAATGCCTTCCTGTCATCTATGTGCAGAAGGAGGAAATGGGAGAAGCACCTGATCTCTCTAGAGGCAAAGAGGAAATAGAGGCAGGTAATGTAGCTTTGGAGACTGGCAAGGCAAGACCCTTTAGTTCCCAGGCCAAAGACAATGCAGTCTTCTGAACGCTTGTGTTCAGTTTCTTTGTTTTTAATTATTCCTGCTTTTAAAGCGCAAGCCACCAAGAGTGGTTTGGTGCTGGGCAGCCTCTAAATTATTAATATGTTATATGACCCCAGCCAAGTTTCTGTTGACTTGCAAAGGTAGGAGAAAAAGCTTAAATTTTAAACACTGGAGCATAGCTTTATGTAGCATACAGGCTCTCACTTTTTTGCACTATATCGATAGTTAAGCTTCATTTGCCAGGAATAAAGTTTACAATCTAACTGAATTGTGCCTGAGAGTCTCTTGCCAGGACTGATGAAATTTTGAGTAAGGTGTTAGGTGTCTGGAAAACTAAGATTTATTACTGAACCCAGTTGTTGAGCTTGACACTTGGCAACTTCAAGATATACAGGTGAAACTCGAAAAATTAGAATATCGTGCAAATGTTCATTTATGCCAGTATGGCAACTCAAAAGGTGAAACCAATATATGAGATAGACGCATTACATGCAAAGCGAGATATGTCAAGCCTTACTTTGGTATAATTGTGATGATTATGGCGTACAGCTTATGAAAACCCCAAATTCACAATCTCAGAAAATTAGAATAGTGTGAAAAGGTTCGATATTCTAGACTCAAAGTGTCCCCCTCTAATCAGCTAATGAATCCATAACACCTGCAAAGGGTTCCTGAGCCTTTCAATGGTCTCTCAGGCTGGTTCAGTAGGAATCACAAGCATGGGAAAGACTGCTGACCTGACAGTTGTGCAGAAAACCATAATTGACACCCTCCATAAGGAGGGAAAGCCCCAAAAGGTAATTGCAAAAGAAGTTGGATGTTCCCAAAGTGCTGTATCAAAGCACATCAATAGAAGGTTATGTGGAAGGAAAAAGTGTGGTAGAAAAAGGTGCACAAGCAGCAGGGATGACCGCAGCCTGGAGAGGATTGTCAGGAAAAGGCCATTCAAAAGTGTTGGGGACTTTCACAAGGAGTGGACTGAGGCTGGAGTTAGTGCATCAAGAGCCACCACACACAGACGGATCCTGGACATGGGCTTCAAATGTCGTATTCCTCTTGTCAAGCCGCTCCTGAGCAACAAACAAGGTCAGAAGCATCTTACCTGGGCTACAGAAAAAAAGAACTGGTCTGTTGCCCAGTGGTCCAAAGTCCTCTTTTCTGATGAGAGCAACTTTTGCATCTCATTTGGGAACCAAGGACCCAGAGTCTGGAGGAAGAATGGAGAGGCACACAATGCACGATGCTTGAAGTCCAGTGTGAAGTTTCCACAGTCTGTGTTGATTTGGGGAGCCATGTCATCTGCTGGTGTTGGTCCACTGTGCTTCATTAAGTCCAGGGTCAATGCAGCCGTCTACCAGGAGATTTTGGAGCACTTCATGCTTCCTTCCGCAGACGAGCTTTATGGGGATGCTGACTTCATTTTCCAGCAGGACTTGGCACCTGCCCACACTGCCAAAAGTACCAAAACCTGGTTCAATGACCATGGGATTACTGTGCTTGATTGGCCAGCAAACTCGCCTGACCTGAACCCCATAGAGAATCTATGGGGCATTGCCAAGAGAAAGATGAGGGACATGAGACCGAACAATGCAGCGGAGCTGAAGGCCGCTATTGAAGCATCCTGGTCTTCCATAACACCTCAGCAGTGCCACAGGCTGATAGCATCCATGCAACGCCGCATAGCTGCAGTCATTGCTGCAAAAGGGGCCCAGACCAAGTACTGAGTACATATGCATGCTTATACTTTGCAAAGGTCCAATATTGTTCTATTTCCAATCCTTGTGTTATTGATGTCATGTAATATTCTAATTTTCTGAGATTGTGAATTTGGGGTTTTCATAAGCTGTACACCATAATCATCACAATTATACCAAAGTAAGGCTTGACATATCTCGCTTTGCATGTAATGCATCTATCTCATATATTGGTTTCACCTTTTGAGTTGCCATACTGACATAAATGAACATTTGCACGATATTCTAATTTTTCGAGTTTCACCTGTATGTACTTTAACTCCCAGAATCCTTACCAATAGCTATGCCAGTTGGGGTATTCTGGGAGTTTGAAGTCCACATGTCAGGAGGATGTCAACATTAGGAAGCAGAGTGCAAGATTGAAGGAAGAAGCACAGCTCAGTTGTAGAAAAAAATAAACCTAATGTCATTAGCAAAAGCCAATGGGTTTGTTGAGATTCTCAGAGGAACTATCTAAAGAAGATCTGAGGGCTATGAACTTATTGCTGATGAACCCCAGTGCATACACATCCATTGAGGCTGAATGCACTCATTGTATGAATTAATAAACTATGGTTTACAGAGATCACAGTGGTTAGATTCACATAACATGCTAAGCTAAAATCAAGCAATCACCTGAAGGCTTAGCTCATACTTTGAAATTAGCAATAACAAGCAGAGGAATAACTTTATTAAGTGAAAACATTGTAAAAACCGGAGAATTAGCTAAGAATAGAATAAGAGGTAACCAAAAAAGAGAGACAGAGAGAGAAGGAAGGAACATTGAGTTTTAACTGTATGAAATGCAATAGAAGAATTAGTATTATTATTGCAACTATTATGTTGCTGATCATATTTTTATTTTTATACCTTTATTCCACTTTCTGGATAATTGTGATTCATGCAGATTTGAGGGAGACGGGCCATTTGATTTAAATTAAAAGGACAAGATAGGAAAGTAAGTGGAAGAAAAAAGAGATTAGTTCTTTAAGGCTGGAATAAAGGAGTAAGCCACAAACTAAACTAGTATTTATACCCATTTGAATGTTTTTAAGAATGAAGCTATGTAAATAAGCTCTGTTTGCTGTAAATTAACGAGTTAATTATTAGATAAGGAAGCATGCTTAGGCAGTAAGTATCAGTGAGAAGCTTAATTTATGCAGCTATCTTATGGCTAATTTCAGTACCTGATGTAAGTTACCTTGATCTAAATTGCCACTTGGAGTTTGCAGCTCTTGTTGAATTTCCCTCCCTCTGCCACAAAAAATGTTTTCTTTTCTAGCATAATCATTAACTAGAAATGGGTTTGTAAGCTGATAATTTTCACAGGTGCAGATACGCTTGCACATTTGGAAAATTTCACAAGCATGAGCAGTTCTCCATTTTATTTAAAACATTTGTACAATTGAAGCAGATTATAATAAAATTTTATATGTGTTTGTGTATATGTATCACAGACACATTATTGAATACCAAGTATAATGAAGTTTAATATTAGAAATTTATTTGATAAGAATATTTCTCAAGAATTAAGTTTGATCCTCTCCTTAACTGCTTATCAGAAAATTACAAATCTGCATTTAGTTTAAAACTGTTTACTTGATCATATTAAATTGTCTTTTATAAATATTGGTTATGTTTAGCAAAGGCTGTAATGACTCAATCAGAAATAGACTTGTAAAGTTAGCTTGGGTTGATGATGATGATGATGATGATGATGATGATGATGATGATGATGATATCTGTAATCTCTTTCTAGCTTGGGCCTGATAAAAATCTATGCTATTTAAGGTGTTCCTAGGTTTTTGTGTTTCTCAAACCAAGCTGTTGATCAACTAAGGTTATTACCATGGAGATATAATCATTTTTTACTTCTTTGCATATAAAATTCATTACATTGCTTTCTTTTTGTATAAAATTACTAAGCAATATAGGTAAGATCAAGCGCTTCTTGATCAGAATAGTCTGATTTTAGTTCTGATTTTGAATTGTGAATGTCAGTCACTTTTGTAAGGAGATCTTTCATGAAATGCAAAGGACAAAAATTAGGCTGAAGGGAATTGGGGATATTAGAGTAAAAGAAGAAAAAGTTGACTGGATGGAAGCTCACTAAAAGCACTTAAAACTGAAAGGTGAAAGAGAGGACAATTAGAAAGCAATGATTTAAAGGAAGTTTAAAAATAGGGGTTACTGTAGTGTGGATTCAATGCTGTAGAAAAGATACTGGGGAAAATGATGGAAGAGAGGAGAAATCAAGGAAGATACAAGGACAGATTAAGGCAAGGACTGCAGCATAGTTGACTCATCAAATGAGGCAGGGTAGAGTTGAGAAATAGCTGATAAAGAGGGAGAGGAAAAAATCAGAGTAGGTTGATTTTAACATTGACAGATTTAAACATTGATGGATTCCTCTATTGAATTGGGCGAAGAGGAATGTGGGAGGGATAAGGGCAAGTATATTTACATATCATCCACAACAGCAAAGAGGCATTGTGAATCAGAAGTATAGTCGTACAGTTTACCCATTTCACTGTTAGCAGTGAATGGACTGCTTATGAGAAAATGTTGCATCTTGCTGCTGTGAACTCTCTTTTATTTGCAGATTGCATTTACCTTTCACCAGAAGTGGAATGAAGGAACAGACAATGGGAATACACTCAAGATAACACTCCTGGACAAGGTGTCTAATGGCTCTCTTGTTTTGAGTTGATTTATATCTGCATATTTGATGGTTTTCACATACAAAGGATTTATTTTTCTTTTGGATATACTCAAAATACAAAATTGTTCCTTGTTGGAAACTTTCTGCTTTTGAAAACTGTACATCATGGGAGACATGGCCAACAACTCGGTAGCATATAGTGGTGTAAAATACACTATAAAAGATTCTAATCATGGAGATTTTGGTATTACACTTGAAGAGCTTCGTACCCTTATGGAATTGCGAGCTGCTGATGCTTTGCATAAAATACAAGAATGCTATGGAGATGTATATGGAATATGTACAAGATTGAAAACTTCTCCAAATGAAGGTAAGGATAATTTGTACATAAATTTCAAGTAAGATAATACTGGCTTTTATAGATACCGTATGCCCTTTTTTAAAGTTAGTTGACAGTGTTTTTATTTGTCATTTGAAGAGCCACTCAGCTTTTGCTGTATCATATATGTATTTATTTGGTTCCTAAATTAAGATAATTAAAAGTAGAATTTAACAAAATAAAATTTGAATTGAAACTGCGAATATTTCTATTAGGTATAATTCCAGAAAATATAAGTGAAAAATACCATAGTTTACTAAAATACATGTCCTGATAGCCACCAGGACAAATTTGGCACAACATTGGGAAAGAGAAACTTCCAATGATACAAGAGCAGGAGACCAAAATTGGAGAATATGCAGCAATGGCAAAATTGACGTATATCCATAATAGACATATAGCCAAATTTTAGCAGGGATGGCTCCTTTATATATTACACATGACACAGCAAGGAAAATTTAGACATTTGGAATATAGTTTCTAGGATAAGAGTTATGAGACCAATAAAAAACAACAGATGAAACAAGCAGATATTAGCAATAAACTCAATGTTTGATACAAAGTACAAATATTTAGGTTAGCAACCTGGAAATAGATGGAAGGGAAGGGGGAAAAGGTTTTTTGGTTGTTGCTGTTTTTTTGTCCTTGATTTCCTTTAATATTTCATTTGGTGCTGGAAGCTCTGATGATTTTTTTCCCATTGTTTTTATTGAACTATGATTAACAAACAGTATCAGGCAACTATATTAACATAAATCCAAGATGCATATAAAGAAAAAAAAAGATGTAGAAAATACAAAAAAGAACTACTACAATCTAAATAGAGAGGTACTGCACATGTACAAATTTACCATATATGTAAAGTATTCCATATTATAGACCATTGCTATTGAGGTAAATCATAAAATGCATCCAAATTTGATAAAGTTGTGCTTCCTGCCTCTGATTTCTCATAATTTTAACTTTATCTGTGTGTTTTTTTTTTAATGTGGCAATTGAAGCAACCTTGTTAGTCCACATCTTAGATATTATGTTATCTAGAGTTTTCCAATATTGCATAATTATTATTTTGGCTGCTAAAATTAAATAGATAATACATTCTTTGTTGTTGGTCCTATAAATAAATGCAGTAAGCCTAACTCTGGGGAGCATTCAGTTCTTTGTTTAGTGATGTTACTTATCTCCCAAAAAATTTATGCCAAAAAGGTATAACTTTATCACATGACCACTACAATGAAAAAATGACCCTTTTGTGTGACAATCTCTCCAACATTTGGAAGAATATTTTTGATATACATGTGCCAATCTAACAGGAAAGAGCATTACTAAAAAAATCTTTCTGTAATCTTTTAAACTCTATAGTACTTTTTTCTTCCTTTCTGCTTTGTATCTTTAACTTTTTAGAAGTTTGTTAAATTAAAAAAAAGTAAAAGTTAGCATATTACTATACTAGGATTAAAACAAGTAGTTTTGATTTAAAATTTGTTTCCTAGTGTTGTATGCTTTCAAAAAATAATTTGACATTACAAAAGCAATAAAATGTAATATGTACATAAATTATAAGACATCATGAAATCAAAACATTCACACAATTTAAGACCTTTTGTTAGAAATGTGTTTTAAAATTTTAGAAGCAACATACTGAGTTTTCACAAATATCAGGCCATGAATATATGGTATTTTTCCTAAAAATATAACATTTTTTTTTTTACAGTTCCTTGAGACTTTTGAGTAAGGGTAGATAAACCTGTTACTTTTCTGTAATCGCTTTTTTCCAAACAGAGATTTGGAAGAGAGTTTCATTTAAAAAAAAATTAAAAGTCTATGCAAACAATATTCATGCATTTTTGTGAGCATGAATATTCTTAGGTATTTTCAGAAACATTTCCTCCTAAAATTAAGCATTCTTATATGTAGGGCCCATTACAGTATGTGTCTTTCTGGTTACTTCAGAGGCTGCAAAACTCAAACTACCTTGCTTCAGCTCTTTAGTGTGATGTGTTTAAATCTGCTTTTTGGGGGGGAGGCAAGGGGGGAATAGAATGCTGCTTATATTTAAAAGAAAGGCTTATATTAAAACATAAAATCTTCCATCTAAAAGATTTATTTAGGACTGTTTATGTATATGAAGTTTCCAGCAACTACTGGTGAACGTTTTTCTGAGTGCAACTCATAACTCCTATTCACATATATCTGTTACCTAATTAAAAAGCAACACACTTGGCCTCTATCTATCTGAGGCACTCATAATTTATGAGATTTATAATGACTTTACAAAGTCCTTCCAACACATTTTTAAAATAGAAGCACTTTCACTTTTAATAGCCCTTGGCCAATGTTGTTCAGTATCATTCTCCTACAAACATTATTGAGCTGAGTGCAAGTGTTCACGCGTTGACTTCCAAGTGAGGCAGTCATTATCTTAAGGGTTCTTGTGGTGTTACTAATGTGTAAATTGGGATTCTAATTCTGTGTAGACAAGGTTTGAGTTGCCCAAATATGTTTGGACTGCAGTGCCCAGAATTCCCAGCCAATATTGTTCATGCAGCTGGGAATTGTAATTTGGCAGTAGCTGTAGGAATCACTCCTATTGTCACTGTTTCTGTTGTGTTTAGATGTCCTTAAGAAAAATTGTTTAGATATCCTTAAGAAATATATATATATATTAATACAGATAAAGCTGAATGATTCCTTAATGCAGTCAGGGAGAATAAAATAGCAAACACTATTCTGTTTTTGTTTTTTTTTAATTTCTTGTCTTACTGGATATTCTTTGGAATACCCAAGTGGCTTTGTAACATACAATCATATGAATAAATATGATTAGTAGTTACAATGGTGGACAAACTATTTCTGTCTGCATAGCTTGTGTAAATTCCTTAATTAAAGTGTTGAGACCATCCATACATTCTGTGCCATAATTATTTCGGGTAAAGGGGAATGGTGCAATGTTGGAAGAACCTGAAGTTTCCTTTTTGAAAATGTTTCAGAAATGATCAAAATCTGCACTCATGGTTGATATTGTTTTTTACTTGGTAAAAAAACAAATGACGGTTATGAAAGAACTATTTATACATATGAAGTTTTCAGCAATTATTGATGAAGATTTTCCAAAGTAAAATCTTCCTTGCATGTGAAACTACCTTTCTGGAAATGTGGGAAAGAAGGAAATCTGATTTTGATACTGTTGTTGATTTATGCTTCTGGAAGGCCACCCATCAAATCAAATCTTTATTATGGTCATAGGAATCACCCATGGGAAGTGATGACCAAGAGCATAAAGGATGAAATGTATGCTTGTTACAAGTTAAACCGGAATGGTAGTAATGAATTAGCAGAAACCCAAAATTCATTTGTCAGTGCATCTAATCATGACAACTGGATAAATTATTTTTTCCTTCCAAGTAAATTAGAAAAATCTAGTTTTTTAGAGTAAAATATGCATCGTGAAGCAGTTTCTTCCACATTTAAAATATATATTCATAGACATTGTTATTATTTACATTTTACATGTTTCTAGATAGAGTTACACGTATTGTATGGGGAAAACATTTTTTTTTCCTTTTGTGTATGATACTTTGTACTGAAAGATTTAATTGCCTTTTGTATTCAAAGCTTTGTGTTGGGAAAAATCCTGCAAAGAACATTTGGTGTAATCCTAACGTCAGTTATTGCTATAATCAATTTCTTTGAAAGTCAGGGGTTGTTTAGCAAATACTGAATTGGCAAAAGAAACAAATACATTATTTTAAAAACATGCTTGGGTTTCATATGGACTCAAATACATAAATTGATTTAAAATACTCAAGAAAACAGTATATATATTCAGTGATTTTTGTGAATAGCAGAAATCTACATAGCTGTAGCCACTTTCTGTTACTATTTTAGAAAAATAACAACAAAGTGTCTGTCCTGATGTTACCAAAGTGGCTATTTTTCTAGAAAACATGGGAATAAATAGCATGACGTATCACATGAGTGCAAAATAACAAGTTTGCAGTATATTTAACGTTTTAATAAATCAAATATGAAAAACTTTTCATTTTTGTTAGGAAGTGACAATAAACTGCTCTAAAACCATTTTCCCCTTTTTACTATTTAGGCTTAAGTGGAAATCCAGCAGATATAGAGAGGAGAGCAGCTGTGTTTGGGAAGAATTTTATACCTCCTAAAAAGCCAAAAACATTTCTTCAGTTAGTATGGGAAGCACTACAGGATGTTACATTAATAATTTTAGAAATTGCAGCCATAATATCATTGGGCCTTTCTTTTTACCAACCTCCAGGAGGGAATGAAGCATGTAAGTAATCAAATAGGATTTTTTTTTAAATTCTTGTGTATCACGAAATACATCAGAATGAATGTGTTAGAATTGTATTATAAATTCATAAAGCTGTTTGTGTTCCTAGAATTGTGAGAGAACTTGACAGGTGTAAAGTCTATTCCCATTAAATTAACTTCTTGTCAGTACTTCATTTGAGCAAGATATAGACTTTAATGTTCATCATATATGCACGTATCTTGAATGTCTAATAGAAGGACAGTAGGTTTATGTAATCTTTAGTATCACTCTTCCCTTTTCTTCTGTTTTTAAATCTAGAAAACAAGGATAATTACAGCAACTTCACTCTGTGTTCTCAACTTAATTTTCCCAGGGTTACGTAGTGTAGTCAATCGAACGAGCTCTCTAAAAGGTTAATCTGTGTTTGCACTGGCATTTTGAGCTTTACTATAATCTAATTTCCTCAAGTATAGGATCTCTTCAAATGCTGTATTTTTCACTGGAGAGAGTTCAGGAGCAGGCCTGGATTCATGTACTCCATTCCTTACTGCTCCCGAGCACAGGTAAATATGAGTGTCTAAATAGAGGTATTGATTCTTCCATGAAAGAAGTAGGAAAACTGGTGGAGGCAGGACAAGGTTCACTCCTTGTTAAGTCCCGTTCCTGACAGTGTAAAAACAAATATGGTTAATGTAGACCCACTTAACATATACCCTGTATCTAGGGTAATATACAGTTACTTGGCAAACACCAGTGCAGATTAATATTCCTGGGCTATCACTTTGAATTTCTTTTAAAGATACTGCATCATTTTAAAAAATGCCATTCAAATATATTGAAAACTGCTAAATGGAGCAATTTAGATGTCTAAAGCATGTTCTAATTTCTGAGCAGGTACTTTTCCAAATGCATATAGTCTAAACTGTAATAACTAAATATAGTTGCTACAAAATATCAGATTTATAATATAAAATCATAATCCTAAAATGCACATGCTATAGCTGAAATGGTCTGAGACAAAAATTGCATATATTTCAAAATTTGCAGAGACTTTGGATAGTGAGGTAAGAGTGTATTTTTCTGCAAAGTTACTTCTGTGGCAGGTTCACTGAGATGACTTCTGAAATACTGTTTGGAAACCTATTCCTCAGTTGTTGGCTTAATGTTAAAGTAGCCTGGGAACAAGGTCTCCATTAAAGATTTCAGTGTGTGGGATATAGTGGAGATTTTTCATGTAGAATAGGATCAGGGAGATTTCAGGCTAGTGGAACATACTTCATTCTCTATGATAACCCTGAAATTCTCCAACTGGAGCTTGGTGCAAAAACATAATTTTAAATTAAAGAATCTATTTTATATTTGAATTTGGTCTAAGTTGGAGAATTGGACAGAGTTTCACCTTTCCATGTAACAATCTCTGTTTAGTTATCCCAGCCTTTCTTCATTCAGCAGTATAATTTTGTAATTGGTAAACCTTGTTTCTGCACCTCAGATAGATCTAGATCTATTTTCTGTCTGTTTATTCCATAGGTAATCTGAATGGAGCAAGGCCATTAGAGCTTTAAAAGTTAACTAGCACTCTGAATAGTGCTCAAAAATAAATTTGAAACCAATGCAATGCTGACTAAAATGCAGGTATTGCATTTAGAACCGATAGAACCCTGTATATTCTTTAGAGTCAACCCTATATAGGCTGATTCACACATTACATGAAATATAATTTATTTGGGTTTGGTTTAATGTAGTATATTGATAGGGTTATGGCTTATGTATCAACACTGCCATTGTACCTTACTCAATAAAATATGTTTAAAGCAAATTATTTATGAATCTTGCTATAGAGTGCTGGTTAGTTACCCAATATGTCCAGTCATGGTTTTAGTTGATATAATAATTTAAATAGGGATAATGCATTCTGGGTCATGGCTGCTATCTACGATTCCAGGAGTGCTGTCTTTTTATCTTGCAGTCACTTGATAGCTATAACCATCCATTGAAGTTTTCCATTATTTCATTTAGTTCTGCAGAAAAGAAGAAGTAGTGTGTACTTAATCCCAAATTTCTGAACTGCCTCTGTATATTTTCATGTGATGTTTACAGAATATCTTAGCACAACTGGTGTTTTACAATATCATTATCTTATGAGCTACATCAGTTATTAGCAGGAAGACTGTAACACTGTCTAAGCTAAACTTGCTAGATTAGTACTAGCTTCACAATAACCCAACAAAACTGTATGAATGAATCAATCCATTTTGATTGAGTTATATAACGTTATATATTCTTTCTTTAAATCTGAATCTGATACTATGCTTTTGCATATAGTTCTTTTCAATATCAAAACTTTTTCTCCCCTATATGCATATACAAATTTTATGTTAATTCTGATATTTGAATGTTCATATAGTCACCAGAGGCTGGGCTAAGTTTAGTGGCACTTACATTTTTATCATGAACTACAAAATGAACATATGTTTCTTCAACAATAGCCTTATGGAAAATAATGTCACCCATTGCTTTGTAATAACAATGCAATTTCAGTTTCCTTTTAATTCAAAATTTGGCAAGGTATATGGATTATTTACATGACTATCAGAGTATGACACTTTTCTAAGACCAGAATTATGTGTTTTGTTTTATTGGAAGCAAAAATCTCTGTTCAAAAGGATCATGGATGAGAGAAAACTACTTCTATTTCTAAAACATTGCATGCCTTCCAATACTTCCTGGCAGACTTATGTATATATCAGCCTTCCATATTCTGGTCCCTCCAGGTGTAATTGAATAAGAGCTTTCTTTTGAAGAGCACTGCCTTTTCATTGGCTTCTCTTGGTGCTGCATAGGTTTAGGAAAACACATGTTTGTATAAAGGAAGCAGGACTAGGCCAGTAACAAGCATCCTCCTTAACTCAAACACTTGTTTGTAAGAGTCCATGCAGCTACCATGCAAGTCTGGGAAAAGGAGTGGCTCCTTTGAGGAAAAGCTGACAATAATAGCAAGGATGATTACACCAAATTCAAAGCATCCTTTTCTACTGCACACCCAGATGCTGCATACCTCTGCTTTGAGTACAGCTGCCATCCCTATCCAATATAGCCCTTGGCCTTGCTGGTTGGAAGTACTAGTTATAGTTAGCCAGCATCTAGAAGTCACTAGATTGGGAAGGCTGCTTTAATATGTAGATGTAAGTTTTACTTAATGTACGTAGCAGTAGTTTCAGTTTGTAAAGCACACTGAGCAAATAATAAGCTCTTTCTGCCAGCCTTTAAATGCCTTTAGCATTTAATTGGGGGACGCGGTGGCGCAGTGGCTTAATGACGCTGAAAGTGCCGGCCAGAAATGGCTGAAAGCTTCAGCGGTTTGAGTCCAGCCTCGCGTTAACAAGGTGAGCTCTTGTTTCTATACCCGCAGCTTCTGCCAACTCAGCAGATCGAAAACGTACGTGAGTAGATAAATGAGCACTCTCACTCCGGTGGGAGGAAAGTGCTGGCAGCGGCTCCACAGAGAGACGGGACAAGTTGCCAGTAAAAAGCGCGAAACCGCGCTCATCCGAAAAAGGGGCGCGAAGCAACGGAAATCCCGCCTCCTGTGCTGCCAGCTGGGCTGACGCTCTAGGAATTAGGCTCTGGCAAAGTCTAATTCCGAAACTAGAAAGATGCAATTGCCTTGAAAACCGCTAGGGGGCGGTCACTGCAGGGTCAGTAATGACTGTTAAGCAGATAAAAAAAAAAAAAGCATTTAATTAAAAATGTAATCTGATAAAAAAAAATATCAACTAGCCAGGAAAGAAAAGAAATATTCACTCACTAGTTGTTTCTTTTCACATTTCCTCTTTTTGTTTGTATTTATTCCTTAGAAGCTAGGAGGAAGAAACATTTTTAGTATTTCTCAGAAATTGCAAGGTCTGGTCCCTGGCCAAGAGAGGATTAAGCTCCAACTTCAGTTCCTTCATCTTTGTTCTTAAATTAAAATCTATGTTTGCCCTGATTGACAATCATACAGCTTAAATAGTATTTTATGACAGTGTGATTTGCATGATTGGCTGTTTGTTCTGTGTTGAATCAGTTTGTTCTTTCTGTCTATCAGTTGATGATATTAATTGGTGAATGAGGTTTCTCCTCACCCTGTAATGTGTTGTCCACCTAGAACCTGCTTATGCTTGAGATTTCTGGAGCAGATGGAGAATGCTAAGAAGTGATGAAGGGAAAGGCCTGTTGCATAAGCAGAATTTTGCTGATAGAATTTTGATTGTAGCCTTTTCAGTTTTAATTCAGAGTCCACTGATTCTCACAATTAATAAAGCATAAAGGCCTCTAGAACTTATTAAATCACTAGAGAAACAAGCTTGTTTCACTGTAATTATACTGGGGGGAAAAAAGCTTGAGTCTTTTATTGCTCTGTACCCTAATATGGAACCTTTCCAACTGAAGAAGTGGGGCTTATTATCCTTTACATTTTATCAGAGCTTGGCCAGGTGATGATCATTGGTATCAAACAATGAATATATCTTTTGAATAAGTTTGCTATTACAGTTATCCAGAGGTTTATCATTTCCAAAAACAGGTCTGAAGCCAGAATGATAACATCGTCTTTATATCCATTCTTGCCATTTCCCTATTCTGGGAGTTGAAGTCCTGGCACATATGGAAAGTTCCAAGTAGGGAAAAACAGAACTAGATTGATTTCGCCTAGCTATATATTTTGTTTAATCCAAAGTATGAGAATCCAAGCATATCTTTCTTTGATGGACAGTTTAAAATTATCTATCTATTGGGGCTTTAATCTATTAAAATAAGAGGATAAATGAAGCACCTCCCTGCAAATTGCTCCCAGTTCTATGCATGATGTATATGCACAGCCGCCTTACTGGAAAGCAAAGCAAAGTGCGGGTGTGTACTCATACACACATGAAGACAGTTGGGAGCACCTTTTGAAGCAGACACATAACTCTTGCACAATATGTGTCCGCTTTAACAGTTGAAGGAGATCTTCATTTTTCCTTCTATGCATTGCAAAACATCTCTTTTGAATTTCTGAAGATGCCTAGTAACTGGATAAAAGGTACATCAATTATAGTAGAATAAAAGATACTAAGAAGCATATTGATTGGTTGGTCTTATTTATTTGTAAATTTTCTTCATTATGAGTTCTTGCTACATACATAGCTTTAAAGTTTACTTCAACACCAAGGGAACAGTATTGGTCTTTGTCAGATTATTTTTATATTGCTACTATACATACATACATGTTTTCTTAGAACTAAAAGTTGAAATATCACAAAGAAAATAATTGGGAGCATTGGTCTAAATGCTATATTATTTCCATAAGTATTCATATAAATACTTCATACAAAAACTGAAAAGAAAGAAAATGAGATAAGAATAACTATTCTCAGAGTTAAGAGTGTTGCAATAATTATTCCATATATGAGAGTTTACAGCTTGTATCATTCTAATGAGAGACCAACAGAGAACCTTTCTGCCCAGTTTCCAAGGTTGGAGAAAAAGTAGGTGATGAGATTATTGCTCCCTTCTTTACCACCTTGTTGTGTTTAGGACTCATCATATACCAGCAAAAGTTAAAGGTCTTGGCAGAGTGCAAAAGGAGTGTGTTTTATCCCAGTTGTTCTTTCATAATTTCTGAGACTGTAAAATCCCTCACAAGAAGGAAGTGAGATTGGGGGAGGTTGTTCCAAATATCCTTACCACCTTATTTCCAAGAAGATATTAGTGATCCTCTGTAGCTAGCTCTGGGAATATAGAGTAAAACAACTCAATCTAAGCTAAAATGCTTAAGTCAGATCAAAATATAATAAATCAGTTAATAAACTAAAACAATTAAAAGCCACTCAGGTTAAACAAGCAAGGAAACCTGAAAATCTATGGAAATAAAGTCTTACAATAGCTGTAATACAGTAGTGGCTTGATGTGCTTGTAGTATTTGCTAAAGTCTATGTAATATGAAAAGCAACTGAAAATATTTTATACTGAATACGGTCCTAATTAGTATACAATTTTAAATGTTGAATATAATTAAGTCAAGATTGTGTGGCTTAAATAATTGCAATTTACACTAATATAGATCAATATGAAAACTGAATATGAAATTTGGATTATTTGTTTACTTTCTGCAGTATGTGGAACAGTATCAGTTGGAGAAGAAGAACAAGAAGGTGAAACAGGATGGATTGAAGGAGCTGCAATCCTCCTGTCTGTCGTTTGTGTGGTATTAGTGACAGCTTTTAATGACTGGAGTAAAGAGAAACAGTTTAGGGGATTGCAAAGCCGCATTGAACAAGAACAGAAGTTTACTGTCATCAGGGGTGGCCAAGTCATCCAGATACCTATAGCTGACATAGTTGTTGGTGACATTGCACAAGTAAAATATGGTAAATATACCCATTAATTTTATTGGCATCTCTATAACTTATTATTGTTTGTTAAATGTAATTTTGGCTTCTGTTTTAGGTGACCTTTTACCAGCTGATGGTGTACTTATACAAGGAAATGACCTCAAAATTGATGAAAGCTCACTCACTGGAGAATCTGATCTTGTTAAGAAAATGTTGGATCGAGACCTTATGTTGCTCTCAGGTGGGTGATCAAATGATAGCTAGGATCTAAGCATGAGATATTATGGAAACTGAACAAAGTTTCCTACTTCTAGAACTAGGTTATGTGACACATTGTCTTCCCAGGTGACAGTATGCTAAGAACTAGTGCTCTTATATATTATGTATTACACTTTTAACCTCCTCAGGACCAAAATGATAGGTCCTAACAACAGGTAGGGTTTCAGACATACAAGCATCCTTTAATGTGATTAGTTTAATTAAGCATATGTAACTGTAGTGTCTTCTTTTCCCATGAGATTAAATAATTTCTAGAATACTAGTATACTAGAATAGAACACTGTTACAAATTATTGATAGTGTGGCCCTCAGTGTTTTGTTTTTCTGACCCAGTGTGCAATAATTAACTGTTTAATACTTCAGGAATAAAATAAATTTTAGAGGAAAGACTGCTACATAATTAAAATTTAAAAAAACATAGTAGAATGTTGCAGTCCACAAAATTTGATGTATAAATAATATATGGCCTTGACTTGCATTTCATTTAGTATGATGGTTTAACTTTTATGCTTCTTTTCAAAAAACAAATACCATATGTAGTAGAATGATTTTTTTTCATAATCAGTAATTTAAGAATCAAGACCTGCCATAAATGTATTTTCACTCGCTATAAGACAAAGATAATCAGAAGGCCATTCCATTCCCACTCCCCATTTCATCACACTTTCAGTTCGTTTTTAAGTGGATCTGGTTTAGTTTTGTTTTTATTGCAATCCATCACATAACTGAGTGGTAAAATTGTTGCATATACAATTCCAGATAAACATTATTTTAACAAGCCATAAATAAAAGAGTGGGTTAAATTTAGCTACAATAATTTTGTACGTTAATGGCTTGTGAAAAAAGTTGTGTTTAATTGTGTGGATGCTGAACATTTATAACAGTTTTTCTCTTTTGAAGTGATAAAATTCAAAACTATTCTGGTTTGAAAAATAAATTCATTTTCTATGGAACTTTTTTAAAATTACTACTTTGTTTGCTATCATACAAGAAAACATTGAAAACAAACTGTGTCATCATGTGTACAAAAATGCTATAACATTATAAGCAGCTCATTTTTGGAAAAGTTAAACTGTAACCACACAAAGCTGTATTGGTCAACCTTTCCATTGCATCAGCAAAGGACCAGTTCATGAAAACATGTCTTCTACCCAGCATTTTTTTTAATGAATTTGCCTTATCTTTAAATGATAAGACACAAATCTAACATTCTTAAAAATGTTAAGATTTTAACCACTGATTTGTTAAAATAGTATATTTTAGTTCTTTAGTTTAAAATGCTAATAAATTATCCTTATTTTATTAATAATTTCAGATTGTGTATATATTTGGATTGTAAGTTTATACGCTACTAAAACTTTTTCCAGTAAATTCAGTATTTTAGCTGTTTCAGAAATGCCAATACATCAGGTCCAAATTGTGCATCAGCAGATGTTTTAACTGAATACAGTGGTACCTCGGGTCACGAACTTAATTCGTTCCGTGACTCTGGCCATGACCCAAATTGGTCGCGACCCAAATCAAATTTTCCCATAAGGTTCAATGTAAATACGGTTAATCCGTTCTGACCCCTACGAATTTGGTCGCCAACCAATTTTGGTCGCATTCCGAATCAAATTTTCCTATAAGGTTCAATGTAATTACAGTTAATCCATTCTGAACCATATGTATTTTTTTTTTAAACCACAAAAATATGAAACAAAGTACAGTACAGTACAGTACGAAGAGAGAGAACGCTAACCTTGCTCGAGGCGACTTCTGGCGTGGAGGACAGGAAGGCAGGTGGGGAGGTGGTTATTGTTTGGAGGGAGAGTCCCCCTCCCTACAGGAAGCCATGACCACGTGTCACGGCAGGGAAAATGGCCGTGGATCCTGTTCGTCACCTGATGTGGAGTTCGCGGACGGAAGCAAAATTTTGCGAACGGTGCTGTTCATGACCCGAATTGGTCGTGAACAGAAGCATTCGTGACCCGAGGTGCCACTGTATATTGCCATTCAGATTCTTTTTTTTTTAAATTTAGATTATTTTTATAGTAGTTAAAAGCTTTGGTAGAATCTTTAACAATCAATTAATCCATGGTATTAATTTTTTTGTGGGTCCACGTTCTCAAAAAACAAAAGCAAACAAAAAACCCACAACCATTTTCACATCAAAGTTATCCTAAAGAGTAAGTTTCTGACTTCGCCTTCATCCTAAAATCTTCTAAATATATCTTGCTGCCTTTAAATAACTGAATGTGGACTAAAATTAGAACCAAGCATCTGTAAGAATTTCAAAGGAGTCAAATAATATCATTCTAGTTGTTCCTATAACTATACTCAGTATTATTTTATTTATAAAAACAAGTGAAGATATAAGCTTATAAGATATAAGCCAATTAGTAGAATTGAAAATCTTGGAAGTTAAACACACACAACCCCCAATTTTTTTTATTAAAGTGTACATTAAGCTTACAAAGTACTAGGGGGCTGCCTATCTCATAAAAAAATCTTCAATAACTTTTCTATCAGTTTAAAATATCTAAAGGAATTACTATAGAAATTCCTCTCAAAGTGTAAATCAGTCTAGAAGAAATAATCATTTTGACCATGTTTATTCTCCCCTATAGACTCATAGGAATATTCAATGCAATTAAAAATATTTAAATCTACTAACAAAAGTATGTTCAAGGGAATTCTTGTTCCATGATGTTTAAGAAAATTTAGAGAGTAGGCAAATCCAAATTATTCACCAACTAATACCTGTGATATTGAAGCTGAAGTCTATTAGAGTTAGCCCAATTAACCCAATCATTTATTAGTTTAGAAGATATACAAATTGAGATAAAGAGACTTGAAGGTTATCAGAAATAAGCAAATATTATCTGCATACAATAGCAGTTTCTGTTCCTTTATAGCCACTTTGACACCCAAAATTTAATGCGATTGTCTAAAAGAAGAGACCTAGTGGTTCTAATACCAATTATGTATAAGAGAAGGTAAAGGTGGATCTAATACCAAATTATGTAAAAGAGAAGGTATATAATGAAACTTAACAAGTTTCATTATATATCCTAATAGGCAAAAATACAATCACTCATTCATTAAGGTTTATATGCCACTGCCATCAAGGATGACTCTGCTTAATACCGTTCATAATCATTCTAGCTGAGGGATTTAAATACCATCTTCTAATCCATAAATAAATACATAAGAAATCTATTTTTTCCCAAATCATATCCCGAAAATTTAACCAAGTCACATTGAAGGCTTTTTCTGCATCTAAGGAAGCTATCAGAGTCACCTCCTATTTGGATTGCTGTAACACAATGTCAGGCCCAGCCCAAGAACAATGGTGAAACAGTCCAGTTGAGTTCATTTCCTTTATTAGCTTATACCATATAGAGAGAATCTTGCCAGACTAACTCTGTACTACTGCAATTAGTGGATATACCCTGGGAGATTCTAGGGAAAGGCTATCCTGAACCTCTTATGCTTCCCACGCTCCTGCTGACTGTGGTGTCTTTTGTCTTCTTTCCCTTCCTGGAATGCACCCCCTCCTTCCTGATAGTCTTGCTCTGTTGCTATCTACCACATCACCCTCCCCTTCATAGATGCATTCCATCACATGAACTGTACATGGGGCTGCCCTTTAAAGGAAGCTGCAGCTGGTCCTGAATGCAGTGGCATGGGCAGTTTTTGGTATTTCTCGTGACACCCATGTAATGCACAGATTTGTAATAAGCTTCTGGGGGCAATTCAAGGCACTGGTTATAACACCCCCCCTGCCTGCTGGAATTTGCATGGCCCCAACTCTGTTAGCCTTTTGCCAGGCACTGAAGTCCTGGCTGTTTCCCCAGGCATTTGGGGCGAGGGTAGATGAGCTCTACTACTACTATTGATGGTGTGGGGGGTTAATAGTTTATTCTTGGGTGCAGGGGTGGGGGTGGGGTATGTTTGGTGGACTTGTTTGTTTTAATCTTGTAAGCTGTCCAGAAGCATTTGTGTGAGATGGGCAGCTATATATAAATCATACAAATAAATCATAAATAAATTTCTAAAATATCTACCAGTATCTAATATCTAATTCCTTTTATAAACTGAGGTTGTACAGATTGCACAATAAAAGGAGAAATATGTAATAGGGTCCTTTGATTGCCTTTATTTAAATTTTTTTCAGAAGGCAATTTCCTCCTCCCCATAAGACCCAATTGAGTAAAGAGTCAGAGAAAGTTTCTGTTTATATCTGAGACATAATTCCTTCTCCTGACTTCAAGCTTCAAATGTAATCCAAAACAATGAAGATAAGATTTATACTTATTGATTTATTGAAGCAGGAGACAGGTGCAGCCTGATACAAAACTTTTCCTCCACACGTAGCAGGCTAGCAGGCTAGCTTGTTGATTGATTGCAGTTAACAATTCACAGCTAATATTCATGGTAGTCTCAGTCTCTCTCTCTCTCTCTCTCTCTCCCCCCCCCCATCCTTATATATATATTATTAAAACATCCAATGTAAGATAAAATAATCATGGTTTGCAGGGATTCAGATATACGAAGAGGAATAGTGGAAGGTGTTGATGTAAAAAAGGATGTAGGTACTTTCTCTCTTACCTCCTGCCTTTAATTTACTTTGCTTACTATTTACTCTTTTTCCATACTTTGCATAACATGCTTACCTTAAAGGAGATTAATGTGATGGATATGTCTTATAAATCAATCATAATGCTGAAATTATGAGAGTAATTCAAGAACTTCAAGAGCACTTGACCCCCTACTGTGTCTTCATCTTGGATAAAATATGTTCTTTTTATTTTCAGAACAGCCTTTATTAATCATATTTTTGTATATTATTAACATGGATTAAAGTTTTACTAGTAATTGAGTGTTGTGACTTTCTCTTAACCAACCTACCTCACAGGTTTATTGGAAGGATAAAATCAAAGGTAATTCTATGTAAGCTACTTTGAACCCTTTAGATGTACTAAATAAATAAATAGCATTAACTTTTTCATAAAACTACAAAATTCACATTGCTTACCCTTAATTCACACATGCTTTTTGCATTTTAGGTACACATGTTATGGAAGGTTCTGGAAGAATGGTAGTTACTGCTGTAGGAATAAACTCACAAACTGGAATTATCTTTACTTTACTTGGTGCTGGAGGGGATGATGAAGAAGAAAAAAAGGAAAAAGAGAAAAAAGACAAGAAAAGTAGGCCCATATCTTTAAGAACCTGACAATTGATTGTAGAGATATTACAGATAGATAGATTGTTGCTCCTTTATCCTTTACAAGGGTTATGAGTAATGTAAATTTAGGATTCACTGTTTCTTTTTTCAGCAATTCAAAATAAATTTAAAAATGAAATCATAATCTTTCCGATCTCTGGATTATTTCAAGCTAGTATTCCAATTCAGCTTCATCTTGTAGTTCATGAGCCTGTACAATCAAGTTTCATTCAAGTGCTTTTAGAGGTATCATGAGAATAAGATGTGTTGAATGAGGCATGTCAGATAATGATAAACGTGACAGAATAATTATAAAAGAGGGAATTGCCTAGAAAAATAAATCCTGAATCATATTTTAGCATGTTGTATATGATCATTGTGATCATACCAGGGATTGATTATAATAGCTGACAGTGATCAGAGTTTATAGTGCAACCCTTCGGGACAGGATAAGATTAGAGAAGGCTTGGGTTGAAGGAAAAATATTGTCTTTTGAGCTGTTTGAGCAATATATCTGAAATCTTGTAAACTTCAAGGTGATTTTAATTGCCCTCCACTCAGTTTTCTCATCAGTTCTCCAAAAATTCTGATGCCTCTGAATATTTTAATACATTTACCACATTAGTTTACCTATGCTTATGTTAAATAGAAATATTTATATTGCCTTCTGAACTGTTCATTATACCTTTTGATCATTATATAATCCAATAAATGTTCACAATAGATCGTTACCAGTTATTCTGAAAGAGTCTGGCTTAGCAAAGCAACAGGGATAGATATTTCAGTTA
Organism: Liasis olivaceus; assembly: GCA_030867105.1. NCBI lineage: Eukaryota > Metazoa > Chordata > Lepidosauria > Squamata > Pythonidae > Liasis > Liasis olivaceus. The sequence continues at coordinate 45,537,107 of CM061355.1, read as the reverse complement.
CAGAAAAGAAATCATGTAAGATATTTACCAATTTCTGAAAATGATAACTATTTTTGGTTTTAGGTAAAAAACAAGATGGTGCTATTGAAAATCGTAACAAAGGTAACAAACAATATGACCTACATTAACAAAATTTCAAAATGTATGTTAGAATAGCACCTTTTTAGAAATAATCAGAATGCCACAGAAATGTGTCTAAGCTTTCAAGTTCTCCTGAATTCTTCATCAGGTTTTTAAAAAAGGTAAAGTACCATTTTGACTGAATTCTGTAGAATTCAAAAGCTTGCACACATTTTTTCATGGCATTCCAGTTGGTCCTAATGAAAGTGTTATTGTATTATGTTTTTTCCTTCACAGTCAAAAAATAACGTATGAATGCAAAATGCTCACTGCGCATCTTAATTTTAAATGTCAAAAATGTGATTTGTGATAATCTGTATTAAAATGGTAATATGAGTAAACAGAGCTAGTAAAGCAGTACCTTTAAGTGTGGTAAAGAATAAGGTGCCTAACTTGCGCTGATCATGCTGTTTAATAAAGATGGGCAGAACATTTTATTTGTAATTGTTTTGCAGATAAAAGTTTGTGAAACCTTTTTCAGAACACTGTCTCAAGTGCAAAATGGATTGTTTCAAGCAGTCTGGAAGTATTTGTATCTTTAGACAGAGCTGTTTGGAGTAGAGATACTTTGTTCAAGTTCAAAAGACTTCCAGGATATTCAAATTGCTTATTTTACACTCAAAATTCATGATATTTTGTGCTTAATATGGTAATATGGTTTGAAATGAAATATTTTGCACATTCCTACTGGAAACTGGAAATTTGCACAGACACTTTTGATTGATTGAGGCTTATTTTGTCACATTAAATATTAAAGTAGTTCCATTTACTACTGTTTGTACAAAATTAATCTCAAATCTTTTATATTTACTCTAGATTTTCTGGAACTTATTTAATTGTGTCTTTAGAATTTATCCTAAAAGATAAGCACACTGAAATCACCTATACTCTTATTCAATTTTGTGCCCAAGACATAAGACTTTACTGTATTCAGACCCAACAGAAGTATATTATTCACTCAATTAATGAAATTTTGCTGTATTCTCAGTTGTATTTGGTTGTTTTGAAATTTCTGGGCCATAATAAATTGTTCATTCAGTTGTGTTTTTATGAATTTAGCAAAAGCTCAGGATGGTGCAGCCATGGAAATGCAGCCTTTGAAGAGTGAAGATGGTATAGATGGAGATGACAAAAAAAGAAATAATATGCCTAAGAAAGAGAAATCAGTTCTGCAGGGAAAACTTACAAAGCTAGCAGTTCAGATTGGCAAAGCAGGTATGACTCTTCTACTGTTACAGTTCTACACAGAATAAAACCATGGATTGGCATTACTGTGATACAGAGAATACAACAGACTAGTTAGACTAGATTCCTTGTCAAACTAATGTTATCTAGTGCTTGTTGACTGACATTTTAATATGTGCTGGTGTTGTTGTGATTGGACATCAACCGATGTTAACATCTTTGTTTAGATTTGATTTATAATATTTAAATGTTGCCTCTTTCCACCAGCTGAATCCTGGAAGTCTGGCTTCCATCACACTATTTGAGTATTGTCTTAATGATTCTGATAGAGTTTGCTTCACCATCAGTACTCCTCATAGGTTACCATAATAGCCATTGTGCTAATTTTTAATAAGAATGATTTTAGGGTATCATAGAACATTTAGGAGCCATGTTGAATCAATCAAAAGACTTTTTAAAATTTATCCTGTTTCTTTCTGTAGCCAAATATATGCCTGTGGGAAGTATGTTGTTTCAAAGCAGCTGTTATTCAAAAGCTTGTTACCTTTGTTTATTCTAGAGGTAGTATGATTAGTAGCCACTGACAATGTTTACATTCCATGATTTTCTAAACAGTAGTCTAAAGCCATTAATAGTGCTGCCTATCAGTACCTTTGGTGGCAGTAAATCCATAATATTAATTATGTGCTGTGTACTTTCTGCCTTATTATCCTTTTCTCTAAATAAAACAACCTCAAATGCTGTAATCCATGGGAGTTACTCTAATCCTCTCATCATGTTACTTGCCTTTTCTGCTTTAGTTTCAGCTTTACAATATACATTTTGGATGTAGTGATCACAATTAGATTTGAATAAATGCAGTATAATGAAGTGTTTTATTTTCAGTCTTTTTCCTAAATGAACAACACAGAATTTGGTTTTTTCTTAACTGCTACATAGTATTTTGACATTCTCATTGAGGTAAGCCCTAAAATTCCAAAACATGTTTCTGGGTCAGTCATTGCCAGTTCAGACCTCATCAGTGTATATGTGATTAAGGTCTTTTTGCACTAAAGTATCGTTTTTGTCACTCTGAAATAACATTTTCCATTGTCCATATCATTCTAGACTTCAAAGAGATTATTTTAACCTCTTCACAATTTTTACATTACCAAGGCACAAGTAGAGAATGGATAAGAGCTGGCTTGGCAGTAGTGCATGTAAAAAAGGGTTGGATATCCTTATTGATCACAAATGAAAAATGAACCAGCAGTGTGATGTAGCTGTTGAAAAAGAAAATGTTATCTTGGGGTTCAATTGACATGAACATAGAGTCCTAATCACAGGCAGTAATTGGTCCACTTTACTCTGCCCTAGTCAGACACCACTTGGAATACTATATCCAGTTCTGGTACCATAGTTCAAAAATGCCAATGACAAATTGAATGAAATTCAGACAGGGCTACTAATGGTGAAACCTGTGAGGAATTATTAAAGGATCTGGGTTGTTTAGACTACAGAAGAAATGACTGAAGGGACATATGACAGCATTCTTCAGATATCTGAAAGGTTGTCACATAGAAGTGGGAATAGACTTATTCTCTGTTGTTCATGAAGTCAGAACCAGAATTGATGGATTAAAACTACAAAGAAATTGGTGTAGGCTAAATTTCAAGAGAAATTTCCTAATTGTACAAGTTATCAGCCAGTGGAACAGTGCCACATGAAAAGGTGAGTTCTTCACTGAGTCTTTAAACGGAGGCTAAATGATAATCTGTCAGAGATACTTTACTGAATTATGCACTGAGGAGTTACACTAGATGGTCATTAAGGTACCTTCCGATTCTATGAAACTGGTGACTATGTTTATGAATGCTATTTAAGAATGTTATTTATATACCAAAGAATTAACTAGATCTCTTTTCTTCATAAAAGGGTTGCTGATGTCTGCAGTCACGGTCATCATTCTTGTATTATATTTTGTAATTGATACCTTTTGGGTCCAGAAACGTCCTTGGCTTGCAGAATGTACTCCAATATATATTCAGTATTTTGTGAAATTCTTCATCATTGGTGTTACTGTTCTGGTTGTGGCTGTTCCAGAGGGTCTTCCACTTGCAGTAACTATCTCGCTGGCTTACTCTGTAAAGGTATGAGCAAGAAGTGTGGTTTGGTACGTAGTATTTTAATATGTAATAGTTAAATGTAGGAATTTTTTTTCCTAAGGAAACTACACTTTAGTGATATTTGTTTGAAGTGGTTATTTAATGGCTTATTTCATTTATTTCCAAATTGTATATGCCACTTCAGTCAAAGACACCAAATGGCTTACAATGTGTGCAATACAACAAGCAAAACAAAATAGCAATAAATCATTACCAAATCAACAGATCAGAATTTAATATCTGAGAAAAAAACAATATCACAAACCTTCTCATAAAAATGTGCTAAATAATATGTTTATACTTGGAAAGAGTAATAAAATTATTTCCCTGGAAACTGCAGAAGAGCAGCATTTTAACTGCCTTCCTGATTATTAACAGACATGGCACCATCTTAATAGCATGGGGGTGGAGGGAATGGCAGCAAGAGTATTTAGTTGGGTAGAGACTATCTCAGAGAAGTCTTATTTCTAGGTACCCACTCTACTCAACTCCTGAATGGTTGGGACTTGCAGCATGCCCTCCCTGGCAGTATGTATTGGGTAGATTCCACATGGAGTAACTGGTGTCAAAGGTATCCAGGACCCAAGCTGTGTAGGGCTTTTTATGTAATAGCAAGCTCCTTGAATTGGTAGACAATGAAGCTCCTCCAGTAAAGGTAGTTGTCCACTGTTAGCAGGCAGGCCAGGCAACTGCATTTTACATCAGCTATAATGATCTCCAGGGCAGCCACATGTAGATTGCATTCCAGTAGTCCAAATGACAAGAGCATGACTAACCATTAGTAGCACCCTCTGCTGCAAGAATGGTCACAGCTAACACATCAGCCAAAATTGAGCAAATACTTTCCTGGCCACAGCCTCCATCTGCAGCTGTACAGGAGCCACAAGTATAGGAGAACTCCCAAATGTTCTCTTTCTGAGGGACACAACTAAAGATGGAACAGTACAGTACACTACACTTCAAAGAAAAATGTGCAAAAATGACTTTGAGAGCTCCCCCATCACATGGCTTTTTGCCTTGTTTAACCCCTGGTGTATTCCATTCCAGAGCTTTATGTGCCTGTTCAGTAGTAGAATGTGATGGAGGGCTTCAGAGATAATATGCCTTGGTGGTAGGTGGTAAAATCTCCCTCTTAAAGAGCAAAAGAGAAAACAACAACTAGTCAAAGGAGTGATAAGAACAGTTGGTAAAAGAGCTATCAAAGCCAAAAGATACAACCAAATATCAGAACACAGGGCATTACATGAACAGATGAAAGCCCCATGATGCAGGTGGGGCATGAAAGAGTGCAACAAGCAAAAGCAGTCTATAAAATTCATCTGGCCTAAGAGCTGGCACTTTTACAACCTTGAATTAAATATATTTTTTATTTACTTATTTAAAAGATTTGTATCGCCGCCCATCTTAGAGCACAACTCTGGGCAACTCACAACAATAATAAAACTACAAACCATAAAAACAGAAACTAAAAAACAAAACAAAACCCTGTTACCTCAGTCATGATTCATTAGGATGCCCCAACAACAATCCATAGGCTCCCATGATGGCCTTCCAGAAGGCTTAAAGGCTGGGGGCCTGCCGGATTCTTTCCAAACGTTGCAAATATGCATTCAGCTCCTTGATTTAATCTTTGCCTGGGATCTATTGGAAAACCTGTATATTTGTGGTCATATAGGAACCTCACTTGGGAGAGATAGTAACAAATACATTCTAAGAATGCCTTAATGCTGTTTAGACTTGATTCTGTCCTTTCTTGAAACAGAAAATGATGAAAGATAACAACTTGGTCAGACATCTGGATGCTTGTGAAACAATGGGAAATGCAACAGCCATTTGCTCAGATAAAACAGGAACACTGACAATGAACAGAATGACAGTGGTCCAGGCATATATCAGTGAAAAGCATTATAAAAAAATCCCAGAGGTGCAAGCTATTCCTGATAAAACCTTATCATATCTTGTAACAGGAATCTCTGTTAATTCTGCTTATACTTCCAAGATCTTGGTAAGTGTATATTGAAAAGACGTATGTTTTAACATTGAACATGTTTCAATCCAAGCTAAGCAGTTAATATTTTGTTGTTTTCAAGAAAACTAAATATATTTTAACATCAAAATCAATGTGTGTGTGAAACTACTTATATTTAATTTGTTAAAAGTAAATAAACCTAGTAAAACTCTTTTCAAATATGTATGTACTATTGCAATATTATTTATACATTAACAAAACATTACTAAACTAATGGGGAGACCTTTCTTGTAACTAATGCCAGTAGTTGAGTTCTCTTGATTTTAATGATACTGTTGAAAATTAACATTTATATGTAAAATGCTATCTTTGCATTTGCTCTTCAAAGTTGAACCCATTTTAAATTTATAAAGCATAATAAAACCTGATTCTGGGTAATGTAGCATTAATGGGTCAGTCAAACTTATAACTGGCTTAATTAAAGAATTGATAAAATGATGACTATTTGAACCATCCTTTGAAAGATGCAAACAAATGTATATAACATATTCTTAGAGTGGTTTTTTTCAAACTGGGTTCTGCAAAACCCTGGAGGCCTGTGAGTATTAAATGGGTACTGTGGAACTAAAAAAAAGAAAAGAAAACACGGACTCCCTTACAGAGAGTTTATTTCACCCCTAGTCTTCTGCAAGGAACTAAGAGGAAAACAAACTTTGAACACACTCAGCCATCTGATCCCATCTCAGTGCCGCTCTAAGAAATGTTGTACAGCAATTTTTCAGCTGACATTAAGGTGTTCTAGGACAGGGTTCCTCAACCTCAGCCACTTTAAGATGGGTGGACTTCAACTCCCAACTTCCCAGCATGGCTGGCTGGGGAATTCTGGGAGTTGAAGTCCACCCATCTTAAAGTGGCTGAGGTTGAGGAACCCTGTTCTAGGATGTTGAAAAAGTTTGAAAATCACTGTCATAGAGATATATTGCAAGAGGTGGGAGACCATGTGTAGAGAGGAAGAAGTGCCTTAAATGACTCACCACACCACATATAATCCATGTTTGGCAGCTGCCAAATTCTCTGCAGCAGCCCCCACCCTGTTTTTGCAATCCCCAAATAGGCAGCAAAAACAATTTTATTGAGAAGCTATGGGCGTGGTCGTAAATTGAATCTTACTTGCTATGTATCATTTTATGCAAGCCTCCACAACTGCAAACCAACGTGTGGTAATGTATGGTTATGCTTTTAGATTGCAATAGCTTGTAACACTTGTTTACTTTGATCTAATTAAAAAGACTTCCTATGTGGAAAACTGGAATACAAAACCCTGAAATGATAATACACATATGTGTGGGGGGGGGGAGGGGTGTGTGGCTTATTGAGAAGTTATCTTTATCAATTCCTTATCTGAGATTAAAATATACATTTGATAATTGCACATGCACAAAAAAGTCAAATGGTTTTTTAAATTAATTTATCTGACTCCCGAATGTGAATAAAGCATAAAGTTTCACTTGAAGGCAAGTGACAATTCTAAGTAATCCCATTGGGCTTTTAATATTCTACAAAATGTTCTTCCTTTTAGTTTTCATAGTGTGCTTCTTGAGAAATGTGCTTTTGTTGAAGCTATGCATAAGACATTTAATTTAAGCATAGAATTCATAATTCACAAATGGTTTCCAAAAGGTTAAATCCTAAATTATTGTGGTATATTTTAACTGAAACAAATTCCTTTTAAAAAAGATTCTTTGTCTTTCAGCCTCCTGAAAAGGAAGGTGGCCTTCCTCGCCATGTTGGTAATAAAACTGAATGTGCCTTGCTGGGATTACTTCTGGATTTGAAACGAGATTACCAGGATGTTAGAAATGAAATACCAGAAGAGGCACTCTATAAAGTCTACACCTTCAACTCTGTTAGAAAATCTATGAGCACCGTGTTAAAGAACTCTGATGGCAGTTTCCGGATCTTCAGCAAGGGTGCTTCAGAGATAGTACTTAAAAAGCAAGTTAGCTTTTGTATTTGGGAACTCTGCTGTATAGAAGTTTGATTAGATTCTTGAGATGGTATTCCCTGGCAGTTAAACACTATATTTGCTACTTCTCAGTAGCACTTAAAGCTAACTAATTTTAGAAACTACTCATATGGCACTGGAATTGGTAGTATAACATAGTCTATTTAGTATATTTGCTTTGCTAATGAAATCGAACAAGGTGCTCTCAAAGTGAATTTAAGGCTGTTTTTAATCTGTGTTAGCAACTGAAAGCTTTTGCAGTGCTTGCATGATGCAGTGCTAGATTAATTTATAATCTCTCTCTTTAACATAGCTCCTTAATTTTAGAAACAGTTAAGTCTTCCTTGGCCATTTTTCATTTGTTTATATTTTTTTATTTGAAAGAATATAACCAAGCCAAATATATTCTCCTTCATGATTTTTAAATGCAAAACTCGACTGATGATTGTACAGCTGAGTATGAATGAATTGGATAAAAGGAGAGTTGGGTGGTTCTTTGTGCAGCTATGGTCCCATAATCTTTTAATTTCAGCTAGTACTATGAATCTTATTCTTCATTGAATTTACTGTTGAAGATAATGGTATTTGCTGGGAAGGTTTTGCCAGTTCAGTTCTTGAATTTCCTTATTGTTGTGCCTTATTTATAGAATACTGTAGTTAGCTATAGCTGTGAAAATACCGCACAGGTAGGAAAATGCATTTTGAAGTCTTATTATTCTTCTATTAATAAAAAGAAAAGTTTGACAAATAGTGAAAGGAGTATAGTTCCTCTTGTTGGAACTGGTTCTTTTATACTTACGGCTTTTTTTTTTTGGTGCCTTCTAGTCAATGTTGACTCCTGGCGACTGCCTGGACTAGTCCCTGCAGTGTTCTTGGCAAGATTTCAGAAGTGGTTTGCCATTTTCTCCTCCCTAGGGCTGAAAGAGAATAATTGGCCGAAGGTCATCCAGCTGGCTTTGTGCCTAAGGCAGAACTAGAACTCACAGTGTCCCAGTTTCTAGCCTAATGTCTTAACCACTACACAAAACTGGCTCTTACTTATGGCCTAACTCTAATATTTTTACCCTGTAGACTGGTTAAAAATATGGGTTCTTATGAGTTGCATTTGCTTCTCCCAAGCCATGTTATGTTACATTAGTACATTATGAATTCACAATGATTTATAACAAATTGCACATTATCCTTTTGATTATTTTTCCTAACATTCTCCCAATTTCTATTCATCACTGAACCCTGGTACAAATTTTTTTCCATATCGCTCAGTGGAGTTGGATGAATTAACCTTAAATTAAAAGTATTTGAAAAACGTGTTAGGCATTGAGAGTGAGTTCTTCAAACTGGAAGAGTTTTCAATGACATTCAGAACTTTGAAATGGATTATATTTTGTTTATAGGTGTTTCAAGATACTAAGCGCTAACGGTGAACCAAAAGTATTCAGACCAAGAGACCGTGATGATATCGTAAAAACTGTTATAGAACCTATGGCTTCAGAGGGACTCAGAACTATATGTCTAGCATTCAGAGACTTCCCAGCTGGAGAACCTGAACCAGAATGGGATAATGAAAATGATATTGTCACTGGTCTTACATGCATTGCTGTTGTAGGCATTGAAGATCCTGTGAGACCTGAGGTAGGGCAAAACATCCTTCAGTGGTGATTTGAGGATTTAATAGCCATTGATTTAAGCTTTTGTCTTCAAGGCCTTTTTGCAAATGAGTAATAGCTATTCTTAGTGCTGTTTTTAGTGAAGCATCACACATCATGATCTTGTGGAAGACAGATGAGCTCCCACACTTCTTTGGGAAAAACTGCCTTTGTTCTTCATTAAAGATTAGTGATTGAAATAATATTCATTATAATAGGCATATGTATTTAATCTAAAATTGCTTAGATGTCACAGAAATGTGTTCTTACTCATTTGAACAATTCTGAAGCTATTTCTTCAAAATGCAGATGTAATAATGCCTTTGTGCTATATGATGTGATTTATATAGTTTTACTTTTCATATCTACTGCCTAAGAACGAGGTTTTGTCTCAGTATTACAGTAAATTATTTGTATATCAATTAAACAATAACTTGTTCTAGTCTCTCATTTTGCCTGAACTAGTAAGTCAGCTTATGGTAAGTATAAAATCTTATACTGATGTATATATTCGATGAGTTGACTGTCTCAGTTATAGTAGGATGATTAGACAACTTAGTGCCTTTCTAATGTTTTAAGTTGCAGTTCCCAGATTATTTGTCATTGGATTCAGAGGTTGATGGGGGTTTAACTCCCAAACATTGGGAGGATACCAATTACCTAACTGTGACCATAGGAACACTATAATCATACATGGCTACTTAATGTATATCTTTAGGACTTGAAAGGACAAGTTAGGTACAGATCATCCTGGAGAATATCTGTGTGGTCACTAGAAGTTGAAAACAACTTGATGGCACATTATCAATCAAATATACATAAAATTTATTATGTCAGTATCAAATAGCATTCAAGTTACTCACAAATTCATGGAACTTTTAAGCCTTACTATTTCGGCCAAATGCAGTTTGAATCTATTTTTTTCAAACAAATTAATCATTGTTGAGAAATAATTACATAAATAGCTTTTCCCTCTCCTTAGGTACCAGATGCAATTAAGAAATGCCAGCGTGCTGGTATAACTGTCCGTATGGTTACTGGTGATAATATTAACACTGCTCGTGCTATTGCTTTAAAATGTGGTATTTTGCATCCTGGTGAAGATTTCTTATGCCTAGAAGGCAAGGAATTCAATAGACGAATACGTAATGAAAAAGGAGAGGTGAGTATGGTTAATATTCTTTTTTTTTTACTTTTGAAAACTTAGTTATGAAACTAATCCAAGCTATCTTTACAGATAGAACAGGAGCGAATAGACAAAATTTGGCCAAAACTTCGGGTACTTGCAAGGTCTTCCCCCACTGACAAACACACGCTGGTGAAAGGTAAATAAAACATTTTCTAACAGGCTTTCCAAATACAAACATCTTTTTGGTCAATCAGTTCTTCTGCAGCTGGGAACAGGTTTTGAGAAATAGGAGACTGCACCTTATTATGCAGCATAAATATTGGATTTAGGCTGCAATTTACTCTATTTCAGTAAATGAATGAATGAATTATTGAAATTTATCATTTTCAGTATAAATTTGTACTGTTATAACAAATACTTCTTGTTGTTTCTAGGAATAATAGATAGCACAGTTTCAGAACAAAGGCAGGTTGTAGCAGTGACTGGTGATGGTACCAATGATGGCCCAGCATTGAAAAAAGCAGATGTTGGCTTTGCTATGGTAAGGAGTGTAAATAGTATAACTGTTACTAATAAGTGCTTTTGTAAAGTGAAATGTCAGTCTGGGATTATGCTGAAGACTGAATACAATTAACTGACACACAGCACTGGGCAAAGCAGAACTGATTGTAGCTTCCTGTGTTTTTTGTCCTCTGCTCAGATTGCCATAGGATAATTGCATAATTAAAGATGAGGTCCAAATGTGATGTCCATATACAAAATTATAATCCTTGTATGTAAACTTAAACAGGACTACAGTTGAGTTCCAGAACTAAACTGTGATTATTCAGAGAGATAGTAATGCAGTTTTCTCTGGCTAAAAAGTGATTAAATGAGTCTTCAGTTTTTTTGGGAGTAAATCTAAAACTATATATAATTATGTGTTAATGTGAAGAATGTACAAAAACCTTAAGTTATAGATGTATTCTGGTAAGATATTAATTATTAAAACAGGTGCAATTCTTGGAATATTTCTGGGAATGGTACTAAAATGACTGGGGAGGGAATCGCACAATGAATTTAAAACTTCAAACTGGAAATACTTTGACAAGGATAGCCTTGTTTTAAAGTTTGGTGTAAGATTTTAATGTGCTGCGTGCTAACTTTAAACTCATTGAGCACGTAATTCTGAAATCAGCATTCTTGTGTTTTGCTTTGCTTTTTGCAGTAAAATTGTGACAATGCATCTAAGATAAATGTGGTCTTTTATTTGTATAGAATTTGGTGTCGGTTATATTATTTAACAGGATTCTGACCCATGTGATTCTCAACACTTTTTTATAATGTGGAATTCGTACTGTCGTGTTTTTCTAGGTAGTAGAAACCAGATAGTCTAGTTATACTTGTGAGTGTTTAAGCTGTAGATGTTTCCCATACCACTGTAATGCAGAATTTTAAGTTATATAATACATTTCCATTTAACTGAGGCCTCTGGGTAAAACAAGCAAACCTGTATGATTGCATATGATATCAGTAATGAGTGTCCTGCTCTGAATAATTAAATATTGGCTGTTTCTCAGATTACATAGATGCAATGATTTGTCACTAGAACATAATTTCATTGTTTGTCAAAGTTTTAAGGAACCACACCTTGAGTCTAAAACATACTGCATACTGCCTCCTTATCCTAGACTATGCAGAATTTAATGAATGTAAATGGAATGTTCAGAAGCTGTTCTCCTGTGCCATCTACTGGCTTTGAAAGTTATCTAGAATTAGAAGTCAAAAGTGCTTGATATAACAGCCGTTTTTACTTTTTCAATTAAATGAGAAATGTGCAAAATATTGACAAAAGGCAAATAAATCTGTGTAATTCTCATTACTGCTATCAAATGGATATATTATAACAGCTGAAGAATGGCACATAATTTTCATACCTTCCCAATAGAAAGAGATTCAATATTTTCAAAAGCTGTAAGGATATTGTAGTATTGCAGTTATGCATGTAAGTATATTTAGCTAAGCTCCACTGAATTCAGTCTACTATGTCAGTATCCATCAATAAGATTTTTCATAGAAGCTTCCACTGCAGTTGATCTTTTTGCATAAATATTGATATGAAAGTGCCTACTTAAAAAAAAAAAAAGTGGGCATGACAAAACAATTTTGAGTTCATTTAAATTTCATGCTCTAAGACAGCATGATCCAGCTAATGGATAGCTTTTCCACTATTCAAGATTTTAAAAATGTATTAAAAGTTGAAGGAACAAAATCATTGGCTCCAATCCAGAGTTTCAAGGATCGTTTAATTGCAACATGTCATTACTTCCATGGTAGCTTATAAGTCACAAGGAATTGTATGCCAGCAAATGAATAGACTGGAAGAACAAACATGAAGGAATCTGTGCCCAGGGTAAATGGCAGGCCACAAAGAAAGCCTTCTCCTCTGCACTTGGTAGACTGCAGGAACACTGATATGTGTCTCTATTCTTCCTCATTTTTCTGACTAATAACAGATTGGGGGGTTGATTTACATGATTAGTATACAGCTGAACTGTCATAATGCTCATGGGTCATATTGTGATTTTGTTCTGTTTCCTCTTTCAGGGTATTGCTGGAACTGATGTAGCTAAAGAAGCTTCTGATATTATTCTTACAGATGACAATTTCACAAGCATTGTTAAAGCAGTTATGTGGGGTCGAAATGTATATGACAGTATCTCCAAATTCCTTCAGTTCCAGCTTACTGTTAATGTAGTAGCTGTAATTGTTGCTTTCACAGGAGCATGTATTACACAAGTAGGTATTATGTATTCATTTTCATGTAATGGAATTAAATCAGATTGAATCAGATTTGGTTACTTTTGAGAGTGATTTCTTATTTGGTAGATTTATGTCTCACCCTTTCCCCAGGAGCTCATGAGGCTCTCAAATCTTTTTATCCCACAACAGTGTTCATGTGAGGGAGCTGGGTTGAGAAAGAGTAACTGGCCCAAAGTAATGCAGTGAGTTTTCATAGCCAATGTGGGACTAGAACCTGGGCTGGATTTCACCAGTCCCACCTCAACATCTTAATCACTGCACCACAGTTTAAAGTACAATACCAAACTCTGATGGGAAATATTAAGTTAGATAACTTGGTTTCTTAGGATATTTGTGATTATATTAGGAAACATGTTGATTTTACAGGATTCTCCACTTAAAGCTGTTCAGATGTTATGGGTAAATCTCATAATGGACACATTAGCTTCACTTGCTTTGGCAACAGAACCCCCCACAGAAGCACTTTTGCTGAGAAAACCTTATGGTAGAAATAAACCTCTCATCTCACGGACCATGATGAAGAATATTCTGGGTCATGCTTTCTATCAGCTTGTGGTTGTCTTCACACTGTTGTTTGCTGGTAAGAATATTATAGTTCAAACATCTGTTGTATACTTTCTGAGCTCTGCTTGCTTTATTGTGAGCGATTAAAACTTCAAATGCATTTCTTCAATATTTAAAGGAATGCTAAAGGACACTGACATGTTAATGGAATGTTAAGAGAAAGACACGTTAAAAAACATTAAAGGAATGTTACAAAAAGTCTGAATTTAGGTGGAACTTTGAGAATATTTATGTCTTGTTCACAGGTGAAAAAATCTTTGATATTGATAGTGGAAGAAATGCACCTCTTCATGCTCCTCCTTCAGAGCACTACACAATTGTGTTTAATACATTTGTGATGATGCAGCTATTTAATGAAATAAATGCCCGAAAAATTCATGGTGAAAGGAATGTATTTGAAGGAATTTTCAATAATGCTATATTCTGTACTATAGTTCTTGGAACATTTATTGTACAGGTGGGTAGATTATTTAAATAAAGTCATACAGAATTTGGAGGGGTAGAGTTTTTAAAGGCCAGTGATTGCTATATGTATAATCAGTATTAGCACAGGGCACCCCTTGACAGGTTCAGAATTTCTTTATGTGTAAAACATACCCTCTTACCTATGTGTATCACATTAGAGGATATTTTGGCCTACGCAAATGTGGTTTTATAATTGATAGTGTACTTGATAGAAATATGTCTGTGTCAATGTTAATTTTTAATATTACTGTTAAACAGGCATTATATTTTCATATTACACTCAAGTTGGCATGTGGGAAATTTCATAATTAAAATGTGATCACATAATTTGGTATTGTACAAATCAAAGAGTTAATAACTTATCTTTAAACCCAACATGGGGTTCTTTATCAGCATATCCATGCATTATAATTATTTTTGGAAGATCTCCTTCAGGTCCTCCTCCAATCCAAGGAAAAGAGGGTATTCATCTGAGAGCCATCTCAGTGATGGAGCCCAGTTGTGAAACTTCTCTCCCCAGAGATAAATAACCCGGGGGGTTCTGGTATAGGAAAGTATATAAATTTTTATTTGTTTGTTTGTTTTTTAAATTTATATGGCTGCCCATCTCACAAGAAGTGACTCTGGGGGGTGTACAGCAAAAATATAAAACAATAAACATGTCAAACACAGTCATATTAAAAAAGTTGTAGTATATGGGCGTGTCCCATTTTGGCCTAATATCCATACATTTATTAATGTGAATTGGGAAGAGTAATAAGTTTTTAAAATGTCCATGTTTTCTGGAATTATACAATGAAAATTTGGAAGTCATGAAGAGAACCTTGGGTTTATGAAACTTAGGGTACAGCACAGAGCATTTTCTTGCTACAATGGGAAGCAATGCCATTCCAATTTTACAGTTTTAGATTGATGACATGTGTCTACTAACTGCTTATAAACTGGTTCTTTATCAATGTAGTGATTAGAATTACCAGTACTATGCTGTGTGTTCCAGATTTCACAGTGTTTGTTTTAGATATATCTTTTTGTTTTCTCTTTTCATTTTCTTTTTTGTATTGCTTTTCCCCTTCCTTTTATATAATAAAGCAGTAATAGAACTTTTAAAATAATTACAGCATTTTTTATCTGTCATACTTCATTGTTATAATAGAAGCCAATACCTTCATTTTTGATAATTGTAAATAGCTAATAAATTCATTATTTTTTCTTAACAGATAGTTATTGTACAGTTTGGTGGGAAGCCTTTCAGTTGCTCTGAGCTTACAGTAGAACAGTGGTTATGGTCAATTTTTCTAGGAATGGGAACACTTCTTTGGGGCCAGGTATGTAATACTAGTTTTGGAGTTCAGTTGCTAAAATTACCAAGGCTTGTGTTTCAGAATGCATTTTACTCTGTGTAGAGATTTTTTCATTGTTACAATTTTCTCCATGCTGAACTACTACTGCTATTTTAAACTTTGAAATTTCAGAACAACATGGAAAAGTAAGCAAATAATACAGCCTTTTCCTGGTGCCTCCAGTTATCAATTCTTGTGATGATCTATTGCATCCAAATGCATAGGAATATTATGCTGCAATATTGACTAGCTACCACTTATCTAAACCTTCTCCAAAGAAACAGTGAAAAACTTTAAGCCAGCTATTTCTGATTTAAAGCCATTTTGGGAAGGAGGCAGGAATCTAATTCTAAAATGGAATTTGAACATGACAAAGCTTTCATAAATCTGTTAACTTTTTATTTCCCATTGTTATAGTTGATATCAACAATTCCAACCAGTCATTTGAAATTCCTTAAAGAAGCTGGCCATGGAACACAAAAGGAAGAGATTCCAGAAGAAGAGTTAGCAGAAGATGTGGAAGAAATTGATCATGCTGAAAGAGAGCTACGGCGTGGTCAGATCTTATGGTTTAGGGGTCTAAACAGGATACAAACTCAGGTATGGTCTTGAAAAGGTAGGAAATAGAGTTGAGGGCTTGTAAATTTCCTCATTGTTCTTGGTATTGGTTTGGGTTCTGGTGATGAAATGTGTGAATGAAATCTTTATATGGGAAAAAAGATTAGCTGTTTAATCCCTCAAATTCCTTCTTTACTTCATCACCAAATGTGCTTCTCACCTCTTTACCTGCTCTATAAAAGTGCCTTTTTTCTTTACTTTTTATGTGTTGTAGATGGGATGCTCCTTTCTCTTGTTCTCTCTCTCTCTTGCTGAGCAAGCTGTCACAATCTCTGATTCCTTGCAGATGGATGTAGTGAATGCTTTCCAGAGTGGAACTTCCATTCAGGGGGCTCTAAGGCGGCAACCTTCCATCGCCAGCCAGCATCATGATGTAACAAATATTTCTACCCCTACACATGTAGTGTTTTCCTCTACCACTACTACTACTACTACTACTACTACTGCTTCTACTACTGTGGGGTGTGAGTGTGTGTTCCTAAGTGCATGAGATTAACATTTCCTCATTCACACACCTAACGTTTCATTTTTTCCTTCAGTCCTTAAATTCATCATTAAAGTTTTTTCATACTTTTACCTTCAAAATGGGAGTCCTAAACCCCCTGGCCCCTTTTAGAGGGCTACAGCTCCAGTGGAACAATTGCAACAATTCTATACAGTGAAAGCTTGAACCTGCATATGGTGCCTTCATACTTGCACGGAAGAGGTCTTTCGTGAAAAATATTTATAGTAATTGCTACAAATATTTGAGTATATGCCTTCAAGTCTGTGAACAAGAAGATATACAAACTTATTCAGTGAAATGCTTAAAGCTGGTCCAAGACAAATAGATTATCTCCATGTTTACTTCTGTAACTTAAGTATGATATGTAGATAATGAGGGAAACAGCTTTAATTTGCAACTGCAAAATTAGCACATACATTTTTCACAAAGATTGCTATTTTGTGTGCTAAGCTCCTTCTTGAATTAGCAGTATTTAAAGTGAAAATACATAAATTAGTGCTATAAATATTTTTGTTAAAATGGCCTTTGTGTGAAAGTTAGAATCCTATTATGTGTGTTAATAGAAGCCCTGTTCAGCTTTGGATAGATTTTGTCTCCCAGTAATGTCATTCAAATGACACTGACCTCTTGGAGATATCCACATATTCAATACTGATGTTTATGGGTAAGAAAGTCTTCACTGGCAGGCGCATTATGCAGAATGCCACATGGTGACCCTTCTATGTAATGCCTAAATGGAGTTACAATCTTTAGCTATGGAAAAATACTTAGAATCTGAAGGATTTGCTAACCAGAGAAGGGACCTGATTATATTTGAATTAAGAAATATACATAAACATGCATTCTATAAAGTTTTTTTTAGATTTTTTTATCCCACCTTTATTATTTTTATAAATAACTCAAGGCAGGAAACATATCTAATGCTCCTTCCTCCTCCTATTTTCCCCACAACAACAACCCTGTGAGGTGAGCTGGGCCAAGAGAGAGTGACTGGCCCAAGGTCGCCCAGCCGGTTTTCATGCCTAAGGCGGCACTAGAACTCAGTCTCCTGCTTTCTAGCCTGGTGCCTTAACCACTAGACCAGACATGCTCTCAAAAACGTTTACTGTCATGGCACAAGTGAAAAAGAACTGTAGAGATAGAAATAATGTTTCATTGGTGTTCTAATGGGGGCTTTTGATAAACATTGCTTCCTAAAAGAGATTTTCATGTCTTTGGATCATAATTCAAAGTTCTATTTGAAGCAGTAGACATGTAGAAAATATAGTGGATAGAATACCGGGCTCAAGTTAAATATTCTGAATATAAGATGATCATGAGTTGCATTTCATACTACTGAAACTGTAGGCATAAGGACTATTCTGTATTGCTTACTATGGATTTTAAAATACTTTTTTTCCATTCATAAAAAGTCTTGTTTTCTCCATTAAACCAGCCATTATTAATTGTGTTGTTGCCTTCCTTACCTTACTTATTCCAACCTAAATATTAATGGAAATGCCTAGTGTTCATAGCACACATGCATCTTATTTACTGTTCATTGATTATTAAAAAGCAATAGTTAGAAAAGCCCCACAAATTACTTCAATTTTATATGTACTACATATATCAGAGGCTTTGTGCTTCTTTTTTCTTTGTAATTAATCT
The DNA here is from genome assembly GCA_030867105.1 of Liasis olivaceus. Lineage (NCBI taxonomy): Eukaryota > Metazoa > Chordata > Lepidosauria > Squamata > Pythonidae > Liasis > Liasis olivaceus. Next base: position 45,518,968 of record CM061355.1, on the reverse strand, counting down.
ATTTGACATGCAAAAATGGTGTATAATGAGCAACTTGTGAGGAATGGGGAAATCATAAGAGAAGCTAATTAGAAAAAATATGAGAAAGAAGGAATTTGCACAAGTGCATTTTCTCAAACAAGTTCTTGTGCGTTGTTATGAATGCCAGTGTGCATTCATAATACTTCAGACAGCTTCACGCTCAACAGTCAACAATCACTACAAGTGAGGCACAGCTTTGGGTCACATAGCCATTTAGAGTCAGATATAATTGAAGTGGCATATAAGCCTAAGTAGATAAACGTACAGAAGCAAATTACCTCGCTACTACTCCTTTTTGGGAGATGAAAATTTGGAGCCCTTTTAAACAGGAAGAAGCTGTAGAGCGACGTTGGGAAAAAGACAGGAGCTGTTTATATCTCCAGCAGCTTGAGCATTAACTGTATTGGCATCTGCAGGATATGGGAAATCCTAATTGAGGAAATACCTGTTTCAGGAAACAGCTGCCTCCAATAAGATAAATGAAAAGAGTGGATAATATATGTAATTAGAGTTGAATTGCTTGATTCTTGGTATTCTCTGAGCTTGCTTCTCTTTTTGCAGATGTTTCATTACCAAGCTAGGTAACATCATCAGTTGCCTAGCCTGGTAATGAAATGTCTGCAGGAAGAGAAACAAGCTCAGAAAACACAAAGAGCCCAATAAATAAAAATGTTTATCTAGGAATGCACAAAAGCACATCGTTAATTTTAAAATCTTTGGGGAGAGGCTTAAATTTACTTTCTAGTGATGATCTAGAATTTATATAAAAATTGCAAGTGGGAAATTGGAAGCAAGAGGCTAAAAATACATCCAGAAGCATTAGGGTAGGATTAATTTTTTATTTTGGTTGGTGATTAGCATTAGTACAAAGGACTTTGGAATTAGAAATTAGGATTAATAGCTGTAGACAATATTTAATATACTTCAGGTTCATTTTGTTTTCCTGACGAGGTAATCAGTTTGTTGGACAGAGAAAACAAATAGGCTTATGGAAGAAAAAAAAACAAGTCATGAAATTTATTTATCCTTTCCTTTTCATGTAATCAGAAAATAACTAGTATTACTTGAAGTCATAAAGAACAGAATCTACATTTAAAATATGTTTGTATAATCATGCTACAGCTCATGTCTTTGTCATTTGAGTGTATATACATGACATGGCTGAAATATTTGCTGTAATGTGAGGGAAAACAAATTATTTCATATAGATCATTTTTTTATCTTGTATTCTTCTTGATCCTACAAATTATGGCAAACATTTCTATGATTTTTATGTGACATATACTCAACTATTTAGATTTAATCCAGCAATTTTGACCAACCTTGTATTATCTTGAACTTTTCACAGCTGAAAACACAGTTCCCAGCATTTTTAAAACATAACTTTTAAAAATTCTTAAAGCCCTGTCTAAAATTCTATATTCTAGAAGTCTAACATTTCATCTGTGTATTTAAAATGGAGGAGAATTTATCAATTGGCTTAATTTTTTTTCATCATTTCCTATTTATAAAAGTAGATAGCTTCAATTTTGTAGCTTGACATTTTGAACCAATATTTTACATTTATTTTTGCTGTAGCCTAACAGTGCTCTTCTGAAATGCTCTTCGTTTTTTTTTAATTTTATTGTTTTTACAGTTTATTGCAAGTTCCACTGCATTATATAAATTCAGTTCACTCGTCTACCTGTGTGTGGATTCAAACTCATAAAATAGTCTCTTAAGAACAATATTATTAAAGAGTAACATTTATACTTTTCATACTTGCAGATCCGAGTGGTGAATGCATTTCGTAGTTCCTTATATGAAGGATTGCAGAAACCTGAGACACGAAGTTCAATCCACAATTTTATGACTCATCCAGAGTTTAGAATAGAAGATTCTGAAACTCATATTCCACTTATTGATGATACTGATGCTGAAGATGATGCTCCAACAAAACGCAACTCAACTCCTCTTCCACCATCTCCCAACAAAAATAACAATGCGGTTAACAGTGGAATTCATCTTACGACAGACTTGAGTAAGTCTGCTACCTCTTCATCCCCAGGGAGCCCACTGCATAGTTTGGAAACATCACTCTGATTGTATGCTGAATGTTAACACACTAGCTGCATTGTAAAGAAACACACTGAAACTGGGTTTTCTCCCTCATTATGATGGACAAGATGGTATTCTTGTCTTGGACTTCAACAAGAAGATAAAATTGTACGAATGTAGATTTATTTTTTTAAAAAAAGCTTTCTGCCAGACTTCAGGGTGCTTTTCTGGGGGAGCGGGGAAGGGGGAGTAATAATGAACTCTGACAGATAAACAGTAACTTGCTTAAGTGTCCTGTGGATCATTAGCTGTACTTAAGAATGGCCCATAAGAATGTCTTACCAGAACCTATGTTCTCAATTCCTTTGATGAGAGGGCTGAATTGGGCAGGAGAGCCCAGGATCACCAAATTTATAACTTTCATTTCTGCTGTTGGCTGTTAATAATTTGAATTATTTATGTTTATAAATAATGCAGATCTGTTTACAAGGTTTGTAGATACTTTTTTGTTCCTGTTCAGAGATGGGAAGTTTCCTTATAAATGATGTAGAAAAAATTAGTCCATCAAATACTGCTGTATTTTCAGGAAAGGGTGTTTCTATTGAAACTGTACTAAAATTTTGCCTGCAACTTACCTTGTTAAATATTGTAGATAACATTGCTACTACTAATAGCCAAATAGGTAACACTAATGCTTTGTAAAAACATGAGCAATGGTGTTCTAATGAAGTTATGGCCTCTGTCCTAATTAGTTTCTTAAACATTTACTACTTAATGGTTTTGAAACAAATGTAAAAATTTTAAAAATTGAGAAACTTGCTGAACATGTTCAGAATTTAGTAGAGGATTGTTTAATGCAGGACATGTGATGGAACTTGCTTGAAATACTTTTGCTATCTCAGGCAAAATGGATTAAATCAAAATACATCAGAACCTTAGTCCTTTTTGTTTTTGTCTAGAAACAATAGCTTGGTGAACTGTGAGTGGAGCTGTTTATTTTTCTGATCTAAATATCTTTATAGCATGAAGGCTATTGGTATTTGGAAAGTTATGAATAGTTACCATACACTGTTTTGAAATTCATTTGAGTTAAAATAAATCACCCCTTTTGATAAAATAAATATGCAGCAATGGTTTTTACAGGATTCAGCATCTTTACAAACACTAGGTTATGGTGAGTTCACTAGATGCTAAAAAAAAAAGACCGTGGACTGTTTCTGATTTTATGCAGAAGAGGGGCTCTGGAACACATGGAAGTATGAATACATCTGTCTGTAAAGCTGTCATACAATCCTAGAAAAGAGTCGTAGACAGATTTTGTTTGCACTCCTGTATGTTCCAAAACCCTTATTCCTAATCAGATCTGAAGCACTGCATAGTCCTAAAAGAATACAGTTACTATTCTCATTCACAAAAGAGTGAAACATAGAAATAAATCACATTAGAAACTTTTTCCATTCTAAAAGAAAATATGAATAAAAGAATGTGTTCTCCTGTATGCCTATCTTGACATTTTTTAAAAAATCAGTAATTGAAAATCTCCATTTTCCTTTTTGTGTTTATTATCAGCGTCTAACATTTTTGCTTTCTGATGATTTTGGATATATTTTCCTTTTGCCAATAGAGCCCAACAGAGTAAGGATAAATAGCTTATTGAAAATATTTGGCAAGTAAGGAGAAACGGGATCATCTGTGCTAATATCTTATAGTTTTTAAATCATGACGGAATAAATTTCTACTCTTCAGAATGATCTACTCATAAAATCTTTCTGTAAGAAATGTATCTTCCTCATAAGAGAACCTGGAATATATCCGCTGATAAACCAGACATGAACTTGTATTGTCTGGAACCTGAGCTAACAAAGAAGAGAATGGATCTTAAATTTAGTATATAGAATTTAAGCACCTCAAGAATGTGACCTGTGAGCATTAGCTTGTCTTCTGGGGAAGTAATTTAAGACACATGTAATGTTACAGCTAGATTTTATAATATAAATTTCAAGTAAAATATACCGGGATTTGATAATGGATTAATTGTCCCTTCATTGGACAGCATATCTATCCATACAGTTTTGCATATTGCATCCCAGTGTCAACCACTCATTTTCTAGTTGGTTTATCCTTAATTCTATTTAGAAAACTTACTATTTATGCTCATACTTTATATAGCAGTTATGCCCAAATCCTTATTTTGTAAGTGGATAAGAATTATTCTTTGGAAAGGTGGTATTTATGTAAGTGGGAGAATGATGTGACTGCAACACATGTTGAAGAACGAGATGTAACTGTTCAAACTATCTCAGCTGTGTGTGATTCATTATAATATTTGTTATTTTTTAACTTGCTATTTGGAAAGATTTTACTTTCTTTTAATGGTAATCATCATTACATTCTAATGTCCAAACTCTAGTGTGAATTCTACAGGTCAGACCTCAAGGAGAAATTTAATTTACTCACAAAGTAACTTTTTCAATCCTGTTGACTGCAGTACACTGAGTCTTAATAGTAAGTGTAATCTAATACCAAGGATATTTGTTCTATAATTTTACTATTATGAAAGATACCTTAACATCATTAGTTATTAAAGTAGTCATTACTGTTTTTCAATTACTGACCCCATATTGCCTTTTCTGGTTGTAAGGCTTACTTCATTTGCTTGATGTAACTAAAATAAATAAATATGCTGTTTATCTGTCTCTGAAAAACGAAAAAGAAATCTCTGAAAATATTTTACTTGAAATACATAATTTTATTCTGAATAAGTAGCCTGTTCTGTATCTGACTTTTTGCTGTGTGATATGTATTCTATTAGGATTTCAATTTAAAGTACCATTTTAATTAGTTTTATCTAAATTTATGGATTCAAGCCAAATTAATATTCAAGTCAAATTAATACTTGCAAAAATAGATATAGAGAATAGACCCTATATTAGGCGATAATTGAAACTCCAATGAATCTGAAAAAAAAAATCACAATTGTCCTTAGTTCTCTCTTCAGTCTTCACTCATCCTGCTGATTTATTGAGGTATTTGTTCAAAAAGTAATTGCTTGTGGTTTTGACATGCTCTCTAAATATTTTCTTTAGAAGAAAATTACCAAACCAACTTTCTATAGTCTATATACATAGAAGACATGAGAAACCAAACTTAACTGGTTAATTTGCTTCCATATCACTTAAACCTAGCCTGATTGCATACAGGTAGTCCCTGGGTTAAGAACGTCCCTGGAGTAAAGTCCGCCAGGTTAAGAATGTTACAGATGACTAATAGTTAAGAATGGAGCCTCTTGTAACAAAATTCAAGTTAAATACACAATGGTTCGAGTTAATTACACAATGCTACTTAAACAGTATTATACAATAATAGTGTTACGGGCTTACATGCAAATTCAACTTAAGGACAGGCCTTGGGAATGGAACTCGTTCTTAAACTGGGGACTACCTATATATCGATACAACAGCTACGTAAGCTACTCCCAAGATGAAGCAACAATCTGATAGCTTTCCATTTAGTTGTGTTTGAATCTACTTTGTCCTTTTCTTTTTGAAAGAACATGAAGGATTTCTATCATTTCTTTATAGCATAAAATAAAATAACAAAATGGGAATTGGCACAACCACTTACAGTTGGTTGTTTAATTTCCAACCTAGAATTTAACAGTTTTAGAATTTAACATAAAAATTATGATCCAATTGTAGTCATTGTGTCACTTCAGTAGAAGTGAACAAAAGACTTGATATTGAGAATATTCTTCAGTATGATCAAATTCAGTCTCAGTGATGTTGTTGAGGAATCCAAAGGCATTTTTGTGAACGAAGGACACTGTGGTTGCAAATATATTCACAAGTACACTTTAGGTATTTACCTCTTTTCTCTGTACTTAGACTGATGTGGATGCTTTTCATCTTGCTAAACAGATGAAGTTCTGGAACATTTCTATTTTATCCACATATCACAGTTACACACAGGTAGTCCTTGACTTATGACCATTCATTTAGCAACCATTGAAGTTACTATATGCTGGAAAAAGTGACTTACAACCAGTCCTCACACTTACAACCGTTGCAGTGTCCCTGCAATCAGGTGATTGTGAATCAGGCGCTTGGCAACTGTCACACATTTACAACAGTTACAGCATCCTGCGGCCACATGATTGCCATTTGCAACCGTCCCAGCCAGCTTCCAACAAGCAAAGTCAATGGTGAACCCACAAGGAAGGTCACAAGTTGTGATCATGTGATGCTTCGCTTAATGATCACACCACTTAACTATGAATTTTCCGGTCCCTGTTGTGGTTGTAAGTTGAGGACTACTTGTACACAGTAAAGAACTCCCTCTGACCAAGAAGGATTCCAGTTTTATGTTACAACAACCTAAATGATAGAATAAATCATATTGGCCTTAGCCTTCTATTCTAAAATCTCCTAGAATGTTTTGTCATAGCACATTACAATTCTAAAGTAATTAATTAATTTACACACAACAGTTGTAACTGTAGGTTTATTCTAGATAATTTAAGTAGAAACTGGCTTAAATCTGAACAATTGCATGCACTGTTGCTTTTCCTATTGACTTCTTACTGCAAACTCTTAAAGAGCCATTTGTGAAGATAAACAGGTAATGCCATGTGATGGGACTGCACCACTCATATTCTTCAGCCAGAATACTGGCTCAGAATTATGGAAATTGAAGTCCAATACATGTAGCAAGCACCGGTTAAGGGAAGGCAGTATTGTGTAAAATTCTTTCATTTATTTAAAACCTACCGCTAATCGATTTAGTTGAGTGTCCCCTATATTCTGATACTACGAGAAAAAAATTACCCATTACAAATGATGTAGCGGGTTGTGAAGTGCCATTTTACATGACATGGAAACTAGTGTTTGGGTAATTTAGTTGTAAATTTCCTTAGATTTTGGCCTTTGTATTTGTCCTTTGTATTCTGATCTTCAATCACATTCTTACTTCCCACAGAAATGCAAACTACCATTGTGCATTTCTGTATCAATACTACATGTAATTTAAGCTAAATGAAATTCACCGTGATGACTTACCATCATCTTGATAACTTTCCTTTGGTAGCTGTCTGAGGTTGCAAAATGGAGAACATTGGACTAGATTTAAATCCACTTGGTAGAATGGAATTGATCTTTAGGCCTGTAGGACTTAACTGTCTTTTGCTTTTGAAATTATTCTTACCATTCTTTCTTTCGATGCTCAGCTCCACCATATTTTATGAAATACAGTAATGGTTAATAATTATATCCTATTCTCCCTCATACATTAATCTGCATACAGTTTCAGTGTGTCAGTTTGGTGCACACAGTTTTTGATGAACACAGTCTTCTTCAGAAGGGGATTCAGATCTGCCTGATGTAATCATACTTGTTAACAGTTTTATTAATAGTATTATTGGTTTTAATTACTTGACTTTATGAGTATTTTAGAGTTGTTTTATTGTGTTGTTATAAGCTATCTAGTATCCCAAGCCTGGCATACAAATGTTCATAAATAAAAATAAATGTTCAGCCTATATATTTTCATATACAGATGTGATTGTATGTATACCAAGATAATTATTTATAACCTAATGCTTGTTTTTAGGTTGAAGTTCTCTTGAAACCAAAGACTGTGAAACAAAGGATTGTTTTACTTAAGTCTGGGGAAAAAGCAGCATTGACTTGGCTGAAAATGAAGTGCCATTAGGCACAAGATTTCTCTGCTTTTGCTAAAAAGGTGCAGCTGCTTTAGGGAGTTGCAGATGTAATACATTTGTGGCTCATGCTGCAAAGTCTGTGGGGCGGGGAGGGTTATCAGAAAAATTAAGATGGCAGTCATGGTAATGCTATCAAAGCCCCATTCCTTTCTGCATATGTGCAACATCAACACACAAAAGGGGTGGGGTTTCAGTTGTGCTGCTATCATTGCCATTTTGGATTCATGGGCTCTGAAGCATTTTTTTCTTTTTAATTGTAAGTGCTGCACAGCTGTTTGAAAACATGAATTGATGCACTGCACAATAATACAAGTATCAATTTATTATTATTTAGAGTACTTCATTAAATATGATGGAAAGCTATATAAATCAGCAAAATCTGCAGGGCATGTGTGTCAAAACTGGTAAGATGATGGATGTGTCATGATCCAAGACCTGCCCTTCTTGTACATGTATCGTGCACATAGAAAGGAATGGGGCTTGGGTTATGATTCTGTGTCAAACATTTTGCTTGCGCGCTCTCTTTCTCTCTCAAACACACACACATGCTGCTGGAAATAATGGTCTGATTGTATATCACAATGGCTTAGAAATATTATGAAACAAGCAATGAACAATGATTCCAAAATGAATTTTTCAACCCGCATCAAAAGCTTTAATCTTCCTTGGGTATAAAAGTAAACTTTGAAAACTGAATGCCATTTTAAGGCAGTAAGATGCAGAGAGAGAAGGAATAGCTGAAGCACTGTTTTGTTCCTGTTTGATTTGGATGTTATGTGTGTGTCATTTTATGTACTGACATTTTTAAGGAATGTATTTCACAATATTATGAGTGGGGTTTTTTTCAAAACTGTACATTTTGCTGAATATTCCCATTGCATGATATGCTGAATTCAGACTTATATGTATCTGTACTTCCAATTTTTGCTTTTGCAACTCAGTCATTCAGTACACAGGCTTCCATTTTTTGACACAGGAGATAGTATTGTAGTCACTTTAAGATATCTTTCAAGCAGAAATGAAAGCTTTGTTGAAAAGTAGGATACAAATATTTCAAAAGCATGTTTCATGCCTATGTGCCAGTAGGTCCTGATTTCTGGAGACTGTTTGCACAAATGTCTGTTATCGTAACCTGTCTCCAGTATATCTGTTTGGAGAATATTCTAGTGATCTCTTTTGTCTTATCCATATACTTTATTTGTTGCCTTTCTTCTACTTTCTAGTTTTTCGATCTTGACAAGCATAGTAAGTTTTTATAACCCATCATTCACTTCTGTCACATGCCCAAAGTATGTAAGTTTTTGTTTGCTCAAGGAAGTTCTTGCCCTTTATTTGAACCAAGTTCTATTGACTGGTTCATCTTGTATGTTGTGGTACTCTTAGTAACTCACTACAAATACATATTTTGAGGTCATACTTTCTCAATGTCCACCTTAAACAGGTGTACATAGCTACTGAGAAAACTTGTTGCTTTAATTTTGATACTGTCAAAAAATGTTTATCTTTCATTATCTATTATCTTCATTTCTTTGCTGTAAACTATGAGTTTGCTAAGCATGTTGATTGGTGTTGCCTTTATCTTAATATTTAATATTAGGCCAAATTTTTCACTTTCCATTTTTTACTCTAATAATGAACTCCAAAGAAAATACCAACTAACACAGTGATATTGTCTGCATTTCTCAAACTGCTAGTGTTTTGACCTCCATTTTTTATTTCTGCTGTCATCACTTCCAATGCAGCCATTCTTATATTTGTTTTACAAGTTAAATTGATGTAGAGATAGCATGCATCTTCCTCTCACATCCATCACTATTTTTGAACAACTTGGTTTCCCAAAAACCATGTCTCACAGTTGCCATTTGTTTATTGTAAAGGTCTCTCCAAAAATAACCATAATATATTTGTGTGCACCCATTCACCTCAATACATTCCACATTTTGGCAGGAACTACACAAGGAGATCACTTGTCAATAAAGTAAAGGTCTTATATTGTCTTGCCCTCTCACATTATCCATGTTAGGTTAACTGTCTTATCCCATGTTCTCTGCCTTTCTGAAACATGCCTGTTAATGTGACTGTTCTCTTTCCATGGTCTTTTGTGTAAGATCTTGAGCAAATTTAACTTGCATAAGAAATTAGTGCAATGGTTCAGCAACATACACTTTTCCTTGCTTATGCCTGTTTCAGCATAAATTATATATTAACCATATATTTGATACCAGGAGTTGATGGTATGTTCCCCAGGACATTTAGAAATGTCCTGGCTGAAGCACATCTGCATCTTTTCTTCCCTTATCTACTCAATTTATTCCAGTACTTTTCATCTACATGTAGGTTTGTGTTGCTTGAAACAGATGCTGACAATGTACAAAGAATTCTTTTCATAAAACTCTATTAACTCTGTTGGTCTTACCCAATACATATCTTAAAATTCCATCCCATCAGTTGTATTCCAGTCACCCATTAGTAGTACTGTGTTCTTTCCATGTTTCATTTAATACATTTGCATAGAACTCTTTAGTGTTTTCCTCCATTTCTTCTGTAGTAGGCTTATAAACTTATATAATACTGATATTCAGTGGATATCCACTAATTCTAACAGGGAGGATCCTGTCATTTTGGGGATTATAACCAAGCACCTACTTAACAGTGTCCTTTTTCAGTATCATTCTTACTCTCTTCTTTTGTAGGGTCTCATTCTCCAAGTAGTATATGACATCTGATCTAAAGTCAGTTCTGGTCCACCTATGTTCATTTATTCCTAAAACATCAAATAATTATAGCTTAATCAAGTTTTATATACTTTATTAGAGCAATAGTACCCCACTTAAATCTAACATTTGTTCACAAAAGTATTAGAGTCTCATATGCCAGAATTTAATTTGGTGGGTATTTGGAGATGATTAAATATTTCAAAACTTTTTTTTTCAATTCTGTATCAATTGTTCTTGACTAGATTATGTTCTGATATCTCAGTTTTTAGTTCAATGGATTAAAAAATGCAATACACGTAATGTACCTATGTAAGATTGTAAGATCATGCCCCAGTAACAGTTCATATAAGAAATAATAATCCCATTTTTCCTAGATGGCATTTAAGATATATTTATTAAGGGATCTGCTTTTTGAAAAATTGATACAAGAGGTTGAAGAATTTTTATTACACATAGACATTCTGTGGATTTATTGGTTGTTTGGAATGTCTTTAAGGCATTAACATTTGGATATATTATTGTTTACGGAAAAAGAAAGTTCAAGTTAAGTAAGAAAATGGGGTGGGGAGTTAAACTTTTGAGCATATGGGCAGGATGACCTACACTGAATTATATAATGTTTTATGGGTACTACACAAGAACGTAATTCCCTTTTTGCTCTTGAAACAGAATTGGACCACATAAAGCAAAGATAATGGAGACGATTGAAAGACCTAGTATATTATCAACCTTTTGATTGAAAGAACTACATCATTAAGGATACCAGGGTGAAATATATGATTCTGACTCAAATAACAATATTTTATGTTCCATTCATATAATAGTCAAATGTAGTACTAAAAAATTAATTATTTTTATATAATATAGTTGTTCCAAAGATTACAATGATCAGATTGCCTGTTTAGCTATACCTTTGTGTATCCAAAATAATAAAGAATCATTAAATCTGTGACATTGGTAAAAGTTCCTAGTCTGGAAAGCTATCACATTGAATGGTGTAAGACATACATCAAGGTTTTTGCATTAATACTATTGGAGATATATCTTGACGTCTTTTTAAATAATGTTTCTCCAACTTCCTTTAGTGAGGCATATACAACTATAATTGATTAAATTTGTCAAATTTCCTTCCTACACCTTTTGATGCAACATATTGACAGCAAACCTGACATGTAGACTACAAACAATATTGTCATCCATCTTGGCTTTATAGAAGTTCAGGGGACTGATATTAGATTACTAACTGATATCCTCAGTAAAATTTAAATCAATCATTCTGGTTTTGCAGGATTTGGAAAAGGCTTCTGGTACGATGACAAAGTAAACTTTTAAAACAAATATTGCTCAATATGGATTTCCGGTTTTTTTGGTCAATTGGTCTATATGTGGTAGTTTCATTCCTTCACTAAGATTATTACAGATAAAATTATATCTTCATCTATCAAGATGTCATCTTGGACATATCAAGGATACACTTTAATTTGCTCTTATTTTTAATTTGATATTGGAACCACTGATTTTTTTTACTAAACAAATGGAAGACATTTCCAACATAACAGTACCTGGAATTGAACAGAAACTGTTATTACATGCCTTATTAATATGTATTTTTTACACCAGAACTTACTGATAATATGCAACAGGTTAGTTTCTATAGAAATATAAAATAATTGGGGCTTTAGTTGTTGCCTGACTTCTCTTAAGTATCTGGAAATAGTTTTACCAAGAAAACGTTCTTCAACCGAGTCTCTAACTATATCAAGCTTTTGTTCCTCCCCACCCCCAGGTTACAAATGATAAACACAGATGGTAAAAAAAAATCCCACTGATTTTATTAGGAGAGAGAAATGTTGTAAAAATGACAAAAATATCAAAGTTGCTTTATTGATTTAGAGGCATTCCTACACTAATTCTGTACTTTTAAATTATTGCAAATAGCTATATAAGATATGAAGACATTTTTAATGGAAAAGATAAATCCTTGGATTTACTTTATATTATGGCTATTGTATACATACGTGGTCACCAAGAGTTGACAATGACTTAATGGCACATAATCATATTCTATTATAGTCATCTATGAACAATTTGTACTTAAGTTGCAAATAACATCAAATTTTTAATCCACTGAACAATTGGGACCATAAATTTATTTTTACAGTGTTGAAGAACAAGTCTTTTAACAATCAGAAGGGTGCAGATAATCCATTTTCATTGTCCAGCCATCAGTTTCCATGTACTAGGTATGTAAGGACATCTGAATATATTAAACTCTGTTTCAAAGTCAAATTAATATGTGCAATGACTTCTTCCCAGAATATGATTTTAGGACACTGCAAAGCAAAGTAGTGTCCTAATAGTTTAATGAAGCATTACTTTCATTGCATCTCCAACAACACAATGATTTACTCATTCATTTGATATATCAATGCAATGGGGGTCTACTAAATCCAAAATACTGTACTATTTATGTTGACTAAGCCATAGTCTAAGATCTACTGAAGTTTTTGATACAGACATGACAGTTCCTGTTTAGACAAAATGGGGATCTCCAATTTCTTGTTCCATTCATTCTTTAGAATGTGTGTATTAAATTGATTTATCAGTAACAAGTATTTATAAAAACTAATTGTGGGCTTTTTTTGTTTTATAAGTTTTAATTATAACTTCTAATAATATACATTTCTCTGAAATTGAAAATGACATTGATCCAAATTAAGATGTCAACAGATGTTGTAGTTGTAAGTACTGCTGGCAAGAGTATTTATTCCTATATGAAGAATTACAGATTTGGCAAGTGTGTGGGGGGGGGGGGGGGGGGACCTGTTCAATGTTGGAAAGATAGAACTATTCCCTAGTTATAATCCTAGATCACCAGTATGCGTTGTTTTGTGTTTACGATCTGATTATTGAATAATGATCAATATAATTTTGTGTGATCAAACTTAATTATATATTTAAAAATCACTTTAAATGATTTTCTAACTGTAATATGTTCCTGTTTGTTTCTCTTTTGTTGTTTCTCTTTATTTTTGTTTTTTTCTTGATCTCCTGTATATTACACCAATAAAATAAATAAAAACAAAAATCCTAAAACATCTAATATAGTATGTTTCATTTCTGCTTTGATAATTTCAAGTTTTCTTTGATTCATGCTTCTCATAGTCTGTGTTCTTACTGTATGTGTCTATGAAAAACAAGGCCTCATCTTTCAATACTAACCCCAAATGTGATCAAATTTCCTTGACTGCATTATTTTCAGATCTACTTGTGAAAGTGTATCATTCTTCTGGGAAAAGTGACCTCAACCTGAGTATATCAAAGTAGTTTGTCATTGCCTTCATCCAGGTTTGATTTCAGAGTTCCTTTTCCTAGTGGATTGGCTTCTTTTAACCTCTAGAGCACCATCTGCTCTCATTCCACCATTGTGAATTACTCTTGACTTCACGAATCCCTGTTTGACTTTACTAGCAAGGGTAATCCTACTTGCAGCTCATAATCCCACATTTGCCACTCTCAGGTCATTGAAGGTAGTAAGCACTCCAACCAATGTAACTGTTTTTAGAATGCAAGATTAAGGAATACTACTACAATGAAGTTTAAATACAATGTGTGAGAAAAATATTCAGTCTCCTTGGTCACTGTAGCTGATCCATAAATAATAATTCTCCACCTTCAATGATTGTCATGATGATGCTGTTAAGTACTGTTGCTGTGCTTTATATACATATAAGCTTTATATAAAAACACAATTTTTTTTTTGTATTTTTTACCTTTCTGGCCTGTTTACTGTTGATGTTATTGCTATATTATTAACACGTAGGTATGACAAAATGCTGTTGGGACTATATTATATAATAGGGAGATAATAGAGGACAGAAATGGAAGCATGTGTAAACCAGGACAGAAATGTGAAACATTTCAACTGCATTTATTTAATAACAGTAAGGTAAGGGACTACCTCAGTGTTGTGATTTGGAAAATATTGCATGAGAATCTCCAGTGTACCATGGTATATTACGTTGCCTCGAATGTTCCTGCCCATTTGGGCTTGAACACTTCAATTTGTTCAATTGCAAGCTAAGTTAAGCAGTTCATTGACTGTTTCAAAGAAGATGGAACACCCCTTCAGTTAAATCAGTGCAACATTAGCTCTGGTACCTTTTAGACCTCACTAAGCCTTACTGTTGCAATAGCAGTTAGAAAACTTTCCTCATAAATCAAACATTGCTGGTTTGAAATGCTATGATGTGAGTGTGTATATATTTTCATATTGGCTAAAAACAGAATGGTGATTCTATCATGATTGAAGCAAGCTTTAAATTTAATAATGTGAAAAATCAAACACTTTTTTCTGTAAACAAGGCTTCTACTAACATAGCGGAGTAAAGTTAATTACTTTAGTTAATTAATAAAATTTCACCCATTTTATCATCAGTGTTACTACTTTAATGTCACAGAATACTTATCTCTTAAAGCTCAACAATTAATCTTTTTCAGGAGACTTGTCTCTTCTCAATTTCTGCTTAGAGTTATACAATATAGATGGTAAGGTATCCTGCTTTGTTGCACAAATGTTGTACATGCATCAAACAACTAGTAAGTGCTTCTTTCTTTCAAGTCAAAGCTATACTCCAACATTTTCTTTCTTTAAAATTATACAATCTAACCAATCTGTTTAGGTGGTACCTTTTCAAGACATCCTGAAAGCAGGGCTTAGAGGAGAAAAATCCAGTTACTCCCCAAGGTAATTTTTGAAATGGGAATTCAGAGTTTTTACTATGGGTTTCTCTGTAAATCAGTGGTTCCCAACCTTTTTATGCCCCACACTCCTAGGAAATGTTTGATTAATGTTCACACCCCCTACCAAAGTAATATCACATTTGAAGTTGAAGAAGTCTAATTTCTAATGCTGGTGAATGAATTGAACTTAAAAAAATAAGCTTTTAACTCAGTGCATAAAATTGTCACACCCCCAATGCTCCATCTCGCACCCCCTGGGGGTGTGGACAGTCCAGGTTGGGAACCCCTGCTGTAAATGATAAAGAGTTTTTGAATGAGAGGGGTAAGGTAAACTAGGTCATTTCTTGTCAGTGGGCCAATTTCTTTAGGGTGAGGGCACATCACTGGGGAAGCACCTGTACATAAGTTGTGTTTGTTGTACTTCTTATTCCATGATTTGCAGGATCTGGAACAGGTTGAGAGACATTAAGCCCTTTCTTTCTACCCCAACAGCACGAAGAAATCCAGCATCGATATTGCCAAGTAGCACCTGTCTCCCTTAGGACTTGGATTGGAGACCACTAGGCTATCCCAGGCTAGACTGGAAAGTCGAAAAGCCATTGTGGAAGAAAACAGGGACAAACCACTTCTCCCAAAGACTACATGGTCTGTCCTTGGAGTCACTAGGATAACTCCAAGGCGCTCCACTTGAAGGAAGCTTCCACTTTTTCCGCAAACTAAAACTGGATATAAAAAAATAACAGGACCCCCAGCTCCATTTCAAGCCAAAAAGTACTCGTCAAAAGGAAACCCGTTTAACGAAGAGCTTCACATTTTCTTATCGCAGCCTCTAGTCCCTGAGCGGAAACCCATCCGCTCTTCCGCCAATAATTGGCGAGACCTGCTCGACGCGCGCGCTGTCGCTAGGCAACAGCCCCAGCTTCGACCGCCCCCCCCCCCCCCGCTTCGGCTGCGGAAGGGCCGTATTGAAAGAGTCGAGTACCGATGGCGTGGATGCCTGAGCTCGGCTTTGAAAAGGGGAAAACCCCTCTCTCCCTGCCAGCGCTTCTCTCGTTTTCCTTGTCCCGGAGGACTCACCTCGCTTTCCAGGCATTCTCACCGTCTCCAGCGCAGGAGACAAAGTCGGGGCTCGACTGATCCGGCCTAGAGCGCGGGCATTTTGATGGGCTCTGGAAGCGGCTCAGGGAAGAAAGACCCCGCCTTCTTCGTCCGGGATCGCGATGGCGTCGGTGCTGGTAGGGCCAGTCGCTTGAACGGGGCGCTGCTCGTTTCGCAAGTGGTGGGAGGGGTCTTTCGCCCCTTCCTCAATATTGTTTCCGTTCGCTTTCGCTGTTGGCTCACGCGTTGGACCGAGCTGGCGGCTGAATTGGCGGCTGTGTATTCGCGGCGCCCTGAATCACAAATCAGCCACGAACTGTTTTCCCAGCCTGGAGCGCTGAACTCATCTCGTGCGTGTGGTTTCTTGTGTGTTCAGTGTCTCGTGCGCGCCCGGAAGATTGAATTGAGTAAACTATGATCTGTGAGCCGGGGTGGAGCGTGGTGCAAACACAGCCCTGAACTGCTTCTCCGCTGCGGTGCCGTAGCGCTCAGTTGAAACTCCTGAATTCTCTGTCCCAGCGTCTCTGAAAGGCCCTTGGGGGGGGGGAGAAGGCTACGTTATACGGATAGGCGGTAAAGGGCCGGACTTTTTTTGAATACGTACTTTTAAACAAGGGATTTGAACAGCTATTTTGTCGTGAAGGAAAAGCCGCTTGATTAGGAGAAGCAGTCGAACAGTAAGCTACAGTATACACATCGCTGTTTTATTTTCCTTTTGGTTGATATTGTATGGGCTGGAAAGCTAAAGGATGTCAAGTTTGGGTAATATTTGAATGAGACCTCCAGAGACTACCAGTAAGAAAAAAAAAATCACAGAAAAAAGCCCTGTCAAACCATTAACATATGGTTGCCAAGAAAACTGCATAGCTGTGACCATGAAATTTTGCAGACTTTAGCTTTTTTTTTTTTTTTTTTGCTTTGCAATATAGAGGAGGAGCAACTTCAGAGAACAGAACCCTAATCCAAAAATCTTTTAATTTTTTTTCCCAGTCTTTCTATCACTCATGCCCAGGGACATAGCACTTTCTGTGGGCTTTACTATTTCAGGAAGGGAAATGGAACAAAAGAGAAATTTGTAATCAAGAGAAGGCAGCAGCTGCTACTTTGTCTTCCTGCTCAACTGCCTTAGCTACCACAACAAAAGAAGGGAGTCTTGAGAATGCTTGGTGACAGATGCATTGGCTTGTTGCTTTTTCTTTCTGGGCAGTTCCACATGTAGGGTTGGTCATAAAATAAGTTACATACTCCCTCATCTGATCTGTCCCTTTTGGCTGCCTAGTGCTTACATAACCCAGTTTTCCATATCATCTGGTGAAGAAGGAAAAAATAGTAGTTCTTCCTTTAAAAAGCAGCCATGTTTCCAGTTACATGCGGATGGTGAAGTCCAGTTCTTTCTGTCTCCCCAACAGTGCAACATAGAAATGTAATCTTGATATTTAATTGATAGATATTTGATCATTGATTACAGTGTAGCCAATACCCTTCCCAACTATAAAAGCTCCATTCCTTCTTTGTTTTTCATGTTCTGAGTAGTAAAAAGTGTGATCTTCTGACTAAAAGTGTCCAGTCATAGTCCATCTCAATTTGCTGATGCCTAAAATGTTAATTTGTAGTTGTTTCATTTCAACTTTCATCGTGTTGAGCTTTTCCATTTTCATGCTTCTTACCTTCCATGTTCCTACTATAATTCTGTCTTTGCAGCTTCAGATCTTCTTTTCCTGTATGGCAGCATCAGCAACTAGATGTCCTGAAGGCTTTAATCTAACCACATCTTAAACACTATTAATATTCCAAAAGATACTCAACACTTCCTCAGTAGCATGTTGAGTGCCATCTAACCTGAGGGTCCATTATCCTGCACTACATTGTTAACCATTTTATTTTCTATTTGTATATTATATTCATTTCTATTCTGTTCTCGGTAAAAGAAAGGAATGGTTTACTGTTGCCTTGTTCTGCACTTAATGAACAAGTGCAGAACAAGTATGAGGCTTGCTTTAGTTGGGAAGCTGGGATGGCCTTCACGCCTTGGGTGACCCTGCTGGGAATATATATTCTTCCCTGCTGGGAATATAAACTCTTGACATACACTCCCAGCACCCAGCAGGATGTGGGGGGCTATAGAAATTACAGTATGATAATACATGGGCATTTGTTTCAATTGCCACCAAACAACAAGGGCAATCCCATTTAGGTAAGAGGAGTTTAATATATCTACTATCATCAGTAGGAGCACTGATAGTAACACATTATGCCATGTCTGAAAGAAATCCTTCCCTTACCTTGGAAAGGTAAGCGATGTTAGATATTTAGCCAGCATCCAAGACCTTTTGAAATCCAGGTTCTGCTTTTCTGGGGCATCCTGTTGGCCTGCAATTTTTACAGTGAATAAAAGCAAAAGATACTAATTGCTCTCCTGCCTTCTGTTTATGTATTCATCTTCTTTCATTATAAAGGATATAAAAAAAGGGCTGAAAACAAAAGACAGATTGTGGCATGTACTAACTGTGACAATGTATTACTGTATCAGATTATTATTTAAATAATAAAAGTTCTCATATTGTCTCTGCTATAGGAAGACCCTGTTTTGATTCGTCATTTTAGAGGCCACAAAGATGCAGTCACTTGTGTGGCTTTCAGTCCAACTACTAAAGGTCTTGGTAAGTCTACCTGAAGCATATCTGAAAATGTTAATTCTGTGATCTCATAGTGGTATCTCTGTAGATAAAAAACAAATGTAACTATGCTATTTGCTGAACTCCATACTTTAGGACAATTATAACTTGAAGGCAAGAAGCCCCAAAATGCTGCCACAAATGATCATTCTAATTTGTAAGTAGTATCCTTTCAATCTTTGGAGTTGAAGGTAGCCTTAATATAGTTCAATAAGTTCTAGGATGAACATATTGAACTATATGAATTTTGCTTAACATAGCTAAATATGTTCTAGAATGAAAACAGTTATGGAAATCTATCCTGTAGATAGAACCTTATCCTCTAATGGTGTAGATATCAGTAGAAATCAAGTGAAGGTATTAAAGGGACAAAAGAGGTAGCTCTTGCCTTGGGCAGATCCATAAATTTTCCACAGGTAGTAAAGGTTGTTTTCTTGTAATAATACATTCTAAAGAGTCTTACAGATTTTAATCATTTGGTATTTGCCAGTGTAAATTTAGCAAGACAGATTATATATACATATACATATATACATACATACTGATCACACTATATCTTTTTAAGGTAAACAGTGTTACAGGTAGTCCTCACTTAATGACTCTAATTGGTAGTAGTCCCAGTTGCAGTCATTAGGTGAGGACCTCATGCTTCTCCTGCCCTGCCATGCTCGCCTTCCCTTCAACTCCTCCATCCACCTATTTCCCTCCATCTCTGTTCTTTTGGCCGCCTCACACTCCACACCTACCCCTGCCACCCCCCACTGGCCCCAGCTCACCTTCACCATCTTCTTCCTCCCACTACTGACAAGGCATGCCCCACTGAGGCAGCTGCTGGCCCTTTGCAAGGCCTTATAACTACCATATTTTTCCGACTATAAGACGATACTTTTTTCTAAAATCCTTACGCTAAAAATTGAAGGGCGTCTTATTCAAGGAAGTCAGCCGAGGAGAGAACCGCGCGGTTGCAAAACTGCCCATACTTTGTCTCTGCAGACAGGCTTCCTCCTATTGCTAGCCTCCAATCATGAGTGAAATAGCTTGTCTCCCAAACAGACTTCCTCCAATCACGAGCCTTATGTAACTGACATCAGCTGATGCTGAACAAACCAATTAAAGGAAGTCTGTTTGCAGAGACAAGCTATCGGCAGTTTCACTCGTGATTGAATGTAATCAGTTATGCAAAAGAGCATGGAAATAGAGCTGCAGAGAGATGGTTTGGACCTTCTCCCACCGAGTGTATCAGGTAAATGTTAACTAATTACTAAATAAAAATGTGTTCTGCACGATCTTTAAAATATTGATTTCTTAATTTTGGGTTGGAAAAGTGGGGGTCGTCTTGTACATGGGGGCGTCTTATTGACGGAAAAATACGGTAACTAATCACTAAGTATATTAAATTTTAGTATACTAAAAAATAAAAGCAAAATCAAAAATATGATAAAGAATGGAAGGACTTTATTTCTTATAAATAATATGGGATGTTTCTGGGCAAGATCAGTTGAGAACCTAGCAAGTTTCAGGATAGACAACCAATTCTCAGGCTGGAAATAGATGGACTGAGTGGGAAAATAACCACTGATGTGCTGATATCTATGTTATGTTTCTACACCAGTTCACTTTTTGTTTTACAGCTTTAGAATTTTTTCTTTGCAGCCACCTCTTCTCTGGATAGGTTTCTCATGATATGGAATTTGAGGCCAAACTCCAAAGCCTTCAGATTTGTGGGTCATTTAGAAGGTGTAACCAGTGTACAGTTTTCACCAGATGGACATTTGTTGGCATCTGCTTCTCAAGACCGAACCGCCAGACTGTGGATTCCTTGTATGTAAGTAGCACTGGTTCCCATTTATTTCTTTCAATTATACTAATTTTATATATATCTTAGGCTTAGGACAATTTGTTACTTTTTCTAGAAGGAGAGGTAAATGAAAACAGTTTTATTTTCTACAAGCTTTATCTGAACTAAGCTGATATATTTTGTTTAAAGTATAGTTTCCTCAGAACATGTTATCAGATATACATAAGAGGTCAGATCTTTGTCCTTAAAATCCTTGAAAATGTCACTTGTATTCAGACTTAATGACAGATTTTGAAATTGTAGAACAGCTCTGTAAAAATCTTGGCAAAATAAATTCCATTCTAATCAACAAATATTAACAGATATGCCGTTCTAGTTTAATATTGCTCTGTAAAAGCTTATTTAAAGAAGAAACTCCTAAAATGATTCTGGAAAATAACTTCACTAGCTGTCCATTTTATATAACTTTCTGGATCGAGAAGTGGTAAACTATCTTCTGTTGTCGCCATAAGTCAGAGTAGGCAAGGCTTTAGTGCAACGGGAGCTTGTTTAGTGTTTGTGGGGTAAGGATTTTAGTGGATAAAATGATGAAGCTTATGTTTTTTGTAATTTTGAGGAATTTTTCTTTCGAATATAGTCAATGCTTGCAATACTTTTTTTTTTTTTTTAATTTTCCATGCCTGAAACTTGCCAGAAACCATGTTGCCAGAGTTTGGCAGCATATTTGGAAGGGAGTCTTTAAAAATTGTAAAGAAATTACTGAGGGTCACAGTAACTGTCCATCCCGAAATAACAAATAAGTACTTTAACAATGGTTAAAACAGAGAGGGGTTATGTTTTTAGCAATAGCATTTTGTTAAGCCGTGCCTGAAGCTTGGTTTTTTTTCTTGAAGCAATTGGTACAACACTAATATTACTAATTAAAGTTATTCTTTGTGCACGAATTCTATGATTTTCACAGAAGCAATACCATATTTGACATGAAATAAAGATCTTTTATTTAGGAATGCACCATTTTAAACTAGACAAGTTCAGGCAGGAATCTGTATTATTTAAAACTCTTATGTTTATTTTATGCTAAAACATATTTTATTTATTTATTTATTTATAGCCATGGTGAATCCACACCGTTAAAGGGCCATACTGCCCCGGTCCGCAGTGTTAACTTTTCACATGACAGTCAGTTTCTAGTTACTGCATCTAATGACAAGTCAGTGAAAGTGTGGAGCATTTACAGCCAACATCTTTTGTTTTCTTTATCCCAGCACACACACTGGGTACGTTGTGCCAAGTAAGTTTTTAATGCTTTACCTTCCTAAAAGTAGTATATTCTTTTTTCTTCCTGTGAAGCAGATTTTTTTTTTCTCTTTCAAGAGTGCTTTGCTCAGTGATCTCAAAATATATACTGAAGATATGGGTGCAGGCTGTCTGGGAATTCTGTAATCACTGCCCTGAATTCTAACATGGAAAAAAAGCTGGATGCAAATGTTTTCTATATATGCACACACAAACACATGTTAAATATTTGAAGTCCTAAAATAAAACATAATGCCTACAAAAAACTGTATTTATTTATTTGTTTGTTTGTTTGTGTGAGATGGGCGGCCATATAAATGTAGCAAAGTGACTCTGGGTGGTGTACAATAAAACCTACTATTAAAAATATACTACAAAACCAATTAAAAACAATTAAAACAGGAAATGAAGATTAAAAACAAAACCACAAGTGGGAGAATATTACACATAATACAGCCAACACATGGGCTCCCTATTTATTAATTTTATTTATTTTTCAAATTTATATGGCTGCCCATTTCACAAGAAATGACTCTTGTGCATACAGTAAAAAAAGTATAAAACAATAAACATATCAAACACAGTCATATTAACATACAGACACACGAGAGATTTGATCAGCAACGGAGCTATTACCAGGGGATTCCCTGGCTTGTTGAAAAAAACTCATATTAAGGACTTTAATGAGAGTTGGGGATGACTTTACCTTGGGAGGCATGATGTTCCAGAGGGCGGGTACCACAGCAGAAAAGGCTTGTCTCCTAGGTCCCGTCAGATGGAACTCCTTCACAGACGGGAGCCACAGTATACCTCTCCTGCCGGACCTGATGGGATGGGTAGATGTAATCGGGAAGAGGCGGTCCTTCAGATAACCTGGCCCCATGACATGTAGGGCTTTAAAGGTCAAAACCAGCATCTTGAATTGGACCCTGAAGCAAACTGGTAACTAATGCAGCTCATGAAGCAGAGGTGTAATGTGTGTCCCCTTAGGGGCACACATAACTGCCCATGCCACTGCATTTTGCACCAGCTGCAGCTTCTGATACTCTTCAAGAGCAGTTCCATGTAAAGCACATTACAGTAGTCCATATCAGAGGTGATTAGGGCATGAGTATACTGTACTTATGTGCTCTGGCTCTTTCCAACACAGCTATAAATGGTGGCTTAACAGTAATGCTTACACTATTGTATAATACTGTATAAGTAGTATTGTGTAATTAACTTGAACCATTGTGTATTTAACTTGAATTTTGCTACAGTAGGCTCCATTCTTAACTATGGGTCATCTGTAAACCAGGTGTTCTTAACCCAGGGACTACCTGTACTTTATTATCATCAATTTTATAACTGCAGATCATTTAAACATTACTTGTGAATATGTAAATCTTTCCCCCTCCCCTTATTTTTTTTCCTTTCTAGATACTCACCAGATGGAAGATTAATAGTATCTTGCAGTGAAGATAAAACTATTAAAATCTGGGATATAAGAAACAAGATATGCATTGATAATATAATAGACCATGATGGGTAAGTCCTATTTATTTAAAAACAAAGGGAAATGTTTTATTGATTATTATATGATTTATTATAGCTATATCAGCAGGTAGTCATTATGTTAAAATATTCTTGTGACTCATTTTCCAGAGATCTTACATCTGAGGTCACAAAAAATGAACTGCTGATTCCTTTTATTTTGATTGTGTTAAAGTTACCTTGTTACTGAATTTATCCAACTTGTGACCAGGCCTTCCTGTAAACACCTTGCAACAGCAACTCCTTTTTGTTTCTTTTTCTTTGATGGGAAAAAAAACAAAATACTGAAGCATGCCAGCTACTTTTGAATTCACTATATTCCTTAATAAACATTAGCAAATATTATTTACTGCTGGACATGATAAGGTCATCTCCATTTCTCCTCCCCATTCAGTGGCTTGAGATTAAAAATATACTGTAATAGAACGGGGGTTTTTTTGTACTTCTGAATATTATTGTCTAAGGTAGTGTTTCTCAACCTTGGCTATTTGAAGATGTGTGACTTCAACTCCCAGGATTTCCCATGGCTAGCTGGAGAATTCTGGGAGTTGAAGTCCACACATCTTCAGATGGCCAAGGTTGAGAAACACTGGTCTAAGGTATTTTTCAGTGTGTGTGTGTATGAATCTATAATGTTGCTCCTATATGTATGTGAGCTGCCTACTGCTAATTGCTCTACTCTCCGCTGACATCCTACTTTAGATATAAGGAAAGAGTTAAAAATACAGTAGCCATATTCGCTCTCAGACTGACTCAGGTTTTCTCCCTTGGTTATGGCTGATAGAACACCTGATGTTCCATCATGTTCAGTCCTGAGTTGAAGTTGTCCTAGAGCATATATGCATACAAAAAAGTATATAATGTACTTATGTGCACTAGCAATTTTCAACACAGTTCTAAATGGTGGTTTAGTCAGCGGGATATGAATGAGTCTAGATGTACATGCTTGCCTATTTCCCTTCTCGTCCCCTCTGTAATCAGGACTTTCTGGGAAGTGTTTCCTTTCAGTTTCCTTCATAGAGGTCTCATCTGTGAAGGATAGACAAATCTTGTACGCATCATCTTTGGCACACTTCTCCAGGTTGTGCCTTCCTCTGTTTCAGATGTCTTCCACTGTCGCAGGAACATCCCATATTAACACTGTGCAATCCATTTTAAACTTAACAGGTACCATCATTCTTTATTAAAGCCAACAAAAAATCTTCATCCATCTTAGTTACCAGCCATTGCATCTCCTTTCTAGTTCTCTCCTCCAGTTCTTCCCAGAATTTTCTGGTAATTTAAAATTTCACCTCTGAGGCCAACCCAAAGCCCTATCTCCTCTTATGGGAACATTTTCCTATGGGAAACTAAACTCAGTTTCTCCTATCAGCTAGGTAGCACAGAGCATTTGTTTGTGTATCTGCATGGATATGTGAATAGCCAGCAGGAAGGCAAACAGAATGTAGGCTGTCACATTACTCTTCCCTCCCCCCCTTTTTTTTCTTTTAGAAGTGGCTGGGGTAAAAACACTTTTCCTAGGCTTTTCATAAGTGTAATTATCGCTGTGTTACAGGTAGCAATCTCAAGGCCCATCCCATATTTAGAAAATCAACAACTTCCTCCTGCTTTCCTGTCTGATGTTGCAGACATCTACTTTGTATTGTTGGAGGTTAAGATTTTTTTTTTTTTTAATCTGCTTAACAGTCATTACTGACCCTGCAGTGACCGCCCCCTAGCGGTTTTCAAGGCAATTGCATCTTTCTAGTTTCGGAATTAGACTTTGCCAGAGCCTAATTCCTAGAGCGTCAGCCCAGCTGGCAGCACAGGAGGCGGGATTTCTGTTGCTTCGCGCCCCTTTTTCGGACGAGCGCGGTTTCACGCTTTTTACCGGCAACTTGTCCCATCTCTCTGTTGAGCCGCTGCCAGCATTTTTCCTCCCACCGGAGTGAGAGTGCTCATTTATCTACTCACGTATGTTTTCGATCTGCTGAGTTGGCAGAAGCTGCGGGTATGGAAACAAGAGCTCATCCTGTTAACATGAAGGCTGGACTCGAACCGCTGAAGCTTTCAGCCATTTCTGGCCGGCACTTTCAGCGTCATTAAGCCGCTGCGCCACCGCGTCCCCGGAGGTTAAGATACCAGTGTGTAAATTTTATGTTGATGTTGATGGGGAGAGAATTATATTTTAGCAAGGGAGATCCAAGTTGAAATGCTATTTAATAGTAAAGTTACCAGTATATCTCAGTATGACTTATTTTATGCAAATGTTGGGAAAACAGAATGGGACTGTGTATTGTCCTGAGCTTTATGACAATGACATCTCCTTAAGGATGCAGTGAAATAAACCAAACAGATGGCCTGATTCCTTCACAATGACAACTATTATTCTTAATTTTATTTGTAGCTTTGCAAACTATGTGGATTTTAATCCTGATGGTACATGTATAATTTCTGCTGGTTCTGATCACACAGTGAAGTTCTGGGACATTCGAATAAACAAATTATTGCAGCGTTATGAAGGTAAATGTTTTTGCAGCACAACCTGATTAGCCTCTCTTCTGTGTTTTGTTTAAGACATAGTATAGCTTTTAGTAGTTAAAAGTAAAATCTAGAAAATTTCTAATTATAATTTTATCTCTGCCAAAATTAGCTGTTATTGTTTTCAAACTCATTTCTTGCCTTTCCCAGATTTTATACCAGCTTAAAACAGGAACCTTTTCCAAAGTGCAAGTCAAACATTTTGAGAATATGATGAAAGTACTTACAGTATTTTAAAAGTGATCTATTCAATTAAATATGGAATATATACTTATATTCCATGCAGTATTTTATACATACATATATTTTATAAATATATATGTATAAATTAAAATTATAGGTTGTTGCTTCAAAGCTATGCAATATACTTTATATAATTAATAGCAAATTTTGTCCTTCAATCTTTTTGAAGAAACTCTAGTTCATGATGTGGCCTGGGCCACCTGACCATATAATGCTGTTCCTGAAAGTATTTCACTGGTTGTATGTGACTTTTAAGATGTTGACATTGGTCTGTGAAGCCCTAAATGCTTAAAGAATCACCTCCCTAAATATGTCCAACTTGTGCATTAAGTTCTGCTGGGAAGGCCTCCTTATTCTCTTGCTGATAGGTTCGATTCTGTGTAGTATCAAGGAATAAGGTCTCAGTGACAGGGACTCTCATGGAACTCTCTCATGAAAAACATTCAGCTGTTCCACAGAAGACAGTTGAAGGCATGCTTATTCTTTAAGACATTTGTTGGTTAACAATTACCCCAGTGTAAGACTATACTTCAGTTTCTGTATTATTTTGGTTTGCTATTTTTTAAAAGAATTTTGTTTTAATGTTTGTATTTATTCTTAAGCATTGTTGGCTTTATTGTGATGGTCTTACATAAGACTATTTTCTTAACTGGTTTCTTATAAACTGCTCTGAAAAACTGCTATAGAAGTGTGTGTGTGTGTGTGTGTGTGTGTGTGTAGATAAATCCTAAACTAAGATCATAGTCCACACACTGCTTCTATTTTTTAAGTGAAGATTAAAAAATCCAATTAGCTGGAATGTGTCCATCCATTTTAGACCATTTTAACATCTTAGTAATTAGAATACCATTGGTGTCCATTCTGTGCATCCAAATCAATACCTATTGGAAAATGTGTTTAATTTAGAAAATATAAATATATTGTTTGAATTGGGATAGAATTCCAGATGAATATGTTCATAGATACTCCACAGATATTACTTAAATGTGTCATTAATCCATATCCCAAATGAAATGTTCATTCTCTGTACAGTTGTCATACAGTTTCTACCTTAGGAAGAAAACAGGAAAGTCAAAATAGCTAACTAATATCAAAACCATTGTACATTCTTTTTACAGTCTGAAGTGCTATTTAGTCTGTGTATTGCTGGTGGTTGTTTTAGGAAATTTCCAATTAAGGTATTGTATTTTGTAGATTTAAAGATAAATTATACTATACCTCATTAAAACTGAGTGGTATTGGTATTTAAAGCCACAAGATGGCAGCAGAATCACATAACTTTAGTCAAATATTCATATTCTGCCTTCAGCCTAGAAGAAAAAGGTAATCAATTTAATAAATTTATTAATAATTCAGCTTTTTCACATTTTGCTCTTGGATTTGTTGGTTACAGACATTCCAAACTTCATTCTTGTAACTTTAGTATTGAAAGGCTAATTCTTTTGAATCAGTAATCTTTCCCTTTTGGGGCAAGGAGTTCCATTATTTCTGAAGTTGAAAACTCTCCCTTGTATGTTGTTGTTATATACTCTATAGATGAAAGGGTCCCCCATCCTAAATATTCCCTATTTTCTTCAAAATAGTGGCTACTCATTTTAGCCTGTTCTTGCATATGTAGGGTTTTTGGTGATGGATCCTAAATTTCAGTGAAACTATTCTGATGTGAAACAAGTTTTACAAATCAATGATAGTATGTATAAATTGCAGTCAGAGTTGGAAGGGCCATTTAAACCATCAGATAAAAGCTTCCTTCTGCCCTGCTCAGTTCTTCTGTTTGTAGTTGTGCTTTCTGTATCTTCCTTTTTTAGGAACTCCCATTCATCTTGAGTTTTTTTTTTCCCTTTAGATTCTCCTGCCATGAAATTCCTCTTACCATTGCTCTGAATGTATTAAAATACTTTTTTTTTTAATCCGATAAATGTATTTGACTAGACTCAGTTTTAGTTTTCTTTAAAATCAAGAACTGTATCATTATCTAATTGCTTTCACCTAGTACTCCAGCTACTTCTACTTCCTTGTATAAATTATCCATTCTTTATCTAAAATGCTTCAGTGTATGTGTTTTTTCTAACGACGCCCCAAAAAGAGCCAGTGTGATCTAGTGGTTAAGGCACCAGGCTAGAAAATAGGAGACTATGAATTCTAGTCCCAATTCAGGCATGAAAGCTGGCTGGGTGACTTTGGGCCAGTCAGTCTCTCTCAACCCAACTCACTTCACAGGGTTTTTGTTGTGGGGAAAATAGGAGGAGGAAGGAGTATTAGGTATGTTCGCCAGTTTGAGTTATAAAAATAATAGAGGCAGGTTAAAAAAAAAAATTTTAAATGCCGCAGTGTTGGATCTTTTGACATAGATCAGAAAATCTCAGATGAACGTTTCTCCTACAACCACAATTGTATCTATTTTAGTACACAGTTCTTTCTCTTTCTTGGAAATTATGTTGACCTTTCTTTGTAAACTTTGAGGTTTCATTGGCAGCTTCCTCCATTCCTCACTTTATTTTTGCAATCTTCTCTAGTCATTTCTTAATAAGAGTTAAGTGAATTTTTATAACCCTGTCTTAGTGCTAGGATGTGGCTCAAGTGCTCAGCAGAAAAGTATAAAGAGATACCACTGAGACTGTCTTAACATGTCTGGGGACTGGTTAACTGTGCAACATTTTGTAATAATTAGTGAATATTCTAAGTCTAGTTCCTTATCTTGGATTCAAAAGGTCCTGCTGAGCAGAAACATGAGATGGCTTAAATAGCTATGTATGCAGCTTGGCGTGCATCATGGGGCTCAGGTTCTGTATGTTCTTAAATGTTGGTGGGATGTTGATGATTCTGTTTGCAGGAATCCTAGGATTCCTGCAATGTGTACAATAAAAAGCAGCATTATATTACTGAATGAATTTGTCACTTTCAAAAGTAAAATCTACCAAATGATCTGGAATGTAAATATTAAAGGAATGAAGAAGAGCGGGAAAACTAATATTGGAGCCTGCTTATTTAAATGTAATGAAATAATTACCACAGAGTAGTACAAAACAACAGCAGTGAAAATAAGCTATTGTAGCAATTCAGAGATAATAGGGATGGGGCAAATGGAATTCAGAATACCCTTTTATAAGTGTAATCAGTTACAGAGTCCTTGATATGACTGTAACGAGTTGTGGGGCATTTCAAACTCAAAACAGTTTGCATACCTGTTAAGGGTAGCATTGGAAGAGAATGATAGAGACAATAATATAAAAGCTAGTTAAAATTTGAAAAAAAACAACAACTCCTTATTAGAACTGCTTTTTAAAAATATCAGTCATAGGATACAACCCTATGCACCATACACTGGAGGTAAACTTTATTGTTATTCTTCTCAGTATTATGATTAAGTTTGTGTTGTTGGTCAGTGATGTTATTATGTTGTTGTTCTTTTGGAGTTTTTCTTCTTTGTATCAGTATCTGAACTATTTTTATTTAAATCAGTTCACAGAGCTAGTGTTAACTACACATCTTTCCATCCTTCTGGCAACTATCTCATAACAGCATCTAGTGATGGAACTCTTAAGATTATGGATCTTTTAGGAGGAAAACTCTTATACACACTTCATGGTCATGAGGTACAATCTCTCCTACTTTTGGTCTTGTTTTTAAGAACTGCTTTTCATCACAAAAAATAATTTCTGTCCATGGAATGATAACGTTACTGTAATGAAAACTTGTGGCAATTATACTATGACTATATCAATCAAATTATCCTACTTCGGACACATTATGGGAAGACCCAGCTCTCTGTAAAAGGCTCTCATACTGAGAAGGAAAGAGAAGAAGAGGATAGCCAACAACAAGGTGGCTGGACTCAGTTACAGAGGCGATGAGTGTGCCGTTGGGAGACGTGAAAGAACAGGTTAGGGATAGATTGTCATGGAGAAAATCGATCTATGTGGTTGCTAAGAGTCGAAAACAACTTGATGGCACATAATCAAAAAATATAAATTGGACAAATGCTGCATGCATAACATGTCCAATTGATGTATGGCTTCACATCATTACCTAAATATGTTTAGCCATTACTAATGTATTACTTGTTTATTAGCAATGTAGGGATGACTAAATAAGAAAAAACAGGGACAAAGTATCAACAAAGCAAAATATTATGCCTTTTAAAAATATATTTATCTTATTTTTCTCTTTCCGTTTTTAGGGTCCTGTCCTCTCTGTAGCCTTTTCAAAAGATGGAGAGACATTTGCTTCTGGTGGCACAGATGCACAGGTTTGTTGAAAGTGTTAAATTCTTCAAGTACTTGTTGATTATAAAATGATTGTCTTGTCTGTGAAGTTTTTTGTCAGCAAACTTAAATTGTACTGCATGTCTTGTTGTTTTATTAAAAACTGGATATTTAGTTAAATGCTTAATTACCAGATGAAAAGACTACATTTTAAAAATGGAACAAATAAACTAAACATTAGCAAATGTCTAACAGGTGCTGCTCTGGAAGACAAATTTTGATGCATCTGAATATAAGAAAGTTCTGAAAAAGCATATGCAAAGAATACATAGTGATGACCCCCCTCACCTTCTGGATATTTACCCTCGATCACCTCATCGCCATGATGCAAAATCACAGTCAGTTGAGGTAAACTATTATGGCTTCTGATAACTCAAGTAATAAATTATTGTGTACAACTGGGATCTGCAGCAAAGTTTTGCAGTGTAGATATTTCTTTAGGGAAACTAGCTGAGCATTTGATCATGTTTTTCCACAGAGTTTTTCATTCATTTTCTTCTCTACCATCCCCAGTTTTTAATTTGTCCCCCTGAAAGTGGGCATTCTATACTCACTAAATATAGCCAGTTCTCATTAAGTAGTTTGGTTCTTTTCTCCTTTAAATAGTTTTTTAAAGAAAGGCGTTTTCCCAAACCCACTAGTTATAGAGCAAATTTTGCCAATTTAATCATTTAAGTTTTAAAGTTCAGTTGTTTTTTGATTGAGGTGACGGGGTGGTGAATAGTTTTAGCTACCCTGACTTAAAACCTCAAAACCTTCTTTTCTCTCACTTCCTCCTAACTACCAATTAATACACAGATAACTGTATTCTAGCCAATAAGAATAGGCTAGCCAATAAGAATGGCAGAAAAACAGGACATAACTGGACACTGGTATGGGTGGAGCCCTTGGGGTTCTCTGAGCTTGGTTCTTTTCTTGCAAATGTTTCATTACCCAGCTAGGTAACGTCTTCAGTGCTAAAATGGGATGGGGTTTGCTCTCTAGTTATATATTGTGGCATGCCTTGCCAGTGCTGGTGGGGGTGGGGGTTTTGTTTTGCTCCTCTGGTAGTTCCTTGATTAGCATATGTTTGCTGCTTGATTGTGTGCCTGGTGGTAACCTCTGCTTATCTGGGTGATGATTGCTTTTTTGAAAAGAGGCAATAGAAAACAAAAAGACTAGAACATCTCCTTGCCAGCAATCATCATCCAGATAAGCAGAGGTTACCACTAGGCACACAATCAAGCAGTGAACAATACCCTAATCAAGGAACTACCAGAAGAACAAAACAAAACCCCCATCCCATTCTAGCATTGAAGATGTTACCTAGCCAGGTAAGGAAATGTTTGCAAGAAAAGAACTAAGCTCAGAGAACCCCAAGGACTCCCCAGTTCAACCCTGAGCTACACATATTCGCCTCTGTTGGTACTGGTATGAGTTCATGTTTGAGTATACTCAGTATCAATAAAAGCAGCAACGTTCGTTCTTCATGTTTATTGTGTGTGTGGGTTCCCACCTCATGCCTCTGCTCAGTGTGACGTGGTCCTTTTAGGCAAGGATGGGCAGGACAAGATGAATTTGGGGATTTCCTTGTGGGTAAAGTTGCTTATGTCTGCTGTTGTTTGGATGCTAGTTTGACAGAGCAAGGTGGGCTGAACATCATGTGTCCACTTGCAATTCTTTTGAGTCTGTGGAACCTGAAGAAGAGGATAGGGTCTTCTATAGCATAACTTCTGCCACCTGTGAATTAAACTCGTACCCCCCCCCCCAGGCTCCTGCAGTGATTGGGCAGAGCATGTGCCACTGGATTTGAAAGGTGCCAAATGCCTCTTTGAAGGAGGGTGTTATACCACTGGCCATGAAACACAGTATTGTACACGCTTTAAAAAAGCCATTCTCTCAATATAGCCACATTTGACAACTTTCACCCTCTTTAGGAAAAGTTGTTGAGAATAGAGTGGAGACTCGACTATGGATTAACAGGTCCCTTATATTCAGGATTAAGGCCCAATTTTGGGATCAAAATTGTATTGGTCACTTTACTGGATGACCTTTTTTGGGTTCTAGATGCAGAAAGTGGGTGCCTTTTCTGGTTCTGTTGGACCTCTCACTGGCATTCAGTACCATTGCCTTGTTTTTTTCTTGGATCACCTGCAACATTGGAGGTGGAAGATACTATTTTAAGATTGTTTTAAGATAGTTCAGTTCTTACCCAAGTAGGCAGTTCTAGTCCATAACTGTGTGGGATGAAAGGTTGATCTCTGACCTGTTCCAGTGTTGGGTGCCATTGTCAGCCCTACAAGGTAGACTAAGAAACCAATGCCATGTAGGTCAGTGCTACTTTTATTGCAACAGCTATAGTAACAGAATCTTGCAAGTCTGAATGTGCTTCACCCTCCCTCCCTTTATCTCCATATGAACTAGGGAAAGGCTTGTCTGAGACATTTTCTCAAATTGCTTTCTTGACCCGAGCTCAGGTCCTTTTTATCTGACTGCTGCCTTGGTAGTGGTTCTTCCTCCTGTCCTTCAAGGCCATTCCCTCTGCCCTCTACAGCCACAAAGCTCAGTCTTCTCCCACGTTTTGTTTATATGAAGCCAGTCGGAGTGGTCATTTTTTGAGTTGGGGTGAGATGTTATCAGTATGCTAGTGTGATGGAATGGAATTATGAAGGCCAGACTCAGGGAGAGAAGCATCCTCTTTCGTCTCCTGAGGGGCGAGGAAGAGATAAGAGGATGATTATGTGTGTGGGTTCCCTCCTCATGGCACCTCCCTGAGGAATTCACTCTGTTTTGACTGGCTGACCTTGGGAACTAGTTTCAGTCTGGGAAGATTCTTGCTAGAGGTTGTAGCTAATAAACATTGCTGAACTGAATCTGCATGGTCTCCTGGAGTTCCTTGGGCTAGGCCTGACAGCTGGTGATACTCAGTTGTACATTTCCACCTCAGGCCATGCTGGAGATGTCTTGAACTGGAGTCTGGGCCTGAATAGGGAGGAACCGCTCAGGCTTAAATGCTAGAAAGACAGAGTTACTTTACATTATAACATCAGGGCCACCTGGTAATATTGTCCCTGGTAGTTGCTCTTGACAGGGTTTCTACTCCTGAAGGAGCTACTCCAGGATGCATTGGCAACAGTAAGTCATCACCTTCAACTGGACTACTACACCTTTGAAGATGACTTGGAAGTTATAACTGGTGCAAAATGCAGCAGCTGCACTGCTGGCCAGAGAAACCTGGCATTGCAGAATTACACCCATCTTAAGTCCTCTTCAATGGCTACCAATAAGTGTTTGAGTCCATTTCAAATCTTGTAAAATAAATAAAATGTTAATATTAAAAATATAGAACAGAGAGAGAGAGAGAGAGAGAGAAATCTCTTTGGTTTGTTAGTTACTTGCTTTAAAATTTCAACTCCAAACTGAAACTTGTGAAAAGAATGTAATAAAAGATACAGGAGAAGCAGAATAGGTACTTGGAAAATAAATAATAAAATCTTGCTAACCTGCCAGTGGATACTCAATACTCAAGATTTAGGTATTGTAAATATTGCAACTTTTTGATCATGAGACCTAAAGCCAGTATAAGCTTCCTTAGCTTGTCACGTGAGATGGTTAGAGCCTGTTATCAGTGCAAAGGAGAAATAAAGAAGCATGTTTCACATTTATTATGTCTGATTGCAGGGGGATGGGGACTGTTTTTTCAGAAAAATTAGTTTCTCACCTTATCCAATGGTACACGAGAATGACCTTGGGAGACAGGAGGAAGACCTGCAGTCTTCTTCCTGTCTCCCAAGGTCATTCCCACGTACCATCACACCTTATGAGGAGTGAGGATAGGAAATGGCTTAAGAGATCTACTTGAATTTACTTCAGAAAAATATTATGAATTTTTATGGCCACCATGAATATTTTTAAGGTTTATATTTTTAAAAAATCCAGAGTACCTTATTTTATGTGATAATATATTGGGGAAAGTTTGGAGTATATTGGTATATAAGCAATGTGGTTCCTGAGGTGGTTTATATAATGTTAAATGGATTCTATATATGATGGATGTATATGCTTTACATTGTATTTTATGTTACTAAGCTATTATAGTTTTAACACACTAGATGGCACTAATATTTAAGAATAATCTGTAGAATGGAAACAATCCTAGTACATAATAGGATTTTTAGGATCAGTGCACTTTTAAATATGGAAGTGCTACCCTACATAAGTAGCTTTAATACAGTAAGAATAAATGTGGTAATAAGGAAAATTTTCAGTTACATAGTTTATGTAATGCTCTCATGATGTTGTATTCAATATGATCACACTGAAGAGAAAGTTGAATTATTTTAGATCAGGAGTTATTAAAAGTTTGGAAGGCTCAGTTCATACAAAAATCATTTGTGTCCTGTCAGGAAAGTAAGAGCAGTTTTAACTTTTTTTAGTAGTAGTCATTTTAGTAGTCATTTAACAGCTATT
Source organism: Liasis olivaceus (assembly GCA_030867105.1). Lineage (NCBI taxonomy): Eukaryota > Metazoa > Chordata > Lepidosauria > Squamata > Pythonidae > Liasis > Liasis olivaceus. Next base: position 45,483,857 of record CM061355.1, on the reverse strand, counting down.
GCACTTAGTTTTTATGCCAATTGAAATTATCATATTCTTTTTTAAAGTCCTTCATGGAATCCTATTCCTGTTCCATTGTCTGCTGGGATCTGCTTATCAACCCTTCGTTATAGTTCCATCCATCAAAATCAAAAAGTAGCAGAGTAGAAATGATCCTTCTAAGTAATTGCCCTGCCCCCATTAGAGAATTCTGTTGATTTTCAAGCACGTATTTCATTCAGATTTTAGAAGCTTTAATGTGGCAAAGGATATTTTTAATGTGGAATCCTTGGTGCTTTCTGTGTTTGATTGTTTGCTTGCAGGCATTTCATTACCCAACTAGATAACATCATCAGTGCGGATGAGTGTAGGGTTTTCTCCCTGTTTATATACTGGCTTGCCCTGCCGGTTTTGATGGGGCATGGTTTTCTCCTTGGTAGTTCCTTGATTAGGATATTGTTTTCTGCTTGATTGTTTGCCTGGTGTTAATCCCTGGTATCTGGGTGTTGGCTGCTGGAGAAGATGTGTTCTGGCCTTTTTGTTTCCTTCTTACCCTTTTTATTGTCTGTTTTGAATGGTGTGTAAATATGGTTTATTTCTATGTGTCTATTGATGGCTGATCTGTCTGAATGCCAAGCTTCTGGGAATTCTCTAGCATTTTTGGAGTTAGTTTGGTCTAGGATACTCACAGTTTTCCAATTGAAACTATGGTTGAGACTGTCCATCTATTGTGAGATATTTTTAATGTCATGGTATTGACTATGCTGAATCCATTTGTGTTCTACATTTATTTTAGTGGGTTTTAGCATTCTTCATTATAGTTTTATGAAGATAGTAGGGGCAACATTTTCTTACATTAATAATTTAGACATGCTTCATGGAATTTTACTTCTGCTCTAGATGCAGCACAAAGTCTCCCACTCCTTTTTATGGACTTCCTGAAACATTGTTGGGTCTACTAGAGAACAACTCTTCCCAATTGCTTGAATGTAAAGTGTCTTTTAATATGCATCCAAATCTAGGTATTAATTTCAGGGCTTTTTCCAATGCAGCAAGACGTTGTATTGCATTGATATTGTAGGCATCTGCTTTTACTACTGTTAAGCAATTTTTAAAATTATTAGTTTATCTAAGAGAGGGGTAGTTAACCTGATGCCTTCACATGTTTTGAATGAAAATTCCCAGAAGCTATAAAGATAATTGAAGTCCAAAATATCATGAAGCCCCCAATTGCCTATCAACATGATATTTAAACAAATTTTACCCTGCGTCTTGAAGAAAAGCAAAATAATCTTGATATAAAATCCAAACTGTAAGACGAAAGTAAGAAATGAATGTGAGTATGAATTTTTCCTAAGTATTTCCTGAATATTTTTTCTAAAATATTTAAATAACTCGTGTATATTTTAAGCATTCAGTCTTTAATTTTTAATAACAGAATAATATCAAATCTGCTTTTCAACAGATAAATCCCAGCTATGATGTAACAAATATGCAAATATTTGACCCTCCTGTTGTAAATATTACTTCATCACCTTTTTTTTCTCCATTATCACAGGTAAGTTTCAAGCTATACAACTTTGTCCAAAGCTATTAAAAATCCAGTACAAGTTAAGATTTAGAGAGCTGACATGGTTATACAGCCTCTGTGCCTGACAATTTCCTTTTTTAACTGAAATGAAATTACAAATTCATGAATTAAATTTTATGAGTTATATAAATGAGTAGCAGAAAGCATTTTCTTTTTGTTCAAGAAGTTTTTCTACTGCCAATATTGTGACACTGATTTTATTTCTCAGTAAGTTTCAGATGTAAAGGTATCTCGTAGTCTATCAGAAGAGGATAAGGAATCTGAGTAGTGCAGTAAGAGGAAGACTGGGTCTTCCTACAGGAAAACAGGCATTTCCACTCCAGTCACAAACAACCATGCCTACACACACAGTAGCATTTCTTCAGCTACTGATAATGAAAACATGGTAGTTTTAATCACTGATATGTGTTAGTTTAATAGCACATTCGTGGTTGTGGAAGGAAGTAAAGGGCTCCATGAGCTGAAACAATGTGTTTCTTAGGATTTGCATGAATAAATTACAGCCACTGCTCATTTAGTGACTGTCTCAGTTAGCACCCATTAGCAAATATGATGGTAAAAAAAATTAATTTTGCAACCAACTTGAGCATTTACAACTTTCGCAGCATCTCTCTCTCTCTCTCTCTCTCTCTCCCCCTCTCAGTCACATGTTTGCTATTACAGTTAGTATTGCACATAACCTCTTATTTTCACTTGCTTATTTACTTGTTTATGCGCATTTATAACCCGTACCAAGATGTCTTCAAGAACCCCAGTTCAGCTGAAGGAAGTGGCAAGAAGCAAAGGAAAGCCCTTGATCTCAGTTTGAAGATAAAGGTCATCAAAGCATATGATACTGGGAAGAAGGTAAATATTATAGCATGAGAAGAAGGCCTGGCCCATTCCACCATCTCCACTATTTTGCAGGATAAGGAAATGATCAGAGAGGCAATGAAAGGATTACCAGGAATGAATGCAGTTATAACAAGACAGAAAAAAGGCCTCATCCACGAAACGGAAAAACTCCTTATATTTTGGATCAAAGATCAGATACAAAAGAGGATGCCAATTGGCCTTCTTATCATTTAGATTAAGGCACGCAGCATTTTCAAAACACTGAAGGAATGAGTAGTTGAGTGCATGGAAACATTCACTGCCAGTCGTTGCTGTTTTATGTGGTTTCAGCAAAGATTTCATTACCGCAACACACAAGAGGTGAAGCTGCAAGTGCTGACAAAGAAGCTGCCAAACGTTTTCTAGATGAACTTGATATCATAGCAGAAGGGAACTATTTGCCTGTACAGATATTCAGTGTGGACAAAACTGGGTCATACTGGAAAAAAATGCCAGAGTGGACCTACATACACGAAGAGGCCAAAGCAATGCCTGGGTGTAAACGATTTAAGGATAGAGTAACTTGCTATTGGGCAGAAATGTCACCGGATTCAAGTTGAAGCCATTTCTGATCCACAAATCAGATCACCCCCATGTGTTCAAAAACATAAGCAAGCACACACTGCCCATTTATTACAAATCCAACTGGAAGGCTTAGATGACACAAATCCTATTCAAGGATTGGTTTATGAATTGTTTCATACCCCAAGTAAAGGAATATTGCTTGAAAAAAAGAATTCCTTTTAAAATTCTCCTGCTCCTCAACAACGTACCTGGACATCCCCTTCATCTCAGTGATCTCCACTCAAATATAAAGGTAGTTTATCTACCAAAAAACACCACCCCTCTCCTACAGCCTATGGATCAGAGAGTTTTTTCAACATTCAAGGCATACTATTTGCCAAAGCTGTAGCTATGATGGAGGATAAGAGAGTAACATTGCACGAGTTTTGGAAAGGCTACATTATCCTCCATTGTATCAAAAACATCACAGCAACATGGCAGGATGTTAGTGTGAAATGCATGCAAGAGATTTGGAAAAAGTGTTTAAAACATGTTGCTGTTCTTGTAAATAATACTGAAGGATTTGACCAAAACAAAAATTTGGATGAAATAAGAAAATTTTGACACTCATGAGATCCCTTGATTTAGAGATTGATGCTGAAGATATGAAAAAAATTGATAGCCTACACTGAGAGAGAGCTTTCAAATGAAGATTTAATTGAATTGGAAGCACAAAGGATTGTGGAAGAAGAGGAAAAAATAGTACAAGTTGAGCCTCAAAAGTTCAGTGTGAAAAGATTGGCTGGTGTTTTCTCAGACATTAACAAAATTTTATCACGATTAGAAAGTATGGATCCAAATGTTTTGGAAAGGTACATCAGGAAATATGTGAAACCTTAAAAGTGTTATCATGAAGTATATGAAGAAAAAAAGAAAACATGCAAACCAAACTTAGTGGGTTCTTTAAGAAAGTTACTCCTTCCTCAATTCCACTTCCTTCCCCATCGCCCTCCCCATCCACAGGAATAGAAGACCCAGACAGTCCTCAGCCATCAACCAGCTGTGCCAGTGTATCCATCATTCCTAAAAACACAGAAAAATATGAATCTTTCGAAGGATTTATAGCCGATTAATTTGACGTTTACAGGTACCGTAATTGTAAAATCTGTTTTTGTACTCTTTATTTTTGTAATGCAATATAATTATGCCTCATTTTGTACATAATAAACTAACTTTAAATACACTGAGTTTCCATTTGTGGGAGTGTGGAGTAAGGGTGTGAAACATGGACTCTCATCCCCAGAAGAACGAACACGAGATAAGAGAATGAGACTGGCCCCTCCCTAAGGAATGCAGAGGATGTTTGTGGGGTGACCCGGGGAATTGCTCTCACTCTGAGAAGATTCTGTAATGGGAGTTGAGCCAATGAAACTTGCTGGATTGAATCTGTATTGTCTCCTGGAGTTTCCTGGGCTAATCCTGACATCATTTACCCTTTTTGTTTTGATTTAGGCTATTTGTAAGAGAGAGAGAGAGAGAATTCATTCATTCATTTACAAATAGCCTAAAGCAATATGCATGCATACAGTATTAAACCAAAGCTTTAAAAAATGTTCATAAGTTTTAAACTGTCATAATGACATGCCAAGATTTAAAGGGCAATAAATTATTATAGTATATTTTTATTGCAAAAATATGTTAGAATCAAAGAGCACTTTTAAGTAGAATGTACCAAATTTTAAACATGTCCTGAAGTATATGAAGAAGGATGAAAGAAGGATAAAAGAAATTAAGTATGGAAAGCTGAATAAAGTCATAAGCACAGTTGCAGTCACACCTAGGCTACTGTGATTTTCACATAGTGACCATTTCGCTTAACTGGGCGTTGGAACAAAATGCAGTTGCTAAATGAGGGGTGTGTACAGTTACAAGAATTCATATAAATACATTCTCCCTAATTTGGGAAGAGTGCTTGTTCAGCTCTAGAGCTGGTTGTAAGAAAAAAAATCTGTTAGGGGTTCTTTATACAATTCAAGGTTCTACACTGGACCTTATTGTATAGGAACTCCTCAGGAAAAATCAATATGCTATGCTGTTAGATATTATAGGTGAAATATGTCTAAATAATAAATTTAAATAATTTTAACTTTTCCTTGAATCAAAGAGTCTTTTGAATAAATAATTTACAATTGTCCCATTTTCATACACGCTTTATATTATTTTACCTTGATCTGTATTGTTATGTATCTTAGAACTAATGTTAAAAATTTCCCTTTTTCCTTCCATGAATGCTTTCAGAAATAGCATTTGCGGAGTTTTCCTTTTGCTGCATTTTTCACTAAAACCCTTGTTGGCTCAAAATTACTTATCAGGCAAATGATTTATTAACTGCTAGTTATACATTTGGAAATAACTGTGTACTAAATATTTCCTCATCTTCTGATACTTAGGCTTCTGAAATGTATTGATACAGTTAATAACTATATAATAATTATATAGACTCTGATATTTTAAAGCATCAGTATATTATCAAAGTTCTTATTACATAATCTTTGTAAATCAAAACCATCCACAGATGTTATATCTTATATGAAATGTGATGTAAAAAAGTTATTCTTAACCAAGTACTCTGTGTATTTGAACATCTGTTTTAAAATTTCCTGCACAAAGAATTCCTTAGCACAATTCACGTCTCATGCAGTGTTCTGCTGAATATTTACCACTAAGTTTTACAAGATAATTCTTGGGCTACCAGCCATGCACTGGAAAACACTTTTTTTACTCTATTTTATTATTTATATATCACTTTCTGTGAGAGCCAGTTTGGTGTAGTGATTAAGGCACCAGGCTAGAAACCAGGAGACCAGAGTTCTAGTCCCACCTTAGGCATGAAGCCAGCTGGGTGACCTTGGGTCAGTCTCTCTCTCTCAGCCCTAGGAAGGAGGCAGTGGCAAAGCACTTCTGAAATCTTGCCCAGAAAACTGCAGGGACTTGTCCAGGCCGCTCTAAGAGTCAAGATTGACTTGAAGGCACCCACACACATACACACAAATCACTTCCTATATGATCACATCTCCAAATGACCCACAATAAAATTATTTGACTACAAAAAGCAATAAATAGGTATTCCTGGTGATAATTTGGGCTTCCAAGTGATGATGTTAGGAGTAGTTTTTTGTTTGTTTTTGCTTTTGTTCTAGAGAACACAGTTCTATTTAGAACATGCAAATTCACCAGTTCCCATAACAAGCAACCACCTATCCATAGAATTTATTCTCAGTTTATTGACATTCAACCCATCGCTACATCCAGACACTGGTGCAGAACATGTACATCCTCATTTGATTTGCTTTTTAACGAGATGGGCAGTGACAAATTTGATATATAAATAAAAAATAAATAAATAAAATTCAGATGTTAATGAGTAGTAGAGCTGAGCATTATTGGCATATTAATGCAACTTGGCTCCAAAACTCTTCTGTGACCAATCATGATCTGACATCCAAACTGATTGAATCCAAACTGATTATTTGAATGAAGAAAATGAAGCTGAGGGATCTCACTCACTCAGTCTCCAACTTCCATATCAAATATTTTGAATTAGGAGATATGATAAGACAGAAATTTGCAATTTCCCAGGAAAAAAGATAATGCTTATAAAAATTTTGGGCCTCTCATGTCTGAAGAAGAGCATAATAAGTATACTGACCAAGGCTGGTGTTAGGTACTCTTGAGCACAGAGACTCACTTGGACCTCCAATGACAATGATACCTCTTGGAGTACCCTCCAACTACGTTCTAAGGGAATGCTTATTAGAACTAGCAAATTCCCCGCTTCTTGTATTTGGGAAGTACATCTCAGTTTATTTCGCCTCATTTCGCCCTTATTGTATCTAGAAATACGCATAGTATTTCTAGACACAATAAGTTCAGAATACACATAGCCTGTTCTGATTCAATGTTATATAAAAATGAATATAATTAGAATATTGATGATACATACCCCCAGAACTACTGAGAACCACTCCCAGAAGATGCATATAAATGTTAAATGGCAATCACAGTGCCTGCCCTCCAGAACATCATACCACCACCCCCTGAGATTAGATTAGCCCCAATCCTGCTGGCCTGTCACAAAGCACTGAAAAACTGGATGTGCTCCAGGGCATAGTGGTGGAGAGGTTAGATGGCCTATGAGATGATATGTCATTGTATTGTTTAATGGGTTTGTTTTCAGTGACGACTGTAGGGTTTGTTTATTTGTTTTGTGAGATGGGCAGTTGTATAAATCGATGACTCCCCACTGGATAGCTAGCAGAAATATGTCATCCAACACCCAACTCATGGTTTTAAATTTATTCATTCAGTTTATATGTCTAAACCCCTGTCAATCCAAGGTGGCTTACAAGAAAAAGTCCATGAGCTGGGAAAATATTGTCATAGAAATCAGAACAAGAGCAATTAATGGTAATTCTGGTTCCATGAACTATTATGGAAAAACTGTTTTACTTTACTGGTTGAGACTGAAACTTCATCCCTCCCTAGCAATGAAGGAGTACTTTCTTAGCAAAATGTGTCACTTTGAACAGGCAAATAATAGTTCAGCATGTATCATAGAATTTGTTAACACTTAAATATTCCTCTAATTCTAACACTTATGCAACATAGATCTAAAAAAAAATGTTCTGATCTACTTTTAAAGTAATACTTCAGTGCAGAAGTTTGCAGCACAAGTAAGACTGTTTTTCATTCCACTGTAGCTTGAGCTGATGCTATTCTTACAAACTATGACCTGTATCCATCATCATTTCCTTCTTTTCCATTTTTATCTCCCCCTCCCGCCCCAGTAGATCTAGTAATCTAAGGTCTAGCTATCATTGTCACAGCTGATTCTGTAAAATCTTTCAGAGCCATCGGTACACACATCCACTGACAAATGATTCCGTCTTCTTCCTGTAGAAAAACAACTCCCTGAGACCTAAACCCCAAGGAATGCAGATATAGCAGCAAGCCTTTCACACAGGAAATAATTATTTTAGCACTCTTAGAAAGTACTTCTGTCACTTGGACTGTCTGATTGTAATGAGTTTCCTGCTGACCTACAAGATGATTTAGTACTGATCTAAATGCCTTTGCCAGTTCATAAGTATAACAGCAGCTAATGATGCAGGCTATCAGCAGTTCTGTAAATCTGTAACTGCCCAGTTTTAAACTTGAATGTGGCAGATGTCTATTTGACTGGTGGTTTGTTTGGTTTTTATTCTATCAAGCATGTTTGGGTAGCACATTAGGAATCCTTTATACTTTTGGAAGAGATTGCTGCAAACCACAGAGCCAATTACAAGTTATGTTCTTCTGTGTGTGTGAGAGAGTTATTGTAATACTTGTTTTTACTGTTTTCTGAAGTCCATATCTCAGAGAACTGACCTTAGGAGACAGCATGTTAAGGGCTTGACTGCACTATTCTGGCACATTTACTGTTGAAATGGATGGAATTTAGTCAGGGAAGCCATATAGATGGATTATAATCTGAATTGGGAATGCTGTCCTTGATTTATTAAAAATCTTTACAAGTCATTGCAGAATGAGTATTTCCCAAAGTTATGTATGATAGTCCAAGTATTTTTTTTCCAATATTAATAGCACAGTATGAAAGAAATTGAAGTAATCTTGCAGGAAAACTTTATTTTTTAAAAGGAAATGTTATCAATAGAAGAGAGTATCTGTCGTTCCGGATTGAACTGTGAAGTTCTTGGTGCTCTCTGAGCTTAGTTGTTTGCTTGCAGACATTTTATTACCGAACTTGGCAACATCATCAGTGTGAGTGTGGGGTTTGCTGCCTGTTTATATGCAGTAGCTTGCCCTGCCAACTTCGGTGGGGGTGTTTTTTTCTCCTTTGGTGGTTCGTTGATTAGAGTATTGTTTTCTGCTTGTTTGGCTGGTGGTGATCCCTACTTATCTGTATGTGGGCTGCTGGAGAAAATGTGTTGTAATCTTTTTCTTTCCTTCTTAGTTTTTTTTTTTATTGTCTGCTTTAAATAGAGTGTAAGTGTGGTTTATCACTGTGTGTCTATTGATGGCTGATTTGTCTGAATGCCAAGCTTCCAGAAATTCTCTGGCATTTTTGGATTTGGCTTGGTCAACGATGCTAATAGTTTCCCAGTTAAAACTGTGATTGAGTTTGTCCATGTGTTGCAAGATTAAGGAGTTTCCATCATTTCTGATAGCTAGTTGGTGTTCATGGATGCTCTCTGCTAGTCTTCTGCCTGTCTGTCCTACATAGTGGCTGTTGTGGTCCTTGTATTGTATGCTGTGGATGACCTCTGCTTTTTTTCTTCTTGGGCTACTGGGTCTTTTGGTTTGCATAAAATGTTTTGGGGGGCTTTAGTTGGTTTGCCTGTTACAGTGATGCCGTGAAGTTGTAGCAGTATGTTGGTTGTTTCTGAAATGTTTGTGAGGTATGAGAATGTTATTATTTTCATAGATTGTACTGGTTGTGCTGTACAGGTTGTGTGGTCAGACATTTTTTGATCAGTTGCACGGGCATCCATTTTGTTGGAAGATGTTGAATAGGTGGTCTGTTTCCTCTTTCTGGCATTCTGGGTTGCTGCAAAGAAATTTTATATATTGCACACTCCCTTAACATTCTAAGCAGTGTACAGAGAAAAAAATGATAATAAATGAAAGGCAAACAAAAGGAGAAACACTGAAACATTGAAAGGCTTAACCAATACATGTTAAGCCTCCTTCTGAATTGTAACAAAGAGGGGGGTCTAGTCCACTGATAATTTTCCCCACACACACAGAATTAACTGTTGATGTTAGATATAACAGTAACAAGACTAAGAGAAAGGTGCCCCTGAAGTTCTGAGATTGTAGGATTGCAGGCTGTACAATATTGGGCTATCCTACAGTACATGTAATTTGGGCTTGAGCCATGAAAGGCTCAAGTAAGAGTCAAGAAAGACTTAAGTGAGAGTCTTGAATTGAGCTCAGAAAGCATTTTTTTCCCTTTTATTTTTGTAAATGTGAATTGCTATAGGTTTTAATTGTATATTTATTGTTTTAATGTGTTGTGAGCTGTCCAGAGTCCCCCATTGGGGGGAAATGGGCGGGGGACAAATTTAATAAATAAAAAATAAATAAATAAAATCAGCATAACTGTTTCAGAATAAGATTGATGTCTGACATCTTTCAAGAGGTATCTTTCACCACTCCAGTCATTTTGAACCATCTACAATTTCTAGACTTTTCAAAGGGTGCCCCACACAAAAAAAACCACAACTATTATAACATTGATATGTTCCAATTCATCCATCAGCACAGAGTTAAGAATCATCCATATGCTGATGATACGCAGCTTTACCTCTCTACCTCAGACCAACTAAGTGATGCCACCAAGGTTCTTTCCCAGGGTCTGGAGTCTGTGGAAGTCTGGAGGAGGAAAACAAGCTTCAGCTCAACCTTTGCAAGATTAAGTGGCTGTGAGTTTTTAGTGACCCAGATTCAGAGATTTTCCATTTTAAGCTGTGGATGGGGTACCACTCTTCCAGACAGAGCTGGTGCACAGTTTTGAGATCCTTTTGCAAGTGAAGAACCAGTGCCAGCCATGGCCAAGTGAAATGAGCTGCGAGAATAACTTTGAGGAACAGGAAGAAGAGCCGCAACGAAGACAACAGTCAGATAAGAGAAATCTGAGTCCAAAGCAGGAATGCAACTTGAGAAAGCTGCTCAGTTCTCTTGAATGTAAAGGCAGGGAGAGGAGGAGCACATTCAGACTTGCAAGATTCTGTTACTGTAATCTTAAATCAAAGTAGTATTAGCATTCATAACTTTGGTTTCCTGGTCTGGATTACCTCAGAGGGCTGATACCAAGAAGCCTTTTGCTCAAGTACAACTTGTGCAATAATTATACCTGGATCAGAAGGCCCTGCTCGCAGTCACTCATGCCTTGATCTCATTGCACCTGGAATATTGCAGTGCATTGTACTGTACATGGGGCAGCCCTTATAGACCATCTGGAAGCTACAGTTGATCCAGAATGCAACAGTGTGGGTAGTTATGGACATACTGTAGATTAATGCATGCGTAGGACTAGAGTGAGCATACCTTCTCAGAAGGAGTTGCTGCATTCTATATAATTCCTCTTTAGACATCTTACTGGTCTGCAGATTTACCCCTCTTAGTCAGTGTTATGAGGGTTATAGCAATGACATGTCTATTGTAAAGTTTATTTAGATAAAAATGTGAAGCAGTTTGAGCCTTATAGTTAAAATTTTATAAATGTTAAACATTATTCCAAATAAGAATTAAAGCTAAGTGTTATAGATTACAGCAAGTCACACAGACCAGGAGTGCATACGTTCAGTTCCTTGGAATCAGTTATATCTTTCTCCAAATTAAATGATTTCACATTAATTTGTTTCTGGTTTTAATTCCAACTGATACTTAAGGTTCTCTAACTTGGGGTGATCATTGTATTTGCTTAGTTTTAATTGGTCTGATTTGGAAAGGATTATAAATTTTGGCTCCAATTCTGTATGGGATCACATAGACTTTGCTAACTAAAGTTAGTGGATATTGCTGAACACAGTAGCAGCAGTATGATAGATGCCTTTTCCCACATTAAGTAGCATATTGCTTTTAACATAGTCCTTTGAAATTTTTCATCCTGTTGTTTTTAATGTACTTTCATTTATTACTCTAACATCAAAATTTAAATAAACTACCATAACTTGTAAGTAAACCTGAATTAGGTGAATGTAAACTTATTGTCTCTACCCATTGGGTTTAGAAAACCCAATGATACAAGTGAGCCACTTGCCTTCCATGTACTTCCTTGTTCAGGTATAAAAGTTGGGAAGATAATGAAATAGGATGTACAAATTAAGGAAAAAATCTTCCTACCTGTACTTCTTACCACTCTGTATCTGGGGCACTTTTCTACCAAAGCAACACATTGATAATTTATTCTGTGTTAAAATTAGATTGATGGGCCTTATTTAATATGGTTAGTACAGTGTTTAGTAGTTTGTGGGTCTTACTTCAAAAAAATTATATAGTATTATTTTTAGACACTATACCATGGATTTTTTCAGAATACTTTGAGCTGAATGCTGTTGCATATGTACCATATGTTTCATTTCTACTTTCAAGGTAGTTGTAGATCTTAACTGGAAAAATAATACAGTAATTTTTATATAGCTTTAAAAAGTTTCATAGGCAATTGCTCAATTGCTTTTATTTCATGCTTTTGTTTATTTCCTTAATACATGTACTTCTATTTCTTGCATAAGAACAAGTCAAATTTTCCTTGAAAAACTAAAAAAAAACCTACTACAAGTTTATCATGTACAGATTTGTTTTAAATATGAAACAGAAGTTACTTTTACTACTTGAAAGTGGACAAGATGAAAAACTGGGAATGCAGTTTTATATGACATTCAGAAATAAATCCCATTAAAGTCAGTGATTTGCATTCATATTGAGTACTAACAGCACTCCGTTTTGTGCATTATCTATAGTAGGATGTTCTTAGAAATATCTGATAATGCTGGAATGCTTCAGTACTAGGTAGTGTGTAAGCATGCATGTTATTCCAGATTCCATCATTGGTCAGGCTACAAAAAGCTATTCTAAACACTCTCACTACTTTTGTCAGGGGTAGACAGGATTAGAAGGCACAACCTACTTCTCCCACCAGTTGGAGGGATTTAGGATAAAAATTGGAATAGTTTGAAGCCTCCCCCCCCACCGCCATTTCTACTCTTATTTTTTGATCAAACAAACAAAAATAGTATCACCAAAGAGTGGACATTTTAGTGCAAAATTTCAGCATTGCTAGGGGGAGACATGTGGCAAGTGACTTTGGATTGCTCACCCTTGATTTAAGTGAAGGTATTTTTTTGTTCTGAGTATTTTCAGGAAAATAAGTGAATTCACAATTCAACTAGTTTTCCTTTCATTTAGGCAGGGAAGAATATTGCACTTTAATCCATTTCCCCTCTCCCCCTAGCAGTAATCCATCATATTCTTAAGATGTTTGGTAATATTTTTAAACATCTGATCAGGTTTATGACCTATAAGTTATGGAATATGTTTTGATTTGACATGAGTAGTATCTCCTTTATCTCAGTTTGAATATAGTTTGGCACTTACTATAACTATCAAGTTATAATACTATCCATCCATTCTTGAGTAGCCAGAAAACTAACAGCAAGAAAAAAAGAGGTTACAATGGTGTTGGTGAGATTTTGAAGCTTATTTTGGGTAAAATATTTTTGCTACAGCATCAGTCTGATATGGATATTAGTCAGCCCTGCATCCTTGGGAAGATGCTTTACTGTACTATCTGTTTGTTGTATGTACTATGCGGTCTGAAAAAAAATGGTGCAAATTTAAACAAACCATTGTTGTTTTGCTTGTAAAGGAATATTTGCTTGTAAAGGAATATTTCAGTAGGGACTTTTTATTTCTAACTGCTTGTATTCACAACTGTTTATTTTTTTCCTTCTCTCTTTAGAACTAGTATTGTTATTTTTGGCACCTGTGCTTTCCACGAGAATATTTGTAGTTTATGAAAGTGCTTACAGTATATGTCTTTCTTCCTTCTTTCCTGCCTGCCTTCCTGCCTTCCTGCAGCATTTATATTTAGAATTGACTTCCAGATAGGGAATTTCTCACTTTGAAACTTGCCTTTGACAATTTTAGACTCTGAATGTGTGCTTTTTTTTTTTCCTTGATCAGGCCTGTCTTACCGATAGGTGAAAATAAAACCATGTTCAGCTGACATGATCATATAAAAAATAATTGCAGTCTGTGAAAAGATCATGGAAAGTATCTGCTTAATATAAAATAGCAGAGCCTATAATATTTGCAAAGATAAAAATAAAATTTCCTTCAAATTTAAGCAGTTCTTGAGTATGTCAAAGAAGTAGTTGCTATTTGATGCCATCATTTTACTAAATTTAAATTGGCTGTCACACTTAGCAAGCAAGAAATAAATAAATAAAGCTAGCTTACAAAGCAGAGCTGCAAGAGTTGCAATTGAGAAGTTAGGTTTATTTCTACTCCTATATCCCGCTGTTCAAGGATATGTTATATTCTGGGAATTTTTTTTTTTTTTCTTCTGAAAGAAAATCTGTCTGAGTTTTCAGAGGTCTTTAAGTAAAATTAAAAACAAAATGAATTATGAAAATGTTAATTTCATTATTAAGATCAGTGGTAATCCTGTTTGTTCATTTTGCTGCTAGGCATTGGGGCTTCCTACATTACCACAGTTTTACAGCCCCTAGCTAGGGCTTAAACTGCAAGTTTATCCATTGACTACTACTATTGCAGTAGTAAAGCTGTCTTCCCTGGCAGCATCCCAGAAATTGACTATCTCTCCCCTGAATTTTATTAAAAAGCCTAGATGTGTTACTGCCAGCTTGTGTATTATTGTGTATAAAAAGAATGCAAGTTGCAAAAATTGTTTGTATTCACTCTTTTCCAAAGAAATACAAATTTGCATTGCTTTTCTTCCATACTAGTACTGACAAAGACTGCACCTTGTCCAACTATACGATCAGGCTGTTCATCTAGATTTTACAAATATTAAGTTATCAAATTGTAGGAGACCATTTTCTCCTTAATTCTATTGTACAGAAGTATTATCAATAACATTTATGATTTCTACATTTGTTGATTCTAAACATGTTGATTTAATGGATAGGAACTTTTAACTGAAACATTTGTTGTATACAATTCAGGAATATATATTATATTAGAGCCCATCCTAGAACAGCGTTGTTCAAAATTTAAATGCCACTTCAAGGACTTTGCAATTAAGGGTGCAATTTTCCAAGTATTGCTATGGATTTTGATTAGGCTTCTATGAGTGAATAAGCAATTTACATAACAAATGCTTCTTTCCATTGCCATCTATAGAATCAGTCATTATATACCTTATAGAGACCAGAATCTGTCCCTCATTCTTTGTAAAGTGCCTTGGGTATAGATGGCTGTGGTAGCTCTTGACATTTTTGGTATCTTAATAGGAATTAATAAAGTAACCAAATCAAGAAATTGCTACATATTGAATTCAAAATGGGTTAAATAAACCATTCAGCACATATATATATATATATATATATATATATATATATATATGAAGGATTGTGACCATAGTTCTGTTTAATTAATTCCAACATTATTACTAACTTAATAAGAGATATATTTTAACTTGATATTTACAAGGTAATGACAGTCTTGAGTGCATACTGGCTACTAACCATCCTGTTTTTAAGTGCATGCTTTCTCAGTACTATGATTCATTACTATCATGTTTATTATCAAATACATTTATAAATGTGTTATTATTCAGATTGGTAACTTTTAAAGAGCAATGAGAATCTTTTTCTCTTTGGACTGTAGCAGTATTTAATATCACTAAGTGTCTAGAAAACATATGTAAAGGAGGAATCACCTGATTATCAGTTGAGTCATCTTGTTTTATCTACACGGATGTTCTAGATTACATCATTCCTTTCTCTGTAAAATTGGGCTGCAGGGATGCTTCACTATTCCTATCTATAAGTCAAAAGGCTTGCTCTCATGTAATGCCAATTCTTTTATGCATAGCCTTTGCATGAATTTCTGTAAACACAGCTCACTATATTCAACAAATGTGGCCTTTATTAACTGACAGCAGTGTACTTTGTTCTCTTTAAATAGTGAACCAGATGACAGTGATGATTTCCTGTTAGGGTTTCTTTTTTGAAAAAAGATTTCATCATTTAGCTTACAGAGAATATATTTTATGCCTTCAGCTTTTCACTGTATATCTCAAAAAAACAGAAGTGGTAAAGTTGTAGTACTTCAGACATTGCACCTACACCTTCCATCATCCATGAATACTGTTAAACTGTCACTGAGGTACAAAAAGCTTGGACATGCCCAGTGGAGTTTTTAAACTTTACTGATTCTTTTTTTAAACAGCAGATGCTTCACATATACCACTCAGGGCTGCGTTGCAATATTCTGAATAGACTTTTCAGATTCAAAAATTGCTTGGGGGAGGGGTGGGGAAGATATAGCTTAACTTCCTTTTGAAGCATTCTTCACCATTGGCAACACTACCAATGTTGTAGATGAACAAACTGCAAAGAGCCACAAATTCTCATCCCTGCTATAGCATAGGTACAGTTCAGAGGCATTGCCAAACTAGTTCTGTGAATCTTTAGATGCCAGCTCATGTATCGGTCACTTGACTGCTTATAAAACAGTGAAGGACAAAGGAAAATAGTGTGAATTGCTAAAAACTTTGGGAAAATGAGAAAAGTAAAATAGAAGATTGAGATCAATTTAATTTTCTTCTGAAATCGGGATCAGAAAGGTAGCAGTTGAAATCACACCTGTTATCAGATTTGTTTGTCAGAAGGAGAAAATGGATATCCATGGCTTATAAAGCTGAAGATATTACTAAAAGTATTCTGTTTTCTTTTGTAAATTTAGTTGAGAACAAATCCATCTGTAGCCCATTGGTCTGTGCACCAAAATGGAGTGAACAATGAAGACTTGCAGCATCCTTCCATGTTATCCTCTCAAGCAATGTCAAAAAGAAATTTGAAAGGTGAAAGTAAGTCCATGGTGTACACTGTGCCTGAACCAGGAACCATGGATGGGTCTGTGAGCATTTCACCAGTATTGACTAGTGCCTTGGAGCACATTGTGGAGCAATTAGATGTTCTGACTATTGTGAGTATTCCAGCATCTCTGTATTAGATTTCCATTTTGAAATTGAACTTCTATTAAATAGGGTTTTTTTCTTTCTTTCTATATTTTACACTTAATAAATGAGGTTAGCCCATGTGGGGAGGGGTCACAAACATTTGACTCTTATCCAGACTTGAAGTAGCTTATTCAACATTTTTACTTTGTTTTACAAGTTGTAGCCTATCTTTCAAATTTTTCAAGAGTAGTTTATACCTGTACATGAAGTCATTGGCTTCAGACCTGAGGCAACCTTCAATTCCTTAGCCCTCTCTTTACAGTAAATAATAGAATAAGTGTTTCCAAACTGATCAGCTTCACATGAAAAGTGACTTAAACACTTGTAAAAGTTGTATCATGTGATCCTCACTGTCATATATTAAGGTACAGTATATATGACCTTTTTCCAAATTAGAAATGAATGTAAGTAACATTCACATACAGTTTAAGCCAGTGTTACTTAACTAGTAGTGTATATACTACCGGTGATATACTGGCATACTTGTCACCTGTAGCAGAATAAGAGAGAAGAGTTTCAAACACTAGGAACAGATTGCTGCTACTGAGTGCAGAGAAGGGAATTTTCTTAATATGTTTTGCCTTGAAGTGGAATAAAATATATCTGCAGAATCAGAAGGGTAGCTAAGTTTGAACTATGTGAGGGCATGCATGACAAAAGGAGAGCAACCTGTCACATTGATAATATTTGTTCTGTAATAGAGAGCACCTCCTTGCCAGAAGGTTCATGTTGCAAGGAACTAGGAAAGGCAACATTTCCATTCCACAGTCACCACACCATTGCATGTCATGGGCACATGGGGTACCTTTGGGGTACCCAGTAAGGGAATTTCCTTGTGTTTCCCATGCTGCTCTCAGTTATATTGGGCACCAGTTTTTCCTGACATTGTCCTGCAGCCAGTGACATTGAAAATAGTCTATGTTGCTTGGAAGCTACTCCAAGATGTGATTCCCAACAAAAATGCCCAGCACTTCTTTCTCACAGGTTGAGACTCAGGGTTGCATTTGCCTCATTCATAAACGTGGCACCACAAAGAGTAGCTCATTCCAAACCTAAGCAACTTTAATTGAGTTGCTGGTAATGGAAGAGACCAGAATGGGATCAAGACTCCTAGATTACTCAACTGATTTTGTTCTGGAGCAGTAGTTCTTGCTGGAGTGGAGACTTGCACCTCAATGCAATTTAAGGCAACCTGGTAAGCATTAAGGCAGTAGTCTATCATCTTCTTCCAAGTACACCTCATCCTGGGTTTGCAACATGACCAGCCATCCATTTAAATGTATGTATGTATGTATGTTTGAGAATAGCAACTGGAGATGTGTAGAGCGATTGATAGACATAGTCAAGTGTCCTATTATGTGGAGAAGAGTCTTTTATAATGTGGTCATGTTTTTTATATTTTGATGTGATATTTTGTTTGCATATTATTATTTTCCCCCCAAGGAGCCATATTTTGAGGGTCTCTTAGAGCTCAGTCATTTATCTGCAAAAGCAGCTATGTTGACAAAGGGAGGGGGAGCAAAAATCCCTGCTGAAACAATACCTGGTTACATCAACTGAAGATTTACAAAATAGTTGTAAAAGTGTCATAATTCCAAGAATTCTTTGTCACAACAAAAATTACTGTTAATTTCAAGCCATGATTGCTCCAGAGTACAATTTTAAATGAAGTGTGAGAGAATTTACAGATTGTTACCACTCCCCCTTTGGGACACTAAATTCATATTGGAGAAGGGGAAGCATAAATAAACATAAATATATTTTTCTAACCAATGCTCAGTGCCTAGGACAGAAAGGCTTATATAGTTATCTCTCTATTTCTGATTCTGATTGTTGGAAGAAGCTTACTATAAATGATAAATGTTATAACAGAAAGCCTATAAACATATAAATGATCTTCTTAGAAAAAAGGATTTTTTAATTTCTGTCACAATGTGACCCAGGTTCTTTGACAGACTTATTGGTGGAACATAAAACACAAACGGTTTAAATTTTTTAAGGTATCAGCATTCTAGCCAATTACTTAAAAATAGGCTTTATTGAACTGTTGAAAAAATATGCTGTTTATTTCAAAAAATATATGAAATTCATAAAAAGCTTTCAAAGAATTACATTCATATATTCGAATCCAAAGAGCTCCATGCGGTAAGTGGGTATCTGTTCCACGTGTGTACAGGGAGGAGTGGAGGGAATTGCCATTTCCTAAGCTGCAGCCAGCAAATCATATAGCATGCTGTTCCTGCAGGTGGCAGGAGGATCTGGAAAAGCCCTGGTGTGTGTATCTGATATTGTACCACTTGTTGTTATTATTGTTATTATTTGGTTCTCAACTTGAAGTGGAGAGAACTAGTTTTTCAGAAATTTCGTTTCCAGAGCTGTCTAACATAAAAGAAGATGGGTCACTTGCATTTTGGTGATTATAATTTATATTTGAGTATATGCCACAATTCATCCTGCTATACAGAGATTCTGCCAGAATAGTATACAGATGATATGCCAGATTTTATTGCTCCTCTCTAGTATTTTTTTTAATTATAAGAATACGATGCATTAAACCTCTGTATTACAAGTATCCAAAGTCATGACATAGCGAGAAAGAGTCTTCAAAGAAATAATTTTTCAGACTTCCTAAGACATTAAGAAAAGTTAAGATTATATGGTCAATTGCTGCAGCTCTCTGATTTCTTGAATGGATTAAGAACAATTGCTTTCAAATAACATATTACACATTTAGCTGGCCTACTAATAGTGTTCATTATCTTTTCCTCCTAACAGACTGTTTCAATCTTGGAACAGCGCCTGACTTTGACTGAAGATAAATTAAAAGAGTGCTTAGAGAACCAAGGGAAACTGTTACTTTCTGTCAGACTGTGAGAAGAAATAACATAAATGCTGGTGAATACTTATTAATCTATTCTCAGGGAAGTGAAGCAAAAAGTAGCAATACTTAATGACATGAATCCAACAAATAAAAAGTGCCTATTGCTTGTAAGATTTTTTAACATATCATTGCTAATATATTGAATGTTAATTATTTTATTAAATATATTTATTTTGCTTTTTTCTGAATATCCAGTGTACTCTTCTTTGTTCCAATATTTACTTATTCTTGACATAATTGGCACAGTCCAAAGCTCTGCACGTACTTCTGCACCTGTACAGAAATTATCTCATCCCTCTCTCTTGCCTAATTGATGATATTTCCTATTTATAGATTTGTAGCATTCCTTAACTCATGGAAAATATGAGGTTGCTACATTCAGAACAGGAACAAGAACAATGCAGCTTGTTGGTCTTAGAGAAGTGTCAAGAATTAGGAAGCCTACGAAGCTTTTGAAAAAAACTGAGGCATCCTTTTATGTGCCCACACTGGAATAAAAGATTGGGAAAAGGTGGAATAAACAGGAGACGATCAAGGAATTCATTGATCCAGGACAGAGATTAAAAAATGTCTATGTCACTGTGCCTGCTGAGACCTCTCTTGAGGTCCATTAGACTACATGATCCTCCAATATTATTTTTTTCTAATAAGAGTATTTCTATTAAAAGAAATGGAAATGGTGATTTGAAGTACAGTCCCAGTAGATACTTGGGATGGAGAGTTATGCATTGCCAAAATGTATTCACTTGTTCAAGAAAAATAAAACTAAACTGGATAGATGGGGAGCTGTGGTAGTCTATGGTAGCCAAAAATCCAGAGGAATCTAATAGCAGTTTTCCAGTCAGAAAAGGTGCTTTATGAATGTATGGATAAATAGGAACACCTTGGGGGCTGGAGAGCAAACCAAAAAGCAACCTCACCAATTTGCTTCCTGGGAAATATCTGTTTTGTGGCTACCCAAACCCATTATAGAAATCATTTTATGAAGCACCTCTCCCTGATGGCTGTTTTGGGAAGCAATAATATAAAAACAGTTTAAGTTGCCCATCCCCTTTCTCTTTAATTTAGGAAGAGCAGAGTTTACATAGAAAGACTACAAAAGCTATATGTAATTCATGCTCCTTTCCTATTGAATAGTGTTATTTCTCATCCTAGGCTCTTGTTTTTCCTTTGTTTTAAAAATCTGAACATCTTCAAGTATGCCGTCTGTTTCCACATATCACTTCACATCCATCCTAGTTTCCTTGGCTGCCACAGCATCCAGGAAGGGTCGGCAGCTACCAGCCTTCCTGAACTTCATACTGCCTGATCCATCCAAACTGGCTACTGTAAACAATTTCTGGGGGGGGGGGGGGGGGGACTAGTAACTGAATCATCTTTTGTGATTTTGTGCTCTTATTTTGCAAAGGTGAGTTAACTAGCTAAGGTTGTTTCCCAAATCCCTATGAAATCCCTTTCTTTTTAAAGAGATAGAGCAAACAGAAAAGCTCAGAAACTGCCTGGTGCTGCTGCTAATGCTACAGAATTTCTATTGAAGCTTTTCCAGCCTCCTTGATGGTAAGCTTTACTGTGTTTATTGCTTCACCTGTATTGAATATCAAGGTTTGTGGCAAGATGAATCATTTAAAAAACACAGTAGAGCATGTTAGCACAAGATAATTGTTTCAGAGGGCATTTGCATCAGAAAAAGTTCCACAGAGTTCAAAAAAGTGCTAAAGCATCTGTAAGCTGGGGATTTTTAAATAGGTAAACTCCAACTGAGCTATATGCTATTGCCTGCTGCTTCATGTTCCTTTTTGTTCCTCACATTTCTGTCAAAACATTAAAGCTGCCATCCTCTTTGAGGCAGGAAAAAGGACAGACTGCTGCAGGTAGCGTATTTATGCCGTGGAAAGCCTCTCTGGGGATTGCCTTGCAAAAAGGTGGAGGCTATTTTCCAATATACATGGAGCATATATTATTATTCAGAGCATCCTTAGGTGTGCTTAAGAGAGAGAGTGGTAAAATGAAGAAGAAAGGCAGATATAAAATGTGTCTCCTAATTTATGGCCAGTTTTTCTTCAATGCTTTGTTTTTTAACTGTTTAAACTTCTTCCTTTTTTAATATCAAGAACAACTAAAAATGGAACCAGGAAATTATAAAATATGAATGTAAGCTGATCTGTTCTTAAAATCTGATCTAGATGTTGATCATTGTTTATAAACCCCACATACGATGAGTGCTTTAAGTTTACATTGGACCATTCTGCTAGCCTGTGTATGACAGTGGAGGCCAGTGGAGGACAATGGTTTCTTCAGAACTGGTTCACCTTGATCTACATGTTTTTCTGGATGTTTTCTATTTTCCATATTTGCATTTGGAATAGAAACATAAAACTATGTAAAGGTATCATTTTTGGGTTTTTTAAGCCTTCACAGGTAATTGTTAGGAATAAGTAGTCTTTAAAAACATTACATTGTTTCTGATGTCCAGCTGAATGCTAATAAAAGGAATGCAGTTCACTCCTGTTCATTTGCATGATAGGGAAGTGTTTGTGTACACCTCTTCAATATCTGTCTTAGATGGGCCATGTGGCTGAAAAAAAAAAAAACTCAATTCCTCCCTGCTCCTTTCAATTTAAACATTGCACTAGTACATTTGATTATACAGCACTGAAAGTTTGCTGGGGTACATGAATGTACATCCTATCACACTTGTGCTTGAAGTGGGGGGTAGTTATAAGCTCCCCCCCCCATCAGATTATCAGGTGAGTGCCATCCAAAGTTGTGCCAATAAATTGAGCTGTAACCAACAATAGCTTATTTTGTAATATCAACATCTGGTTGCAATGTTATCTGCTCAGTGAACTGCAAATTCTGCATAACGTCAAAACCATTTGCTCATTAGAGTGCAAAACAAGAGAAAAGTCTTGTTCCATTCTGTAATAGCAGATTTTATAACATGACTAGTGCAAAACAAGAGAAATGGCTTTTTCTCTTCTTTAATAGTGTATTTTGTAATGTGACCATTGTATGTATGACCATAAGGCTCTAAATTTTATCATTTCTTGCTGTAATATATAGGTTTCCTTCATATTTGTTTCATACTGAACCTTCATCTTCAAAGTCCCAGTACAGTCTTTTGGACTAAGGACCATGTCTGTTATTTGAGTAACATGCACGGCAATAGGACAAAAACAATGTTTGATATAGTTTTAATATTTATAAACTGCCCATATATTTAATAATATTACTCTTCTATACCTAACCATTTTCTATTTGGTAATAACACTTGGAGGGTGATGTGTAAGGTTTTAGGGGCTACAGATTGGTTATCTCTGGTTTAGACTATAACATAATACAATTTAGCAAAAAATACCTCCCCTTCCCCCAATAACCTGTATGAAAAAGTTGTTATATGAGACATATAAATGTTCCATGGGCAATCTTTAACAAGCAGAGAAAGTTTATGAACTTTTTGTGTTTCTGTAAGCTAGCAGGTATCTAATAGGCCACAATATTTAGCAATACTTTATGAGAATTACCACAAGAAAGTGACATCTTTGTACTAAATCCATTTCCTAACCCATATGCCTTCAGCTATTCTTGTTATATAGAAGTGAAAAATAATGACGATCTTACTTTCATGAAATTATTTTAAAAGGTATTTAAACACATTTTCTCCCTATTTTGTGTCTCATGATTCAGGTTAACCAGCAGTAGTTATTTAATTACCAATTGTATGCTAAATTTCCTAATCATTAGGATGTCTTCATGAAGAGGAAGAGAAAAATATTTGTTACAAGATTCTCTCATATCAAGAAAGCGATATTATTTTGAATAAACACATGGCAGCAGACAATTCCCTACTGTTCTATCAGCAATTTTCTGAAGTAGAGGAATCAAACTAAGCCAGGTTGGGCAAATTAACCATTGTGCGTTTGGTGCTTATGCTGTTCTTAAGAGGGACCAATTGGGAGAATATATTTCAATTAGCAAGAATCTTGTAGGATATGTAAGCAAGATTCTTTTTGTCATTTAATTCTTAAAACCTGACTTGCTTAAAATTTCATAGTCTCATCTACCAATGCACCACTCTTACTTTTTCTTTTAAATTCTTTTCACTACATTATTGTACATGAAGACACTTATAAGGACTGTTGATATATTAACTAGTCCTGTAATCTTCGTAGACAGACAAGAATTTTAAACATAAAGAACCATGTACAATTTTATCTATAATTGTAATTGTAATCTTTATTGTCATTGTACTTCTCGTACAACGAAATTAAATCCCACCCCAGTGCAGCTTTAAAAATATAAAAACCATAGAACACATAAAACACATATTTATATTTTTATATATATTATATGTTATAATATTATACATATTATAAAAATAAATATTTCACCTACTCTAAGTAAATTCAAGCTAAAAGTTACTAGAAGAATTATAATTTTGTTTTGAGTCTTCGCTAGGTAAACAGTATGAGTAACTTGTTACTGACATTCGAGCCCTCCAAGAACAATTACTCTGATTATTTAAAAGCTCATGGATTTAATTATTTCATATAATGGGCTGCCATTGATAGGGTTTTGTTTTGTAATAGTTACATTAGTTATAATACTGCTACATGCAGAGAAATGGGTAGTGCCTTTTCAAAGTTTATGGCTGCTGGAATATAGTATGCTTTTGTCTTTAGTATTATTTTGTCTCATGTGTACTTACACATATTTAATTGATTAACCAATCAAAATTCATGCAGTTTACTGATTACTGGTACAATACTATGCATGCCTATGCATAGGTGTTACTGATTTAATAGGTTTTACCTGGAAATAAACACATATACCAGACACGGGTAATGTTTTCCTTTATGATGATATATGACAGATTTGCTGTCTCAATATGACTTTTAGTGGCATGATTTTCATATTTTAAAGCAAAATAATTCAAAACTGGTTTCTTCTAACAATGTTCAATGAGCTGTTTTGCACCTTAAAATAACCCCACTCAAAAAATCCAAAAGTACCATCTCCTGCAAACTAACTTCATCACCAAATATTAAAAGCTGAAAACTTAAATAAATGAAAAGTTATTTTTTTGTTTATTTTTCTAATAAATTATGGATTAGAATCCCCTTCTGAAAAGACTTCTAGCCCAAAGAAGGTGGTACTACAAAACATCTGTTGGTGATTTATAGTTCTACTATTTTGTTTGTTGTTTCTTTATTGCAGCTGACATGATTGTTTTCTGTATTGTTGTTACCTTCCTTAAGTCATTTGAAAACAGTAAGCCATAATAAAAAAAATCTTAAATCCATAACTTTATCATTTGTATTAATAGCAAACACAATCTTATGAGCTCTACTCTGCACAAAAGAAATTTCTGCCCAGAGATTTCCAGGACCATTAAAAATCTTTGCGGGAGAGGACTAGGGAATTGCTTTTTGGACAAAGCATACTCTCTGAAAGGATTAGAATAGAGTACCTTACAATGTTATGGGTACATGGGTGACTATAACCCTGAACTGTGCATCTGTCTAAATTTATAGAAGTCAAGGATGTAATACTCCTATGATGCTCAAATCAAGTACTTCAACCTTTAAAAAGAGAACAGTTAATAGGTTACTAAGACTTAGCTTTTGTTTCTACATTCAAAATGTGTCAGAGTTTGAATATTAATGACATTATTTCTTGTGGTCTAATTAGGTAAATAAAAATCTTCAGAAACCTGCAAGAGCAATCAAGCTATTAGGAAGAGGAAATGAGCAGCCTGGTTACACAGAACATATTGTACCTTTCAAATATTAACCATTGTTAATTGTTGCCCCAGACAGAGTGGCTACAAGCCACCACATGAGAAATGATCTGGCCCCACAGAGAAACATCAGTTTCAACAAGTCCTTCGTATATGGAAAAGAATGTTTTCCTGCTGAAAAAGAAACCTCTCATTAACATTCTCTTGTTCAGTAGCAAAGGGACATTGAGAAAAACCTTAATATGGTGACACACACTCTCCTCGCCCTCAGATTCTCCCCAAAGAATTCTATATGCCATGTCTATTCTGTTACTTCTCTGTGGTGTGAATGCCATTGTCCTTGAATATATACACACCTATCCATACCAAGTATTGCTAAAACAAGTAAGGGGAATGTGTTTCCTCATCAAGTAGTAATTATACACCCTTTGAGATTTCAGAATCCTCAGCACTGACCATACTGACCAACACAATTTAGTTCAACAACGTTTAGAGGACCAACCATGCGCACATAAATGTACAGTGAAAGAGGAAAACAGAACTAGTATGCTTGGTGATTAGATGAGAATATCTGTTTGGAAAGTGGTACTGATATTATGTAGCCCTAAGTGAAAATATCCGAACCAATACTTGACAGAAAATAGTTTTTAAAAAATCAAAGAACTAAAATCTTGGGACAAATTATAACACTGAAAATGTTATAGGGCATAAAGCAAACTGTATTTTTAAAAAGTCTGATTCTTTCCATTTACTATTACAGCCATAAATATGTAGCTGGTAATTCTACTTATGATGTAAGTGATTAATATCAAGTGTACAAGAGTGGGCACTGGGCCATCTTCTTGGGATTGTGCACAGCTGCCCCATTTTAAAAAAAAAATACTGTAAAACTAGAAACAAGAAAGGAGCAACCAAAATCATAACAGAACATCTCTTAAAAACATTATGGGAACAGGGTATGATTAGGCTAATGAATTCTTAATATACTTCAGTCCATCTACTTTGATCACTTGGGACTATTTTTGAGTAAACTTGTTTAAGATAATGGTTCCCCTTTTTTGAAGTCCAGATAACTGATAACTAAACCATTCTTTGGACTCCAGAGAGAATTAATAAATTTTCACTATAGTCTTATTAGCACAAAGGAAAGAACAGTTGTAATTATTTTAATTTAACCCATTTAAAAAAAAAAACATTTTTCTGTTATGGATGGTTTGTCTTCCCTTGAGTCAACGTGACTGTTCTGTTCTGGATGCTCTCTAAATTTCTTTAGATAAATGTCAAGTGACTACTTGCTATTTGCAGAAAAAGTCATCATAACACTTTGTATAATATTCAAATAGTGTGATAACTAAATAAATTCACCAGAAGTTCTCCCTTTTAAGTAGCTCTGACTCTTCCCTCTGCTGAAGAAGAAAATCTCTTACCTCACTGATCAGAAAGGCAAGGTAGTAAAATGTTATAGTCCATAAGTAAAGCTTTGTGGGAGCCACAGTCATGAACAAAAAACTGGGGGGGGGGGGGGAGAGAATATCCTGGGCCCGTCCATATGACATAGCTCTGTTCATTCTGCATCATCATTTCATCCACTCCAGCCTTTGTACCAAAATCTGTTCAACGTGGCCCCCTGGCCAATAAAAGTTGCCCAGCTCCAAATATAATCTTGGACTTCTGACATCCTTCACATAGTGGCTCTATTTAAAAAACCATTATGGATGATTGCAGTCAGAACAGCTTTTTCCAATCTGCACCTCCAATTATCTGAAAATTACAATCACAACACATCTAAAATGTGCCAGGTTAGGGATTGCTGGTCATACTAACGTTGTGCCAAAATCTGCCTTGCAACTTCTTGGAAACTTTCTTCATTTGCAAAAGAACTATCTATATTCCCACTTTATTTTCACAATGCTTGAGAATTTCTTTTGAATTTTCTTTAATGGTCATTACTAAAGGTAGTATAGGATGTTACAGCTGATCTTTTCTCATATTTAGTGCAACTTTCCATTGTTCTATAGTGTTCTTCACAGCCCACATTTCCCAGTTTGAAAAAGGGCCTTGGGAAGAGTTTCTTCATCCTTTTTTCCCTTGGGATTTAGTTGAAAAATTGGAAGCTAGAGAGGCTGCAGACTGCAGGATAGATGACTGTATAACAAGACAGGATATCCTTATGCTTCCCTTGGCTGGCTTGCAGTGAAATCAGTACAAGAACACAACTCACTGCCCATGTGAAGTTCTCTGAAATTATCTTCTCTTTTGGATAATGATTGGGAGGGGAAGTTGCAAGTTTTTTTTCTGCCTAACACTAGCGCATATGTTGCACTGAGAACCATTAACCATTTCCGTTGCTATGTACCAGAACAACTCACCATTCAGCCCAACACCCCTAGCCCTCTGCAAGCTTACTAGGGAGCATTTCGCCTAGGATCTATCAAGCACGCACTGGCCCTGTGTATTTTTGCAAAACTTGGATTCAGCCTTCCCCGCTCCCCCAGTTTACTCATAGGTCTCTCTGGTCCATGGCTGGTCATCTTCAGTTACATGAAGGTCAATACTGAGAACACTTGATCAAAGAGGCGTACAGGTGAAACTCGAAAAATTAGAATATTGTGCAAATGTTCATTTATGTCAGTATGGCAACTCAAAAGGTGAAACCAATATATGAGATAGACACATTACATGCAAAGCGAGATGTGTCAAGCCTTACTTTGGTATAATTGTGATGATTATGGCATACAGCTTATGAAAACCCCAAATTCACAATCTCAGAAAATTAGAATAGTGTGAAAAGGTTCTATATTCTAGGCTCAAAGTGTCCCACTCTAATCAGCTAATGAATCCATAACACCTGCAAAGGGTTCCTGAGCCTTTCAATGGTCTCTCAGGCTGGTTCAGTAGGAATCACAAGCATGGGAAAGACTGCTGACCTGACAGTTGTGCAGAAAACCATCATTGACACCCTCCATAAGGAGGGAAAGCCCCAAAAGGTAATTGCAAAAGAAGTTGGATGTTCCCAAAGTGCTGTATCAAAGCACATCAATAGAAGGTTATGTGGAAGGGAAAAGTGTGGTAGAAAAAGGTGCACAAGCAGCAGGGATGATCGTAGCCTGGAGAGGATTGTCAGGAAAAGGCCATTTCAAAGTGTTGGGGACTTTCACAAGGAGTGGACTGAGGCTGGAGTTAGTGCATCAAGAGCCACCACACACAGACGGATCCTGGACATGGGCTTCAAATGTCGTATTCCTCTTGTCAAGCCGCTCCTGAACAACAAACAGCGTCAGAAGCGTCTTACCTGGGCTACAGGAAAAAAAAAAAAGAACTGGTCTGTTGCCCAGTGGTCCAAAGTCCTCTTTTCTGATGAGAGCAACTTTTGCATCTCATTTGGGAACCAAGGACCCAGAGTCTGGAGGAAGAGTGGAGAGGCACACAATGCATGATGCTTGAAGTCCAGTGTGAAGTTTCCACAGTCTGTGTTGATTTGGGGAGCCATGTCATCTGCTGGTGTTGGTCCACTGTGCTTCATTAAGTCCAGGGTCAATGCAGCCGTCTACCAGGAGATTTTGGAGCACTTCATGCTTCCTTCCACAGACGAGCTTTATGGGGATGCTGACTTCATTTTCCAGCAGGACTTGGCACCTGCCCACACTGCCAAAAGTACCAAAACCTGGTTCAATGACCTGTAAGTGATGAGTCAAAGGTTATGCTTAGGAATAAACAGAACATTCAATTAAGCTTCCCCCTCCCCCCCATAGTATACTTAACCTTCCACATGTATTCTGAAAATAAAACATGATCAGTAGCTTTTCCTGGCTCAGTGAATTTGATATTGATTGGTGATTACAGAGAGGTACTTGGGAAGGATGACATTTTGCAAAAAATTAGAACAAAAGTCATAGAATTGATGACAAGTTATAGAATCTTGAGATAAGCATTTAACAGATGAGTAACAGCTTATCCACTGTTTTATCTCCCTCCCTCCCTTCCTTTCTCTCCTGTACGAGTTTAGAAGCTACTTTCCTATGTCTTTATTTCCAGGTTTTGTGGGTGATGAGATTTAAAATGGAGGACTTTTTTTCTTTTTGTTTCACTTTTAACCTTAGTATAGTTAAGATAGGGACCTTTTTAGCATCATGCTTCTTTTTTTTTTTAACTTAGATCCATATTTACTATTTAAATCTTTTTCCATATTTGCTATTTAGTATGCTTATTGGAATGCAAGATGCCTCTAACACTGAGAAATTGATCTTGAGAAATATTTTGTCTGCAAGAAAGTATGCTTTTAAAGTAGTTAGTTGGAATGAAAATGGACTTAGAATTAAAAAAAAAAAAAAAACCCTTAGAGACAAATCAGCAAGATGGAAAAATTTCAACCAGATAGCATTATGTTACAAGAAATATATAACTTACCTAATGGATAGCCCTTCTGAGGCCTAGGAGCTGTACTGATAGTCAAATAAGGCATGCAGAACAGCAGTCTTAAAATTAAGGTGGAATATGTACACCATGACATTTTTATTTTTTTAATAGTAAAGATAGCTGCTGTCATTATTGCTCTGATTAACATAAATGGTCCCATTAAGAATACTCCTAAAATATTTTTCCTAGCTGTTTCTCTTGTTCAGTCGTTAAGTCGTGTCCGACTCTTCATGACCCCATGAACCATATCGCGCCGGGCCTTCCTGTCCTTCACTGCCTCCCTGAGTTTGCTCAATTTCATGCTCATTGCTTCAGTGATGCTATCTAACCATCTCATCCTCTGCCGTCCCTTCTCTGTTTGCCTTCAATCTTTCCCAGCATCAGGGTCTTTTCCAAAGAGTCCTCTCTTCACATTAGGTGACCAAAGTATCTGAGCTTGAGCTTCATTATCAATCCTTCCAATGAGCAGTCAGGGTTGATTTCCTTTAAGATTGACTGGTTTGACCTCCTAGCAGTCCAGGGGACTCTTAAGAGTCTTCTCCAGCACCACAGTTCAAAGCTGCAAACTATCAATTTGTGCTGGAAATTTCAACTTAATTCAAGATTCTCAGATTAAAGCATTTTAAAAAAAGTTTTCTCAAAATTGGAAGATATTATGAACATATATATTGGAATTTATGTTAATAGATATTTAGCATCCTTAAAATCCAAAAGAAACAGAATATACATTTTTTCACATGCACATCAAAATACTTTTAGATTAGGGTTTTTTAATTTCCTCTGCTTTGATGGATCAAGTTATAGACTCTTCAGTAGGTCCACTGCAATCTCAGACCATGCTCCAGTTACTCTGTGAAATTTAACATTATAAATCAGCAATTCTAGATGGTATCTGAATATTCCTCTTCTAAGGGATTTTCTTCTTGTTATTTTAAGAGATTATCTTCTTGTTATTAAGAAGAAAATTTATCCTTTTAATATTTTATTTTATTTTAAGGCATCCCTCTGGAAATCTATTAGTGCTCTCATCTCAGCAAAAAAAAAAGAGAGACTTGGAGACTCTAATCTTATACAGCTGGAAATGTCAGCCTTCCCAGGTAGACCAGACAGGAAACAAGACCAGATGAGCTAATTTTAATTTATTCTAAGGCTACCTTAACAGAATTTTGCAAGTCTGAAAGTACAAATCTCCCACCATCTCTTTTACAGGTAGTCCTCACCTAATGACCACAATAACCATGGCACCTGCCAAGGATGCTCCTTGTCTCTTTTAAATTTCAATTTGGTTCTTGAGCTGTTGGCTTCTTCTATTAGATAGTCTTGAGATATTGAGGGTAAGGTGGCACTCAATAAATTTTGATATGCTAATGAAGTTGTGGCCCACCTTGATAATTATGCAGTGTCATTAACAAAAGTTATTGAAATCATGTAGCAATATGGCTTACATTCTGGTTATAGAATTAACTGGAACTAGTTTAATTTGCTGCCTTTGGGATATCAATAAATTACTGTAAGTGATTGGGATTTACCATTTTTACAGACTCTATAAAATACTTGGTTTTATGTCTTGCTCAGAATATAGCACACTATGCTGAATTAAGCTTGTCTAAATGTATGGATCAATTTTAATAGATACAACTTGATGGTTAAAATTCCTATTAAGTGTTTGGGGTTAATTAATTAATGTTATAAAAATGAGTATTACATTGAGATTAATATATGTTTTAAGAGGAATTCCAATGTTAAATTCTATTGGTTACTATACAGAGATAGATAAATTAGTGAGAAAATTTCTACAGCAAATTAAAGCCCCTCAAATATCCTTGGTCAATTTGAGGTTACTCTGTAATGATAGTGGCTTTAAGTCACCAGATTTTCAACTATCTCATTGGGTTTTTGTTTTAACATCTGTTTTCTTTCAGAATGAGACCTCTTACGAATATTCTCCTCTCTGGGCCTATCTGAACCCAGAAAGCCTATTAGTTTTAGGGTCCATATATATGAAACAAGGATCTTCCTTCCAGGTATATTTGATCATTAATAGGTAAACAGTTATGTTTTATTCCTGAATCACATGAGAAATTGGTACTATGGAAAAACCCAAACTTGAAAATAGTTAAGGAGATATTTTACTGGAATGCTTGTATTAAACAAGGGATCAACGTTTTAAATCAGATGGTTTCTAATAGTTGTTTTAAAGATTTTGAAAAATTGTGTATTGAATATGAATATCTTTGGGACTGCCTCTCCCTGAGGGTATCTGCCTGTCCTAGTTAGGGTGGGTGAGCTCAGGACCCCTCCCTTACAGTTTGTCACCTGATGGGACCTCAGAAGTGCACCTTCTCAGGGACCATGCCAGCCCTTTGGAATATCCTCTCACCTGATATCCAAGGGATCCCTACCCTTTTAGCTTTCCGGAAGGCTTTGAAGACCTGGTTCATCCCCCAAGTGTTGGGGTTGAGCTGGGAGGTTGTTTGGTCTGGTACCTGGGTGGAAGGATGGTTTTGTTTTTATCCTAGTTTTTATTTATTGTTGTAAGTCACCTAGGATCATTATATGAGATAGGCAGCCATAAAACTTCTGTAAATCAGTCAGTCAATCTCCATACTTCCAGTTTCCTCACTGCAGAAACAAACACCCAGGACTTGAAAACCAACAACTAGTGATCAGAGGACAAAGCCAC
Source organism: Liasis olivaceus (assembly GCA_030867105.1). Classification (NCBI taxonomy): domain Eukaryota; kingdom Metazoa; phylum Chordata; class Lepidosauria; order Squamata; family Pythonidae; genus Liasis; species Liasis olivaceus. The sequence goes on along the minus strand of CM061355.1, from coordinate 45,451,419 downwards.
TCTTTGTTCACACCTGAAGAATGGGGGGATGGTGGCAAGTCACTACAGCATCTAAATTAGAAGGGAGTTTATTGAAAAGAAAAACATAGAAAAACAAGGGGATGCATCAATCATGCACGCAGAATTCTAAATAAAATTAATAAAACCAGTATAACTAAACAAGTTATATGTTACTTGCTTGAACAAACTATTCTTGAGTTTCAGAACACAGGCAAACTGGAGGGTTTGGAAAGAGTATTTTTGGCCTCTTCTCATCAAAAGAGCAGACTTACTTTACAGATTGTGGAGAAGGAGTTTGCTCTGCCCAGTCAAGCAAAAGTTTCCACCAGTGATATCACAAATCAGAAAATTACTTGGTGGCTGAATCCACCTTTCTAAGGATAATGTCAAAGGCACTGGTGACTTTTTAGTAGGTAAAAAAGATTATACCGAAAAGCATTTGGAAATTAAAAGAGGAGTTCTCATCTATTCAGGTTCTCAATATGGGGCCAAATTATTAGATGAATGGACTTTGTCACTGCATCCCATTTATACTGATATTTTACAAATGTGGAAAACTGGTGCTAAAACTAATGAGCACATTGAAAATAACCTGAAACAAATTGTACTTTTTAAAAATTAAAATGATTTGGAATGCCTAATCTACTACAAATCACCCAGTTGTTTAACAGTAAAATCTGATCATTTTCTGCCTCAGTTCTATATCAACAGTCATTTTTCCTGGTTTCACTCAAGAAAAATTCCCAGTCATACTGGAAAGCAAGAATATTGAATCTAGGCTTTTCTGCACGTAAAATGATGCCTTATATTCCAGCTTGCTTGGATTTAACAAATGTTGACATTTCACATACAGGAACCAATTAAAACTATGGACTTCCGCATTTGTTTCTAATTTATCTGAGTTAGCTTTCACTAAGCACAAATGCCATTATGCTGAAAAGTACAGATGCCTCTCACCAAGATTCATGTTGCCAGGTCTTGCCAGAATAATCAATAGAAACATTTTTTCCTATTTCCTTATCTCTTCCCAGCCTTTTCACCTCCAAGGCCTCTCACTTGGTTGAGAATTCTTTTCCTGTTTACCATACATGCCATTTTATTGCCCAGTGGATGTTTTCCCTTTAAAGCTCAGACACCTGGCTTGTTTTTTCTCAAATCCTATTGGGATCTCCCAGTGTCTTTTCAGGCAGACCATCCTGTTTTCAAAGTTCCTGTCTTCTTGAGAGAAATTATTTTTAGATATTTTCAGCAGCCTATGAATTAACGTTTAGTAAAAATGATGTGACCTCCCATTCATCTTTCTGTTCAACACAATAGGATTCTCTTGCTGAATGGGTTTTAGCACATTCTGCTTTTAAGATATATGGCAAACCTTAATGAATCTATATGAATGTTATCTAACTGGAGGAAGCCACCAAACGTATATAATTTTAAAAGAACTGGATAATAAAGCCAGCAGGAAAATCCTTGGAGCATAACAGGTCATGACAACGGATACACTGCTGTGGAAGGAACGTCTAATATCTATATTACAAAACCTTGGGGATCTGTGGTTGACGTTACATTCACATTTAGCCATAAAGAGATTTGGTTTTGTGTGTGAATCCAACCATTGCAGTATATAAACAAGATTTACAGCTGACCATGTTGTGTGAACCTAATCAATTGTGCTTCATTCAATACACCATTATTAAACAAACCACAGCTTAACATAATGTGTCAGTGCTTCCATCTTCTTCATTTAGAGTTACTATGTCATTGAGAACTGCAGCTTTTCCCAGCCTGGGCACAGACACACAGGAGCCGTGTCAAGAAAACTATGATTACAACATTACATTACAATAAACGATTATGGCTAATAAAACATTTATTAAATGCAATCCAACACAATTTTAAATGGGAGACATAAAGCACACAGTTTAATGCTGTCACTGGAGTTAATCGAACTTCTTTGTGTTTAATTTTGGTTAGATGATGACTGCAGCTTCTACCTAGATAACTGTTTAAATGTCCCTGATATTCAAGTCATTCACAGTCACTTATTTCATCATAATCTCTTGAATCTAAAACAAAAACAAAAAAACAGCATTCCCCCATCAATGCCATAACAATAACAGTAATTTTGGTTTTCCATTCATGTAGCTTAAGAAAACTAAGCAAATGTCTTCAGTGAACAGATTTAGATGGATTGTTTTTCTGCTTCCACCTCCCTTATTTTATCATTTTGTTTAAAATCTATTTATGTAACATTTCAAATTAATGCTCCAGATTCAATATGGATGTCTTAATAATTAAAAACAAGTCAAACAAAGTCTGGCTCCTTTGTACGGAGAGGTGTGTGTGTGTGTGTGTGTGTGTGTGTGTGTGTGTATTTACTTTCATGAAATGATAGTCCAGCTAGACTTCTGATTTTATGATCTTGGATATTTATGAACTGTTCTTTAATGGCAAAGATTGTTATACCAAAATAATTAAATAGTACTAAGAGGCAAATATATGCCTTCATAAATAATTTGTTCTAGCAAAAGGTGCCCAACTGTCAGAGCCACATACCACCACCTCCACACCTTGGATGCTTCCTACAAAGCCCATTGAAAGGTAGCTGCCAGGTTACACTTTTTAATGTCACAAATGAACTGATGATATATTATTTATATTGAATGTAAATCCTTGTCCTATCTATTCCTGGCTCTACCTATTTAGGAGAATGTGGATCGCTGCTCAAAGTCCAAATGTGACTCTTGAATGAACAAAGGTTATGGACTGCTGGCCAAGGACATTCTCAAAGAGACTGCCTCATGGCATTGTTTGTACAAATAGTGAAAACTTTATTTCCATGATGAAAAAAGACATTCAGCAGTATGCACTTCACAACTCTGAACAATCTGCTAAACAATAGGGTGAAGTTACAAACCCCTCAACTGATCATTCAGATCTTGAAGTCAACACACCCAGTGGAACAGATAAAATCAGACCAGTTATACTTCCAGCATAGTGACAAAAAGCTGATAGGATCTCCCTCTTCCAAGAGCACAGGTTTTATATAGTGGGGGGAATTAGTAATACCAATTGAGAGTCACCAGGAAATGGAAAATGCATGAATGTTGTCTTATGTCTGTGTGATAATATGTGCATATCGCCAACTTTCAGTGAGTATAAATTGGCATGGCTGCACTGGCTTGCTTCCCTCCTTTGTGCCAGCCAAGAATGAATGACACTATGATTGTGCTGTCAGCTGCCACATATTCTTTCTCTGTCTCTAATCATTGCAAACTGACTTCCTGATCTGATTTCTCCTGCCAATAAACATACTTGTGGACTGTTGAGAGAAGCACTTAAACACGCACACACAGAGAAAGAGAGAGAGAAAGAAAGAGAGAGAGAGATTATTAAACTGAGCAATGTCTTTTAAAAAGGTTCTTGAAGATAGTATGTCTTCAACAGCTGCATTCAACGCCTGGGCAAGCTCATCCATTGACATGATATGCTGATGATAACCAACCTTATATCTGGTTGCCCCAGGTCAACCAAATGATGTGCCAAGTTTCTTTCCCAGTGTCTAGAATCTGCGGGGGTATGAATGGGGGAGAACAAATTTCAGCTCAATCTTGACAGAACCAAATGGCTCTGGGTTCTGGTTCCCCCTGGATCCAGACATTTTCCATATATAGTTTTGAATGGAGTAGCACCTACCTAGATAGAGCTGGTGTGCAATTTGGGAAGTCCTCTTGACTCAACAGCTCCTGCCCAAAGAGCAAGTGGCAGCTGCAGGCAGAAGGGCCTTTGCACAGGTTCATTTTTGTGCCAGTTGTGCCCTTTTCTGGATTGGAAAACCCTACTTATAGTAACTCCTACATTAATAATTTCCTGTATGGATTACTATAATGCTCCCTACATGAGGCTATTCTTGAAGAGCATTCAGAAGCTACAACATGACCAGAATGTTGTATTGGCAACTGCACGGGCAGTTCTGGGCATTTCATAATTTGTATGACACCACTGAGTGAGCTGCACTAGCTTCCAGTAAGCTTCCAGATGCAATTCAAGGTGATAAAGATAATAAAGCTGTACATGACATAGGGCCAGATTACTTGCAAGATCACCTGTCTTCAACTGTTTGATGTTTACCCCTGGAATCAACTTGATGGATAAACTTCAGGTCCCTTCTTTTAAGCAATGTCATTTTGAGTTGTTCCTTCATTGTTGCAGTGCATACCCTGTGGAACAACAGCCCCCTGGAGATCCAGATGGCCCTGACCCTGTTAGCCTCTTCAAGGCATTAAATATATTGACTTGATTTGATATTTGATTTGTATAGCTGTCCATCTCACCTAAATGACTCATGGTGATTCACACCAGTTAAAAACAACATTCCAATAAAAATAAGTTAAAAACCAATATGCAAACATATAAAACCATCAGTAACTACTTTAAAACAAAAATAACCATGGTCAGCAGCAAAATCCATCCTTGTGTCAAGCTCAACAAAGCCATTGTAAAAGCTCCCACCATTGCCAGACCCACAAGCATGGTGGCAGGATTAGGGCCAGTCTAAGTTCCAGGGGAATGATGTTCCAATGGGCAGGTATCGTGGCAGAACAGCGTCTCTTCCTGGGTCCTACCAGATGATGCTCTTTCATAGATGGGACCTGTAACATGTCTCTCCTGCTGGTCCTGATAGGATGGGTAGATATAACCAGGGAGAGGTGGTTCTTCAAATAACCCAGTCCCGTGCATCCAATGCAGCCTGCGGAGCAGAGGAGTGTGCTGATCAAGGAGTACATGTAACTGCCCACACCACTGTATTTTATACCAGCTGCAGCTTCTCGATGCTCTTCAAGATCAGCTCCTTAAAGCTTGTCATAGTAATCCATTCAAGAGGTGACCAGGGCATGAGCAACTATGAGCAGAGCCTCCCAGTCCAGGAACAGGAGCAACTGACTTACAACACAAAGCTATGCAAAGGCCGTCTGGGCCATGACTGCCACATGCTCTTTGAGCAGGAGCCATGAATCCAGGAGAACCGCCAGATTGCACACCAGGTCTGTTTGTGGCAATGCCATCCCATCCCAACCAGAATCAAAGATGATAAGTCCCTGGAACCTGCAGGCCTCAAAACCCAAAGTCACTCAGTCTTGCTCAGTAGTTCCCTTGGGCATTTGGGCCAGGATGTTAAGCAAGCCCTGCTTTTGATTTGTTTGGTTGGGGTTTCTTTACTCATTATGAATATGGAATGTTTTTTTGACCTTAGGCATGTGTTATATTGACAGTTTTCAGTTGTTTATTTTAACAAATTGTGTTGGTTGTCTTTTGGATTTAATCTTCTGCTCACCACCTAGAGTTACTGCTTTTATATGGGTGACCATATAAATATGGTCGATACGAACAAACAAATTCTCAAAGCTTTTATAGCTCATTCTGTGCAGCTTCAACCAGGAGCATGAAAGCATCTTCCATATTTGGTCTTATTGGTTGCAGGCAGATCCCCAGATCCATTTGTCTGGCCCCAAGAACTACCTGGGATTATACCAGCAAAATCTGAGATAAGCTGCAGAATAAGAATGATATAATTTCCCAGACAGCTTGGCAAAATAAGAAGCAAAATAAGTTCAGATTGGCTTCAGGCACCTATTTTTATTAAAAACAAATCAGAAATTCTGCCAAAATGGAAAGAAAGGGTTGTTTCCATTCCCTTGTACCTCTTGAAACTGTACTCACCAAAAATGTATACAGATCTACTGGGTAAAATTGTTCCTCTTTATTGAAAAATGGAATGTAATAAAAGACTAGTGCAAAATATATGAGATACTTTTGCTCCACAAGGGAAAGAAAAACTTCCCCCCAAAATTCAATAAATTATATTCTTTTCTTTATGAAACATTGCTGGGCTTATATACTGCAGTAAGCCATACTGTGATTTATTTAGCTTTGCTTTAGTATAATACGTAAAACCAGCCATGTGGTTTGTAAAACTTGGCTTAAGGTTTAGCACGTTAGTGCACTCATTTAGTCAGTGAACCATACTTTACAGTAATGTGAACCTCCTGCTTTGAATTCCTATAGTCCAACAATTAGTCCTTGTACATTTTGTTCAACCACTGGGAGATCTTAAGTTCTTTCCATTCATAAAACTATCTAAGCAATATTCTACATTCTAATGGGACGATAGAGACTTTGCAGTACAAAAACCTGGTCACACAGTGCTTTACTCTTTCATGAACTATGGGCAATTTCAATTACATAGACTCAAGGGCTTCATAGAGAAAACTACAGCCTGCTGGTAACTCAAAATAATTTCCACAGCTTATCCAAAAGCAATATGCAACTTCTGGTTTTCCAGAGTTACAGTACTGAGAAGGTGAAAAGACACTTAGTAGCTATAGTCAGATTGCTGGATAAAAGAACTGTCAGCAGCAAGGTGGATGGATTCAGTTACAGAGGCGATGAGTGCACCGTTTGGAGACCTGAGAGAACAGGTTAGGGACAGATCGTCATGGAGAAAATCTATCTATGTGGTCGCTAGGAGTTAAAAATAGCTTGATGGCACATAATCAAATCAAATTAAAAAATCAGCTGTAGGAAAAAACAAATAATACTGGCAAATGAATTTGTAGAAGGCTAGAACTGCAGCAAAGTTAGAAAATGGCAGGTTTTTCTTTACAAACAATTTAGGAGCCAGAGATTCTTGGCAAGGCAAAACACCTGGAATAATAAAATCGTAATTAGGAAACACCTAATCCAGTGGCTGCCTCAGTGCAGGAAATTCAAAACGAATGCATACAGATGATAGTTTCTGCTTGAAGACATTCGGTGAGCAAAAGACTCTCATTTCCATTGGTTTGTAATCCTAGGAAGTTTCTACTAATGTTCAGCCATAATCTATCCTCCTGGGGGACCTAATCCTTCCTTCTCAAGAAGCAGCAGACCTGTCCAAGTCCTCTCCTGTATGATTGCCTTTTGAGTTTTGAAGACCCTCAAAGATTTTCTTTTGCCTAGATTAAACTTATCCAGATGGGTTTTTTTAGCCTTCCACATAAGCTCTGTTGTTCATCCACTTTCATTCCCCTTGTATGCACCAATTCAAACTTATCTGATATCTTTTTTAAATGATCACAATTACAAGTTAATACAGCACTCAAGATGAGTAGTACAACATTTTGTGGAACAGTGGCTATTCCTGCAATTTTTTTCATGTGACCAGACTGACAATATGTAGAACACGGGCAGAGCTGTATTTTAAGTCTGATGGACAGTGTTGGAAATCATGTTAAACAGTCTTAAACCATGAGTAATATAAATATATCTTTTATTAAATGAATACATCTGTAACTGAGGTACAAGTAAGATCAAGGTGAATTAAGTCTTCACGTTCACACCAACTGCTTGTTGGAACATTACTTTGGGTCATTTCCAGTTTAGTTTGCATTCAGCAACCTCCAGTTAATCCCTATATCCAGGTAAGAGCAAGCACATAACCCAGTCAGTTCAACTAGCAAAAATATAGCTTGATGTTTACTAATTAGACATCAGCAGACATACAAAAGAAAAAACAAAAATGAAACAGTTAACTGGTAAAAAGGTAAGCAAAAGTGAGTAGAGACAAAGATATGAACAGGCAAACGTTTACAGTATATTATCTATAACTATCAAAGGGCTCAGAACTTTCCAGAGCCACTGAAAACAATATTATGGTAAATTAGCATAGAAAGACCCAAAGGAAGTAGCTTTGGTTATTCCAGCATTAACCCTTTTATGTATACATAATGGCAGCAGAATAGATATGAAAAGTAGGACAATGGGTGATTGATCCTCTATTCTGCACCATGAAGGAAACAATTTGGTGAATGGGGATGATGTACCCAACAGTGCATGTAACTTTTTTTTCCCAGTGTTTCTGCATGTTTTTAACACTGCTGCGTAGATTCAGATAAGTATTATATTTTTCATCTAAAAAACAAGGTCAGTATGAGACATACTATGATTTGTAGGTGAAGCCATTGTCATTCATGAACAGGCAACTAGAATCTCATGGACTTCCATTTATAAGTAGTAGTTCATGTTCTTCCTCATGATTAACATGTTCAGATCTACAGATCTAGAACCAGGCATAAAACACACAGACACGCACACAGACACACACAAAGCAGTCTGTTTAGAAACAATGGAATCAACATTCATAATAATTTATTCATGAATCCTATGAGAGTCCATCCAGTGGACTGTTAACCCACTGAGTATGCTCACAGATGTTCACTGCTTAATGGCGCACAGGAGTTTAGAAAGAGGTGTTATATATTGAAACGCATCTGCTTCTAAATTAGATTTGGTTTTTGTTTTCCTTCCTTCCTTCCTTCCTTCCTCCCTTCCTCCCTCCCTCCCTCCCTCCCTCCCTTGCTTTTCTCCTGTATTGCAGGCCATGTTAAATATTGCCAATTGATAGAAGGAATTATTTTTAAAAAAGAGGAGGAGAGCAATATGGAATGAAATAACTCCTTTCACGTGCAAGAAATATTGAAATGATTAGCGAGGAAGAAATATTAAATCCAAGTTTATTAGAACCTGAGAAAAGAAAGAATTTCTCATTCTGATAGAAAAAGCACATCTGAAAAGGCTTGCCTGCTCTTGTATATTAGACAGTAGTCTGGCATGGCACCTCACTGACCTTTCTACATATCACTGCAGTAAAATATAGACAAGCCCAGACAATCCAATTATTAATGTTGTCATCGGTTCACGTCTGATAAATAAAAGGTTGATTTGGGCTGGGTGGAAATGACAAGGGCAACCCACTTAGGAAACATTTCTTAGGCAAGAATTTATAAGATTTAACTGATATTTCAGTACATTTCAATCTGTTGTTCTGCTCTAAAACACTTTACTAAAAGATGTCTCCAAGAGGAATCTGTTCCTTCTATGTTCCATTTATTGGTTATAATATATCCTGCAAGAAAGTCATCCCTTATTCCCATTTGGCTATTTAGCGCAAATAGCAATTCCCAAAGATGGATTTGCTGGCTGGGAAATTTGGGATTTGCATGCTCAATGGATTGAGAGCTACTTCATGATGTAACAGGGAAGAACAATTCACTAAAATGACTTGCATAGCTCAGAACTCCCCAGGCCTGCGGTGTAGACGCCAGACAGGCAAACTGTAAATGCTTATAAGAATGCCTTGTTCTTTGTTATAGTGATATCCTGCCTTTTGTAGAAAAATTCAGGGAAGCATCTATAGCTCTCTTTCCATTTTTTTCTTTTACAGCAACTTTACAACAAGCGCATATAGGTGTTAATCTCAGCAATCTACTATATCATTGTACCCAAAATGAAGGGGAAGAGAAATAATTTTCTTCTACTTCTTGGAATTTCTGTATAAAATGTTAAATCTAACTATTAAAGCTAAAGCAGGATGTAAAAACATTCTAATTTGTCTTCATATTCAGCTGGAATATGAGTGTGTATGTATGTGTGTGTATACACACACACACGTGTATATGTGTGTGTGTATGTGTGTGTGTGTGTAAGACAGAGAGAGAGAGATCATTGCCAATGCTTAGGAATGAGACAATGATTTAATACGTATGTGATAGATAGATAGACAGACAGACAGATGATAGATAGATGAAATTGCCTTACATTCAAAACTGTCCATCCATCCAGACCATTTGATAACACCACTTCACCATGGCTGAAGCTGAAATTCTTTATGTCAGTTGGTACCCAATCCTCTTAATTAAGGATGGAGGGATTGAACCTGAAAGCTTCAGCAGACAAACTGTACTGTCTTCCATGGTACTGAAGCATCTTCCCCAAAAGTGTCTTTCTTCTTGCTTAGGGAATTTTGAATCCTTGTCCTAATCCAGACAAAGTGATGAACAAACAAAGATGGTTGCTCTGTTCCAAGCAATGTGAAAGACTTCAGGCCAGGGCAGTTGCTGTCAGATTTCAGACAATTTTGTGTATATAGTCCTGTTTTAGCTCAGAGGCTCCTTTGGTTATCCTAACGGATGGCCTATGTTTGATGACAGATGAAAGGTTCTGTTGATTATCCTACTCTTCTCATATTATATCTTGGATATGCTGTCCAGATGAAGTTTTCAGGCACCATGTTGCAGGAATTTCATTCTTACTTAGATCACTGATTTGAGATGCTGGTTTAGATCCTTGGTGTCCATGCTGTGGGACCTTGTAAGAGTCTATTCTTCCTCCCCAGTGACATTCGCTGAGAGAAGCCCTCTGGAAATTTGGGGCCAGGTGTTTATAAAGAGTAAGGAAGATGATCTTGACAGAAATGTGCAGAAACTGTTACCTAAGCAAAATGGACTGAAACATAACATTTGGAAGCGGCCCAGGCAGACACGTCCCTAATTCACTGATGATTAAGGAGGAGGAAGTACAGCACAATCAGACTTGCAAGATTCTGTTATTATAACCAATCTCAATAAAAGTAGTTTTAGCTTTTCCATGGGGTTGATTTCCTGGTCTGGCCCTTAATAATTCCTTATTAATTCCTTAATTAATAAGGAATATGATTCCACAAATGGTACTGATCATACCAAATGCTAACATGGTTTATGCAAACCCTTCTGAGGAAATTATGGTTTATTTTTTGTAAGAAACCGCTATTTGAAACTATGGTTGGTTGCTGATTTGCAAACCCTAGCTTGATTTAGATAAGGGTTATTGCTATATCTGAACTCAGAATTCTGTTTTATTCTTTTTGTGATCTGCATAGTTCTTCAGGGCTTGGCAGAAAAAAATGGACAAAGCAAATCAAGAATTGGCTGAACAAACCATCATTATTTGTTTCTCTGAAACAGTGACTAGTGAATTCCTGGATTATTAAAATATATCCTGGCTTAACTGTATATGTGAACCCAGGCCATAAAAATCTTGTTTGCAGGCATTCTTCAATATAGTATATATTCTTAGAAAGCTCTACTTCTTTAACAGTATACGGTGCAAAGCATACATTTAAGTTTCTCTTACAGTTTTTACAATTTATAATACAGATGATGGTACCAATGGATATGGCATTTTTAAAATATACAAGAGCTGTTTCCTGATGTAAAGAGAGGAAATGGAATAAAACAGAGACCAGATAGTCCCACTTTCACAGTGACTGAAAATGAAATAGGAAAAACTTCTGTTTATTAAAACTCAATGCCTCTGCCTCATGAATTTCTCTGAATAGTTTTACTGTGGTGACTAGAAATGAACCAGAACAAGCAATAAAATCATAAAATGTATTTTGCAGCACAATACTCTCTATTTATAATGTTTATATTGTGTCTGCCATTGTTTATGTGGCTGAACGGGCACCAGCTCCTGCATAAGACAGCTTTTGCTGGCTTGGAGGAATTCCAGGATTTGCAGAAGTACAAAAATATATAAAACAAGACAAAAGAAGCAATTTCTGGAAAAAAATGGTTTACTGGTACCATAAAATGTGCTGTTGTGGGAAAAGAGAAAAACTGAATGGGAAGAAAATGAAATAGAATCTCATGAAAAGAGGCAGGGATGATGATTAGCAGTCTAATGTTTTGTTGAGGACCCACTTGGGGTGATAAACTAACATTTTATTGAGTTTCCACTTGAACAAGTATCTTTTTTTTCCTAAACAGGTGAATTCAATTTAAAATTGTCAGGAATATAGGCTAATTCTATCTCTGTGTATGATTTCCAGACTGTTGATATGAAATCTTTCTCTCTGCTACTTGGAAAATAATTTTGTTATAAAACAATATATTAGACATGTTAACAAAATAAAATGGGTGAATAGTTCAATGCATGTAAAAACACAATTTCTACTCTATAATACTTCCAAAGAGTTTTGAAGCCGGCCGTACATTAAAACAGGCAGGAAACACAATGAGCCAATCAGTGTTCCCCCTTGCCACTCAACAGGAAAGTGGAAGCAAATGCCTTTCAGTCAGTGCCTGCCCCTTTCCTCCCCAAGCTAAGCTGTTTCTGGAGTAACAAAGTCGTCTTCACACTCCTATTCCATGCAAAAAGAAGGAAAAGTTGTTCTGCGTCGTATGCTGTACATGTTCGGCTACCTTGTAGAAAATTTAAGTTGCTGATGTGAGGAAAAAGTTGCCTAGCCATCAAGATTTCCTTCTATGGGCATAAAACATCCCACTGAAAGCATAACACCATAGTTTTACAGCTAGTCTTTTCCTAACACTGTTGGGAACCCATGTTTGTGGGTTGCAGGATATAATCTCTATGGTGGGGAATGGGGGTGGAAAGTTCAATCGCTGACAAGCATGGCAAAGTAAGAGTTTAATACAGATTGCTTACATAAGCAAAAAAAAAAAAAAAATGAATCCAGGAAGGTGGGGATATTTTTGGGGGGGGGGGGGATGAGGGTAACCAGGATTGTGAAATCGATAAGGAAGAGACTAGAAGCTTAAGATCAGATTCAGTATAAAGTTGCCCTTGATATCTAGTTCAGAACCTCACATTTTGGCAGGGGAAGGAAGGGGAAGGAAAATTTTTCCACAAACGGCAAAATGACCTTCCCTAAAACCTTGCAGAGCTCCAATATTGCACATCATCCAACCTATGTTCTGCAATTGGAATTTCACCTCAACTGATCCAGAAAAAAATTGGCTTAACTGTCCAGGAAAATAACATTATGGGAACTAAGTGACCTAGCGCCAATGCCAAGTTAGCATGTAAAGGAAGTCTGAATTTTGGAAAATTTAAATATGCAAACATTTTGTTCAAAAATTAGCTCCCAGTTGGAAATTCCAGGTGCTGCAGTTCCACATATCTGGGAAGTTCTATAGAGGAGTAAGCTGAGATGCATATTCACCACTTTTGAAATAGCAGACCAAGCCTTTGCAAGAAGTGCCCCATCTTTACCCCTTTACGGTCAGTTATCTCTGACTTAGCTGCTTTGCTGTGCAGAGAATATGAAAACGTTAGAAGTAAGCAATAAAGTAATAACGATTTAACAATTCTATCTGAAAATTAGTTGAAAATGTCACTTATCAATGTTCAGAAACAAAACAAATAGTCCTAGCCACAAATCTAAGTGAAGTGATGGGAGAAGTTTATAAGTATATTTTAAAGTTTGTATATAGAATAAAATGGCCCCACAAGTGTGGGGAAGAGAAAATATCAAATTTAATCCATCATTATGCAATGCTTGAGATACGTATCCATAATTTTAACATAATTGAGAAAAATGGATGCTTCTTTTGAGCAAAGCAGTGATCAATCATCCTTACTGATGACTGAAAGCATTGATAATTGTCATAGAAATTAGATGCTACATAGTCCATAAGATTTAAAGATAGTGAAACTTTTTTATAAAGCCATGTGCATACTGTACATCTTTTCCAACAAACTAGTGATGGGAAGCTTATGTTCTATATATACTATCCAAAGAATTTTGTACTACCTGTATATTATCTCTGAGTTTCATTTCTGTAACTGCACAGGGCTTATGATTCGGCATTTGAATTCTACAAAATAACTTTCAACTCCCTCCAGAAAACTTCCATGGAAGAAACAGATTATCCTAACCAGGGGTGACTCCCTAACTGCTTGGAGCAGCAATGCCCCATTTGTAGGAAACTTAAATACATCCCTAAAGTGAAAACTATGGGACCATCTATTGTAACATTTTTTCCTGCCCTGCTAGATTTTTAAATTAATATATTAATATATGCTTTTCACTGTTGTTTACTTTTTACAGATTACAAAAAGTCTCTTGATCTATCCTCCAGCGATTTCAGTCCTTAGGGATAATCATAGCAACTACCTAGAGAGGTTTGAGGCAAAGGGAGCCTGGAAACCCAGAAGAAAACAAGTATATTAGAGGAGAGAGAACATGTTTTAAAGTGTTATCTAATGAGAAAAAATTTTATTATTTTCAGATTCTTTATTTGCAGAAGATTGGAAATAATGATAGTCAGCCAAACTACTGAATACGCTTGGAGGAAAATCCACAAACAAGGGGATAATATTGATCAAAAATATCCAAATTTTACAAAATAGTGAGCCGTTTTTAGACACTTCTGAACATTTTCATCAACTGGAAGATAGTACCCACTGGATTGTCATGAAGGAGGTAGAGAAATGACTGCGGGACTGGGAATGCCACTGGTTTCCATGTGGCTGTGATGGAGTTGGGTAGCCTATAAATTGAATAAATAAATAAATAAATGCACTTCTGAGCTGGAATCAGAGAATTTTGTGGGTGAACCTTGCAAAACACATTTAAGATTGTTTTTAAAAGCATAGCACCAGCTATTTATTTGGTTCTGTCTTGTGCCTTAATCAGAACACACAGGATCGTTATAAGGCAGAGACCAAGAGTAAAGAGAAATTAGGTTTCTTTCACATTTGCAAAGCCAGTGCTAAGAAAAATGTATTGGAGCCAAACTACTTGTGATAACAGACCTAACCTTCACTCAACTACTCTACCATGTAAAGGTGAAATGGTTGGGAACCCACCCAGTTGAGTACAGATGGTGGTGGAAATCATCTCTCTTTTCCTTGATTATTGATTATTGCTTGATTGCTTGCTTGCTTGCTTATTGACTAACATGATTATTAAAACAGCAGAAGCTTGCACGGTCACTGGCACATATATATTGTGTCTTTAACCATTCAGACTTTTCATCCACAAATCTTTAGTGGTACATTTGTGGCTGTTAGCACCTATAAGAATCCTTACTTAGCCTTATCAAACTGAAAAGGCACTGCTGCAAGTGTTGCCAGATATGAAAAAGCTGTTGCAACTGGAACTGAAAAGCCAGCATGCAACGTTCATGAATATTTCACATGTCCCACTATATATGAAGTCTATATATTGTGACTTCCTCCTTGTCCACCTCCACTTGACAGAGGATTAATCACAATAAAGAACTGAACTGCATGACTGAGTTTTGCAAACAACTGCAACTGTTTTAATCATGAGACTATTTTGGTTGGCTGCACAGAGCACTCATGGTTAACCTCCAGTCAGTGAGGTTAATCTGGCATGCAAGATTACCCAATAAAGCCTACACAGCTTTCCAGTATTTATGTGACCCTTCCAAGGAAACTCTATTCATATTCCTTCCTTCATTCCAAAGAAATCTGAGAGATGTCCCCTTACTTTTTCTGAGCAGAACACCAGAAGGTAGCAAAGACAGGGCTTTTGTTCCTTGAAGCTCCACCATCTGAAACCATCCAAGCTACTGGGAATGTGTGTGGAGGACAATGGCAAGCTTCTTTTCCTTAACTCTAGACTACAGCAACACTTTCTCAAGGGGATATTTTTTTCAGTGCCACAGCATGAACTTATATTTCCTCTGCTATTAGCCTTTGGAATAGCCGGTGATGCAGCAGAGGGAAGTAGTCTGGGAAAACTGCTGGAACAGGACGTCCACATGACTAAAAGTGAAGACAGTTGGGGTCCAGCAATACCTGTTCAGTTTCTTTCTCACACCAAAAAGAACTCCAAACACATTGATGAATAGATGAGGCATTTTTAGAACAGTCTTCCTCAACCACATGCCCTCTCAGAGTACTGGAGTACAGTTCCGTAATTCCACTCTTGCATGTTCAATCATCATATACAGGTGAAACTCGAAAAATTAGAATATTGTGCAAATGTTCATTTATGTCAGTATGGCAACTCAAAAGGTGAAACCAATATATGAGATAGACGCATTACATGCAAAGCGAGATATGTCAAGCCTTACTTTGGTATAATTGTGATGATTATGGCGTACAGCTTATGAAAACCCCAAATTCACAATCTCAGAAAATTAGAATATTACATGACATCAATAACACAAGGATTGGAAATAGAACAATATCGGACCTCTGCAAAGTATAAGCATGCATATGTACTCAGTACTTGGTTTGGGCCCCTTTTGCAGCAATGACTGCTGCAATGCGGTGTGGCATGGATGCTATCAGCCTGTGGCACTGCTGAGGTGTTATGGAAGGCCAGGATGCTTCAATAGCGGCCTTCAGCTCCGCTGCATTGTTTGGTCTCATGTCCCTCATCTTTCTCTTGGCAATGCCCCATAGATTCTCTATGGGTTCAGGTCAGGTGAGTTTGCTGGCCAATCAAGCACAGTAATCCCATGGTCATTGAACCAGGTTTTGGTACTTTTGGCAGTGTGGGCAGGTGCCAAGTCCTGCTGGAAAATGAAGTCAGCATCCCCATAAAGCTCGCCTGTGGAAGGAAGCATGAAATGCTCCAAAATCTCCTGGTAGACGGCTGCGTTGACCCTGGACTTAATGAAGGACAGTGGACCAACACCAGCAGATGACATGGCTCCCCAAATCAACACAGACTGTGGAAACTTCACACTGGACTTCAAGCATCGTGCATTGTGTGCCTCTCCATTCTTCCTCCAGACTCTGGGTCCTTGGTTCCCAAATGAGATGCAAAAGTTGCTCTCATCAGAAAAGAGGACTTTGGACCACTGGGCAGCAGACCAGTTCTTTTTTTCTGTAGCCCAGGTAAGACGCTTCTGACGCTGTTTGTTGTTCAGGAGCGGCTTGAAAGAGGAATACGACATTTGAAGCCCATGTCCAGGATCCGTCTGTGTGTGGTGGCTCTTGATGCACTAACTCCAGCCTCAGTCCACTCCTTGTGAAAGTCCCCAACACTTTTGAATGGCCTTTTCCTGACAATCCTCTCCAGGCTGCGGTCATCCCTGCTGCTTGTGCACCTTTTTCTACCACACTTTTCCCTTCCACATAACCTTCTATTGATGTGCTTTGATACAGCACTTTGGGAACATCCAACTTCTTTTGCAATTACCTTTTGGGGCTTTCCCTCCTTATGGAGGGTGTCAATGATGGTTTTCTGCACAACTGTCAGGTCAGCAGTCTTTCCCATGCTTGTGATTCCTGCTGTACCAGCCTGAGAGACCATTGAAAGGCTCAGGAACCCTTTGCAGGTGTTATGGATTCATTAGCTGCTTAGAGTGGGACACTTTGAGCCTAGAATATTGAACCTTTTCACACTATTCTAATTTTCTGAGATTGTGAATTTGGGGTTTTCATAAGCTGTATGCCATAATCATCACAATTATACCAAAGTAAGGCTTGACACATCTCACTTTGCATGTAATGCATCTATCTCATATATTGGTTTCACCTTTTGAGTTGCCATACTGACATAAATGAACATTTGCACGATATTCTAATTTTTCGAGTTTCACCTGTAAGTTGAGAAATATAGGAAATGCACTCCAACATATCTCAAGGTCACCAGACTGGGAGACAATATCATACAAATCTTGAACTAACCAAGCCTTGTGCTGGATTCCTTATGCATGTTGTTTCTTTGCATACGTAATTCACACTAACCATGGCAAAAAAGAGCCTTATAAGCTGATGGCATCACAATCACTTCCTTTCCTAGCTCCTTGGTCATGGGATTCTACCTGCCATATTTCAAAATAAAGTTCATTTTATCTATTATTCCAGCTGCTAAATGTCCAGTCAAGGTCCAGTGAGGTTTATGCCTTTCAGACAATCCCTGACCACTTGGTGAATTGATTTACTGTCATTAGACAAGCACCAGCTGTCAGTAGATGTATACAAATACACACAAATACATTGTGGATAGATCTTGGCAATACATTCCCCCTGCTCCTTCCTCCCCTGTTTACTAAGGGGATTCTTAGATTTCCTGCTTGGTATAATTTTGGTTCCCACATGTTGTGTTGCCTGTGGAAAGAATATTACATTGCCCATGTTTCAGCTCAGGCTGCATGCATTTAGCATTCAGATGGAAAGATATACCTGTGTTTGAGTATTTGGAAATGGAGATAAATGTAGGGCAGGGAGAGAGGAAATAATTTCTTATTTTGTTTTATGATGTTGTTGTAAATATCTTTGGCTAGCTGTAAGTTACATAAGAATTTAGGGACTTTTTACTGGGATAAAAGGATTTGGGCCTGCTTACCTATAACAACTTAAAGCCTTCCTCGAGTTGAGCTAGGGACTATGTGGACATTTTTCTACTTTTTTTTTTTTTTAATTCTGAGAAGCTTTACAGTACCGCAGTGACTTACCAGTCTACCCACAGCTGTGCTATTTCCTCGTGGTCTCTCATTCAAGTGTCAGCAGGTCCCACCATGCCCATCAGCCAAGACCCACTAAGGGCTGCCACCGACTGAGATTGTTTACCTAAAGATATCTAACAATAGATACACATTACATGAATTTGCAGAAAGGAGTCTTCAGCCATCATCCTTAAAAGTGTCTTTTTAAATTGCAAACTCTAAAATATTTTGAAAATGTCACAGATAGAGGGATCTGGACACAGATAATGCAAGGTTCTGGATTTAATGTTCTCAAGTGGTCTTTTTTAGGGTAGTAGTGGCATTGACAGCAAGACATCTTCTGAGAATCATGCATGGGTCTCCCCTCCTCCCTCCACCCCCCCCCCCCCCATACATACACACAATAAGGAGTTTCTTTCTTAGGGGGAAGAACAGGGCCAGAGCTAATTTATAAAAGGGGAGCAGTGAATTTGGGAATGCATAAAACCAGGACTGTGACTGTTGGCGCGCTCTCTCTCTCTGTGTCCCCCCTTCCCCTTTCTTTCTGGTAAGTTGCATCTCTGAATCTGGCTGCAAAATCCTGACTGGACTGCATTACTGTTCCCAGCCTGCCCACCCCTAGCCCCGACAGTCTTGCAATAAACTGATTTTGTGATGAGGTTGCATGGTGAAAGCTCTTGCATTCTTTCTGCAGAATTGATATGGCACATGATGCCTAAACATTTCAATGGACTTTACATCCTTCCCACCACCTTACAAGCCAGCTAATTCATAGATGTTCCTCTTTTCAGAGTGGGAGGGGGGACTCCTTGAAAGCCGGGCCCACCAGACGCAGAGAGTTCTTTTCGAGTAAATGTACGTAGGCGTATCCAAGCTTTGCCTCTGGCTGCAAATCGAAGGCACAGCGGACGCGGCGGGATTTTAACGCGGGTCGTTTTCTCACTGCCTATGCGTGTTGACTCCTGAACTAACTTCCTTGTCCTTGGTGGCTTTTAGTGTTGCAAACCGGGCATCACGCAGTGAGGGAAGGTTAATGCGTGGGAATTACCCCTTTCAAAGCCAAGAACTGCGAGGAAAGCGCGCGCCCGGGCGGGGGAATCTCCCATCTCGATTTCAGGCTATGGGAACAATGGACAATACAGCGCCAGCAGCCACCCTAGGAAATGCCAAACGACTTTCTCTTTTACGCTACACATTAACTCCGGCCCACGCTTGGCTGTAATGACAAGCCGGCCCCTTCTGCCACAATTAGTATGCTTGCCCGGAGGCGAGAATAGGAGCCGCAGCGCGCTTTCCTTTTTCCTGACTTTTTAAGGTCATCGGTGCTATTAGTCCTTTCAGATTCCTCGGCTCGTTAGGAAACAGCAGGAACGTGTGCGTGCTGGATTTCTTAAAGAAAAAAAAACACGTGCATTTTTTAAGGGGTTCACCAATGGAAGGTTCAAAGGAAAACTACCAGGGCTCTTGTAAAAAAAGGAAGGACAGCATCTCGTCAACTCTAGAAAGATTATTTTAAAGAGGAGGGGTCCACGATCAAGGCAACTCGAGCTGCAGGATGAAACACCCGGCTGTGAAGTGCCCTTAACGAGCGCGTTTGTGTAGGGAAAACATGGAGAGCGAAAGGCTGCCTTTTGTTCTTCCTTTAATTGGACCATTTGTTGAATAATCGCTGGGCTGCTCTGCTTGAGCTTTAACAGAAGGAAACTCGAGCCCCAGAAGCGCGGCTCTAGTGGCTGTGCCTTCCCCTCTCCTCCCCTCCCCGCACCTTTCCTCCTTCCTCCCGCTGAGCTGCTGTTGCTGCTTGTTTGCACTCGGCTTATCCGGAGCGGAAATTCCTTTCCGTTTTTGTGAATGACAAACTCATTAACAATTCATCAACACAACCTGTTCCAGCCGGCCGGTTTCCACGGCAACCGCCCCTTCCGCAAGCGCTGATTGGTCGAGTAAGAGAATGTATCCATTGAGACGTTCCATGTTTGTATCCATTGAGGAACTGCCTGGCGCTGAAAGAGGGGGGATAGTGTGCAGGGTTGATTAAAAGGGACATTGATCACATCAAGTGGACTTGAAAGAAAGAAAGAAAGAAAGAAAAATAGGAGGCAAAAAAATAAGAGAAAAGCAGGAGGTGGTGTTTGGGGGCGGAAAGCAGGAGGTGAGAAAAGAAGTAGGAGCCAAGGCCATGAAAAGCTGCACACGGGAGCGGCAGGCAGAGCAATAACACCAGGGGCCAGCGCCGGGTCTAGCTAGGTCGCTCTAGGTTGCATTTCCTTGTACTGTGCAGAACAGCGCTTAGGAGCATTTAATTGGAGCGCCTACTTTCCGGGAGGAAAAGAGCGATGCTGATGGACCTAAACTAAGGAGGTTCCTTGAGGGAGTCTCCGGGAACGATCAAGAGAAAGAAGTCCTCCCAGCACAAGAGCAGCACTTCGGCTTGCAGCGCACAGCCAGGCGAAGAGACGGCTCGGCTGGCTCCCTCTCCCGTAGGCTAAGCCGGACAAGGCTCCGAACGGGCTGAGTTAGGACGGACTGCCGCTCCGCACGGGGCGCGCGCCGCCACTCCATCCCGCTGGTGCTGCGGCCCTTTGGACGGGGGCGCTTTGCGGAGCTGCCCACCCAGCCTGGCCCGCCAGAGTCTTCCCTCATGCTAGATACGCTCCGCTCGCCGGTAGCCTCTCTCGCGTCGGACATGGCGATCTGCAAGACGGTGGCGTGGCTGAAGGAGCAGCTGGAGCTGGGCAACGAGCGGCTGCTGCTGATGGACTGTCGCCCGCAGGAGCTGTATGAGTCCTCGCACATCGAGTCGGCCATCAACGTGGCCCTGCCGGGGATTATGCTGCGCCGTCTGCAGAAGGGCAACCTGCCGCTGCGCGCCCTCTTCTCCCGGGGCGAGGAGGAGCGCGAAAAGTTCGCCCGCCGCTGCGGAACCGACACCGTTATCCTGTACGACGAGAGCAGCAGCGACCGGAACGAAAACACGCTGGGCGACTCCGTCCTGGGGCTGCTCCTCAAGCGCCTGAAAGATGATGGCTGTAAGGCCTTCTACCTGGAAGGTGAGGGGTTAACCAGGTCGACTCGACTTTCCCGGGATCTCCCGCGCTTTTTTTAGATTTTTTATCCCGCCTTTTTCTTTTTATAAATAACTCAAAGCGGCGAACATACCTAATACTCCTTCCTCTTCTTATTTTCTCCCCAACAACAACCCCGTGAGGTGAGTTGGGCTGAGAGAGAATAACTGGCCCCTCCTCCTCCTCCTCGCCTCCGCCACCCAGACCCGCAGCGTCTCCTCCCAGCTCTGTCCTTGTTCCTTTAGCACCAGCCCCCGGCATCTGGCCGCAAGACGCCCTTGCCCTCCGCGGCCTGGAGCGGAGCTCTGCCAGATGGCCCTGAGATTAAAGCCTCTTCTAGGCTGCAGTCTGCAAACACCGCCCCCCCCCCCCCCGGTTTCAATCCTTTGAACTCGTTCCTGGGCAGGCTTCGAGGCAAGCTCCCGCCTCTGGACTACATGGATGGCCGGAACGTGCCCCTGATAGTGAAGGAGCTCTACTCCTTCTTAAGGATTCCCCTCGTAGGGAAAATCCCGACTCCAGAAAAGCGACGTAGCAGGTGGTCGCCTCTGGCGTCAAAACGCCTAGCGCCTGCCCCTTCCAGAGAGAAAGAGCCCGCTTTTGGCGGAGGGGGGAGCAGGGAGCACTCAAGCAGCGGCTTCACCTGCCTTCTCCCAGGAATAGTCCAGGCTCTGAGCAGTCGAGGTTGCCAAATCAAGCTTGCCTCCTAAATGGAATAATGTGCATTGCTTTCTAAAATTCCTCTCTTCTTAGCCATTAATACCCTTTTTCATCTAAAATATTTTTTCAAAGGATATTTTATTGCGTTTTCTTTCAAAGCCTATTTTTATTGTTTCAATAAAAGATACTGGTTATATGGTGTGTAGGCTAAGGAAATTCTTTCAAACAAAGGATGTCCTTAAGGAACAGCCAATAATTCTACTGCATCCTTGTTTGAAAAGCCAGGCAGTAACTCTGGCATCCCTAACCTGATACCATCCAGAGGTACCTTAGAGATCATGTAATCCAGTTTCCTGATCAGTGATGACCTACAGTTCTTGGTCCCTATCCTTGCTACCACTGTTCATGCTTGTTGGAGTGATGGGTGGTACGAGCTTTGTATTTGAAGGTTATCAAGATGTGGGGAGCTGAAACAGGGAAGGTATGTAGGATTTGAATTTTTAGCATCTTGCATTGCCTACTTAGCCCTGGAGGCATGTAAGAGCCCAGATAAAAACAGCTCAATGATACTCCTGTGGTGGCAAAAACAGAATTAAGCAATTGGAAATATACTACATATTCCAGGTCTGGTTTCCAAAGTCTGAGTTAATGGTTGATGTACTGCTGCTGTTGGATCAGCTGTAATGCCTGGAATCCAGTTACACAGATTTCCTTTTACTGAGGAACAATTATAGTTACGTTCATCTTGTAGTTCTGTTCTACTAAAGTCCACAGAACAGAAATGTTTCAAAGCTGTAACTAATATCTCCAGTTAACAATCCTACTTTTTATAGCTGCATCAGTCCCTTTTCAATTTTCTTTCTAGTATTTTTAAACCATAACCATTCTGGGACTTCTGGGTCTACCAGTTATAGGACATCTAAAGGGAATTCTCTCCATTCCAACCATTTCTTTTTGTTTTCTTCCCAGGGGGTTTCAGCAAGTTCCAGGCAGAGTATGCCTTGCACTGTGAAACTAATCTAGACAGTTCATGTAGCAGCAATTCTCCGCCTTTGCCAGTCTTGGGCTTGGGTGGTCTCCGAATCAGCTCTGACTCATCTTCAGATGTGGAATCTGATATTGACCGAGATCCTAACAGTGCTACCGACTCTGATGGCAGCCCTTTGTCTAACAATCAGCCTTCCTTCCCAGTGGAAATCTTGCCATACCTCTACTTGGGCTGCGCCAAGGACTCTACTAACCTGGATGTTCTAGAAGAGTTTGGCATTAAATACATATTGAATGTCACCCCCAACCTGCCTAATCTCTTTGAAAATGCTGGCGAGTTTAAGTACAAGCAGATCCCTATCTCTGATCATTGGAGCCAAAACTTATCCCAATTCTTTCCTGAAGCCATCTCCTTTATAGGTAAGGTTACAAAATGGTTCCTAATTGTCTTTTGGTAGCACTTTATTAGCAGCAAGCCTTCCAAAGGCTACTTTATATGCATTTTACACAAATCTTTCAGATTCCAATGGATGTCTCTTGTTTTATCCATTTATGCTGGCATAATTTCAATTTACAATATATAGTTGATGCTCTAGTTATTCATCTCATTCTGAAATAACACTTTGATAATTTAATCCAGGAAAATGGATTAAGAAAGAGATATTCTAGGGTGTTTTTTTTTCCTGTTATTTTTTTTCTGTTAACCATTTTAGGTTTTAATAAAAATCCTTTTTATGAAGAATGACTTCCATGGTCTGTATTTGGTTCCCGGCATTTCCTTCTTTTTGTTTTTAAAGGAGCAAAACTTTGGGGCAGAATTGTACCAGAAAACAGAAATAGTCCAGGCAGTTATACTTTTTAATCTCAGTTTGGCTTGATTGCTTAATCCCATTAGACTGTAATATCTTTTTGTCTCTGACTGCAATCCTGTGTACATTGTCTCAGAAATATGTGCCACCAAACGTTAAGGCTGCAAACTTCTGTATACTTCTGATGGAAGTAAATCTCACTGAATTCAGTATTTACTTCAGAGTAGGCATGGATAGGGCTATGTTGATTATGCTAATAGCATGCTTTTTTTAAAAATCATTTTCTGTTCATTTATTAATTACAGTTTGGATCTGCTCCCATCCTAGCTGTAGTGGCTGTATGACTCTGGCTAGGCAATCCTGGTTTAGCCAATTCCTTAAAGTATCTTCAAACAGGCCTTTTCTTGGGAATACTAGCACTTGAACATATCAGATGTGCTCACAAGTAGGGCTAGACATGAACAGTTGCTTTTTCCCTACTCCTTGTGAAACGATCCAGTTATGCTGGACTTCTTTTTTCATTTTGCCAGGGCCCTTGTGTGTCAATGAATACTGTACTGTAATCTGATGGAGCTGTAGTAGTAACAAGCAGAATATAGGTAATTTGAGCTCAGAAAGAAGAATCTGTGGGATGGGAGCTGCAAATCTCCAGGCATTATAATGCATTTCTTATGACAAAGGAATCCATTTTCTAACCATGTTGACATCCTGTTTCTCTTAATGGGCTGTCCCCTGTGACTTCTAGTCCCCCCCCCTTTTTTTTTAAACAGCTGAATACTTTCATTGTTCAGCTGCAGTGTGTTACCCTTGGAAAACCATTTAATAGACCTCTGCAACATCCCTGCCTTATAAAATGGCAAAATTATAGGGATTCTCCTCCACTTAGTAATAAACCCAAGCTAAACATATACAGTATAAGGGTTTTTTGGGGGGGGGGGGGGGCGGGGAGGGGGGGAAGAGATTCTTTCTTCATTTGTTTGTTTAAGCCGCTTGGAAAATTGCTTTATTTTCTCAGTCAAATCCTATCTGAACTCCTGTATTTGACCAAGTTTCTACAACAAATGACTTCTATAAAATACTTTGCTGTTTCCTTTCCCAATTCTATCTAGAATGTGATTTTAGAAAGAATTCCTGTAGACAGCCAATAAACATGACCAGTCAAATTACAAGAACAGCTCTTGTAATATATTTCAGATTAAGAGTTATTGGGGTTATCCCAGCATGTTGGGATATTCTTTAAATTAAACCCTGCTTCTAGAAGATGGGTATGTCAGACACGATGGGCAAAAAGAGTTCATGACTATTTTTCTATGTGCAGGACACTGGAATGCCCCTCTGTTACAAGGAAGCAGTTCAGTGTTCTCTGCACAGAGTAATATGCATTTTAGCCATGTGTGCGCATCCAGGCATTCAATCACACAACTGTAGGCTGAGTGAAACAACCCAGTAAAGATTGAACCATGTAATTTCACCATTTGCTTTTAACACTAGAGAATATTTTGTGCTTTACTGCATAGAAAGATCTATGCATGATCAGAAAGACCTGAGTTCAAGATCTGTTACTACCTTGAACTATTTGGTATGACTTTTGCCAAATCTGCTCAGAGAGTTCTTGGGAAAAGAAATCAAGCCAGTTTTTAAAAATATTATGCAAGCCTAGGCAGGAGAGGGTGCAGGAAAGTATTAAGAAATGTTACAATAGCAATTCACTGATGTCTCATCTCACATCAGGAGCTCATGTTATCTGAAACAGGAAACAAATGTATGACTTAATAGTCTCTTGTCTCTGTCCTTTTTTCCAACAGATGAAGCTCGGGGGAAAAATTGTGGGGTGCTTGTGCACTGCCTGGCAGGGATCAGTCGTTCAGTCACCGTGACAGTTGCATATCTTATGCAAAAGCTCAACTTATCCATGAATGATGCCTATGACATTGTCAAAATGAAGAAATCCAATATCTCCCCCAACTTTAATTTCATGGGACAGTTGCTGGACTTTGAGAGGACTCTGGGGCTGAACAGCCCCTGTGATAACCGCATGCCCAGTCAGCAACTATATTTTACTACTCCTTCCAATCAAAATGTCTTCCAGGTGGACTCTTTGCAATCTACGTGAGGGCCAACTGATCATCAGCTCTTCCAGCCTTGGGTATTGTGATCATTCCACGATGCTTCTCTTTTGACAGCTGCAGAGAACTGCAACTCTTTTGTGGGCCCTGTATTTTGGCAGTAGCTGCCTCTGATTGAACACAATAAAGGTTACAATATTTGAAATCTGCTGTTGCAAAGTAAGGGACCTTGCTGGGTTTTCCCAGCAGGAAAAAAACACAGTAAGATACTGCTTCAAGTTGGACTGTATGTTGTGCTTAATGCACAAGAGACACTTATGCAGTGACTTAAAATTTAGGGTTTCCAAACACAGATGGGAGAGAATGAACACTATAAGTACACATCTGTGTATGTGACACTGGGAGATATGTAATATGTGCATTTATAATATATGTTGTCTTCAGTGAAGACTTGATTTTTTTTTTTTCTTAATACTGATTTAGGGGAGCCAAAGAGAAATTTCAGTTCAATGTATTTGGGAATATCTGTCTGCAAAGAGTTTTGTAATACCCAGCTTGATCAATGTAAATCTTTTCAATCTCATGAATGACATGAAAGTTGCAAGAGATCAGCTTGAGAGATATCATCTCTTTGCATTCTCCAGTGATTATTCCTTTTGGAGCACAAATGACTCATCTGCAGCATGCTTAATTTCATTGTAGAATTAGGCAAACTTCCTTGGTTATAAATGAATATCTATGCCTTTGAGTTTGTTTATTCAGTTTTGTGAATGAATAGTCTTTTCTATAGTTATATAATTTTTATTTTGGGGGTTATACCATCAGTTTGGTCTCATGATTTTCGGGGGTAGGACCCTTACTTTTATAAAGAATCCCTGTTGCGTTCTTTAAAAAAATGGAGGAAATCATTTCTTCAAACTGAAGGATTGTGCCCTAACCCTTTTTATTGGTCCAATTCTAAATATATATACATATTTTTAAAAAGTTGATAAATGCTAAACAGTGCATTACCTCTGTGCAAACACTTCAGGGAGCTTCACCTCAAATGCAATATCTTGCATTTATTTTTGTAGAAAACTGGAAGTGTGTGTGAACATTGTGTACCTGTATAAATGCAAGAAGATCTTGCACATGATTGTCAGTAAGGGAGAGTCTCAAATTTGCTAGTGTAAAGTTGGGATGTTATTCTCAGTATGTAAGAACTTAAATTATTAATAAATGACTATTTTTGGTTATGGAAAAACTGGGTTTTATGTATTATGTAAGGATGTTCATAAGTGAGACCAAGAGCCAAGATTATCTTGTAATCTACAAAAAGAGGAATGAAAGTTTGCACGTATTTTGGTCTTAAAAATACCTTCAGCCCAAACCAGAGAATAACATCTGGGCACAGCTGCATTGGTGGGTTTTTTTTTTTTTTTTTACATACTTCATTGGAGATGTGGAGTAGACTTTGGGATGTCATTCTTTATTGCATTAATTTCATTGGGATGTGTGTTCAGTGCACAACCAGGTGGGAGTCTACATCATTATATTTGGGCAAGAGTGCATACTTTGAAAGACAATTCTTTTGAAAATAATGCAGTGATCCTTGTCCCTGTGATTGCTGTTCACAGCTAGTGTATTGCCTTCCCTGAAGTATGCTTTGTTAAGGCCAATTCTAACAAGATTGTTAGAAGAAAAGAATCTGAGTGTTTTAGTGACTCGAAAGCTGAACATTAAACAGCTATAATGCAACTGAAGTAAATGCAGTCCTAGGCTCCATTAACAGAAGTCTTGGGTCAAAATTAAGTCATCAATCTTTTTGTCCAGTGTTGATCAGACCACACCTAGAATATTTCATCCAATTTTAGGAAGAAGAGTGACAAACTGGAGTGTGTCCAGATGAGAGCAATGAAGATGATGGAGGGCTTGAAGAGAATCATTAAAGGTGATTGGGCATTATTAGTTTGGAAAGGAGAAGACTATGGGAACACATGACTATCATCAAGTATCTGAAAGGCTATCTACATGGGACAGAACTGTTCAAAGTTGTTCCAGAAGACAAGGCAAAAAAAAAAAAAAAAAGGTTTTCATTAACAAGGAAGTAGATTTTGGTTGGATAAAAAAAAAAAATCCTAATAGGAAGAGTTGTTCAACAATGGAGCACACAGCCTTGGGAAATCTTTCACTAGAAATGAAAACCGTTGGATGGCCATCTGTCAGAGATGCTCCAGTAGTGGATTCCTACACTAAGCAATGGGATAATTTACCATAAAGATGTACATATTTCCCTAATTTTATGGCATGTGAGAACATACACATTTTATCTGGGAGGGAAAGTTGGCTACTTTTCTCCCATTTACTTAGAGGACATTTTATTCCTCTTTATCACATCTTATTTACAAGATGTCTGCAGCATTAGCATGTTACTGAATTCTTTGTTTTTCAAATAAACTGAATACAAAGTTGGTATCGTGCATTCTCACAACATCTCTCTTAATTTTCTCTGGAAACTAGGATTCCAAATTCTGTTAACTTAGCCAATATTTTAATGTGGTCTTCCCCTGTCCATTCAGCATCTTTTCCCACCATGGTACAATTTTCTCTTTCAAATAAACTTTTTCCAGTATGTTAACATTCTTTATTAGCTAAAAAGCCTAAGCTACAGACTAGGAAGTCACTCTTTCAAATATCACATCTGGCACAAACTCTGTAGGACTAACTTAAACCAGCCGTGACACTTCATCTGATATGACCTGTCTGCCAAGTCCCTATAACATTTGTAACAACAATGTTCATGAGGCACTTTGGATATTTCAGACTGCTTAAATCCCAATGAGTTACATGATATTAAAATTACAGTTTAATGAGGCAGCTTTGGTTGCACTTGTTGATGACCTGTAGTAGAACTGAGGTGGTGGTGGTGCATCCATTCTTGTGCTCCTTGATCTCTTGGTGGTTTTCAATACTGTTGACCATGATATCCTTCTGAGCCAGCATGATGGGATGGGGACTGGGGGCACCATTTTACAGTGGTTCTCTTCCTTTCTCTGGGGTCAGCTTCGGTCAATTTTGGTAGGTGGGGAGATTGTTCCCCAGGCCCCTCCTTTGTAGGGTGCTGCAAGGTTCTATTTTCTCTTCCCCTCCTTTTCAACATCTATGTGAAACTGCTGGGTGAGGTCACCCACTGTTTGGGGTTCGGCATCATCGGTATGCTGGTGATACCCAATTATATCTTTCAACTCCAGGCTGAACAAGTGAAGTTCAAGCTGTTGGGGTTCTGTCCCAAAGGCTGGACAGCGATCTTCACCCAGGCCTTTGGTGAGTATGATTTAAGCTCCCTTTTCTTCTTCCTTTTGTTGTTGTTGTTGTTGTTGTTCCCATCTGGATTTGTTATCTCTGCCATCTTTGCTCTTTTTTGCTTTGTGTTGTTTTCTTGTTTTGAGTGTTTTTAACAATTTGTAAACCACCCAGAGTCATTGGGAGTTTGTTTTTTTTTTTTGGTCTGTGCTCAGTCATTACTGACCCTGCAGTGACTGCCTGGATGAATCCTTGCAGTTTTCAAGGCAATTTTTTTTTTTTTTTCGGAAGTGGTTTGCCAGAGCCTCCTTCCTAGAGCAGAGCCCAGCTGGCGAGTGCAGGAGGTGGGATTTCCGTTGCTTCGCGCCCTTTTCGGGCGAGCGCGGTTTCGCGCTTACCAGCAACTGGTCCCGTCTCTCTGTGCAAGGCGCTGCCAGCATTTTTCCTCCCACCGGAGTGAGAGTACCCATTTATCTACTCACGTGAGTTTTCGACCTGTTGGGTTGACAGGAGCTGGGGAGGAAACAGGAGCTCACCCTGTTAACGCGAAGGCTGGACTCGAACCGCCGAAGCGTCAGCCATTTCTGGCCGGCAACTTTCAGCGTCATTAAGCCACTGCGCCACCTCGTCCCTGTCATTGGGAGTTGGGTGGCACATAAATTTAATAAATTATTATTACATTATTATTACAGTTAATTTCCTGGAAGTTGATGGATCTTTGACTGGATCCAGCAAAGCTCTTATTTTCCATGGGACACAAATTTCATTTTACATACATTTGTTCAGTATGTTACATGGTGCATTTAGGTACCATTTAGATCAAATGGCAAGTTGATGACATAGCATAAATTGGATGGCAAAAATTAAAACACAGAGCAAGAAAGCAGATAGCGTGTAACCAATGTGTCAACAGCATGGTTCTTCATCTAAAATTGCTTCCCTTTCTAGTGATAGAAGTCAACCAAAACTAAAGCCACAAGAACGTTTTGCATCAGAACTTCCTGTTTATTTCAGCCCCACATTGTGCTGAACAAAAAATGATTGTTTTAGATACTTGAAACTGAATTGAAAAAGCATCCAAAGCATCAGTAGTGGTGGTATGGGTGGGTTAGTTTCACAGAAGCAGAGCTTAGATTGAGTGCATCTATATACAGTAGAAGCAAAGTGAGTTGCAGAATAACCTGCTTTGATTTGGACACAAAGATTTTTCAATTTCTCCCCATGTTCCTGTACAGAACCAGGCAACAAGAATGCTCATCTGCTCTTAACCTTCCTGTTCTTCCTTTTCTTTCCACAAATGTGGAATAACAAAATGCCTTTGGACCTGTAACTCTAGAAGCCATCATTCTGGAAGCACCCTGATTGTAACCTAGGACTGAGGGTTTCCTTTGCCTTCTCTGTCCTGTGTCATTCAAAGCAGAAAAAATGTAAGCTGCTCCAGCAATTTCCTGTCCAGCTGCAGCTCACTCTTTTTTCTTCTTCTTCTTCTTCTTTTAATATGCTCTGCGGATAAATTTAGCACTGTTTCCTCACCGTGGATTATTAATCTGCTTTCCTCATTTGAGTCCATGGAGCTCAGCTCCTACTGTTCTGCCGAAACCAACAGATGGCCTCCCTGCTACTTCCTCTCGTTTTGCTGTGGTTTTGCTGTCAGGCCACTTCTGAAATTAATAACGTTCCCTGGCTGACTGCCACAGGCCATTACTGGAAAAAGGAAGTAACACATCTGAATAGCAGGAAGCCAGGCAGGGTCACAGTGTGAACTAAACCAGCTGAGCATAATTTGAGTCTCTTCCATTCAGCTGCCCTTCTTTTTTCTCCCTCTCCCTTTTTTTTAAGGATAGCGTATTGCAACACATCCCTCACATTTCATAATCAATGCATCTCAATGAAAGCTTTCTACTCAACTGACTTCAAAGGTCTGTGCAGGTTCACAGAACCCATTCTGGAGTGGTAGAGAAGCTCCAAGGGAGCTGGTGGGAAGTAGTGGTCGCTGAGTTTCAGAACATTTCTAATAAAGAATGATGTCCTACATTATTTGCTTTTATTTAAGGATTTGTTTACATGTGGAGATGACCAAACTATGGTTTTATCAGGCACAGACAAGGACTGAACCAACAAGGATGAGAATAGGAGTGGGGAGGGTCAGGTTTAAATTTTTACCCAACCTGAGCCATGAAGTTCAGTAACTATCCATTTGCTGTTTCACCTACCTTACAAGATTGATATGAGGATAAAATGGAAGAAGATAAAAACAGGCATACTGCCCGGAATACTTTGAGGAAAATGTATAAAAATAATGAAATATACAGTGGTACCTCAGGTTACGAATGCCCCTCCTTATGAATTTTTCGAGATACGACCAGCTACAGCCCCAAAAATTTACCTCGACATGCGAACTCCGCCTCGAGCTATGAACCGGATCCGCGGCCATTTGCCCTGCTGCCACGCGGTCGCGGCTTCCTGTGGGTGAGATTGCGGTAGCAAGGAGACATTCGGTGAGGCTTGTGGTGTGTTTTGTGGCGTTTGGAAGGTTTTTGGTGTGCTTGTCAGCATGGCTCCAAAGAAAATGCAGAGCAGGCTTGGCAAGAATAAGTCTTTGAAGAAAAAAGTATGTATTTACATTGAACCTTATGGGGAAATTTGCCTCGTGGTGCAACCAAATTCGGAGGGCGGATTAGCCGTATTTACATTGAACCTTATGGGGAAATTTGCCTCACGGTGCGACCAAATTCGGAGGGCGGATTAGCCGTATTTACATTGAACCTTATGGGGAAATTTGCCTCGTGGTGCGACCAAATTCGGAGGGCGGAACGGATTAACCGTATTTACATTGAACCTTATGAGAAAATTTACCTCGAGTTGCGACCAACTCGAGTTGCGATCAGAGTCACGGAACAGATTAATTTCGTAACTCGAGGTATCACTGTATAGTAATGAGAACCCTGACTTGCAAAGTAATTTCTACATTCAGTTGGGTCAGAACTTACAATCTATAGCATCTTGAATAAGCACCTTATTCCTTTGATGTAGGCAAAGCCCATAGCTCTTCACTTTACAGTGGATTTGCAGTTGATAGGAGCAAAATCAAAAATAGAAAAATGTGTTGTAGGAGTGGGGGTCTTTTTGATCACATCATGGAAAGGTTATCCTGGTGCTTTTATGTCAATTTTCTTGCTGTGCTTTGAAGCTTAGAACTCTTTGCCCCACCACCACACTGGAGAAAAGAAAAGAAAAGAAAAGAAAAGAAAAGAGAAGAGAAGAGAAGAGAAGAGAAGAGAAGAGAAGAGAAGAGAAGAGAAGAGAAGAGAGCAGGAAGGCAGGCAGGCAGGCAGGCAGGCAGGCAGGAAGGAAGGAAGGAAGGAAAGAAGGATATAGATAATTAGAAATATAAAGATATATAGGTATACATGTGCAAACATACACAAACACACACACAAACTAAAAATTGGTTTTATAACTCATTAGTTTTGAACTATGCAAATGTATGAGGTATTTTGAAATGAGAAAATAATCTCATTTTCATGAGTAAAGTTACTGCAGCTGTAATCATTCAGAGAGCCCCACCAGTTTTCTATATCTTTGGGGAAGAATCCAAATCAGTCTTGCCTTTGGACATATATATTGGTCATTTTAATTACAATGTTGCTGTACTTTGTAGTCCCGGATGCCTTTCCCACCTTCCACCCCCTTTCCCACCCTCCATTCCAAAATCCAAAGGGTCTGTATTTTTAATTGGAATCAAGCAGGTTCAGAATATCATCATAAAGTGTCTTTCTGAAATCTAATCGGTGTGCATGCCATTTTCAGAAGGAAGCTAGAAAGCAGGGGGAGGGGACAATATAACTGTTTACATTTTCTGTGTTTTTAATAAGAACAATATCAATTCTCTAGAATGAAACATTAAGTTCCTGCATTGGTCCTACATCCATATCGTATTGGGTATCATGCAAGGGCAGCAAACCGATTTATGTACTGCTGTCTCGGAAAAGTCGGTACACTGCAGTATGAATTGTTGCTCTGTCTGAAGTAGCAAAGTATCTCGCACTGACTCTATCCAAATCTCCATTTGAACCCATTATTCTGGCATAAGCCAAAATGACTCATATCATTTCATTTCCTAATGTACTTAATAGAAGCCATAGGCAGGCATTGGCTTGTGCATGAATACAGCTAAACTGAGGAGGGGGACATGAATGCCATACAAGTCCTATAAGCCTGTGTACCCGGCTGCTGAAAAAGACGGTTATATGTTGAGCACGAAGCTCTACAAGGGAGCAGTAAGTATGTATTCAAAGCAGGTCTCTACGTGTTATCAGTATCAGGGTTTTCTCATGGGAAGAAAGTTCATCCTGTTAGCTTTACAAAACAAGTGTTGAGATAACAAAGTATCTTGTGATGTTATTATGATTTTGTCTACCGCCGCCTACTGAAATTGTGTATGTGTGTTAGTTATTCAGTAGGAGTGTTTTCAACTGGCACTATAAGGGAGGGTTACAATGCCCAACCTGTCCAGTGTGTGTATGTGTGTGTGTTTTTAGTCTTACAGTTAACCATGTAGGTTTATAGGTTATGTAGTCTTAACAAGTAACTAAGTAGTGAACCTCTTCTCTGAGAGTGTTTTTAGCTAGAGGCTTTGCAGTGATAAGTTTTGGAAGCTAATATGAGAAGAAGTTTTTGTTATATCCTATCTTTTGTATGCAACTTGTATTTTATGAAGTTTTTGCATTTTTATCAATAAAGACCAGTTAGCTTATATTTTCTGGCTGGAGTTTCTTTGGAGTTCAGGATATGGACATTGCTACTTGCAAGCTCTCATGCTGATGTGTATTTTTCCTGAGAGCAAGGTTTATGGGTCTTTTGCTGCACTCTGCTCAACAATCAGCTTCCCTAATTATAGACAGGACTGCAGCTTCGTCCAAAGATGAATATAGCCCTTTTCAGATCTTCACACTGACCACATTCTTTTCATGTATGTGTGCACCAGAGATAAATGTGACCCCAGTAATAATGCTCTCTCTGAACTAATACACTAGAAACAGCTCTCATATTATAGAACAGGTAGAAAACATATTCATAAGGAGGAAATCTGTGGATTCTTCCAATACTTGATTTATAAAGCAATATCCTTCATTAAGTTCCAAAAGGCAGTTTAAATTTAAGAACTGCTTGCTAGGACTTCATCTGTTAAAAAGGTATGTTTTACAGACAAGATATTTCATTCTTCAACCCTTAGCTTAGAATAATGTTTTTATCTATTTGTTATTCTATTTAATTGTTGTACGCTGCCCAGAGTTGCTTTGTGTGAGATGGGCAGCTATACAAATGTGATATATATATATATGTGTATATATATATATATATATATGTGTGTGTGTGTGTATATATATATATATATATATATATATATAAATAAATTTTTTAATATACACAATGTGTAAACTTTCTCTCAGCAGGTATATCTTCATTACCCTTTAAGAGGTGACTACTAAGTCCAAGGAAACTATCCTTTAAAAAGGAATTTCCGGACCGTGACAGCTATTAAGCAGTGGAACAGCTGGCCTCCTGAAACTGTGAGTGTTCCATCACTGAAGATTTTCAAGTAAAGGTTGGACAGCCATTTGTCCAGGATGCTATGAAGATTCCTACCCTGGGTAAGGGTTGGACTAGAAGTCTCTACAAGATCCTTTCAACACTATGATTTTATTATCTTTTCTTCTACATACACACAGAAAAGAAACCAGGCACATGTTTGTTTCTAAGGAGGTGATTGAAAGTGCAGAGACAAACAGGACTTCCCATTCAATTGTGCCATCACTTCTACAATGTGTCAACCAACTTCTTTAATCTCTATGCAGGTAAAAAGACCTCAGGACATGCAGAATTTGCTGCCTAGAGTGGAAAACAAAATGGCACTCTTTCCTATTCCATGCATAAATGTTGACTGGACTGGCAATTATCCTTTCCTTCTGTAATGACAATAGGACAGGTCCCAATTCCCTCCTCCAGCTCCTAATTGCCATCTTTAGGATGGAGCTGACCACTATGCTCAGGGATAATTTTGGACCTGAATGTGTGGGAATCTATCTTTGTACCCATCACAGCTCTTCCATGTTAAGAGAATCCTGCAGGAGGAAATTTGTACATTAAGTCTTTGTCCACAGCAGGCGCCTCTAAAGTTTCCATGTACCCAACATATGTTCCCATAATTCATAATAATGTATAACAAGAGAATGATGGGTATGTTGAGAAGGGAGAGAGAATAACCCCACCCAAGCATGAGAAGTAGAATTGCAGATCTATATTTGGGAAGGGAAATAATTCTAATCTATTTCACAACTGTGCCAGGTCCACAGGAAGACAAAGGATCCTCCAGCTGGCCAAGTTCTACTAATAAATTGCCCAACTTGTCAATTTTAAAGATCTAATGACCACACATACACAGACAAATACTATGTGGGAGGTCTGTTTATTTTCAGCTGGAGATTGGGGTGAAGACCTTCTTCATAGTGTCAGCATGAACTCTATTGAAATCTGTTAAAGACATAATCCTGTTTTCCTTTCAAATATGCCAGTGTGTTTATGTGTATTTCAGGATGGGGAAAGAATGCAATTACTGCAAAATGTTAAGAGTTCACCCCACCCTCCAACCACTTTCTTCAGTCTGTTAAGCATATGATTTGGACTGTTAATTTAACAAATGCATTTTTTTTTCCTGAAAACCTATCTGCATGCATACTGACATAAAGGAGAGTCAAACGTGTTCATTTCCCAGAATGCCATGGTCCTGGAAGACAACAAGGCTGACTCTTAAGCACAAATGAGGGCATTACAGGAAAAACATTAAGAGCCCCCTCATCCCCAAGAAGATGGCAGAATAGGTCTCTATAGGGATAACAAGGAACTTCAGGATCTTAGGAAAGAAACCTGCTTTGTGCAGGTCAGGATAGAAGTAAAAAAGAATGAGAATTTAATGAGAATTTCGGATACTTTTAGAATTACATTTGATATCATTAAAGTAATTCACCTTTTTAAGGTGTTTAAATGGGTACATTTTATTTTATTTTGCCAATTCTGTATCTCCACTTTATAAAGTAGATTTAGCTGTCAATGGTTGTGTCACCATAAGAGTGTTAGTTTGTCGTTTACAATATCTAAAGATTTGGGATAAAAGGAAAGATGATTGCCATCAAGATGGTGTTGACTCTCAGTGACCACATAGACAGATTTTCTCCAGGATGATTTGTCCCCAACCTGGTCCTTTAGGTCTTCCAGCAGTGCACCCACCACAGCTTGCTGCTGGTCAGTCTCTTCTCTTTCCTTCCATGTAGAGCTAAATAATGGAAAAAGAAACCAATTTTCCAAGGCAGAAGCCAGTGTGGTGTAAAATATTAAACTAGGACTAGGAAGACTCAAATTCAATTCTGCCTTCTATCATGGAAGCTTACTGGATGAGTTTGGGTCATTCACTATTTTCTAGCTTAATCTATTTCACAGTCACTGTGAAGAAAAATAGGAGTGTATTTCTCCTCTGAGAAGAAAGGCAGAATATAAATCTGAAGGTTTATATAAGTTGTAAGATTGCCCCTATATTTTTAAATTTTGCATGCTTAAAAGACAGATTCAGCAGACATGGCCGTTCCTGTCCTGATGGGGAAAGGGTGCACATATGCCTTCAGTGAAGTTCTTAAGAATACATAGAATCAGGATATAACAAAAATACTCAGCAAATGCTATAGGAAAGAACAACTTAGCAAGTAATATAACCATGGAAGAAAGAAGCCTGGTTTGGAATGGAGTAGCCTTCTTCAGCCTGGTGTCCTTGAAATGTGTTGCGACTGCATCTCCCAGAATTCCCAGTTAGCATTGGCCAAGACTGAAGAATTCTGGGAACTGCAATCTCAACACATGAGGAGGGCAGCCCAGATAAATCAAGGCTGATACAGAAGGAGCACTTACATTCTGATATGAAGCAAGGGCAGAAAGTGCAGTGATGCAGGAATAAGAGAAGATCAGATAGAAGTGCAAGCTGCAGTCTTCTCCAGCTGAACACCAAATATGACAAAATGATGACCATGATGGCTGGGAATTCTGGGAGATGTAATCCCAATGTGTGTGTGTATCAATTTCTGTTCTTCTGTCCGTGCAATGAAAACAGCTGTGCTTAAGAGAACTCTTACTTTTACTTGCTTAGGTATTGTGCTAAACTATTTATACACCTTATTATGACCATTAAAAAATAAAAAAATAAAACACTGGCATTCATTAAGTTAGTAATAAATATTCTTTTAAGGACTTTTTCTTATCATGCCAGCCAGATTTCCACAATTTAGTTATGGATTACCCCACAATATTCCTGCAAAACAGATTTGTTTTTATTGGAGAGCTTACTTCTATGATTAATTAGTGTACTGTGTGGTTGCTGATATAAGATTTTCAAAAACTTGAAAAATATCCAGATGGTGAATAAAATAGGAAAAACAAAAGTTCATATCCTTTTCCATTAATTTTTCCTTACCTTTATATGGAACTAAGACTTGGATTAAAAATATGAAATCCAAATATAGTAAGCATCCCCCCCCCCCTAAAAAAAGCTCTTGAAAACCAGCTGCAGAATTAAATTGTGAGACACTTTCAGAAATGATGCAAAGTTTCCTTGGAAACAACAACTGTTGTAATACAATATTTAAAAGAGCAGTTTAGAAATAGAGATTTTTAAAAATCTCTCCTCTGCCCCAATTTACCATGTGATTTTCCACCTACAGACTGGTGGGCAAGCATGTATTGTATCCTGTGCCACTACAATAAATAGGACTTCCCACCTCTAGAATATTGTCCAAAGACAGTAAATCCCATAAGTCTGGGACTAGTTACAGGAAGGATTTTTTTTTTCTCCATTGGTTTTCTGACTTTAACATCAGAATCTTTGTTACAATCATGTGTTCATGTTGCATCTTTAGGCAAATTGTAGTCATCCTCAGTTAGACTCTTGGAATATAAAGATAATGATTGCAGTAGTAATCACACACTTCACTAGGTTGGCCATATGTCCTACTTTTCAGAGTTTAAAGGCATTCTCCTTGTACTTCAAAGGCTATTATTCATTCTATATCTGATTTAAAGATACAAAATCACAAAAGGAAAGAAGCTTTGAAATGGTCCATCAAGAGTTAACTTCTGAACAGCAGAGTGAGCAACCATATAGGACACCCACCTGGTCACAGCCTTCTCAACCGTGGTAAGAGAAACTGCATTTATTTTAAACTGAATGTTATTATTTTCCAACCTGGTATCCTTCAGATGTGTTTGGACCATAGCTTCCATAACGTTTTAAAGCAATCCTATACAGTAAAATAAATAGTTCTAATATTTGCAATAAAATGATTACAGCATGTTTACTTGAAAGTAAGTTCCACTAAATTGAAGGAAGCCTATTGCCTAGTAAGTGTATAAAGGAGTGCAATCTAAAATATGAACAGTGCAATCCTATATATGTCAAGTTAAAAGTAAGTTCTATTTGGTTCATTGGGGCTTAACCTAAGGCAAATTGATGTATTTTTGTAGCCTAAAGGATTTATTGTGTCCAATGATTAAATATGGTGTTGGAAAAAGAGTAATGCATGTCAAGGGTACATATCATTTTTCTCCTTCAAATATATCATTTTGAAACTGGAATGAAGTCTGATTTTTTTTTTTTTCAGGGAAAAAACCACAGAGAAATTATGTTTGTACAAGTCTGGGGTCAATCATGGGTAAGTAGCTTATTCATCTGTGGCACACCAGATCTGCCTTGATTTCCACCACTCTGCATGTAGGCCAATATTTTATCCACCGTTATAGTTTTTAAAAACTGTTGTTGTAAATAACAGAGCCATTAAAGATACTACACCACTGAGATTCCTACTTCCTCTGGCCAAACATACCTGTGATAATGAAAAAAAACAAAAACAAAAATAAACCCAGACCAGTGAGATGTAGCTGCTGATTAGGCTCCAGAATGTGGTTTCTCTGGAATTCCTTTGTCTGTACAGATGCTGGAAGGAACCTCCAGAATAAACCATAGCTATAAATTGCGATTATTAGCCCTCCCTTAATCACATCTTAACCTGTGTTCCAGGTTCAATCATGCTAGGCCTAACTACATTATGACTTAGTGCAGGAATCCAAAAATTGTGGCCCAGGGCTGCATGTCGGCCCATTTTTTTTGCATATTTGTAGGATTTGCTGTCTTAAGGAAAATGATGCCTTATACACCTTGTGCTTTAAAACTTCTGATCTCTGTCCACTTTTGGAATGCAAAATCTGGTGTGGCCCTTGAGCTTAATGTAACATATGAAACCATTGTTGGATTCATATTAAGTTTCTCATTATTGAGGAGATAGCTCCTGATCCAATTTTGGGTCCAACCAATTCAAAAAACAAAAAACCTGAATACCATTGGAATATACATATTTAGATTATGGCATCAGTCATTTCATTGAGCTGAGTTGGAAATATTGACTTTTAAAAACTGAACTCAAAGGCAGAGCTGTATAGATGTGTGTGTGTGGTGGTGGGAGGAATATCTCAGGGTGCCCCTTTGCTTTTCAATAGTAGTTCAGCTTTCTTCAAGACTAGCAATATCAAACACATTTGACATCACACTCAGTGTTTCAGTATCCTCACCCTACATCTTCTACTATCCAGTAAACTTTTTCTTAGCTGTGGTCCATCCCTCCAATCTTTCACGCAATTCAACCTTCAGTAGAGTTGATTTTGCCTGAAGGAGAGGATTAGCAGACTCTATCCTAATTGCTGGTGGTTAAAATTGCTTTTGGCTCCAAAAGATGAGGGCACAGTATAGCCAGACAGAAAGCAGCACAAGGTTCAAAAGTCTAGCAGTATTTGGCTCCACAGGCCTATAAAACTGAACTATTGACTGAATGCAATCAGTCTACATTTTAAGAGGCTTGGCCTGGGGAAATGTGAGCTGACCCTCCTTCCTTCTTTTTGGGTATGAGAAGATTTTTTCCCCCCAATGACTTCTCATTGGCCTGTTAAAGAATGGCTCTTTAGGGTCCTCCCTTTTGTGTGAATACCAGATTTGTCATGTTCTTTCTTTCCCATAATTTAGGATGGATTCCTTTGAAAGTGATCATCGGATTCTTTTTAATTCCTTAAACAATAACTTTCTTCAATAAATTTCTTAAATAATAAAATACCACTGGTGAAATGAGAACCAATATGATTCATATTAAAAGCCACTCTTTATTTTTTAAAAAATAGATTTATTCTTACATTTTCACTTCCCAGAAGATATTCCCAGCTTTTTTTCAAAGTATATTTCTATCAGACCATACAGAGTAAACATAAAGTGGCTTATTTTCATTATGAATATGTCACCCAACTTAGTTATAGCTATAGATCATTTGGTAAGAGTTAAGTGAGCAATCATTTTCTTAGCTCCATTAAAAATCATACAAATATCAAAAGATTTTGTAAAGAATGCAAGGTTTAGAGTTTTTGTCAGCTGATAGGCACACTTTGAAATTCCTTGAAGTAATGTCTGTAATAAATCATGATTTAAATCAACTTTTGTGAAATTCCAGCCTGGGTTTTATTTCCCTACAGAGACATTCTTAAATGAACTACATGCAATTTTAAAAGAAATTGAAAAGTTAGAAAAGGTAATAACATTATCAGCAGAACTGAATCTGGATCATTCATTTTAAAACAGCATCGCTTCAAGCTTATGATATAGTTGGATAAGCTCAAGTTGTCAGATTTTTATTCCTCTTAATCATAATGATACTTCATTAAGACTTATTTCCATAGTGACATGGAGGTGTGAATCTTCCAAGTATCCAAACTTTATAAACTAAATTTAAACGTTATATATATTTGCAGAAATTTTAATTCCATTATATTTAAATTTTACATCAATTATTTTTTAATAAGAGTGTTATTCATTGTGTTGTTCTTAGTTTCTGAAAATAAACTAAATATCTGCATACCAACTTTTCATACAGTTTAAAAAAAGGTTGTTTTTGCAGATGGAGAGCTAAAAGCTAAAATTTTCATTTTATCCTTCCTCCAAGGAAGAGAAGGTACTTATTTTGTAAAAGAGAGAGTATCCTCTTGATTTATCCATTCCTTCACACTGTGCGCATAGTACTTTTAAAAAGGCAGATTGGCTACTTAAGCCTTTCATAAATAGGATGCATCCTGTATGATCAGCACTTGTAGAAAAGAGAATAACAGACTTATTTTTTCATACCTTTGTTTTTAAATTATAAATCATCTGATCAGATGATGAGTGGAGTATATTACATGTACACCAAACAGTTGCAAGAATGGGGAACAGAGAGAAGAGAATGAAGTAAAAGGAGAGATTTTTTTAAAAAACTATAGATAGGGAGATTTAACAAAGAGCTCTTATGTGACACAATTATTTTTACACTGAAAACAGGGTTAACACAGTGCCTGTTTAATCAGTAGGAATAAATATAAAATCCGATGGATTCTTGTTCAGCTGTTTCATTCAGTAAAATCTATGTATTGTCGAAGGCTTTCATGGCCGGAATACAATGGCTGGTGTGGGTCTTCTGGGCTGTGTGGCCGTGTTCTGGAAGTTTTGGTTCCTAATGTTTCGCCAGCATCTGTGACTGGCATCTTCAGGTCCTCTGAAAATGCCGGTCACAGATGCTGGTGAAACATTAGGAACCAAAACTTCCAGAACACGGCCACACAGCCCAGAAGACCCACATCAGCCATAGTAAAATCTATCTTTGTACAGTAATTCTTTTTTCAAAGATGGTTTGTAGAATTAAAGTGCTCCCCCTCTGGGATATTTCCATTTCTGATGTCAGATCTGGGGTTACTGATTGTTTAAATCTTGAGAATAGTTGATTTGTCAATGTAATGTGCAGTACAACAGTGCTCATGGAAGAAAGGCAGGGTTGCTGGTAACGTATTGTTCTTTGGCTTTCTGAGGTTGAACTCTAATCTCTACCTCTAAATTATTTTGCTACTTCTCTTATTTTTTTTTTTCCTGATCACTTGGTTCCTGACTTATTCATGTTGCTTGATATATCAGTTCTGAAAATTTAAAGCCTGAATGGTGACTTTTTTTTTTGAAATGGGAACTGCATTGATCCTTTGAAAGTCACCTGAAAGGACAGAGCTAGTGGGAGAAACTGGGGAAGCTTCTACTTGTCCTTTGTTTGGGGGGAATAATGATTAGAATCCTTTGCCTTCCTAAGATTAGCTAGTTTTTTCAAATGAAAAGATAGGCTAGGATGGATCTATTTATGAATGACTTTTCTCAAGATTTAATCTGCTGTTTCAAGGAAGCTTTGGACACTATGTATTTGCCACACCAACATCTTTTCATTTGCAAATCATCCCCAAAACAGTGTGAACCAAGCAGTTCATTTATCTCTCTATTGCCCACACCATCAGCAAGTCAAGCATGTTTTTCTCAGTAGAAGTTGCCAGATCTCAGGCAAGAGCTCAGATTTTGTAGCGGAAAATCTCTTGACTAGTGTGAGGCTACAGCATCCCTAAGACCCTAAGCTTTGAATTATAATTGGTGTCTAAAGGCCCAGTCTGTACTCTGGGAAATGGACAACTTCTAACAGCAGGTCATAGAAATGTGAGCAGGAAATGCAGGGAAAAATTGTTTGATAAAGATTTAGTGAAAAAATTGAATATCTTGGGGTTTACAGTATGTTACTGCTGGTTTGTGGTGTGTCCACATCACAGGACCATTACAGTCATTGTGTGGTAAGGCCCTATGCATAGTATTGCAATTCTCAACTGTAACTTTCCAGATGGGCTGTCCTACAATCCCCTTACTTTCCAACCAGCAGAGCTATGCTAATGGCATATGGGAATAATGGGGATTTCTGTCCAATACCTTTTGAGGGCTAGGCCAATTTGGTCTAATGGTTAAAGGAACTGGGCTAGAATCCAGGAAACTATGAGTTGTAGTCCTTCCTTAGGCACAACACAGCTGGGTTACTTTGGGCCAATCACTCTCAGCCCTAGGAAGAAGGCAATGGCAAATCACTTCTGAAATATGTTGTCAAGAGAACTACATAGACTTGTCCACATGGTCTCAAGAAGTCAAGACTGACTTGAAATCACATAACATATGTACATACTGAACTAGATATGACAAATAACTTCAAAGAGCTGTGTTAAGTCTCTGTGATCCTTAGTACACCCTTTGCACCCATTAAAATAGCATCTTTTTTTAAAAGAATCTGAAATGTTTGCCCACCACAGTGCCATCCTTATGTCCCGCATTCTTCAGAGGGGAAAGAAAATATTCAAAATTCAAAGTGTAATCTTTTTAGCTTTATGTTATGATTCTTTTTAGCCATAGTCTCCAATTTTAGGAGCCAAATGCAATGTAAAATTATTGGCTAAAATTAAAATAATTATATGTCTTGATTCAGCAAGGAAATCTATATTTTATAACACAAAGGGTTTTGGACAGGTAGCATATAAGGAGACAAGAGATGATCTTATATGTTCCATCCCCACAATTTTCTTTTTTAACTTTTGAGAAAAAAAACTTCAGTATTTTTGTGTCTTGGATTAATGAGACAGCAACTCACAGTCCCCAGATTCTTGTGCATTTGTTCAGTCTATTTTTAACTGTAATCCTAGAATCTAAATTTATTCCAAGGTGTCAGAAAACTTATTGTCTCTATTATTTCCATCTAAGGAGCTGGGGACTGTCAGAGCTGAGTCTCAGCATTTTCCCACACAATCATGAATCTCCCTACTGCTTCACCATTTTCTGATTATCACATCTGATAATGGAGATTAGTAAGAGAGCAATCCTGTGTGTTTCTAAACAGAAGAACATACAATTAAATTCAGTTAAGTAAGTGTGTGTACTATTGATTTACCAAGCTGATCTCTATGGATTCACAGACTTCCAGAACATATTTACATGGGGCACCCACATTGAAAAAAAGTTATGATGAGCAATCCTATTCTCAGTTTTTGGAGTACTTATTTTGGGGATCTTTGCCAACACGCTGTTTGCTTGCATGCTCAGTTTCCACAGTGAGGTTCACAGAGGCACTTAGCAGTTGTGTGAACAGTCACAACAATAATGCATGTAATAAATAGTTGCAGGTAAAGGCGCTTTTTTTGTAATAGCATCATCATCATGCTGTATGTTTCTGAAGAATGAGCCAGCCCTAAGTTCATCTGCTGAAGTCTGGAAATCTAGTCAACTAGATCATGAATTCTAAGCTACACTTTCAGGAAAAGAGAAAGGGAAAGAAAAATGCTTATTTACAGATAAAACCAAATATTTGGAATGTGTTTCTGTGATTTCAGAGAAGTATTTATTTATAGATGATAAAACCAACAATTTTAGATATGATGTTTATGATGAAAGATCTGCTCAAGCTAATTTCAAGACAATCAGTTCATGGTGAGTAATCATGGATTTCCGCAGTGATGCACAGAATCAAAGTTTTTGGCAGCTGACCACTAACCTGTAAGATCTTGAGGCAGCCAGATCATCCATAAATCAGTAGGTATGAATGCCCTACCAACCTCAATGGTAGGAAATGAATACTATCCTTTCTCTTTTAAACTGCTGTAATGCCCAGAATTTGTTGCTGTAGGATCAACCAGGATCTTCATTTTAATCTCTCCAAAGTAACATTTTTGGAAACGATTGCCCTAAATGTGAGCATTTTTTAAAAATGTGTTTTATAAGAAAACAACAGGAGAGGAAAAGGGATAATTTAGGAAAAAGGGCTCCTGCCAGTTAGAAAAAAAATGCAGTAGAGAACATTGCTCTTTGCAAATGCTATTTATGGCATTTGGACATGGCATGGAGTCTGTATTCTTTGCCTGGAATGCAACT
Source organism: Liasis olivaceus (assembly GCA_030867105.1). Taxonomy (NCBI): domain Eukaryota; kingdom Metazoa; phylum Chordata; class Lepidosauria; order Squamata; family Pythonidae; genus Liasis; species Liasis olivaceus. Next base: position 45,406,644 of record CM061355.1, on the reverse strand, counting down.
ATTGTTTGCATTAAAAATTGCAGAAAATGAATACTGTATTTATTGCAGATCCTTCTTTGTTTCCTTATTAGGTGAACAAACAGTTGATGGACAATTGGGGGAGGGGGGCAGGATGGAGATGGAAGAGGCAGATTTTATTGTTCCTTGGATACAAAGTTCCACCAAAGAAAAGTTTAATCTTTATTGATTCACATATAGCTGTAACACTCCCAATTAGTATTGAGGTGAAGAACAGTAAGAGCCAAATTACACTTTAATTTGGGGATCAGCAATTCGATCTAGCAATGTACCCATTTTACTTTTGGCATTTAATTCAGTACCTTGTCCTTTTCTTTTAGATTCTGATCTTTCACACTGTATGAGCTAATTGATTAAATTCTGATTTGTTTTCTAATTTTCCTGCTACAAATCATCTGAACATTTTTGATTCTGTGTATTCATATGCATGTGTGTTATATTCAGTAAAGTAATTCCCCTTTGAAGGAATGGTTGTTTGTGGTTGATGGAGAAATCCTACAAGAAGCATTATTGCCAAGGTCAAAATCTCTCAATATTTGTGAATTAGAATCCAGGCCAGGTTTAGTCATGGACCATAAGGGATGATGGGATGGGGCGGGGGGCTATAGCTCAACCAATATGGAGGTCACTAGCTGGACTAAATAAGAAGAGAAGCTCATCACTCTAACAAAACAATATTTAGCATCAACAAAACAAAAATGTACAGTGAAGTAGATAATACTACAACTATATTTTATACAGGAACAGTATGGCAAAATTTGTATGGCGGTGATCAAAAACAGCTTCAAAAGTGTACCTCAGAGTTACAAGTCTTTATTTTCTACTACTCCTTCAAATGCATAGAAAATACATTTCTAAAGTAAGATTCATGCTTTAGAGTACATTTTCCCTTTTTCTGTATGGAAGAATTATGTTGTTTATTGTGCCATTTCTGGGGTGGAAGTGCCAAGCAACCTAAAGATGAATGGGGGGATATTATTAGTTGAAAAGAACTAGTGCTCTCATTCAGAGCTACTCCTAAAAGTCTCTTCAGATCACAAGGATGATTCACAATCTTTAGGTCTTCCATTCATTATCACTGCTTTCCTGTTCAAACATATTTGGAAGAGCCTTTTTCTCTTCTATTTTTGTGTACTTTCCTTTCTGGTGCCAAAGTATTTCAGTACATTTGCACAAGCGATTAAGTAAAGAAGCTCCTAGAACAGAATTAATGAGGTTGGTAGATTTTTTAAAAAAAAAAAAAACACCAAAAAGCAACTCATGACTTCCACACAGAATTAGAAAACTGTGTCCATGGAAACAGAAGGCAATGTGGGATTTGCCTACTTTTTAATCTCTCTACCAAATACCAAGTGATCAGCACTGTAAGAATAAGTTGTTTGTAGGAAAGTCTTTGGTGAATACTGACAAATCGCCTTAGAGCCATTGGTCCACTGAGCTCACTGAGTGATCTTGGATGAGACATTAAGGCCGTGCAAAACCGCAGAGGGATACTTCACATTGGTCAAAGCACTCAGAGCCACGCGAGCCACCTTAGATTTTTTTTTTTTTAAAGGTTTATATCACAGGTTTTCATCTTCCCTACCTTGGATTATGAAGGGGCCAGACAAGGACCTCAGAGGAAGATTTAAAAGCAAGAAGACAGTTTTGGAAATACTTTATCCTAGATTAACTAATACACTCTTGTAAAGGTCAATCCTAGCAATCCTAGCAATCTTGAACTGAGCCTAGGAATGGATCAGGAGTCAGTACAATAGTTTTTAAGAATGGTGAGAAATGTTCTGGGTGGCTGAATTCACTCTGTTATTTATCTGCTACATCTGGCTATCTTCAGCGATCCAAGCAGACCGCAGCATTTTGTTACCAAAGAATGTGATCAAAACTAATAAATAAATGGAAGGGCATGTTATGGACCCCATCAGCTAAAGAATTTTGACTGGTGGGATCTAGGAGAACTGCATTTTCTGCCATTGCCCCTGCCCTGTGGAACGCATTGCCCCTTGAGGTGGGATCGGCCCCCACTCTTCTGGCCTTCTGGAAGAGTGTTAACACCTGGCTCTGTCAATTAGCATGAGGATCCAATGGGGGTTTGTAGCATTGGGGCTGGTTGGTGGCTTGAAGATGCTCTCTCTGCCTTTTAATTTGTATATTTTTGTAAAGACTTATTGTTTTTTATTGTTTTTTACTTGTAAGCCACCTAGAGTCACTTATACAGTGAGATGGGCGGCATATAAATTTAATAAAATAAAAACATTAAAAAAATTAGATTGGGGTTCAAGGCCCTATTTTGTATATAAATATCTTTATTGTGGATCACAAACTCAGTTAATCCAAAAACAAAATATAACTGGAGTTCATTCGGTCACTCTTGCTGTTTTACATTTATATGAAATCATCAGAGGGTTTGGAGTTGGCTGCCCCTAGTACTTTTTGTGGACTTTTTGCTGAAAATGGAAAAAAATGCAATGGTGATTTCTGGATTTGCTGAATGAAAAAAGAGTTGAATATGGGATAGAAGGGAACCTTGTAATGTAATTTCAAGATGGGAATAGGAATAATAAGTTTGTTTGTAACTGCTGTAAATAAGATAGGAATTAATTTAATTATTTTCTTATTTTCTTTTTCTATTACTATTGCTTTCTGAACTTTTTCTTTTATATTCTTTCTTTCTGTCTAACTTTTCTTTATATGTTTTAATGTTTATCTTTTAGTTATGTAAACATTTTAAATAATTACATATTGTTATTATGTGCTCTTTAGATTTGTCATTTTGTAGAGTTTAAACAATTTTTTTTTCATTGAAAAGATTTCATGGGAAAATTCTTCTAGCTGATGAGGTGATCCGAATTTGCCATGCCATTTTTAAATATTGTTGCTACCTCTTTTAGCCTTTCTCTTTCAAAAACAGGCAGAATTTACTTTGTAATGCATGTAGGAAGTTATGAATCAGCAAGCATGAATTCAGAATTATGTTCAAACAAAGGACTTTTTCTACCTGTGTGAATCACTGGTACTTCTCCTATCTAGCACTACCATACTGCACCTACTCATTAGGAGAGACAAATAATGAGGAAATCTATAGTTGAAACAATGCCAACTGGTCTTCATATATGTGACTCCCATGCACATCCCATTTCACTTAATGTACAGAATTTACAGGATATAAGGAGCAGAGAAAAACTGGTTACAAGTAGAAATTGGTTACAACTTACTTCCCTTGTGGCCCATCTGTTTCCATTTGTTTCCCCTCAAAAACTGTAATGACCTCACAGAAGATGGAGTTTTGGATATTCTCTGCTTTGAAAATGTGCCAGGTAAAGAATGGGATGGTTTAAATCAATCCAAAGGATGCTTGGGAAATTTGCTATAATATATGCAGAAAAAAGGATAGGAAAATACCAATAACAAATTGTTGATTTTTTTTTTTAATACTGTCACTTTTCCAATTTCCCAATATAATTCTTTTAGCCACTCCCTCTGCATGATACAACCTTAATTCCTGATAAACAGATTCCAAAGCTTTGGTATATAATTCAACATCACACTAACATCCTTAAATTTAAAGGTTTTTCCATAAATCTATTTATATATATTAAAATATAATTCCAAACAAGTATTAAATGATCACAGGACCATATCATATGGATCAATGAATCCTCCAATGTTTTACATCTCCAGCAAAGAAAATCCTGATCTTAAATGATTTGAGACCCTTCATGCTGAATTTGGTTACATTTCTGTCTTACTGAATAGTCCATAATGGATGCGTGCAGTGCTGGTAGCATTTTGGCTTCACTGTATGAATGAATCTACTTCATGAAGTAGCCAATCCACTTCATGAAACTGTTGCCAAATCAGGGTGGTTCATCTTTGTTTATGCCTTCACGGAGGAAGGATGTCACAAATTATTCCTCTCGTTTTGACACAACTGACCCATTCTGGATAACTTCACATTACCATTTCCACCTCTCTGCCCCATTTATTCCAGTTCTAGATTATTTTTTTTTTACAACATGTTTCCCTGTTTCTCATACTCCAGTTGTTCTTAAACTGTGCATATATCACCTTATTTTGTCTCCCCATTTTTCTCTTGTTTGCATTTCTTATCAAATTTATAAACCTGAGGTATTTAAATCCATTTAAAAAGTTCAGTTTCCACCCTCTCTCTCTCTTTGGTATCTCTTTCCCTAGTTCCAGTTTGAATTATTTTCTTTTCTTGGAACTTCTAGCTAAGACCCATTGCCTGTAGTTCTGTGTCCTGATTTTTCACCTGTATAGGAACTCATTGCTTTCATTTGCAGCTGACAAGCTTGGTGGAAAAGGTCACTGCAAGATGAGAATATGAATGTCATGTCATGAAATATCTTTCTAGGCCTATTGCTTTTCATTTGGGCTTTTCTGCAGGGCTTAGATATCAGAACTATGGCAGGTGCTATATAAAGCCTAACACAAATGGCTGAGCCTATATTTTCCATTTTTCCATCTTAGCTTCTGTTATACTTCATAAGGAATTCCTTTTTCCTCTTTCAGAATACATTTAAAATCAGCGGGCTGCGTACCTTGTGACTCAGTTAGCCAAGGATTGTAGCAACCAGGCGGTTGTCAATTCTTTTATTATCAGTTCTTCTTTAGCCAAGCAACCATACTGATTTTCTCTTAGGGCAGAGGCTCATTCTTCCTTTTTTCCTGCCTTGGGGGTCCAAGAGATGTGACTGTTAATATCATAGTGTTATTAGAACAGGCAGTGGAGAGTTGTTGTTAGGGTTTTTTTGGGGGGGTTCCTTTTTTGTATTTTGATGGTTGGGAGGTTTTAAATAACAAACTAGAAGTACCCATTTTGATCCTCAAAGGCATATCCCCCAAAGGCAAATAAGTCAAAATGTTTGAGTCGGGAGGATGGAACAGATTCTAGGGCTGCGTGCAAAACGCTCAGGTGTCATGATTATCATATGGACTATGGGTTTCCTTTTTGTGGTATGGTAATGGCGGTAACAAAGCCCTGCTAAGCTGCTGCTATGGCTGGTGGGCCATGTAGATCACTGCTATTAGAAGTGGCAGCGTTTAAGACTGAATGAGTTTAGAATTCAGGACATAAGTTGAAACAGTCAGCACAAGATTAGGAGCACAATATGCAGTATTTCCAAAATAAAATATTTGAGGTTATGTGCTTGAGTTGAATTGCTTTGCTGAACTATCCTCTCTCTCCCTGTCTACTGAAGAGATTATCAGAAATACAGTATTATATAAGTAAGGCTTGATATAAGGCAATTAAAAAAGCTATCCAAAGACTGAGTAAGTCCTAGGAAACATCACAGGTGATATGAATTGACCCTAGAATTGGATTTAAAATTGTGTGTGACATGGTTACTGGCCAATAGAGTTTTATTCATTTTGATTTTAGATAATGATATTTTTAAATATCACAAGATATTTGGCAAGATTCAGAATTATCAAATCCTATTTTTAGAAGATGCCATGCATTTTTCCAACATGTGAATCATGATATTCTCATTTTCTTTTACTTATTCACATATACAAATATCCCCAACAAGGAGAAAATCCTCCAAAATGATGAAACTTATTTGGAAAAAAAAGAGATCCTCTAAAAAGAAGGCAGACATACGAATATAGGTGTTTCCAGAAATTTAAGTGGATCTTTCCTATTATTGCAGGCTTCCAGGGCTAAAAGGTATCATACGGTATACACTATGGCGATAGGTATAAGCAATATTTACCAGTACTGGGGCTATCTGATCTGATTTGCAATAATCTGGAGGGCCCCTAGGTGGTAGCAGATAGATACCATAGTGGCTATCTAGTTTTTTTGCAGCTCAAATATAGAAGCTCTAGCATATGGAGCCAGGTGCCATATATAAGCAGGGCCAAGGTGGTTGTTCGCTTATTTCTTGCTTGGGGGGCAGTTTGGGGAGGGTTGTTTGCTAAACTGTGTTAAGCCTATTTTTGAGTTTATATTACAATTTCAAAATGTTCTTTGGCACAAAATTGCAAAAAACCAGGATGCCACTGATCAGGAAGTCAGATAAGAATCTTTTTATGTCTTTCAAATAGGAACTGAACATCAACAGGAAACTTTCTAGTTTCCACCCACAAATTAGTCCATTGCCACTTGGACTTAGGATGTGGAACATGCAAATTCAAATTTGTGTTTGGTTATGAAGCTCATTTTGTGGCCTTATGCAGACCACAAACTTTCAGACTAAACTCAAAATCAACTTAACAAAGATTAAAATCCCTTTGAGGATAGCTAATGGATCTTGGGCTGTGACTGGATATATTAGAAAGAATATTTGCAACCTGTAAAACTTTTAAGTCCCCATAGATTCCTTCTTAGTTTATACAATGTACAATTGTTTACTGGTTCTAAACAGTCAGAAATATACTCTGCATCCTGAAACCAGCACAAATTAACTTGATTGTACTGGCCAAAAAAGAGCAGACAGGAACTGTCAATTACCGGTGTCTTTAAAGCTCTACAGAAACATTCCTATGAAGCTTTGAGATATTCAGCTACTGAAATGTAAAAACTGTCCCCTTAGGCCTTGTCTTTTAAAGAGTTATAGTTTGGAGTATTCTCCACTTTAATTTACTTTTTTTTTTTTTCCTGGAGCTAATGAGTGAATACATTCAAAACTTAAAGGTGTACTTTCATTTTGGCCCCGTTGCAGATAATTGTTAACATGTGTCCTCATTCTTGTTATTTACCAATCTCTTTTGGTTTGGAAACATCTGGTTAATTGTGAATGGCAGGTTCCATTAAGCAATGCCTACTAGTTTGCTGTGTAGCTAATTAAATGAAGCTGATTAAGACCATATTTTCCACTTGGAAGCAAACAATGATAATTAAAACACAGACACACAGGAGAACTCATCCTTCCTCCAAGGCATGATTGCATCTCATCAAGATTATGGTTTTCAATCCAATACTTTATTTAAGAGCACTTCCACTAGAAATATGTGCTGGGATGTAAGTCCATGTATTTGTTCTTCTCTCTGGAAAGAAACATATTTATGCTTGGCAGGTAATAGAAAATAAATTCTCCTTTCTGGTTTTGCTCATGTTTTTTCAAGAATACAGTTGCTGGCAATGTGCTATCTGTCTATATACTTTTCTACCAGGTCAAAGTTGCATGCGTGTATATGTAGAGTATGTGTGCATATGTATGTGGGTGTGTATTTATCTTTCATAAGCCATGTGAAGTATAAATGTATTTGCAATGTTCAGGAACTGGTTCAGGTATGTGACCAAGGAAAGCTATAAACATTATAAAAAATGGTTATAAGAGGTCATAAAGCAACTTTTTCTACTTTTGTTTTCATATGACATCTTATACAGCAAACTCTTGCTTTTTATTCATTTTTACTTATTTTAAATGTCTTACTGATTGTGATATTGTTTTAGAGGTTGCTGGTTGTACAATGCCAGAGTCACGTTCAGTGAGATGGGCAGGTGTATAAACGTATTTAGTTATGTATTTATTTATCCAATTTATATGGCTGCACATCTCAAAGAGTGATTCTGGGCAGCTAAAAGAATTAAAATAGAATAAAGACAATAACAAACATTATAAAAGTTAAAACATAGGCAGTTGAGAAACAACAACTGAAAATACTAACAGAACCAAGGAGCAGCTCCCTGCATGCTTGAGGCCCCAGGCCCAGAACCAGGTTTTTAAGGACTTAGGAAAAGCCAGCAGGGTTGGGGCCATCCTGATCTCTAGAAGGAGAATGTTCCATAAGGCAGGCACTATGGCAGAAAAGGCACATCTTCTAAGCCCTGTCAACCGGCATTTTTGGCCAACAGGACCTGAAGCATGCCCATCTTGCTTGACTGGATCAGATGAGTAGAAACAACTGGGGAAAGTAACCCAGTCCTAATCCATGAAGGACTTTAAAGGTGACAAATTGAATTGCACCTGGAAGCATGCTGCAACCAATGCAGCTCACGGAGTAGTGGTGCTATATGCAGTGAGTAACTGTGATGGAATGGAATTATGAAGGCCAAGCTCAGGGAGATAAGCATTTTCTTAGCTCACTGGAACCACGTGGGAGGAACAAAAGGATGAGACTGGAACCTCCCTGAGGAATTCACACTGTTGTGGCTGGAGGACTTTGGGAATTGGGGTTTTAGTCTGGGAAGATTCTTGCTAGAGGTTGTAGCTAATAAATAGCTGGACTGAATTTACATGGTCTCTTGGAGTTCCTTGGGCTAGGCCTGACAGTAACTGGAGTCATTTACCGCTATTTGAAGTTTCTGAATGCTCTTCAAGGACAGCCCCACGTAAAGCACATTGCAGTAATCCATATGAGAGGGCACAAGGGTATGAGTAACAGTGAGCAGGGCATCCTGGGGCAGGAATGGGTGCAGCTGGCACACAAATCAAAGGTGTGCAAAGGCCCTCCTAGCCATGGCTGTCGCCTGCCCTTCAAGCAGGGGCCATGAGTCTAGGAGGACCCCCAGATTATGCACTGGTCTGTCTGAGGCAGTGCCACCCCATCCAAGACCAACAATAGAAGATTCCCAGCACCAGAAGGTCCAAACACCCAAAGCCACTCAAGTCTTGCTTGGGTTGAGTCAAAGTCTGTTGTGCCCCATCCAGGCCCCCACAGCTTCCAGACACTGGGACAGGATGTCCACAGAGGCAGCCTGGGTAGAGATATAAAGCTGGGTATAATCAGCATAATGGTGATACCTCACCCCAAACCATTGGATGACCTCACCCAGCAGCCTTATGTAGATGTTAAACAGGAGGGGGAAAAAAGCCAAGGCTGCAGACTGGAAGCAGCCCTGAAGGAATGAGAACCAACCCAACACCGTGTCACCAACCCCCAACTCCTGGAGCAGGTCCAGAAAGATACCATGATCCTTGAAAGCCATTGAGAGGTCAAGAAGAGCAAGGATGGACACACTTCCTCCATCCTATTCCCACCAGAGGTCATCCAAGAGTATGACCAATGCCATATCCATCCCATACCCTGGCCTGAATCCCAACTGAAAGGGGTCTATATAATCTGTTTCATCCAGAGCCTATTGAAGCTGCAGTGTGACCACCTTCTCCATAACCTTCCCTAAAAAGGGAAGGTTGGAAACTGGACAAAAGCTATCCAGACTGGTTGGGTTGAGCAATGGTCCCTTGAGCAAGGTGTACACTTCCACCTCCTTAAGAGCTGGTGGAACCATCCCCTCCCTCAAAGAAGAATTAACCACCTCCTGAACTCAATCACCTGTCCCTTCTGGGCAGCCTTCACTAGCCAGGAGGGGCATGGATCTAATATAGTGGTGGCCAAACTAACAGCTGCAAGAACCCTGTCTACTTCTTCAGGCTTCTCCCAGATAACCATATAATTTTTGCTACCATGCAAATTTACTAAATAAATAAATAGGTCATATCTTCAATTAACATTAGCACTGAACTGACCTGCAAAATGGTATTAATATTTACCCACATTTCTCTACACTAGTTGTCATTCTCAGAAATGAAGCTGAAAATATACAATTTCTAATGGTTTTAGGAAATGATTATTCTACATTAAAGAAAAAGACCGCATATTGCTGTACATAAAGAGAGTGACAGATCTAGAAGTCACCAGATTGTAGCAGGAATATTGTTGCTGTAATGGTTGTCATTCACATGTTTTCCCTAATTCTGTCTAAAAAAAAAAAAGAAAGTGTAACAGGACTACTTTTTTGCTCAAAGGAGCCTGTGGATCTGGGGAAGCAATATTGAATTTGGCTGGCAAAATGAGTCAGAATGAAACACGTCAAAATTAGCTACATAGACCCCTAGGTAACATCAGGATAGAGCACAGAATTGTGACCATGGAAACAATGATGCAGAGCTCTTTGATGTTGTATGAAGCTAGGTTTTAGCCATTCCATTCAAACTGTCTTAAGGGCTTCTGTGTGGACTTAAACCAGCCCCCCAAAGAATAGCAGTGTTAAATAGCTTAATAATGCAAACACACCCAACAAAATAAAATCAAATACCAACTTTGTCTTTCAGTATTACACACATATGGTAATATGTAACCTATGTTACTTAAGTTAAAATAGAATAGAATAAAACAAATTTAAAGAAAGAAAAAGAAAATGAAAAATCTTGAAAAGTATAGCATATACAAATGTCAAAATTTATATAGATTATTTAAAACTCCTCTTCCTTGCACATTGGATGCTGATGAATGTTGACAAAACTGCTGCAGATCAGATGTCAGTTTATCTTTCCAGTGTTATATAATTATTTGGGCTATCCCGCTATGTACAAAATTCTTGATTTCCAAGAATGTGGAAATACAGAAAGAAGATCATATGTACATTTGACAAATGATCATTGTTAAGTCATGCTGACGATCTTATTTCAGACCAAGACCATTTTATGAATAATAAAATGACCCAAACCATATGAGTAAATAGGGCTTTGCACAATTTGTATTAGAAGTGAAAAAGTTCAGTGGATGGAGGGATTCATGCCTCAACTTCAGGCATCTCCTTAAAGGAGCTATGCCTTTTCTTCAGATTCCAATGAAAAATGTATTTGATTTAAGGAACTGCTAAATAGGTGCAAAATGCATGCCCAAGTGAACTCTGAATCATCTTTCCCCCTTTGAATCAAGATAATTGTACAGCTTTATGAGTTAATATTTCAGTTTCTGGGTTTCACCTTCAACAGCAAGTAAATCTTAGACTTCTTCATTGGCAGCTATTTCTCCAGCAGAAAAAAAAAATCTCCTGATGTGTTAAAATGCACTTTAGAGCTGTGTATGCTTTAATAATGATTCAGAGGAAGTGCTTCAGACTTTGGGTGATCAGAGCATCTCTTTACCCTTTATGAAAGCAGCCCAACTTTTTCAAGCTTCTTTTCAAACCTGAAAAAACAAAAGCTGTGTTTGCTTGAGTCTCATGAATACTAAGGACCAGACTCCTTAAAGCAGCAGCATCTTTGTTTCAGGCATGAACAGAATCCTTTAAATACCTCTAATGAATAGCAAAGAAGTGGTGTGCTCACACCTGCATAACATCTGAAAGGCATTTTCTAAATGATTTTCAAAGCCTGCATAGCCCTAACATATATAACATTTGCTGAATGATTTTTTCCATAAATAATTTGTTTGTACTATATATTTGATGCCAGAATGATGTCATAAAGCCAGCACTGTCCTTTCATATTCTTGTTGTATTGCCACATAACAGGCAAAGTTTGCATTGCAACATCATGATATCCCTTTCATCACTTCCACTGCCCCTGACCCCTTATAGATGCCTATAGCTAAGAAGGTAACTTTATTCATTTCAGTTTTCTGAATCTTTTGAAAGTTCTAAAATACTATCAAACATCAAAGAAATGGCAACACCAAAGCCACAATGCACTCTCTCTTTCTCCCTCAATCTCTCTCTCTCTTCTACTAAGCCTGAATGTTTATTCATCCTTACAGAGTTGAGATAATGCTGAGTTTCTTAGTAGCTATTTACTGAAGCATAAACTCTTACCAGAAAACAAATCAGAATATTTCCACTCTCTGAATTTTTAAGAAAAATGTGAATCATAGATAACAATTATATATCCACCTCTTTTGAAGTAAGGTTACATTATTAATGGGGAAATTGATATATCAAAAGCCCATGTGAAATCGTTCAGAGTCTGAATTTATAAGTAATGATAAACGACTTACTATATCAGAAAGATAAATATATTTATTGTTACAAGTTAATTAAATAATATGAACAGCTTTCCATGAAATAATAGTTTGCAGGACTATTCGGTAGAGAAATATGCTTTGAAACAGAGGTAGCTTTTAACAGCTGGATTTCATTTTGCAAGTTTAAGTTTCATCTTCACTCAGAAAATAGCAGGTGTAGATTATGTAATAAAAACTCAGAAGTGTAGGATTCCACACTAATAGGCATCAATCAGTCAATATTTCCAATATTTATTTTTAATATGTCAAAAGTACAAAATATGAGCCATGCTCAAATGGTCTAACAGTTGTTTCTTGCAAACAAGATCTTTAAAACCAATTTTTCTCAGATATCTTTCCTATTTGCAGATCTAACTTTTCCTTAATAAAGTTGCTTAATGTGTGAATTATGTTTTCTCAACAAAATTACAGGTAGTCCTCGCTTAACCATTTGTTTAATGACAGTTCAAAGTTACGACAATCTCAGAAAAAGTGCTTTACTACCTGTACTTGCACTTACAACCATTGCAAACCATTGCATCCCCCCTGCAGTCACGTGGTCGCAATTTGCAACCTTTTTTATGATGGTTGTTAAGTGAATCACCATGGTCGTTAAGCAAATCACATGGTTGTTAAGTGAATTCTGGCAAAAAACATCAGTTTGGGGAAACTGGATTCACTTAATGACCACCTGATTTGTTTAACAACTGCTGTGATTCGCTTAACAGCTATCAGTCATACAATTGGGTCCAGTCACATGGTGACTCACTTAACAACTGCCCCACTTAAAGACCAATTTTACGGTCCCTATTGTCATTAAGCAAAGACTACCTGTATGTTCCATGCCTGCCTTAACTAATATTCTGCAGATGAACTTGACTACATTTCCCATCACCTTGGGCAGCACGGATGATGGAACTGTTAGCTAATCTATCTGGAGGGGACAAGGATGGTGCCTCAACATTGTAAGAGATTGGAAATCTTTCCTCTTTTTAAAAATTATTATTGTTGGTCACACAGACAGCCAGATGTTTAGACTTGATTTGGCATTTTTATCCGCCTATCCAGTCCTTCCCAAGGACCTGAGATAGGCAGATGTTTTTGTCTGATGCCATTAAAGGTATCATCGCAGGATTTAAGCTGTTCCAAGTAAAGCTGCCTTTTGCAATTGACTGATGGTGATTTTGTCAATGCTGATGGTCTTCAAATGGTACTGACATTTTGGGATTGCACCCAGGGCACTTATTATTATTATTATTATTATTATTATTATTATTATTATTATTATTATTTTCATATAGGATTTGTGCTTTCCCCTTGTGCAGTTATTTTACTTTCACTGTAGTTTCTTTCACTTCTTTCCTTTACTTCCATATTTACTTTTTCCCTAATATCATCTCTTGCTATCACAAAACAATGATCTGTTCCACATTCAGAACCTCTCATTACTCTTGTATCCTTCATTAATTATTTCCATCTTTCATCATAAACCACCAATTCAATCATTCTTTTCAATTAATTCCTTTTTAAGTCTTGGGTTTCCAAATGGCACAATCATTCTTCTGTACTCACTTATCTTGCTCCCATCCATCCATTCAGGTCTCTTAGTAGAATAGTTTTTCCCCCTGAGTCACATCCATCTAGAATGTTGCATATTTTTCCCTCAGACTCATTCCTAGTTCTTCCATTATCACTAGTCATGCAACTATCAACAACCTATGAATTCCTATTTTCATACGCATACTCAACACCTAGAAGATATCAGCTCATTCTTTCTGACATACATTTTAGTCATTGATTGTGAAACCTATTCCTTTAGTTCTCTGCATGTATTCATCAGCTTCATTCCACATGGATCAGATCACCTTCACTGAGATCTATTACATCTTCCCTTTTGTTTTAGTTTCATAGAGACACAACATATCCATTTCTCTTTCTTTCATTTTCATCAGCACACAACATCCATTTTTCTTTCATTCATTCATTCATTCATTCATTCATTCATTCATTCATTAATTTTTTTCATTAATTTGTGCTCTTCACCATTCAGAGTTGAAATCTTCCATATGCGATGGATGTCACCCATGGCCCATAGATATGGTCCTCCAATACCCATCATGCTTCTGAGGCTTTCACATAATGCTTTTTATTAAGATAGTGAAGTGTAAACTAAGTTGCCAGCCTTTGCCATACTCAAACCACATGCAGCTTTCCTTAAATGTGGAAAGGACCATACAAGCCATGTCGGGCACATTTTGGCCAGCATGCCACAAGTGCAACCAAAAGTCAATGTTACTCAAACAAGCTCAATTTATTCTGAGCTATCTAATCTGATGACTACTTTGCAAGCCAACCTGGAACAACATTCTTCCCAGAAGACCTGACTCCTAAAGACTTGACTTTTTCCACAGGCTCTGGACTAGAATGTTTGGGGTCCTACTAGTTAGGCAGAATGTTGTGGAATGTTGTAGAATTGTCTGTTTTTTCTTCCCTGTTATTTGCCATTGGAATTTTGTTTTAACTATTCTACTGTTTTAATCCTTGTTAGATGCCCAAGTAAAGTATACAAGTGGGCAGCTGTAAAAGTTGAAATACAATAGGAGAGAGAGAGAGAGAGAGAGAGAGAGAGATTGTCCATATCCCTCCAATTAGAAGTCTACTGTACATATAGTGCACTGACATACGCACAGGGCACACTCAGGAAATGGACAGCCTTATTAGGAAATAGAGATGTTCCATGTTTTAATCAACCTGAGATGATAAAAGAATCAAGATATTTCCATCAAACCTAAAGGTCTGTTTATGTGACATGAGTCAAATACAATGTTAGAAATAATAAGAAAAAGTCAGCAGGATAGATGTTAAAAACTTTCTCGTGAGATGGGCAGTGTCCAAATTTGAAATAAATAAAAGAAAAGAAAAGAAAAGAAAAAATACAAAAGCAACCTAAGTGGACAAGAAAGTCTCATATGACACAAGTAAGCAGAAAGGTCAATCCTGTAAAATTGCTGCTTCTAACAGATGCTCCAACTTCTGTATGTTTAGCCTCAAGGAGTGCCAAGAGATTTTTTAATTTTTTTTAAATAATTCTTCTTACTGAACTTTCCTTACAGATGTAGACTTAATACCCATGAAACCCCAAAGGACTGTGCCGATGTGATGCATGATAGCTACACAGCTGCTGTACTGAGGTCTGTGAGACAAAAGGAAGTGAGTCACTAAGTGGGTTATTCTGAGGGGGATGGAGAGCCACTTGATTCAATTCTTTGGAACCATCCAGGATGTGAAAATCTGACTCCCCATAGCCTGGTAATAAATGGAATACATAAAGATTACACATTCAGAGAGAGGTAATATACAAATCTGAAAATGTTTAGGCTATTGGAACTAGCAATGTTTTGCATTTCCCAATCATGGCATGCTGCTTAATTCATGTGTGGAAAGTAAGCAGCTTAAGCTCATATACTGAAACTTCAGCTCAGGTTCCTTTGACATAAAGAAAGGAAATAGGAAAAAATTTAACTATTCAAAATCCTGGACAAATGAGCTGCTGCTTCTCTGTAGACAGAAATGCAAAAATGTAAAAAGCCAGGAAAATATATTCATTGCAGTTAGTATATGTTGCAGGGAGTGGTTGGAACAGAATAACTATAAATGGTCTTTTAGTAGCTATACTACAGAAGTTTCTGGTCTGGCAAAGATGTAATGGAAAAAGATGATTTTTATCCCACTATGAAGAGACTGTGATAAATCTCAGTCTCTTTCTTTTCCTTTCTTCTTCTTCCTCCTCCTCCTCCACCTCCACCTCCACCTCCTCCTCCTCCTCTTCCTCAGAAAAAACAAGCATCCACTTTCAGATTTAAATTAATCACAGCCCTGTGGTTTGGTTAAACTAGGTGTTTTTCTTGATCTTAGTTTGTTCTTTTTTAATGATCAGTTTCTTTGTGGACATATTCGGGAACTGTGGTTTAAAATAAGATGTAAAAGCTTCCCGTTTCCTTTTTAACAGCCCCCCAAAAGGAGTGGGGATGTTTATATCTTCATGAAACAAGAAGCCACATATTGAAAAACCATTTTACATTTGAAGGGGATTGTAGTTGACTCTTGATTTCCAACAGATCATTCATTGTTCTTGCTCAAGTCTAGTGAGCGTCTTTGACAATAACAGGACTTTAATTAAAGTAACATTCTGTAGGTTGAGCCTTTGTGGCATTCTTTCCTATGCATGCCAGGGATTCTATAAAACTGTAAGTGATAAATGAAAATACTATGTGGAGAAATAATGAAACCAATCACAAACAAATAGTCCAAACAAGAAAAACACACACACAAATAACATAATATTGAATGGTATTCTCCAGGGTTGTTACAACTGACAAGATCTTTCTTTGTTCTATTACCATCATAGAGATCCCTACATGTATGAGTAAGACAAGAAAAGGCAGCAGTGCATATATCAATGATGCAGCATTTTGACCTCAGAGGGATGGATGTAAAGCTTTCAGTCCTTTTATAATTTGGAAGAGGGAAGCTTTCTTTTATCATAGACACATCTGTTCCTCTTTCCCTATAACAGCTTCTTGATTTGTTCAATCTAATTTAAAGGGGAAGCAAATCACCCAAAATTCTACCCATCCTGATCTACCTTCTGCCAGTCCTGTTTGGGATTCTCTTACTATGTGAAGCAATTAAAACCAGAAAGGAGACTTCTTGGTGTGGTGTATTGGTTGAGAAAGAAAAGTAAGAGGAAGGAAGGTACAGAAGTACATTTTCAATGAGTGTTAAAACAAATTCCAGTATTACTTGGGATTAATGTTGTGATGCTGACTTAAGACAGAGGCAGCAGTCCTCAGTAGAATTAAATCATGACTGTGGCTGTCTATTGATAGCAGCTCTTCAGGTTCTCAAGCTCAGGTCATTCCCAGCTTTGCTACTTAGAATTCTTGATCAACAGATCCTACAGATTTAATTTAGAGATGCATAGAAAGAAGAGTATTTTCTACTGAAATAATGTTCCTCCTCTGTTTTTGTGTATCCCTGTGGATATATCTGTCTGTCACCTTCAGTGAACTGAGTTCAAAAACTCCCAGAATGGGAGGAACTCACATGTACCAGGGAATCTATTAGATAAAGGCTATAAATTTCAATTCAGAAAGAAAGTATGTAACAGTTAGTAAGCTAACTGTTGCATTCTGGTGTCATTGCAAATGGCAAGTGAGAAAACAGTCAGGAAGGCAGAGAGAGAATGGAGGATATACCTAAGTGGACAAAGATTATAGGAAGAAAGAAAATGGGAAAGCAAACAGTGAAGAAAGAAGGTGAGACTGCTTTCACCTACCTGCATAAAACACTTACCTACATACCTCACCTGATGATGTATGGATTTGAAGGATTATGCAGAAACAACAGACAGCTCAGACTGCAAAAGTGTTCTTGTCCTGGGCAAATATTACAACCATGCACAGAAAAAATTCTTCTGAAGGTCTCAATTCCATACATTCTACCTCTGATTGATACTATTTTAAAGAAATCAGTGTGATTGTTATCCAGAATGGAACCTATTATTTGCTATCTTGAATTGTCTAAAGAACAAGGATACTGTTCTTTAGACTCTCTAAAATAGTTTATGATTGTTATTTGGAATCCTTCCCTCCAGCCATTCTTAAAGTAAGAACCAAGTAGTTTCCTGGAGGCCTTTGAGGAAATTTTTGGCTGCTATGCTCAATACAAAAGAAACAATACTGCCTCTACCACTCCAAAGCTGCTGATGTCTTTTAACTTCCTTTGAATACATGCTTTTTTAAAAATTCTGAGGGTAAGGAAGCTTTAAGTTTGATGCACCTGTACAGGTGCAGGCCAGGAGAATCCTAGAGGGTTTTTGAGCACTGAATGATACAGCAGAAGACAATGTATGACGAAAGTTTACAGCTTCCATCAGGTCAGGATCTAATCAAGCTTCATGTGTTCTGTTCAGGGCTGCTGTCCAGAAGCGGACTCCCCATTTTTAGAGAGTGAGTAGGAGTAAAATTGGTGCATTTTGCCCCTTAAAATCCCCATTCTGCAAAAATAGGAAAAAAAGGGGGAGGTTGCTTCTCTTAGTCTAGAGGCTTACTTGGCTGTGTTATTCTTGCCCTATGATCTGAATTACATGGACATATGAATAGGAACTTGGAGAACAAAAGGTAAACTACTAAGATTCAGATTATAAAAGAAGTACTGAAACAAACTAATCAAAGCATCTGGTGAGTGGGAAGCCTTAAAAATGGATTGATTGATTGATTGATTGAATAAATAAATAAATAAATAACATATTTGCTTCTGATGCAATCTACAGATAATTAATATTCTGTTAATTACTTCACTTTTAACTTTCTTCTAGTCTCACTATGAGTTCTTCTCTATGCAGAAGGGTATGAAATTGCAACTGTTTGATGCATAATAAATAGAAGCACATTGCCAATCTTTCTGTCTCAGTTTAAAGGCTGGGCCAGACTGAGCTAGCAGATAAAAACCACAATCTGTGCACAGGCCCCAAGTTGAAAAAAAATGCTTTTAGTAAGAACTTCTGACTCTCAAAATTATCACAGGCTAAATAATCGATTGGGACGAGTAATGTAGCAGCCCAGAGCAAATGATCCCGAAATACCAACCAATGTAATACATTTACATTTAGCAGTAGTTATTCTGACCTAAAGACTTCTGTAGCCACATAAATATTTTAAATTGCTTAAGAAAGCTGAATATTAATTGTTTATTCAGGCATTAATGACGCGGCATCCAAGGGGAAGCATTTCTCTCCAATAGGCTTGTTTTATAACCATAAAGTTATAGGGGCATCATAGAATAAGGCAGGAAACTGCAAAGCAGTCCTGAAGATTTCAAGCCTAGCATTCATTAGACTGGCAATTACTGCCTGGGAACAATGATGCCAAGCAGAAATGGACAGGGCACATCTAACATTGCTTTGACAAAAAATGAGAGCCTTGCAGGAAAATAGATGCAAAGAGAAGTTGAACCAGATGAGATGTGGAAAATCTACTTTGTATGGTTTTTAAAATTAAGTTGTCTCAGTCACGTAGAAATCAGTGGTCTCCATAAAGCTATGAGGCATCTTTTTGCTTTAAAAGGATGTGTGCCATAATCACTAGAGGCTTCAGTAAGAATGGAAGGTCTAAGGGTTGTAGCATGCGACTCTGAAACAGAAGCGGATAACCCTGAGGCTCTAGTGCCATTAGGAATCCTTGATCTAATTTCATGCAGCTCTCAGCCCTGCACCAACCCTACCATCAGGCAAAATGAAGCAGCTGCCTCAGGCAAATTTTGAGTTTCATAAAAGGGCTGCAAATTGTTAACTATTTTCGATTGTCATTATTGTATTTATGTTGCTAGGAAAAGGAATGGGATACTCATGGGATTTTCTGAATCACGATTTGAGGTGTAGGAAGGACAGAACATTTGCTGTTCTCCCTCAGAGTGAAAAGTATTTAAGGGGTTGTTCTGTGTGTGTGTGTGTGTGTGTGTATGCATGCCTTTGAGTTAGTGTTGACTCTTGGCGACTGCCTGGACAAGTCCCTGCAGTTTTCTTGGCAAGTTTTTCCAGAAATGGTTTGCCATTGCCTCTTTCCTAAGGCTGAGAGAGAGTGACTGGCTCAAGGTCACCCAGCTGGCTTCATGCCTAAGGTGAGACCAGAACTCAGGTTTCTAGCCTGTTTCATGTCTGATTTCTCTTCCTTCTCAAGCAGTGTAAAGAAAGGGGGAGTGGGGGGAGAGAAAACAGCAATGTCAAAAAGAAGAAAAGGGGATGTCAGAAAGAAAGAATGAGTGGCTCCCCCACTTTTGATTTGTCTTTGATTTTGCTTGCTGTGTCCTACCCACCAAATGTTCCTCTCTGGCAGATTGCTCCTGAAAGCATGCAACTTTGTGCAAAAGAAACGTTGCCCAACCCTCCTCTTCATATGTTCCTCAGCAAAGCTGCAGCAGTCTGTGATAAGCTGCTCTGGGATACTCACTGGGAAAGTAAACCTGCTGGGAGCTTTTATTCAGTCCTGTTCAAGTATGTCAACTTTCCTTGCAAATGTAATTGACCTGGGTCAGTTCCAGGTCAACTGGCAGGCAATACCATTGTATAAGGATATTGTGAACAATGCACAGAGTGGAACATTAAATGTTCAGTGAACAAGGTCATTTCATTTTGACAGATTCTTTGTTGCCTTGAATAAATAAGCTTTCTCAACACCTTCCGTCTCACATAATTTATTCTGGAGTACCCTTGAATGAAAGTACATAATCCCTACGGTTGGTATATTTAGCAGTTAATGGAAATTGAGTGGAGAACATACATAACAATAGCCATTGTACACATTTGTCGGATATGACAATGATGTGTACAAATGGAAAATTATGTACACAGTGTGTCTATAATAGAAAAAGAAACCTTAATATATTAGCAAGCAGGAAATATGCACCTTGATTAGGCAACATCTGTGAAATATCCTTTTAATGACTGGAGATTTTATGTCAATTTGAAAAAAAACCTGAATATTTACTAGCCAATATGCAAACTCCCCTACTGCTCAAGGCGGAACCATCTCTGCAAAGTCTGATAAAGGTACATGGGAACTGAATTGAATGGCATTCTCCATTTAACTCACATTGTTCAAGAAGTGATAATACATTTTATAATTACTAAGCACTTAACTTCCATTAACTCTACACAAAGGTTTAGAGCAATATAGCTGTTGCTAGCATTTAAAAATGAGATAGAGAAATATACTAAAATAATATAATTAAGCCAAGGTATGAAATTTTTCTCAGCTCGGAATATGACATGGTTCACCTGAAAGTACCCAAATATTTGCTGATTCATATGCAACAACAGAGGTAGAGGGTTCCCCCATGCCCTGCCCTTAGAAAAACATGTCACTTGGGAAACCCATAAAGAATGTTCCAGACTTTTCAGACTCAGAGGTAGCAGTGAATTATCACCTGAATAAAGAGTTCTAAATTAATGCAACTATAAAAATAGGAATGTATTCCTGTAATTCAGATAGTTGGGACCAGGAACACTTCTGGTAGTGAAAGGACAATTAACTCCCCAAAGTCTAAATACAAGTAATCCTGTCTCCTTCATGAGCTGGGGACAAAATGAAGGCAACATCATGGGGACATGGCAGAAAAAAAGATGCTGCCAAGCCATGTTTGTGCCATGCTTAAAGGCAAGTGGGAACCCAGCAAGTTTCCTGAGGATATTCCGAGTCTGTAATATTTGGGCTCAATGGGAGCTAGCATGGCTTAAGAAGGCATTGGTCGATGGGTGAAGATGATATATGAGGAGTGAGTGATGGGCCTGTGCTGAGCTTGGAAAAGAATTCAATATTTTATTTTGGTCTCTGTGTGGAATTATATGGCAATATAGGCTCCCCTAACCCTTCGATGCTGTTCAGCTTGTATAGATGCATGAATAAACCTTATTTAGTCTTGTGATCCTTGTAAGGAAACAGGATAAGTGCTTGAATCCCTGAAAGATCTCATATCTCTGTAACACACAATAATATATTTTAATGGGTATGTTGGAAACCAATGCCAACTGTAAATACAGTATTAAGATGTCTCCTCATCTTCTGCCCCCTCCCTGTCTTTATTTCCTGTACTAATGGGCTTGCTCCAGTTTAACAGATTGGCCATACAGGGAACACAGTGGCTTGCATCTGAAGCAAATGGAGAAATAAGCTATCACAAAGTAAGCTACTTGTGAAGAAAAAGAAATGCACTCATAGGAGGGATCTCTGAATTGAATCTCCATGAACTGAGTGAAAAGACTTGTTGCCTAACAATGAAAGCAAGTGTTAGCCAGGCAAAAATGGCTGGCACCAGAGAGCTGGAGAAGTAAAAGTCTTCCTACAGGTGAATATATGTTCAGGATCCAGGGGATACTTGGATGACTTGCATTTTTCTCATTCAGAGCTAAGGAAGGAAAGAACTGGCACCTTAACCAAATATCCAAGTCCTGTTTCTATAACAACTAAAATATATTAATTTAAAAATCAAGCTAAATAAACAAAAAGGAGAATGGGTGAAAAGAATGGTCACCCGTTCAAAGAAGAGACCTTACATTCATATTATAATGTCTATTGGTGGTCAGCATCTGAACCCCCAGTCCCACACAACCTGTATTCTAATTTGATTGAAGAGATTTCATCTCTGACTTGATTGATCTGTTTTCTAGGTTACAGTTAGACGTGATGCAAGCATAGCCTGATAGACCACTCAAAGTTCAAAATGTGCATCCAATATTCATATATTGTCATTAATTCCACCTGAACTTTTCCTCACTTTGGAAAACTAGACATATGCCCTGTTATTTTAATTTGCTTCTGTCTTCACTGAGTAGGATAAAAAAAGCTTCATCTCACCTGGAATATTTTTGTTGTTGCTATTGTTGTACTGTTAATTTGTAGATAAGTTTTTAAATAAATGTGAACTCCTTTGAAGAGTTTCCTCTTCTCCCACTCTCCTGCTCCTCCTCCTCTTGACGAACATGGCATGGCAAAAGGACAAAAACGGAGGAAGCGAAAGGGGTAGAACAAACAGCCAGTTGCCTTATGTAACAATTTTATATCCTCAGCGGAAGAAACAGTACACACATTTTGGTTGTTTAACTTGGCAAAAAGGAATGTTACTTAGCAATTGGAAGTGTTTGGCAACAAAACAATGACATGTGAGTGATGTTGCAAGAAAGGAAGTTGTACTGAGACAAAGATTTCTTACAAAAATCAAAAGAGTCCATTATGTATTCAGATTGTTCTGGAGATAACCAAATGGCCAAATGCTAATGGGAAAATAAAAGCGTATTGGATGAGGACCATAAAAACAACAACAACAACCCTGTTTTTAGTCCCTGATCAACCATGAAATTCATAGGCTACCTTTGAGTCAGTCACAGAGCGACAAAGTCCCAGAGCTATAGTTCCTTAGGACCATAAAACACACTTTGCATACAGAAAGTCCTAGGTTCAATGCTGGCTTTTCCAATTAAAATGATCAGGTTGTAAAATTGTATGAAAAATCTCTGCCTAAACCCAGAGAGCTGCTTTCAATACTGGCCTAGAGCTGGGAAAAAAATCCAAACTACTGAAAGGCAGTTTTCTATATTAATGTAATAAAATGAAGAAAAGAAAACTCTCAAATGCCACTGGGAAATTGAGAAGAATATGCCATCTTAACTTCTGAGAGATTGAGGGAGATATGATCAGTGAGAAGACTGATTGGGCATAGTTTTTAGCACATTCAAAGATAATTTCTATTAAAATGTAGTTATTGCCTAAGCCAAGGTTGCAGAACTCTTCTTGCACAGAGGGTTATTTGTTGTTGTTCAGTCGTTAAGTTGTGTCCGACTCTTCATGACCCCATGAACCATATTGCGCCAGGCCTTCCTATCTTTCACTGCCTCCCTGAGTTTGCTCAATTTCATGCTCATTGCTTCAGTGATGCTATCTAGCCATCTCATCCTCTGCCGTCCTCTTCTCCTTTTGCCTTCCATCTTTCCCAGCATCAGGGTCTTTTCCAAAGAGTCCTCTCTTCGCATTAGGTGACCAAAGTATCTGAGCTTGAGCTTCATTATCAATCCTTCCAATGAGCAATCAGAGTTGATTTCCTTTAAGATTGACTGGTTTGACCTCCTAGCAGTCCAGGGGACTCTTAAGAGTCTTCTCCAGCACCACAGTTCAAAGGCATCAATTCTTCGGCGTTCAGCCTTCTTTATGGTCCAGCTCTCACAGCCATACATTACTACTGGAAAAACCATAGCTTTGACTATGCGGATCTTTGTCGGCAAGGTGACGTCTCTGCTTTTTAATATGCTATCTAGGTTTGCCATAGCTTTCCTCCCAAGGAGCAAGCGTCTTTTAATTTCATGGCTGCAGTCTCCGTCTGCGGTGATCTTGGAGCCCAAATAAATGAAGTCTGTTACTGCTTCCATTTCTACCCCTTCTATTTGCCAGGAATTGATGGGTCCAGATGCCATGATCTTAGTTTTTTTAATGTTGAGCTTCAAGCCAGCTTTCGCACTTTCCTCTTTCACCCTCATCAAGAGGCTCTTTAGTTCTTCTTCACTTTCTGCCATTAGGGTGGTATCGTCTGCATATCTGAGGTTATTGATGTTTCTCCCTGCAATCTTAATTCCGGCTTGTGATTCTTCCAGCCTGGCATTTCTCATGATGTACTCTGCATATAGGTTAAATAAGCAGGGTGACAGTATACAGCCTTGTCGTACTCCTTTCCCTATTTTGAACCAATCGGTTGTTCCATGACCGGTTCTAACTGTTGCTTCTTGGCCCGCATACAGATTTCTCAGGAGACAGGTAAGGTGGTCTGGTATCCCCATCTCTTTAAGAATTTGCCACAGTTTGTTGTGATCCACACAATCAAAGGCTTTTGCATAGTCAATGAAGCAGAAGTAGATGCTTTTCTGGAACTCTAGTGCTTTC
Organism: Liasis olivaceus; assembly: GCA_030867105.1. Lineage (NCBI taxonomy): Eukaryota > Metazoa > Chordata > Lepidosauria > Squamata > Pythonidae > Liasis > Liasis olivaceus. The sequence continues at coordinate 45,382,447 of CM061355.1, read as the reverse complement.
TCCGTGATCCAGCGAATGTTGGCAATTTGATCTCTAGTTCCTCTGCCTCTTCGAAACCCAGCTTGTACATCCGGTAGTTCTTGGTTCACGTACTGCTGAAGCCTAGCTTGTAGGATTTTGAGCATAACCTTGCTAGCATGTGAAATGAGTGCAATTGTGCGATAGTTTGAGCATTCTTTGGCATTGCCCTTCTTTGGAATTGGAACGTAAACTGACCTTTTCCAATCCCGTGGCCACTGCTGCGTTTTCCAAACTTGCTGGCATATTGAGTGCAGCACTTTAACAGCATCATCTTTTAGTATTTTAAATAACTCAGCTGGAATACTGTCATCTCCACTAGCTTTGTTGTTAGCAATGCTTCCTAAGGCCCACTTGACTTCACTCTCTAGGATGTCTGGCTCAGGGTCAGTGACCACACCAGTATGGACATCAGGGACATTAAGATCTTTCTTGTATAGTTCTTCTGTGTATTCTTGCCACCTCTTCTTAATCTCTTCTGCTTCTGTTAGGTCCCTGCCTTTTTTGTCCTTTATCATGCCATCTTTGCACTAAATGTTCCTTTGATTTCTCCAATTTTCTTGAAGAGATCTCTAGTCTTCCCCATTCTATTGTTTTCTTCAATTTCTTTGCATTGTTCATTTAAGAAGTCCTTCTTATCTCTCCTTGCTATTCTCTGGAAATCTGCATTCAGTTGCTTATATCTTTCCCTTTCACCCTTGCTTTTCGCATTCCTTCTTTCCACAGCTATTTGTAAAGCCTCATCAGACAGCCATTTTGCTTTCTTGCATTTCTTTTTCTTTGGGATGGTTTTAGTTGCTGCCTCTTGTACAATGTTACAGACCTCCGTCCATAGTTCTTCAGGCACTCTGTCTACCAAATCTAATCCTCTAAATCTATTCATCACCTTCACTGTGTACTCACATGGAATATGATCTAAGTCATACCTGAGTGGTCTAGTGGTTTTCCCTACATTCTTCAATTTAAGCCTAAATTTTGCAGTAAGAAGCTCATGATCTGAGCCACAGTCAGCTCCTGGTCTTGTTTTTGCCATCTGTATAGAGCTTCTCCATCTTTGGCTGCAAAGTATGTAATCAATCTGGTTTCGGTATTGACCATCTGGTGATGTCCATGTGTAGAGTCATCTCTTGTGTTGTTGGAAAAGAGTGTTTGCTATGACTAGCTTGTTCTCTTGACAGAACTCTATTAGCCTTTGCCCTGCTTCATTTTGTACTCCAAGGCCAAACTTGCCTGTTATTCCGATTACTCCTTGTGTCAGAACCTGCATCACCCATCTGTTGTTGTTTGCCATTGTATTGCAGTCATTGGGAGTTAGAGTGAATTGGTTCTGCCACTAGTAACTAAAGGGGGGGGGGGTTCTGTTAATGGTTGTAATGGGAGCTGGGAAGCAGCTTAACCATATATGGGCAATTTCGCCTGGCTTGATTGCCGGCAAGGCAGCTGGGGCCCCAAAGAGCCAGGAAGAGGCTCGGGGAGGAGGGGGGAGGAAGGAAAAAGGTCACCACCTGGTGAAGAAGACTCAAGACACCAGGCAATCAAGGGAGGGGGGGATAAATAGAGGGAAGTTTAACCAAGGCTTTAGTTTTAGCAATGTTCTGTTTACAAGCTACCTGTACCACTCAATAAAGAGTATTTTTCTGAACCAAGCCTGGTTGCATGAGAATACTTCGGAATTGGGAGTCAGACAGGGAGGACTTGACATTTTGCTAAAACTCTACCTAATTCTGGATTTCACCCGAGAGGAAACTCTACGAGGCAATTCCAGCAACTTAGCATGGCCTCTGAGGAGCTGCAGAAAAGTTCACCGGAGGCGCCAGAAGAAGCTCTACAATTGGAGGCTAATGGAGCGAGACGGAGGCTTGGAGAAGGAATGGGGACTGGCTGGGCCAGCTCCCAGCCAGCAGAAGGGGAGACGCAACAAGCCCCCCTCACAGAAGCGCTAGCGGGTGCCCGACTGAAGAACAAGGCGCGGCGGCTGGCACACCAATGGGAGCCACCGAGAGAGCTGAACATTGGGGGTGACGCCGGAGGGTTCACCCCAAAGCTACCCGCCTGGCCACGGTGGTTGAGAGCCCTGGGGTCAGCAACCGAAGGGACAACATCATGGGGCGAGGGCCGACGGGTGAGGGAGCTGGAAGACGAAGTGCGCGCCCTGAGGGAGGAATTAGGCAAGCTAAGGATTACGGCATAGCTCTCCCGGCCCTCACAGATTGCTCCGATGGAATCGCCGACCCTTCCTCCCCCTCTGCCCCCGTTCCAACCCCACCGCAGGCCGCGGCTGGGAGGCGGGACAGCAGCTAGCCGCCCCACGACTGCAGCAGGAGGAAGGGGACCTGTTTCGAAGATGGGAGCTAGTGGAGAAGTACGACGGAGACCCGGCCCAACTGCCTGCCTTCCTGAACCAGGTGAGGATCTGCATGGGCATTTGCGGCCACCTGTTTGCCAGCGATGCCTGGAGGGTGCTGTATGTCTCCCGCTTCCTGGTAGGCGTGGCAGCAGAGTGGGTGAATGACTTGAATGAAGCGGAAGCCCCAGAACTGGGGGACTTTGGCCGCTTCATCACCGCCCTTAGGGACCGGTTTGAGGACCAATGTGCCCGCTCACACGCAGCAGAAGCAATCCGGGAGCTGAGGCAGGGGCCGCGCTCGGTGACCACGTACGCCCTGGAGTTCAAGCACTTGGTGGCAAAGCTTCCCGACTGGCCGAAGCGTTCCTCGTGCGGCTGTTCCAGGAGGGGCTGGACCAACGGCTCTTCGAGAGGGCCATGGTGCGAGGGTGCCTGGAGACCTTGGCGGGATGGATCACCCACATCTCCATGTTGGAGGCACAACTGGCCAGAGTCAAACTGCGGGGCACAGAGGCGAGGGGGCGGCCCCCTAGCGCCGCACGGCAAACGGGGCAGAAACCAGCAAGGAAGGAGTTAACCCCCGTGGCAAGGCCGCAGGCCGCGGGGAAAGCCTACTTCATGTGTGGCGAGAAGGGGCACTTCGTGGCGGCCTGCCCCCAGAACCCAAGGCTGCAAACCGCAGCGAGAGGGAAAAAACCCAAAAAGCCTGCAAAGCCGATAAAAGCACCACGGAGAAGCACAGCGGCAAGAGGGGAAGAAGAGAGGCTGAGAATTGCCTGCCTCTCCGACAGCGAGGACGGAGGGGAGAGCGCCGGCGAGAGGGAGGAGAGCCCAAGGTGCGACCAGCCGATCCCGTGCAAATCGATCGAGGACATCCGGGTGAATCTGATGACGTATGAGGTAGTGATCTGTGCTCTGTGATCGACTCGTCGGGCCTGGCTCACAACATTGCTCGATTCCGGTTGCTCCCGGAGTTTGATCAGCCCCATGCTCGTCAACGGACTAAATTTAAAAGTGCACCGGCTGAAAACTCCCATAATCTTCAGGCAAGTGGATGGAACAGCGGTGGGGGGAGGTGCGGTCCGCTACTATACCGAGGCTTTTGAGTTAAAAGTTGGACCACACCGGGAGACTTTGAAATGCCTGGTCACGCCGCTGGCTAGTTACCCCCTCATTCTGGGAATGTCCTGGCTGGAACGGTGGGACCCCCGCATCAGCTGGCGGGAAAAGACTCTGACCTTCCCGGATGGCGGGCGTGGGATTGCGAAGGTGGACCCCCACCAACGAGGGGAGCTGGGGGCAGCAGCCCTGAAGGACCAGCGCCAAGGAAGGAGGCCCCACGTGGGGGGAGGGGAGGAAATCCCCTGGCAATATAGAGACTTGGCGAAAGTCTATAGCGAAAAGGAGTCTCACCAACTACCACCACATCGCCCCACAGACTGCGAGATTGAGATGGTGCCAGGAGCGAAGTACCCAACCCCAAAAATGTACTCAATGACACAAAAGGAAATGGGGGCGTTGAGGGAATTCATTGACAAAAACTTGAGCCGGGGTTTCATAGTGCCTGCCAAATCCACCCTGGCGGTGCCAGTATTGTTCAGAGAGAAGAAAGATGGGACTTTGCGCTTATGCACGGACTATAGGGGGTTAAATGCAATATGCACAGAGAACAAGTACCTTCTGCCATTAATAAAAGACTTGTTGGCTCATTTGGCAAAAGGGAAGATTTTTACCAAACTAGATTTGAGAGAGGCTTATTTCCGCGTGCGCATAAAAGCTGGGCACGAATGGCGGACTGCCTTTAGATGCCCGCTGGGACACTACATGTATCAAGTTCTCCCATTCGGATTAAAAGGCGCACCCGGGGTATTCATGCAACTGAGTAATGAGGTTTTGCACGAGTTTCTCTACCAAGGAGTGTTGGTGTACTTGGATGACATTTTAATCTATACGAAAACAATGGAGGAACACGTGAAATTAGTCAGGAAAGTGCTGGAGAAACTGCTAAATGCGCAGTTGTATGCAAAACTATCCAAATGTGAATTCCATAAGGATAGCATTGACTATCTGGGCTACAGAATATCGAATAAAGGGGTGGAGATGGATCCTAATAAGGTGCGGGATGTCCTAGCCTGGGAGGCCCCAAAAACCAGGAGACAACTGCAAAGTTTCCTTGGCTTTGCCAACTTTTACAGGCAGTTTATTCCCAATTTTGCACAAGTAGCCCTCCCTTTGACTGATCTTTTAAAAACAAAGGACAAACCCACGGCAGCAGCAAAAGCCCCAGGGGCCTCTTTAAAATGGACAAGAGAGTATCAGGAGGCTTTTGAAAGCCTCAAGCAATTATTCACGGAGGAACCCATCCTGAAGCACCCAGACCCAGCAAAGCCTTTTGTCATTCAGGCCGATGCCTCAGATGTAGCAAAGGGTGCAGTCCTCTTACAAAAAGAGGGGGACGGAGTGTTAAAACCATGTGCTTACTTATCTAGGAAGTTCACTGAAACTGAGAGGAGGTGGCTGGTATGGGAAAAGGAGGCTTTCGCAGTGAAATGGGCGTTAACGAATTGGCGACATTTGCTGGAAGGGGTGGAGGAACCTTTTGAGGTTTGGACGGACCATAAGAACTTAGAAGCATTGGCATCACCCAGAAAATTGTCTCCTAAACAAATAAGATGGGCGCAATTCTTCAGTAGATTTAATTTCACTTTAAAGTACATCCCGGGAGGGCGTAACTTCTTGGCAGATGCTCTTTCCAGGCTGCCACAGCACAATAGCCAACGGGAGAAGGTGGTGTCAGCTGTAATACCCAACAGGCAGGAGCCAGAACTGGCAGCTGCAGTCACCAGATCACTAAGTAAGGCCACCAAAACCACCCTTAAGCCAGAGTTATTAATGGACTTAAATTGTTTTCTGGAACAGGATGCATGGTTCCAGGAGAATAAGGGTGAACTGACCCAGAGGGAGGGGGCATGGTGGAAAGCAGATAGACTATACGTGCCCCAGGAGGCTCGCAAACTGGTGCTACTAAGGTGCCATGATGATAAAACAGCAGAACACTTTGGCTTTGTCAAAACTCTACATCTACTACGCAGGCAATTTTGGTGGCCTTCTCTCAGAAGAGATGTGGCGGAATATGTAAATACCTGTCCTGTATGTGCTATGGCAAAAAGGCAAGGGGGGAAACCACGTGGGTTGTTGCAATCTGTGGCATGCCCTGAAAAACCCTGGAAAGAAATAGACATGGATTTTATTGTAGGCCTGCCAGAGAGCAGGAAAATGACAGTAGTGTGGACTGTTACTGATCTCTTCTCTAAGCAAACTCACTTCATCCCGTGCAAAACCATCCCCTCAGCGCCTGAACTAGCTGCAATGTTTATCCAACACATATACATATTACACGGTTGTCCTGAAAGAGTGATCAGCGACAGGGGGGTCCAGTTCTCCTCTAAATTCTGGAAGGCATTTTTAACCCTTTTGGGGTCCAAGCAAGCAATGAGCTCTGCCTTCCATCCTCAGATGGACGGAGCGACGGAGAGGAGGAATGCGGGATTGGAACAATATTTAAGATGTTTCATAAATCATCAGCAGGACAATTGGGTGGAATTATTACCTTATGCCGAAGTGGCTTACAATAATGCTGTCCACGATAGTACTGGGCTATCGCCTTTCCAAATTGTATCGGGGCAAGACTTTGTACCTATACCCGAACTTCCTCACGCTCAGACAGGGGTTAAAACAGTGGATGAATGGGGTGACAGGATAAGGCAATTGTGGCCAGTCACTGAAAAAGCTATTGCCAAAGCTAGAGAAAGTTACAAAGCCCAGGCAGATAAGAAGAGGGCCCCACATGAACCGTGGAAAGCGGGGGACAAAGTGTGGTTGTCTACCAAGAATCTGAAGTCTTCGAGAGCATGTAGAAAGCTTGATAATAAATTCATTGGACTGTTCACAGTGGATAGAGTAATTAACCCTGTTTCTGTACGCTTGAACCTCCCCAAAACCTTCAGGAAGATTAACCCTGTCTTCCACAGTGAACTGTTGAAACCTTACAAGGAATCTGAGAAATGGAAGCCCTCAGTCACCCCGCCTGAACCTATTATGATCGAGGGGGAGCAACACTTCGAGATCAGGGAAATATTGGACTCTAGAAAATTCAAAGGGGACATTCAGTATTTGGTACATTGGAAACATTTCCCTAAATCGTTGGCTGAATGGGTCTCCAAAAGACACGTTAAAGCTTCTGACTTACTGTTGGACTTTTATAGAAATTATCCTAACAAACCCTAGTAACCTTGTGGTATTCTATGGACTGTATGGCTTTGTAATTCCAGTCCCTCTTTTTTCTTTGTTCTAGGGTTCCAGGCCATCGTGGTGAAGAGGGGTCTTCGATATAAAATTTTTTTGGGGGGGGGCGGCATGTCAGAACCTGCTTCACCCATCTGTTGTTGTTTGCCATTGTATTGCAGTCGTTGGGAGTTAGAGTGAATTGGTTCTGCCACTAGTAACTAAAAGGGGGGGGGTTTCTGTTAATGGTTGTAATGGAAGCTGGGAAGCAGCTTAACCATATATGGCCAATTTCGCCTGGCTTGATTGCCGGCAAGGCAGCTGGGCCCCAAAGAGCCAGGAAGAGGCTCGGGGAGGAGGGGGGAGGAAGGAAAAAGGTCACCACCTGGTGAAGAAGACTCAAGACACCAGGCAATCAAGGGAGGGGGGGATAAATAGAGGGAAGTTTAACCAAGGCTTTAGTTTTAGCAATGTTCTGTTTACAAGCTACCTGTACCACTCAATAAAGAGTATTTTTCTGAACCAAGCCTGGTTGCATGAGAATACTTCAGAATTGGGAGTCAGACAGGGAGGACTTGACACCTTGACTTCCTACTTTAGCATTCCAATCCCCTATGATGAAAAGGACATCTTTTTTTGGTGCTAGTTCTAGAAGGTATTGTAGGTCTTCATAGAACCAGTCAACTTCAGCTTCTTTGGCATCAGTGGTTGGGGCATAGACTTGGATTACCGTGATGTTGAATGGTTTTCCTTCAATACGCACTGAGATCATTCTGTCGTTTTGAGGTTGTACCCCATTACTGCCTTTCCCACTCTCTTATTGACTATGAGTGCAACTCCATTTCTTCTAAGGGTTTCTTGCCCACAGTAGTAGATATAATGGTCACCTGAATTAAATTCACCCATTCCCGTCCATTTCAATTCGCTGATTCCCAAGATGTCGACGTTCAATCTTGTCATCTCATGTTTGACCACATCCAGCTTGCCTTGGTTCATGGATCTTACATTCCACGTACCTATACAATATTGTTCTTTACAGCATCGGACCTTCTTTTCGCTTCCAGATACATCCACAGCTGAACGTCCTTTCGGCTTTGGCCCAGCCGCTTCACTCTTTCTGGAGCTACTTGGAATTGCCCTCCGCTCTTCCCCAGTAGCATATTGGACACCTTCCGACCTGAGGGGCTCATCTTCCGCCGTCATATCTTTTAGCCTTTTAATATTGTCCATGGGGTTTTCTTGGCAAGGATACTGGAGTGGGTTGCCATTTCCTTCTCTAGTGGACCACATTTTGTCAGAACTCTCTGTCATGACCTGTCTGTCTTGGGTGGCCCTGCACGGTATAGCTCATGGCTTCACTGAGTTACACAAGCCCCTTCACCACGACAAGGCAGTGATCCATGAAGGGGACAGAGGGTTATACTTGGCTGCATTTCTAAAAAACAAGGATGGAGCCGAAGCTAAATTTGATTCGATTCAATTTTAAACTTATTTAAACTTAAGTGATTGTAGCTTGCTGATCTTCCTCATTTGTTCATCTTTAAAATTCCATCCTCAGCATGATCCAAATGATCACAACTTAGATTGAAATCCTACACTACTTGTTTGGGTTAATCTCATTATACTTACTCCATGAAGTCTTGCCATGCTGCTTCATTGGGGCAAAGGGATGTTCCTGGGAGAGATGAACAAAGAACACTGGAGTGTATATGAAGAGTATATAATCCCAGCAGGGTCACCCAAAATACAATGGTCATCTCAATTATCCAGTTAAAGCAAGCAGGCGCTATGTCAGGTAGCAGCAATATTGGAAGATTCTAGAGGCAGATGATCACTTTGGTGACAATGGCAATTTTCATACTGTGTGGGAGGAGGCAATGGTAAACAATTGACATATTTTGCCAAGAAAACCATATAGATAGACAAGATAAAACGATTGAGAAGAGAGTGCCGGATTATGGACTCCTCAAGTTGGATGTCACTCAACATGCTACTGAGGAAGAGTTGAAGATATTTTGGGGTACAAATGGTTTTTACAACATGGCTAGATTAAAGTCTTCAGGATGTTTAGTTGCTGATTTTGTCATGCAGGAAAAGAAAATACAAAGTTGCAAAGAAAGAATTACAGTGGGAGCATGGAATGTAAGAAGCATGAGCATGGGCAAGTTCAGCATAATGAAAGATGGAATGAATCAACTACATTTTGATATTGTAGGAATCAGTGAACTGAAATAGACTGGAATTGGACACTTTCAGTCAGAAGATTATACTGTTTACTATTCAGGACATGAAAAGTAAAGAAAAAATTATGTTGCTTTCATAGTCAGAAAGGATATAACAGAGAGTACGTGGGTATAATGTGGTCAGTTTCCAAGTAATATCCATGAGATTTCCCATACAGTCCTTTAATATGATGATTATCTGAGTTTATGCTCCAACTACTGATGCAGAAGAAGAGAAGGCTGATGAATTGTGCGGTCAAGTTCAATCAGAAATCAAAAGAACATGCAAGCAAGATGTGCTCCCATGGTTGGAGAATGGAATGCCAAAGTTAGAAATAGTAAGGAGGAAATGTAGTTGGACTGGGTGTTGTTATATATTGTTTTTCAATGTTTATTTTGTATTGTGTTTTTATGTGGTATTAACTGTATTATTGATACAAGGAGGTAGAAGAGCTCAGTTGCCTGGAGCTATGGAAAATGTCATGATTTGCTCATGTGGGACCTCAGAAGGGACCTCAGAAGGAAAGCCTTTTCTTTAGCTCAGTGCCATGCTCTCCCCTCTGCAGTACTGGATGGCAAATATAAAAAAATACCATTGGCCGTGACGCTTTGTTCTTGTGACTCCAGAGAGTCACATGTCCTTCTTTGCGGTGTTTTTTACAGAGATCTCTGAAACAAACTCATCTTACCTCTGATTAGTAAATATCCTGGTCACCCAGATTCAGACTATATGCAAATGCTGTTCATAGATGAAAAGCCTATTGTCACAGCGCAGATAGCCAGGTTTTGTGATGCCGCAATGAAGATTCGCCAGACCCTGATGGGCTAATTTATGTAATGTATTTTATGTAACAGTAATTCATTTAAATGTTTATATATTAACATAGTGATAATTTTAGATACTTACTTTTTACATTTTACATTTAACATAATCTTAGTGACTATATTTTCACTTAGTATAGGCTGCACCTTAGATTGCACCATAGAGTTTAGTTAGATAGGTTTATATATGTATTTTACTTTTACTTTTACTTTTATTTTATTTTATCCTAGGTTGCTATCATTTTAAGATAGACTATGTATACTTTCACAGAGCATCATCCTTGTACTGGTCCAAGACTGCAATAAACTTTGATTGATTGATTGATTGATTGATTGACTGAAGCTAAGAAAGTCCAAAAACATAGGAAGAAATTTAGCAAAAAATTTCAGAGAGGCATTAGAAGCGACAAGAAGCAATATTATAATGACATTTATAAAGACACTGAAGATAGAAACAGACATGGAAAATCAAGGAAATTGTACAAAAGCTCTCTGAATTCAGAAGGAGATTCCAACCTTAAATTGCTAGGCTAAGGATGCCAATGGACAGATAGTGACAAATTAAAGCAGATCAAAGAAAGATACCTTGGAAAATATTCCCTATTTACAAAAACCTTTAGTACTAGAAAATGAAGTTAGATCAGCGCTCTAATCATTGCCAAGTTTGAAGGCTATGGGAATTGATAGAACATCAACAGAAGTATGCCAAGCAGCAGAAGGAGAATCTGTAAAGCTTCTAACCAAACTATGCCAGTAAAACTGGAGAATGACATGGTGGCCAACAAATTGGAAGAGCTCAGTCTACATACCAATAGAATAGAAATACCAAAGAAAGGAAACATAACAGAGCAGACAAACTATCATATGATATCCTTAATTTTGCATGATAGCAAAATAATGCTTAGGATCATCCAATACAGATTAGAGCCCTGCATTTAAAAGGAGATGCCAGATGATAAAGCTGGTTTCAAGCAAGACCAAGGATACATTATTGCCGATGCAGGCTGGATAATTGAAACACCAAACAATAGGTGTTTCATTGATTGTATTGGCCATGTCAAGCTTAGGAAAATCTCACTGTCCTCATGAACAACCTAGACAGGAAACAACAGTCTAGACAGACCATGGTAAAATAGACTGGCTCTAGGTCAGCAAAAGAATTGCTATTTCACTATGTTTTGCCAGACTGTAACTTCTTACTTATTCAACCTATATGCTGAATATATATTGAGAGAAGCTGGATTGGAAGAAGATGAGTGTAATTTTAAACTTGGAGAAAGAAACATCAATAATCAGCACTATGCTGATGGCAATGCACGGATAGCTGAAAATGCAAATGATCTGGAAGTTCTAGTACTGCAAGTCAAGAAACTTAGTGAAAAAAATGGGACTAAGACCATTTATAAGGAAGACAAATTGGTACAGCAATCACATATAGCAACCATGTACAACAGGTACAGCAACCTGCCTTAAAATGTACAATGAAATGACGGATAGTTTCTGCCTTTTAGGTCTGGCTATCAGCACTATAGGAACCAGCAGTCAGGTAATATGCTGTAGAGTAGCACTTGGCAGAGTAGCAAAGAAGTCCTTGGAAAATATATTCAGATGTTGTGATGTTTCTATATCTACCAAGATCAAAATTTTGCAGGCAATGGTTTTCCCTAAGATATTCTATGGAAATGAAAATTAGGCTTTGAAAAAGCAGAAAAGAAAGAGTATTGATGCTTTTGAACTTTGATGTGAAGAAGATTCCTGAAAATACCATGGATATACAAGAACACAACCAAATGGATTATAGAACAAATCAATCATGAGTTCTTACTTGCAGCACAAATGACCTGATTCAAAGTATCTTATTTTGGACATTATGTGAAGATCCAGCTCTCCTAAGAAGTTTATAAAGCTTGGGAGGGTGAAAGGTGGAGGAGGCGGTGGCGGTGGAGGAGAAGCAAGGTGGGTGGACTTGATTATAGCAATGATGGGTACGCTGTTGGAAGACCTGAAGGGCAAGGTTGGGGACAGATCATCCTGGAAAAGTCTGTAACAGTTGACACTGATTTGATGGCACATAATCAGGCAATCAAAAATCATTGCACTTAATAGGACTCACTTCTGAGGAGTGCAGTGTTGGTGTGTTTATTGAAACTTTTTCTCTTTTGAGATATTTCTTCCTTTCTCTCCTACATTTCAAAGCTGATATATAGCCTAGATAAGTAGGGCAGAAAAATTAAAGTTGTTACTTCCCTCCTACCTTATTTGCCTGAATTCTGTACTGGTTTAGAATATAGTGGGAAATGGTATTAGGGCAGGGATGAATAACCTTTTGATGCCTAGAGGTCATGATTAATTTCATAAAGATCCCTGAAGAAAGCAGGGGGATGGATATTGATTCAATGTGGGTGGACGTGAAATCCCCTTCATTTTAGGTGTTTAAGTATTAGGTGTTATACTTAAAAAAAAAATGTTAAGCCTATTGTAAGGCTTACACTGAAATTTTAGGGTGTTTCCTAAGAAATTAGAAAATTGTGCAGCAGTTGTAGTTACTAAGATATTTATTTATTAGATTTATATCCTACCTCATATTAGGAGGTCAAGCTGATGTACAACAGTAAACAGTAATCCAGTGAGGTAGGTTGGCTGAGAGTGAGTAATTGGTCTAAAGTCATATAATGAGTTTTTATTATTTATTTATATTTCAAATTTAGTCACCACCCATCTCAGTAGTTTCCATGGCTGAGGGTGGATTAGAACCTGGATCTCCATGCTCCTAATCCAACACCTGAACTACTACACTAGACTGGCTCTCTGGGATATCCAAGGCTAAAAGCTTTATGGCTTACTTTCAGTCTTTGGGTCTCAGGTTGTTCACCCCTGTGTTTGGGGTGGTGAAGGTAAATAGAAAGTAGCTTCAAATAGAGGGCTGTTCTGATAGAATAGACATAATTCTGTCCTAAACAAAACAGTTTGGTTTATTTTTATTTACAGGTCGCTTGCATAAGCTTTCCCCCATTCATGTATTATTCCAAACACTGATGCCAAACTGTAATGGTCTTGTTTGCTAACGGCTGTATGCCTCACATGAGGACAGCAGTATAAATAGCACTAAAAGGACTCCTGGGGTTTCTCTGTAGTATAGAGTTTAGAATTACACAACCAAAATTCTTCTCCCTTTTCAATCCAGAAAACCCCACTGAAGGGTATGCAAAATGCAGAACAGGTGTAATCAAGGTCAGGTAGCTAACATTACTCAATGCTAGACATAATCATGACAAAGAAGTAGCCTGGCAGCATTCTTTGGGTAACACCAATGCCAGGACTTGTACAACTGAGCTAAATGTGCAACTGAGCAACTCTCACACAAACCAGAGGCACTTCTTTCAAGCAATCTAAACCTTTTGTCTTCAGGATTCTTTAATGTGCCATAATATTATCATCAGCAAGCATGACCATCTCAGTGCCAACTTCTAACTGCAGATTATTGTAAATAAATTAAAAGGCTGGGTCCCAACATTTCAGTTTTGTTAACAGAGCCACATGTTATATGGTGCCACTATGGAATAACATGATTTGCAAGGAATATGAATGCTAATAAGCCCTATTTATCTTTATACCACTATATTAATAAGCATATGACTATCAAGCCAAAATGGGACAATAATAGGAGACACCAATATCATATGACTAAGTGTCCATTTTATAAAATATTGTTCAGGGTATCTAAAGCATGTGAAAAAGGATCTTTTATTTAAATTCATAATGGATATAATTAATATTACTGAAGACACTAACCACTGATTTAATAATATTGAATATTTCAACTCTATTCCAGAGTTCTTGCAAATAACTAAAATGCATTGTTATTACAGTATTTTGTAATAAACAATTCCTTTTAATTGTTTATTACAAAATACTGTAGACTTAGAATAATCTAAAGCACATTTTAGTACCAATTCTAATTCAGAAGATTTTGATGCTGTCAATGCATCTAGGCTAAATTGTGAAATCAAGAGATGTATTAATTGAATATGTTTCCATTTTGCAATTTCAGGTAATCCAAGTTCCTTTTGCCATAATTCATATAGTTTAAAAACATCTTTAGCAATAAGCTAATCTAAAGTATTTATACCCTTAATTGCCCATGATTTCAAAAAGCCCAAAAGTTTTAAAACAGTTTTCAGATCAGGGCTGTCCCAGAATGTAAGTTGGTCATATAAATATTTCCATTCTAACACCTTCTTAATGTGTCTTGCATACAATAGAGATAAGGGTAAAACAGAGATAAGCCCTTGCCATGATGTCAAAGGGGCCCCATAACTTTCTCATTGTGTCCATATTTTAAAAAAAAAAAAAAAAATATCAATGCATTCCGTGAAGAAATTGAAGTAAAAATAAAGCTGAAAATTAGAAAAGTTAAACTCCATTCATTATATGATAACCACAATCTCAATAAAGAAAATTTAGGGCTCTGTCCTTCCCATAAAAACAAGTCTTAATTTCATTTTGCTTAAAAAGAAGAAATATTTTGTGCTCCTGAAGAATGGGGTCCAACTGATGCAAAGATTACTGAAACAGGGTTTGTAACTTTAGTAGAAAGAAGATTTATTTGCAGAAAATACCTGAGATAGTTAGAAAAGTCTAGCACTTAACTAGTTACATTGTCCCAGGGATAATCAAGAAGACAGTGCTGTGGTATGTGCAGGCCTAGGGAACAAGAAGGAAGCCGTGGAGCTTGCTAAAAAGGGAACAGAGAGGGAATTCCTAACTCTTTATCTGTAGCCTTGTCCATGATCAGGAGGTTATGAAATGCTAAGAGACAGTGCATCTAAATTTTCAACAAAAACAACTTTAAAGATTTTAGCATAGGAGCATTTCTAAATAGATATATCAGTCTTGAAATAACATGTAGTTTTACAGTATTCATCCTCCCCATAAATTCAGTGGAATTTTTAATCAACTATTTATATCCATTTTGATATGTGATTTAAAAAAATGATATAGTCACACATGAAGTATGTACCCTTGGACTAATTATTCCCAAATATTTGAAAGAATCCAAGCAACAATTAAAACCCCAATTATTACACATTTCTATAGCAAATTACTCCATTTAATTCAATAATCTGATAAATTACCAAGATGTTGCAAATATCAATAAATTCTGGTATAAAAAATACTTAATTATAGGACATAATATATAATCAGAATATAATAACAGAATAATGTAAATTTGTATTCAACCAGCCACTATTATACCCCAAATTTCCACTATTTCCTAAGTTAGGCAATGGTTTGAATATCAAATTAAAAATAAGAAATAAAAGATGTACTTAATTAGGTTCATGAAACCTCTTACTAGATAATTCCATTTTAATAACCCTAGAGGGGGGAGTAGAATACTACAATCTGACCCAACTGATAAAAACTAGAACAAACCTATATATTTAAGCAAATCTTGTATTACAAATTTCTTCTGCATCGTTTCTGCTTCCAAGGAAATCACTACTTGTGATTTCAATTTCTTTGAATTTATTCAGGATATCTGTTAGTCTAATATCAGTTAATGTAATATTATCAGATGCTTGATGCCTTTATTGTTTAATATATTGTTTTATATATATAAATACAATGTATTACTAATATAATGTAAGAAGAGGAAAAAGAAAGAAAGAAATCAAAGAGAAAGCTAAAAGTGCAAGAAAGAAAAAAAAGTAAAAGAAAAATAGAAAAAAAAAAGATACAAAGAAGTAGCTTCCAATCTTCTTTTCAGCAGTTATAAGTACAATTATAAATTTACCTCTTACTCTATGGTTACAGCATAACTCTCTTCTTTCTATAATCTATCCTGTCTAATCATCATAAGTTCATTTTTTTCTGTTTCACACAAAAAGTCCATAAGGGGTTTCCAGTCAGCAATAAAAGTAGATATTTTATTTTCTCTGACCAAATAAATCTATTTAGCCTTCTTTGAACAGAAGTTTACTGAGCCAGAATTATTGCATATTTTATCTGGAGGAGACTTAATAGTAGAAATAATATTATTACACTTTAATTTTTTCCCCTTCTTCCTAGAGTTTTTCCTGCAGGTGTAGGGTCTGCTTCCCCCCCCCCCCCCCCCCCCCCAGATCAACCAAATGTTGATCCATTGGTTGTGACAGGAACTGATTGTCACCTGAGTCTCATGTCATGGGCTGAGAGACAATGACTGGCCCAAAGTCACACAGCCGGCTTTCAAGCCTAAGGCAGGACTAGAAGTCACAGTCTCCTGGTTTCTAGTCTGGAGCCTTAACCACCATAATATAATATTATTACAATAATATTACATTGTTGCTGAGAGGCTAATGATCTCCCTGGCCTTTTATCTTATTTATCTTCCTCTCAATATCTTCATTTAATATATGCAGTGAATATTCTGTTTCAAGTATACTGTGTAAAAGAAATTAAGTTCCTGTTCAACACTTTTAAAGACTTTACATAATATTCACGTGTTGAGTACTGGAACCTATCCTTTCAGGATTCAGAGAAACTGGAAGATATAAAAAGAATGAACATAAGGACTGTCACAAACTGGAGATCCAATCCTATGAGAATGATCAAGTGTATGTTTAATTTTAAGAAAAGACTGAGAGAGAATAACATGCCCCCAATGCCTGAAGGAATGTCCTACTGAACAAGGGCATGTCTGGCTCATAGTCATCCCAGAATAATGTGCCATAAAGATCTTAAGATTTACAAAGGCAGACTCCAAATGAATGTAAGGAGAATACTCCTGAAGCTATGAGCAGTCAAATTGGAACCCATCACTGCATAATCAAAGGCCTGCCCTTTTTTCTGAGTTGCCACTCCATTTTGATTTTTTTTTTACTCTCTTCTCCTCCCAAACATCCCTGCTCTAATTCCTTGATCTTGTAAATTAGGCTGCCCAGCCCACCCTGTTCCATGGACGCAGTCTTCTACTGAACAAATGTTGCTTGAACAAGGACAATGCTTTCTTCTGCTATGACATCTTTTTAGCTTTTTAAAAAAATAAGGGAATTCATTACATATTTATTATGAATACTAACTCAAAAAGCAAATAATGCAACACTTGTATTATCCATTAAAGGAGAAAATACATTTGTTTTTGGTCCAAAACTATTTAAAACTTGAAGATAAATTCTTTCCGTACAGGAAGAACTTACCCAGGCATGTGGGTGTTATTCAGTCTGCTCCTCAGCTGGTGACATCTGTGCCAGAGCTACACATGGTAATTGAAGTGAAGGGGGTGTGAAATTGTACAGAAGATGTATAGTGAAAACAGCAGAGAAGTCAGCTTTACAACTGACAGAGGAGAAAATAGAAGATAATTTTGCCAGCAGAAATTACAGTGTCCGCCTGGAACTTTCCAGACAAGCCAGTGGCAAAAACTTTTGTACAAAGCTGTACTGCTCATGGAGTCCAGATGACCTCCAACCAGAGAGATGGACATGTCATGACATTTGAATTGTTTGACCAAGGCCCCATTAATCCAGCTTCACAAGAAATGCTGCTTTTGACTTGGTGATATATTTTTCTTCTTGCCAAGATGACCACTAAATGTGTCCAAATATTTGGATGCATCTAAAAGAGTTATTTGAATCCTGACCTATATTTATCAGGAAATATTATGAAGAAATAATATGTTCTTATCTTCTATCCATCATAGAGACAATCCAACTATGTGGTTGCTAAGAGTCGACATCGACTTGATGGCACATAATCTGTCTATCTCCTATCCAAGCTTTTGTGGACTAGGAAGATGAGAAATAGAGTTCTATATAAATCTTCAAATTGCAATCTCTTTACAAAAAAAATCTGTTTCCAAAAAACATTCTTAAAATACTAGTTATTCTCTCTTCCACTCAATCCTCTTCCCCCACTTTCAACTGCCTACATGTAATGTTTGATTTAAATGTTTTAGCTATACAATTTGAAATAATCTTGTCACTTAGGAAAAGAAACCAGCGTAAAATAAGTTGAACAGAACAAAATTGCATAGTGTTTTTGGAATAAAAAGACTGAAGAATGTGTTTCTGTATTGCCTGTTCTAAATCTTAACCAGCATGAGCTCGGTCAGGATTTATGAAAGAATTTCCCAGTGGAAATTCGACACATTGTTAACAATGAAAGTGCTATTAATTACTGCAGTAATGCCCCAGATACTGCAGCTGCCCCCCTCCTTAAAGTCTCATTCAGAAACTCACATTATAGTGCCTGACACTGTTTAAAGACAAGTTATTCAAAAATCCTCTGAGACACATAACAGCCTTGTATAATAAATGCCAAAAATAATTAGCAAGAGGCAATTTAGCATGTGTGAAAATTGTCGGAAATAGACCAGTAAAGCAATGAGACCAATTTTATCCCAAGCATAAACCTCAAGAGATCAAATACACGCTAGGGAAATTTATGGGCTATGGAATTATTTAGTTCTTTCAGTTCCAGCTAGAGTATATGAATATACTGAGAGCTAACTAACTGATCAGTAATATGTATATTGCACATTCAGAGTACAGATTTCTGAAAACTTTTGATGTGCTACAAAAAGGAACATTGTTGTCCTTTGTCCAACTGGCTTTACAGTTTAGTCAATGGGGTTTAAAAGGGAGACGTTCCGGCAGGATTGGACCAATATGCTGTAATTGCAAAACTGGAACTATGTTGATTATTCATTAGGACTTTATGGTATAGAGAGATATAAGCATTTGAAGATATGAATTTTTTCTCAACAACAGATGTAGCCAATGGTTATGGTACTTCCTGCAAGAAACTGCTTTCTGGAACCTGACATGTATATACTGTATCTTGGTTTCTAGAAAATTATTACTTGAAATGCAAGGAGAAATCCTGAAGCAACTGAACCACAAAGGAAGCCTACTCTATTCTGCAAAGCAGGGGTCATCCATCTTTTCCAGGGTCTTCATGTAATCTTGTGTAATGGTCAGGGTACCAAGAAAAATAAAACAGCAAAAATTATATGAGATTTTAGCAAGAACTCATGTAGCATCAACACATTTCTTGAAGTGAAATTTCATTTGGGAACACCAAATGTTGATGAGACTTTGAAGGACTCTAAAGTTTTCTTATAACATCTCATGCAATTTAAGCAGTCCCATACAAGATGCAAGACAGATTGGGAATAGGGGTACTTCTTGGAAATCCAGCTGGTGTCTTGATGTTTGTGAACACCATGCTGCCAACTGTTGCTAGAAGCAAACATTATTCCTTCTAAGAAATACTCCTGATTTTCTCTGATAACAAAAAACGGTCTTCCTGAAAACTATAGAAATTGCTTTGTGATCAGACCATCAGTGCATACAGGTATATTTTGGACTAGACTACTGGGTTCAGCTTCAGACCCCCACAACTGGAGTGGGGGGCAGATGTTACTCTACAGACATATCTTTTTTTTAAAGATAGGATCTTGTTTACACCCCTCTCACACCCGGCAGGCTTCTATCTTTCTGTTTACAATGGAGAAAACTTGGGAGAGAGTATATATGAGAGTACCACCTCAGACATATCCTGCTTCTGGTCTCCTCAACCCCAGCTAGATAAGTGCACCATGCCTTTCAAGTAGCTTAAGAATGTTTATTTTTAAATTAATGAGCATATATACTGTACACCTTCAATAGCTAGATGCTTTTCAAGCAAAATCACATTTTTTATTGCTCTTTATCAATTTTATATATTCTAATTTGGAGACCCTCCTCATCCCGAGTGATACTTTCTTGTAGTGCCAGCTGATAGATGGCATTTTGGCTACAAGCCATGTCCTTCAGAGACCCAACCCAAGCACTTGTAGGGATGACTGTTCCAGCAGATGCCAGATCTGGAATGTAACAGGGGATCCCCTTCCAATGACTTCAAATGTGATGCCGGATATCCTATTTGCTATTTATATTCTCTCTAGCCTTGCATTTTAAATATAAGGGGAAAGCTTATTTGATATATCATTGGAGACCAGGATAATGGCTTGTCTGAAGGAATATGTTTTTTCTTCATCAGCGATATGGAAAAACACATTGCAGAAATTTGTTCTTTTATTCCTTCACTGGGATTTTAATAGTGTTCTGGAGTGGCGTGTTATTATTTTTTCCCCCCATTGTACAGTCATGTTTCATGCTTCATAGCCTTCATGGTTTTCCAGAATTGTATCCAAGTGCAGACAACATGAGGGAACACCTTGCAGGAATCTTTTTCAGATTAGGAAGCAGGGACAGCCAGGTAAACTGAGGAGTAAAGGAGAGAATTATCATATTCACAAAAACCAAAACCAACCGTACAAAGCTCCTGTATCTTGCAATAATAATGCAAGTTCAAAAAATACAATTAACAAAATTCAAAAAGCAAAACCTTTGAAACGATGGGGGTAGAAAAATAGTTTTGGAGTGAAAATACTTCTGAAAATGGAGGCACAGTCTTACCTTAAATTAAATGAACCATTTCTAAGCATTTGGCATATTTTCATTTAGGATTGCAAGCACAATACTTGATTGGATGGCAAAAAAGGGAAAAACTGCTAAAGAATCTTGAAATGTAAATGTAAATATGAAAAGATGTTTCGGCATCAAGCCATGCAGAAAGAAGGAAGATGTCCTCACAACTAAAAAACAAATTGTGCAAAATATTGGATGATCAAGGAAAATATGGCTAATTCTTGCAGAGCTATCTGACTTATGGTTGCAATAAAAAGCATATTAAATAATATTTCAGGAGTTAGTCATTCTCAAACAATTTGCTATGAGTATCTTACTGTGTAGCTAGATATGATCTCAAGATCTGCAAGTTGGAAGCATTGTATTCCAGAGAAAATGAGGACCTGTATTATTTTCTAGCATCTGCATCAAAAGGTCTAGTCTTGCTTATTACCTGTAGGACTAGCTTCCTTCTATGTGTATTTCACTGTGACAGCAATGATAGTAAAACAAGTTAGGTGAAAATACCTATTTCAGTTTTTTTTTTTTAAGCTCAGCTTTATTCTGGAAATGCCATATACTCAGCTGAGCCATTCCATGATTTTAGTGTTCCAGGGATAATATTCAATCAGTCAAACAATCAGGAAACATGATGCTGAGATCCTTAGGGGCAACACAGAAGCACGTTGTGTCAGAGGTAGGCACCAGTCAAGTAAACAAAGGTGTTCCAGTATCATGTCAAATCGGTTCCAGTATATCAAGTCATGAGCAGAAGTGACTAAAACTAACATTGTTTCTAGCAAATATCTCTGGTTTTCTTCCTGCCTGTAGCTGGCCCTTCCTTGGCCCAGCTGGCACTTGTTAATGCAAAGACAGCTCTCTCTCTCTCTCCTAAGTCTTGATCTCTACCACTTCAGCCTTTGCTTTTCTCGGTAGCAAAAACATGGTTTATGACTCATTCGCTGTAACTTGGATCAGGGACTCAAGTGGGCACATTCCAACATTTTTGGAAGGAGCTGATATAAAGGTAGTAATAACAATAGAACAGATATAGTATGAGTCATAATGTTATTTTCACTTCACTCATGTAAAGAGACTAAATGAATAGAAAGAAAATAGTCCTGCTATATGATTTATAACAATCAGCAGGAGCTCTTGCTCTGGCTTCCCTGTTTCAGACATTTCCCTGGACCACTGAAGTTGGAAAGTCATCATTTTCAGACTCTATACGGAAAGGTTCTCTAGCTTTGTGGAAGAATCCAGGTTCTAGAGAACTCAGTGTGGTTGTTTTTACACCCCAAATTTTCACTTGAAACTTGTAGGTCGTGGTGGTAGCATCGGGAGGTGCCACTTTTTGAAGGAAGGGACAGAAAGTGAAGCCTCTTCTCTGTAGCATCAGTAGTAACACTATTAATCTTGTTCTATAATAATAATTACATTATTTTTTAAATGATTCAATTAATTACTTTTGCATGGATGGATTTAAATTGCAGAAAATCAGATTCCAACTGAATGTTTTAAAACATTTCCTAACAACCAGAGTAGTTTGGCACTGAAATCAATACTCAGAAAGATGATGGGCTCCCCCTTTACTGAATGGATTCAGCCATCTGTCTGGAATGCTTTAATTTGGATTCCTAAACTGAGCAGGGGTTGGACTTCGTGACCTAAATGTGCCCTTCCAGGCCCTTCCAAATAATTCAGTCCAATTTTTAAAAAAGAGAAAAGGGGGGGGGGGGGGGAACTATTCAGTTTTAACCGTATTCTCTTTGAATATCAAGATTTTATTCTAAATACTGCTTTTCTTTTAACAAGTCAAATGGCATATTTATAGTACAGATGAAACCATAGATATGCAAACAAAGACCTCATCCATCTGTCCTTACAACAAACTGGTTATGATTATAAATGTTTAGAAAATATTTAATTTTCCTGAATAGCGACATATTTGGGTCAATGCTCACTCATTCAATGAGCAGCAGATATTGACTCCAATTAAAGATTTTCAATCACAGAGGCTGCCATTGCTCAGCTTTCCTCTCAATGTCACACATTGTCCTACTTGAATCTAGTAATCATAAAGTCTTTGCCAGGATAAACTGCTCTTGCCAATAATGGAGTCAAGAAAACACAGAGTGTAAAACATTTATAGGAATCTTTGAACAAGTGATTTGAGTCAGCTGATGTTAGGTTCACAGAAAGGCTAATAAGAACAAGTTCAACAGAGCCCAGGCATCAACTCATAATCTCTTTGAGCTTCAAAGCAATGTATATTTCAAGGTAATTCAGTGCAACATGCTCTTAGGAGACCTCACAAGTTTCAAGTCTTAATACAGGAAGAGATAAACATTTAAAGGCAATAAATAAAAGTGTAATAACAGGATTGCAGTTTGGAAAAAGGCTGTGTATAGAGGCCACTGCTTGTTCACAAAATGGGAGATAAAATATAGGGCATGGATAGGAAACCTATGATGCTTCTAGTTGTTCGAATTACAACTTGAACAGCCTAACCATACTGTCCAGAGTCAGGATGGAGTTGGGCAGCCTATAAATTTAACAAATAAATAACTGAAATATGCAGGCTTGTTCCAAATGTGGATATGGAGCTAATTCACTATGATGTCTTTCAGATTTTTCAAGGCTAGGGGGTGTGGCTTTTGTTTTTATTTTGTTTTGAGTGAGTCAAGGTCAGACTGTCTCCAGCTGTTACAATAGTTATCCTTAATAATCAGTGGTTTAGACTGATTAGCTTCCTACTTCCTTTCATTTCCAAAATGGAATTTTAATAAGATTGCAATTCCTTGAAGCCTTCAATTCATTGAGCATTTCCTAGCTGTTAATCATGGTGAATGTCATTTCTGATTAATCTCCTTAAATCCACTATACATTATTAACTGATAACTTCTGCTCATCTTCATTTGTGTTGTTAGCATGTTGCTTTGGAAAAACAAACAAGAGCTGTGATTTGAAGGGGACACTGAAAACTGTGTCTAAGACATCTTTCTTTTCCTTCCTCTGTTTAATAGATCAGTTTCCTGAAGGATACATTAAGACTGCAAAATACTGTATGAATTAAATATAAAATACATTTCCTTGCAGATTTTATGCAGACTTTCCCACCAAGTGCATAAACCAATGCACAAATGCATTTATCTTGATCTACTATATATACCAAGATCTATTTCCTTTACAACAGCCTTCCTATTGACTTTAGTAGAGAAACCAGGACTTCATTAAGCCTTGCTTTATGTAAGCTTATCTCTGTACACCTCAACTAAAACAAAGCAGAGCCTCTGTTCAGGAAGAATACTTAATATACTGTACACATTTACAAGAAATAATAATAAAGGCACCTGGCAGTTTCTTTCCCAAGCCAATAACAGGTGGAAAAAAAAAAAACGAGAAGGAAAATAATACACAAAGGAAAAGATGAATTCCTCCCATCACTACCTAACACACGCACAGTGGTGTTAAACCTCATTTGGAATTATTGTAGTGCCATTGAAATTAAATCATATTCTAAATGTTTGGCATATAATTCAAAAGCAGCTTCAGATCTTCAAATCATATTATGCTTGCCAAGACCGTTTTAATGGACCTAAGGACATTCAATTAAAATGGCAGGAATCCATATCATATGTGTACACCAGCCCACTGAGGCTGACATCTAACCCTTTTACAACATTCTCTGATATGTCCAATGAATGGAAAAAATACTTAAAGAAATAGGGCAGCTCTGTATTACAATCTCACATATTTGTAACAATTATTTAAGTTGCAGCGATAGGATGGGGACTATCACTAGTATTTTATGACAGAAGAAAACTACATCTTGGCTTTAAAATCACAATAGAAGATAATGGCTAACATGGTCAGAGAATGTTTGTGAAATGTATTTTATAAGCAAACCCAGTGAACAATATTAAATCAAAGGTTGAGTGGCTGAACTTCCTGAGGCTTACCATTAGATGTAGATGCTGAGAACTAAATGTCACAGTGATCTTGCTGTGATTTCTTTTGGGATTGTGAGCAATGGTTCTCCCAGGTGTGACAAGGGGGAATAACTCACAGGTTGTACTATTCTACAGATACACACACAAATGCACAAGCACCTCAGCACAAGATCTTATGGTACTGGCCATATAAGTACTTATCAACTGATGACTAATGGCCAAGACAAATTTGTTTCTTTTTACATTCTATTTCCTGAGTCTCTAACATGTTCAGGAGCACTGATATGCTCTGTACACTTCCCCGGGTGGTAACCAGTTTTCATGTCCCACTTTTTAAAGAAATATTTTCAGATTAAAAATAAGATAGGTAGAATGCTGCAGAGAAAACGCCAGGCTTGAGTATCATATTTATTTCCAAGAATGCTTCTAGCTTCAACATAAACCCCAGAGCTATTCTTAGAAAATAAAAATGATGGATAGCTGCCACACAGTGCTTTGCTTCTGGAGTATGCCCACCTGCTCAGCTAAAAGGCAACAGTAAACAGGGGCAGTAGAGAGCATCTTGAACGGCTTGAGGATAGTTCAAAAACTGAGGAAATGGTGATTATTTGCTTCTTTTTTCTTCCAAGTCAGGTTTGGAAATGTCTTGATGCAATCTAATTCCAGTGTGTCATGCCATTGTTGTGTTAACTTTTTTTAAATAATCCAGGATAGTTGGGTTCATACATCATGCTAAGTTATAAATAATGGTTACAAACAACAATAGCTGTGTTCACACAACTTAAGCAAAAATCAAATAAACCACATTATGGCTTAATTTAGTATTTGTATCCAGTTTCTGTCTAAGTCCATACATCTATATAGATATGACTTAAATACTGCACATTTTCCTTCCCTCCCCTCTCATTTCCACCCTGATATTTTAAACATCCTATCTGATGAAGAATTCTTGAAAACATAAATACTTTCCCATCATTTTATAAGCTTACAGTATGTCTAATCAAGCTACTGTTTAATCTGATTTTTTTCTCCTTCCTAGTCAATATTGGGTTTCTCCCTCTTTTCTTGAATTATCTCTGTTTTACTTGATTATTGGCTGTGGTGATTATTTACGTGATTATTGGCTGTGGTGTTTATTTGCTATACAGAAGAGTTAACCATGTACTAAAAAAAAGTTAAAATTTGGTTATGTAGTGTTTTGTACCATGTTTTGTAATGACTGACATTTGCTTGTTCCCTCTGAGATACATTCATCCTGCCCACTGTCTTGACAAGAAGAGTTATTGTTGTTACAGAATCTCCTAAGGACCCGCCACAGGGCTTTGAAAGCTTTGGACCAGTGAGCACATGCTCCAGTCACTAAGAGTGAATGCCTGTGATGCTGAAGAGGAGCTTGGATGGTCAAAATATTGGACAGAATATCCACTCTGGGAAGATGGAAGTTATGTCACTTTGCTTTTTCACATTTA
This sequence comes from Liasis olivaceus, assembly GCA_030867105.1. Lineage (NCBI taxonomy): Eukaryota > Metazoa > Chordata > Lepidosauria > Squamata > Pythonidae > Liasis > Liasis olivaceus. The sequence continues at coordinate 45,356,896 of CM061355.1, read as the reverse complement.
AACTTTAAAGATGGACATTTGGGCTCTTCTTTTGGGCCAGAGGTGACATCTGATCTATAGGGCAATTGTTGTAAATCTTGATCTCAGACTTTCTAATAATAAGCAGGTGTCACTAGGGATGGATAATTGGATGAAGCCAAGATTCTGGGTTTGTCTGCACCTTTGTTCTGCAGCTTACCCAATTTTTGTAAAAAAAGGTATTAGGGAGAAAGAAAATGTGTTTGTATTACTGCTGTAAAAATAGTGGTGAGTAAGAAAGAACAAAACAAGACCATAGGAAGAAGAAGCAAAAAGTTACCAGGATAGAGACTTGTGGAAAGGGAAACTGCAATTTATATACTCAAAGAGTATGTATGTATGTATGTATGTATGTATGTGTATACATGCATACATGCATACATACATATGTACATATAAAAGCTGCCCATAAGGGTTAGCACTGTTGGATCTGTAGAGGGCAGTTTCTGGGTCCTGATTCTCTTCCTCCCTACTATTGTTTCCTTTCCATCTGCTGTCCTTGAATGAACAAGCAGACAAGAAGCAAGAGGAAAGAACATTTACCTTTGCATGCATGAACCAAACTTGGGTGAAGAGAGAGGCATAAGAGATAGGCAGCTGTAAAAGCAGGAAAGAAGTAGGACCATTAAAAAAATATATCTTGCCTAAGAACCTTACCTCACAAATCTAGAACCAGAGCTGGGAAAGAGTAGGTGCATGCCATCCTTTTTTGCTGGTGACAGACAAATATCAGTCATCATCTGCAAAAAAAAACAAAAAAAAACAAGAACTTATACTTGTGCTGTTCAAAAACTTTGATAAAAGCTGCTAGTAGAATTGCAGTATTCAATAAGAAATTACAATATACTGTAAGAAAATATTTCATTTGTTTTCAACTTTGTCTTTTAATTACCAAAAAAAAAAAAAAAAAAAGAAGAAGAAGAAGAAGAAAAAAAATGCACAAAAACATAGATAGTTCTGGTCTTCTAATCTTTTAAAGAGGTGCTATTTTGACATGGCTCCTGCACACAGTTGGTCATACTGCTGGGGAATTTTTATAGTCTAATACATTTATGAGATTTCAGGTTGGGGAAGGATGAAATAGAGAAATGGTGTTGAGTTTTGACTTGCTTAGTTAAAACCACAGCTCTTTCAAAAGAGAAAAGTATAGCACTTAGAACAATTGATGCAGTATGGACAGAACCTAGTGAAATGCATATGTAGAAAATGCACATTATCTCCCAGTCATGTATAAAAGCCCAATTACAACCATCACTGTATCTTGCCATTAAAAAAAAAAAAAAAAGCAGAATATATATATATTTGTGCCAGAGGCCATTCCCCTGGAAGTTCACAAGTCTTTGAAATTCAGGAAATGCAGTTGACAGCATATGGAATTATTTAGTTTAAAGAAGATTAAAAATGGGACATGATAGCAATTTTCAAATTCAATCCAACTGTTTCTCCTTCTATATGAATGGTGATTTGCTTTCAGAATCACTACTTTTGTTTCAGTCTTGTTTCACAATAGTAAGTTTGTCCAATTGCCTCTGGGAATGCTGAAATTCTGCACTGACCCTTGCTTTCTATGAGATAATATGTGTGAGGTCCTGACTCATATGACATTTTGTTTTGAACTGTTCCCTTCAAACTGCAGCCTTATTAATCCCTAACATTTAGGACAGAATGTGCAATATATAATTTATGCCAAGCAGACATTTATTTGATACATGTTTCTAACAGCAGTTCCCCATGTTCACCCTTATATAGCCCGAGCTAGTCTTTGTTCTCTGAGAGAATGTAGAATTGGATGCCTTAGAGTCTAACTTTTGCAACAGATGGCTGATTTGTGTCACTGCTTCTACTGCTCCGGCATTCTTTTTACTGTTTAAACGGAAGTCTGGAAAAGAACTCCCAACTCATCTGCTTACTTTCACATTCCAGAAGGTTGTTCTGTATGATCTTTGGAAAGGATTGTCTGTATTGCAATAGAACATTGATTCAGTTTCTCAGTCTCATGTTCTGCTTTAATGCCTAAGAAAACTGAAATTGAATGTTCCATATGTTCATGGATGTAATAAGAATGTTCATGGATGTAATAAGAATTTTAGAACAAAAACACTTCAGATTTAACACTACATTCTCGACGTCAAGAAATGTAGAATGGTAGCATGAGTAACCACTCTTTCTTTCTGAGCATGGATGCCTTCTTTGCTTGCTTGTTTTGGATCAGCTACCAAGTACATTCAGATACATGATGAAACACAGGGACGTATGTTGCTTCTATTGAGAGCATTGTCTAAAGCAGGGGTAAGTGAGTTTATGTGGTTTTTGACTACAACTTTCACTAATTTACATTAGTTGGGGCAAATGGGAATTGCAACCTGAAACTTCTGGAGACTCTCAAGTTGTCTACAGTTTAGCTTACTTTCCCAACTATAGTTGAAAATGCCAGAGGCTGAACCTGTAATCTTTTACATACAAAGCATTCCCCCCACCAATAGGTTATGAACCTTGTGTAACTGGGTACAGTCTATGCAAGCTTTGATTTGTGAGACATGTTGGTTAGGACATGACACGTGGCCTTCTTTATGGCAGCTCATTGGGAAGGCTAGATTGGGCTCAGTTTTGTCTAGTTTTAGCCTGTTCATAAAGACCTGAAGAAACATGCCTTGGTTTGAGTCATCCAGCCCCCTGCCTCTATCTGTCTGTCTGTCTGTCTGTCTATGTATCTGGAACTCTAGAACTCTACATGAAGGCCATAAAATCCCTTGACCAAATATAAGTGCATTATTCCATGTGACACCCTCATGGTAATTTAGATGGTAATGGGGATCCCATGATGCAGAACTTTCCCTGGCACCCAAGCATTTTAGTAAAGTGACAACCATGACAATGGCATGCAGAAGAGTGTGACACAGCCATAATAGGCAGTCTGACCTTGTCACTTTGGGCCTTGATTTTTTTTCTTACCAAGTGAAATTTTTGCTTAACAAAAGAAAGATAACGCTTCAGTGCTACAATTGATGAAATTGGCTCAACAATTCATGTGCACCAGGGCAATTGAAGAGAAAAATGGAGTACAAGATATGATGAATAGAGAAAAGCAGTCCAAAGGAGGCCTCGGGATCCTCTTTGCCTCTGCAGTTGATACTGAAAAGCTCCAAAGAAGTGGCAGCTCCTCCTTTTGAGCCTTACAAGAAGCCAGATGTAAAAAGAGCCCTTCTTGGCAATCCTAATGGAAAGAAGCAGAAAGAAAGAAATCAGATAGCAGCACCTTGGTGAGCCTGTGCTGTTGCCAAGCAGATTATGTGGAGTAATCTGTAAGCACTGAGCTGTGGTTGAATTATGAGCAGGAACTCTCTCCTGCTTTTGTTCAGCCTCCTGGGAGATGGGATGTTTCCGGCCTACTAATGTCACAGCATGACCTGTTAATAACCTGTGAAAGTGCTTGCCCAATCAAAAGCCTCTCTCTTCCCTCAGGACAGAGCAGCTGCAGTCACATGGACTGAATGCTTTGCTTGTATGCAGTTCATTGAGAAAAATTCAAGCATGTGGCCTGAGGTTTCCCTGTTGACTGTCTGGAGATGATGATTTATTCCATCTGCTCCCGCTGCCTGCAGCTCCCGGAAACCTTTCGAAGTCAATGCCGCTCTGGGTCAAATGTAGGATTTTTAATGAAACCTCAGCTGCTGTCCAACTGTCTGTGGATATCAAACACATCTGAATTGTCTTCTCACAAAGGGTGGAAGAAGTCCCTTGTTTAACCCTTTAGTCTAAATCACACTGCAGCATTGATATAATGATAAGCCACAAGGCAACCAAATTTTGCCCCTGTTATCATCATCATCATCATCATTCTAGCAGCTGTTTAATGCACTATATTTCTCTAGTGCCTATTACTGTTTTTGCTGTAGGAAACAGGACACTATGTCTGAAAACTAACATGAAAGTTTCTTAAACTTCTCCTTTCAGTACAAACAAAGGCTGTATAGGCACAAATGCAAAAGGAGGAGAGAATCATTGTAGACCCTGAGATATATACAGGCATGTATGTGTTGATAAAGGGACACTGAGCCTGATCTGCATGTGTAACCTTTGTCCTTAAATAAGTACAAGTAGTCCTCATTTAGCAAATGACTTGTTTAGTGACTGTTTGCAGTTATGAAAGTGATGAAAAAGTAACTTTACAACTATTCCTCACATTTACAACTTTTGCAGGTCTGTAAAGCAAAGGAAAGCTGAAATAAGATCGTAAGCGCAGCTGCAGATTCACTTAGCAACTGCTTTGCTTAACAACCAAGTTGCTGGTCCCAGTTATGGTCACTAAATGAGGACTACCTGTACATATAAATCCAGCTCCCATATTACATTTGAGATTTAAGAGTCATTGCCAAGTTCTTTTAAAAAGACTGGAGGAAGTAGGATTATGACTCCTTCTCTGACACCTCATCTACTTTTTTCTGGCTTGCTGTAGGACAAAACCAGTTTAGTATGAGATACTGAAAGGAAGTGGAACTAAGGGAACATGAGAGACAGAGGTGAAGAAGTTGTGGCTGTATTGTCTGCTTCTTCCTTTGTGGGCTTCCTGAAAGGAACTGTATGAACATAATGGAAAGCTTATTATCTTTTGCCAATCTGAAGCTTCTCCTGAGTTATGACTTAACAACCCAGTAAAAAACTCCGGATTTTCCCAAATAAACATCACTTCCATTTCTCAGTCCCTAAAAAATAGTTTGAAAATAACCCACCATTTCTGCTGGCTCATGAATGCTGAGAATATACAGCAGAGCTCATTGTTCCAGAACCCTACGATGGGTCCTGCAACAGAAAAATTTCCTCATCCTCACTCCTAACAAAAGGAAAAGAAAATAAATTAAAAACTCAAGCAGCCTGGCTTTTTTGTAGACTGTTTGTCCTCTGCTGAAAGGAAGAAGGAAACTGACAAAGTCCTGTCATTTTCACACCTGCTGTCTTGCCTCTTCCAGCCTCAGGAACAGCAGCTGGTATCTGAGTTATTGCATAATAAAGGCATCCAGCTAATCTTTACAGTGGTTTATCCAGACAAAGTTCAGAACACGCAAGAATAAATAGATTGGAAGAACAGTGTTAGAAGAAGTAGACTTCAGGCTCATCCTCATGTTTCCCTAAGCACAGTGTAAAGATGCCCCACTGCCCATTTTTAAATGGCATGTCCTCATGATTTTGCCTTCAACTCATCTCCAGCCCATAGCAGATGCAGATAATTGATTTTTCCCTTTACTAATAAAAGCCTTTTGGCCATGAATGCCATCTGTGATGCTTTGTTGACGATGTGCTTGATGCCAAGGGCTGGAATTTGCATAACTCCTGTTGGCCACTTTAGGCTGCTTGGGTATGCCTCCGCTTCATTGGTCACAGGGCACTGTACTTCATGGTTGTTTTGCCTTGGGCTGCAGGAAAGACTGTAAACCTGGTGTCTACAGATATATCTGCTTGTGTAATGTCTGACCAGTGCTTTGGAAAGTGTCAGTAAGACATTATACCAACTCCTTATAGGTTACCACTTTTTTGAAAGAGCACTAGACATGAGTTGTTTTTTTTAAACAAAAAACAGCTGTTACTCTGTTGAGAGACCATTATTCCAATGTTGGACAGAAAGTCAATTTGAACCAGGAAAGGGTTCTACCAGATGTGTGTTATTGATTATTTCACCAACAAATAAAGCACAAGTTTTCTGACAAGAGGTTTTGGGTGGCTACTCTGTTTGCAGTTTTCTTTACTTTAGTGGATGGCTATATCATCTTGACTACTCTTGCATTATTTTCCCTTCTCCACAGGCTACCTCAGGCTATTACCAGTCTGACAGCACTGCTGTTCCATTCAGTTATTGATCACTCTCTCCTGTTTCACCTCATGCCCTTCACATCTATTAACCTGAGTGACAAGTTGGAGGTGTGAAGAAGGGGCATGGGGTGAATGGGAGATAGCTCTTACCATGCTTCTTGCAACTCAGAGTCCACTGGAGTTGGGCAGCCAATAAATTTTATACATACATATGTACATACATACATATAATATACACTCCATCTCTTCTGACCTATTAGCAGTTGGATGTAGGTTTAGTGCACTTTCAAAAGACCATGAGGCCTTTGTTTATAAATAGCCTGATTGACAAGACAAAGTAGTATAATTTATTGTGGCATAATTTTCTGCAAACTCGAGTATTCAAGGATAGCATGCTAATGCAAACATGAGGAAGTATCCAACTGGAAAAACAGAGAAGCCAGTTCAAATGCCCGGAATTTCTTCATAACAAGATATCGTTCAGCTTGGGGGACACGGAAGACCATTATGGAGCTTAATGACTGCGGCTGGTTCTGATCAAGCTGGTTTCTCTCAGCAGGTTGTTTCTAGATAGTCCTGCCTGATTCAGGTGTTCATTGGCATTACTAAATATTACTTAATCTTCTGACTTTCTACTTTCAACTGATGGCATTCTTGAGGACTAAGCTGGGGAGGCTTTGCTCTTGGTCAGATTCCAGTAGATACAGGGCAGGGATGGTAGAGATCTGTTATTTGTTCAGCATGGGATCCCTGATCTAAAAGTGCTGCTTCTGCTTTCTCCTGCTCCTTCTCATTTGAGGATGTCCCTGCCTAGTATTCCTTCGCATATAATAAAGGCTTGTGAAATGGTATAATGGCATTAGCTGGCTTATTGAGGGAGAGCTATGAAGCTATCAAGCAAGAATCTTAGCATGGCTGAAGGCAAGGAGATGAGTTCTTCCCGAAGAAGAAATGGGCCTCTTCTCCAAATTCTGCAGAGTCCTAGTGTTTTCAGATAACGATTGGGTTTAGACCTGTTCTTCTTGCACAGATGAAGAAAGAATACAGTGTGAGATGACGGTATTGTGGGACTGATCTAGGAGTAGCATGGAAGTGCTCTCAAGGATGTGAAGCAAAATGCTATCAAACCAAAACCAAGATTTGATACAAGAATTAGGTGGAAACCAAATTTAATGGTTTATATTTTTTATTCAGCCCATATACAGCAATGTACCCTTGCTCTCCACATTGTTTTATTTGAACTAAATTCTGAATATGTGTTCTGACCTAGGTTGCAGACACACGCATGCAGCCACAGTTGCTAAGGAGTTGAGTTCTTTACTACAGCTAGGCAGATAACAGTAGACAAGATGAGGGGCTTTGCAAAGGATAATTCCATTTGAAATTCAAGTAGCAAGAAAATTCATCCCAGGAGTCAGGGAGCCAAGTTGGGTAGTCAGCCGGTCCAATAGTCAAGGATTCAAGAGCAAGAAAACACAGGAACAAGAGTCACAAACTGGAATTCCGAATGGTTGATTCCAACAAAGGCTGAAGGCAAACTGGCTACATAAATCTATCTGCAGGCAGCTGGCTACAATTACTCAGGCCTCACCCTTTGCCTAGCAAGGAGCTTCATTGAGTGGCACTGCTCTGCTTGCCACTGTGTGTGTTGAGACCTGGGGCTTGGGGGTCCTGCCTCATCATCTGACTGCTCCAGCTGATTAGGAGATGCCTGTGGTTGATCACCCTCAGATGAATCATGACTTGATGGTTCTTGAGGCTGACAATCCACAGGCTCACCTGGAGCAATGTCATCAGAATCAGAGTCAGATTCTGAATCGTGGCTCATGACAATATGGTTCCATATACAAGCTCATTAGTGCAGATTGGAACAACAAACGTTGCTTGTGTTGTTGTTATTGTTCAGTCATGCAGTCACATCTGACTTTGTGATCTGATGGACATCTTTTCACTAGGATTTTCTGTTGGTAACATGCTTTTTACGTTCTAAAAGATCCTGTTTGTATAATCAGTAATGGCACCTTGCCTTCAATAATATACTTGACTTCAATTCTTCAAAGTATCAGGGTCTTCTCTAATGACTCTTGCCCCTCATTATATATCTAAAATAGTTAGGCATTAGCTTCATTATTAATGCTTCTACTGAACAGTCTGGTTTTATTTAATGTTGTTCTGAATTATTCTTCTTGTAATCCAGTATATTCTCCACAATTTTATCCAGCACCACAATTCAAAGGCAACTTTTTGTTGAAGTTGCTCAGCCTTCTGTTGGTCCAGCTTTCACAGCCATGTGTTACTGCTGGAAAGTTTGATTTGGTAACATTTGATTTGATTACCTGTTCCTTTGTTGTCATTGTAGTTTCTCTCTACTTTAATATTTTGTCTAGATCTGTCATAGCCTTTCTCCCCCCAAATGAGGAGAAGTGTGTTAGCATCTTTTCTGACTATTACATTTTATTAAAGGGCATAAGCTTTGTGAGCTGCAGCCACTCTATGTATCTGATTGAAGTGAGCTGGAGCTCAAGAAAGCATATGCCTTTTAATGCATATTTTTTTTCTAGATTTTTTATTCCATCTTTATTATTTTTATAAATAACTCAAGGCAGCGAACATACTTAATACTCCTTCTTCCTCCTATTTTTCTCCATAGCAACCACCCTGTGATGTGAGTTGGGCTGAGAGACAGCAACTGGCCCAAAGTCACCCAGCCAATTTTCATGCCTAAGGCGGGACTAGAACTCATAGTCTCTTGCTTTCCAGCTTAGCGTCTTAACCACTAGACCAAATTATTTTGATGGTAAGAAAAGGTGCTACCAGACTCATGATTTTTTGCCACCATAGACTAACACAGCTCTCCTCCTACATCATTCTCTCAAGTTACAAATCTTTATTTCATGGCTACTTATGGATTTTTTTAGCCTAGGAAGATCAAGTCTGTTCTTTTTTGCTTATTTATATTGGGTTGGTACAGCCAATTGACCTAATATTAGTTTTAAAAATGTTGAACATTGTATTGGCTTTCTTCTCTTCTTTTACCTTCAGCACCAGATCCCTTAAGTCTTCTTTGCTTTGTTTATTTCTTCTGCCCCATATTTCTCATGTTATATCCTGCCTCTAAGCTGAATAAAGAAGGGGACAATACACAACCTTGGTGTTATCTAATACTAATTCAGCCCATTGATCCCTCTAGTCCAAGTTTATGCAAGGACGTTTCATGGGCATCAATGTCTCTCCACACATTGTGTCCCTAATTAGTGCCGGCCTAATTCTTAATCTTTTAACTGTCTGAGATTGGACCTGGGGCATTTAGGAGCAGCTTTTTCCAAGATAGGTGAGGAAAGGAGACCATTGTTCTCTTTATTTTGCTTGATAAAGCAATAATTCCATCTAAGAGACAGACCATTGCAACTTGCTTTAGGCCACAGTGAAATCTCAGCAGTTGATGATAACTTAGCATGCTTGAAGCAATGAGAATATGTTTTTCTGAGAATGAATAAATGTAGGAACATCTGGGCTGCAAGGAAATTTGAAGTATGTTTCCTTCTGTGTGGGGGAGGAAATCTACTTCTGCAATGATTAATGTACAGGTTATTCTTTGATTAGAGCTGACATATATGATCTATGTAAACTCTTCAGTACATTTATGAGTAGACAAATAGGGTGAACTTTTTTTTTTCCTGAATTTCTCCAGAAGGAGGACATATTTTCTAACAATTCCTCAAGGTTAGGATTCATCCTATCACCACTATTGAAAAACCCAGTGAGATGAATTCCCTCATGAGGTTTTCCTTTGCTATTTAATGAAACATGGTGGCCAAACTTTTGAAGAGATAATTAAACAATGAAATAAAGGATGGTTATACATACCTCTCAGCCAGCAAGAATACTACATTCTGACATTAACTGCAAATTCCCTTTCTTAAAATTGAATGTGAACTGGTAGAAAAACTTGTGGAGAATATCTCTGCCATACACCATTTCCTATCATGACCGATCAAACTGCTAAACAGGTTTTTATTATAGAACAGACAAACAGTGATGGCATGGCAAGAACCCTTGTACAAGAAGAAATTCAATTGAGTCACACACTGAGTAGTAATGCTGTGTGCATAGAAGCACAATGTGCAGGCTTCAAAGGAGTGCTGAAGAACGTTTCAAACTGTTGCTGTGGTGGCTGCTTACAACTGATTGGAGGAGACAATTCCATATTTTTAAATGTTAAGTGATTTCCATAATTTTATTTTGACAAAATATAACTGCATTGGAAAACTAAGTATACCTCTACTATTGAGATCTGTCTCAGGATAGTGATATGGTGATGTTCTGCAGCCATGCCACTGGCTGCACATTGGCAGGGACACATTACAAACAAGGGGAACAAACCTGGCACCTGGCAACTCCTGGAGAAACTGTGTTTCAGCCTCAGGGGAAAAGCACAAAGTTCACTGTACTTATCCCATCCTTTGGTAAATTAGGGTTACACTGTCTACTATGCCCATTGCTGAGTGACGAGTTGATTTCTGGATGTATTTACAATCCATACATGGTGATGATAAACTGGAAGAAAGGTTACAATACATTGGACATGCTTAGAACATGGAATGGATGGCTGGGTAGCAAAGTTAATTTTGTTTAGATAACTGAAGTTCCTCATTATAATCTTTATGATTCACACCAAAGGGTTATGTACCTGGACAGAGCCCTATTATAACGTTATAGAAATGTTTGTCAGGAATTCTGTTCCCGAAAGGTATCACACAATGAAGACAGCTCCTTCCAAAATTCTTCAGTTTATTATCAGTTACCACAACTCTTATTTTTCTTTAATTTTCTCTTGACACATCTTTAAACTTTTTAGAATTGTTAATCAGGACAGTCTGTCCAACCATTAAGGCTTCCGATGGCCTTATGGCCCTGAGGGACTCATTATGCAAGTACCACCATTGCAAGAACAACCCTCCCCCTCAGATGGACATAAAACGTCTTTTTTGCCTTGGTGAAGGTCTCTCAGTCGACAGTTATAAACATTGTCAAGCATTTGCTAAGCAGCTCATTGCAATTATTCCTTTTGTTTGTGAGTCATTCTGTAGAGCAAGTTTTATAGGCAGCACATTCCAAAGCAATGGTAGCCCCTTTATCTTCCTCCAAGCCTGTTAACATGTCTCAAAAATTATCTGGCAGCTCTCTCATCTCTTTAACAGATTGGTCAAATTTTCCATCACCTGCAGAGGCTCCTCAGGTTGTTGCTATGCCATAATTTGCATCAAAGACATTTCTCATTAATGGTTCAAAGCTTTCTAAGAGACCTGTCCTATGCAATTCCAATCCAGGCAAAAGAGAGAGAGAGAGAGAGAGAGAACAAGAGCGAGAGATCCTTTTGCATTCCCAATTTCAGCTTCAGCAGCCTCAAGTTCCTTTCCATAATGGTTTCTCAAACTCTGCTATTGCTAGTTCTCTAATTCATACTGTCTAGTCCTCACCACCTTCTCTTCAGGCACAGCAGTAAATCTCAGAAGGAAAAATTTTAGACAGATTCTCCTTAAGATCTCCTCCTCTGGACTACCCTATTATTCACTGGAATAGCCAAAGCCAAGAACTTTCCCTTTTTTTCTTAAAGTCATCAATATTATAGTGGCCATCTCATGTCATTTCTGCTCCTGAAGAGCACCTTTCTCAAATTTTGATTGTTTCCATGCCACCCTATTTTTTTCTAGGGCAGTGTTCATCTCATCTTGGTCAGTGATCTCCCTGATCATTACAATCCAAGATATAGTGAGACAAACCATTCTTCTACTCCATATTATTTTCACATTCCACCACCTAATTATGACTTGGACCACCTACTTGATAGACAGTTTTATTTTTAAGTTTTTTTTTCTAAATATATGATTCTTATGTCATTGTCAGCCCAAAGAACTCCACGAGACAGTACAGCTCTAGTTCGATAGCTTTTATTAGCTTCCAACCACAAGACAGAATCTTGCCAGACTGAATCTAAACTGCTCAAGCTAGCAAGCAAAACCCCGCAAATTCCTTAGGGTGGTGCCAGTCTCATCTTCTTAACCTTCCCACGCCCCTGCTGGGGGCTAAGGCAATGCTTATCTCCCTGAGTGCAGCCTTCATTGAAGCATTCCATCACAGTCATACTCCTCTGTGAATCACAATGACCCCATAAAGAATTAGCAATTTGTGTAACTGTAGTTCTGAGTGGTCATCTGTGAATTTGCATAATCTGCCCTCCTATCCCACTTGGTATCACGTGGCAGCACAGTTCCTTAGGATCTGGTGTTGTCTGCCTAGCTGATATGAACTATCAGGATTGGTGTCTCCAGGTTCCTTCAATCAAACAGTGTTGTTTATCAAGATCCAGAAAGTATGCCTTCTCCGTCTCAGTGCCTGCCCTCTGCAATGAAATTATCCTGATGGTGTTCTGGAGGCCCTTAAAGTGTCTGACTGTTCTGCCAGGCCTTGGGTTAGGGTCCCCTGAGCTCCCACACTGGATGTTGGTGGTAATGTTCTGTGAGGTTTGCCACATTCACCAACTTTTTCTTTCCTTCCTTTCTAGTCTGATTCTTCTATTGCCCGGTTTTGTTTTTATTCTATTGTTTTTCTGTTTATTATATTGTGAGCTGCCTGGAGTTGCTCTGGAGTTGGGCAGTGCCAAATCAAAATAAATCAATAAATACCTTGATGAATCCATGACTAGGTATGGGACTCCTACCAAACCATTCTGTAAGCTTTAGCATTTCCAAATGATTTACAATTTACTGGAGATTCTGGGGATTCAACCTGGAACCACTTACCACAGTCAGATATTCCATATTTTAAAGTTGTCTGTACAAATGAGCATACAGTGGAATGGTCTGTGCAAATGAGGACACTCATAAAACAGAATTCCCAATCATGTAGAAAATTCTACTCAAATTCCAGCCAATAACCAGCCCTTTCGATTTACCATTTACTATTCATATCTCATACACATGTGAAAAGCGGGGTGGGTGGGGGTGGGTGGGACCTGAAAAAAATGGAAAACTTGACATATGCTATTGCTTTTTCTACTCTCTCCACCCAGTTACCTATTGCAGTTCCTCCCCATGTCTACAATCCAAACTCCATTTACCTGAAAATAAGCACTGCTGAAATCAGTGAGAGTTATTTTTGAGAAGACATGGACAGAATTACACACTTTCTTCTGTGCAATTTTTATCTTTTACATTTCAAACTAAGAGTCTCTTATTTTTTGCTGCCTTTGGAATCTAAAGAGTGACTCTAAAGAATTATTCTTATGAATGATTCTTGGTGTGGCACATGAAGCAAAGGCCATTATTGCCTAACGCTGTGGCAACCCTTGGAGATGATGCATGTTCTGCTTTATGTAGTGCACAGAAATTAATACTGCCTACAAACATTTCATAGAATCATCTTAGAAGTTTGCCATGAAAGTTTCCTAAGTGCCTTTTTGCCTTTTACATATTCATGCCACCAAGTGCTTACAAAAACTATTCAGCAAATAACCTTCAGATTAAACAGAACAAACTGGATGTTTGTTTAAACTTCTTTTACAGGTTATTCAGGTCAAGAACTTAAAGTTTTAAAATATGGAATATCTGACTGTGGTAAATGGTTCCAGGTTGAATCCCCAGAATCTCCAGTAAATTGTAAATCGTTTGGAAATGTTGAAGCTTACAAAATGGTTTGTTTGCTTTTTTCCAATAATTTTATTAAACAAATAAAACTAATGCAAGAACCTAATAAAAAATACATTAAAAGAAGAAAAAAAAATATTAAGAAAGTGTGGAGGGAAAAAAATCCCCCCAAAAGATAAGAAACTTCCCCCTTCATCACCAGCAAGTATATTCAACATTAGCAATTTATCACTGTCTCTTAAAATACTACCAAATACATCTTCATTCCATAGTTCACCACATTTTCTATAGAGCCACCTCTAAATCCTCAGTTTTCCTTATTAATCAAACAAAAGGTGTAAATATTAACAGACATAACTAACAACATAAGCATTTAGTCCCCCTTTCCATTTAAACATAATCCCCCAATCCCACTCTTAATAATTAAAATCTAATCCCAGTTAACAAACATTACAGAAAAATAAAAACTGTGAAACATTACCAGAAATAATAATCCCTTATTTATATATCAAGATTAGTAACATAGAGATTACAAAGTAATCAATTACACCAAATTGAACATTAAAAAAACAAAAACAAAACTATCCAAAGTATCCATTAAACATCACCAGAGTTAGCAACCCATTACTTAACCTTAATCAAATAAACCAATTTTGTATTTTTTCTTCTTCCTCCCATCAATCCTCGAATCCCATAAAGTTCTAACATCTGCTTTCTTCTACTATCCTTGGCTCTTATCTTGAAATCCTTGTCCTCTTTATCAAAGTCCATATGGGATTTCAATGTAGCCATACATTATTTGTCTATCTTTGTTCATTTTTAAATGATCATCCAATTCCATTTGTAAATCCAATATTTCCATCTCTTTCTTATAGGTTATAATTTTTAAGACCACCTTAAAGTCCATTTCAGTTATCTTCCAAGGGACTTGTTTCTCTTCAATAACAACTTTTGGTTCCAGTATAGGGTTAAATAGTCCAAGCATTTCTTGAGCCAGTTTCTAAACTGTTTCCTTTAAAGTAGCCATCTGGTGCTCTCTAGTGATTAACCTTCAAAACTTTGTTATCAGGTTGAAATATAAACACGGGTTTTTTTCCCCACACAAGAGGATCTTTTTAATTTCCAAAAAACAACACTATAGTCCCTGTTTTGTTATTTATTACAAAAAATAAAGAACTCACAACGCTGGAAACACATAGTTTTCTCTCTTTTTAAACAGATTGAAGAGACACTCACCCAGTGAATGCCGAACTTGCAGTTCTGAAGGTTTTTCAATCTTAAAGAAACAGTAAAAAAAAGATTAAACTCCAAAATGATTAAAAAGATGAGGTTTGGATGAACTTTAAGTCCTTAAAAAGGCTACATTAATGGCTCAGAGCGTGGTGAAACCCATGACTTCCCGCCGATCACAAGCGACTGCAAAAACATCAGTTTCTGCTGTCGACTCACAAAAAACCAGCTATCCGAAATGCATAGGGGTAATCTTAAGATCTCTTTTTTATCCAGAAAGAATTATTGGCGGTCTGAATCCCGCATCCAGCTGCCTTTTAGCTGCAATGTCCCCTGTGGAGTGCAGGGCATCAGTTTGCCATTTGTCTCTGGACGTGACTCTCCAAGCTACAAAATGGGTTGGTGGGAATCATGGACTCAAGGTATTTATTGATATATTTTGATTTGGCACTGCCCAACTCCAGAGCAACTCCGAGCAGCTCACAGTATAATAAACAGAAAAGCAAATGAGGACAAAGAGAACTGCATTTTAAACTTACATGCACGACCCTATAAGGCTGGGTTGGCAGGTAGAGCTCCTGCCCTTTGTTCACACTTAAATTTCCCACTTGGTGTTGCCTGTGCACAGGGATGAAAGAGGAATGCCTAGAAAGCAAGACTGATATAGCGCGTCAACAATGTTTGGCTAAATATTGTTTGAGTGGATTAATTTTAAGCCAGTTCTAATGCTTAAAAAAGCTGCACTGATTTTATGAATAGGCGTCAATTCATTTGTCATCAGTCTGCAATACTTATTTGTGTCACCTCTTCTTTATATCTTCCATTATTTTAACAGCAGGCATTCTCCCTCCACACGCTCGATTCAAAGATAGCTTCTTTGCCTGTGAGACAGGTGGTGGGTGAGGGATTGGAGAAAAGGAGAAATGACCTACAGATGGCTAGCAGGCAACTTTAAAGTAAACTAATGTGTGGCTTGCAGCATTTCCTTCCTTCCTTGTGGATGAAGGGTGAAAGAGGTTAACCGCAGTGCATGGCACTGATGAGATAAATTATTCCACTGTCAGCAATTATCTGTATTTTCATTTGTTAAAGGCAATTAATTTTTGCTTTATGGCCACATTGGCAGAAATAAAATTCTTCTACATTCATTCAGCATAAATCTTGATAGCATTAACCCCTTTATATACACACACACACTGCTTTAACAAGTATAGACAACTTTCTTCCCTGTAGCTGAGGCCCAGGGAGACAGCATGGGTTCCAGATTTGAGCTCTACAAGCTTTTTCTGGCTTTAAAAAAAAGAGGAAAAACAGCAGAGAACTATACTTCACAAGTCAGTTAAGTCTTTATACATGTGCTGTGTCATCTCATTATATTTGATTGGTCTTATTAGCTATTTGGGTTGTACAAAACACATGGGATGTCAGCCCCAAGTGAGGAAGCAGAAGGCTGAGAAATGTCTTTAATAAATATTTGAGTGAACTAAATATTTGGAGATGACAATTAGAATTGTCACTTATTAGTTCTTCCACAATGTCTTTTGCTGCACATAACTATAAAGGTGCACACCCCAGTTTGCTTATATACCTGAGGAAATTTGTTAAGTTTCATCTGTAAAAGGCAGACTTTTCTGACTCTCTCTTTCAGAAATATACTTTATTAGGTGCTCTTCACTAGGGAGGCTCATCTTCTCCTTTTTCTTGAGCTGCCTATTCATTCTCTGTGATTTGTGCTCCTGGGCATTTAAAATATATTAGGACCCTGAGGGCCATTTAGTAAGGGCACATTGGAAGGTTTTTCAACCACCCCATCGGTGATTACTATTTTTGTCCCATGCCTGAACTGCATAATAGGTGGATTGGCTTATTTTTTTAGTTAGTGATTTATGTCCCACCTGTTATTCAGGAGTTAAAGGCAGCATGGTTAACTCTTTCCTCTTCCAGTTTTTCCCCACAACAACTCTGAGGCAGATTGGGCTGAGAGAAAGTGACTGGCCTGTAGTCACCCGTGGGATTCAGTTGCTGAGGGTGGACTACAACCTGAGTCTGGTGCCAGTCCAACACCTTAGTCACTTCATCAAACACTGGCTGTCTCTTTATCATGTCCACATTAAAACATATATAGATTAGAGGTTCTCTGCTCCTGCACCAGTGATTTTGCTTCCATATCCTGACTTGCTGGGTGGAAGAAGGCTCTTCCTCCTAGAAATGCAATGAGATCAAGTAGGATCTCTGGAAGGGCAAGAGAAATCTAATCTTTCCCTTTTTCTGGGATCTTAACTGGAGGGATTATTTAGTGGGGAGAATGGAAAGGGGGAGTATGAGTGAGTGGAATGGAATGGAGGGGCTTTGGGGGAAGTGAATCGCATGGGTGGTGGAATAACTATAAGTGTGCCAGGGTTCCATTAGCAGCCAACCATTCTCTGAGTAGGATGTAACCATGCAATGAGGAAAGGAAGGCCAAGGCCCCATGAAGTAGAGGCAAACACAAAAAAAGAGTGAGCTGGATTTGAAGTAGGAAGGGAGACAAATTTTATATCAGCCTCAAGCCTCTTCAGTCACAACCAACTGTCTGTAATGGTAATCATTCCTAAAGTTGTAGTTGTTAGCTGTGTTGGCCAAATCTCCAGGGGGCTCCAGCCTGGTTCATGCCTGCCTTGGGGGTTGAGATATAAGAGCTTATTTGTGGGCACATATGCAGATGCCTCCCTCCAAGATGCCAAACAGCAAACTTCATAGCTGTTGGTATCTTGCCCTGTTTCTCATTCAATACAGCACAAATATATATTTATTTTGTGCTAAATCTGTCCATTCACTTATCATTCTCTTTTGTGCTTGCCTTTCACAGATTTCATAATGAAACGTGTCATGTAAACCTCATTAATTACATGCCAATTTAGAATGTCTCAATGAAATCCTCATCAGTGAAAATGCCACCATCTGCTGGTGACATTTTTGTAAAAAACATTCATATGTGGGTGGTTCTGTGAATTAATCCCACTGTACTCACTGTAATAAACCTTTGGCCTTAAGTGAGAGATTTAGTAACGATAAACATTATACCAAATGTATAAAGTACGGTAGCCGCAGATTATTAAACCAAGGCACCAGTAGAGACTGAAGCATAAGGACTTCTATCTGGAGATTTGATAAATATATCCTACCAGAAAACTGTGGAATAACACTTGTTAAAACAGAACAATAGTATTAGAGAAGTTACCGATATAATATGACATATCACTAATGTATTCAATTAGTAAACGGTTCTGTTTTCTGACTTAAGTAGGAAAGAGACATGAATAGCCAGCATCCATCATTTAATATTGATGGAAAGCTCCAGGGTCTTACCACTCTGAGATTGTATCTCATGTCAGCTCTGGATGTGGCACGTCATGGTAACAAAAGCTGGCAGCTAGTGCATGTGCCAAGTTAAACAAAAATAAAAATAAATCTGATTCCTTGTACCTTTGGAGAACCATATTTTTCCTCTGAAACTAGATGATACATTTACATGTCATGACCCTTCTCCTGGTTCATCTTATTCTTCTTGCACAGAAAGTTGTAGAAACACAGAAACACAGGTAACCGCTGTGTGCCATAGATTTCCTCCCATTCCCCAGAAGATCTGAAAAGCTCCTAATTCCCAAAGTTAACCCTACCCTTATCCTCCAACATGCACAATTGCTTTTTTCTGGAACTCCAGAATGAAGAAAGATCAGATTCCCAGTGCCATTTTGTTCAAAACCCTGAGAAAGAGTAACCTAATTAAAATGATATTGAATTTAGGATTACTGAATATGCATTCATGTTGCAAATGTTCCCCATTATCCCTTTGCATATTTAATTCATTTCATGAACAATATGTACCATAATTAAAACAAACCAATTCTGGCTACATGACCAAACGAATCACATTTGGCAGAGAAGAAAACTGGACTCCTCAAGTGCCCCTTAACTCCTGAATGTCTGGAGGACTGGAGCCATCTAGTGGCTAATTTATAAGTTATTAATGTTTCCACCATCAGAACCCTTAACATTTTATCATACACAAGCACTCAGGCACTGATTTAATATACTCAAGATTTAATATTCTTTACATCTTGAATCGATTCTGGGACTGCTGTAGGCATAGAGATTTCTCATGCACTAAAACTAACTTATTTTAAAAATACCCCTGGTAATACAACTGAGAAAGTATAATACAATAGCTTTTCAGGCTGTTACTTTTTTGTTAGGTGTGGAAGGTTGATAGACACTTTTAAAACATTTTTTAAATGTAGCAAATGTCATTGAAGATACCTTTTTGAGATACCTAAAATATGGTGTTATAATGGAATAATTTAACAATTTAATTAAAAAGAACTACATTATTTGAAGCAAATTCCATATTTTCTTTTTCATCAGGTTTAGTAATATAAAATATAGAGTGAATTACAATTATAAATTAAGTTAATAAAATGGATGATCAGGTCTATAAAGTTTTTTTTAATATAAATATTCTAATCCAAAATTATGTTCCTTACATGGAAAAATCATGCACATGAGGATCCTTCTTGATATATTCCCACCTCCTAAATTCATCTACCCCACCCAAATACAGTTCCATTAGATTGGCTTCTATGAGAAAGAGATAACAGTTTCTCATGATTCAACAAACCATGGTTTGCTTTAACTGCAGGTAATAAATATATAACAGGAAAAAAACCCCACCTATGCAAATAGTCTATTGCAGATCAAAAGTATTGAGGGCTAGCCCACATAATAATAGGAGTGCTTCTAGTAGGAGTCTAGTAGATGTAGACCTAGCTCTGCTTTTATAGTCAGAATTGAAGCTATTAGATATATGTAATCAAAAGGGCATCTGCAGGTAGAATAAAGAAAGTAAAGATGGTGGCCACAACTAGACAACTAAAGCCCCACCCCATTTTCACATGCAATGCTTCAATCTCATCATCTTGACTTTTTTGACACTATTCCCCCCCCCCCCCCCCAAAATATCCTGGCATAGTCAACGCTAGCTTATTCAGGCCACAAGTTGGGCTGTAGCCTACTTGAACTTTACTTTTCAACAGTACTTTAAGAGTGTGAATTGTTGGGCAGCTTAATTTCTGCAGATGGGAAGCATCCTATCATTCCTCTTCCCATAAGTTATTGAACTTTTGAAAAAAATTGTCGCAGAAGTTGAAGCAAGGTAATGAAATACATTGGTATACCAAGGTTATAAAATAGACTTGGAAATTTAAAAGAAAAAGAAAAAAATATCCTGAAAAAAGGCACTGGAATAAATAGAATACTTTATTGGCCAAGTATAATTAGACATACAAGGAATTTGACTTGGGTGAAAAGAGCTCTCAGTGTATTTGCATAGCATCAGAAAATAAAGAATAATAGAAAAGTAATAATGTTATATACTAAAACTATGCAGTCAGAAGAGGAGAATTGGAGGAAGACTAGTACTGCGGCTATTGACTAACATATATTCATTTTTTAAAAGGAGAAGCTACTGTATTATCCAACCTATATTCACATTTAACAGAGCATTATCAATCACGCCTTAGCAGTCATATCTTATCATGCAATGTCAATCAATATGTCATACTGCATTAATTAGATATTCAGCAGAGCAATGGCATGAGGGAAAAAAACTTCCAATGTCTAGAACATACAGTGCTCTGTAGCGCCGTCCTGAGGGAAGAAGTTGAAACAATTTATGTCCAGGATGAGAGGGATCTGCAGATATCTTCTCCGCCCTCCTTTTGACCCTCACAGTATACAGATCTTCTATAGAAGGCAAGTGGATTGCAATTATTCTTTCTGCAGGCTTAACTATCCGTTGGAGTCTGTATCTGTCCTGTTTGGTTACGGAGTCAAACCAGACAGTTATAGAGGAACAGATAACAGACTCAATGGTTCCTCTATAAAACTGTACCAAAAGCTCCTGAGGTAATTTAAACTTCCTAAGTTGATGTAGGAAGAAGATCCTTTGTTGTGCCTTTTTGATGATGGTTCTAATGTTAAGTGTTCATTTCAGGTCTTGGGAGATTATAGCACCCGAGAACTTGAAGGACTGTACTACTGATACTGGGCTATCAAATATAGTAAGGAGAGGGGAATTAGAAGGGTTCTTCCTAAAATCCACAATCATCTCCACAGTTTTGAGTGTATTCAGTCTCAAGTTGTTATGACCGCACCACAAGACCAGTTGTTGAACCTCCCATCTATATGCTGACTCATCACCATTTCGAATGAGACCAATGATAGATGTATCATTTGCGAATTTCGGAACTTTGACAAAAGAGCCTTTTCAGGTGCAGTCATTGGTGTAGAGGGAGAAAAACAACAGGGAGAGCACACATCCCTGAGGGGCACCTGTACTGATTAACCGGGTACTGGATATAGTTTTGCCTAACCTCACATGTTGTTTCCTATCTGTTAGAAAGCTGATTATCCACCTACAGGTCAGGCACAGTAAGCTGAATCAGTTTGTTGTAAAGGATTTCTGGAATAATAGTGTTAAATGCTGAGCTGAGGTCTGCAAAAAGAACTCGTGCATAAGACTCCAGAGATTCAAGTTGTTGCAGAATATAGTGTAAGGCCATGTTAACAGCATCATCTACTGAACTATTTACTTGATAAGCAAACTGCAATGGATCTAACAGGGGATCCGTGATGGCTCTCAGGTGAGCCAGCACTAACCTTTCAAAGGTCTTCATAACTACAGATGTCAGTGCAACAGGTCTGTAGTCATTCAGCTCAGTGATGGAGGATTTCTTAGGAACTGGAATGATTGTAGAGCTTTTAAAACAAGAAGGGACATAACACATCTCCAGCAATTTATTAAAAATATGTGTGAAAATGGGGGCCAGTTGTTCCACACAAGCTTTCAGACAGGAGGCGGTTACACCATCTGGGCGTGGAGCTTTTCCAATCTTTTGTTTTTGAAATAGATCTCACACTTCTTTTTTTCTAGGATCACTAGAGGTAAGGGACCGAGGGAATTGATAATAGGTGTAGAGAAGTTTGATGCTAATGATGCATCTGAAATACAATTGGTAGCAGCAGATAGCAGTTGTTTCTTCTCAAACCTGTAGTAAATGTATTGAGGTCGTCTGCCAATTGACGGCTCTCTTCAGTCAAGAGAGGTGGGTTGTGTAGCCGATGATGTTCTTCAGGCTTTTCCACACAGTTGTAGGATCATTTGCCGAAAACTGATTTTTCAGCTTTTCTGAATAATTTCTCTTTGCTGCCTTAATCTCTCTCGTAAGTACATTTCTGGCCCAATTATACACAATCCTGTCCCCATTCCTATAGGCCTCCTCCTTATCATGACGCAACTGCTTGAACTTTGCTGTGAACCACAGCTTAGCATTATCAGACCATATCTTCACTGGTTTAATCACAGGCTTCGCAATTTTAAGTCTCTGCCTGTAGGTGGGAAAAAGATGGGAAAGAAAGAAAGAAAGAAAGAAAGAAAGAAAGAAAGAAAGAAAGAAAGAAAGAAAGAAAGAAAGAAAGAAAATCAAGCACAGGCCAATGAAATTTAGAAAAGGATTCTGGGAAGGAGAATCTGCAGATAATTTGACAGAAAGCATCCTATATTCCTTAACCTAACTCTGAACCTGATATCTGATGACACTGTTACAGTGAAACTTAGAGCCAGGAAGGACCATAAAACAACAAGTGTTAGAATCACAAATTCCTTATTTGATTCTTAAAAAAGCAGATCTCCAGAAAGTAACAAAAAAGTTGTTAATAAGACACTGAAGACATACTGACACTGGGAACGTCATTTAAGCTATATAAATGTACCTCAGCAAATGTATCGATAAAAATGTTTGATACAAGAAAATATTACAATTTTGGAGAGAAGATAATGACAGCTCATGTTGTCTGCTCATAAGTACCTGTTAAACATGAGAGATGAACAAAATGTTAAACTTGCTAAGTATGAAATAAAAATATGGCACGTGACTCATGCCCTTCCTTGATTACTAACCAGGAGATTTGCTCAAGATAGAGCTGCCCTTGAAGATGACCTGAAAGCTACAGCTGGCATGGAATACAGCTGCCTGCTTGCAGACCACCACAAATTGGTATAGCAGAGTAATACTTACGCTGTGAGAACTGCACTGGTTGCCTGTTTTTATCCAGGCAGATAGATTATAATCCAGTAGATAGATTACAGCAGTGTTTTTCAACCTTGGCAGCTTGACGTTGTGTGGACTTTAACTGCCAGAATTACCCAGCCAGCATGCCAAGGTTGAGAAACATTGGATTATAGAATATCACCTATAAAGACCTCTATGGCTTCCCTACCATCAGAACCATGACTTCCAGGTAGAATCTGCCCACCCAATATGTGTCAGTCAAGGGAAGATACTACAGGTTGCCAGTCCCTAGGACATTAAAGAGACAGTGGCCTGACAGATTACCTTTCTGGTGACAGCCCCATTGCAATGACATATCTTGTGCACCCCAGATCAGGATGGCCTTTTCCTTAATATCCTTCAGGAGGGAAGTCAAAGAGCCCCACATGAGATAGCAGCAAATACAAATGAAGAATTTGATTAAGTTTCAGCATTGCGAATTATGCTTTTATGTTGATTTTAGATGTTTATTGGCTAAGATTGTAAGTCACCCTGAAGTGATTACTTAGGTGACATACAAATACCTAAATGAATAAGCAGGAACAATTAAATAAATATCAGATTAGGAAGATTATAAATGGGGAAATCATGCTAAAATTATTTTAGCTATCAGAATTAATGGTTCTGTTATTTGTTGTGTGTGTGTGTGTGTGTGTGTGGGGTTCAAACAAACCAGTTAGGCAAATCTTTTACAAGCTGTGGTGCAATAATATGTTAGTTGATTGTGCGAATGCTGTACCATGCTGAATTTACTTTGTACTCTTTTGATACAATTTTTGCAGGTTTTAAGGTGTAATCAAAACAAAAATACACATTTTGCCTCAATGAATAATTTAGAGATAAATACCATGCATTTAAGAACCCAGCAAGACATAATGTCCTCAGGGAAGTTTGGTGGTCTCTTTCAAACTTTAAGTCTCTTTAGAAATCTGTTAAATGAATGGATCGATAAATGGAGATGTACAAGGAATTTTTGAATATGCAGTAATAGATCAAAGGCAAAAAAAGAAAAGAAAAGAAAATCAAGAGCACAAGGATGAATAATACAAATACTTGGGATGAAATAGAAGTCATCAGATATATATACATATAAAAAGCCCATAGATCAATCTGCTGTTCAGAACTCTCTGCCTAGTTATCTAAATCTTATCTAAAGTTTTTTTCTCACATCATTTGTTCCTTTCACAAGGAACAGAACTGAACAGTGAACCACCTGGCAAGTTGGTCACGCAGCATGACTTTTACATTATAATCATCTCATCATGAAGCTGAAAATAGCATCGCGCAGAAGCCTTAAAACAGTAATACTGCCGGGAGGAAGACAATACCAAACTCCCATAGGCAGCCTACACATTGCCATTTGTGAATGACAAATACAAGTCCCATTAAGTGAAACTCAAAATCCTCAGGGAACCACACATCTGCATCTCTGCCAAATATTATCCAATACTGTTGCAATATGTTTGTCTTCATTCTAGCATATTGAATATTACAGGTAGAACACAATGAAGTATAATGATACAATCTAACTAAAATCAAGGCCTGAAAACTTTGGTTTAATTTAGGAAGTTAAATATGACCCTCCATTGATAATATAATTAACTATAGCTAGAACATTCCTTGAATTCTTTTGAATTCAAAGCTGGACTGTCTACCACAAAACTGGCTTTTATGATGAGCAGTGGTGGTTCTTCCTGGCCCATGAACTGGACGTGGCCCTCAGGGTGTTTAGATTGGATAGAGATGAAATTATATGACTTTTGTTGTTCTTGTTGTTTGCAACTCAGAGGGCATTTTAAGAGGTTGAAACAGCTGATGTCCTCCATTTGGAGGAGAAAACAAAAAAAAAGGAAAAACATTACATCACCAAACAGAGCCCCTTGGTCATGAGGCAGGATGCAAAGACCAAGAGCACCCATCAGCTATGCCAAAAAAATTACAGTGAGCAAGATCAAAACTAAAACTGGGCTGGGTTTATTGTCTCTATCACACCCATAACGTATCATTTATATATGCCAATTTTCTCTTACACTGTGTCTGTCTCTCTTTCTTTCACACACACACACACACACACACACACAGAGGGAGAGAGAGAGACAGAGAGAGAGAGAGATGACAAACTGTCTGTCTGTCTGTCTATCCACACATATGTACATACATACAAACATACATATACAGTCCTACTTTAATTTCTGCACAGAGAAACCATGCAAACAGTCTGGCCATTAAGGGAAAAATCCTATCTCATGCCTCAGGTTCATACTGCTTTGGTCTCTCTGTACATGAAGAAAGAGGTACAGAGTAGAGAGAGAAAAATGGAGGAAACTCATCAAAAAGAAAAACAGTGATTTTTCCCTTCATAACTGCATTGTCTTATTTTTCTTTTGTGCACTGTTTTCTTTGGGCACTGCTTTTCTAGAGTTAGTTGACAGGGAAAACATATCCTAGACTGCATTTTTCCACCACCAAGTCCTCTCCAATGCTATTTAACTGTAGAAAGTATTAAAGAGATGTTTTCCCCCCTTTCGTTATATTTTTGTTAGAAACACGCGTGCACACACGCACACACACATATACATACACACATACAATTTTTGTTAGTTGTTGGATGATATTGTTATTTGATTTTGTAAGCTACTTACATTTGTTTGTAGCAGCATAAAAGCACCTATAATAAATAAGTACATTTTAAAAGCTTCCTTCTTACAAGTGCAGCCGATTGTTCAGTTCAGCTGAAGGATTTATCATGAATTATACCTGCCTTAGTCTTTTTTCTGTCACATAACATTCCATTTATTTCTGTGTTCTATTGTTTAATGATAAAGCAACAAAAGGTACCTTACAATGGGGATATGCATAAAGAGCAATTATCCAGGCATACTCATCTGTAAGTAATGCAATAGGTTGAGATTGTAGATAGAAAACTATTGATTAAAAACAGAGACTGTATTAAGAACCACAAGATCACTTGCTTTCCTATATTGCAAAAGAACATTTTGGTCCAAAATTTTCATAACTCATGTCTGAGAAAGTGTAAGAAGGCAACATAAAAACTACTGGAGTACAATGATTTGGCAATTAAGTTATTTCAAATTTTGAGAATTGAAGAACAGTGATTGTTCTTGCTGCCACATAAGCTACCACTGCCACAGGATACAAGCACAGAACCCTCTAGCAGTTTGCTCATCCACAGTCCATCTATTTGATTATTGTAGGAATCTCCAATCTGTTTGCCCCAGTGGACAAAGTTTGAAGTTTGAGATCCTGTTATGAGCATTCTCACAAAATGGCTGCTGTCATGGTAAGTATGGCTGTTTTTAAAACATTGATATACTAGAGAGTTAACTGAAATACTTATTTGTGCTAGCCTTACCTCTACCAAAGATTCACTCTTACAACTCAGCTCACCACTATTTTTTTTTCTCTGAACAAGTGGGCATATTTCCAAATAAAGCACTGAGCTACATCACTTCTTCCTCTTCTTCTTCCTCCAGCAAGGAAGACACATCATGAAATATTTAACTCTTACCAGATTTATAAGAAATTTAGATTTTTTTGTTATTTTTTGTGGCGTGGAATGTCAGAAAAAAAGAAGACATAACTATGGGGTTGTACTCTAAATAATGGCATCATCAGTACAACCAGTACATTCTGTGTAAATGGGAGATTCTGTTGGCACAATGAAATGATTGTCTGGATGATCACAGTAATTAACTTGGGGCCTGCTGACATTTTAAAATGGATATTTTACATCTTTAAAGGCTGAGGAAACTTGGAAATGTTGATAGCTAAGATAAATACTTGAGCTCTTTAAATTTGCTATCTGAATGAGATACTTTGTTCTCCTGCACACAAAAGTGTGTATTTATGTTTGTTACTATATTGATGAATTTTAAAATGATAAAACCTTTATGACAAACATTCACTACAGTTAATGTTTAAGTGCTTGTGAAGCAGGAGAAACATAGGAAGTTGCCTTATATTTGGTCAGACAATTTGATAATCTACTTTAGAGCCTACCACTTTTGATCAGGGCCAAATTATACATAACTATAACATGCTTGTTAAAAAAAAGAAAGAGAAAAGGAAGCATATTTCCCTCCTTACCCCCTGCCAAAGATACATGAAGATGCTTTTCCTAATATTCTGAATCGTCAATGCCAGGGTCAAACAAAACATTTGACAGGCATACATTTAAACGGCACATTTTTCAAAAAGTAATGCCATCCGTATCTGCAAAAGCCACAAGTCACATTACATGGCAAGGGGATTGTGAGGAAGAAGAACAGAACCCTTTCTCCCCTTACCAACATCTTCCTAAAAATCAGTCCTCCAAAGGGACTGTCGTTTACTGGCAGGAGAGCTTTTATTGACAACAATAGGCGCTTCCCTCCCAATGCAAATTAACAGTTTTCAGGAGTATGTTTCACTGGGATTATAAAGGACAAAACAGTTATTTTTGTAAAGGTAATTTTTCTTTTTCTGCATCTACATTTATGTCCTACTTCCAGGACTGCAACTTATATTTTTAAAAATTCATTCATTGTACCTCTCCTGGGAGTTGGTAGGTTTAGGCTGCACAGCAGTTGGTAGGTAAAGCTGAAGCAAGTGATGGGCAGGACCAAAGACATCCTCTCCTTTTTCTCCTACCCTTTCTCTCCTTCTGGCAGGCATTATTTTTTTCTTTCTTCCTCCCAACACTGTAAGCTATCAGAGATAAGGTAATGTGGAAAAAAATGTTTGTTTGCAGAGGATTTTGTAAATTAGGCCAAAGTCCACATGGATGCTAAAATTTCCCACCGCAACATAAAGTATAACTGCTTATGTTCAGGAGGGCTTTTTTTAAAGCCAGATACAACATTCTCCAAGGAGCACCACTTGAAGGTGGGTATAATAAAATCCACATAGCGGAGTGCATCTGTCCATGTGGCGATAGGGAAGTAGAAAACATCTCACACATTTTATTACACTGCAAATTTTATAGGAATATAAGGTCTATTTATATTTCTCCCCTAATAGATAAATTCCCAGGGAGACCAGACAACTTTTATCTGAATCATCCTTTCCAGGATTTAAAACCTGCTATTACCTGTGTAGTAGCTAAATTTTGGGTTGCTGCAATGAATATAAGGCAAAAATGGTTAAAGAAGTAATTGGTTTAAGAAGATCATTTTTATTTTTTAATTTTAATATCACTTTCGGATCAATATTTCTTACTTAGTAAGTTGCTAGGGGATATTTACTCAAAATCATAGTTTTTAGTTTTTAAACTTCTTATTACTTGGGTAATTAATGTATTAATATGGTTATAGAGGAGTGAATGTATTATTATTATTATGCAATCTATCTTTTAGTATATTATTCAATCAATTTGTTTTACTCTGTCATTGTTCTCCTAAACTTGCTGGTCATTGACAAAATAAAGACATGTTCAGTTCTGTTTCTGTTCTGAGTTCAGGAGGATGATCATATTGAGTTAAGGCAATGAGCTCTAACTCAGTGAATTATTCCAAATTGTTCTGTTTTGCCACTATTTTCCACCCATGGGTAAGAGAAAAACATGGCCCACAACATCACACTGGAATCTGAGGAGCATGTGTACAAGCAATGTCACCTTTTTAGAAAGAAGAAAATGATAGTGGGGTGGCATAACTATGAAATGTAACAGTGCATGCATTTCAAATGCAAGTAGCAAGCTGTGGGCAGTTGTAGGAACAGGAGAAGGAACTGAGGTAAATTTTAATGGTTGATTCAATAGTTGAATATTTTGATAGAAATGCCCTTTGATAAATCCCTGCATTTCTCACCCATGGAGATATATGTGTACAAAAAGTGTTATGACTCAGTGAGAATGATGCAATCATTCAAGTAAGGTCTAGGTAACCATTTTGAGTTAATGGTCCTGATTGTAATTTTAGTGGGTATTCTGCCAAAATATTTCTATTTTGGCAGAATACCCACTAAAATTGCAATGCCCAATTATTTTCCTGAAGACCAATTGGTCAAATTATCATTTCATATAGCATTTAGGATGCTCTGCTTGAATCATTTTT
Organism: Liasis olivaceus; assembly: GCA_030867105.1. Taxonomy (NCBI): domain Eukaryota; kingdom Metazoa; phylum Chordata; class Lepidosauria; order Squamata; family Pythonidae; genus Liasis; species Liasis olivaceus. Next base: position 45,327,997 of record CM061355.1, on the reverse strand, counting down.
TTTTTTTTTTTTTTGCCTTCGAGTCAGTGTTGACTCCTGGCAACTGTCGGGACAAATTCCTGCAGTCTTCTTGGCAAGCTTTTTGGAAAAGGCTTGCCATTGCCTCCTTCCTAAGGCTGAGAGGGAGTGACTGGCCCAAAGTCATCCAGCTGGCTTTGTGCTTAAGGTGGGACTAGAACTCATGGTCTCTTGGTTTCTAGCCTGATGCCTTAATAACTACACCAAACTTTTATCTTTTTTTTTTCCCTGGACAAATGGTCACACTTCCAAACAAAATACTGAATGGCATTCACCCATCATTTTTATTTTCTAAGAATGTATCAGTGCCTCCATGTGGCCCAGAGGAAATAATTCTGGAAATAATTCTGGAAACAACAACAACAACATCAACAACAACAACAACAACAACAACAATAATAATAATTCCTCCTCTTCCTCCTCCTCCTCCTGCTCCTCCTGTTCTTCCCCCCTCAAAATTTTAAGGCAAACAGGCAGGAAGCTTGGTGAGCATACAATGGTATTCATAGACACTTTTTTCTCACTCCTCATCCAAATCAATTATATTCTTCCAGTCTACTGATTTGTTTTATACTAAGAAATTAATAAATATCACAGTAGAAATTTCCAATGCCTTAAGAATAATGCCAGTGGATTTCCTATAATGTTGCACTTATCAAAGAAAATTTTGCACATGGATGAAATAACTAGTGCTAGTTAAAATAATTCTACTCCTTCTAAATTAGCATTTCAACAAAGGCATGAAACAGCTAAGTATTAATCTACAGTAGTTCTCATTCCTGTAAGAAAGGAAAACAAAATACTATTTTTGGCTCTTCCTCACTATTGTAACTGCACATCTTGTTGAAAAAGATACCATGAGAAAAAGAAGGGCTTTCTTCAATTCCCCAAAGATTCTGAAGATGTTCCTAATTGTATTCCTGAAGTGCTGCCTCAAACACAGCCCTGGACAATAACTCATAGACTTTTTTTTTTGCTATTCAAAGCTCCAGTTAAAACAACCTTCAGAAAATGGCAAATGAGATATTTTTTTGAGTGCTCTCCCATCAAGAACAAGTACCTTCTAAATGTAGAAAGTAGAAAGATGAAGGGCATCAGCTTGGAGCCTCTAGAAAGGGGGTTAAAAGAAGCAAAATACAGATAGCAGATGTCCTCTAGTGGTTTCAGTTAGAATTGCTACACTCAAAACATTTCTCATTTTGCACAAAAAGGGGTTTAATTGATCTTTAATAGTACTTAAGTATTATAACAAGTTATAATATATTGTAACTTAAGTATTATATGTTAAATAGTACTTAGGCATTACAATATGAGACCCAGTCTGGTGTAGTGATTAAGGCACCAGCCAGAAACGAGGAGACTGTGAGTTCTAGTCCCACCTTAGGCATGAAGCCAGCTGGGTGACTTTGGGCCAGTCACACTCCCTCAGCCGTGAGAAGCAAGCAATGGCAAACCATTTCTGAAAAACCTTGCCAAAAAAACTGCAGGGACTAGTCCAGGCAGCTGCCAGGAGTCAAAAACTGACTTGAAGGCAAAAAAAAAAAAAAAAGTATTATAACAATTCTATGCATATCATGTCATCCTTTTGAAATGCAGCAAATCATATCACAAGAGGGCTTTATAAATAAGGTATATGGTTTAAATACCAGTTTTAAAAAATGTTGCCTTCACTAACATCACAACTAAAGTTATCATCATCATCATCATCATCATCATCATCATCATCATCATCATCAAAAAAAAACTACAGAGCCAGAAGTTGTTTTTCCTTTTTAAGTCAATATCAGGTAGAATGTGTCTCCCTCTGTGTGTTTATGTATTTTATCCGAGTTTGGAATTTTTAGAAAAGTGTAAATGCAGTTTAAAAATTATAAATAAAGTTATAATGTCCTGCTGCTTACTTTTTTTTTTTTTTTTTTAATATACATGATAATAAAACTTATCAGAAAGTCAGCATTTTATAATTGAGCATTTGGCTAGGTAAATAAAAAGATAGCTGTTTGTAGCTAAGAAGACATCCACATCCAGGAGCAGGTATTGTCGAGAGCATAACAAACTTGAGCATTTCCTCTGAGGAGATCCTCTCTCCAGGAATCTTGCTGTACTTCATCTGGTGAAAGATCCTAGAGGGGGATCTTTGATCAAGATGGGAAGGTGGTCCTTCAGGTGTTTCTCAACAGTTTGAATTGGGCCTGAAAATGAACAAGGCTTTGAGGCAGCTGGCAAACACTTGCATACTGTACATTTTAAATTACCTTTAAAAGCAGCCTTATATATAATGTATTGTAATTATTAACATAATATGTATCAGTGAAGCCAATTTGTCTTAGTATGGAGAGCTGCTGAACTTTAACACAGTATTATTTAGTAAACTTCATTCAACCATTCTCTCTAATCTTACAATTCCTAACTTGATATTCACTTCTTCTGCTAGCTTTTTATCCTCGGGTAGGACTACTCTATAGATGATTATGAGAAAAACCCTGCTGAATTCTATAGAACAGTGTTGTCCAAACTTGGCCACTTTAAGATGAGTGGACTTCAACTCTCAGAATTCCCCAGCCAGCCATGCTGGCTGGGGAATTTTGGGAGTTGAAGTCCACTCATCTTAAAGTGGCCAAGTTTGGACAACACTGCTATAGAACAAGAAGCTATCATTAAGGTCCTTACTGATGGCATGTTTTACAGATTATAACTTTTCCCTTGCCTTAAGTCAGACTTGGTTCTAGGTTGAATAGGATCCTTGATTAATAACTTGGCCCCGCAGCGTCTCAATTGAGCAATTCCTCTCCATTCAGGAGAGAGCCAACCCTGTCTCATCCATAGTCCTACTTTTCAGACTGGTATTTGCAACTTTAACGGCCAGTTAATCACAAGCAGGATCAGCTAATATTTTTAGTAATAGTGATGCCTAAATATTTTAAAGATTTATATACTATTGGAATCCCTAAAATTGTGGAAATTTCCTTTTGAGTTTTTGGGGGTGTATGAAAAAGCATCAAATGTAATTTATTAAAATTAACTGATAATCCTGACACCTCTGCAAATTCCTCTAACTCCTTCTTGATATAGCTAGCTGAATGAGAAGCATTTGAGAGAGTCAAGATCATATCATCTGCAAATAGATTTAAAAGATACATCTTATTTCCCATTTTTATCCCGTTAATCTGATTATTAAATGCAATTGCCAGTGCTGCTATAGCTAGATTGAATAGAAAAGGCGATAAAGGACAATCTGCTTGGTACCTCTTAAAATCATGATGGGATCTGAATCATAACTGTTAAACCTTATCTGGGCTTTAGCTGGTCCATAAATATGTTCAGCCAGCCCCAAATTTAAATTTAATATTTGTTTTAAAAATTGTATTTCCAGAAAATCAAAGGCTTTAAATATATCTAAAGAACATACGGCTAATGAAACTTACTAATTTTACTAATTTGTATAACATTTAATAATTTCCTGAGAGGGGTAGATATATTTCAGTTTGGAATAAAGCCAGATTGATCCATATGAATAATTTTACCTATAATCATGTTTAATCAGTTAGCTAACAGTTTAGTGTACAGTTTATAATCCATATTGAGAAGTGAAATGGGCCTATAAGATGCCAAATCCTGGGAATTTTTACCTAATTTAAGAATCAAAATTATCCTAGGCTGTTTCCAAGATTCTTGGAATAGTATTCTAATTGTATATAAAGATTTATATACTATTGGAATCCCTAAAATTGTGGAAATTTCCTCTTGAGTTTTTGGGGGTGTATCAAAAAACATCAAAAAGATACCCTTGGTGCAAAGTATTGCATAATAATAGAAATTCAGGTATTAAGATCTCTTAAATTCTTTAAAAAATTCCCCTGACAATCCATCAGGGCCAGGAAATTTTCCATTTTGAAAAGTACTAAAGACTTCAGTGATTTCTGAAATGGGAAAAGGAGATTCCATAAATTATATATCTTCTGGAGCCAAGTCTGGGAATGTTAATCTATTTAAATAGTCATTAATTTTTATTGGTAATGGATTATTTGAGGAATATAATTGTTGAAAAAAAAGTTTGTATCGTTCACTTATAGCTTTGGTTTTGGTCACATGACCAAAATCACAAGCAGGATCAGCTATAGAAGGCTGCGGCCAAGATATCTGGTCTGCCAACTTTCCTGGACTTGAATCCCTCAAAGTATCAAAAGTGCTGGCCTTCTTCTTGCCTGGGTTGGAATGTTTTTTCCCCCTTTAAAGGCAAGAATCACTGAAAGAAAATATATCAGGATAGGTAGCTTTGAAGTGGCTATCATATTTTCTTCCAACTTGCTTTTGGGCCCAACCCAGCATAGCAACACTATACTGGATGTAGGGCCAAGATGCATTTAGAGGAAAGAAAGAAAATAGTAGTTGTTGTAGAGCACCCAGACCAATGGGAAAAGTAATCAAAGAAATAGTTTTGTTTCTATGAGTATTATGAATTTTTACTTACTTTTTATAATTGTTACATAATCAAATTTATTTAATATAATGAAGCTTTGTGAAGCTTCACAATCAAGAATTTCATGGCAGGCCCAGATTTCAAAGGTAGGAAAGTACATGTATGCATTAAATTCACATACCAATCATTTTGGGCCCTATCTGGTTGTGTACTGATAAATATTTGACAACTGTTCCGCTAGCTCCATTGCTGCACCAAACATTTGATTGTACGCTCAGCTCTGCTCTCAACCAGCTCATAAAATTCTTGAAAATTTAGCAATCAGCTTTCGTGAATCGGTACAAACTGGCTTCAGCACCCCAATGGACCTATCAGTAGAAATGGTGTGAATATATCTCTACTTTGTTGGACAACTGAAGCCCTTTATGGGCACATTCCACGGATGCACTATGACTCAAAAAGGTAAGACAAGGTATTGTGAATGCTTCTAAGGATGAATAGGAAATGTATTCACAGGTCCTTTCTCTTAATATTTTATCGATCGATTGGGGAGATTTCTAGGGACAATGCTGCAGAAAGGGTCTAAGATTCAAGAGGAAAATACTGTAAAAGTATTTTGTTTCTCTGTGTTCCTTCATGCACTTTAATTTGCTGTCTTTAAATAGGTCAACATTTCATGCTGCTATGAAAGTTATTTTGAGCTCTATTAATGCAGATTAGGGAGCACACATCCCTTTAGCCGTACATAAGCAGAGGGTAAGCTGGTAGAAATCATGACCCAATAAATCACTTACAAAAACTGTCTCTGTCACAGTGCTTTTGAATCATTTGTTCTGAAAAGACATACCATATTTGGAATGCAAATATACAGATAACCATTAGATGGCGGCAAAGGGTTTTCTATATCTCATCTAGCGGTCACCTAGATTTCTGCAGTCAAGGTACGGTATGCCAAGTTCCATTGGCCTGGTACATTTTTATGATTTAACAGTAAGTAATAGAAGGTTATGCCACATGGAACAGACTGCTGCTTTCCGTTCTTTTCATCTTTCTGAAATCTTAGTTTAGCTAGTTCCTTATAGAAGTATATTTTTTGCCCCATACTTAGGGTATTCTCAGCTAGAGCCCTCTGGGCATCTTGGGATTGCTGCTCCCAGAATTCCACATCCAGTGTGACTCTAAAGCTTATGCCATATGTGTCAATCTTGGTGGTTTCACTGCAGCAGACTAACCTTGCTCCATTCTGAACCAGGACTATCAAATGCTATTTAAAAGTCAAATGAAGCTTCCATGTTCAAAGGCAGGACAGTTCTTTTACAAGAAAGCCTTCATGTTCTGTATTACTCAGAAGAATCTAAACCAGAATGCTGGTCTGTATGGAACTTTGACAGAATTCATCATGGAAAAAATAATTTACATGAGGCTTTGTTCTTCAACCTGGCATCCTCTAGATATATCAGAAAACAAACCCAACAATTCACCTAGCTGAAAATTCTGCAACTGATGCAAACATTACCCTGGATTTTGTTTTTTTGAGTAAGAATACTGGAGTTGTAAAATTTTTTTGAAAATTTATGTGACTTATTTACACATATGTACAGATTGAGCACAGAGCATTAACATCACAAGAGATACTACTCCCCTTAAGATTCTACCAGCATCACCGGATTCTCATACTATTACTTAATTTTTTGTGTGTCTTTTTCTGTCCCATTAGAAATAAAACTGGTGATTGGTCCTTTCGTCTCCTAGCTCCTAGTTCATTCTTTCCCAGATCTGACAGAACAGAATGAGGATAAACAATTTCTATTCATCACCTCTTCTGCTTGAACTGTTTTAGCGCCCATTGCAATGTATTACATGTATGTTATGCATTATCTGTAATATTTTTTTATAGCCTCAGGACAACTGGCATCAAGACCTCAGTTCCCAGACATTTTAAGAGATAGGCTAGGAATTCTGAGACCTATCTCACTACATTTTTCTATCTGTTTGTGTTGGCAAGACCAAATACTTTCCCATAGCTTTGTTGATTATTAATACTTGCAATGTTTAATACAAAATAAATTACAATTTTATACCTAAGCCTTATTCTTTGATTATCTTCATATTTGAGTTCCAAATCTCCCATTTGTTTGATTCAGCAAGGGAGAGAACCACTTCCACAAAAATCTGTGGATCTACGAACTATAAGATCATAAAAGCATATTTGAAGTGTAGGAGTTTAAGAATTTGCATTAAGACAATGTTTTAATTACATTGTTAAATTCAGGTATGGGAGATTTGGAAGATTGTATATTGAGATTGTTGGTCTTTGTAGAAAATATTAGTGTGGTAATGTACATAGGAGACTGGAATTAAATTTGAAAACTTAACAAAATATACATCATTAAAAAAACCCCAATATTTAAAATTAATGTAAATTCTAAATAGCCATTTCCTATCTGGAGCTTTCATTTTCAGAAAATAAAGAAAATTCCTAGACATGTAGAAATCCTATTCTGAATAGAAGGACAGTTCTTAGAAAATGCAGGATTGGGTCTTGTGAGAAAACCAAAGGTGGGATAGAAGGCTTAAGTCCCATCAAGCTCTTTAAGTGTATATGTTTGGGAGCTCAAAGATACAATTCAGATAATCCTTGACTTACGACCACAACTGGGACTGAAACTTCCATGACTAAGCAATGTGATTGTAAAGTGAGATGTTACATGACCACGTTGCTTAGCGACCACAATCCTGGCAGTCCTGGTTGCCATTGTTAACTGAACTGGTCATTAAGCGAGTACCCACCCCAATCCCAGCCATTCAGAGCTTGGTCCCTCCCAGCTCTGAGCCTCAGTAAGGTAAGGGACTGCCTACAACTCCCCTCACCTTCTATCTCTCCCCCATCTCTGCCCTTTTGGCCACCCTGCTCCATGCCTTGTGCGGGGAGGGGGGGGCAGGCAGCCCTAGAACTGTGTGGTTCTGGGACTGCTTGCCATGCCCCAGAAAGCCGCAGCCACCCCAGCCCAGTCGCCTTCGCCAGCCTGCACTCTGAGACCCCTGCTGCCCTCTGCTCTGCCACTCCAGCTGATCTTTGCTGTCTTCCTGCTCCCACTGCTGCTGAGGTGTGTCTGGCCTGGCTGTTGAGCTGGGCTGGGCTGGGCTTCAGCTGCGGGGGAAAAAAAAAAGAAACCGCCAAAAGCAGCCCCAGATCCCTGTTGCACCAAAAAGCCCCTTTGCAAAAAGCTCCTGGAGTGTGGTGTGCCAAAACGCCCCTTTGCATCATGCTCCTGGGTGGGGCTGGGCTGGGCTGGGCTTTTTTTCCTTTGCAGCCTTCAGTTGAGGACTACCTGTAAATGACTGAAAAATCAGACTGTGAGTAAGGGGTTAGTGGCTGGCAGTTTGAACAAGAGTGGAGTCCCAGAAAACTCAGCTCTTTGCTGCCTCCAATCATGCAGATTTTTTGCAGCCCAATCCAGTAAAAAAAGAAAAATTGCACACAATATAAATAGCCACTTTACTTTTGTCTACTGGAAAGCCGTCCAAGGAGAATAGATATAGATATAGATACAGATATAGATATAGATATAGATATAGATATAGATATAGATATAGATATAGATATAGATACACACACCCTCTGGAAAATATTTAGGTTCAGAAATCTATACTGGGGAAAGGTGGTTCCATAATTTGAAGAATTAAGGTTTCAGAAGTATTCACTTCTCTTATTAGCCCTTGTGTTCCACTTGATAGTCAAGTTGCAGGATGCAGTCAACTAATAGGAAAGTAATGTTCTCATGTTAGCATGCTACCTAAATTTTATGCAACCAAAATGATAGCATTGTCACTAATTTAACGCTGGCTCAGCTAACACTCTTCTCTCTCTCTCTCTCTCTCTCTCTCTTTCAAAAACAAATTGTCCATTCTTTCTCCACAGAATGTAATATGAATGTTCATAAATCCAGGATGGGCTCCAGATTTCAGGGAGTGGGATGGAGGATACCGTGCCTTTGGCAGACCCTTACATACCTCTTAATTTACTGGGCAATATAAGGATTACAGTAGTGATACCAGTTGAGTTGAATCAAACCTGCACTAACTCAGTTGCATTTTTAATTCCCTTTAAAAACACAAAGCAAAGACTCCCTCAAGCTGAGTCCAACTCTTGATGATTGCATCCATGCAGTTTTCTTGGCTGTGCTACATAGAAGGTTTGCCATTGCCTTCTTCTGAAATATTTTTCTGATTTCCTAATGTAGCCAGCAGAATTGGAATTCCCAGGTAGTTCCCATCTATGTAGTAACGAGGCCAACCTTCTTTAGCTTCCAAATCAATGTTGCCTAGGTGCTGCCTTAGGCTGAGGCAAATAATTAATTTACATACATAAGAAAAAATGAATAATCCTTATGGACAGGGTGGGTCTAAGGATATGTTTTATGCCTTTTAGAAAATCTAGCTACCGCATATATGGAACTTTACTACATTGGGATCTTCTGCATATATTTTAATCATGGCACCAAATTGTGCAATAATGGCTTTTCAATAGTGCTTACTGCTGGAAGATGGTATGAAGCCAACCTTTTATTCCTTCTGAACTGAAGCATTGTTCATCTGAGCACAATTAATCAAGGTACTATATGTAGATCCAGTTTAGCTGGAGTGTATTTGCCTTTCATAGAAATGGATTATATTTGTATGCCAATAAATCTCATTGCTTCATTGCAAAAAACAAAGGGCAATTCACTTCTATAGCCACTAGAAGTCCTTCTAGCACAACTAGCATTATTAAGACATCCCTATCATCCTGCTTTTGCCTGCAACTAATTAGTGCGGAAATTAAATTTTTAAAAATTGGATCTGTTTCCAAATCCTGAATCCACTCTGCCAGGAGATGAACAGAGGATTTATTTCAAAGGTTAATGCAAGTAATATTTCTCATCTGAAAATCTCACTCATTCATGATTCATGCTACATTTTACTTCTCGGTCCAATCTAACTAGGCATATCTATCTCTTTCTAAAATAAATGTATTTTGACTTCCACTTTTGGAAAGTAATCTGCATAGGCCACAAAATAACAACCCTGGAGTTTTTTAAAAACCTCTTTAGAAGAGACCCACAATGTGACAATGGTACATGTTACATTAAAAACATAACATCCACCTGGCCTTCTTTGCAGTAATTAATCACAAGCAAATACAGGGCTCTCAATCTGAATCAGGGCATACGTAGGTGAAAAACTTCTTCTTCTCTATCACTATCTTTTTAATATTCTTTGTGCCCCCAAAATAGGGATTTTAACCCACAAACCATCAATTGATGCCAGTGGAAATGTTCCCATCTTTTTTTACCATCCTACGTATGGGTAAAGATAGTTATCTGAAGCAAAATGGCAGAAGTGTCAATTTTCTCAACCTGAATTGGAGGTCTGTGCTAATTCTTGAGTAATTAAATGAGTCCAGATGAAGACAAGGAAGGTTTCTATGAGGACCTGGACCAGATTATTTGAATAACTCCCACCAGTGATAAACTCGTCATTCTGGGCATCTTCACTGCTAGGTTGGGGACAGATAGTGACAACTGGGAGAGAATCCTTGGGAGACATGGGGTGGGAAAACTAAATAGCAATGGCCTGCTGCTCGCAGGCATTCCAAGACATCTTGTAAGACATTTGGTCTGCAGAGGAATTGCCTGATGACTTCCGCAATGCCCTCATTGTGGTCTCTACAAAAATAAAGGAAGCAAATCAGACTGCGGAAACTAGAGGGGTGTTTCACTGTGGTCCATTGCAGGCAAGATCTTTGCCTGCATTCTCCTGAACAGACTTGCCACTGTCTCAGAAAGGAACCTCCAAGAGGCTCAGTATGGCTTTCGGCCAGAACAGAGTACAGCAGACATGATATTTGCCATGAGGCAAGTCTAGGAGAAGTGCATCAAGCAGAACAAGCCTATTTTTTTCTGTCTTCATTGACCTGACAAAGGCATTTGACACTGTAAACAGGGAGGATCATCCTGAGACATTATGGATTCTTGAGGGAATTTGTGAAGTTGATTCAGCTATTCCATGATGGAATGACAGGACAGGTTCTTTACAATGGTGATATATCAGCTGCATTTACCATTTTTAATGGGGTAAAACAGGGTTGTGTGCTAGCCCCAGTCCTGTTCAATCTGTTCTTTTTTTGCATGGTGTCATGTGCTGTCCAGGGTCTGAAGGAGGGAGTGTACATTAGGTACTGACTGGATGGCTTTCTTTTTGACCTTTGCTACTTGAACGCACAGATGAAATACTTCCATACAGTCATCCAATAAACCCTCTTTGCTGATGACTGTGCACTCCTGGTGCACAAAGACAGTGATCTACAGTTGATGCTGAACAAATTCTCAGACCTGCTATGCTCTTCAGCTTGACTATCAGCCTGAATAAGACTGAAGGACTTTACCATCCCATGCCAAATACCAACCATGCAGAACCAAAAATCACTATTGGCAATGCCCAGCTGACAAATGTAAACAGCTTCAAATACTTGGGAAGCATTATCTCAAGTGATGTATCTTTAGGAAAAGAAATTGACTCTAGGATCAGCAAGGCCAGCCAGGCACTGGAGAGCCTGGTACTAGATTGCTCAATCAACACAACATCCTTATCTCCACAAAGCTGAAAGTCTACAGAGCTGTGGTTATCCCTTGTCTCCTATATGGATGTGAGTCTTGGACTCTGTACCAAAGGCTCATCAAACAACTGGAGAAATTTCACATGTGCGCTCTCTGCTCTGTCCTCAGCATTCATTGGTAAGACTGTGTCTCCAACCTGGAGGTCTTGGATTGCACTGAGTCCATCAGCATTGAGTCCCTGATTATCTGAGCCCAGATGCGGTGGGTAGGACATGTCAGTAGAATGGATGACCACCATATGCCTTGCCAGTTGCTCTATAGTGTACTGGACTTTGGGAAGAGACCTCAGGGTTGACCACGCAAGGTACTACAAAGATGCTGTGAAAGAAACCCTATGCCACTGTGACATCCAGCCAAGGGAACTAGAAGCTGCGATTGGTGACAGGACTATAAAATATAGAGTGGTATTTTAAACTAAATTAATGTAATATATAGTTTAAAGGAATAATATGTACTACTTTAAATAAAATGAAGAGCTCTCAGTGGCATTCAACCCTCTCCCCTAACAAGTATTCTTTGGACCCATTTAGTGTTAATTCATTACAGAATTTACAAAAACACTTATAAGTTAGACCTCAAACAATGCATGATCTTTGCATTTTACACTGAAAATTGAAAAATACAAATAACAGATGGGCTCTGACTGTACACTAGTGATCACTGTACACTAGTGTTTTTCAACCTCATGAACTTTAAGATGTGTGGACTTCAACTTCCAGAATCCCCCAGTTTGTGAGGTTGAAAAACATTAGTCTAGGTGTTGAAAAAAAACCATTGAAGGTTGAAAAATACCATTCAAGGTGCTGGTGTTGACCTTTAAAGCCCTACATGGCATAGGACTGGGTTACCTGAGGGTTTTCTCAGTTACATCCACCCATCCCACCAGATCTGGCAGAGAGGGCATGTTATGGGTTCTGTCATTGAGGGAGCTACATTTGGCAAGCCCTAGATGGCAGGCCTTTTCTGCTGTGGCACCGGTGTTGTGGAACATTCTCCCCTCTGCCGCCCCTGAGGTGAGGTTGGCTCCATCACTTCTGATCTTCTGCAGGTCCCTCAAGACCTGGTTGCGCCATCAGACCTAGGGACCTCAGGGGACTGGTGAACTAGTGAGGTGGTTCCATTATTATTAGCATCTGTTTGCCTTCTATTTCTTTGTCTTAGCTTTGTTTCTGACAGTTTTTAATGCTTTTAATAATAGCAATGATAACTGTTTTAGGTATCTATTAATTGTTTTGCTTTGTTATATGCTGCCCAGAGTCACTTGTTGTGAGGTAGGTGGCTATATAAACTGGATAAATAAGTAATAAAAATCAATGAATTTTAAGCACAAATATCATTTCAATGCTGCACTGAAATTTATCTTGAAAATTCTCAGCATTTTCTTTCATGCAAGAAGCTTCTGCTTTTCTATTTTATTCTCAATATCTTGAGATTTTCTTGTTCTGAATTCTCTGGACAGTGTTTTTGAACCTGAGAGTTGGAGGTGGCGGGGAGCCTGTTGCTGATATTGTTGTTTTGTGTTTCCCATTGTTGCATTATTCTGGTATTTCCCTGGCTTCCTACAGTTCATAATATGAAAATGGTCTGCAATGTGGAAACAATCCCCTCATAATATCTTCTTTTCAGATTTAATGGAAATGTGGGAACCTATAGATATGACACTAAATGAAAGACAAAATATTAGTACACGCATCTTGGCCATCTTATAATACTCCAAATTTCTTCCCCCCTTTTTTTTAAAAAAAAATCAAAATCAAGTTCTCTTTCATTGGATTGAATGACAACTGGTAGAAAAAGATGGAGATTTATTTCTTAATGTCTCATATACAGTTAGTTTTGCATGTAGTTTGGCTGTTAAGATACCTACGTGATACATCAAACAAGAGATTTTAGGCACCTATTTGTAACTGCAGAGTCTCATTCTTCTATAAAAGGAGCCAAAGAGCCATTTGATCTGCATTAGGATTAGAGTGCACTGGGACTTTAGGGACATTCACTCTTTCCAGTGCATTTGGGGCATGTATGGGGAAAGACTTGTGTTTTAACAACAACAACGGCAACAGCAACAGCAACTAATCAAATAAAGGGGTTCTCAGGAATATTCAAACCTAACCTGAAGAGAAAAAAAGTATTTGGAAACTGATTAAAATTAGAATAATCATGCTTGATCATTTGAGTAAATACTGTACCACGCATCTTTACTACATGTGTGATTAATCTAGAACAGAAATATCTAGGCATAAGTAAAATGCTGTAAAATTGCAACCATCTAATAATGGCTTCAAAACAGAAGTCATGCAGATAAATGTCCTTGACTTCTGAGAAGAGGAAAAAAAGTGTGTGTGGAGGGGGGAAACCCACAACTCTAACCTATAACTTTTTAACACGTTCAAATGTGTGCCATACTTACATTATTTCTACTTACACCACTTTATCAGTGCAAGAATTAAAGGAGAATTGTAATGCAAGTCAAATGATTTTTGTATTATCTCTGACAAATGCTGTTTTAAGAGGATGTCTACATGCATTCAAGGTAGAAAGACTACATTTAGACTAAATCAGTTTATCATGTACCATTCACTGGTATCTTATCTATGATGCGGGAGGGGAATTATAAAGTTAACTCCTCTTCATGTAACTATTTATCTCTGGATACATGAAGTATATATCGTTTTGTTTTTTTTTAATTATGTGATCAGTGAAAACATGCAACAACTTTAACTTTGTTGGGGAATATTCCTTCAGAGTTCTGATCCTTGGACAATGTATAACATGAAATATAGCATGATATTTCATTTGAAATTAATAAATTAATAAACTAGAATATAGGAAGATAAGCTTGCATTAGTTCAGTCTGTTAGAACAGAATGTTCAAGGCCCAAGAATAGGAAGAGAAGCTGCCTATCTTCCTTTACAAAGGATAGTCATCTGTTTGAGAATATTGTTTGTCTGAAGGGCTGTCCAGGTCAGGTCTGGTTTTAAAGAAAAACCGAAGAAAGGGATCATCCAGTCACAGCGCTATATTTCTATTTAAATGATATCATTTCTTCCCACCCCCCGAAGTTGTATCAATCAACTTAAATCGGCTGCAACAATATTGTGAAATAATTTGTTTTGTAAACCATTGGTGGTTCCTTCTCTGAATGTCTTTTGGTGAAGAGATTTCTATTTTGTCTGCAGGCTAAGCAATCCTGGAATAAAGTTAGAACAGAGTAGAATAAGGCTGACATATTCAGCAGCTTGTCAGCTACAGACCATGAGGGTATTTTTTTTTTTTGGGGCAATGTTTCTTTCCCTAGCTTTCAACCCCTCTATTCAGGATTTGGGGGTATAGTGAAGAGTTGGGAAATATTAGGATCCAAACAGGGGTGTCCATGGGGTATGGTCAACCAATGGGTAGAGTTTCAAGAACACCATCACAGCTGCCATCTTTATTTTATTTTATTTTATTACCACAACCTGCAGTCACCACTGGATTCAAATGCTTATTGGTTCAGTGCTATGGAAAGTTAAATGATGGTTGCTTCCAGATGAACAGTTCTTAGCAACAGCAGTTAAAGGATACTACAAAGTTCTTCCACCCTCCCCTCCTTAACAGAACTTGTTTTCTGATAAGAAAAAAGAAATGGTTGAGTATAGGAAGTTTACAAATGGAAGATGTGATTCTCTGACCCATCCCTCTATAAAGTTCACAAATAAAATGAAGAGCCTTATCTGGAAAAAAACTTCTCCCTTTAGATTTGCATCCATTAAAGACTTTTAAGTATACTTGTTTGACATAGCACCACAATCCAGCTAATTGAGCCAACAGGGAAAGAACAGTGTGTGATAGATAACATGTGTGAAAGCTTCACATACAAAATGTACAAACTGGCCATCTTTTGGTATTCTACCTAAGGCTTTGTTCTTAATCACTGCAATTAAAGGAAGAAAAAGCAATCTTGCATTTTGTATGGTTTTTTTTAGCCTTTTTTTCTGATTCCCTTGTAATTAGAACCTCAAACTTTAATTAGCTGAAGTTTGATATACATTAGTTAAAGTTGCTTAAAAATTTATAAATAGGATCCAGGGTCCATTATGTAAGAGTAAATTATAATCAATAACCAGAGAACTCAGTTAGGTTTACTTCTGCATAGACATATATGGAATTGCACTGGGAAATCATTTACTGTAATTGGCACCATTAACACATTTCTTTAAAAATCTTGGCAACAGGCAACAAGTTAGTCCATAAAAGCTTATGTCATGATAAATGTGTTAGCCTTTAAACTGTCACAAACCCTCCTTGTTATTTTATTTTTTTTCTTTCAATAGATTAACACAGCTACCCCACTGGAAATATTTTAGTTTGGTTCTGTTTTATTATTGTTCCTTTTTCATTATGCAATACTATTGAGGGGTAAATACGGGAACACAGAACAGGATGTAGAACTCAAACCCTCTGAGGCCTGGACTTTTTAACAGATTAAGAAATGTCTCTCACTTGCAGAATTGAACACATTCTCTCCAGCCAACCCTCTCCCCGCCCCCCTTCCCCAAAGCATTCTTTGCTCTCCATCTCCCTGCCAGCTTGTGTAAATCAACAGGCTTGGAATTGCCTTTGGAAAATCAACAACAGTGCTATTTCAGAACATGAGAAGAGGTTGCTGAAAAACAAAGGACATCGCTGGGTTCAATCATCAAAGGGGATGGGGCTTCTTTGTTAAGACCACATCTACTCTTTGATTCTAAGATAAAAATCACACACAAGCAGTTTACACCGACTCAAAATAGCAAAGTAATCCAGCAATCACTCCTTTTAATAGGCCAGGAATTAAAGCAGCAGAAGAGACATGCTAGGTGATTAATCTCAAAGGAAGTCTACTACTTTAGTCTGGTTCCTGTCAAATATTTCCAGAAGGTTGGGATGTACACATGCCAAAGCAGAAGCAGTGAATGTTTTTTTCACTCCCACAATGGGGCTGTCCAAAAAAGGCACCTGAAGGTCTTGACCACCAAGGAGGATTTTAATCTTTTTTGTCTACAAGACTCCGTTACTTTCCTCCCTCTCTCTTTCCCCCATGACTGGTTATTCTGTGTCATCTATCTCCTGCTTTAATTGCACTCTGTTTGCTTTTAATTATCTTGACTGAAATCTCCTTGCCCAATAAAAAAGCAATCACATTTTTATACAATAAAAATAATATACAAAGCTGGCTAATGGGACCCATTTTATCAGAACCACAAAATGTCAGAAAAGTGTTATAACCTTTCAGGTCATTCAGCATGAAGGAAAAATAAAACAAGCAAACACGTTTCAAGCTTCAACCCTCTTTATAATATAGCACCATTAAAATGATGTGAACCCAAAGCCTGGAAATGTTAATGGAAAAAATGGTGCCTTGACACTAGATCTAAATCTTGTTCTAAAGTCTTCTGCTGAAGAAGAAGTGTAGAGGTGAGAATGAGACCTCAACACCACCCAGCAGTGAGAGGTACACCCTCAGGCAGAGTTCATGGCCCTGAAGCCTGGTGGTGCACCAAACACCTTGATTCCTTTTCCCTTCTTAGGCTCACCCTCTTAGGGTCATTTCTCTTCTCTCTCTCTCAGAGTTAAGAATGGTTGTCTCGATATGGAAAAGAAAGAGAGGTGTGTGGCTAGATCATGGGGAGAGAATGGCTAGAAAAAAGTAAGCTGCTTGTGGGTTTTTTTTCTGCCCAAAGGGTCTCCTATCCTGGTAACACCACAATTTCCATTGTGCCCTATGTGCGTTGTAGAGTGATAGTCTCCAATGAAGGGTCTATTGTACTTCTGCAGGGTCCTCACATAATAACTTAAGCTCCATTAAGTTACTTTTAAAACTGGAGCAACTGGAGCAACTCTACAACTTTCCACCAATGATGGTCCAGTGATCTTATCTCTTGCAGGCACTTGTCTGATTAGCCCAGAATTAGAGGGGAATCATTGTTTGAGGATCACATATGTGCACACAGCCCAACTTTTTCTGAGCTGAAAGACCACACTTAGGCTGTGAGTGCCTTGCAAGGGGTTGTGCACACATATGTGATCCCCAAACAATAATTCCCCTTATAAAATTGGAATTATATTGTGGGCCAATCACACAAGTAATGGGTGGGGTCCTAGATAAAAACCAAATTTCAGTTATATTTAACTTATATTTAAAATTCAATATCACATATTCACTCCCCAGTCATCCATTTAATCATTTCCCCGTTCTGTTGTATTAAAATTTACAATACACTATCTAGCTTTGAGATCTTTTGGGGCTGCATCTCTGAGCAAGGAATTCCCTGATCAAATTTGCATGTATTGATTCCCCTATTTGAAAAGACACAGCCAAAAAGACTGCACTAAACACTTTATGAAATGCACACTTTGTTAGACACAAGGATTTAATTTTACATCAGAGAGTTAATGGTTAGGTTCCTGCACTATGTATTTGGTTTCACCTGAGCATCATGTGAGAACCCATTTAATATATAAAGGTTTTAGGCAGCTTTTAGCAGTCCAAAATAGGTAGAAGGAATTCTAGACTGTATATGGAATCCAAGCCTAGGGAAGCATAAAAAATCAAAATCAGTGCATTAAACTGTGTGTGCCATGTTTAACTCTCCTAAAAAGAGAGTTAATTTTAACATCAGAAAGAAAGCATTGAACTTCCCCTCTCTTTAACTCCTGGCTTCTGTTCAAATATTAGACATCTGATGCACAAACAAAGTGAACAAAATGATATAACATGGGCAAACAATATGTTGGAAGGAAGATTAAGCTCTCCTCATTTATACATCCCTGTTAGTGAAAATAATACATCTTTATTGCTTATCTTATAATGAAACAAGACAGATGCAAACAAGGCTATCACCATCACTAAGAGTTAAAAAAAAATGATCCTTGAAGTCTTCACATTTGCTTTTGACTTGAAGAGTTATACCTTGAGACCCCTGGATCTGTGGTTCTGGACATTTAAAATGGGAAGCTCACAATTATGGCATATGGGTCTTCTTTCATTATTATTCTCCTAAATTAGTAAAACTCCCTCTTTCTGAAGATTAGACACAACTAATGTAATCTAATTTACTCTAATTAATTGTTTAATAAACACCAAGCAACATTAGCACTGAATATAATGTTCGTTGATCCCATCATAAAAAAATCAAAGGTAGCATTGAACATGCTCATACTTTTTTCCTACCTGAATCTTCATGAAATATGCCACTTATGTATATTCCATATACACAGTGTCAGGAAAGAAGGAAGGAGTGGGTAGAGAACTACACTATAAATTAGAGGTATCTGGTTTGGGAAGTGCCAAGAGGTCAGAGATAAGCACTGCTCCTCTGAACTAGAATATCTATGCATCAGTCACAAAAATATACATCTCAATGAACTTTTCATTGTTTGGTAAGTCCACTGGAAAAACCAGAATTCTGGACACTCACATATTTGAAAGCAGCCCTTCTCCTCCAAAGAGCCATTGATAGATCTATCAAGGGGTCATAAAGCAAGGGGAACCAGTGGTCTGATACTGTATCATGTCAGGACCCAGATTCAGTTGAGACATCCCACCTAAGGACAGTTATAATTAAAAGCTTGAGATGAAGCACCAACCAGATTTGTTTCATTATATCTGCATAGACCTATCTAAAAATCTCCAGTTTTAGCTGCAGTTTAATCTGTATTTCAAACATTTAAAAACCCACACAAAGTGTTCTTCTTTTTCTTTTTCTTGGATAAAAGGTAGGATCATTAGCCCATACATTTTAATAAGAAATGCCCAGATGGCATTGTGGTTGTAGGTAGAACACACAGGGAAAATAGAACAGTTCCAAACATGTTAAAAAAAAAAAATCTTAAGAGTATTAATTGATTTCATAAGAAATCTTTGGTGATACTGGAATGTTTCCAAAAGTAAGGTTTATTATAATAATCACACAGGTACTAGTAAAGAAGACAATCACAAAGAATATGTCCCAACCTTTGCACTATATACTATGTGTTCTGTGCAGTGATTGATATAATAAGCCCACCAAGTCCTATTTTGAAACAGAATTGCCGAGACATTCATTTTTCTACATACCAATTTATGGCAACAGCAGTGCTATCAGCAGGGTGTCAATTTTTTGCATAGGATTGTCCAACTGCCAACAGTGTTTCCACTAAACTTCTACAAGTGTGATTGTTATTAGAGTCCAAAATTGGCATTCTGCTTTTCTTTAAAACTATATTTGATTTCCTATTAGAAATGTGTGCAACCTGCAGTATTAATAGTTCTCACTTGAAACTACAAATGTCAGTGTTGTACTCATAAACTCATATTTGGACCTTAAGAATTAAACAAAAGTCCTATCACACATTACACAAAAATAGCAAAGATCTTACATTGTGATGGGAATGATATATGAACATTTGTTGCAACAATTCCTAGAGCTTCTGGCTGGGATCCAGAGGGTTGCACAATAAACCTTGACATGCTGAATGGGGCTTCTGAGGAGCCTTTTCAGATAGAAAGTTGCTATAAAGTGGCTTCCAAGACTTAGACAGATGTTGATAATGCCAGGATTACTGTCCCCAATATTATAGATGGAGGTCAACTGAGGCATAGAGAAAAATGTGTTTGCCTAAATCCCCCACTGAGCTCACAATGAACAGAGATCAAAGCACAGGACTTTTGGTTTCTGAATCTGGCTCCGAAAGCACAATGAGAGGTCCCCTCTAAGTTCAATAGTTCTCCCAGGAAATGTGGAGAGGATTGCTGCTTCAACCAATATACCACAAACCCCAAGCTTAATAGAGATAGTGTCGTCTTAAAAAGCCCTTTTCTCTCTACTTACATCTTTCCTCCCCACCCACAGGACAAGGCACATTCTTTCCAATTGCAAAGGTTAGGCAAATTGTATCACCATGATTTTATGAGTTTGTTGAAATGAAACTGTGAAAGCCAGGTTTTCCGTGTGCTAAATTCTACTTATACGTCACTTGGATAGAAGAAGATAAGAAAGGGATTTTACCAACGTCTTCAGCACCATCTGGTTCTGTAGCATTCAAGGTTGTGCTGCTTGTGCAGTGTCACCCATTTTTTGTGTTCCTCCAGAACAGTTGTTCAGAGAAGGGGATTGTAAACTAAAAGGGAGATGATAACTGTTTACTACTGAGTGTTCTGTAACAGTTATAGTTACATTAAAAATAAATATTTCCAGTTTGGGAAGTTATTTTAGTTCTATAAGCCATGTTCTGATTCTGTTTTATGAAGAGCAATTTACAAATTCAGTTATCAGTTATGATGAAGATGTCATCTCCATCTAATCTATTATGTTACCTGAAATGTTCATGATGCCTTGATTCCTCTGCTAATAATACTTAGAATCTATTAACACAGCAAAAGCTTATATCTAGGCAGACTGCTAATAGGTCATGTGGTTGCATACTGCTTAATAACTAATACAACACTGATAGATAGATAGATAGATAGATAGATAGATAGATATTTTTTATGCTGTTCATTCCAACAGAAACTATTCTTCATCCATTAATAATACTCCTGTAATAAATATATACAATCTTACTGCAATTCTCCTTCCAATGGAATCTCAAATTTCAAAACCACAAACTGTATTAAGGAAGAGTCATTGCAAGCATTTAGGAATTTATTAACATTTTTATGTGCTATTTCCGAGCATTCTAAAAGCATCCTTATAAAAGGATAAGATCAAAACTGACTTTTAAAACAGAAACATGACTTTGAAAAATTATTTTTATCAGGTTATAAATAGTCAGCAATAAAATGCAGTCAAGGAAGCTGTTCTTCATCTGCAGGATCTTGGGCCTTTTCATTCAAATGATGTGTACTTTTCTACACATTCAAAGGTTTTTGAGGTTTTAAATGTGAATATTTAATATCATCCTCTCTAATTCACAGAAGGATTTCCAATATGAAATTCAAACAGTTAAAAAGTTAAAAACTAATAAGCCATGAATAATAAAACAGATAAAACAGAGAGCCAGTGGTGTAGTGGTTAAGGCATCAGGCTAGAAACTGGGAGACCATGAGTTCTAGTCCCACCTTAGGCATAAAAAACAGCTGGGTGACCTTAGGCCAGTCATTCTCTCTCAGCCCTAGGAAGGAGGCAATGGCAAACTATTTCTGAAATCTTGGCAAGAAAACTGCAGAGACTAGTCCAGGCAGTCGCCAGGAGTCAACATGGACTTGAAGGTACCAAAAAATAAAAATAAATAAAATAAAAAGCAAGAATAAATAATAAAACAGAACCAAGGAAATCCAATTTCTAAAAGAACTGAAAATGAACATATGTCCAGTGGGTCCAGAAGAGGCAAACTTGGATACCATGACAGGGAAGATACTTTGTCTGTCCTCTATGTGCCTCAGTCTGCACCGGTAGTGGAACTTAGATGAAGTAGTAGTTGAAGGATCTGGGTGTTAAATGTGGCTTTAAACTTTACTAGCCAATGTCAGCTTTTGAATTGCATTAGGAGCCAGTGTTGCTGTTAAAAATGTTGGAGCAATATTTTCCACCCATCACATATATGAATCCAAATGAGATACCACAGCTTGCATATCGCTGACCAGGTTATTGCTAGAAGGACTGCAATTAGCAGAATAACCTTCATTGGGAAAAGGTATTTTACATCATGGAGCCTTTTGATGTAAAATACCTTTTGAGGCTCATACAAAAGTTTAGATTTAATAGCACACACAAATTGTAAACTGGGGAATTGCAACCTCATTGAGAATAGCCTAAATTCAGTCCCAGATTAGATGCCCCACCAGCTCATAAGTAGATGTTCAATTTGTTAGCCTTTCTCCAGGCCCACATTCAGCCATCCTGTTTTGTTAACTATCAAAGCAAACATATTTAAACAGCTGTGGCTTAGTAATGGCAGGTTTTCTTTTCAGAATGAAAAACACCCAACGAAACATTAAGTAAATAATATATGAAAATAAAGGACACAATGTGGCTAATATGAAGCATTTGCAAGCCTTTTCTTTCCCACTTGAACATGTTTGACTCTTTCCCATGGGGACTTACAAGTGTTCAACTTTTGCAGAATTAGATCCACAGAATTGTTTGTATTTTTAAAGCATATATATAAAAAAACCCTATTATTGAAATGGCAGGCTTCCATAGGAAGGATTTGGCAGCATTGTAGCATCAGATGGCTCCTGTATTTTAGCCTGTTTTCTTCCAAGAAGGATAGCAAATGCATGGAGTAAGACTGCAGTAAAGTGAAAAGCAGTCTTGAGAGCACTCTCTTGCATGAGACAAAGAGTAAGATGGCACCCACTTGGCGTGCCCTTCGAAACAAAGCTGGTTGGATTGAGAGATGTGCTGTAATGTACCTGGCAAGATAGGAGGCCAAGATAGATCACATAGAATGATATACACATAGCTGTATACGACAATAATGTAGAATGTTCATTGATCCCTCTTGGCCTCCTAACATCCGTTACTTTGCCACATCAGTCTGACTTATGGTAGCGCCTGCCCTTCAGAGACAAAATGTATGTCATCTATATCCCATAAAGTACAGAAGAAGAAAAAAAAAAAGAGAGATTAATTGAAAAAAGGGTAGGGGGTGTGATCTGGTGTGTGAAATTTTTACTTAGTATAGTATGATCATCTAGAACACATGCAGTATCCTTGGGCCTCTCTCTCCCCCTCTCCTCATTACAGAACTTGATGTATTAAATATGAAGGAAATTCATTGGTTAGGAGGTTGTACATAAAGGGATGATTGATCTAGTACTGAAACAATGTATTTCACTATATTTATATCCAGGACTGGGGACAACATAATTGGCCACTATTAAAAACCTCATTTAGGAACAGGTAAAAACAAAACAAAACAAAAGAGAACCCTGATGAAGAGCCTGTTATTATTTATTTATTTATATGTCAAATTTGTCACCACCCATCTCACTGAAACAACTCTGGGCGATTTACAAAACAGCTAAAATCAATTAAAATTACACTATACAATACTCTTAATAAATAGAAAATAAATAGATCCAAGAGTAGATATAAAATTGGCAGCCACTCAGGGAGCGTCATCAAGGTGCCAGCCACCCCCAGGATTGGATAAGATTGTTATCACCCCACGCAAGCTGGCAGATCCAGGTCTTTAATCCTTTTGAACATCCTTCCCCAATATTGTACCTTCCAGATGTGTTCCCCTCTCACTAGTTCCAAATTCCATACTAGTTGCTGGTATTGGCTAGTAGGAATTGCATGGCAACATACCTGGAAGAACTGAAGAAAACTTCTTAAGAGAAGTGAAAGCAACTGAAATCAAATAGCAGAAATTTCCTATGAGGACTCAGGAAAAAGATGAATTTGTGTAGCGTTAGACTCACTAAGTGCTTCAGTGAATATTCTCCTTTCATCTTTAAATATAAGTCAGAATTCTATTCCTTTTTTTTTTTTAAGTGACAGAATAAACAAAAATCATTCATGAGACTGAGATGGTAAAATGATCCCCTTTTGGAAGCATAATGGAACAGTAAAGTTGTCAGGTACAATGGAGAATGACTATGTATACTCATGTAATGTCTCAATATCAATTGTCCAAGGAGAGCTTGTCTAACAGATTCTTATATATGGTGCCAATCTGGAATTCCATAGCAAGCTGCCTTCTTCTATCTTTCAAAAGTACAATTGTGGCCACATGCTGGAGACACGAGTCTCTCATTCTAACTCAATGCAACTCCCACAGAAAGAACACATTAAATTGGAGATTTGTTGAACCAGTGGTTACCAAGGTCAGATTTATCAGCAATGTTTCAAAGGGAATAAATAAGATAAGGAAGAATGATTTATTAACTTGGGTGCACAAAGCAGATAAAGAAATGGCTGCTCCCTGCTGCCAGGAGTAACCAGCTGATAGCCAGACGTTTAAGGATAAATGAAACAACTTTTGATTCCTTTAGCTTTGCTTTGAAAGATGTTTATAGATTCAGATAGGAAACATTATATAGGGAATTGGCACTCCTACTGCGTATTGGGGGGCGGAGGATTGCCTTCTATGCGTTATGATATTTTAAGTCTTTTGATCCCTACGGCGGTCAGAGGAAGGCAATCCTAGTGCAGATGATGAATCAAGGTATCCTAACTCAGCACTGACCCAATATACATCTGCTTGGAATAGAAGCAGATCCTCCCCCCACCCCCACTATTTTCCCACTAGTTTTTAGTGCTCTGATCATTCTCGTAGTCCTTATTTGCACCTGTTCCAGGTTATCTGAATCTTTCTTTAAAAACCATACCAGATACAGAGGTACTATAGGAAGGGGCGGTGTCTGACGATATAATGGAACTATTATTTTCTATATACATTAGGACCACAACATTTTCATAATCTACTAAGGAAGTTATGCAGTTAAAATGAAGTAAGATTAGTCTGGCAAGACATGTTGTGCTGGCTTCTAATAATCACTGTATTGTTCTGAAGGTGCATCCAGATACATTCTTTCATGTTCTGCTCTAGAATTTTCCCAAACATTAATGTTAGTCTAGTAGTCTACGGTTCCCTGCATCCTCTTTCTTCCTTTTTTAAAGACAGGGTTATCTGTATTTTGCAAAGAAGGATGTTGCTCTGGGGTTGTAGAAGGTATTAGAAGAGTTATATATTACACCATGCAAGTTGATCAAGATAGTGATATAAGCAGAACTGCAACATGGATTCATCATTCTGAGAGAGGAAAATGTGAACAAACACCACCACCCGCATTCCAACTAACTGGCTATTATTCTGTAATTATTCTGTTGATTTATGGCGCTAGGAATAAACTCTTTTTTGACTGGCTGAGCAGACATAGTCAGTTCTGAAAAGCACTCAGACCTCTCTGAGTCATCACAGTGCTGACACTAGAGTTAATTCTGACATACTGCTTTTGTTATGGCATGATATTATTTCTCTCCCTTTTCAACTAAAGCCTTGGACATGCTTTTAAAATTCTAAGAAAAACTAAACACGTATTGTAAGCATCCTGGCATTCAATATCCATATTCCAATACTATAAAGGAGAAGCGGTATTATGTTTGATGCATATCTGTATAGAATAATTTATCTTACAGTATCTGTGACAAGTGAAAGAGTATCCCATCCCCAAGGATTGTTCTCAAAAGGATGGATATTAGATTTTTAAAAAATTGAGGGTTTATTAATCCATATGATATGGTCTTGTGAATTTTTGGTAGTCTTTTAGAATAGTCTTTCAATGTACATAAGTAGATCCATGGTTCCCCTAAATGTTAAAGAAGTTAATGTGATGTTGAATTATATATCAAAAACTCTGGAATCTGGTTCTTTGTGAGGAATTTTGATTGTACGGGGCATTGGGGGTGGCAAAAAGGATTATATTGGGAAAGAGGAAAATTTATTATTCCAGACATTAAGGATTGGGTTTTGGAAATGTATAATTTATCCATTCTGAAAAAGGTAGCATTTTCAGCTAATGAAATAATGAAGTAATATGTTCTTCATTGGTATAGATTACACACAGACTCTGAGTTGGGCAGTGTAACCCTATTCAGGATTAATGATGGAAAGTCACTAGAACCCACAGCTACTCAGTCTTGTCAGAATTGAGCTGAAGCCAGTATTTCCTCATCCTGATCTGCACAGCTTCTAGGCACTGAGAAAACACTTGGTCAGCCCAAAGGCCAAGATGTACAACTGAGTATCATCAGTGTATGTATAATGTTTAATCTACTGCCAATGGATGACCTCATCCAGTAGTTGCATGTAGATGTTAAATTGGCAAAGCGTCAAATCTCTCTCCCTCCACCACCACACCATCTGGAATTGGCCTTGGAGGAAAGAGAAGAACCACTGAAGAACACTGCCTCCCACTCCAACCACCTCAACCAGTTCAGAAAGATACCATAATCAGTAGTATCAAAAGCCACTGAGAGATCAACGAGGGCACGATGGATGCACTACCCCCATCCTGAACCCACCAGAGGTCATCAACAAGTGCAATCAATGCCATCTCAGTGGCATATTCCAGCCTGAACCCTGACAGCCATGGGTCCAAATAATCTTTCTTCCATGGCCCTTTGGAACTGTAACCCTACCACCTCCTTAAAAAGAGAAGGTTGGAGACTGGATGAAAGTTGTCTGGTATAGCTGGGTCTAGCAATGGCTTTTTGAGGAGAGGGTGAACCACCACCTCTTTCAAGCAGGCAGAACCACCCCCTCCCATAAAGAGGCATTTACCACCACTTGGACTCAGCTACATGTTACCTTCTGGGAGGCCAAGATCAACCATGAGGGACATGGATCTAACATACAGATGGCAGAACTCAATGGGCTCTGAGAATAACCTTGAGAGACAGGAGGAAGAACTGCAGCCTAGACAGTGATCTGATAAGAGAAATCTGAGTCCAAAGCAGGAATGGGAATGGAGAAAGCATCTCAGAATTGACCTCTCCAGTTCTCTGGAACATAAAGGCAAGGGAGGGGAGAAGCACTTTCAGACTTGCAAAATTCTGTTAATGTAACCTTACAGTAAAGGTAGCATTAGCATTCTTGGTTTTGGTTTCCTGGTCTGGACTACCTGGAAGGGCTGACATCAATCGTGCAAATCTGAAAGCGCTTCCCCTACAAACACAAATAGTTCTCATTCAGTGACTGCCTCATCCAATAATGGCTCACAGGTATGATGGTGATGAAAAAGTAACTTTGTGATCAATCTTCACATTTACAACCTTTGCAGGTCTGTAAAGCAAAGGAAAGCTGAAGTAAGATCATAAGCACAATTGCAGTTTCACTTAGCGACTGCTTCACTTAACGGCCAAATTGCTGGTCCCAATTGTGGCTGCTAAATGAGGACTACCTGTATGCTATACTTTCCAAATATGTTGTGCAAAATGCAAATATACTCTTCCCCTCAGTACAACCATAAACAAAGAGTCCTATTAAATACTACATGTAAAGTGGCGCTCAGAATATTTTAAAAATATTTTTTAAAGGTATAAATGGGAACGGTTTGATCCTGTTGCCCCTGAGGAAGTGGACAGGGTCCTCGGGGCTGTTAGTACGACTACCTGTGGTTTAGATCCTTGTCCCTCCTGGTTAGTTAAAGCTACCAAGGAGGTGACCTTAGGGTGGGTTCTGGCGGTGGTTAATTCATCCTTGCAGGAGGGGGTGTTTCCGAAGCCTTTCAAAGAGGCTTTGGTCCACCCACTCCTCAAGGAAGCCATTGTTAGACCCCACTCTTCTGGACAATTTTCATCCAGTCTCCCACCTCCCCTTTTTAGGGAAGGTGGTGAAAAGGTGGTCGCGTGGCAGCTTCGGAGGATCCTGGAGGAAACGGATTAACTGGACCCCTATCAGTCAGGATTCAGGCCCCGTTATGGGACAGAAACAGCATTGGTCACACTTTTAGATGATCTCTGGCAAGAGCGGGATGGGGGGAGTGCATCCATCCTTGCTCTTCTTGACCTCTCGGCGGCTTTTGATACCATCGACCATGGTATCCTTCTGGGTCAGCTGCAGGAGTTGGGGCTGGGTGGCACAGTGTTGTGCTGGTTCAGCTCCTTTCTCCAAGGCCAAACCCAATCAGTGTTGATAGGGAGTGAGAGGTCCAGCCCCTGGCCCCTACTTTGTGGGGTACCGCAGGGGTCAGTGCTTTCACCGCTCCTATTTAACATCTACATGAAACCGCTGGGTGAGATCATCCGGCACCATGGGGTGAGGTATCATCAGTATGCTGATGATACCCAATTATACATCTCCATCCCAGGTGCCTTAAGTGACGCTGTGACTGCCCTCTCGCGGTGCCTGGAGGCTGTGGGGGCCTGGATGGGGGACAACAGACTTCAACTGAACCCTGATAAGACGGAGTGGCTGTGGATTCGGGGAGCCTCAAGATCTAGGATCTTGTCATCTTTGGTTCTTGACAGGGTCGCACTACCCCAGACAGACCCGGTGCCTAATCTGGGGGTTCTCCTGGACTCATGACTCCTGCTCAAAGAGCAGGTGGCAGTCGTGGCTAGGAGGGCCTTTGCACAACTTCATGTTGTGCGGCAGTTACACCCCTTCCTGGATCAGGAGGACCTCCGCACGGTCACTCATGCCCTGGTCACCTCCGGGTTGGACTACTGTAATGCGCTGTACATGGGACTACCCTTGAAGAGTATCCGGAAGCTACAGCTGGTGCAGAATGCAGTGGCACGGACAGTTCTCAATGTCCCTAGAAGGGCACGTATAACACCACTGTTGTGTGAGCTGCATTGGTTACCAGTTTGTTTCTGGGTCCAATTCAAGGTGTTGGTCATCACCTTTAAAGCCCTTCATGGCACAGGACCAGGTTATCTGAGGAACCACCTCAACCTGGTCATTTCAGCCTGCTTCACTCGGTCCAGCAGAAGGGGCAGGTTGCAGACACCACCGGTCAAGGAATTTTGATTGGTGGGGTCTAGGCAGAGAGCCTTTTCTGCTGCTGCTCCCACCCTATGGAACATCTTGCCTCCTGGGGTCCGGTGTGCCCCCTCCCTCATGGCCTTCAGGAAAGGGATTAAATCCTGGCTCTGCCAGAAGGCCTGGGGACTGGATGGGGGCCTGCACCTGTGGAGATGGCTGGTGGGGTGATGGGTTCCCCCCCCCCCCCAGTATCTTGCAGGTTTTTAGGGCTAAAAAAATTATAGGAGGTTCTTAGGACATTTTCAATATATGTTTCTTTTTAATTATTTATAGATTTTACCCCATTGTTGGAGGGACTCGTGTTTTTTTCCTTTTTTATTATTGTGAGCTGCCCAGAGTCACCCATTGGGGGAGATGGGCGGCATACAAATTTGATAATAAATAAATAAATAAATAATAAAAATAACAATTTCTGGGAGATGATATAGATAGATAGATAGATAAATAGATAGATAGATAGATAGATAGATAGATAGATAGATAGATAGATAGATAGATGATAGACAGATAGAGATAGATGATAGGTGATTGATAGATAGATTTTATTTGCATTAAGAAATATTTAATATATTTGAGTATTCTGTCTACTGTCTTTACCAGAGGGCATTTGAAGAACTTCAATTTTATCCCACTCTTTCATTTGCCTGAAGTCCCAGTCATGTTGATACAAGCACAAAAGCAAATAATAATAATAATCATCATCTTAATATGGAATTGTTGCCTCGCCCATTTCACACCTGAATTTCTCATCCTCCAGGGCAAATTAAGATAAATCTGGCATAAAATGAAAGCTGTCTGTTACTGACTGAGCTACCAAATGAGCTTTTGCTTTCCATGTTTTTCAAAACCTGAAATTTCCCCAAGCACTGAATCATTTGTTTTTACTCACAGAATTTTTTAACTGGGCATCAGTAACTTGGAAATGCAGAGAAAGAAATTGAATAAATATTTTAAAGTGTTTGTATATTAAGAAAAAAGTCATTTACATCATGAAGTGTTTGTGTGTGTGTATTTATAATTACTTCACTGAGAAGATTATACAGAATGGGGTTTTGCAAATTTAATCTGGGAAGCACAACTGAAGTAAGTGCTATGGAGGGGTGATTGATGCTGTCTAGATGAAAGGGAGGGGGCTGAAAAAATACTTTCTAGACCTGTTATCCTGGTTGTCTCCTCACAAAAGGCTGACATTTTCCTATTTGTCCTACTACCAGCCACCCATAGCCATTGTCAACCCTACTACTGCCTATCTATAGAGGGGCTTACATTGGATTTCTATACCCCTGAATTGCATTTCATGATTTGTTTAAACTGTGATAAAAGCTCACACTTTGGTTTTCATTTGGAAAACCTCAATTTTCTCTCTTATTCTTGCTTCTTTAAATTTATCTTTGACTACTATTCTTGGCAATGATTTTGATTAAGTAGCTGCCAAGTTTGTGTCAATGAGTGGAAGTTAATCTCTCTTTGTTCCTGTCCTCTGATTAAACTATTCTTGGGAATGATGTGGCACAATTGGGAAAGATTGTGCATTACACCTTCTCTACTTAATTGCTCACATTTTCTATGCTGAACATCTGGGGAATTTGCTGACTGAATCAACTGACACTGTTTTGGTGTTCCCACAACATACTAACCTTTCTTCCCCATTGATCCAGTTAAGCATATTATAGGAACAGGGCCACAGGGGAAAAAAAGAGGCATTAAAACTGAATCAGTGGGCATTGAATCCATGGGCATAAGTTGTAAGAAACTAGATTTCAGCTGAAAGCTACAGAAAATGTTAATAGTGAGAGTAATTTGTCCAAACAACCAACTGTCTAGGGTAGAGGACAATACAACGTTTTCAGGTTAAACACAAATTAAATCCTTGAGCTGTGTGCTAGCAGCTATACTCCAAAGAGGAGGTTGGCCCAAGATAAAAAATAAAATGATTTAATTTAAATTTAAATTACAAGTAGTCCTTGCTTAATAACAGTAATTGGGACTGTTCACTCCATCGCTAAGTTACATGGCCATAAAGCATGATGTCATGTGACCATGCTGATTTATGACAGCAGTTGCAGCAGTTCCAGTTGTCATTGTTAAGTGAATCCCCACAGTGGCAGTGTCCAGTGGTCATGTGATCGCCTTTTGCAACCTCCTGCTGACTTCCCCATTGACTTTGCTTGCCAGAAGTCAGCAGTGAAGGTTGCAAATGGTGATCACATGACCACCAGACATTGCAATTGTCATAATTGCAAGCTGGTTGCCAAGTGCCCAGATTGCAGTCACATGACCACGGGGATCCTGCAATGGCTGCAATATGAGGACCAGTCGTAAGTCTCAGTCAGTGCCATCATAACTTCAAATGGTTGCTGAATGAGTAATTGTTAAGCAAGGACTACCTGTAATTAAATACAATTGAAACAGTTACTCCCAAATATTTAAGCTTGGATATCTTCTTCAATATTAAAATGTACAATCTGGCAGCAAGTTTGGAGTCTCTTCAAGCCATTTTTCCCTATCCTTGACAAGGTAGAACAACTTTTGCTAGATACTTTCCTCCATACGACTTACAGTTTGGTGGTATTATCAAGGAAATGCAAAAATAAGTCTGGGAAAGGCAGAGTTAGAGGGCTAAACCAAGAGCACAAAAACATATAGAAACCTTAAGTTGAATGAACAATTGCTGAGACTGAGGAATAGGGAAACCATGTTAAGGTGGAAAAAAAAATGGAAACAGATCCCAAATGAAGAACTGAAATATTATTGATAATGATGATGTTGATTTAGGAACAATCTCTTCCTACCCTGGTTTGGCTTCCAAGATAAGTCATCAGTATCATGAGACATATGTGGAGACAGAAGAGTGGCACACAAGTGTGCAGTCAAAAATGGAGGGAACAACCACAATACTGCCATTCAAGGCAGAAAGAAAACAGAACTAAATGTGCAAAAATGAAGTAACTGTAATAAAAGCTCACACTTTGGTTTTCATTTGGAAAACCTCAATTTTCTCTCTTATTCTTGCTTCTTTAAATTTATCTTTGACTACTATTCTTGGCAATGATTTTGACTAAGTAGCTGCCAAGTCTGTGTCAATGAGTGGAAGTTAATCTCTCTTTGCTCCTGTCCTCTGATTAAACTATCATTGGGAATGATTTTTTTTTTTTATTCAACTTTCTTATGGACAGAGCTTCTTGGCTTAGTAATGCTTCATTATTTCTCTGTGTCCATATTTTGCAATACTTATTTATGCAAAATGATGTACAACTAATAATTTTTGGTGCTTAATCCTACTTTCTTTGTTTCTTTGTTTGAATGGTATAATGTAGCAATACAGAAATTAAGTTTTAAACCAAAGAGTAATTAGGGTAACACTAGATCACTTTTTTTTAGTTAATATAAACTTCAAAAACACAAAGTATGCCTTGAATGCTGAGACACATTAGAGTTTGATTTATCCATATGGAGGGGGCATATTTCACATTCACACTTGGAAAAGGAATTAATGTCCTGTCTACTATTGGTTTTAAAAAAAAGTATCCTGTGGTTCAGACTTGTCATAAGATCAGTGCATGTCTAATTATATCCCCACTATTACTTACACTGTACGAATCTAAGAACATTTGTTGTATTTGTTTACTTTGGAAAGTGTATGATAAACTGAATAGGAGTGAATTGTGGAATGTTTTGTGCAAATACGGATTTGAAGGTTGGTTGCTGTGATAAGAGCAATATATGATACAAATAAAGTACATGTAAGAATGAATGAAATGCTTAGCAAATGGTTCAATAATAAGTAGGGAATAAGCTAAGGAGGTATAATGTTCTTGGATGTTAAATGAATGTATGGATAAATGTATAAGGAATCCTTGTGCTGATGTTTGAGGTGTGTTGGTTGGTTGGTGATGTGAATGTACTTGCATTTTTGCATGCAGATGATGCCATATTGTTGGCTGATGACTCAGATGTTTTGCAGCAATTTTATTAGATTGTCTAATAGAACAAGGAACAGGGATCTGAAAATTAATGTGTCAAAGACCAATATAGGAATAGGTAAAATGGACAGAATGTCTGGAAGTTATACATAAATGGCAAAGAGAGAAAGAGAAAGAAAGAGAGAGAGAAATGAACTTGTGTATCTGGATAGAATGTTTACAAAAGATGGGGAAATGGATGGAGAGATTTAAAGATATGCAAATGGTAGTAGTAAGATAATGATAGTATATGATCCGGTCTGGGAAATAAATATTTGGTGAAAGAAGCAAAAATAGCTGTTAATAAAAGTATGCTTCTGATGAGCCAGTGTCCAGTCATTTTGTATTTGTATTTTATATTTTGTACATTTTTTTATATAATTTGCATCCATCTCAATACTTTGTATAGCCTCTCCATATTTTAAGGGAGGTCACTTGCAGGTTGTCCACCCAGCTGAATTGGTAGATTAGAATCAGGACATTTACCAGTGCCCGGGCTATTGCTTCCTGAGGCCCACAAAGACTTCACAAAGACCTGATTATTTCGTTGATGACCAGCACTGCCAGATTTGCCTTGTTTACCAGGAAGTAACAATTGTTATATTGCCCTAGCATCCACATCTGAATGAGCAACCCCACTTTGACAGGGTACAAGTGCTCATTCACTTCCTGTTTATCATAGACTTGATTGTTTTGCAAACAACAAATATTACCAGTATTGCTTTGTTTTGCTGATTTTCTTTGCAGATCCTGATTGGAAAACCTTACATATCTTATTTTGCACTATAATAAGAAATACCACTTGTTTTGTTCCACCACTTTGTATTGCTAATACACTCCCATCTTGACACATTCCCAGAAGACCAAATAAAGGATTTCCTGTGTCTGCTTAGAGAAGGTGGGATTAATGATCAGAAGACCAAATAAGGAATTTCCTGCGCCCATCTAGAGTGGGCAGAGCTAATGATGTACACCAATGAGATTTTACCATTTCCCTGTGCACTAATGTATAAGACAAGCACATGCACTTGCTTTGTGAAAATATTCCCAAACATCTTTCTTCTGTATGGAATAAACTTTGAAAAAATCTCTACATCTTGTATGTTCTGATTGGGTGTGGGCACACCAGGCTGTGAACCCAGAGTTCCTGGGATAACAATTTTGCCCACTTTGTTGTATGGAAGTGAATGTTGGGTATGCCAGGAGAACCATACAGTAAAAGTCACCTGAATGCAGTGGGAATGGGGTATTCAAAATAGGTATGGTCAAACAAGAAGAGATAGGGTCAAGACTGAATAGGTGCTGAATGAATGAGGACTTAATACAAAACTGAGTAATCAGTATAAAGGAAGTACATTAAGGTCATTAAAAGAGAATTAATGAAGATCAAATCACAAAACAAATAATGAAGGAAGAGTGAATGAGCAGAGAGGAAGAGGATTGAAAGTCATGGTTGAATGGAGCTTGTGACATCCTCATATAGAGGGAGCTAAGAAATTTAAAGAACCAAAAACATTTTATGGAACAGAGCATAGCTGTGGTGGAAGCAAGGATTGTTTGCAACAATACAAAGATATAAGAATGAATGTCAATGTTGTGGTGTAAACTAGATTTAGCTATATTTCCTTTTCTTTTTCTCATCTCATGCCCTTAATTTATTTAGTTTATTTTTATATGCCTTTGTTTGTTTCTTTGAAATCTCTTTTTAAAAATTTATTCTGTAATTATTTTATTTCAATGTTTTATCTTAAATACAGAAAGAAATAAAAACAAAACAGAAAATACATGAAAAACTACAAAACAAAACAAAAACAGAACAGAGGGATACTATATATATGCCACATATTAATCAGATATCAAACAGATTTCTAAGTTTACCTTAGGGGGGAAAAAAAATAAAAACTTATAGGTGATTCTCTAACATTTGAAAATGTCATAAAATCTATGCCACAGAAAATCATATTGAATCTTTTTTTTAATTAGTACATAAAATTGCCTTTTCAAAAATGTAATTTCTTTAGTTTATTGTTTCTTACTCTATTTCTGTACTCTGCATTTTTCCATAAAGGAATAGCATGTTGGATATGTATGTATGTATACATGGGAGTTGATTCTTGGTAGCAATCCACAATTTAAATAGGCAACAGATCAATGACATTCTTGCATTTGATACTGTAGCTTAAATTTGTTTCTCTTCATAATAAATTCTTACCTCTCCATTCAAAATATTGCCCTGAAAATATATTAAGCAGGGAAAATCAATAAGTGTTCTTCGGCCTGTTACTATCATAATGACATCACAGGTTATTGTGAAGAAAAAAAGGGACAAACCATGAACATTACCTTGAACTCTTTAAAGCAGAGGTGGATGGGAGGGCCTGAAGTTGGAATTCTCTGTCGGAAGTGGCCTATTTGCAGTTGTTCTGGTTTTACTTAGTTTATAGGCGTAGCACTTTAAGAAGCTGTTAGCCAAGGGCTGTTATCAGACATAGGCATCTGTCTCTGTTTCCTTCAGCAGGAAGCAGAGGACACCATGGTTAAGGTCTTTCTGTCTGGCACAAGAGTTAAGCGGAAGGTAATTTCTACCTGGCCCATCTAGTGGCATTGCATGCCTATGTAGGCCAAGGACCCGTATATAGGCCACAAAGAGCACTAAAGTTCATCATTAGCATAGTGAAAAACACACCCAAAGGTGGGATGCATAGTTAATTAAGTGCACTCCCCAAGATGGAGAATAAGGAAGTTAGGTAGTTCTGCATGGCAACTGCAAGAGAGCCCACCTAGGAGGTGTGATGTGATTATGCTTGCTAATGAGATTGTATCTAATATTGTAGAGAATGCTATAAAATGTAGCCCACTGAACTGGGTGGGCATGTGCTTTTTGCTGGGCACAGCCCCTGTGCGCCTCCCTTTGCCTCTGTACAGAAATAAAGAGATTCTCTTTCCCTTGACTGTGTGTGGACATCAGCTCTCTCACACCAGGTGAACGAACTTAGCCAGCCTTCTGGCCAACAGATAACTTACAAACTATGAGCCACATGTAGCCCCCATCCCAATGTTTGTGATCCCTTGTGCCCCTCCCTCCAGTTTTTCATGTGTAAAAGCATTTTATTATTTATTATTATTATTATTATTTATTGGATTTCTCCCCCGCCCATCTCCCCACGATAGGGGACTCTGGGCGGCTTACAAAGACATTAAAACTATAAATATATATAAAATACATAATATATATAGAATTAAAACAATACTACAAAAGGAAAATCCAAGAAGATGGAAAATCGGGCCAGGGACAGGTGGCCACTATGGGGCTAGCCATCTCCCTGCTTGAGATATTCCCCCCCACCCCAGGCCAAGTGACAGAGCCAGGTCTTCAAGGTCCTTCGGAAGGCCAGGAGTGAGGGGGCCAATCGCACCTCCGGGGGCAGAATGTTCCAAAGAGCGGGGGCTACTACAGAGAAGGCCCACCTTCTGGACCCCGCTAGACGGAGTTCTTTTACTGAGGGGGTCCGAAGCATGCCCTCTCTGTGTGAATGGGTGGGACGGGTTGAAGTCATGGGGAGAGGCGGTCCCTTAGGCAACCTGGCCCCATGCCATGTAGGGCTTTAAAGGTAATAACCAACACCTTGAATTGGACCCGGAAGCAAACTGGTACCCAATGCAGCTCGTGGAGCAATGGTGTTACATGGGCCCTTCTCGGGGCTCCAAAAATAGCCTGCGCAGCCGCATTCTGGACCAGCTGTAGCTTCCGGATACTCTTCAAGGGTAGCCCCATTTGGAGCGCATTGCAGTAGTCTATCTGGGAGATAACAATGGCATGAGTGACTGTTCGAAGGGCATACCGATCCAGGAAAAGGCATAACTGATGCACAACCCGAAGTTGTGCAAAGGCCCTCCTTGCCACGGCTGCCACCTGCTCTTCAAGCAGGAGCCGTGAGTCTAGGAGGACCCCCAGATTACGCACCAGGTCTGTCTGGGTTAGTGCCACCCCATCAAGCACCAAAGATGACAAAGTCCCGGATACACAGGAGCCATTAACCCATAGCCACTCCTTCTTACCAGGGTTCAGCCGAAGCCTGTTGTTCCCCATCCAGATCCTTACAGCCTCCAGGCACCGAGAAAGGGCGGCCATGGCATCACTTATTTCACCAGGGATGGAGATGTATAATGACAGTAGAACCAATAGCCAGACAGGTGGTGAGCTCCCTTCACTGTGTTCAAGCAGTGGCTAAACAGCCATCTGTTGGGGTTACCTTAAATTGGATTCCTTTGCTGAGTAGGCCCCTGGACTTGGTTGCCTAAATGGCCCCTTCCGACTCCTTGAACCTAGACTACACTGCCAAATTTGGGAAATGTGGTGGTATGATCCTGAGGCTTTTTACTGAGAAAACATTGCACATTGGAGTTCTAAAGCAGTATTGTGCACATTTTTTCTCTTCAACCCTCATCCCAGTCCTCCTGTATAAAGAAAGAGTTATTCTTGGAGCCTTAGCCTCTGCTGGCATGCACTGGATTACTGCTTTGCCTCCTGCAGGCCTCTGAAGTAAAACTAAGAAAAAGAAAATAAAAAGTGGAATCCCTAGGCAGTGGCAGGCAGCTAATACAAGAAATAAGGAAATGAATTAGCAATGTGGAAAAGCAAAATGACAGAACATCCTGCTAGGTCATTCCAGAACAAGATATACGCAGTAAGATATATTAAGCAACTATAAATGTTTAAGGAAGCTGTGTCACTGCAGGCAGATTTCTGGCTCCTCACTTCACTCTTTTAACTCCATTCTCTCATTGGTGACCTCATATTTCCTCCTTCTATTCCTATATGTCATATTCAGTCATATGTCAAAAAACAGCCATCTGTTCGGGATACCTTAAATTGGATTCCTTTGCTGAGTAGGTTCCTGGACCTGGTTGCCTAAATGACCCCTTCCAACTCCTTGAATCTAAGACTACGCTGCCAAATTTGGGAATAAATATAATAATTATGCAAAATGGCAAAACATAGCTCACTGGTCACCAACTTCTATTCTAAGAATGCCTCTTGTACAGAAGATCATTATCCTATTACACAAAACTAGTCTGCTAATGAATAAACCAAAGTATCTGCCTGCTAAATTCTTAGGAGGGTACTCAGGAAATCCTATCCAAGTGAAACAATTGGAGGAAGTTGACACAGGAGTTAAGATGCTTAACAAGAAAAGTGGGAGGAGGGAGGAACCAATGGCTAGTATGATGTAGCTTTGGTTTAATGCTGTTTCTTTCTTTCTCCCCCACCCCTCTGATATGGAAGTGGGGATGGAGAATTTAAAATAATTTTCACTTCCTTTAATGCAACAATTCAGAGCATAGAGAAATGTGGCAGGAAGACGGGAAAGAGAATCAATGTCTTGCATTAATTGAAATGAATGCTACAGTGCTGAAAATTTGCAGGTTTAGTTTAGATGGTGCATCTTCTTCCTTCTAGGGGAAAAAGGGAATGAGGTGCTCCTCTGGGACAGAGATAACCCAATATACATAGATAACTCAACACCTAGGGCTGCTTCTTTCCTGTCTGGGAAATCAAAGCAAGGCATGTCTTGATAAGGTAAAGTGAGGAAAGACTCTGATCTAGTAAGTGGTCTCTTTGGAGCCATTAGACAAAATCCAGAGGAAATGAGAGGAAACTGAATACTCTTAAACACCACTAAAATCAATAGGATTAATTTACTCAGATAAACACTAAAAGTACCAGTTATTCCAGGGGACTTTAACCTATTTTATTTCCTTTGGAGAGTATCCTTTGACAGCCTGTTGTCTAGTAGCATTCCAATGGTATAAGGCAGCCTTCCCCAACCTGGGAAAATCTTATATTAGCTTTCTTCCTAAAATCCTCAGTAGGAGCTGTAGTGGAAGTTCTGTGAGGTGCATTTCACACATCTGCAGGACAGCTGGCTTGGGTTGGCTAGTATTAGGTTTTTAAACAGGATGTTATGGAACTTCTGGCCCAAGAACCTGTGCATTCAGCCAGGTGCTACCCGGCTTTAATTTCCAACAGTGAGCATGATCAATGGTGATGGATGGGCTGGAAGTTATAGTTTGGAATCATCTAGAAGAAAAGAAGAAACAGGATCCTTCCAGATCTTACGTCTGTTTCAGCCTACATGGCCAATTGTAGCTCTTGTCTGGCCAAATATTCCATTTCTGGGCAACTGTACTTATTATCTCACAGAAGGGACTGAAAAGCATATTTTAATTTCTATTTAAGAATGTGGGTGATATTAGCAATTAGCCAAAACAACTTGCATTTGCTACACATTATCAGAAAGCCACAAAAGGAAACTTGGAGAAGGTAATATCACATTTGTGTGGTTAATCAAGCCAATAGCAAGGAAGCCTGCCTGTCACATCTTTGCAAAAGAGACAAATAAAAACAAGCAGCAGTGCTAATAACTTTAGAGGTAGTTTATGAGGGAACATGGCATAAAGAAATCAGATGAGTTATTTTAACTATGTTCTCTGATTGTGTCTAATGGTGAAGATTCCTTGGGATTCTATTGCACAGTATTCTATCCTAGTGCCTTCAACTGCTTTCTGTGTAGGCTGCAAATGACTCAAAAATTCTATTGTTTTTCTTTTAGTGTTTTCAAATATATTTAGGTCAAGATGTTGTTGACTTCTCTACCTGATGCATTGTTTTATAGCATCTAGGAATGTAATGGAAAACATTTAAAAAGCTATGACAGTTTCCATTTAAAGAAAGCAAGTTCATTTTCAAAACAGACTTTGGGTTTCTTCCACAGAAAATGATTTCTTCAATCTCGATCTCATTGACCTGTCTGGTTTTGCTTATGGAAATATCCACTCCTTTAAATCAGGAGTTTAAATCAGGATGAACAAATGAAAATAAAAATACGTACACCCATTACTCTTATAAGTACAACAGGATCAATCACAAAATAAGAAATTGTTTTTCAAGATTCCTATCTTCACTCTGAGACGTCTTTGAGTTAAGTTCCCTGAAGAATAAATGACGGCAGTGCAATCGGATCCCTATCTTTCTTTCATGAGCTTAATGAGGTTTACTACCAGATAAGTATATGACTTCAGCCTAAATGATGGATGTCTCTCCTCTCTTCACACCAACGCACTCAAGGCTGACAGCAGTGTCAGACTACTTTATACCTCATACTTGAACAGTCTTTTAAAATTTCCTGATTATGACTAAGGGGGAATATGCAAAGAACACCTCGGCATTATATTGAACACTAATTATCCTTAAAGATGACTCCCTTCAAGTAAGGTGCAGCCCTGAATTAACCATTAAGTGCAGGTGCTTACAGCACCAAGGGAAGGAGGGCACCACAGAGTTTACCCCCCTAGCTATCATGCCCTTAACTCTTTCATTGCCTCACTCTACTTTAGTCATTTTGGGGGAGGGGGTAATCATCCTTATCTGCCATATTCATCTTTAATCTGCATTGTTAAAAATGTTTTCTTTGGCATGGTGAGTGACTAAAGTTTAAAAGTTTAGTTTGAAGGCATCTTCAGATATCACACTTGTTTCTGTCTCATGGCATGAGAGTTTAACTTCTGTTGAGGGGCACCATTGTTGGGCTGTGCTTAGGGCATTAGTTGGCCTTAATCTGGTCCTGGTAAGGTGTCATACTTACAATCAGGGTACAAGAAGTATGACACCATGGGCTCAATCCATAATGAACATACTTGCTCTCCTCTATATCCTCAAGATATTTATTAAAGAAAAACATTTAATAACAGGAGTTAACATCTGTATTTAAAATATTTTTTAAAGCTTCCATAACTCTGATGAACACATTATTTAATAGATAGAGTCCACAGGGAAGAATACACTAGTTATTGTATTCACCCTTCATATGACTTATGAAGTTATAAGTTCAGGGCTTATAAATGCTTAAAGGCAGGGTTGTAATCAATCCTGTATGTGTTCTGTCAAACTTATGCTCAGTGTCTGTACTCATAAGAACATAGGAACAACCTTGCTGGATCAGGCAGACTTCCCATCTGGTCTATAATTCTGTGTCAGACAGTGGCTAACCAGATACATGAAGTTCACAACTATGAGCAGAAGGGTGATGCTCTTCCCTGTTGCTCCCTGCTAACTGGTGTTTAAGGTAGTGCTACTTGTGATTCAAAAGGCAGTAAGTAGCATCAGGACTAGTAGCTGTTAATAGCTATATACTCCATGAATTTGTCTAGTCCCTTTTTAAACCACTCCTAACTAGTAGCTATCACCACATCTGACATAAGCAAATCCCACACCTTTATGCATGGTGAAAAAAGTATTTCCATTTATTATTAATACAGTTTTTGTGTACTCCATAAATAGTTTCAATACATATTCCCCAAGTTCTAAACTTCTTTCCATCCACATTTTGCTATAGCAATCACATTTTCTCCAAGCTGAGGGCAGGAGGATTGATCATTATGAACAGTTCTAAGGAACTGCACCAAATCTTAATCAAATAAGGCTTCTTTAAGCATGAAATTATGTAGGATTTATGTAATGTACCCAATTTTACTTGGGACTGTCAGTAAGCTTCATGACTGATTCAGTACTACTCATTGCTAAAGAAAAGCAGATATTGTGTCTGATAAAATTATCACTTCCACCTTTTGCTTTTTCAGAGTAAGGAATGAAAAAGGAGAAAAGAGTAATTGAATTACTGACAGGTTTACCTTAGAGGAATAATTTATTCAGTCATGTTGTTCAGTTGTTCAATTGCTTTTTTGTGACTAGATGAACATAGTTTCACCAAGATTGTCTATCAAAAACAGCTTCATATTATGCACACAGAATATTTAGGCTTTAGCTTCATTATTAGAGTTTCTAGTGGTCTGATTTTATTTCCTCTAGTATTGAATCATTTGTTCAGGTATTCTCTACAGTTTTATCCTACATTGCAATTCAAAGGCATCAATTTTTCTTCATTTAATCTTTCTGTTAAAGCTGGGGAAACCATATGTACTTTGTTGTCAGCAAGAAGTTTTTGCACTTTAATATTTTGTCCTGACCTGTCATAGTCTCTCTTCGAAGTAGTTGACATCACTTGATTTCTTGGCTACATTCACTGTCCCCCTGAATTTTTTGAACCTAAGAGAATTAAATTTGTCACTCCTTGAAATTCCTCTCTGCCTGTTTGCACTGGGTTGGCATTGCCTGTTGACATAATCCTAAGGATTTTTTAAAATAGTTTTTTGAGCAGCAGAACCAGCTTTTGCACTCTCTTCTTCCACTAACAAGAGATTCCTTAAGTTTTCCTTGGTTCCAGCCATCAAAGTGATATTAACACCATCTCTAAGGCTGTTGATATTTTTCCCAGCAATTTTAATTCCAATTTCCATTTCTGCTAGTCCAGCAATTCTTAAGATATATTCTACAATGAAGTTAAATAAATCAGGTAACAGTATATAACCTTGATGCACCCCTTCCTTAAATTACAGGGCTTTGGAAAAGGGATTATGATAATGTGATTTGTGCTGAAAAATAAAAGCTATTGGTGGGAAGCTTTTTTTAAAAAAAGTAAATTAAAAAAAATTAAAGGAAATTAAATTTAAAGGAAATAGAATATTTTCTCCAAATACGCAATTTAAGAACGTGAACTGAAATGGAAAAAACTTCCCAATCAAAAAGGAGCTGCATGTATTTAAGAAGAGCCGCGAGTTCATGCCTGTCCATTGGCAACAGCCATTCGTTCACCCAGACTCCATGTGCCTTGACTCCTGATTTGAAACCTCATGATTTTGACTCTGGATCTGGACTGACTGATGAACCTTCTACAATGTTTGGACTCTTGGGCTTGGCTTGGCCACTCTCGTGCCTGCTGTTTTGGATTGGGACTTGCTGAACTTTTGGGGACTTCTCTACTATGTGTGTGTGTGTGTGTTTGCACTCACATTTTCTTTGCCGCTTGTTTATTTACTTCACAAAACTTATCAGTAAAGTTTGCCTCTCTTTGTGCTGGTGTGTGCTTGGCCTGGGACAGGACAATATCTACCACACGTCTGTACCATATCAATTACTATGTCAATGCTAAGTTAATGTCAAATGTACACATGTTCAGAAAAATTAAGTCCTGGGAAGTCTCAAGCTAATTTTTTTCTGCTTCTATCATTCAATCATCATGGA
This sequence comes from Liasis olivaceus, assembly GCA_030867105.1. NCBI lineage: Eukaryota > Metazoa > Chordata > Lepidosauria > Squamata > Pythonidae > Liasis > Liasis olivaceus. The sequence goes on along the minus strand of CM061355.1, from coordinate 45,285,354 downwards.
CTGCTATGTAGAAAGGACTGACATACTTGAAATAATAGATCCTTTAGCAGTGATAGCAGTGCTACTGTGATGAGAAAGCTCTGTGACTTGAATTCCTTATGACATCTTTCTCTGGGATTTAACTGAAGCATATGAAATCAAGAAGCTGCTGATTATTGGAGAGACGATTGTCCAATGAGGGACAGGACATTTCATATATGCCCTTGGTAACCTTGTAACTAAGTGCAAGAACCACACAATTCCACCATGGCAATTTCTCTATAATTTTCTTCTTATTCAAAAGAATTTCTAAAACAAAACCTTTTTCATCAAACTTAAAGAGAACTAGGAGCAAATAAATAAATAAATACAATTGCAGCATTCCCAGTGTTAATATTATTTCAATCATCTATAACCAAATGTGAAATATGCAACTTTGATTTAAAACCACACATAATTATAATAGGTAAAGTGCTTAACAGATATGGAATATACGGGAAACATATCACTACCTCCAGACTAACAGAATACACAATATCTGTCCAATAATGTAATTATAGTCTCCTCTTTCTCAAAAACTAGGAATAAAATTCTATCAGGAACTAATAGAACTATGTGAAATAATGTTTCTTTGTCTCTTAATGCCATGGTGTTTATGTTGCCATAATATCTATCATTCTTTGTTCATTATCCTTTGACGTGTGCCCCAGATGAAACTATTAATCTGTTAGTAACAATATTGGCTTTGCTTCTCTAAGCTTGATTGTCTCATTAGAGCAGTGAGATGAGCAAAATTTAGGGAGCTGGAAAATGGTCCAAAAAAGTTAAATGCATACAGTGATATCTTGTGGTACACGGAATGTAATCTAGGTCAGCAATAGCTACTAGTGATTCTTGAACAACAGCCAGCAGGCTAATGATTTTGCATAGCCCCATTAACCTCCCTGCTGAGCAAGGAGCACAAGGGCAACAAACATAAATCTCCTGTGAGCTACTCTTGGAGAGGTGCACAAAACTCATGGAGAAAACTGCGGGGTTAAAAGCCATAGGAAAGAATCTCACACATTACTTCAACCTGACAAGTGACACTCCCCAAGCAAAATCAGAGCAAACCCTAGAGCAATGTTTCACAACCTTGGCAACTTTAAGATATGTGGACTTCAACTCCCAGAAATGTTGGTTGGGGAATTCTGGAAGTTGAAGTCTATCTATCTTAAAGTTGCCAAGGTTGAGAAGCATTGCCCTAGAGGCTTTGCTCCTTTTCTGTGGGTGCCTTGGCCCAGCTGGAACAAACTTCTCATGTGCTTCTTCATTCATCACATCTCCCTGGCCATATTGTCTCAGGAGTTCATTATTGAGTATCTGTCCTTTACTACAGGTTATCTTCTTTATTACAGAAGATGAAGATAGATGCAAAGAATGTATTCAGTTTCTCTGCAGTCTCCATATCCTCTTTGTGGATCCTGTTTACTCCCTAAATGTCTAAGAGGCCAACCAGTTCTTTGGTTTTCTGCCCAGAAAAAGCCTAGGCCTTCCATGGCTAGGAGGGGAAACAGAACATATTCCATCTCTGGCCATAGGGTCATCCTTGTTTCCAGAATCACTGAACTGTCATACCAACTAAATCTGTATCAAAACTAGTGTTCTCACTCATACTGTTTTCTTTTTCTTTCTGATCATTCCTCCGTCTTTTACTCTTCATATTCAGTCTATCACACATTATATCACTTTTTCCCCCCTCATAATTGTGAAACTGAGACCCATCCTGTCTGTCCCACTGATGCTTAATGAACATATGCTACCATGACTCGGTCAGTCTTTTTCTCTCTGCTCTGCCATTGACATCCTGCAAGGCTGTAGTCTGTATGTTTTCTGTGTATGAAGAGGTTAGTTGTTATTTTTGTTTTTGCTGTTATTATTGTTACCTGAATATATTTGAAAAATGCTTATGGGTAGAATGTGATATTCTTGCATTTATTTAAACAGTGGCCAGGAGGTGTGTGTAAACATCTTGACTTTTATTGTCCATTCATCTCTCCAGGAGTCTGCAGTCTCCCTGGTTTCCTCTATTTCTGTTAAATCTAGGAAGCATTATCCTTATATCAGGCCTTTTCAGTTTGGGAAATGATGTGTAATATAAATCAACAATAGCACCCTCTGGTCCCTCCATCAATCAATTCCAAAACACCACCAAGAGAAATGTGAAATAAATTCTCACGAATCCCAGGACTAGGGAAGAAATATGAAGGGGAGGAAATATTCAGAGGATTTGCAAATCAGTTTTTTTGCTACAGCATTAATTAGGTCATCAAAATCACTCACCTATATCTATGTGATCTTTTTCCTTCAGTCCCTATAATTAAGCTTTAAGGGTTGAAGCTAACTTAGTGATGATGCTCTCACAGACTTCCTGGGATTTCTACCTCACTTATTTCTTTGCCCCATCCCTCTTGATCATTCTCCTGTGCTTTCCCTCTCTTATCCTGTAATTGATCTTATCCCCTTTGTGCACACATTCTCTCTTCATACTTCCCACCTAATGCTCCCTCTCTGTTAACCAGGAAATGGCAGAGCCTTTATCATCCTTTTCTTTCTCTTTTTGCCCTTTTTTAAAGAAGACTTTGGGTGCACTGCAGAACAAAGCTATGAGAGGTTGGTGCCCCTTTGGAGAAATAAAGATGTGAAATACAACTGCATCTCAAACTTTTCCATAAATGAAAAATAAAACAATACTGCATTTGGGGAACTCTACACTGTGGGGAACCAGCTTTCTTCTGGTGGTGCCACATAAGTGATGCCAGTGAACTGCTGCACAGGTTTCTTGTCCACTCAAGATTGCAGTGCAAATTACTGGGCATGCTTAGAAAAGCACTTTGCATTCCAGCAATGACACCTGAGTTTGCAAACGTTATATGTGTCAAATCTTTTAAGAAAACTGGCTAATTTGGATGAGTTTCATTGGATGCTGCCTGAAGGCATGAAGAGCTGTGACCTTATCCACCTGCTTAACTGATTAAACACTAAACGCTTAATCAATTAGACATTGAGGCAGTACAGGACACCCTTCAAGAGGATGGTTCCTGCCTCCTAGAATGAGGCACTTATGGGTTCTTATTTAAGGAAAAAGTCCTTAAAAGTTGAAAATAATGTCATTATTATTCAAAACCCTTACACTATTTTTATTCTTTACACACATCTGTTATTTGTCAGTAGGGATGCTACTGTATATCAGCTACTCATAATTGTATAAGACATTTCTCTTATAACAACATTTTGTGGCACCCTAATGGCTAACACATTTAATATAGCATAAGCTTTTGTAGTTTGCCATCCATTTCATCAGAGGAATAAAATGATGTTCTCAGTTACAAACCCACCCAGGCACTCGCATACTTACATCAACACAGTTGGAGTGGAAAGGAAATGATCAAGAGTGAGGTCAGGTAGACACAAAACACACACAGAAAATAAGGGTGATAATTACCTTATTAACAATGGCCATTCAAAAACCAATAATTGGGTAACATTTCAAAAGATTTATCCCTTCTGTCACTGACTTTAAGGTGAGCACTCTTGACTAAAGGAAATTAAAAAAATAAATTGCAAAGCAAAACAAGTAAATTAAAATAATAAACTCTCTATAGCTTCAAAGAAGACAAAAATTGTGGTCTCTCATTGTAATTATGTGACTGAAAAAGTATACAATCTACTTTGGTTTTTGAGTTGTTAAAATCATTGACCAACACATATTTTTCTAAAGCCTAAGAAGGAAGGATTGTATGCCTCCCTCCCTTCTCATGAATAGAGCTGTTTATTCACCCACTGGGGGACTCAAACAATGGCACACTGTTGCACTAATGGGTGGCTGTCCAAAGTAAGCACACACATTGGCATATGCAACATCTGCTTTTACAAAAATGAGGGAGCAGAGGCCTTTTGTACCCTGGCCCTTTCTCTCTCTACATTTTTCTCCAAAGAGTATTTGACACCTTCCTCCCACTCTTAATTCAGCAGCATGGGTGTTTGCTGGTCCTAGCACGGCTTGCCGATAGATTTTCTTTGATAGGTGTTTTTTACTTGTCCGTACCACCCTTTCAAACCTCCTTTAAGGCCAAGGTGAAGGACAGGAGCCTTCTCTATCAATTTGCTTTAATTAGGTTGTCATTGCTAAATAGAAGAATGGACTGGAATCACATAGAGTTAACTTTACCTTATCTCCATTTCCATTAAGGTCAGCTTGTTGTCCAATTGTTGAGGCAAGGAGGATAACTACCACACCTGTGCAGTACTTAAATCTGATATGACTTACTTTTTTCACATGTCTTTTTTTAAAAAAAAATATTTTACTTTGATGCTCACAGTTTTGCTCTTTAAATGTTAGCTGCCCAGAATCTTGGGAACTAGGCATACATAAAGTTTAGTAGGAAAGTAAGTAACTAATTACATCAAACATTGGATTCTACATACATCCTCAGAACTCTGATCTAAACACCATCCCTGGGCCAAGAGGTGCTTTAGTGAGTTAGCTGTAAGTAGAATGCACATACATGAAGAAGAACTAGGTTATCCAGGCAACTTTGCTACTGTGAAGACAGTTGGCCTCATTTGGAGATCAGTATTGTATTCTCTGACTAACAAGGCCCAACATTAGCCCTCTAGTATCTTTTCTTCCCTAGAGGTTCCATCAAAAAAGCTGTGGCCTTATTGTCCCATTCCTTTTAAATACTTAGCTCTCCATTTAAGGATAAGGTTGCAGCACATATTAGAAGAGGAACAAAATTAGGAGTTTTACAATATATCTAACAAACTGACTGAAAAAAACACACACCTAATTCTGCCTCCAAGAAGCAGAAATGGCCTCACGTGTCCATTGTTCAGGCAATACTTCAGAAGTTTCATTTCACCTAGCAAATCACAAGTCCACAAAGATCTGTAACACAGGTCAAGGTATGAGAAGCCCCATCCTGCAGTGACAACACTGTACAAACCCTTCCTTTATCTGCCTGGGCTTTGAAGTTACTACAGGGCAAGGCTTGTGTAGTGATGCCACTGTGAATGCTCAGATGATACAAAAGCTGATTTTGTTCCTTGCTTGCCCACAAAAAACAGATCAACCATCCCAACAAGCTTGTTTTCTGCCAATAATTGCCCATTACTTGTTTACAGCGAACTGGTTGTCCTGCTGCTGGCCTGTTTTTTGCTGGCAAGTAATATTTAAAGGAGTTTTATTTATGCTATTTTTTGCTTGGATTTTTTTTTTTTTTAAATTTGGGAATCGAATTGCCTCAATTGACTTCACTCCATGAGATGCTAATGCCCATATGGGATATAATTCCCATATATATTGAATTAAATAGTCAACTTTTTACTTGGCTACATTCGATATCTTAATGTTATATTGTCAGGAATTTTAATCAGAGGTACTATCAGACAAGAAGAAAGTGCCTTTTCAGTCCCTTCGCAGAGATAGCACAGAATAGACAAAGAGGTTTATCCTTCTGTTACTGGAATGTGACAGAAGGCAGAAATCCAAGACATTCAAATGGCCAAATAGGAATGTAAGCAGTCATAGGCAGTGGGGCTCAGCAAATAATAACAACAGTATTTCTAGAGGATGGAGCAGGTGAGCATCCAGGAATAGTAGTACACACAATATAGAGCCAGTTACTCTTACTCAGCTGTGCTAACTATTTAGATATACTGTATCATTGAGCTGATAAATCTTTATGATTTTAGCAAATATAATTTTTTAACTGCCTGGGGCTATTAAATTGTTAAAATAATATACACTGACATTATATAAACATAAAAGCACCTCCACTATTTTGTCTGATATTAATATTCGATTTGGCTTCTGTGCCACTAATTTGTCTTCTAACATGAATCTCTTGCTTTGTTATAGGATCTAGTACATTATTTTTACCTTCTGATCTCTGACTTACAATTAATTTTATTACACTTTTACTCAAGGACCCCAGTCAAGCCCACAACAACCCTGTGAGGTATAAAAGCTGAGAGCTGATCTACATGAATGAAACTTTAACCGTTAATGCCGTACTCCTAGTCATACAGGTGTTTGGATAACAGGTCCCAAATTTAGTGTAACCCAAAACACGTGTTCTCAGAATTTCCAAGTTTGTTGGAACTTTTTCCAGAGTAAATGTGCCTCAATTACAATCCTGAAGACACTTACCAGAAAGGGAATGACAATACAATTTATATCAAAGTAAATACATGCAGGATTGCCCATATAATTGGTTTATAAAGGGCTTCCTAGATCATCTTTTGAAATATATCACAGACAGTTTCTACTAAAGGTAGTCCCCAGTTTAAGAATGAGTTCCATTCCCAAGGTCTGTCCTCAAGCTGAATTTGTATGTAACCTGGAATAACATTATTGTATAATACTGTATAAGTACTATTGTGTATTTAACTTGAATAATTGTGTATTTAACTCAAATTTTGCTACAATAGGCTCCAGTTTTAACTATGGGATGTCTGTAACCCAAGCGTTCTTAACCCAGGGACTATCTGTATTTACTACACCAACAATATTTGTCTTCCCTACCTTTGATGTTATTTCCATTTTAACCTTAAGAAACTAAGAATTCTTCCATGAAACATGAAAGCTAATTTCCAGGTTTTTCTCTGTAGCTGTAATTTCTTCTATAATTTCTTGGCAGTTTTCTTCCTGTCTGAAAGAAGCTTCTAGGATTCTATTTCTCAGTGTGCTTTTTATATATATATATGTGTGTATGTGTATGTATATGTATGTATCTGTATCTGTATGTATGTGTATATGTGTGTGTGTGTATATATGTATATGTATATGTATATATGTGTATATATATATATTTCTTTTTCTTTGCATGGAATTTTTGGACATTACTTTTTGCCACGTGGCAACACTGGGAGAGGCTTATGACACGGGCATCCAGAGGGATGGAAAAGACAGGTGACTAAGAAGAAGAAACCTTTGGGTTGAAGTCACCATGCAAACACTGTAATTTACATACTTGCATCAGACATCAGGATACAAGTACATAACTGCAACATTTACATGGTGATGTCATTGCATGCATGTTGTCATATTGTTGTCACTGTGTTTTGCTATGGATGCTGCTGTCTTATAAAGGTTTTCCTTGATTCCTGGGATATTAGGAACTGCAGACCACTAGAGAGACGGTTGCACAATGAAAGACAGATTATAGGCATCTACCCTTTGACCATCTCTGTAGCAAGACAAGTGCAAAAGCCCCATATCTGATCTATTGGCATTTTATTCAAAAGGAATTTTTATGCCATAAAACTGAGTAAAAAAAGATTTTGAAATGCCAAAAAATGCTTGTGACAGTGTTCACTATAACTGTGGTCTTCCCTGGATTGCTGCTAATGGCCCAGCCTGCTGACTGCATCTTTTTTTCAAGAAACCATTTATTATATATTTGCCTGTCTCCATAACATGTTTCCTAATAGATGTTCAGAACTGAACCTTTAGCTAACAATTACAAGATATTTCATAGAAACGTTTTAGAATGGAGCAGTATATTAAAACGATGGTTAAAAGTATTGTTGTCGTTGTTCAGTCGTTAAGTCATGTCCGACTCTTCGTGACCCCATGAACCATATTGCGCCAGGCCTTCCTATCTTTCACTGCCTCCCTGAGTTTGCTCAATTTCATGCTCATTGCTTCAGTGATGCTATCTAGCCATCTCATCCTCTGCCGTCCTCTTCTCCTTTTGCCTTCCATCTTTCCCAGCATCAGGGTCTTTTCCAAAGAGTCCTCTCTTCGCATTAGGTGACCAAAGTATCTGAGCTTGAGCTTCATTATCAATCCTTCTAATGAGCAATCAGAGTTGATTTCCTTTAAGATTGACTGGTTTGACCTCCTAGCAGTCCAGGAGACTCTTAAGAGTCTTCTCCAGCACCACAGTTCAAAGGCATCAATTCTTTGGCGTTCAGCCTTCTTTATGGTCCAGCTCTCACAGCCATACATTACTACTGGAAAAACCATAGCTTTGACTATGCGGAACTTTGTCGGCAAGGTGACGTCTCTGCTTTTTAATATGCTATCTAGGTTTGCCATAGCTTTCCTCCCAAGGAGCAAGCGCCTTTTAATTTCATGGCTGCAGTCTCCGTCTGCAGTGATCTTGGAGCCCAAATAAATGAAGTCTGTTACTGCTTCCATTTCTACCCCTTCTATTTGCCAGGGATTGATGGGTCCAGATGCCATGATCTTAGTTTTTTTAATGTTGAGTTTCAAGCCAGCTTTCGCATTCTCCTCTTTCACCCTCATCAAGAGGCTCTTTAGTTCTTCTTCACTTTCTGCCATTAGGGTGGTATCGTCTGCATATCTGAGGTTATTGATGTTTCTCCCTGCAATCTTAATTTCGGCTTGTGATTCTTCCAGCCTGGCATTTCTCATGATTAAAAGTATTAGAGTTATAATAAACAGCAGTATTCTGTGACCTATTAGGTGGAGCAAAGGTATGGAAGCTTTTTAAAACAAAAAAAGTAGATAATGAATAACATTATTATAATGAATTTGTGCCATGATTATGGAAGATTCAGGCCTTAGCATTTGCCTTGGCTTGAAACAGAGGCATCTGTGGCCTTATTTGAAATAATACTTTTTAAGAGATTCAGTAGGCCTGACAGCAATACTGTTTGTTATCATAAAGGCTTAACATAAGAATGCACAAACGTAATTGCCTTTATATGGACTCAAGCACTAGAACCGAAGGTTCTACAGTTGTACCAAAAGACACCGAGCGTTCAGCAGAAAGGAAAAAGAGTAAAGAGAAGACCAACCTGCATTTGCACAATTTTACATTTAGTACGATTTTACATTTTATGCGTGGATACAGATAAAAACATATGTAGTTCAGCACAGGAATCTTTGAAGTTAAATAGAAATAAGTGAAAATCAATGGAAACTAATTATGCTTATTACTTTTCTTTGGGATTTAGTCACTACTATTCCATGCTGAACTGTGCCAGTATGCCTCTAAATATATTTTAGAATGTTGGTTGGTACCAATTAATTTCTTTTAAAATGCACCTTATAGAAGCTAGGAACAGAAACAATTATAACATAAACATGTGCTGGAATATTCCTTTTGTTTTGTTTTCTCTGTAATGGTCGAAAGAATAACATTCTAGTTGGGGAAGCAAAGTTGAATCCTACTGAAGGTGGAAATTGGCCTTCTATTTTTCATTCAAATGCCCTCTAAACCAACCTAAACATCTCAGAACATGCCTTTCTCATAAATATTGCAAAGGTCTTATTCCTGCATATTTGCAGCCCACAGACCACCAGCTAAACAGGGATAACATTCCATGAGGGTTGTTTCAAAATTTGTGTAGTATAAAGTTAGTCTGTGGTTTTTGTATGATATGTATCAACAGATACTTTGTACAAGGTTGGTGCTGTACCAACAAAACCATTGCACTTTTGACCTATTTATTTGTCCAAGAGAATCAGTTAGTATACTGGAGAGTTGATTTAAGAAGTATTCTGTAGCCTGGGCTTTCATTCATATGCCTGTGTGTTTATTTGTTAGAACCAACATTTTAGTTAAAACACTAAAAATAAATATAGGCTGGTAAATCTCTCTCTCTCTTTCCCCTCCCCTGATTTTAGTGAAATGTAACAACACTTAATTGGATTCTAAGTGCTCCCCTTCAACCAAGGGTGGAATCTAACATAAAAATCTCTCTCAGTCCAGAACTGACTGGGAGAGCAATCAATTCTGGATCAAGAAATCAAGAATTGGTTCTGAAGGTGCACAAGGAAGTGCAGCTTGTGTTCCATCATAAGATTCAATCTTAGAGCTCCTTTTTCTGCCTTCCTGCCAAAAGAGAGCACAGAGAATCCCAGCCGTATTGCAGTAACATTGGTGAAAATGTGGAACTTCACAGGAAATTTTTGAGAAAGTTGGTGGGATTTTTGTGAATCTTCTTGACAAAACAAAAAGGGGTAAATTGAGAAAGGTTATTATTATTTTCCCCACCAGAAACAGATCAAATGCAAGGATTTAAAGCAACTCAAAATTATTTTTAAGTCAGCAAATATTCACACTGGAATTCTAAATGTGTACCTAAACTCTACCATAATTTAGGCAAACTATTTAATCTAAACACCTGCACCAAAAATCAGCCTTTCAATATATAATTTCATGCATTGTGTAACTGAAATTTGAGTCTTTAAATTTCAAGTTTTTTACTATCCAGAAGCAAGATTATAGTCAAGATGTCTCCCTTAGCTGCTCAGGGAATAGAGAAATGATAATTACAATGTCAAATAACAGCCTCTGGTTGCATTACCACATTCACAAGGATGGCCAGTCCTTAACAAAAACCACTGTTGCTGCTCAAATAATGCAACTGAAGGTTCTGCTACTTGACCCTCATCTAGAAGGTCACTGGGCAAAATATAATCTATTGCCCTAAACAACAAAGTACTGATTTTTTATAGATTATCTTTGAAAAATTAGAAGGACCAGAGCATGCCTTCTGTACAAAAAGTCCTAGGTTCAATTTTCATCATCTCCAAAGACGATTATATCAGCTTGCAGATGGTAAAAAAATATCCTGGAGAGATTCTTTTATGCAGAGTTAAAAACTTCTTGCTAGAGGGGCAAATAAACCAACCTAGCATAAGGCAGTTTTCTATTATTATAATGTAACATTTAAAAATATTATATTGGCTGCTGCTACATTTTTACCGTAATGTGATGTTACAGTCTTTGAACTCAACCATTATGAGGCAACCCAAGTTTACTTACCAAGAACCCAACTCAGCAGTAGTTTCCAGAATCAATATGAAACATCTAAATAGCAAACTTAGGGGAAAGAACAGTCTGACCAGAAGAACAGCCAGATTTAAAAACAAAAACAAAAACCTATTCATATTCCAGAAAAAACACCATAGAATGACTGACTTTAGCACAGTATGATTTTTTTAAAGTATGACACCCTAGAACTTTTCATTTTATAAAGAATAAATACTTCTTCTTGGCCTCAGAAAAGCACTGAAGACCCTTGCTGAGTATATTACTGATAATCATCTTCTGATTCATTATCAGAAAACAAAGACTGTAGTTCTCCTAGTCAAAAAGAGGTTGTTTTGTTCATGCTGCTATCAAACTATTTGAGGTTACATTATCAGCTTGATTTTTGTGGCACTCACTTAGGACCACATCCCAATTAGTTCCCTCTAGAAAAAGTGCAATTTAAATTCCTGAGGGTTATGTTTCAGATTCCTTAGGTAAAGTGTTTCCCCAAATTCACATCATTTTACTTAAATCTGTGCAGCTGGTAATCAATCATTTCTCTCTCCTTCTGTGAGTGTATATGTAAAAATGTGCAACCTAGTATAAAACTCTGAACTACAAGCTCAATCACAAATATGTCTTCATTGTTGACTATATAGTTTGTATTCAGATATTTTTCTTTTTTCTTTTTCTTCCTTCCTTCCTTCCCCTCCCCCCCCCTCTTTCTTTCTTTCTTTCTTTTTTCTTTCTTTCTTTCTTTCTTCTGCTTGAAAAATTGAAATGGACAGTTCTCATAACTGGTTCTAGTTCTGTTTTATTTCAAATAGTGCAGTGTTGTCTAGGGGTAACCTGCCAATTCGTTAGCAAGGGGATCTCCGGTCATAGACAAGTAAGAAAAATCTTTACTTGGTGATTCAGAAAACAGACCACTGGTTTATCTCATTTTCTGGTTCCTGACAGCCACCCAGAAGCAAGTTAGTAGAGAAATGGAAGAGTAATTAATGCTGCCAAGTCACCAGCCAGAAACCTGTCCCTCTGAGGGGACCCAAGAGATTCCCCCACCTGGCATCTCTTACATGTGATTCGGCTGCAGCTCTTAATTCCTTTACCCTGGAAAAACAACCAGGCTGCTAGTAGTGGTCTTCTCAACATTTTCCCACAACTCTCCATGGTTGCAACATTACATTTTATAAAACTAATTTTTTTAACAAGGGACTTCTGGGAATCCCCAAACATTCCCTCCAGCACATTTCTGGGATTATGCCATCCACATCTTGGATGGACAATGATACAATATAGCTGTTAAAGACATAATTGCTCTACCCATCTCAGCCTTTTTTTCCCCTGACCCCTAGCTATACATCTGGGACATAGAAGTAGACATGCATCTTCCTCCATATCTCTTGTGTTGTTAATTTATGTTTGAATTCTGCATATAAAGTCACAATGAATTGCAAGTACAAATATGTTTTATGTAGGCATGCAAGTTTTTGTTTTGTTTTTTTACATCTGAATTCAACAAGGAGAGTGCAGCAAAGTATTGCAGATTATAAAGTTATAAATACGGCCTCTCTTAAATAGTGTGATATACTGGCATAGGAAAAGATAATGGAAGTGAATGGGAAGAAGTACATTTGCAAGGTGGCACCTGGGTTAGTGCTATAATGCTTACCCAGAAATTAGTGACAGACATAAAAAAAGAAAACTTATTTTACGCTTAACTTCCACTTCAGCTGGGATCGCCTAGTCCTGGCCATATTTGGCCGACTGGAAGTTGTTGAATGAACCAATGGGGCACCTGTGGAAACCAACGCAGAACAAATGTATTTCAAATGGATGTATAAGCAAAACAAATTACCAAGTAAAGGTATGCTCATTGCTCCCTTCTAAAAATAGATATTAAAGTAAAGGCATGGGTTTCTTTTTTAAAAAGTGTCCTAGCAACAAGAAGTAATATTATAGTGCATAGTAATTCCTAGGAATGTGGGGAGAGTTGTGCATGTCCTCAACCAGTTAAATGATAAACATTCACAGTAAAGAAATGGATGAAGGAAATTTTGGCCTCCCTTAAACCAGAGACAGAGCAAGCACTTTTAGCAGCAGCAGCAGCAGCAGCAGCAGCAGCAGCAGCAGCAGCAGCAGCAGCACCATTAATAACAGCAACAATAACCCTTGAAGTATTGAAGAGAAGAAAGAAATCCACACTGGGACAGGTTTAAGGATACTTGGACAACTTCCATTATAAACCATTCCACCCATTCTACTTCTAATAACCTTAAAATGAATAAAAATAACAGATTAAGCCTTTCCCTGTGATGTTTGGCATAACCACAAATGTTAATAGTCCTTCCCACGCAGGTTTTTAAAGTGCATTTAATTCCAAAAGGAACTTCAGAAAAATGGGCAAAGTGTACCACAGATGTATTTCCTTCATTGCCTTTGTTCCTCATAAAACTTTAGGCTGGCTTTGTTTGTTATGAAGAGAATTTGCATATGACTTGCACAACCAGTAATTCCATCTATTTTTCAAGGTACAGTGTATGGTTGCAGAGTTTTATATGCATGGAACAGAAACTGGGGGAAAACCCTTTTGAAAAATATTTCTGATATGTTAATACCCTTCCCCTCAGAAGAAGGAGAGTAAGCCACTTTTAAAAGAGACATGAATTATCCAGTACACCAATTTGTATATTCTCATTATGCTATTTGGATTGGAATGGCATTTTCTGTGATCCAGAGTGGTTCCAGTATTTTCTCAAAATTGTAATTAAAGCAACTGTCATCTCTTCTCTGCATGCATCCAGGTGTAAAGAGAAATACAGAGAAAAGCCTTCTCCAAACCTTGCTGCTCCAGGCTTGAAATGGAAGGATCCCAGTGACTGCCCACTGAACTCAAGGGGGCTTACTTTTGCGTGGACTTACATTTTTTGTAGATAAAATACTATGCAATAGCAACAAAGAACAAGGTGTGGTGTTCTTGACAATGTTTCCCCCCTTTTCTTCACAGAACCAGTTCCTGATTTTGTCAATTTCGAGGCTGTATTGAATGGGTCTGAAATTAACTGGACATTCTCATTAATTTAAATCTTCTCAGACACACTCCTCCACATCTGTAAAATGCAGATTTTATATGCATTTTAATGAAGGCACTGTACATTCAGCAAACAAGAGGTAACAGAAGTCCGACAACAATAAGAAGACGCTGATATATTCTGATCTAATCTATCCTAATAGACGTGTAGCCAGGAGGAATAACATCACATGTAAGTGCAGCAGAATAAACAACAGAATCCAGTCTAGGATATTTGATACACATCGAATATTAACTTCTCATGCAAAGAAAAAAATCCTTTAACACAGTAAAATATATGCAAGGGAAGAGTTTTTATCTACCCCTTTCCCTTCATATACTATTTTTCTCTGTGTTAGTTTTTTAAGAAAGCAGTATGATCTTTGTTGAGTGCAAATTACCTTTACATTTTCAAACTGATTTTTTTTTAAGAATTAAAACTCAAAAAATTGTAAAAAATTTAAAAAGGTTTATGAAAATAATTTTAAATGAGATAAGGCTTTTTGCCCTCTTGAGCATATGCCTAGTTTAAAGTTCCCACCTCCAGCCCAATTTCCAACCTAGCTTTGACTTTCCAACCCATCAAGAAGTGGGCATTATAGTAGCCCTGAATTAAGATATTTCCTCTTTTTACTATGGAATCAAATATTCAGCATTGCCTTCTTACCAGTAGATGCAATTCAAAGGTATGTTTTTTTCTGACTCAGATACATAGCCAATAAATAGAAAAAATGACATACACACAGACTGATTATATATTTAAAATGTAGTAAGGGAAATAGATATATTGTAAAGAAATAAAAAACTTCCCTTTGCTCTTGGCGTCTAACTAAAAATATATGCATATAAACTCTGGTGTGTCTTTGGATTATAGGTTATTGCTAATACAAAATGAGAAATAGCACTGGACAGATTTATGATGATCTATTCCAGCTTTATTATTCATACATTAAATTTATTCTTAATTTATGAGCACAATGAATGAGATAAACCAGCTTTCATTATCTCTCTTCCTGAATTCATTACAACAGTGTTGTCCAAACTTGGCCACTTTAAGGTGAGTGGACTTCAACTCCCAGAATTCCCCAGCCAGCATGGCTGGCTGGGGAATTCTGGGAGTTGAAGTCCACTCACCTTAAAGTGGCCAAGTTTGGACAACACTGCATTACAAGGGAATCTCATATGCATCTTCCTGGGAATAAGCCCCATTTAATTTTGTAGGGTTTAATTCTAAGTAGGCGTATATAGGATCACACTGTGTAGCAAGCCCAATGTCTGTAAATGTGGGAACTTCCTATATGTAGAATTTTCCATCTTAAGATATATACATATTCATTTTTTAATTTAATAGAACAGGTTATCTTTTTTTTAAAAGTTAAAAATATGGCTTGATTATATTCTGCAATAAAAAAAATAAAAGAATTTAATGTTTATTACGTGAGTTTTAGCCTTCTGGAAACTACAGCTGAAAAAAGAGCTTTTCTGGAGGGTCCTTGATGATACATGGTGCCTAAGATAGATAGATAACTATCTTCGGGTTTTATCATTTATAATTCAACTGATTTACAATGGAAGTTTTTTCTTTCATTTTTTTAACTGTAATCTGCCAAGTTTTGGGATTGCATCAGATAATAAATCTAATCCATAAATAAATAAAGAGCAAAACTGTTACAGATGAAGAGAGAGGTCGATTATAATTATAAATCTTAAAAATTAAAGACAATTCATTCTGTATGTATTCTGTTTAAAGTGCACATTCAAGATTGTAATCTGCCTAGTTTTTAAATGGTCTGACTTTTTAATAACCCATATATTATTATTAGACCATAGGCAATTCTAATGCCTGATTTAAATTAATTATGTTATATAAATAAGCAGCTATTTAAAGCAGTACATCTTTTCTCATTTAGAATGATGCTAAAGTACAGAGTTTGGTCTGGGTTGTGATAACATGTGCTTGGATATCTGCTCTTAGAGAATTAAATTTTAATCCAAATGCATAGAAAGTTAGGCGATAATTTCTAACTAATTATTAGAGAAAATGTCTAATTTCTAATCTGTGAGATTTATTGTGACTATCTATCTAGGGTAGAAGTTGCTCACTTCAGGCTTCATGGCTGCAAGGGACCCCTGGCTCCTCCATATGTGAGAAATCAGACATAACAAAACCGAAAACCCCTCTGTGATATCTTAAAAGAGATATAAAACAGCTGGCGAAAATACATATTTCTACCCAAAACACATGAAAATAATGAGAAGTATTTTAATTATGATTATCTGACATCAAATCACTGTCAACTCCTAATGACCACATAGATAGATTTTCTCCATGATGATCTATCCCTAACCTGTTCTTTCAAGTCTCCCAATGGTGTACTCATCACCACTATAACTGAGTCCATCCACCTTGCTACTGGTCATCCTCTTCTCTTTCCTTCTACCTTTTCCAGCATTAGAGCTGGGTCTTCACATAATGTGTCCAAAATGAAAAGTATTAGCCCTGCCCATATTTATGATGTAACTCTGCCCACTTTTACTGTCATATCCGTCATGCAGCCCTTAGGTATTAGAGATGTCCCCAGCCTCTTCAAAATGTACACCACTGATTTAGGGGAATAGGATGGTATTTTCTTTCCTGTTATCCCATTTCTCCCAGTCCTACTAGCTTCTCTCTTTGTTGTTACTTCTTATTTTTCAACTAGATAAGGGAAAATTAGCTAACAATTCCCAGCTTGGCTTAAAACATTGTAGAGCCATCTTAGATAAAACCATACCCTGCTTCTCACTTATCACCTGTCATACTGGCCAATGAGAAGCCTCACAGTGACCCTGAATGCAATAGCCTTTCTTTGATATGGGATCCCAGCTACCTGTATTTAGAGATAGCCAACTGAAACCTTCTATGGATTGGTCTAATCGTCTTTTAAAACTATATAACTAGTAGCCATCCGTGACTATATCCTGGTTGGCGTATGCCATAAAATTAATAATACATTAGAATAAACTGTTAAAGTCATTTGGATGGGAGCAGAATTAATAGCCAATCAATAGCTGGAAGTGAACCCCTAATAATAATAATAATAATAATAATAGTAATAATAATAATAATAATAATGATAATAATAATAATATAATAATGCCACCTTATAAAAGTTCCAGCTGTCTATATGAGTTTATGTACATAATATGGGCTTATGGCCTCAGCAACTATGTTTTCCAGGTTAAGAGCATGAACAATCTGTAAGACTTTGCTTTAATCCATTGCTTTAGATAGAAAACACCTAAATCGTTTGAACTACTGTATTTTCAATTTTACTTGACATAAGAAGGAGATAATGATGGTTTTAATTATATTGTATAAGTTTAAATGAATAAAGTCTTCATTGTCTGGGGTGGGAGATAGGGAAGAAATTATTTTCTAGCAGGGTTTCCCAAGCTGTGAGGTATAGCTCCTTTGGGGAGGTGCAGACAGAGTCCAGGGGAAGTGCAAAGAACCTTTTAGTTACATTGTTACAATAAATCTGCCTGTGATGGAATGCAATAGAGCACTGGGGTCTCAGGAAGGAGGAAGCACATTCCAGGAGAAGGGGAGACAAGAGGCAGCACAGTCCAGAGCAGGAGCGTAGGAGGAGGAAGAGCATAGCCACTCCCTAGAATCTCCCAGGGTATATCCATTAGATTAGAGTAGTACAGATTTAGTCTGGCAAGATTCTGTCTATATGGTATAAGCAATAAAAGTAATGAACTTGGGTGGACTGTTTCCCTGTTGTTCTTGGGCTGGGCCTGATACTACCTTTCCCAAAGTTTCATTGTATTGCTTTTATTGTTCATTCCTGTTCATTTTGGTGTTTGGCTTTTTAGGGGAGATGTATACATTAAGATTACACGAAATGGAGGTGTGATGACCAAATGCTTAGGAACCCCTGGGCTACGAGGTTACAAGGCACAAACTTCATGGATTATACTATTGTAACACTTCCTTCTCTGCCACCTCTTGCTCTCCTCTGCCTCTTTTTCATTTTTGTTCCATTTATAGTACCCATTTCTCCATAGAGACAAACAGTAGGAATAATTCCATATAAAAAATGATGCTTTATCCTGGACACTTATTGTACTTGTGAACTTGAATTCTCATATTTGTTTCACAGGCCAGGCATGGGGCTAGTAATGAAATAGACTACAACATCTGCAGTTTGGCTAATGATCTTGTCATATGGTTGTAGAACAGTCTTCTCCAATCTGGTGTTCTCTAGTATTTTGGTACTGCAAATCCCAATATTCCAAAACAGAATGGTCACCAGAATTATGAGAACCATAGTCCCAGTAAATCTGAAGAACCCCAGGTAAATTTACTATAAGTAAATTTTGCAAAAATATACTCTTATTCATCTTATTTTAGCTGAAACAGTTACATTTCTTGTGGCCTAAATTTATGTAGTCAATTGCTTGAATTTCATTTATAATGATCCTAATGTTGATAAAGCTTAATTACCAGTATGCTGAATGCAAATAAGTTAATGTGAAACACTAACCAATTTAGTTCACATTTTAAAGTTGGCTGCAGGTTCTCATATCTGTTATTATAGAACACTTTTGGAAGAATGCTGAACATGTGACAGATCAAAGAATTAGAGTACTGTACTGGATTCCCCCCCCCCAAATTAATTAAACAGAACCATTAATTAGCAATCAGATGCATCAGTATTTATATTAACTGAATCAGAGGCTCGTTTTGTCTTATTACAAACTAAAATTAGTTTACAACAAGTCAATTCAAGCACAGCATCAAACAGAATGTTAGTGGATGAAAGCTAACCATTCTGTACCTGTATTTGCTTATGCAAAAGCTTAAAACTTGGAGGCAAGTTAATAGAAAAGCTTGATGTACAGTGTGCTTCAAGGTCTTTTTATACAGACTAATGTTACAGAAAGTGAAATACAGTACAAACAGAAGCAAATGTTGCAAAGGAATGTTATCAGAATTAAAAAGAAGGAAGCGGCTGTAAATCAAGGAGCACTGTGAAATATTTCTCTAAAGGATTATGGTACATGGAGAAAGGAAAGAAGGAAGGAAGCAGAATGCAAAGGAGTCTGCTTCAGTCCCCTGGCCTTGTTTACAGCATTTTTTCCCCCAGCAGACTCAAGTTGAAATAATTTCTAAAGATAATTTTGGATTGAGTAGCCTAATCTACGTATGGCCATTAAAATCCATATATGAAGAAATGAAGCAAGTGACAGTACTTCAACACTTTCAGTAACACTAGGGCACACAAATTATCTTTTTTGGAATGGCAGCAGTTCATGGTAAAGTACTAACTTTTCATGAACCAAGATCTTGGAATTTTCCAAGATTCAGTTATTTGCTTTTCCTGGGAACGTTAGAGAAAACTCTTGCCAGAAATTCAGAAGCAGTAATGTAAGTCAGTGTGAAAATATGGTACTAGATTGATGAATAGACTAAAAAAAATATAAGCTTTAAATATATATTCCAAGATAAATTTCAAAGAAGAAATAAGCTTTGTTTTGTTGTTTAAATTATTTAGTACAGATTTGTTAGTTTTCTATAACAATAAATATTCCCTTCTTACTTTCAGAGGAATTATTGCAAATTCTAATTTTAATTTAGTACCTCTCTTCTGCAAATTCTAGTTAACCTAGTTGATATTCTGTTGTGTGCTATCTTACAGACTTATATAACTTAAGAAAATAATTATGAATGAGAAACTAGATGCATAGTTGCAGACTAAAAGATGCACGTAAATAAGAGTTTGTGAGCATTCCATTGGGGTTGTCAAAACCTGATATGGGAAGTGTACCAAAAAGATAGAAAGAGAGACAGCACAAATAAAATGGTATAAAAACCTTTACATTAACATTATAAACCAGTCCTAAATATTGCAAGAAAGGGTTAGATTCAGGATAAGAAAAATGTCTCTTAGCTTGGACCCTAAGGAATTGTTGTCAATAGGGGTAGCATTAAGAAATTTTAGACCTTGAAATTAAGAGGTATTAATCCTATAGGAAGCCATATGAATGTGATGGAATGGTTTGGTGAAGGGTGTACTCGGGGAGATAAGCATTTCCTTAGCCCCCAGAAAGAGCGTGGGATGGTGAAGAGGATGAAACTGGCACCACCCTAAGGAATTCTCAGTGTTTGCTTGCTGGCTTGGGAAGTTTAGATTCAGTCTGGCGAGATTCTGTCTTGTAGGTGAAAGCTAATAAATGCTATAGAAATATATCTGTACTATCTTGTGGAGCTCTTTGGGCTGGACCTGACAATGTCTGACTTGATAATATGTCAGCCAAAGCTTTGATGCTGGCCCAGTTTGCAGCTATATAGATGATCATTTGTGAATTCCTTAATCTCCAGGAAACTGGGCTATTGCCCTGAAGTAATTCCTAGTTTCATTACTAGTTGTCAGTGATAGTAGACTGTATTGGATCACATGAACAATAGTCTAACAACTTTATTGTTTTATTTAGGAGTTCAATATGGCTGTTAAATAACTACAATAGGTCTTAGCCACAACAACCCCATGAAACAGTTTCAACTCATATACAGTCAGCAGTGAGATTTATAGCTGAATCTGGGTCTCCCCATTATAAGTCCAATGCATTAACCACTTTGCTATATTAGTTTATGTCTCTTACCTATATTAATGAATTTTGAGATGATCCCTAAGAACTCATAATGAGTTCTGTATACCAACTCTATGATTCGTGAGTTGGTATACAGCTATATGGATGAGAACTGGTTTGGTGTAGTGGTTAAAGGCACCAGGCCAGAAATTGGGAGATGGAAAGTCTTGTCTTGGGCACAAAGCCAGTCTTTGGGCCAGTCACTCTCCCTCAGCCCTAGGAAGAAGACAATGGCAAGTCACTTCTTAAAATGTTGCTGAGAAAAGTCCATGGACTAGTCTGGGCAATCGCCAGGAGTCAAGACTGGCTTGAAGGCACAAAAATAAATATAACTGCAGTATAAAATGGAGGTTTGAAAACAGTAATGATATTAGAGGAATCACCTATCCTGGTATATTTCACAGTCCAAGATACTTGGTCCAGGCTTGTAGATGCAATCTGGAAGGTAATTATGGGGGGGGGGGGGGGGGGAAGGATGACTGGAGAAAATGATAGAACTTTCAACTCTGACATGAACTGAGGTCTGTCCACAGTTCTATTGCCTCTCGGTATGGATGGGTTGGCCTTCGGTGGTTGCTTCCTTAGTAGATGAGAGCAGATCAAGAAACGATATAGGTGAATCAACATAGATAAAAATAAAGTCCAGTACAGCTCCAGGGAACATCATGAATAGGTCCATGCAAGTGTTTTGGCAACAGAATGGAAGTGGTTCATCACAGTCTTCTTTCAGGATGCTTTCTGGTCCCCCAATCTAGCATATAACCTAGTTGATTGTTGTATGCTACCCAGAGTCACTTTTTGCAAGATGGGAAGCCATATAAATGTAATAAACAAACAAACAAACAAACTGCTGGTCTCTTATTCATGTTCTAAGCAGCCTGCCCAACTTAGCTTTCAAGCCCTGTCAGGCTTCTGAGCACATGTACATTGATCTACCACCAGGTCCCTTCTAAAATTTTTATGAAGTTAATTGCTATCTGAGATTATGAATCTTATAAAACCTCTTCACATGCACTTTTGGCACACACAACTGCACCCACAATACACACTTGTATATACACACAGACACAAATTATATGATATAAAGGATTATTACTTCCAAGCTAGTATGTATGTATACATAAGTATGTGAAATAAGACTATTTCTATGGTTACAATGGAAAATTAGTAATACGTATTTGTGCTTGCCAGACATCAGCCTAGAAAGCCTACTCTATAGAGATACTGCTTCAGTAAAAGGGAATATATAAAAATCAATATTGCTAAATGAATCAAGAATCCATGTGGTGCAGTGGCTAGTGTTTTTTCCTTCCAGGCTTCTGAAAACTAACATTGTTGGAGACCATAAATTGTATAAGAAATTCAGACAAATGTTAGTTAATTAAAAAAAAAAAAAAGTTTGTGGGAAGAACTCCTATAGCTTTAATATAACCCTGCTCAATCTCATTAAGAAATAAAAAAAGTAAATAAGAAATGGTGAATTCTCACATGGCTCTTTAATGATAATCCGGAGATTCACAAAAGTAATAATTACAGTGGGGTTATGCAGAATAACACTTCAATTAATTTTGAATTAATTCCAAATATCATATCTTCCAAGATTCATCCACAAGAAAATACAGAATTTAGAAAATAAAATTAAAACTATAAACAGATTAATTAAACTACCAAGATTTTTTATGAAGAAAAATATCTTGGATACATTGCTCATAATAGAAGAAGGGCCACTGGGCAAAATAAAACCTTTATACCAGATTCTACCTGAGTTATGCATAGTACAAAAATTGTGAGTGTGATGCCAGCACAAGTAAACCGAAAGCATTTCAGCCTGAAATAGTACTTTATCAGCTGATGTTTGAATGGACACTAGACAGTTATTTCACAACATTTATTAGTTAAAATACTTTGTTCTTTCATTCCTAAGATGTTTGCGGAATACAGGGAGTATACTCTGGAATGCTGTGGTGTGTTTGTTATGTTTTTACATTGACAGGTTAATTCAGATATTGCAGAACAGCTTTAAGAAAACAAAAATTAGAATCTACTATCCATAGCATCATGGCTTTAAGGAAGCTTTAGGGAAAAGTCCACCAAAATAAAGCTAGACAGTACTGTCTGATAATTGATAGCACCATTGTTGAATGAGGAGCTCCTTATATTACAAGAATACAGTCAAAATATGGAATATGAGAAGCATAAACCAAGGAAAACCTGAACTTGTCAAAGCAGAAATGAAGTATACCAAACTGCATATTTTAGGAATGAGTCAGCTTAAGAGGACCAGAACAGACCACTTTAATTCAAATGATTACAAGCCTCAGGGATGAGTTTGTATGAAGGAATAGAGTAGTAGTGATACTCAAAAATAAAATTGCTAGGTATGTGCTCAGCTGTAACCCAATAAATGTTAAGATCATTAATTTATCAAATTAGTGGATATCCAGTAAACATGGTTTGAATGCAAAAGGTGGAGAAATGGAAGAATTGGAATCATAGGAAGTTTTGGTCTGGATAAAGGTAATCATTCAGGAAACAGGTTAATATAGTTTTGTGAAGATAATTCTTTGTTATTGTGAACACCAGCTTCAAGCAATATAAACTTAGGTCTATAGATAGACATCACTGGATAGATAACCAGAAACCAAATAGGAAACAGGTGACAGTGAAGTGCAATCCAGCAAAATGCTCATTGTGGAATAAACTATGAATTACTAGTGTCATATAATGAATAAGTGAACTGGCAAGATATAACATGGAGGACATACAATCAGGTTATAAGATCAAAGTCAGGAACAGATTTACTATGCTTAACTTATGTAAAAGAAAATCTGAAAAGCTACTGGAGCTATTTGTGATTTAAGAGGCATAACAAACAGTGGAAAAAAAAAAAATCAAATGTTCAAAGAGGAAAAGATCCAAGAGAAAGACAACAGATGGAAACCTTGGGCAATCAGAAGGATGCATGATGACTGTAGAAGTTGTCTGATTTTATAGGGTAGAACAGACTCAAAACTCCTCTCAAAACTCCTCTTTCGGAAGCTCTCTGGATCTTCATGCTTGGGCCCCACCTCCAGCTTTGGCATAACAGCTTGGTAGATCTCCCTGTCATTACCTGTCTTCTGACTGACATCTTATCTGTCGTCTTCTCTCTAACTGTGTGAAAAAGATCGAGCCCTCACATTCTGTGCTGCATTTCAATTAAAAGGATAAAAAGAAAAAAAAAAAGGAAATAATTCCAATGGTGCATCTTCCTGGCCATATAACTTAGAGGCATGTGACTAGGTGGTTCAGCTCTTTCTTCCTTCTTTGGGAGACAACTAAATAAATACAACCAAACTTTATATAAAAAGAAGAAAAGGTTAAATAGAAAACCCCTTAGTAACTTTGAGTATTAAATGCAAGTATTCAAAGTCATAAGGACTAGTCAGAAAAAAGGTCCACACCATTGGCTAGAATAATACTCACCAGATATAATTCAATAAATTTATCTTTGATGTTATTTATATCAATTTTATTTGAAAAACAATTATTTTTCCATAGCAATATTTTTATCTAGAAGAAAATCCTTGAAAAATGTGATCGAGAGACAATGAACTATAGTACCTGCACGTAGATGCTGTGATATTTAGAGATTATTCACAAAGGTTCTGAAATCATAGCATTTCAGTTTTATTTTTTACCACTCAGCTACTTTTTTCTCAAACATCTTTTAAAAATCGATTAAAGTGGAAAGGGGCAAAGTATTTTCTGTAGCTTGAATAAAACATTATTTGATATTTCTATTCTTGACTTGAAGAAATTTGTACATGATACCAGGAATAGGTAATCATTAATACAAAAAAGAGCAAAAAACTGCATGGTGTAAACTAAATTATCTAAGCCTCATGCCTGGACTCCCAAATATGCCCTTGAATTACTTGCAACCATTAAATTGTGAGAAATCACATATAATTATATTCAATACATAAAGTAGTTTTTGTCTTGGTTCAGACAATTCTTTGTCCTTGTAGCAAAAGAGGATATAATTAAGTCTACAGGAGAAAAGATGAGCAAGAAGAATCCAGGAAGACTTGAAGCAGGAGTCCTCTGAAGAGCAAAGCCTTCTACTAAGAAAAGGACAGTTGTATGCAATTTATATAATTTTATTATTGTAAATAAAGTAACCTATTGCTTTTCAGCTGGAATCTCTGGCCAATTTATAGAGAACAAACAGTCCTGTTCAGTTTTTGGAGTGTGGCCTTCAGCCTGCTTCTCAAAGGCCAGGCACCACCCTCGATTTGAAAAATGCTGTGCATTTCTGAACTAGAGCCGAGGTAACATCTGTGAGGATTATATCTTTGATGTCACAGTTTAAACAAAAAATAAAAATCTATCTCCTTGACAGTGATGTCGTTGAGCAAAATAAGGAAAATTGTGCCAAAATGAAGTAAGGAAGGAAGCGTTCTAAATCAATCAAATGAACATAAATATCTGGCAAGGTGAGTTTCATTTTGTATCTGTCTGTACTTATTTAAAGGTGTTCAGAATGTTGGTTTTGAAATGTGTATCAAACTTAATGCCTTTGCTTAATGAGAATAGATGGTCCAGCCTTTGAAAAAATGGTACTTGATGGTTTCCTAATCTTTTCAAATATTGTTTCATGATTTCACATAGATCTAGATAGGGATATATCATATTTAAAGCAGCAAAGAAAATCCTCTTCCTTCCATTGGTAAATCTAAGCCTTTAAGCTACCTTGATCTTCTTGTCGATGGGAAAAATTCTTTTCAAGTACATGCCATCAACACCAATACATTGTTGAAGGATGGAGGAGTAGGATATGAATAATTAATATCCCAAAGAGAAAAGACTTTTAAAGCAGGTACAGATATGCACAACCATCATGCTTTTCCAACTTATTTGGTAAGGACAGGCCAGAAGAAACTATTACGTATAGTCTTGCTGAGCTTTTCATGATTAAAATCACTCCTTTTTGCCTTGAGCTAGAAGCCAGATAGACAGAATCTATTGAGATGACAGGGGTGGCATCAAATGAGATTGCCAGGGAAGCCTGTGAACCTCAAGTAAGTAGAGAAAAGATTTCAACTCTCATTTATGAATTGGGGCCCTGCCCTACTTGGCTGGTCAAAGGAGCTAGGGAGGGGCCTGGGAACTGTGATCGATGCTTCTTTCAAGGAAGGTGAGTCCCAACAGCTCTGAAAGACATATAGGTTTTTTCATTTTTCAAGAACCCAAGCCTGGATCCAATGGTTATGAATAACTACCATCCTATATGCAACCTACCCTTCTTGGGGATAGTTACTATGAAAGTGGTGGGACTGCAATTACACAAGCTGATTATCTAGGTTCATGGCATACTGGTTTCAGACCTAGGCATGGGATAGAAACTGCATTGGTCACTCTCTGTGGATGAAGGGAGCTTGCTTGCTTGCTTGCTTGCTTGCTATATATATATCTCCATCTCACTGCAGAGAGACTCTGGGTGGTTTACCGTAAAAAGAATAAATATTAATTAAAATAGAATAAATATTAATTAAAATACATTACAACAACACTTCCTATATAAATAATGACCATCCTTGTTCTCCTGAATCTCTCAGTGGCCTTCAATACTGCCAATCACAGGATCATTCTGAGCCACCTGCGAAGGCTGGGAGTTGGGGAGGGGGATCATGATATGTGATTTCACTCCTACCTGAGTGGATAGTTTCAGTCAATGGCGGTGGGAGAAACATCAAGCTTTTGAATGCTCTGGAGGTCATCAGTCACTTCTGGGTGAGGTATCATCTTCATTCTAGACCCAGTGGAAGATGTAGTAGAAGTCCTGACTTGGTCCCTGGAGGCTGTCAGAGTCTGGATGGGCACTTGTACTTATACACTAGGCTTTTCTTAGATTATTATATCAGAATCAATGCATTCTTTCCATCTAGTTGTATAAAACTTTGATCTTTTCTTCACAAAAGGAGAATGCTCTACTTTCTCTCACTTTCTTTTAAATTCTGGGCTTCTTTCCCACTTTTTTGAATCATTTTAAAGTTGGCTTCATAAAACTAATTTAATTTCTTGTCCTGATATGGTATCTTAGTTTGACTATATAGTAAATAGTAATAATAATAAACAATCTTAAAAGGCCAGTTTAAATGCTACAGATGGTGACACATACCTGTGATTCATAGATGGTGTGTGAGATTCATATGAGTAATTATTTCCTTCAAGCAAATATACTAGACCCATACTGTCTTTTAGGGCAGCTTCCTAAGAATAATCTCTACTCCTCCACAACTTTAATAAACTTATATGCGTTTCTACTCTGGGAGGATATGCCCGTCTGCTGTTCTTTCTTTATTTTTTAATCAATTAATTCTAGGCTTCCTGAGTGAGCACATTTCCTAAAGATGCAAAAGATCGGCCTATAATGATGATGGACTATGCAGAGTAATTCTGTAGAAGTTTTCTTAGTTTTTCCTGTGAATCCTTTATTAAAGCATTTCAACATTTGAATCCATTTGGGATGTTAGAAGGGATGGCATGACAGGTAATTAGCTAGCATAATCTTTAAAAATGGCAGTGGCATATTGTAGTGAGCAATGCTTCCTAATATTGCAGGAGCCGATTTTATTGTGTACCTTTATTTTTCTGATTTCAAAGGAGAAATTATCATTTGGAACGTGTGTGCCAAAAAAGTATGACAACCCAATTTCCTGGGGTTTTCACAAGTGGCAGTAAAAATGTCTTCCACGTCAAGAGACAAAATTGTACATGAATTGAGTGCTTTCTCAGAAGTGTGTCCCAATTACTTCAACTGAGCTCACTTGCAGATACAAGTGGGTATAGGATTGCAGCATTAATGGAGGGCGCTGTCCTCCCCCTTCTCCCAGCTGCAGTAGGAGCCCATGGTTCTTATTAATGCACTCTTCTCTTCTAGTGTATCTAAGCATGTTATTTGTTAAAATGATAAAAATTAATGCTTTGCATATATTTAGTGGGAGTTATTATTAACTCTAACTCTCTCTATTATCTATCTTGTAGCTAAGCCACAAATCAGATCCAGTAATTAAAACCGGCTAAAATTAAATATAGGAATAACAAGAAAAAAGGACAAAAATATTTAAAATGTCCCTGTATTTCATATTGCAGGGGCACAGCTGAGGTTGTAAGCTGAAAGGTTGGAAGACTCAAACCTTTTCTCCAGAAAAACAGAACAAAACAAAATCTGGATCTGGAACTAGAACTGGAACTGGAACTGGAACTGCTGGCCTTGGTATAGTGGCTTGGTAATTCTTCTGCCACTGTTGTCTTCTATGGAGATGCCTTCATCCAGCACCTTCCCCACAACTTCACACGGGAGAGACGGTGTTCCCACTGCCTATCTGCCTTATTGGCAAGTAAAAAGAAAAAAAAATCTGATTAAAAGGAAATAAACTTGATAGCACCATCTCCCAGACCTCTGCCACTGAGGTGTGTGGTAAGGAAATCACATCCTCCACCCCCTCCTTTTTTGTGGGGAGACAGACCAGTGTCACAAGCAATAAATACAATCAAATTTTATTTTTTAAAAAAAGGAAAGGAGAGAATGTAAAGAAACATTTTTAACTTAGTATTGCTGTGTTCTTATTTTTGTATGGGGTTTGTTTTACACTGTATTATATTGCTTCTCAAACCACAGACAGCATGATAGAATAACCTGCAACAGGATGAAAAAAAAAACATACAGGAAAAGATAAGGTTCTGAGCAGATCTCATGGTGACACTGATCTGCTCTTCTTTAGAAGCAACTCTGTTATAAACAGGTACCTATTTGCATAAAACACACAAGGGATGTGCTTGTATTGAGAAATCATAATATATGAAATCTAAAACGTTAGATTTTAAAACCCATACTGAAAAAGAAATTAAACTTAACACTATCCTTAGCTAACTTTTCCTTATTCTTCTAGAGCCCTTGGAATGGATAGCTTTTGTGCCAATATGCTACATGGAAAATTCTTCTTTCAGCAAATTGCAATTTTAATCAGAGGTTGGAGGATAATCTTAGGTCTCTCTTTCTCTCCCCACTTTAACACATAGCTTCTTGGTGCTCCCCCTCCCCGAGTTCTGACCAGAGTTTTCAAAGGCAAAAGCTTTTTCCTCTATAACAAACAGAGAGGGGATTGGATAACCTGCTTTTAGGAGTGAAGCAAAGCAGCATGCAACTGTCCAATGTGCAGATGTAGATTCCATGTCTGATATGAGTGAATGTGGCTTTGGTACACCTGATCTTGTCTGACAAGATACACTGGTGAGGATATTGAAGTCTTGTACAGCAGTCCGGCTATTCAGTATATGCAGCTGAATCAATCCACTGCAGGATGAAGACTGCTTCACTGAAGATTATGGCTATAAACTACCATGCTGGTCCAGTGCAGGGGAGTAGATACATATTTTCAATTTCCCTGTCTAGGGCTCAGAGTGCAATTCAAAGTGCTGGTCATTGCCTATAAAGCCCTATGTGGCTCAAGGCCTTTGTATTTTAGAGATTCCTTTCCCCAATAGTTTCCACTTGTCCTACCTGGACAATTAGGTAGTATGTATGTATGTGTGTGTGTGTGTGTGTACACACACACACACATATTGCAAAAAAATGTATATATACAGATAGTCCGCGGGTTAAGAATGCCCAGTTTACAGACGACCCATAGTTAAAAATGGAGGCTATTATAGCAAAATTCAAGTTAAATACACAATGATTTGAGTTAAATACACAATGTTTCGAGTTCATTACACAATACTACTTATACTATATTATACAATAATACTGTTCCGGCTTACATCCAAATTCAGTTTAAGGACAGACCTTGGGAACGGAACTCATTCTTAAACTGAGGACTACCTGTATATATAAACACAGAAACCACAACAAAACATGCACACACACAACCTCTAGCTGTTTATTCATTATCTTGGACCTCCATTTTCACCTAATATGCTGCTGCTTCTCAGACAGGACTCTACGTCACTGAGACGTTTGTGTGGTGCTGAAACCTGGAAATACATCAAAGGAATGATTGCTACTGAACACGTTTAGAACTTCTAAACTATGAAAAACTGTGTTCTGATTTTCTCTGAAGATTCCTACATTACCTGACCTTAATTAAGCTGGGGAAACAGCAGAGCATTAATTTGAGTTGTCTTTGCTTAAATTACCCCTAAAATCAGAGATTGTTTCTTTCTTTTGAACAGTTGAGCTACAAGTTCTGGCAGCTTTGGCAGATGAAAATGCAAAGTCTTGCATGCTTTAAGTGGGAAGCCTTTACTGGCTTTTTCCAGGGACATAAATGCTGCTGTTCCAAGGTAATGTTACCTTCCTCAAATAAGATCAGACTAAACCAAATAGATGTGGAATTCTCACTTGGCAATATGATTCATTTGTAGAGTATCCAATCAAGAGGATGTTCCACCAGATGAGTTATTTTATTTATTTATTTATGTAGAAACTTAAATAGCTGCCTAACTTTTACATGATGAAGTAAATAATATTAAATAAATAAAAACTAAATAAAACAAAACAACCTTTCAACAGTGCCACGCATCTCAAACCCAGTGCCACAACATCACATAACCTCCCCGTGCTTTTATATTTTCTGGGCTTTACAAGTTTCTTCCTCTCTTGCTCATTTGCACTTTGTACAGCTTGGTTTACCAGGTTCCAGATGGATGGATGGACGGACGGACAGACAGACAGAGTATGGGTCATATATGAACCTTTCAAATTTCATATATATACATTAGACTGAATAATCCTGGGATTAATTCCAAATTATTATCAGGGTTTCTAAGCTGGCCTTGGCAGTAACTGACAAATCTGACATTTGACAGCTTAGTTCTATTCCTCAGTTTGACTTGGCTACATTAGAATCTTTATTACCAACAAGAATGAAGCTATGCACAACAGACTTCCCACTGCTAGTGGAAAGATGGAAAAGATTCTTACTCTTTCAGGGGCATAAACATGGGTTTAAATCTTTCCAAATTAATGGATACTTGGCACAGTGCTTGATGCCATTGGAGTTCAATGGTTCATGTTTGCATAATGCTCATCCATGTTCTGAGAATGGTTGATTTCTACGTCTCCCACCTCTGCCCTTAAAGTTACAAGATTAAACATTTTAAATATTTCAGTCTAACATGATCTAACATTTCTTAATGAACAAGTAATAAAAACTTTGATGGCCAATTTCCCTGTGGTGAAGCTCCTAGGACAGTGTTGTCCAAACTTGGCCACTTTAAGATGAATGGACTTCAACTCCCAGAATTCTGGGAGTTGAAGTCCATTCATCTTAAAGTGGCCAGGTTTGGACAACACTGTCCTAGGAAGAAACAAGAAGAGAGAAAAAGATAAAAACATCTAGTTCAGCAAATTGAAACAAATTCTGGAAATCCTATTTACACCACTTCCATTAACTAAATTAACCCTTGACAGGTACAAAGTATGGCTAGAGAGTACATGGGATGGGGCAGAGCAAATCTCTGAGGCCCACCAATCTCTTCACACATTCATATAAGGCATGAAGAATGTAGCCTGAAAGACTTAGTCCCGAGATTCATTTGTGGGCAAATGCTAATGAATTCTCACTATGAATTTAGATAAAGAGGCAGTTTACTGAGGCATGAGAGTAAGAATCATTGTTCAATGACAGAGCACATGTTTTATATACAGAATTTGTTAGATTCAATTCCTAGCACTTCCAGATAAAAGTTGAAAACTTCTGCTTGAAAGCTGGAGAACTGTTAGCAGTACCCACACAGTAGGGCTAGTAGCTGGTGGGAATTCTGGGAACTATAATATATCTGGGTTGAGCATAGTGAGAAGAAAAGTCAGCTGTAATATTTCAAAGGCTCATTGTGCACTCTGAGGAAATGTGGACAACTGCCCTGAGATATCTGTAGGAAAACCAGATGCTTCATTGCTGCCTTGCCTTCTTGACTTTTCTGTTTCCAACTTCATGGAAGTCAGGCAGCACTTAGCAGGGAGAGGGCAACAACTTATATTGTTATCTATCATGAAATTGTGACAGGGAACAAACCAATGCACCATGATGATAATGAAGAGGATACAGAGGAGGGGTTGTGTTACTCACTCCAATGCTAATTTTTTAAAATAAATACTACCCTTGTTTTTTATGACCCATTCTTCCCTTCAAATTGGGAATCCCTTAATTACCCAAGGACTTTGGAAGGAATTTATCAAAAATAGGATTATTTGATATTTTGTTTATTTATTAATGCTTTATATTTCTATGCTGTATTTCTTCCATCAACTCAGGGTGAGGTCATTTTGCTCTTATAACATACCTGTGAGCTATGAGATGCTATGCTGAGAGATATGGATTGGGCTGAAGTCCACCAGTGAGTCCCTTAATCTAATAGGGAATTGGTTCCTGGTCCCAGTCTAACACCTTAAGCCCATACTCCACTCCATTCCTGTGGAGACATTTTTTGATGCTGCTACAATCATGTTTGAGTCTATCATTGTATTTCTGACATAGGTTCATTTATGTATTGGGTTTACACCCTGCTTTTCTGTTCAAACAAGCACTCATAAATTAAAAACACAATAAAAAAGTTTAAAAACATAAAGTGACCTCTATATTTTGATTGTTGACCTCCAAAGCATGCTACCAAGAATATATGCTCACTTTCTCTCTAACAGACTTTTTATAGTTGAGGAAATGAAACCTTTAGGAACCTTTAGGAAATGAAAATTTGTGTAACCATTCAATTATGTAACCAATTGTTGCATTTCATATTTTAAAATTATTGTTATTGCTGCTTTGTGCTTCCTATTACTGTTTTTATATTCTGTATCTATGTTTTAGAAATGTTATTTTATCAGCCACCTGGGACTCTGCTGAGATGAACTATTTAAGAAAAATACTTTAATATTGCACTGCCATGATTATTCTACTGCTAATTCATTAGGATCTTTGACTGATAAGAAGTTGCCTTTGTGACTCATCAGGACCAAGCTTAACCCAATGGATTAACCATATGTACACATTAAATCAGAAAATGAAGTTTCACATGCAGTTGAAATCAGTTATAAATTATACAGTTCAAGGAACCTGAAACAGACTATTAACCCTGCCTAAAGAGAGACATGTAGAAATTCGTAGCCCTCAAACATTAAGCTGCAACTCATACTTTCTCTTACTACTGGCCCTTCTGGGTATGAACGTCCAGCAATATCTAAATGGTTGGAGGTTGACTACCATTAGTTTAGATCCTGATGTCTTCTACTTTCTGCAGAAAGCATTTAGCAAGTTTCTGAGCATTATATTATTTAGTTTTTATTTAACTGCTTTTATAAAGAGAATGTGATGGACACATTAATTACCTTTTTAATGAAGCAATTCACATAGTTTTGAAATTAACAGAGTCTTCATTGCAAAGAGAATCTTCCCTTCATTGGGCTGCCTACTTTTTTGATATTGCTAAGCCACAGGTTACATTAACCTGTGAATATATCTTCACATACCTGTGAAGAACATTATGTTTTTATAACTTTTATGAGTCTGGGCTTAAGTTAAAAAGTATAATAAAATTATTTACTTCAGGCAAATATTTCATTTAAAAAAGGGTGTTCCTCCCTCTCCCAACAATAATGCAGAAAGATTCATTATCTAGCCCATCTTTTGTAACACATTATGCATGAATGTAGAAAACTCATATCAATTCCTCTGGTAAGCAATCTGGTAATCAAATATAGCAAAAAAGGTGTTGGCAGTGGTCATGTGTAGGAGGTACTCTTAATTATTTTTCCAAAATAGACATGTATATTCTAATTAAAAGAAGAAAGTATTTACAGATGGCAAAAATGAATCCTTTGAAATGAGTCTACAATTCTATCAGCCTCAAGGTCAGACCCTGAAGGAAAAATCCATAGTTTGTACACTGCAAATATTTTTTATGATTACAGGCTGCCTGATCCTCCAAGTAGTTTCCTGGCACAGGTCCCAGAGGAGGCTGCAGAGGGAATTGGAATATTATTTTCAATTCTATTCATGGAGGGAATGGCATAAACATGATGGAAGTTTTATTTTAAAGTGAAAGGACTTGTGTTGCCCAAGATGGAAGTGCTTCTTATAGTTGGCCAATATATGTCAGGTTTAGCCCAGGGAACTCCAGGAGACCATTCAGATTCAATCCAGCAAGGTTTATTTGGCTTCAACCTCTATACAGAATCTTCCCAGACTGGGAGTAGTTCCCAGGGTCAATCAGTAAATACCGCTAGCATTCCTCAGGGAGGTGCCAGTCTCATCCTCTTATCTCTCCCTCGCGGTTCGGGAGACGAAAGAACATTCTTTACCCCCCGAACCTGGCCTCTATCTTCCCATATCCCCACATCATGTGAGAAATATCTTACCTTCTCTAAAAGCCTGTAGAACAATGATACATCTAAATAGTTCACAGATGCACAGGTCTTTTTTAGACTGAGGGTGAAATATCGTCACTGATAGGTTTGATATCCACAACCAATTCAGCTTTTTCTGTGGATGATCCCATATTACAGGGTGAATTGCCACTTGAAATGAAGCAAGTACCCACCTTATTACAATGTAGGAGAGAGTTCATAATGTATTTATTTTCATATGCATTTCATGCTACTGTTTAGCTTTTGTATTATTATTGTGGGTTTTGTTCTTATTTTCATTTTTAAAATATTTGTACTGTACTATGGAAGCTACCCAGAACTGGTAAATCAGTAGTTACCTATTTACTTTTCTCCCATCAAGTGATTTTCCTTTCCCAGCCATCATCTCCCACATTATCCAGTCTTAAAATCACTATGTTTATTTTAATTTACTTGCAAATTGTCATAAATAATTGAGGAGGAGAATGGAGCCTGCACAAAAGGTATTTGGGGATGCATGTGGGTCCAAGATGTCCAGTATAACATAGACAACGTTTCAAAACTTTTAGATTTTGAAATTCTTAGCTATTTGCTATTATTTATTTATTTAGAAGACTTATGTGGCTACCTAACGTATACATGATAATCCTAGGCAGATCACAATGACATTTCATAAAAACGATACTAATATTTGGAGGTATTCCTAAGACTTGCAATTGAGAATTATAAAAAATTACAGTGAAAGAGACTTCTTCCCAGTCTCCAAAGGCTTTTCAAAGAAAACCACAACAGTAATTTAATAATAAAATATTTCTTGGTGTTTCAGTGCAAAAAAGAAGATAAATGAAACTTTGATTTCAATTTAAAACTAGGATTATGAAATGCTTAATGCCACAAAGGGGATCTTAGCACAGATGTTAACATTCTCCAACAGCGACATAGAATCTTTTATTCTCCAATCAGGCAAAATATTACTGAATACATCTGTCAGATTATCATGCAAAATTATTAAACTACATAGATTTAAAAAATGTTTCTACTACTTTTGTAATAAATCATGTTATAAAACTTGTTCAAGTAAACAAAGAGTTTTTAACACATTGGAAACTAACTTTTATTGTCATATTAGCTTTTATGAACCATGTCTATTTATATGAAAACAAAATTAGTTAGCTTTTAAAGTGTCATACAGTTCTTTACTTTTTTCCTGCATAAGAATAACTTATGGATATTAAACATATTAAATCAGGTGTTCTTGCATATAGAAGATGATGATGATTTATATAAGTGATTCATAAATATGATGTACCCCTCCTGTTTGTCATTGGAATTTGAAGGACACTTTAAATGGAGTTAGGACTATTCACCATCATAAGAATCTAATAGTTGAGTCTGTTCTATCCTGCCCTGAAATTAAAATTTCATCTTCAGAAACTGGGAGACCATGAGTTCTAGTTCTGCCTCAGGCATAAAGCCAGTTGGATGACTTTGGGCCAGTCACTCTCTCTCAGCCCTAGAAAGAAGAAAAGCACTTCTGAAAATCTTGCCAAAAAAAAAAAACCTGAACATGTCTCGGCAGTCACCAGGAATCAAGACTGACTCAAAATCTTAGAGCCAAAGGATAGACCAAATAAATATATCCATCAAAAACAGTGTAGAAAAATTATGCTCCCAAGTTGCAATAGCTAATTAATTTTTAAAAAATACTTCTGGAGAATGTGATTCATACAGAAAATGTGCTGGCTGCATTCATAACATTCTTACCCATAGTTACCCCTAACTGGGATCACACAACACACTGAGCCACAAAGTAGCCAGTCACATTTAAACCTAGTGTGCTCTGTGGGCACAGCCATTATATGACGGTCCTGATTCATGCCAGAAGTAGAGTTAGCAAAGCACAAGAGTCAGCAGAGGAAAGCACAAAAGAAACGACAGCAGGATGATGGGTGCATAAACAAGTGGAGAAGATGAGGAAAGAAAAGTGAAAGCAAGCAAGGGAGCAGTGAAGGCCTGAAAGGATATGAGGAGCTGGGGCAAACAAGCGGCCTTGGTGGTGTGAGGCCAGGAGAGACAACAGCATAATGGTGGTAGTGACAATTGTGTGGGCAAGCAAAGGAGATGTGGGGGCATTTTCTGAAGAATGAGGCCCAAGTAGAGTCAGCAGCAGCTGCAAGCACATGAATGAAGGCCAGGAGAAAAAAAAAAAAAAGAATGCAGTGCAATTAAAACAAGGATTTCAAGAGTCCCACTTAAAGATTTGAACTGGTATTTTCAGCCAGTTTGGTGTAGCGGCTAAGGTATTGGCCTAGAAACCAGGAGACTGAGTTCTAGTCCCAGTTTAGGCATGAAAAACCTTTGGGCCAGTCACTCTCACTCAACTCACCTCACAGGGCTGTTGTTGGGGGAAAATAGAAAGAAGAAGGTATATTGGTATGTTTGCCACCTTGAGTTGTATATGAAAAAAAAAGGCAGGATAAAAATCTAAAAAAAAAAAAAAGGTATCATAGCATAGGCATTACAGGTTAGGTATTATAATACAAAATAAGCATCAATCTGTTTTCAATAGTTTTTGCAAGGTCACAATTTATACTCAGAAAGAAGAACAAATTACTGCTTCACTGTATTCCTAAAATAGTTTACAGTTTTCTAAAAAATTAAACTGCTAAGAGTCTATTTGGGAGGCAGGAAAGTGAACGAAGTCAGAGAGCTTGAAAAATAGGCAGATTGTGAACTTAACATAGAATATTTCTCTGGCTTGTCTGTTAAACCCTGGAACAATACACAGAATAGACAATTGTGCCCTAAGAAAGGGACAGGCAACCTGTCGTGCCTGAGCCAAGGCCCTGTGGTGAGAATCATCTCTCCTAGTGTGCTGTGTGAGGTCAGAGACAGAAATAGAAACAGATGCATAGAAAGGAAAGAGTGCCAGAAAGAAAAGAAAAGGTGTGTCAGAAAACAAAAAAGGCTGTCAGGAAGAAATCAAAAGTGTTGTCCCAACTACAGTGGCTTCTGGTGTCACCTACTGTTCCTTGCCACACTCCCTGCTGGCTTAATCTGAACTGACATGCAGCCCTTTTTAACTTTCCAGGGAATATAGCCTGCAATAAAAACACCTCTATCATTAATTTGCAGATCTCGTGAAATGGTAGGGAGGGGAGGGGGATAGAAGATGTATCAGAACAAAGGGAGACAGAGAAACTGGGCAAATACAGCAGAGAGACTGGGGCAGGAACAGTTCATGTGGGACCTTGCCATGTCTGGTAGCATGGCTGAAGAAAGGGATTATGCCTGGAGTCTCCTGTCAGCTGTCATAACAACTGTATGTGAATAGTCTCACATGTGTCATTTCAAAGGCCCAATCCTATGGAAATTGAACAAAGTGGAACATTTAACACATTTTTTTCTATTTGTGTTTATATATACAGTACCTCCCAGGTTTCTGCAAATAAATACAGCACCACATGCAAGCCTTACTCTTCTCCTTCTTTAAACTGCCTCTCAGTAACAGGTTTGATCTCTTATCACTTAAGAGATGAAATACAAAAAAGATAAAATAAAAATAAACTTGCTTATTCAAAATAGCATATGCTAGGGGGGGAAATCCAGATGAATTTACCAGTGGAGTTTTCCACGACAGATTGTGGAGAAAGGAATGAGAGAAGTCCAGACAGTTGAAGAAGATGACTTTTTGAAGTATGTGTGAGAAAAGATCTTCTGAGATAGCTTTTGGTTATGGTTAAGGGTATATAATTTAAAACCTTTTCATTAAAACACCCATTGAAGAGCTCAAGGTCAAGGTTAACATCTGAACAGATTTATTGGGTTGTTTTAAAGACAGGCTGTAAAAAGAGGCTACAAACCACTGGAGAGATTATTGTAAGATGAAAGATGGTTCAATTTTACACATACTTTTTAACTAAAGCAGTACCTCACATTTCCCACCTCCTCATGAAATGTTCCCCTTTTGAAAAAAAATGGAAAAAAATTATAATCCTCTGGACTGAATAAGAATGATTGAAAAAAAAAT
Organism: Liasis olivaceus; assembly: GCA_030867105.1. Lineage (NCBI taxonomy): Eukaryota > Metazoa > Chordata > Lepidosauria > Squamata > Pythonidae > Liasis > Liasis olivaceus. Next base: position 45,247,471 of record CM061355.1, on the reverse strand, counting down.
CTGAACACATTTTTGGCACAGCTGTAATATAGGGGTTTTTTGTTGTTGTTGTTGTTGTTGTTTAGTCGTTAAGTCGTGTCCGACTCTTCGTGACCCCATGAACCATATTGCGCCAGGCCTTCCTATCTTTCACTGCCTCCCTCAGTTTGCTCAATTTCATGCTCATTGCTTCAGTGATGCTATCTAGCCATCTCATCCTCTGCCGTCCTCTTCTCCTTTTGCCTTCCATCTTTCCCAGCATCAGGGTCTTTTCCAAAGAGTCCTCTCTTCGCATTAGGTGACCAAAGTATCTGAGCTTGAGCTTCATTATCAATCCTTCCAATGAGCAATCAGAGTTGATTTCCTTTAAGATTGACTGGTTTGACCTCCTAGCAGTCCAGGGGACTCTTAAGAGTCTTCTCCAGCACCACAGTTCAAAGGCATCAATTCTTCGGCGTTCAGCCTTCTTTATGGTCCAGCTCTCACAGCCATACATTACTACTGGAAAAACCATAGCTTTGACTATGCGGATCTTTGTCGGCAAGGTGACGTCTCTGCAATCTGTTCTGTTTTAGTTACTCACATGTTTTGGTCCAAATTGAGATGTTGCACTTAACTTTTAAAACTCCAAATGGTTTACCAGGCCCCTGGAGTCTTGAAGAAGGACTTCTCCCTTACCTGTGAGCTTTTATTAAGCGCCTTCATTAGAGGCCTGATGCATGTCAGCAAAGCAGTTAGCTTCTGTGATGTCCAGATAAGAAACATCTTGCCTATAGAGCAGTGTTTCTCAACTTGGGCGACTTTAAGATATGTGGACTTCAACTCCCAGAATTCCCCATTCCCCATCCTGGCTGGGGAATTCTGGGAGTTGAAGTCCACACATCTTAAAGTTGCCCAAGTTGAGAAACACTGCTATAGAGGCTAACGATATCGAATGTGTTTGTAGTTAAAATGTAAAACAGAGCTTTTCATAGCTAGCCAGGCTTATCATATTTCTAATGGCTCATCAATAACAGTTCTAAATATCAGCATTTTAAGTGTAAAAAAATCTTACTTCCAAGCTTGACTTAAGTTCCTTTATTTCATATTTCATTCTCTACAAATATAAACCATATGCTATCTGGAAACAATGTTAGTGCTGAAACAATGTTGTTAATTAAATCACACGAAAGAACACCATTTAAAATGACCTGACATGGTGAATGTGGTCCTTGAATGGAAAAGCAAAGGAAAATGTGGAGGGATAGAAGTACACTATTTTCTGAATATACAGAATATACTTGCAGTCTTTTCCATGCCTCATATATCTTGTATATAAAAATGCTTTTGAATAAAAAGGATAGTGTAACATTGGGAGAAAAGGCTTATGCAAGTGTTTCAGGTTTGATTGGAAGTCTGGCCAAATACATTCTTCATCAGCAGGGACAGAAATTTGTCACTAGCCACTGGAGGACCAGCATGAAAGTTTGAATTCATTTTTTTTCAGGCATGCAAATCAAGAATCAGCTTGCATCTAATGTTGCTTGTAGTTGCACAACACATGTGGCTGCAGACATAAGTGTTATATGAACAGTTCTTCAGATCATTTTGCACTGTTCTCAGTTGCCATAACTGACTTGTTCCCCCTTTTTTGGGGGGGAGGGTCTGAGTCCATCTGGTCCAGAAAGGCCTTCCTGTTTTACTAAGAAGCCCCCACCATCCTGTAATCAGATGGATGGTGGCTTCCTGGTAGATCTGGAGCTTCACGGGGCAGCCCTTCTGCCACCCATGATCTGCAATCACCTTGCCAGATTATTTTGTTCCTTCTCTCAGCAGGCTATCACTGGGAAGTCACTGCACTCTTTTTCCCATCACACAATCCCTGTCAGCAAAGTCTTTATTCATTAGGTCCCCAACTGCATAGTAAACATTCAGCTCCCTACGTGCCTTGGCACTGCAACCCCAGGCTGTGGGGAAAGATGGCATTTCTCTGAACCCATGGAGCAGCTCTGTGCTTGTCAGCTCTCAACCCATTTTTCTTGGTATCCTTCCTAACCCTGCCTGCCTGCTCAGCTGCGCTTGCCCAGCACCACAGCACCCCCTCCTGCCCACACTCACACAGCACTGCAGCCCTTCCCTGCCTGTCCGCACTTGCATAGTGCCACAGCACCCTCCCCCCCACCCGGCCACACTCCATTGTGCTCACTTACCCACCAGCCTGCTTGCGAGCCACCCAGGACTTGGGAGTTCCTGCTGGCTTCCCCATTGTCTCGAAGCCAGCAAGTCGTCACAAGTCACAGTAATGTGAGGTCCTCACTTAACAACGGCAAAGCGCAAATCTCAGTCCCTGAATGGTCATTGTCAATATCATCAAAAAAGATGTCCATGGCAAAAATCATATCCAGAGAAGAGGGAAATCTCTACTTTAAAACTGGAACAGCTGAGTACAATTAAGCTACATCACAATGGACTGGGGATAAGATGAAGGTAATGTAATGAGGATATGTCATTTAAAAATAGTTAGTAGGACTTCTTTGAGTTGTGATTAATGGAATGGGATGCGAGGATGAATCCATAGAAAATTGGTTGGACTATAGGTGAATGCAGAGTTTGTGGCCTGTGGATCACATGTGGTACTCCAAGGTTTTTTTGGATAGCCCCAGCTCCTTCTGCAGCTGCTATGAATTTTCATTAAGTTAAAATGAAACATAATATTTTAAAGACTGGACAGATTAGGAAAGGGTAGGTGGTGGAGATAAACATATATTTTTTAAAAAGCAGAAAAGATTTAATAAAAGTATGGTTTCTTTACTCAAGGCTTACCCATTTTACTTTTGACAGGCCTACATCTTCTCTTACCCAACTAGAAGCAGGGCTCAACACATTCCACAAAACTCTTATGCTGCCCTCAGTCCAGAAAATGTACTGCATGCAGACTGTACAAGCGTGCAGTTTTCCATATAATTCTTCTTAATATCTGCTTTTATTTGGCTACGGAATTGGCTCATCCTAGTATGAGCAAAAAGTGGCTATATTTAGTTATCAGGCCATTCTTTCTTCTTTTATTAAGATTTTGTCCAGCTTTTTATTATTTGAATGTGTTCTTATCCAAGTCAAATTATTTTAATAAATTTAAGGAATCTGGTGTGCAGGTTTCACTAGTAGAATATTTCTACTTTAATCTTGTAATTCAAAACTATATTTTTCACATGTACCGTAGGTTTAGAAAATGAAATGAGTAACAATTATGGGCAAACAGTATCTGAACTACTGTACTTTCACTACAGTTGGCAAGTTTAAAATGTTGGTTTTCCAAACTTCTGATCAAGATGTATCATATTTTGTGATTGTTTATAATATATCCAGTGATTGTTCATGTTCATAAGTAGCAATTCTCTGCCTGGGCTTTGAAACTCAAGTGAGATTTTGAAAAAAAAGAAATGCATAAGATGGTGTTATTAATGAGTCTTTGTTATTCATTATTGAAAATAAATACAACACTACAAGCAAGGAGGAAATGTGTTTAAAATATATCATTTTCTTACTTATGGTACCATGTAAATGTTACAATCTGTTACACCTGGATTGCAATATTATGGAGCCTTTATAATTGCTCTCAGATGCCAGATGCAGTCTGTGTGGAACCAAATGACCTTGGTTACCCTCCGAGGCTAGAATCTGTCTCTCGCCAATACTTTTCAGATAGGATTGCTATGGCCTCTGAACTGCCTGTAATCAAACTCAGTTTGATAGAAGGGTCAGTGTCAATTAAGGGGGGGATCTTCTAAATAAAGCAAAAAATATTATCCCTGGGTGGCCTCAACAGTTTTAGATCAATCCCAGTAATAAAAATGTCATTTCACCAAGTATCATTTGTCCAAGATGAGCGCCCTTAGATTTAAGATGTAGATTTTTTAAAAATAAGATTAATTGAAAGAAAAAGAAAAGTGTGCTATTATTGATCTAAGTGAGAAACAATGTGCAATGGCGTACACATTTTCACATGCATGCACACACAAGCATGTGGTAAGTGGTTCCACTAATTCCCTCCAGCAGAAGTCCCTAATGTTTCGTCTCATAATTCCTGGAGTTGAAACCTTACACAGCTGGGGAGAGGTCTGTTCATAGGTGGCTATCACCACTTTCAGGGCAAAATTTCCCTCTGTTGGCCAACTTTATTGACTCATCTTGTAGAAACTGGCATAAGTAAAATTGTATTTATTTATTTGCTGCATTTCTAACCTGCCCCAATCCTTTTGCCCCAAATAGCCAAAACAAAATTCTAATAAAGTAATATAACTAAACAAATACAGTAACTCTGTAACAAACCTATCCTAAAATAGCACCACCAGTCAGGTCAGGCTAAAAAACATGATGGAATAGGATTCCCTTTACTTGCTTTCAGAATGCAAGGAGGGTTAAAACTACATGGACCTTCGTGGGAGAGAGTTCTGGGGAGAGAGAATGGAGCTACTACTGAGAACTGCCACATGTCTGTCCCCCCCCCCTCCCCGCCCCCATGTATCTCTGAAGCAGGAGGGGATTCTTATCAGGCCCTCTCTAGATGGTGTATTTGAAGTAATATGCTCCGGACCATGCCCCAAAACCTGGATGGTAGCAAGGTATGGGTTGCACAAGGAGAAAAAGATGAATTTGATTAAATTTAAATATAATTAGTTAACTGAATTGATCTTTAAATGCACTCCCCTTCTATTGCATTAAAAAATTACAGTTTGTCAGCAATTTTTGGACAACGCTTTTACAGTATCACAGGTTGTTTTCCTCTATTGTATATAATGCCATAGTTAGAAGATTTGCTATGCGTGACTTGTTAAAAAGATGTTGAACTGAGTTTTTCTGTGGCTGAAGTTATGTTCCTTCTAACAGATGCTAGAATCATGGAGCATATATATAGGCTGCAGCATATATGTAATAAGAGTATTCAACAATGAAGGGAAAGGGGAGAAGGGTTGCACAGATCCAACACATTTCCATAAATGCTTGGCAGCAGTGTGTAATTCTAGCAGACAATACTAATTTCTATAAATTTAAGCACATTAGAAGAGGAGGAAATAATATAAGATTCTAAAAAGAGAATCTCAATAATAACAATTCTGACAAAATCTTTGTGCAAAATTGGATTGTATGCTTATCTTGGGGGAAATCAAAGTTGTTTAGTTTTTGTACAGAAAAATAATATTTAATCTGGAACTAATTTTAAAACAGCAACTTGTAAATATGAGAAACTGAAAAGTGAAGATCTGTACAAGTTTATGCTTCATTTAGGAAAGTGTGCAGTTAGAAAACAAGGAAATGATATTGATGTTTCTAATAGAATTGTTTGGAACACAGTACAGTTCTTGGCATGTAAGAAACAGAAAACAATGAACACATTTGAAAGAGTTGGGAAAACTAACAAAAGCAGAATTGTCTTGCTTGAGGCAGAAATGATTTTTGAAAGTAGATTTAAATATATAGTTTGTTCAAAAGTTGGTTACAGAAGGATACAAAGAAAAGATTAAGGGTTGATATAGGACATTAGATTATTTTGCATGCTAGGATTAGGAGAGTTTGTTGTGCAGAGAAAAATTGAGTTCCATTGCCCAAAAAACTCTAGCAATATAAGGAAAACAATTTAAAAACTCTCGAGTTGGAGATTTTAGTAGAGGTACAGAAAGTTACTTGGGAAAGCAAGAAGCCATCTGGACACAAGACAACAAGAAAAATGATTAGCAGGGAAAGAAAGAAAAGTCCCAGTGCTCACTTTAAGGAAGCTCAAAACATCAGGCAGGGAGTGACCCAAAGTTCATGATTAAAATAACAAGGTGAAGTACATTTCCCTCCTACTCACTGCTTCTTATTATCATCTTCTATCAGCATATTTCCAGATTTATTTGATTTTATTTTGCTTATTAATTCATTTTCATGACGAAGCTCTAAGTGGGTCAGACCCAAGATTGGGATTCAAAGAACAACTCAAAGAACCAAGAGGATTTAGGCTTTGACTGCAAAATTGCCCTCTTCTCTCCTTGCAGTGTATCACTACCTCTTTCTGAACAAAAGTCCTTTTGTGTTTGGGACAGATGAGAAAAGCAGGGTTAATGAACACTTAATGGGGCAATAAAAGCAGAAGAAAAGGGTACCAGAGAGAGTGGTTTGTGGCCTACAATCACCTGTGGCTTCGCCTGTCTCTAAGGGAATCACAGGATGCTCGGCTATTAAAGCTGGCCAGTCTAAGTGGCAACCTCAGGCTAACATGGAATATGCAGCCAGTTTCTGAGTGGGTCACAGATTGTTTGGATGCCTGCAGTGTCAACATCCTGGCACCCCACAGCCATATTGGCACCCGATTCTCCCTTTCCTGTTTATGTGCTACGCAACATGTTCTTAATGTATTGTGAACGTCCTCTCATAGATGCTCCAGCAAAGATTACATGGTCTTATGTAAAGACTTTTAAAGTCTTTTAATATTCAGTTTCTGATTCATCCTAAGGATAGTCTTTACTATTGCTTTTAATTGATAGTTCAAATATATTATGTTTTACTGAGTTTATCCCTGCTCTTTTATCTGAATTGTATATTGTCTACTTACTACTAGTAAAGGACAATTCATAAATCTGCCTAATATTAAGGCAAGGGCCAAGAAATTCAGATCTTTTCCTTCAGGGCTGTTATTTGTAAGTTATCTCCAATGTTACAACAAAATGCTCTTGACAGCTTATGCTTTTCAATAGTAGTTTAAAAGATTTTCCTCTGTTAGGGGTATTTTGTCCAGCAAACAATTTTCTTCAAAGAAAGTGGATATTATGCCTTCTATTTCCTGAAAGTCATATTAATTCTTGCATATATTTCTGAATGCCGGTCCTCTTGATGTATTGGAGATCAAACAGCAGATCTTAAAAAGGAACACAGCACACATGGGAGGCAGATCAATTTTTCTTTGTAAAGCATTTGCATTTTGTTACTCAGCTGTTCAACACCAAGGCTGCAGTTGTCCCTGTCAAGATACAGTATTGTCCCAGAATCGCCTGTGAAATATTGTTTACTTGGATACATATTTTTCTTGAAATAGTAAACTTCTTAAAGTATTGATTGTCCTCTGACAATCCAGGTATCTAATGGAGGCAGTGACATCAGTACTTTAATAACTCGTCTGTGTAATTTCTCCATATTGGAAAAAAAAATGTTTTTTTAGATTTTCATATGATAAAGATGAGGAAGTTCTACTGCAATTCTGCTTCACTGCTTAAGCCATTATCTAAAGAGTAATTAAATCTGGTAAAGGGTAACTTGCCCTAAATTTTCATATTGGCTTAATTTGTCCTGAATCTCTCCCAGCGCTCAAACTTTTAAAATTCCAAATACTTAAGTAAAGGAATCAAGTATTTGATTTCATTTATCCTATTAGTATCAATAGGACTTTGGCCAAATGATATTCGATGTCTGGATACATGGCTTTACGAATAACTATGGGTAGGTTCATACCACATGCTAAACCAAAACTAAACCCACCATATGACAGCTTAGAATGATCCATAAACATAGCCATTCTGTTCTTGTATATTCTTGGAATTTAAGAGAAATAATTTGGTTATATTAGATGACATTCACTGGGTGATATTCTTGGCTGTCAACATACATACAGGTGAAACTCTAGAGACAGACGCATTACATGCAAAGCGAGATATGTCAAGCCTTACTTTGGTATAATTGTGATGATTATGGCGTACAGCTTATGAAAACCCCAAATTCACAATCTCAGAAAATTAGAATATTACATGACACCAATAACACAAGGATTGGAAATAGAACAATATCGGACCTCTGCAAAGTATAAGCATGCATATGTACTCAGTACTTGGTTTGGGCCCCTTTTGCAGCAATGACTGCCGCAATGCGGCGTGGCATGGATGCTATCAGCCTGTGGCACTGCTGAGGTGTTATGGAAGACCAGGATGCTTCAGTAGCGGCCTTCAGCTCCGCTGCATTGTTCAGTCTCATGTCCCTCATCTTTCTCTTGGCAATGCCCCATAGATTCTCTATGGGGTTCAGGTCAGGCGAGTTTGCTGGCCAATCAAGCACAGTAATCCCATGGTCATTGAACCAGGTTTTGGTACTTTTGGCAGTGTGGGCAGGTGCCAAGTCCTGCTGGAAAATGAAGTCAGCATCCCCATAAAGCTCGTCTGCGGAAGGAAGCATGAAGTGCTCCAAAATCTCCTGGTAGACGGCTGCGTTGACCCTGGACTTAATGAAGCACAGTGGACCAACACCAGCAGATGACATGGCTCCCCAAATCAACACAGACTGTGGAAACTTCACACTGGACTTCAAGCATCGTGCATTGTGCGCCTCTCCATTCTTCCTCCAGACTCTGGGTCCTTGGTTCCCAAATGAGATACAAAAGTTGCTCTCATCAGAAAAGAGGACTTTGGACCACTGGGCAACAGACCAGTTCTTTTTTTCTGTAGCCCAGGTAAGACGCTTCTGACGTTGTTTGTTGTTCAGGAGCGGCTTGACAAGAGGAATACATTTGAAGCCCATGTCCAGGATCCGTCTGTGTGTGGTGGCTCTTGATGCACTAACTCCAGCCTCAGTCCACTCCTTGTGAAAGTCCCCAACACTTTGGAATGGCCTTTTCCTGACAATCCTCTCCAGGCTGCGGTCATCCCTGCTGCTTGTGCACCTTTTTCTACCACACCTTTCCCTTCCACATAACCTTCTATTGATGTGCTTTGATACAGCACTTTGGGAACATCCAACTTCTTTTGCAATTACCTTTTGGGGCTTTCCTTCCTTATGGAGGGTGTCAATGATGGTTTTCTGCACAACTGTCAGGTCAGCAGTCTTTCCCATGCTTGTGATTCCTACTGAACCAGCCTGAGAGACCATTGAAAGGCTCAGGAACCCTTTGCAGGTGTTATGGATTCATGAGCTGATTAGGGTGGGACACTTTGAGCCTAGAATATTGAACCTTTTCACACTATTCTAATTTTCTGAGATTGCAAATTTGGGGTTTTCGTGAGCTGTACGCCATAATCATCACAATTATACCAAAGTAAGGCTTGACATATCTCGCTTTGCATGCAATGCGTCTATCTCATATATTGGTTTCACCTTTTGAGTTGCCATACTGACATAAATGAACATTTGCACGATATTCTAATTTTTCGAGTTTCACCTGTATAGTAGATTTTTCTGGACAGTCAGGAATGCCAATGGCAAAGATTGCTGTTTTGAATTAACACATAAATTAATGCCAGACACTGAAAATCTCTTGCTTTTCTTTTATTAGTTGTCATTCAGTATGACAGATGTTTTAGAGTTTATTTCAAAGAAAGAGAGAATTTAATTTAAAAAAAGTAATGAGTGAGGCATGGTCTCCTTACACTTCTTTAGTTATCAGGCAGCCAGAAAATAAGTGTGTATGTATGTGTGAATGTCCTGTCTTTCATTGCCCAATTGCCTCTCTAGTGATCTGCAGCATTCCTGAGTTTCAGTTCAATTTCATAAGAAGAAATCATGGTGGAATTCTTCCTACTAGTTTATTTAGTAATATTGCTACTATTGCCACAAAGGGGGAATCTGGTTCTTGAGAAATTGTTGGATAATTTCTCCATCTAATTTCTTTACTCATAAATTTAGTGGAGAATATTGCAAGTCCATTTGTATCCATTTTGGGTTTGATTCTTACTGTGTAATCTTTAATGTCTACTCAGAGGTAAATTCAAGTGAGTTTACTAGAATTTAGATTTAGCAGCAAGTATAGAATACCAGCCTTAGTCAAGCTATCCTTACTTTGATCTAACATATGATAAATTGTATTTATAATTTCCTCATGCTTTTACCAATTTAGGAGATTTCAAACTAGTTTCACTTTGGGGTTATATACTTCCATGTTGTCTATGTGCAATAGCATAATCAACAAAAATGCAAAAGGCATTCACCGGCATTCAAGCATTCATTCAATAGAAAATTCTCCTTGCTTACTTTACTATTAAGTCTTCTCTAGTCCTCTGCATGCCACATCATAAAATCTAGATTTAAAGTCATAAAATTGCATTGTTTGTTTGTTACAGTCTTCAAGAATGTTCCTGTATTGAGATAGCAGGGAAAATTCCACCAGATACTACAGTACAATAAGGTTAAAGGCTGCACACCTGATGTAATTTTCCTTTCTCAGATACTCTTAAAGATACAGAAATATAATTATGGCTTCATAAGAACTTAAAAATAGCTTTGCTCTCTCACTATTGTTTTCCTGAAACTGACATTTGGAAATCTGCTGCACTAATCCAAAGGTAACACTGAGTCCTCAAGACCAATACGTATTGATTGTTTAGTCCTACATGAATTTATTCAATCTCCTTTAAACATCATCCAAGTTAGTGGCCATCACAGTGATCTGCAGTAATAAATTCCACAGTTTAATTATTTGCTGTGTAAGCAAAGTTTTCTTTCATTTGGTTTAAATTTTCTTCCAATCGATTTCTTGAATGACCCCTTTTCTTAGTTTTAAGAAAGGAAGGAAAACTTGTATCTGTGAACTTTCTCTGTGCCTTGCATTATTTTAGGCATCTTGATGATGTCCCTTGTCACATGCCTTTTACCAAAGGTAAAAAATCCCAAATATTTTAATAAGGAAGCTGTTCTAGCTTCCTAACCATTTTGGTTGCCCTCTTCTGCACTTTTTCCAGCTGTATTATATCAAGTTTCAATTGATAACAATATTCCAGATGTGGATATACCATAGATTTTTACAACAGCTTTACACTGTTGGCAGTTGCATTTTTTATTCTTTTTAAAATTATATTTTATTGCATATTTTTGAGAAAGGGAAAAAGTAATGAAAAAAAAAAGACAAGAAAAAAGATAAAAAAGAAAACTGGAACATGAAGTAAATAAATAAGATATTTACAAACATCATAGAATTAGGTTAAAAAAATCAGCACTTCATTAATTAGTTTTAAGTAACTGAATATATTGTATCATTTAAAAAAACCTTCAGATCATTGTTAAAATGAAGTAATATATATATAGCAGTAGCAATAATTAGCCCAATATAAATTATAAATTGAATTTAGGAAATATAATAATTGTTTTCTAAGCAGGTGAAGATCTATCCTCATTTAATAGATCGGTTAAGGTTAGAATATTAAGATATGTTAAGAGAAACCCAAATTTTAGATGTGGTACAAGCCCATATATGGAATTATAAACCAAAAATGGTTTCCAAATTAAGTTAAAATCTGTGTCAGTTTTACTTTTGAAATACAAAATTATTTTGGACATCAAGCTATACTCCCACAACTCGTTTGGCCATTCCTCTGCAGAAGGAACTACATGTACTTTTTAATAGAAAATCTAGAATAAACTTGCAGCAGTTGCCATCAATCCCTTTATTAATTATTCCTAGCACTGAATTTGATTTCTTCAGAGCTGCAACACACTAAATTAACATCTTCATTATAACTCCAGGATCTTTTTTCTGGCTAGTTACCTGGCAACATGAGACATACAGTGCTTATTAAGACTATCCTATAGTTGTTATTATGGTCTTGACTCACATAAAGACAGTGAGGATTATATTTCACTGTTTTATTCTTCATTCTAACTTGTTCCACTACTTTCAGTTAGATTTAATCCTTACTCATTTTAGTTGGATCAAAGGCAGCTTCTCTTTTTACTGGTACGCTTTCAAGAACATAATCTATACTAACAAACTAAGATATAACTCAATGGGTTTGATCCTTGATTTATTCAGATTATGCTAGCTACTACAGAGATTATTTTTTTCAAAGAAAGAACAGCGTATGCTTTCATCTTTTTAGTCACCACATTTTTTTTCCAGAGTTGGAATAAGAAAAGGAAGAGATCCAGTTTAGTTTTCAGCCTGATGGGTGGTGACTTCCTCATCCACTCTTTATCTGGAGACCTAAAGCAAGTATGTCATTGCCTTATTTCCTTCCTGCTGTGAAGAAGGAACTGAGGTCATTCCTTAGACAGGCACATTTATAATCACAGAATACCATCATTTTTCCAGGGCATATTCAAACTATTCTGAACAGCTACTCTGCCAAAGTATGAAATTTGCTAGTTGACTGGATACAAAAGAATGTATGCTGTTTGGTAGGACTTTGCAAAGCCTTCTTTAAATGGTGATATCACAATGGTATATAACTACCTTCTCCAATGAAATGTTCTTTAGATACATTGAGTCTATGAATCCCAGGATTCCATGCTGCTGATTCTACTGGGAGCTTAATTCCAACTCCAGACTAGTGGAGACTAAATTAGGATATACAGAAAGAAGCATGTAGGTCTGCAAGAAGCCTGAACAAATGAAGCCTGTGGAGTGGATGATATTTTTTTTTTCAGGAAGAATCACAGTTTAGAAGAACATAGCATTAGGAAAAGAATGGGGAAATTTTCCTGTGATACACCTATCAAAATTTAAAATCACTTATTATAGACTTAGATTGTATTACTGTATTACTGTGCAATATACAATAAGTCAATGCAGTAATACAATACAGGGCATTAAAAAAAAACTTGTTGCAATTGTCTTTTCAAACATGTGGATAGGCTGGAAAATAAATCAGGAAACACTAATCGATAGTACTTGAACCAGTATTTGTATTTATATTTTCTGCATTTGTACTTGGAATGTAACACTTTTTCTTTTCAATGGTGTACACTTATATTTCAAAAGAGCAGGTAGCAATTTCATTAGTTATAGAACAACTATGCATGAACATGGGGAAGATATTTCTTCATCCAGGCGAACTTTGCTGCAACTTTAATTCTGGTTTTCATAAAAGTGATTAATTGAGTACAGTTAACTGAAGATTTTAGTTTGGTTCCCCCATTTTTTTAAAAAAAACATAATATTATGCTGGAAATAAAATTCTAGGAAATCTAAAATTGAATAAAATTATTTTAAGTCATTTTTAAATGACTTAAAATCATAGTTGGTCTTTGTAAAAGTAGTATATTGATCAACTAAAATGAGTTTATCTTGGATTTGAAATGTTATCTTCCTTTTTCAGTTCCACATCCAAAAAATAAAAATGAGGCATTACAGAGGAAATATGTTCTTAAATCATTAAGAACATGTGTGATTTGTAGCTTTGACATTACCAGCTGTGGAAATAAATCCTGAAACTCAAAATGTGTAGAACACATGCTCTATCCAAATGATACACATTCTTAAGTAACGGTAGGCAGGACAATGTTCACATCCCTTTAGTGCTGGGTCAGGTTTTATACATCAAGCATGTGGGGCAGGACAGGAAGGTTGTATACAAAAGAAGCAAGAACATTTGTAGATCTGTAAGTCATTTTCCACATTTTCACACTATCACTGGGCAAAGTGAAGCAACTATTTCAGTTGGCAGAGACTGGACTAGGAAGAAGGCAGTTAGGAAAGCTAAGGTTAATCTGTTTGAACCTTCTAAAACAGGTGCTGTTAGATAATGTGCTGCATGGAAAATATATGTTTATACTCACATTTGTGTCCTGCCTGAGAGCTCAAGATGGAGGCCTCTTCTCATTTTCTCCTCACATCTCATAAAGGAGGCTGTACTGAGAACGAGTGATTGGCCCAAATTGCTAAGCTTCATGATCAAGTGAGAATTTGAATCTGGGTCTTCCGAGTTCAGTATTGTGCATTCATACCCACAAGCAAACAGGCTTATATTTTCTCCCCTATACATACTTCTATGCAACACACAAGAAACAGACTGTCATACATATGCACAATGTTCTTCACAAGTCCTAGTCCCTTTGCCCATCCCCTGTACAGATAGTAATTATACTGCACGAAAATGCTGGAAACAGCATGCTGGAAGAAAGAAAGAAAGAAAAAACCCAGATTGATAGCCAGTGATAGCAGAAGGAGTTGAGAAATCCCATTTTCACAAGGTGTATCTGGAAGTAGGATCTCCCACCGTTTTTGTTTTCCTAATTAGCAGCACCAGGGGGTAGGGGAGGTCATTTTCATTAGGATAAGAGAAAGCTTCCTGCCCTCTGATTGGGTGCCATATTGCTTATTCTCAGATTCCCCCCTACCAAGCCGCTAATTAGTAAAACAAGAAGTACTACCCAGTCTGTTCTTCAGAAATGTGTGAATTATATCACTAGGTGCACATGGAGATGAAAATTAAAAGAAAATATTGGTTAAGGCTCCAGGGGCTGTATGTGAGTTTTGACATCTAGAGGGGAAAAAAATCTATGCACTATCTTTATTTCTTCAAGATTATTGTCACTAGCCCATCAGAAATAAGTGCCAGGAGTACAGGCAATGACCTGCTTTAAATTAGTCAATTATTCCCACACAAGAATGCAGAGAAATTTTACTACTATAGTCAACATCAACGTTCTAGTAAATATTTGGGGCAAGAAATGGAGCCCTGAATAGTGGATACCTAAAGTTTATTATTACCTGTGCCATTATGCAGTAGAGATGTTGATTCCTGGGTACTTCACAAGTCTTCAAGGCTAAAAAACAAAGTTCTGTAAGAAAATCTTAGAGAATTAGCTATTAAAATACTTCTTTGTCATATAGTTTGGATGAGTAAAGCAAGTTTTCAGCCAAACTGTAGCAAACAATGCAGTCCTCTAGATGTGGTTGAATTTCAGTCCCATCATCTTCACTGGTAAGGTTATTAAGAGTGATGGGAAATGGCATTTAACAATGTCTGGGAGGGCACACATTTACCATCTATGCATTCAAAGGCAAGTATGGGTAATTGTTCTTGCTGCCAGTCTGGTTCCAATTCCAGCCATCCTATTTTGAGCTGAAAGAAGGTTCTCCATCTGGCTTAGTAAGCACACTAAAATTTGGGAATACACTAAAAGTCCTCCATGTGATTTGGAATCTCTATGAGCATGAAGAAGAGTAACGTTCTAAAAAATTATGTTTGGCTGAAGTAAACAAAACTTCAAGAGAAAAATGGAAAATATCTAGAATTAAAAATGGAAAATAAAGAACAACAACAACAACAAAACTGGAATATGCATACACATAATTAGATATGTCATCTGTGATTTTAAGGAAAAAACACACATATTTTAAACAAACATATTACTCTATTACTAACCAGAAGGATGTTTGTACAGATGAAGATGATATATTAGGGAAAATGCTGTTAATATATCAAATAAATGGTGATATGAACTAGATAAACCTATATTTTATTTAGAGTTCCTCAAGGCTTTTTACTGGACCACACTTCTAAATTCAAGGAAAGATGTACTTTAGTTTTACAGAAATTTGCAATAACAAGCACTAACTTCAAGAACTGATTAAATTTCATACATAATATCAACTTTTAATCTTAGGAAAAATGGACAGTAAGCCAACAGCAGGATACATTGTCAAAGATTGTTGGGAATAATATTTGAATAGTACCACATGTGGAAATTGTTTTTTTTTTTCATTATTAAATATAGACAAATATTTCCAAATGTTAGTGGCATATCAATTGCCCACAAGCTTATTCCTAATTTAAATGGTGTTAAATGTCTTATAGCTTGACTCCCTTCAGCGTTCAGAGTTTAGGTTTCTTGAAAGAGGATGGCCATGTGAATTATAGGAGCAGTGACCTCATTTTATTATCCTTATCTTATCTTAGATATGTAGAAGGTCAGCAAACGTCAAGCATTCTTTTAGCTGTGCATTATGAAATGCTCTGCTTTGAAGTCAAAGCATCTTCCATTCATTTTGAGACAACTGAGGATTGTAGTATTTCAGGTTTCTGAAGGTTCATATATGTTTGACACATATAATGCTGTATATTTTTAACCTTTTCCATACTATATAAAATTTTGTTTTTCACTCTAACTTAATTTTGACAGTTATTATAAAGCAAAACCCGTTCTTATGCAAGAATGAAAGATCATTGGTCTGCTTCAGTTAGCTACCAGGGTTGCTAAAAAATTAGCCTGCAAAAAAGGTATTTTTGTATATTGATAATTGATTATTCTTCCTAGTTTAGAGGTATAGATGTATAATTCTGAAAAATCAGCAAAACAGCCTCAAGAATATTTCTTTTGACCTTTAGAGTGGTTACATCTTCAATCCTAATTTATGATTTATCAGTTATTTGCTAATTTCAAACCTATGTTATATAAAATAGGTTCACTGACATTTAATTTGAAGGAAGATATTTTCATTTCCAGAATGGGACTAAAATTGACTAAGAATTTAGCATTCATTGATGATCTTTAGATTTCTTTTATTAAAATTTTTAGAGTGAAAAATAAGCACTCAGTAACGTTAAACTTGCTTGCTGTATAAGATTAAATCTGCCTACTCAAATTAACATAAGTGCTCATAAAAAAATTAAATAAAATTACAGGGTTTACGTGCAACCATATCTACAAATAACTTATAATATTTCTTTTAAAATATGAACCAAATCTCCCAGAGCATAAATACATTATTAAATCCAAGACTGTGTTTACAATAAAATTGTGCATTATAAAATTATTATGTGCATATTTATTGTCTAGTCAAGATATAGCAGAACAAAATACTATAATGCATATCGGTTGGAAATGTCAAAATGGATAGTACTTTAATAGCTGAAGCATGCAATTATTTCAGACTGTAGGTTGTCTGATGTTCCCATGGCTAGCTCAGTCCATTAACCTGCAGATGAATGGAGTTCTAACTCATGGTGAAAATTGGTCCCCTTATGCAACCAATGCTATCAATAATCCAAACAAATGAAATTGCCACCAACAGAACAGAAGATGAGAGATAGATGATGAGAGATAGATGAGAGAGGGAGAGAGATGTACAGAGTCAATAAACTAAGCATACTCCATGTCCAGACCTAGGTGCCACAAAAGAGAAAGACCAGTGTGGTAAAGATCTGGAACGAAAACCTAGGAGGAAGGTTGAAATGTTTCCCCAGAGAGCAATATGAAAAATAATAAGTAGAAATTATATGGAAGCAGACTCCCCTAAATATTACTAGAAACTTCCTAATGATAAAAGTTATTGAACAAATTGCTTTAGAAAAGGTCTCTTTTGCTGCAGATATCTAAGCAAATATTCAATAGTTATCAAATTGTAATTGTATCCTGCACTGTAGATATTGCAGTGAACTGAGAGATGGACTAAATGACCCCGAGGTATCTTCTAACACATTCTATGGTTGTTCATATTCCCAAGAAAGACATCCAGTCCAAAAACATTTAATGTGACTATGTTGCATTTGTAAAAAAAATCCATTCACATAAATATATATTTTTAAAATTAATCTTCAGTCTCATTACTGGCAACCATGAGAACAAACATTTTGCGGTGTGCTCTTGCTCTGCTTAGGCACTTAACTGACACTATGCAAGCAGAATTCTCAGCTCTATGGGCTTTTCAAATCCAGCACCGCTCTTCTAACATTTTTACGTTTACAATGTATTTCTGCAAACGTTGAGTCAGCTTTTCTTATATCACTTACACTTAACTTGACCCCAGAATGTGCTAGTTTGATAGAATCTAAAATGTGCCATATATAAGAGGCACAATAATGTGCTGGAACATTTTTCAGATACACACAGAGAGATATACAAAATGTGAATACACAAAAAGAAGAAAGAAAACAAATTAGGCAATTTACCCAGCAGCTTTTGATGGAAAGGAAGATAACCAGAGATAACCTTCAAACCATCTAGTTACTGGGCAACATCAATACACTACAAATGCCTTACCCAGATCTACTGAGGTTTCATCTCACTCTCTCTCTCTTCCAACCTTGGTAATCTATTGTGTCTAATATCTGTAACCTTTATCTAGAGTCTTCATATGTTCTAATCTTACCTAGGAAGGATCATCCAGTACAAACCCTGTTTAAAAGTGAAAGGAGGAGGAGGAGGAGGAGGGGGGGGGAGGGGGAGGTATACAGCTCATCTGGCTGCAGTTTTGCACTGATGATGTTACCTAGCTGGGTAATGAAATGTCTGCAAAGAAACAACCAAGCTCAGAGAGCACCAAGGACTCCACAGTTCAACCCTGAGCTACATATATTCTCTTCTATTGGAGGATACTTTTCATTTAAATTATAATAATTATTTTTAGCATCATTGGAAGACCTGAAGGACAAGGTTGTAGACAGATTCTCCTGGAGAACATCTATGTGGTGACTTAGGGTCCACACCAGCTTGATGGCACATAATCAATTATTTTTAATTTGCATGCAGGCACACAAATTAGCATATGAAAAGTTTGTACAAATTTGTGTATGTTTGTATGCATGTGCATGCATATGTATGTGTGTGTGTGTATGTATGTACATGTATGTGTGTGCGTGTGTATATATATGTGTGTGTGTGTTTGTGTGTGTATGCATGTGTGTATATATATATTCATCCTTGTTGATTGGGATTATAATTTTGAGGTGGAATACATCAATGCCTTTGCTCTTTTATTTATGCCACCTAATCTCCTCCCACAAAATAAAATTATTATTAGGAATATTTCTCTTTCTCTCCAAGGATTGTGAAATGCATCAAAACAGGAATCACATTTTTAATTACTGAAAATACACAAATTTCCACACAAAGTAAGATATGGAACTGAACAGATGGCAATTATGAAGAATAATGAAGGATAAAGAACTGAGACCCTTACTGAATGGTGTGTTGTTATAATGCTATAGCTTCAAGTTAGTCAGTTTGGAGTCAGGTGGCATCTAAAAAGAAGGAAGAGGAAGAGGAAGGGAAGGAGGAGGAGGAGGAGGATAGTGCTTCATATGTATCTTTATCAACCTTTAGGAAAACTGGAAATTGTTATCAAAGATTTTTGTAGCTTTAGCATAATATTTAACATTTTACTAATGAAATAATCAGTGGTTCTTCTTTAGTCTCTACTAATATATTTTTCTAAAAATATTGCTTCCATTCTTTAAGGCAAAGGACACTTTGCTTTTGAGGGAATTGGTAATTATATCTAACTGACATTTAAATAATTAAAGTTGTAATACTGGAGATGATTTGATTAATTTTTTAATCTTTATAAACTTTTCTTCCCAATATGCAGCCTATACCTTCTGTTCATTTTTAAAAGGTATTTTCCTTCACAGATTGACTATGTGCACTGCCACAGTGGGCATACATTTTCCCACATAAATCATTAGCTTTTGTAATTCCTTTTTTTTTTTTTTTCATTGTGAGGTATTTCAGACAACCTGATTTTTATCAGCATCTAGCTGCATATATTTTCATTTAAACAATTTCCTGTGATGTAAATCTGAAATTTTGATTATTTAGTGTGGGACCTGCTGCTCTGATCCTTTCAGAGTGTTTTTCCTTTTTCTCAAACCTTTTAGACATTTAAATAAAAACATTAGGAATATAAACTTGTACCCAACCTGAAAAGATACACTGCAAATTCCACTGAGGAATATTTATTTTACTCCAATTCAATCCAGTATCTCCAAGGAGATGGTATTAAAAAAATACAGAAACAAGCAATTTTTCTAGTCAGATCTGAGAATATCCCATAATTATATATAGTGTTGTGAAAAATATAGCAACAACCACAAAAGTCAAAATGTCCATCCTGAAATTCTGGAAGTTGAAGTCCAGACATCTTAAAGTTGCTTAGGGTGAGAAACACTGGTCTAGGTTAAGGTTGAAATTTGCCTGAAGTTCCACTGAACTTACTAAGATTGTCTTCCTAGGGATTAATCACTAAGTCTTTTCTAAGTGAGGTAGCCAGATACAAACTGAGACAGAATTCCTGCATTTTGAAGAATGGTATAAGACTTCCTGATGAAAACTTCTGTATAATTTCATTTTTTACTCTCTTTTGGGATATAAAGATATTGCCCAGGTATGGATTTGGTCTTTTTTTAAAGTCTTTTTGCATACAACCAATTTAAAAAATAAATAATGAAAAAAAAACATATCTGCCTATTATCTGTCTGTCTGTCTGTCTCTCTCTCTCTCTCTCTCTCTCTAGTCACTAAGAGTCAACAATGACTTGATGGCACAATCACTCAGTCAAGAAAAAGAGAAAAACCTAGTCCCACATGCGTGTGTAAGATAATATTACTTCCTTGTATTATCAGCTCCCTGACTATACAGCCCTCGCCTCTTTCATAGAATTAGCCATTCCATTTTTGTTTCATAGCAGATTATCTGTAGTAAGATAAAAGTTCAATGTGGTATAAAACATAGGAGGCTTACAAAGGGAAAAATGTCTGCTTCCAACACAGTTATTTTTGGATTAAACCATTATCTGGAGCATAAGATTTGTCTGGATAAAAATTTAGCCTGAAACCACACATAGGGTTTGCTCTCATGTAACCAAATATGCTTCGTACTCCCACTTGGTTCCTTTTAACAGCAGCAGCAGCAGGTTTTTTTAAAAAAAAAACTGGGCATCCCCATTCATGGTTTCTTCATTACATCCGGAAAGAGAGGGGCTCTCTGGCTCACCTCCTAACAGTCAGAATGAATGAATCAGCTGTTTCTTGAATTTTTTTTTTTTCATTTTGTCAAGCATCTCCAGTTTTTGTGGAGAATTCTAATCAATTTTTGCTGCTATAAAATTGCCATGTAATTCATAATAAATTAAAGTTCTTAACTTTGCTAATCATGTTAGCCGAAACTGGTCCTTTATTTCCCTCTTGAAAAGGTATACTTTGATTCAGACAATTCCTTTGTTCCATCCGCACTGCAGCCACTCAGCAGGACATCTTGGCAGTTTCTGTTTTGGTTCTGAGTTTTTTTTCCTCTGCTTTTCTTGAATGCAAAGAATTGCAAATTGACATCCAGTTCAATTGCTCAGTGAGCCTGCTGAAGGGATATGAAACATTGCTTTAAAATAGCATGATACACATTGGTGTATACTGTATTATTCTTTTATTCATACTGGTGGTAATGGTTTCCTACTCCCATTTTCATCTGAGCCTCTTTTTCTCTCAATTTGTCCCATTTACTAGTTTGTCTAGTTATGTCTGATGCTTGGCATAAACTCTCCAAAAGTAGCACTTCCATATTTTGATGTTGGGTCCAAGCAACCTATTGCTCAGAACAGCATAAATTGTGCTATTTAATAAATATGCTAATCTGTTCTAATAAGGCTTGTCAGGTCTATCATCAAATGGCTTTTTTGGATGTGAGTCTAAAAGACACTTTAGAAAAATGTGGAGTCTGGTTTTACTGAATCCAGAGTAGAAAAAACATGCTGTTGGCTTACTAATTAGTGCAATTCCTCAAATTGTCCTATCTCTGTGTAGATCTTTGGGCCAACATTTCTAATTAATTGACCAATGAGACCAAAGTCTATGTTGCAGATTTTAACAGCATGTAAGTCAAATGAGAAAATGACTAGCTTTGTGGGAAAAAAATGCTGAAACATACATACATACATGCATGCCAGAAATATCAGTGCTATATGATCTAGCTATTTATCCTGAATATTCACTGCCTAGAGTTACTGTTGTGAGATGGGCAGCTGTTGATATTGTATAAATAAGTAAGTAAATCAAGAAATAAATTGAACTATATTTTATGTTGACTTAGTTAAAATGATGAAGCTAATATGTTTAAAAATTACGGCTGAGGAATACATATAAAGAGAATAATGAAGCCTTTGGCTGCAATGTTCTGGTGACCCATAATGCCATTTCTTGGTTTTAAATTAACAAGATGTATTTATTAGTTTAAATCCTGCCTCTTTTCCAGCAGCTGAAAGCAATTTATTAATTACATTTATTTATTTATTTATAAGCATTGATATTGACTGCTCAAACAAGAACATTCCTTGGTAGTATGGCTGATAATTAATGAGTGGCCCAAGATCACCAAATATGTTTCCAGGGTTGAATGTAGACTTTGGGTTCCCCAGTTTCACCACCTTTGCCCAGCACTCAGCAATGTTTATAATGTATGGCTTAGGGACTATTTGTGAATCAGACTCCTTTTTAGTATTAATATTTTAAATCTACCGTTACTTTTGAGATGGAAATTGGTGCATTTAATCAGGATAGTAGTCCAGTTCAACCCATTATTTCTGCTTGCTCAGAGCTGTTGGAAAGTGAAAAAGCGAAACCAGCATTGGCAGCAAAACCTCTTTTGGCAGGAATAGCAGATGAGCCACAGGAAAGTGAATTGTAATTGGAACATTCACCACTATTTTATATAAGAATGGCATTGCTGAAATAAGCCATCACCCACCTTAACCCAACATTTAGCTTCCCATGGCGGCCAACCAGATGCTCTGGGGTATGCACTAGCAGAAGAGGGAGACATAACCAAGTCCCACCATGATTCCCCTGCAACTGGTATATGAAGGTATGAGACTTCTGATCCAGAGGTAATATTGATTCTTAAAGATAAATACCCTGTTTTCCATTCATTTTTATAATCCCTTTTCAAAGACATCAAAATTCATTACAAATACATATTGTGGCAATGAATTCCAAAGGTTAATTATGCTCTGTACAAAGAAGCATTTTCTGTTGCCCTTCAATCAGCTGACTGGATGAGCCTGGTTCTAGTGTTTTCTTCTACCTTATTTTTGACTTCTACTTTCTTCATACCATGCATGATTTTAGATGCCTTGATCATGTCTCACTCAGCCTTTTGCCTCTTACTACCCTTTTTTTCATAAGGAAGGTGTTTGAGCTCTCTGATCATTTTGGTTGATCTCTTCTACACTTTTTTTCAGCTTGATTATATCATTTGTCAAGTGCAATAACCAGAAACTGCACGCAGTGTTCCAAATGTGTACATATCATAGATTTATATATGGAAGTTAACAGGTTGGCAGTTTTAAAATGGAATTTGCCTTTTTTGTCAGTGCTGTACACTGAGTGTACACATCTTCATTGAGTTAACCACTATGATTCCCTATTTTTTCCTGATTAATTTCATACAGTTTAGAAACTGTCAGGAAGTATGTGAAATTAGACTGTTTTGCCAATTTGTAATGTTTTACGCTTACTTACTTTACGCTGCCATTTGATTGACTATTCACCCAGTTTAAAATTTTATAAACACATTTGGTTTTCACCACCCTTAGCACTTCGTTATCACTTGCAAACATGCCAGCCACTATTTACCCTAAGCCAATATCAATGAACTAATTAAAAATAACCAGTCCCAGCTCACATCCTTGATGGACTCCACTTTTCCTTTCCTCCATTGAGAAAATTGCCCATTCATTCCTATCATTTGTTTTCTAATCTTTAACAATGAAAGCCCACTGCTATTTTGTAGAAGCTAATTTGGGGAGAGGGTGATTTGATGGCATGTCAATGTATGAAATCTGTCCTGCTTAAGGCAAAAGATGGTAATAAGCCTGAAGCATGCGTAGTAGTCCAGAGAAGGAAGATTACATTTGGGTTATTGTTCAATATTACCCCAAAGCTTCTCCTTATCAGCTGTACCTGCACACATCTTTGGCTCTTTAGCAAACAGGAATTTATAGACACAGATTTCTGTTACTATTTCAGGCACCATAAAAAAAAAAAATATTCCTAATGAGAAGCCACTACTAAATCCTACCAACAGCACCTTGAAACTGTCTCCTTACTGATTACATTCAGCCTTCTCTATCCTTTTGCTCTCCAGATACGATGTTACAAATCATCCCAGCCCAGCATGGCAATTAGACATTTTTCTGAATTATTATTTTTTTTTTTGTCCTGACCAAAGAGTGCTATTAATCAAACTTTCTTCATTGTGAGTATTTTCCCACATCAAACATGCAGTGGAAGAAGAGAGGTACTCTAATTCCAAAGGAAGAGGAAATGTAATTGTAGCTGTAATCAAGCTCCCATAGGTCATTTTCCCCATAGTAAATAAACCTTAGAGCAGTGACTATAATTAATAGTGCAGAGGAACACATTCTTCTTTTGTTTTCAGGGTTGTGGAAGAGGCTCGTATTCATGCTTATTTCTCAAGACCACAGCATGCATCTTCAGCTTTCTCAATGTACCCTCTTACATCTCTGCTTTAGTGGGTTATCAATCCCCAAATTTTACTTTCATCATATTTTTGATTCCTATAATTAATTAACTCAGTGGGCACTCTAACAGCTCTTTGTGCACTATGAAGAAGAAAAAAAAAATCATCACCTAACAGTGGTTAAAAGAGAATGCTTGAGATTCATGGCTATCACCAACTTCTGTAGGTGAGATAGGCCCATAGGTTGGTCTGCATCCAGTTGGTTTCCAGGGGGTGCTTGGGGAATTTCCCAGAAAATTAGCAGGCAGCTCTGTGAGGTAATTAGTTGAATTCTGGAATATTGAGACAGCAAATACTGTACACTTGATATGGTTGCTCCTGAGTGGTCTCTCCTTGGGCACTAATTCAGGGGATTCTCTGGTTTACCAAAGACCTCTGGAAGATAAAACACCTGAGGATATACCTGGAGCAATGCTGACATAAGATGAAGACTGAAGATGATCAGACACAGATATGAACCAAAGTTTGGACCTACACTATGTTAGTAAGAGTAGCAATGCATCCTTGCACATTGCATATGCAGAATGTCGAGTAGCAGCATTATTTAAGTGACCTATTCCCTTTTGGGCTGTACCCTGGAAAAACCTTCTGCTGAATTTAAGGATCAAATTGCTCATATCTGCACTGATCCAGATGCTGGATGGGTGTGATCTTATGAGATGACAGAAGTAACATCCTGTGAGGTCATCTACGGTTCTTTTAAACCTGTGATGCCTCAGGAAGGGATAAGATTCACTGTGGGATGAACTGAGGCACCCCAGCTGCCCTGGACAATTAATTCACTCTTTTTAGGTAGGGTTCTTGAGATGGCAGCTGGGCTCTAACTACAAAGAAACCAGGATGAAATGGAGTGAGGGTTAGGATCAAAAGCATTATTCTACTTCCATTATACCTAAATAGGTGGTTCTACTTGGTGTTCGGGGTACAGAGGTCAAGCCCATAATGGAGATGTAATGGATGAATTGTGTGTCTGCTCAGTTAGATGTCCAGATGCTTACTTGGACATATCAAGGCTTTCCTCTTATTTATCTTTAAACAGAACTTGGACTGGAATACACTTTAGATAGAGGACAGAATCAAATGAACCTATGTGGTGCACCAGTTTATTATTTAAAAATTTAGTTACAACATTTTTGTTAAAAATTTGTTACCTAAAAATTCAGTCAGTTTGCACATTAAAATTCAGGTTGTCCTTTTAAAATTATTAGCTAGATTAATTTCCAGAACAGCTCACTCTCTCACACCTTTTTCCCAGCACGGATCTCTCTCTCTCTCTCTCTCTCTCTTCCCCTTCCCTTCCCTTCCCTTCCCTTCCCTTCCCTTCCCTTCCCTTCCCTTCCCTTCCCTTCCCTTCCCTTCCCATCCCTTCCCTCCCTCCCTCCGTTCCTTCTCCTTAAACAAAAAGTGATTTTCATTAAAACTCTATTTCAGTTATATGCTTTATAAAAATAGAGCCAAGTTGCAATGTTACTAATTCATGGCTATTTCAATGAAATGACAACTTCCTTCTGCATTTATAACATCTATTAGTTCAAACGTGGGTTCCCTGGAATGCAGGTCTGTATCCATTCAAGGTAATTCAGCCAAAGTCTATAGGTTTCAGGGTGAGAAAAAAGTATATACTGCAGGCAGCAGCTTTATGCATGCATTGTTCTTTTCTGTTTAAGTATACAAGATAGCCTTTGTGATAAATGCAATCCACTTCCATACTAGATTTCCCAGAATTCCAAAGAACTATACTATAAGAGATTTTGGCAAACTCAACCAGTATCTTTGCTTCTAAACAAATAATATACCATGATAAATTTGTTGCCCTTTAAAGAGCTACACACGATTCTAATGATATTTAAGAACAAGATAAGTAAAATATTTCATCCTGGACTTCAATGTGCAAAATAAATAAATAAATAAATAAATAATTCAAATTGGTTTTCCATTCCAAATTCATTATCCTATAAGATAAAGATTTCCTTAAGTTCAGCTTGATTCCCAGTGACCAATGGACACACTCCTACAGCTCTTCTAACAATGTGGTTATGGGAACAATAATCCTCCTGAGTCCTGGACTGATACTGAATGAAGTATGCAATATTGCTTTTCCCAGTGTAAATCAAGCTTCTTTATTAAGGATCAAAAACTATGGTATTCTTGAGTACCTCCTAACTTTGTAGGTGAGTGTTTAATGATCCACAATAGCAGTTGTCAGACAGTAGCAATATACTGTATGAATAATTGTGAGTTTCCTGCTGTGACATCATTGTCTTTTACCATAGCTGATTAAAAATATCAAAATTCAATAGTACCATCTAGGATTGCAGTTCTTTATATTTATTTTTTCTGGAAAAGATACATTTTCTTTCTCAAGAAGGTAAATAAGATAGTCTTCAGGATGTGAAACAAGCAAAACATTTTACAGTTTTATTGTGCTAAACCCCTTATAGCCAAACTTCCCACAATCTGATTGGTGCCCATACTGGTTAAATATGTATAGAAATGAGAAACGAACATTGCTAGAGTTCTCTTAGCAATACTGTAAAACCTATGTATAATGACCTATTCCCTTTCAGACTCCAGCTAAAATGGAATATTGCCAGTACGTGGGACATCAAGAGGCTAGAGTAGGTCTCCTGTGTTTTTATAACCCTTTACACATTCATAAATGAACATCTGATGAGGGCTTCTGAAGATCCAGTATGTAGATATAGTGGAAAAATTGACTTTGATGTTGTACAATTTTCCCTGATCTTTCCCTGACCTTTGAAAGATGTGAACATGGCCAGGAAATCTTATATTTGTAGTTCTTTATGCTGCCAGGCTACTGTGAGATTTGGAAGCCTGTGTGATAGAGCTTCTACATTCAGGGAATGCAACATTTTTAGCGATCTCTATATGTGTTTTTTTTAAAGCAGACATCCATGCCTAATGCAAAGACTTAGAGGAAAGAATAGGGAACCCATATGAAGTTTCAGGCAGCAACAGTAAAATAAAACAACACAGAATGAGAATCATTGTTTGCCAATGTGCAAATATGGGGGGGGGGGGACCAAAAAAACCTGGAATTATCTTCTGGAGGGCGGGCCCCTTGTAGTACAGGCTTCCCTCACTAGGTGAGTGTTCTGGGAACCCATCTGCATCAGCGTACCAGCTGGGTTGTGAGAGGCTGTGTTGGGCTTCAGTGAGGTTTTTTTTAGAGACACTTTCAATGCGTTTGCCTATTTTGTGATGGGTGATTCTTGCCTCGCTTGCTCACACCTGAACAAAGAGACAATTGCTTGACTTTGTGCCATGGTTTGAAGGAGCAGTTGGAGGCTGACCCTGATTTTTTTTGAAAGTCATAACCAGAGATTAACCTTGGTGCTACGCCTATGACCCCGAAATGAAACAGCAATCCAGCCGATGGAAAACTGCTACATCCCCACAACCCAAAAAAGCAGAAGTGAAGTCGAACATGAAAACAATGATCATCTGTTTCTTTGATGTGAGAGGGATTGTGCACTCGGAATTTGTTCCTCTGGGTGAAATGGTCAACCAAAGGTTTTATCTGGAAATTTTGATATGGTTGTGTCACGAGTTGTGGCAAAGAGGTGACTGGTTCTTCCACCATGAAAATGCACCTGCACACACCGTGCTGAGTGTTCAGCAGCTTTTGACCAAAAACGGCATGTGCCCCACCCTCCCTATTCACCCGATCTCGCCCCGTGCGACTTTTTCTTCCCTGGATGAAAAAAGTCCTCAAAGGGAAATGTTTTGCCAATGTGGAGGAGGTGAAACAAAACAGCAGAAGCACTAAAAGGCATCAAAATTGATGAGTTCAAAACCTGTTTTGAGCAGTGGAAAAAACGTCTCAATAGGTGTATTGCATCAAACGGAGAGTATTTTGAAGGTGACTGAAGTTTGAACATGTAAAAATAAATACATTATTTTTTATAAATAAATTCTGGGGTTTTTTGGGTCCCCCCCCCCATATAAAGTAAATTAAAGTGAGGTAGTTAAAATAGAATATATATTATACAATATATAAGTAGGACCCTTTAACCTGCACAAAATCACACTGTGGCCTTTAACAAAGACCATATTTTGCTGAAAAGCAGCTGATAGTTAGGATAACACACTTTCAACAGAGTAAAAGATCAGAACAAGTCTGTTTGGTCTCTTTTACAGCATTCTTTAACTGAGTTTGTGCTACACAATTGTTACTCTTTTAATCTTTTTGTAAATAAGGGTGATTTTTTGCCCCTACAGGCATAGCTTTGCCTCAGGGTCAGAGTAGATCATGATAGCTAATATCAGGTGAACGGTCTAAGCACTTCTCTCCCATAAAGACTGTGTCCACTTGGGTATCTTGGTATCCTATGTTCTATATCTTTCTTCAAATAGTTTTCCACACATGTGGAACTTATATGTGTCTATGTATTCAGTTGAAAATATAAGGATTCATGTAAGAAGCTGAAGTCAGCTTTTCAGAGAAGGTGTTCTGGAATATGTATAAGAACTGACCACATTTTACATTTATTGACAAATGTACCTTGCTTTGATGCATGTGTGTAAATACAACAAATATGAATCTTAGGAAAGAAATAATTTAGTTATTGCCATCTCTTTATCTTTGAACATGTTTACTTGGAGGGAAGCTCCAATGAAATCAGGCATTTTAGTGAGAATGTTTTCTGATTATGTATACCTGTTGAGGACAGTCTGAACTTTGAATTAACATTTCTTTAGTTCTATTGTTCTGCAAAATTTGGCGTTAGTAAAGTAATTGATTAAGTTGTTCTTATTGCACATCCTTCTTTAGTCCTCTTAAATAAGCTATTCTAAAAATAGTGAATTTGGTGAAAAGTATTAAAAGATAGAAAGATGCTAGCAGCTGGCATTCAGAGGTGTGCTGTCTATAAACAATTTTTACTAAAATTATCTTCTAATCCGATTTTAAGACAACTTAAATTGATGAGATCCACCCAGCTTGCACTTTCTGATATGAAATGATTTACCTAGATTACATCTCTTATGTGATCTTATGTGTTATTTTTTAATTTAAATGATAATGGTAAGAGCTGGGATACCAAAGCAGTACAGGCATGAGCAATAAATGTGAATTTTTAAAGATAAGGACTTAGCTCTGGCCTGAAATCACAAGGGTATCCTATGGTAAGTCATTTTCTGGCTCTGTCATCTGAAATATGAGAATAGCAATCCTGATTTACATTATAGCGGAAATGGACAGTCTTTTGTTGTTGTTGAGGTCACATTTCTTTATGAGTGATCCACTAGGAGCCACATGCTGAGTGGTCTTGATACAAACAATGGATGCGACCAGAGCCCAAAATTCCATCTATGACACCTTAGATAATGATTAGAAACTATGATTTACTGCTCTAAAATAAGCAATGGTTTATTCAGTGACTTCTATTGTACATTACATAAATGGAAAACAACAAATCATACCATAGCTTAGCAAAACGTTTGAATCCATACTGATTCAGAGAACATCGGTTTTCAAAATCTGGACCTGAGACTAATGAACAAAATGAGCTCATACAGCACACAATGCCCTCGACATTCCTATCGTTTGACAATATTAAAAAGCTCTTCACACTTTAATTATGATAGTCATCAGACTGATGTAATGTTCTGTGGCCACTAAAAGGGTCAGAGAGTAATTGGCCTGAAGCAAGGAGGACTCTTTTCCAGTTCTCTTACTCTGGATTATGTGCCAGGAAGAGGAGAGGAAGATGGATTATAGTACTTTAAATATGAATTGCACTGCTCTTCTCCAATTCTTTTAGAATATTTTTTTCCCCTGGTCTGGAGCACAAATAGTACAATACACATTTTTTTGTTACTCTCTTTTAGAAAGATGCCAAAACTATTTCTTTTTCAGCTAAACTACTGGCATCTCTTTCTTCCTAGACTTTACTACTCTGGGTTCTGTTGTTCAGACTTTTGCAGGAGATAAAAATGGGAAATTTTGGTTATTGTTTAAATGTGGGGAATAATAGTAAACAATTCCCCTTTCAGTTTTTGCCCTACCAGTCTGCAGCCTTAAGGATTGCTAGACTCAAAAATAAATAGTTTTTAGAAAAGCAGGCTAAGGATGCTTTAAGATTTCCTGAAAAACAATGAACAGAAGTAATTGAAGTGTAGTAGTTATAGAGGGAAAAAATCACAATTCCTATGGCTATTGTGGTGCTATTGCAAGAACTATGAATTGCCTCTTAGAATATGTACTGTATATACTATTAATAGCCAAGATTTTCTAATGATCATCTGAAACATATTTTAGGAGGTGGGGCCAATGACAGCTTTTCTGAAGCTAATTTTCTTTGTTTGTTTAAATGATCTTGAAGGCTGTTTTTTGTTTGAAATCTTTGAATTCATCTTAGGTGATTCAAACTTCCTGATGTCCTTGTCCTGCTCACCTTTTTCATGAAACCTTGACTGAAAGCCTTGTGTGACAGTCCTTTTTTTAAAAAAAAAAAATCTTAGAAGCATGTTACCTTTTATAAACAATTCGCAATAAATTGTAATAATATTATAAGCTAATGAAGTATCTATCCCAGGTCTGAATACGTTCTGCTTAGCCCAGATAAATTCCATATTCAGCATACTGCAGGGTATGTAAAATGCTGAAACAGAGGTGGCAGATCTTCAGAGGTGGTGGAACTGCAACTTTCAGTTGCATTTGGAGCATGCCAGATTAAGGAGGCTCACTTAGAGTGTCCATGGCATCTGCAATCTCTAGTGACTTCTGAACTCAGTGGAAAAAGAAATATGTTGATGTCAGGCCTAGCCCAAGGAACTCCAAGAGACAATGCAAAATCAGTCCAGCTATGTTTATTAGCTACAACCTCTAGCAAGAATCTTCCCAGACTGAAACCCCAGGTCCCAAGTCAGCCAGC
This sequence comes from Liasis olivaceus, assembly GCA_030867105.1. Taxonomy (NCBI): domain Eukaryota; kingdom Metazoa; phylum Chordata; class Lepidosauria; order Squamata; family Pythonidae; genus Liasis; species Liasis olivaceus. The sequence continues at coordinate 45,216,632 of CM061355.1, read as the reverse complement.
CACAACAGTGTGAATTCCTCAGGGAGGTGCCAGTCTCATCCTCTTGTAGTTCCCACGCTCCTGCGGCGAGCTAAGAAAATGCTTATCTTCCTGAGCCTGGCCTTCATAATTCCATTCCATCACAGTTGAGATGCTTAAAATAAATAAGGGTATCCCACTTGGATCAAGGCTGATTATTTATTTATTTCCTCCCCCCCACCCCGCCGTAAAGGCCATAAGTTTAGGTGCTGCTCAGATTGGATGGGGCATGTGCCCAAAAAGGGGGAAGTCAGAAATTCCTTTCTGTCTCCTTCTAATAACTAGACTATTTTGGCTTCCTCCTTCCTTATTTTCCTGTTCTTGCGTTTGATCTTCCCCTAATCCATATGCAGTTAGGTCAAGGACTGGGGAAAGTCTCAGGCTGTAGGTTCCCCATCCAAATCATACATCATTCTTAGTGGTTCAAGCAGAGAACCTTACATTCTGATATGCAAAGGGGATGTGCAAAAGAATAAAGCTAATACCTCGTACCTTTATTACAATGAGTATATGTATTGTCTTACTACCCCCAAATACTTTCACCAAATTCTTGTACCCTCACATAGAAGGGTACTTACACTGGAACTTTGCCCTTGATGGGGAAATGAAGTAATGTCCCTACCAAGGTCATTTATGAATATGTTCAGATACTGAAATTGAATCTCTTGTACAAGGTTGGAGTAATCCCCACTCTAACCATCTACCATTTAGATTGGTCTCAGCAAGCGACTGTGCATTTCTTACTAGATGATCAGTATTCTCAGGCAGCTACGGTTTGTGCAATAACAATGGCTTTCTGAAGTTGCTGGATCTGAACAAAATTCACTTATGCTTAGCTTCTGTTAGGAACATGCTTTTTATGTTGGATGCTTTGTTATTTCAGCTATGATTTTTGGTTAATGACTGCACACAAATAAATACACAATAAGTTATTGTTAGTTGTTTTTCAGAATAACTTATTTTAAAATACTTTTTAAATTGCTAAGTTTGAGGAGTTCAAATTTTAAGCCATGTAACACTATCTTTTTCCAAAATTACATCATGTTTTCTCCCTGAAGCATCAGTTTGTCAGCTTGTGTTGAACTGAGCATTAAAAGTCAACATGAGAACAGAAACTAGATCTAGCCATAGGCTGTTTTTGTATGATTTCTATGCCAGAACAGGTTCATTTCCAATAAGTAGAGACAGAACTGATAAAAATAACCCTCCTATACAATATAGGGCAGAGGTTTTCATGAACCAGAACAGAAGATACCATAACGGAGCTGAACAAGCTAGTGTGCCTTAATTCAAATTTGATTCCAATTATGATGTAAGTCTAGATGAATTAGTATAGGATGACTAGTGTAGCTACTCAAGATTAGGGTGATACAAGTATCCTTCTACTTGATTACAGAATAATCAGAACTTTTCAGTATTGATTCAAAGCCTCCCTCCAAAACCTAATATATTATGTATAATGATTTTAGCACAATGCCTATAAATGAATGAAGGGAGAATGTGAACCTGGATCTCCCCAAAGTGTAACACAACATGAGCTTTTTTGTACTACATCCTTCAGCTACTTGTCTCCCTTGCATAAACTAACTAGAAATGAAACCAGTTTATGAAATCCCTTTTTGAATTCCAAGCTCTTCCTTTGCCTTGTCATGGTCTGGACCTTGCTTACAATGGGCCCTGACTGGTAGATTCCCCAGCCTCTATATTCCTCCTGGACCAGTAAAAATTGTAAAAAGAAAGAAAGAAAATATCACAATTTTTACCCACCCACGTTTTTTATTACTTGAGCAAAACAAAACAAAAACCCCTCTTTCTTTCTTTCTTTCTTTCTTTCTTTCTTTCTTTCTTTCTTTCTTTCTTTCTTTCTTTCTTTCTTTCTTTTTCAAATTTGTCACCCTCCATCTCACTGCAGAGCAATTCTGGGTGGTTTATCATTGTTCCACTGCTGAAATTGTACAAAATAAAAACAAAACAAAACAAAACAAAACTGGCAGTGAGGGGCAGTGACCAGGGATTTGAATGGAGAAGGCATTCCCACCACAGTACCAACTGGAGTAGAAGAGTTTGCTCACAAGAACTAAGGTGCAATTTATAAACCCAATAGTCCAGCTTAAGGCAGTGCAAGGCAGAAAACACCATTTCTGATGCATAGCCAGAAAAGGAAGACAGAGACAGCATTATCTGCAACCTGGAGTGGATTGAGGATGAATTGAAGTCATGCATTCTTGACTTCCAGAACTGGTAGATGGTTCATGCTTATGCTGGGGGAAGTTGGGTTGATTTATATTAATTTATAAATGACAGTGGTCTAAATAGTTTTGGAAGACTTGTCCCAGAATATACCAGGTCAGTCTTTAAGATCTCTAGAGAATTTGCATGTGGTGCTGAGATGATAAGTGACCTTATTCTGGAACTCCTGCCTTTAAAGTTATGTGCCATTCAAAGGTATTGTTGGAAGTTTCTACCTTCAGTGTCTACTTAAAATAATTTCTTCCAGATTTTAGTTCCATTTAATATATTGGCTCCTGCTGATTTTAAATATTCTATGTCTGTGTGGTTGTAATGATTTGTTATTTCATAAATTAATAATTTAATAATTTGGATTTTTATATTTTTGAACCATTATGGAATTCTTAGATGAAGAGTGACTGAATTAATGAATGAACAAATGAATGGATGAATGAACAATGCCCCTAACTGAATTTTTATCTTACCCCTAACTAGTAAATTGAGATACATGCTGGAAATTCCCAATTTAAGTTACACCTCAGTCACAGATTCACTAGTGATATTAGAAAACCTTTGTCACTTAGATTGTGGCCCCTTCTATGTTAATCAGTGATTCATATTTACTTATTTATTAGATTTATAATCTGCCCAAGAGTTCAAGGTCATGTACACAGTACTCACCCTTCCCATGACATACCTGTCAAAGTTTGTGGTAGGACTGTTGTGGTAGGGTAATGTATGTGCAACATTTTCAGTACTAAAAAGCATTCTATACATTTAGTTGTTTAAAGATCAGGATCTTTTTTTCTGGGCTTCTTCAGAATAATATAGAAATAAAATAAATAATCAATAATTTGTAAAACATAAACAGTATTCAAAGTAGTCCCTTACCTTGTGAACATGAATGAAAAAAAACACAACAACTTATATCTAACATTGCAAATGAAACTTAAGGAAAAAGACAGAATAAATCAATCCTGTTCGGCTTTAAACTCTATTAAGCTCTATTAAGGTAATGCTGAAAGTCTGTGAAGCAATCTGTAATTCTAAGAGCCTATTTCAACCACCTTTAGTTCCATTACCTTCAACAGAAAAGATTCAGGCTTTGTATCACCCTTTCTTCCAGCCCTGATATGGCAGAACTTTGTACTTCATTAAACAAAAAGAATGACAGGATAATGACACTGATCTAAACTGTGTGCAGAATGCAGTTGAGTTAACTGTTCATTGTTCTAATGTGCTACGTGCGTCATTTAAGTATTTGTCAAGAACAGAAATACAGACAAGTGATGTATAATGTGATGAAGATTACAAGGATTGGCTGGGCATCTGCACCTACCCCAGGCACTTCCTTCTAAACATTCCTTAGGCCTCATATTCAATCAAGTCCTGACACTCAGTGACACACTCCTTGCTCTCTTTATGCTTCTAATTTGTGCACCCGAATTTAATCACTGAGATGACACAGGTAATAACAGAAGAGCATAGAAAGTCTCTGAGGACATTGAGCCTAAAATAATGTTCAGAGAAGATCTCTTGCTTCTTTTGATAGAAATCAATGCCAGATTAGGAAAAAAATTCCAGAGGGATAATATTTTCCAGCAAATACAACAGAAAATCTTGCAGTACCTAAAGGACTAACAAACTTATTGTTGCATAAGGTTGCTTTGCTTGTTTGCTTACTCCATTGTTATGCTACCAAGTCAACTGTCAAGTCATGGCAATTTGCAGCAATAGTCAACAATAAAACATACATAACATACCATCAACATTTTAAGCATCCATGGTAAGGACACAGTAAAACTAATAAAATCAGCTAGAGCAAATCACAAAAACAATACCCATTAAGTCCAGAGCAAAGAGATAACATTTGGAAGTGGCTCAGGTAGACACTTCTCTAATTCATTGGAGAATAAGAAAGTGGAGTAGATATAGCACAATTAGACTTGAAAGATTCTGTTATTATAGCCAAACTCAATAAAGTAGCTTTGGTCTTCCTGTGGTGTTTGGTATGGTCTACCTAAAGGGGCTGAAAATAAGGTACTATTTAACTAAATTCCTACCACCCTCTGAACAACAGTCTCTAAAAAGTGAAGGTTGGAGACTGATCCAGGGAGGGCTTCAGGTTGCCAGCAAAGAGGCATTAAAAATTTCCTGGATTCAACCAGTCATGATTCCACCTGCTCTCCAAAGCTTTTGTGGATGACAATCCATTTCACTAAGAAAAAATAGCATTTTAATGAATGCTGTCCACAGAACTGATATGAAAATAGTTTTATTTAAAGTCTGATTCATTGTACTTAAAAATAAACAGGATGGAACCTTGTATAACATATATCTATCCCACTTCTAAACAATTTCAGGTGACACAGTGCTTACCTGGGACTCTGTTGTCTTGGAAGGAAGTCATTGAAATGAAAGGCATTGTGTAATAAAAGATTATGCAAACTGAACCCAAGTGAGAGTTCATGGCATTAACACTTCAACAGATTGCTGTTCCTTATTAGATTTCTAAGAAAATCCTTTTGACCACAGAATTTCCTGCAGAGAGCAAAGTAGTTTCTCTGCTTCCTTTTCAGACCCAGATTCTTCTTTGTTGCACATACTAGTGGGTGTTTGTGCATGCATATGCAGGGGAGATTACTCATTCCAGCCATTACATATTTCAACCTCTCTAAGATGGGCTGAGAATTCTGTGAACTAAAGTCCATGGTTCTGTAACACTGACCTGTGTCTTCAGGGACTATGTGAATCCCATTCAAATACATCACCAGAATGTTAATGGTTATCAGGTGCCTTATGTCAGCCTTCAAAAGGTACTGCTTCAAGGGATGCAGAAATCTATGGCAAGAAGGACTGACAATTAGGACTGAAACAGATTCTGTGAAGTCACTTTGACCAACTCCTAGTTCTGTTACAAAATACTCACTTATAAGGAAGAAATTCTTAGGAAAACACAGGCATTTTTTTTGTTTTTGTGTTTGCTTTTGGTCTTTCCTGAAATACAGATGAGAAAAACTAACAAAGAAAGAAATCATGCTTTTAAAACTAACATTCTAAATAGATACTGTAAATAGATAAAATTAATTAAATAGATTAAGCCAGTACTGAAACTGATAAAACCCAGGGGCCTCTGGGCACAGAGAGAACCGCTCCTGTCTGTGCTCCTGTCCTCTGAAGATGCCAGTCACAGATGCTGGCAAAACGTTAGGAACCAAAACTTCCAGAACACAGCCACAGAGCCCGGAAGAACCACACCAGCCATCGTATTCCGGCCATGAAAGCCTTTGACAATACAAGAGATTGACTCTTCCTTCTCATAAAGTGTCCTGGTCCTCATCAGCCCTCCAGATCACAATATTATATTAATTATAAAAAATCTACTACCATTATTAGTAATTAGAAAACTTTTATTGTTTTATTTATAATCTCAAATAAGCAGAATCATATCAGTTTTTATGATCAACACATTGATTATAAAAGAGGACGCTGGCAGAGCTTTCTTAAGACTCAGCAATACTCAAGGGTAGAAGGTAAGGACTGCAACAAACACTATGTAGGACAGACAGGCAGAAGGCTGGCAGAGCGCATCCATGAACACCAACTAGCAGTCAGAAGACATGATGAAAACTCCTTAATCTTACAACACATGGACAGACTGAACCATAGTTTTAACTGGGAAACTGTCAGCATTTTAGACCAAGCTAAATCCAAAAATGCAAAGGAATTCTTGGAAGCTTGGTATTCAGTCAAGGCAGCCATCAACAGACACAAGAGATAAACAGCATCTACACACTATTCAAAAGAGACAATAGAAAAGAAAAGAAAAGATCAGAACATCTCCTCACTAGCAATCATCACCCAGGTAAGCAGGGGTTACCACCAGGCACACAATCAAGCAGTGAACAATACCCTAATCAAGGAACTACCAGAGGAACAAAACAAAAACCTCACCCCCACCAACACTGGCAAGGCATGCCACAGTATATAAACAGAGAGCAAACCCCATCCCATTCTAGCACTGAAGATGTTACCTAGCCAGGTAATGAAATGTTTGCAAGAGAAGAACCAAGCTCAGAGAACCCCAAGGACTCCACAGTTCAACCCTGAACTACACATATTCGCCTCTATTGGTAGAAGGTTCATTTGAGCCCCCCTTCCTCTCACTGTATTCTATGTCTGTCTGTCTGTCTGTCTATCTATTGTCCAAGACCATGCCACAGAATTTAAAAATACAGCACAGGTAACAGTATATGCATATATAAAAGGAAGAAACCCTGTAAAGTTAACAAGTCATTGAAGGTACAAAATGGTTTCTATAAGCTAAGGCTAAGGCTAAGGCTAAGGCTAAGGCTAAGGCTAAGGCTAAGGCTAAGGCTAAGGCTAATAATAATAATAATAATAATAATAATAATAATAATAATAATAATAATAAATAAAATAACCACCTTTGAAACACATGGGTATTGATCATATTGTGAGAAGGAAATCAAATTCTTTCCCCCACCATTTCAGCAGGAAGTCAAAGCTTCCCATTTGTCTCACCCTACCATAGTTTATCTTAACAGCAATCAAGGCATATGATTAAATTATAGAAAGAATGGGGTCACCTAAAAAGATTTTAAAATGTAGCAGGAAGAATCAAGAGTTCTCCACCCCAGCCCAAAATTAAATAACTAAAGACCTAGCAGGAAGGGCCAACCTTCCTTGAAGCCAGAATCAAATCAGAAAAAGATTTCTTCCCCAAAGGGATCTACATTCCAATTAGACAATAACAGATAAGGCAAACCCAGGAAACCTCAGCTCAGTAGGGTGCCTGACCTTAGAATGCTTCCTTCTAAAGATCTAGTCAATTTCACGGAGAGCACTCTCTCTTGCAATCCTGGCTGATTACCTTATCTAAGAATTCCTAGAGGGCAGGCATTCTTTCGCACCTTTCAAGGAACAATAATATCTTCCCTATAAAAGGAACTCCTGGGGAAACACTGAGTGCGGCTGCCCCAACAGCTGATCGTTTTGTGTATCTGGCTCTCGGAAATAAAGTCTTCTCCCTCCCTCAAGCAACCACCTGCGTGTTTATTCCCGTCTCGGAGATGAACCTCGTCAGCTTTCTTTCTAACTGTATAATAAGAATACCTCAATCTCCTTATGACGAGTGGAGTTTATCAGACTCAAGAGCAGCTCTGATTGCCAGTGCGACTACAGTGGGCACTTTAAAAGGATGTGTGAAAAAGACCTCACCTCTATGTTCGAGCAGATACATAATGAATCTTCATATGGAAGATTGACATATTAGCCAACTGTCACCCTAGCAGGGAGAGCATCTACACAGGCTAGGACCTTTCTATGTAGGGCATACAGACTCTTATAGAAGTAATCGGGGAGTGTCTGGGGGAGAGAGCAATATGTCTGTATGAGAGATGGGTAAGTTTGGCTCTGTCTACCTGAATGTCTCAGTCCTATGCCCTGTGCTTAAGTTCTACCAGAGTTTTTTCTAGGCCCAAAGTAAGTAGGGCTGGTATTGATAGTGCATACTGTCTTGGTGGATTTTTCCTACCAGATGAGATTATTCCATAGTTGAGCTTGAATAGGTTGGTTGGCTGCAATAAGTAGAAGTTTAGCTGCTCATTTCTTTCCAAAAGTAGTATCAAGCATCCTGCTAGGAAAGATTCTCCATTTTACGAAGAATTGGCAGGGTGGACCATAGACTTTTCTCAGTTACTGAACCGCTAGCTTCTGCCCAGGCATGCCTTCCAGCACTTTGTCAAACAACACTTGCTTGATTTGGTTAGTTAGGCTGAGATATACAATGAGATTCTGTTTGCTATATATGCAAGTTCAGGCTTGCTTACTGCCTTAAATATTATATAGAGAGTTTAAGAATATTTTCAGCACATATTGTACTACATTGCGTTGCATTGCATTGCATTGCATTGCATTGCATTGCATTGCATTGCATTGCACTGCATTAGCATTAGCATTAGCATTAGCATTAGCATTAGCATTTTTACTCCTGAGACAGCTGTTATGAAAGGGAATAAAAATGAGAAAATGGAAGCAAGTCAGATTTGCTGAAGAGATTCATAGATTTAAGTCAGTTCTAGGAAACTGAATTGAGAATATCCTGAGTTCCAGCATTGTCAATGGTCCAGATGAATTGCAGAAAAAACAGATATCAAACACAGTAGACCCAATAAATGTTCTAAATCTTTGTTTCAAAAGTGGGAGATTGAGAATGAGTAATTCATCTTATCTAACTCCACTCATATGTTCTTGTTGGGATCCTGTATTCTAAAGAGGATGGTATTTTCAGTCTCTGCAGATTCTCTGATGGTGAGATCCCTAAAGGATAATTTTCCCAATATTTAATTTAAAGAATCATAAGACAATAAAATGGCAGCCTTGAAATTCTCCATTAATAGTATCAGAGCAGGCAGAAAGGACATATGATCACAGTCTCCTCCACTAATGTGTGTGTGTGTGTGTGTGTGTGTGTGTGTTTTAAGTACAGAAATTATTTTCAAATTTGTGCATCTTGAGTATGTGCCAATATACTGCAGAAACTTCTTAGTTGATGGAATGCACACGACAGCATTTTGCCTTACAAAATAGTCTCTAGATTAATGATGCAGCTTGCATAGATTAGTGTAAGCATACTGGGAGTAAAACTGGGCATTGGTTGTACTTGTGATGTACAGGTCTGTGCCAGTATGCCACATGATGGGTGGTAGAGACCCATTTTAGTGACCATGACAAATGGAAGATTGCAACATGAAATGTAAGAGAAACAAATGATGAAGAGCATGAATGAATGAAAGAAAAATAGTTACATTGTATGTCTGTGAAACTAACAGGAAGGGGAAGCGTGTAACAGATTTGAATGAAGGTAGTCTGATTTTGAGGAATGGAGTTGAGAAATACATGCAGGGAAGTGAAGCCATTGATTTAATTATGAATGAAAAAGCCAAAATGTAGGTATGTCAGAAAGTATAAACTGATGTCATCTAGATAGTTCTGAGTTTGCATAAAGGTAGGAAGCCATAGGTTGGTGACAGTTGCATCTTACACTCCAGAGAACGGTGATAATGGAAGGACCAGAGATGAGTTCTGGGGGGAAATGTGTAACATTTTGAATTAATATGATTCACGGGAAAAAATGATTCTGCTAGGTGACATGAGTGGGAATAAGATGTGAGAATACAGAAAAAGTAATAGTGACAGTCAGAGACTGAAGAATGAATGAGACTGGTGAGCGGTCAGTATCTGTTCAGAAAAATGTCAGTTTTGACTATAATAATATTTAAGCATGAGTCTATTCATGCATTCACATGGCAAAGGAATTAATATAAATCTACATTTATGAAAGACTGAGAATTAGTGAACAATACAATGGTGATGAGAGATTCTAAATGTGGGACATACCATTGTTTGGTAATGTCAAGAGTGGACCTTGGGAAAAATGGGCATAAAAAAAAGGAAAGAAGTGAAAGTAGAATGTCTGCAGAAAGAGAAACTTTGAATCCTGCCTGAAAAAGTATTAGAAGAGAGATTATTCTCCCAAGAGAATGAATGAAAAGTGAATGTAAGGGAAGAGGATGTGGACAGAGTGAAAAGAATGTCACAGAGCATCCTTTCGTGGAGTTACACTTATGGGAAATGTGAAAAAGAATGCTTGATGGAATGATGAAGAGGAAGAAAAAAATGAGAATGAATGCATAAAAAGAATGATTATTGCAAAAATGAGGATGAGAGAAAGATTCTATGTATTATGTATACAGAGAAAAAAATAGATGCAAAGACTGTAAACAGAGAGAGCAAGGAATAATTCAAATTTAAAGGGGAGAAAATGCAGAGTGATCAGGTGTAAGTAAAAATATGATTCAGATGTAAGTAAAAATGTTTTTATGTTTTGTTTTAGAGCACTAAACATGAAGCTTCCAGCAGAGTAAATGGAATTGAAAATAAAAGTGATGAACTGATTTGAAATAAAACTTAGGGGAGAGAATGCTGGAAGAAGTATTTTAGAGCTTTGTGTGGGAATGATAGTGTCATTCCCACACATGATAGTAAGTCAGAGTAGAACTGAAGCAAATATTAAAAATGCTAGTGCCCAGGAAAAAATGGATAAAAAAGGGGTCAAAAATATTATGAATGTGAAAATGGTAAACAATGTTAAGGCTGTTTTTAATGTAAACTTTTATTTTTATATTATTTATTATGAATACTTTTATGCAGCTTCAGTCCCCCAACTCCATACGTATACTGTATACTAATACAAACATAACACTGGAATAATTTAAAATCTCTACAGTGTAGATAGATACGTAGTATGCAATATAGTATATGCTAAAGGTATATTTTAACCTTCATTATAAAGGTTGAAGGTTATAATCTTCATGATAAATGTTCAGTCAATTTTTCAGGCTTGAGATTTAAATTGAATCTGATGGATTGTTTTCATGTTAAGAGGCTATTTACTATTTATTTTATAGCTGAATAGTGTCATTTTGCTATACTGTTTATTGTATGAAGCTTTGGTCTATGACCATGAACATACACAAGCAGACACATGTTATTTAAGGCTGGTGATGTAGTCAACATAACAGGATAAATATTAACAATGATTAATGGCTCTATGCTTTATGGCTTTCTGTGGGTGAAGATGATATCTCTGCCCAGCAAGCGTGATTATTGTTTACCATACAAATGGAAAGGTAGCAAGAATGAATGACTAAGCTACAGGGATTTATTAAGTGTGCCTGGAAGGTGTTTTGTAAATTTCTGATTGAAAGCATTCAAGAGGTGATATTGAATTTGAAATCACAATTTTAAAAATGCAGTGCAGCTGTATCCCAGGCAGGGGGTGTGAGGACCAGTTTTTTTGCTCTTCCACAGATCTGTGAGAGATGCCTGAGTATGAGTATATGCACCGTGCTTATTGCTACACATCCCCAAAAGGCATCATGGGTATGTTTGTAGCTGTTCATGCGTGCAAGAATATTTATTTTTATCCAAATTTGGGTCATCTTTCTGTGGTGATTTATTTCATTTTTTTGAACTACTTTAGTATGTGACTATCATATGGATGTACAATGGACTGTTGGCATTTAGTCTTCTCTTGGCCAATACTAGACCTAGAAGTCAACAGGCAATTCAAGAATGTGGCTTCTAATAGCACCACGATAAACAATTGTTGATGATGATGCTATCCATTCAATCACGTCCAATTCTCGGCGATCCTATGGACCAGCTCTCTCCACATTTTCCAATCTTGTACAGCTTCTTTCAGTTTTTTTATGTTCTGGTTGGTGTTGGCTTTGAAGGTGTCTAGCCACCATCTTTTCTGGTGGCCTCGTTTCCTTTTACCATTCCGAGTATAACTGCCTTTTCCAGTGAGTTTGATTGCATGACATGTCTGAAATAAGTAAGGTGGAATTTTTTGATTTTGCCTTCCAGCAATATGTCTGGTTTTATACGCTCCAGAACTTGCTGTCCAAGGAATGCGCAGGAACGTTCTCCAACACCACAGCTTGAATGAGTCGATTTTTCTCCTGTCTAGTTTTTTCATGGTCCAACTTTCACAACCGTAAGTAGCTATAGGAAGCACGATAGTGCAGACTACAACTGTTAGTTGCAGATAAATACATTACATAAAAATCTATAAGGTACTAACAAGATTGATTCCATGGCAGAGGGGCTATCAGTATCAGCCCTTTATAGACAATGATGCTAGATACACCAGAGGTTCATTCTTTGTGTGAGAAAGTAAAATAAAATACTGCTTAATAATTAAGGAAATTGGAGACACTTTGCATATGCTAATGTTCAGAACAGGATTCAGCCTGCCTACAGCCAGGAATTTACTCATATTTCAAAACAGAGCCATACTTCCAGTGAGCAACCAGGTAAGTATAAATTTTACATAAAATATGGATCAAAATTCCATTAAGTATTTTGATTGTGTTGTGCAATATATTATGTGTGCATATTATAGGTTTTTTACCCATTCATACCAAGCTTCTCAAAAATAAAAGAACTGCAGCTAAAGTCAGAAGAAAAAGAGAAACTGTGTGTAGGCACAAATGATATTGGCTCTAATAAAATAAATAAAGCCTGGAGTCATGGCTCCATTATAACTTTAGATATGCAAGTAACTTTAGTCCAGTAGCTATTTGTTTTTTAAAGGGCACCCTAGTCATGGAGCTGGACATGACAATCAAGGAGTAAGACAGAACAGTTCCTGTCATTGGGGCAAAAATTCAGCTATGTTTTCTCATTGCTGTGATCCCAATAAGGTACTTCCTATTTCAACAGCTGGAAGCGCGTGCACACACACACACACACACACACACACACACACACAAATAAATTCTACCAGCAAATTTCTCTGGGCCTTTACAAAAGATTGTTCATGTACTCCAAGGTTATAAAAAACTTTCCTTCCTTCCAATTATTTACTTTCAGGTTGCTTTTCCATACTTTGCTCATCAGACTATGCACTTTCTGAAAGAGATTATGCTCAGGATAATTTCCCCTGAGCAAGATAGAAAATGTTTCCAGAAAGAAACCTTTATGAGTATCAAGTGGCTCTTGGAGGAACACAGAGAAACTTCATGAAAGCTTATTCCAAAGAGACTTATGTATGTTAATAAGTTATGCACTCTGAATGTATGCTAAAAAAGTGTTCATTTCTGAATATAGAGGTAGCCATTCTTGTTCCTTGTTCTTGGGAAATATGAGCATAATGAACACGTATTTCTCTTTCCAGTGAGTAAGTGCAGCCAGCCAGTTCATAAGGGAGAATGGCTAGATAAGAGGTGGGAACTGGCATTTTTAAAAAAATATATATTTTTACAAATTAAATGAATTAGCCAGGCACTGATCTATTATATTAGCTGATGCTTTTGTACCTGGCTTGTGAGAATGAAAGGGTAGATTGTTGAGATACTTATTCCTCCGATTTTTATTTCCTACAGCTCACTTCCTATTTCAGTTAAGCTGCTTGTTTTTCCCCTCACTTGCTCACAGAATTTTTCTTCCCACCAACCTGCCCAGTCTCTGCTTAATTTTGCTGGACTCCTCTCTTTCATTCTGTGTGATCTGGCTCCTCACACCTTTGCTATTCTCTATCTATATCTTGAGTAGATGCATAAAAGCACCATCTCACACACCAGTGACAAGGAGAAAGATTGTTGTCTTAAAAGAATAAAGGTATTTTTTTGCCTATTTCTAGGACTATTATGCCCTTAACAGGGAAGAGTAAAAAGGGGAGGCAATAATACAGCTACCCTTAATGTGTGAAATTGCCACTACAGTAAGTTTGACAATCAAATTATGTCTGATGAATGACGAAACATTTATTTAACACTCATTCATTTTTATATAGTGAAGAAACTGTTAAGGAAACGTATCTGTACCAGGATCACCATTTCTGGTTTTGAAATGATTAAGCCTATCTCTCACTGTGCTTATTTCTGAATGTCTCTCCATACAAAAATTAAAAGAAAGGGAAAAGTTCTCCACTGGCATCAGTGAAAACAAGGAATCACCAATTTGGCACTGTGCTGATAACTGCTCTGGTAACACACTTATCGATCTGATGATAACACAGCATTTACATCTATGGCTTGTCATGGTGTCATAGGTGAAACACTGAAGTAGAACTGTCTATTTTTAATCATCCCTTCCTGTTCTAGATCCAAGGTTGGTATATAGTTGTGCACTGGTTGGGCATAACCAGAATCTGGGGAAATCTACAATGTAGGAATATATATTTTAAAAAATAATAATAAGAGTGGTATTCTGATGTGGGCTCAGATCTCATGGCTCTACCCTCTTTGGGTATATGTTGCCTGGTGGAACAGCTCTCTTCATGACGTCTCTCAGGCAATTCCACTGGCATAATCTTCAGAGGGATATATGATCCTCTTGGGTTGTGAGACTCCTATCAAATCCTTAATCAGTAAAACAAGAATATAGCATTGAGCTGCTTCAAGAGAGTTGGAACATTCAGCAACAAGAAGCCAGCAGACATGGGCAATGGAATTCCAAATCCATTCTACTGCTAGCTATATTTATTTCCATAATAAAATAAAGTAAAATCTTCATGAAGTCCTGCTCAACTGCTAATGACTTCATGGACCCATCCCATGTTTTCTTTTACATGTATGGTTTGCCACTGCTTTCTTCTAGGATGTTTTTCCATGTCCTAATACAGCCGACATCCCTGAGATGCCCAGGTGAGACGCCATCCAAGTACACCAGGGGCACCTTTGCTTAGCTTCCAAGATCAGCTGGATGCTACAACCTCTTGTGGCATCGTGGGCTTTGCCCCACTGTCCTATAACCATGACAGAAATGTTCCCTGATGTCACATTCCCTCTGCCACGTCCTGGGGATGCTGGCTTCATGTCATCTTGTGTGACACACTTCAAGGCATCTTTAGCTACACCAGTGTTAAATCAGCATTTTCCCTTGGACAGTCTCCAAAGTTTGCCTTAAGGTGCGTAAAATTCTTGGAGGAAGGTCAGGTGACTCAAGTGACCGGGAACAGGGGCAGAAGAGGGAGGGGACAGCGAACTGCATGTTTTCTGCCTACTTGGTGCTGTGCGGATAGCAGTTCAACCCCGGCAGTGGATAACGGCCCAGAGCTTGCTTCCTTTCGCTGTCCCTGTAGGCGTTTATGTACCGTCCTTGTCTGCCTGGTCCCTTCTCCCTCGCTCGGCCTGATTTCACTCCACGTTCCCCGTCCCCTGACAAGGACTCACACAGAAGGCGTGTCCTCCCGGGCGGCTGTTGCGAGCTGGCGGTTGCTGCCGCTGCGGAAGGCAGCTTAAAGCTATAAAAGAAGTGATCGGCTGCCGGCTTGAGCCGCACTTCCCGCCTCTGCTTTCCTCAGAAGGACTTGGAGCCGGTGCCGAGCAGAGCCGCGGAGCGCCGCCCGCGTGTCTGGGGGCGAAGAGAAGGCGAGGGGATGGCAAAGCCATAGAGGGCGCTGGGCAAGCCTCCATGCGTGGTTTAGCTGCCTTTGCAACATGCTGGCACTACAGATCAGCTAAAAGGAGTTTGCACACGGCTGTTGGAGCTGGATTGCAGCGCTCTCTTTCCTTATGAAGAAGACACAAGTGAGTATCCAGTGAGGAAGTTTTGCGCCCCGGCAGGGGCATGATGGTGGTGGTGGTGGTGGTGCATGGATAGACTTATGCAGCGCGGAAGGCGGGCGGGATGTGCGCTCTGCGGGGAAGGATGAAGGCGCCGAGGGTCCAGGCAAGTGGAAGTTTGGCGGGGAGAAAGGAGCGGGTTGTCTTCCAGAACAGCCGGGCGAGAGACCGCGTTCCCTTCAGCAATGAGGCTGCCGATTTCTCGCAGAAGCGCCGCTAACTTTTTTCTCATCTGCGCGTGGACTGACGTGGCGGAGCGTTGTAAACCGCCGTGTCCCCAACTTCCCTCTTCTATCCCACGGGCGCATTCAAGGGGGCAGGCAGGTAGAGGAGGGGGCATCCTGGTGACGACGGCTTGCCCTGTGGCAGAGGGCAAAGGCATTCTTAAGGCCACTGGGGCTTCGATGTGCCTGGTCGAACCCCTTCTTTGCCCTGGGAGTACGTGGTCGGATACTAAATAGCAAATAATTCTTCACAGATAGGGTGAATCTTGCATATATTAGATCAGTAAAGAAACTGAAACAGCCCAACACCCGCCAGAACTAGGAGCTAGAAATAGTGCTTGTTTTTAATAGTCATGCAAAGAGTGCCTGTTGGGGTACCCTTTTCTCTCTGCTTTCATCTGTCATTGCCCCCCTTTTTTTTTCATTCCAGATCTAACATCCCTTTCTCTACAGGCTGTATATTGTGCCATACTTTCTTTCCACAAGATGACAGTGGCTGTAAAGCCCGCATTTTGAGTAAGAGAGGAGTAGGAATTGGGAGAAGATTGCTGTACAGTTTGTTTCAAAATGACAAGGAATTGCTTCAAGAATGAGCTAAAAGGGTATGGGAGCCTAAAAGAATGTATGTCCAGGCTCTCTTGTGGTAGATGACAGACAGACAGACAGATAGAGAGATATAGATGGGTGGTTGGATGGATGGATGGATGGATGGATGGATGGATAGATAGAGATAGTCTCCCAGTGTGTTGTTGTCTTATCATTTTTACAGAGTAATGCCTTCTCCACCCCACCCTTTTATCTCAATGTTTTCCTAGCCACTTTCTTTAGTATCTCCTGCTGTCTTGGCTCATATGTCATTTTGGGTCTTCCACATATAAGCAATGTGATGAATGGGTTCAGGCAAGGAAATCTAAGTGGGATCTGTAACATTTATGTCAGTGTCGTTCAAATAGAAAAATGAAATCAGTTTATTTAATTGGAAAAGTTATGAAACAGAAAGACCCTATCTTTGGGGGGTCAGTGGGGTCTCCAGAAATATTAACATATATTTCTTGTAGTTTGAGATCTTGCTACGTCTGGCATTTTAAGGCGTGATAGCTCAGGTAGATTGAAAGATGTCACATCAGAGTCCTGAGAGGGAAAATGCTTCACACTGTTCTGTGTAGTGAATACATATTCATACAAATTATAGTAGTGGCTGTTGCTACTTCACTCTGCTTAGTTTGCATCCAAAGGATATGCTTGGGCTATAGGCTAGTGTCTGTCTGCTCAGAATGGAAAGTACAAGCTTGATTGGAGAAAATTCCAAAGTCTGTACTCTGTGTGATGGAAAGGGTTTCTTAAAAAGGCAAAAGGAAGGCAAGTAGCATTCAGTTTGCAAGCCCTTGAGTTTCACACTACAGTTCCACTTTGAACATGTAAAGATGGCTTTTAGAGTTAGCCTTTGCATAGCAGATTAGTGAAGCTGACCTAGTAGATCTTAGCTGATTACCCTGAAAAGGGACGCAGTAGCCTTCAGGGTATTCAGGAGTTCTCTCCTGTGGCTTATGAATCTCCTTCTGACCCATCAGCTCTCTGCTGGTCAGAATTCAGAGATGTAATTGAGCAGGAAACATTTTTAAGAAAGAAAAAGGGATAGTTACAGACAGATTTTTCTGATCTTTCTGTATTGTGTTAGCTGCTGATTTAAAGGGGGGGGAGGAATGTTTAATTCACTCGCAGAAGTTGAAATACAAGAAACCAAGATAATGGTTTATAAAAAGGTAACATTTCACATTTAAGACAAGTGGAAACTAATCCTGTAGACAGTGCATTGTATTTCTTCTTGTTCTTTTCCTATGATACATTGTGAGTTGCAATTAAGGAAGCTTTCCTGCATACTGTGTGTGTGTGTAGGTTGTAATCAGGTTGTGGCTGTACTGGCTGAACCCTGGGCCTCTTCAGCCTCTGATGTAATCAGCGACTGCATCATGCTACCTTAGCCATTGTTCTGTACCTTTCAATCTACTCTGTTGTTCCGACTTCTGTACTGTTGGAGGCTGGGCGAGGGCAGCGGGGGTGGGTGGGGGCAACAAGTTCAGTTGTTTCTGGTGCAGGAATTTTGGTATTAGATATTGGAATCCAATTTTTTCTTCTGGATTTTTGCTATATTTACTCAGAAGCAAGTCCATCTATACTTATGCTTAGTAGCATAAATTATGGTTATAGTAGCATGCATACTTACTATGTATTAAATCCGTATGTTTAATCATAAACAATGCACTAGATGACCCAAGATAGAAAAATGCTTATATATATAAATATATTTTCAGCTGGATATTTGATCGCAGTTGAAGATTTATATACACTCTATGTGTGTGTGTGTATATGTATGTGTGTGTGTGTGTATGTATGTATGTGTGTGTGTGTGTGTGTGTGTGTGTATATATATATATATATATATATATATATATATATATATATATTAGAAGAATGAAGAAAAAATGTATAAAATTCAAGAGTTTGATGTGACCAAAAATGCTATATTAATATAATGGCCAATCTTAGAAGCCTATCAAAATTGTGAACTATGCATGGACATATAAAATTCTGTGCCTTTTATATTGGCCATTTAGAATTTGATCGTACCCATTCTGGTTTAGAGTAATTCTGATGATATAATTCCATTGAAAGATGGTTCTGATGAGAGAATTTGCAGGATCACATGCAGCAGTAAATGAATACTAATACAAGAAACAAATCTATATGATTGTCATATTGGTTTTAAAACTAGTGAAAGATTTCAGTAATAATGACTATAAACATGCATTTTAAAACTTTAAAAAGCAATCTGATGAATAGGATTTGTAACTTTTGTCACTGTTACTTAAAAGCAATATGACATAATATATTGGGAGAAGTACTTTTTTGAAGCATCATGCTGATTGCAACAAGTTTGGAGATCACCAGGCAAGACTCAGAAATTTGACCTGCTGGCTAGACATGCAAACTTTAGGAGACCTTAGCAGTGGAAAAGTGCTAGAGGCAGAAAGAATACAGCTTTCTTTTGCTGAATGGGTACATTCATTGCCAGCAGTTATATGACCTTCAGGGCTTCTCTAGGAGGTCAGTCCGAGTAGTACAGCATTCTTGCTGTTGGAAGAGGGTTTTTGGAAATAACTCAATAGATGGTACAAGAAATCCTGGGGGAAGCCAGCAATTTATGGAGGAATAATTGTATTCTATCCTGAAAACAACGTTGCAGGGGTCCTGTATGCATTTAGCTTGGACTAAATGCCATTCAAAGTAGGTTTTTGTCAAGTAGATGTATATGAAGTTCTGTTGAAAAGAAATGTGTTCCTATGCAACTCTAGGATTGATATGCTTGACTGATAAGGCTATTTACATGTCAATTCACAGGTTTATAAGCATAGCCTTCATTTGTTAGCAACAGCAAACACAACAATCAGAGATAGTTTAGAAAACAATAGGGATACATACAAAGACTCAGGGGAAGGGCTAGTAAAAGTTGCAGCCAATAAGTCTTGCTAATAGCTATTTTTATATCTGGATTTGTTTGCAGAACTCAATTCAGATAAGTACTGTTGTTGATATAAGTACTTAACTTTAGGACATGCAGTACAGCAATACCGATGTGTATAAAGTGAAATTTCCTTGGAACAAGTGGTCTTAACTAGACTTTTGTAACAGTTGGCTTTGGGGAAGGGATTTCTTGTGAATTGGCACTTGCCTTACACATTGCTTTGTTTTGAATTGGAGATCATTTGCATGGACTGTTTCCTTTATAACTTTGACAATATTTAGTTAGGTATCTTGGGCACATCAGACTTAGTGTTCTTGAAACAAACATTAACACTTTTGGTTACTGAAATAACTAATATTAGACTTGGCCCTTCTTTGTTAACCAGCATGCACGTGGTTCCACTGTGGGATATGGGGTTATATTTCTACAGTGCAAGTAGGGTAATTTGGTAGTTATTCAGCTAAGAAGTTGATAGCATGGGATAACATGTCTAATGAAATCGAGATTTAAAAATGAGACCCACTTCAAATACAGCATGTCCGTTCACTGATTTGTGGGGAAGCTCCATACTGCTAGTGGGTGTTCTGCAATTTGCAAAATGCCAAATCAGTAAATTTAAAGGCAACTAATGAATGATGGAATAAGGTTATATTAACAGGGAGTTTTATTCCCACATTTTTCTTCCTTGAACTCAGCATGTACTTTATTTAGTTAAATGAAACTAATGAAAATCTATTTTAATATAACATTTCCTGGGAATATCTAGCTTTTAAAAACAAATGCAAAGTATTTACATTCCCAAAAGCTGATTAAGGGTAAATGTTAATCTTATTATTTTTAGATTAAAAATTAAAATGAAAATGAATCCAAGAATTGCTGGAGCAGGGCTGGTGATGGGTAGGAGATCTTCTCTGAATATCTCATTTGAAAACTACAAACATCCTCAGGCCTTCATCCTCAAATTACTTGTTCTGGTCTAGAGCCGTGGTGATCACCATGTCCGCTTCTAAAAACGTGTTTGGAATCTGTAGTCTGGGTTTGCTTAGATGCGTAGAGGCTAAAATGAATTTCTAGTTACTTATAGCATAAATACTAATCTGTAAAAATGCACTGTGGCTTGCAACATTTGTATTTATTTAGGAAACAATGTTTGGAAATGTAATTTATAGGTCATTTGCTTTTTTTAACTGTTGCTGACAAGTTGGTCTGTATTTCCATTGATCTGGTAATCATTTCTGTGGCTTTCCTTTTTACTTACAGAATGTTTTGGAATTTGCCTTATTTACACTTACAGAGTTTTTACTAAGTGACTGGCAAATATTCAGGAAAATGTTCAGAGGCTATTTTTGTATTATACTCTGAAATGCCATGCAGTGGAAAACAATAGGAGGGGAAAACACCAAGGAAAAAAGTGGGGGAGAGGCTTATTGGTCTCCACCCTGTGTTATCTGGTATGCTAAGGAGAGGCAAAGGAGACAAAAGAACCTCTTACCATCTCTGGTGCTGATCATTGTGTAACCATAGGATTGGTGAGCTAGACAAGCACATTTTGCAGTCAAGGAGGTCTTAATGAAAAGTCTTCAGTTATTGCTAACCCCTGGGTGGTGGATCAGATAGGATTTTCTTCTGATACAATGGGGTTCCTCATTTTACTTGGATAAATATTTGAAGTAAGAACAGAGTGCATGCACCAGTCTTTGATAAATAAGAATGTAGATGGAACCATTGAAATAGACATGCTGTAAGCATGAACATCTATGAAGATCCAACAAAGACAAGGTAAAACATAGTCCTGGGAATTTCTAGATATTTGTGACAATACGTGTATTTGTTTTAATATCTAATGGTTTCAACATCCTTGAAGGCAGCGGCTAACTACTTCTGTATTGTTTGTTTGTTTATAAAATGTATATGGCTGCCCAACTTAAGTGAATAACTGGTGGCTAACAACAATACAGGGTTAACCCTTTTGGGGAGCAGATCTTCCTTTCAGCTTCTAGGTGTGCATTAGTAGTTCTTGTGAGTCTACATCAGTATAGCTACATGGGCAGTGTGTTGTCTGTTCACATAATTGGAAAGGCATCCTTTTCCAGAGTTCATATTTGTAATTTTTTTGTAGATGGAGTTTGTAGGGATGAATGAGAAATAGAGATAAAAGGAGATTGAGTCCTCTCTTGCTTCCTTGCCCAATTAGATATGAGAGCAGAGATAGGGTAGTTGGAAAAATTTAACTTACAGATTTTTGAAGAACTATTGAATAACCACACAGTAGTGGTTATATACACTGTGTCTTGTTTCCAAGGCTATGTTCAGCGGGGCATTCTCTTGGTTAACTGCCCACAATCTGTACTGGAAGTACATGAGCAAAATAGAGCTTTTCTGACCACTTTCCAATCCTGAATATCATCAGGAAAACTTTAATTATAGAGGCAGATTTGAAGTTTCATGCATTTGTGAACTTCCAGATTTGCAGCTAATTTGTGACCACGCTCTACAACCTGTTGCAGTGAAGATAGACAAAGCTTTAAATATGTTGGAAGGCTTGATTGCACAGAATTGCAACATGGCATGCCGACAGTGACCACAGAAGAAAGTATGCAGGGGCAATAGGTTTCAGCAGCAACTGCTGCCCTTTTGACAGATATATGCTTCAGTACAAGGTTTCTTTGTGTTTACAGATGGTACATAATATATAAACTATGAATGTGCAGACAGAGAAGATAGTTTTGCCAATATATGCTGCATATTAAAAGCATACTGAAATATTCTGACAAAATAATACTCAGAAAAGAGGCATGAAGAAATGAATAAATCAATGACATGTTTCCATAAATTAAACAGTTGTTTTTTTCAAAAGACTAAACTCACAAGATTTTCTGATCGTGTGTTTTCTTTGATATATTGATCACAATATTGGTCATGAAAGGCCAGGTGGACAAATGTCTGTTCATTGTTATTTTCTGTAGTACAGATTTTTGTCAATGTTCTAAGTAAAGAAAGCAGTGTACGAGATATATTTTATTTATATATAAAATATATCTTGTACTTTGCTTTCTTTTATCAAAATCTTCCCTCACAGTTTAACCTGCTAAATTGCTTCTTGCAACATAGATAATTCTAATATGTATAGAATTGTATCTCCTCAGAATTGCGCCTTCTGGTCTTGTTTATACTTTAAAAATCCCTGGATCTTTCTTTTTAAGTGCTATCGAGAATGTATTGGGAATTGTAAATTGAATTATATAGTGTGAAAACAGCAATTTCTTGTGGTGTGAAGGTTTGATTTTGAAGCATAAGAAAGGGAGCTAAGATGGCTATAGTAAGCACATGGTCCAGTTTATCAAATGGTGTTCAACAGAATTTAAAGGACGCACAGTAGGTAAGCAAGGATGAAATGAAAATAATTCTAGAATTGTGTAAAAGAAACATTTACAGAGAATTGGAAGGTTGTTCAGAATGCAAGGATCCTTCTGTACTGCTTCTCTTTTACCAAGTGAAGTTCTTTAAGATCTGTCAATATATTGTTTCTGTCATGGCATTTGGTGCATATCAGCAATCATTTAAGCATATTCATCACATTTGTATCCATTTTCCTGAAGGACAGCAAGGTGGTCCATAGCAGCTCTCTCCACAGCAGTTACCTTATACCAGTGTTGTCCAAACTTGGCCACTTTAAGGTGAGTGGACTTCAACTTCCAGAATGCCCCAGCCAGCCATGCTGGCTGGGGAATTCTGGGAGTTAAAGTCCACTCACCTTAAAGTGGCCAAGTTTGGACAACACTGCCTTATACAGTATCGATTCTTTGGCAGCTTTGTTAATATCATTGCCATGTCTCCCTCTACTTCTGTTTGTTTCCTTGCAATGTAATACTCCTTTTAATGCTAGTTATGTGAGTAATTTTCCTATTGCAGTAGCTCCCTTTGGGCTTATTCTTCATGTAGTGCCTGGAGCGCAGTGGACTATATTTTAGCTACTGTGGCTCTGCACTTTCTTGTATTCCCTTGTGGGTCTCACTACTTTCTTTGCCTTCTGTTGTAGATGTTTGTCCTCCATCATGTGGAGGGCAGTCAGGCTGTTCATGGGGAAATAGGGGGATAAAAATAGCTATTATATTCCTAGTTTTCCTTCACATAACTTTAAATGCATGAAGAGGGGTAGGGTGGCTGCATAGGCCTTGAATTGCCAGATAATTGGAACCTGGAGATCTCTGAACAAGGTTCTAGATAACCAACAGTGAGGATCTAGTTAGCCATTGTAGAGTAAAATATCATTAAATGCTCTGGATTATTTATACTCACAACCTCATGCATGTATCTTTTGATCCAAAGAAACATGATACATTCTCAGAGTAACAGTCAGTAGTAGCCAACTTTCTTCTCATTGAGGAACACTCAGATTTAGAGAGGAAGGGGTTTTTCTTTGAGCCAAATTGCTTGGCCTCTGTCCAAGCTTCAGAGAAAAAAAAGTTATTGATCTCATCTTGCCCTGCTCAGAGTGTTCTTAGAGCCAAATCTCAGAACCTAATATGTGCTTGCTGTTGTGCAGTGGCTCCAATATCCCTTTGCAACTTTCCTGCCTGATTCCCTGGAGCATACAGATCCTTGAGGAATAAACCAATAAACCAGAATTAATGCATTATAGGAATAATAAATAAAATTCTTGGTAACAATTCAGAAATGATTCGATATTGCCTTCTTACCTGGTGTTGTTTTAACTTCCTAGCCTGGACTACAGCACTAAGATTTCCTGACGGTCTCGCATCCATCATGAGGTCTGACCCAGTTTAACTTTTCTGAGATTAGCCAAACTGGCTGCATCTGGACTAATAAATAGGAAGCAGAAACTTGAAAACTTGGTCAATATCCCCATCTCCTTTTTTTACTCATGGCTGTTGCTATTTGTTGTTTGATAGTGAGATGTTTGCTTGGAAGTGGTGGCTATTATATTAAAATGATGATATTTAATTGTCTGATTAATCAGTATTGCAACTCTAATTAATGTTGATGACTTGTTAAAATAATGACATTAATTAGCTTGCCCTGCAAGTAATGTTACAGGCAGAAATATATTTTTACTCATAATTTAAAAATTCTGCTATATAAAGCTATGATTTATAATGTACATGTGTGATTTTAATGGAATAAGATTGTTATCCAGAAAATAGAAATCAAAGCTGTTCAATTAGATTGCCACAACTTTCATTCTAGAGCAACTAAGAGTAAAAGTTAATAATGTTGCAGTTTTAAGAAATAGCTGTAAGGCAGCACAACTACTGACTTTGTGGTATCCTGGTTGTCCTGGGCCATTTTTATATTTATGCAAACAGAGATTCAGAATTGCATAAGTTCACATATAATCATAAATCACATTGAATAGTAGGGAGGGAGGAAGCTACAAAATTTTTCCTCTTCTTTTCTTTAACCACAAGTTGTGAATTACTGCGAGCAAATTTAATTAAACCCATTTGCATTTCTGTGCCAGAATCTTTTAATTTGCTTTTAACTTCAAAGTGCGTAAGTGCATAGATTAGTTAGGCAGTGCTAACACTACTTTTTATTTTCTTAAAATTCTAAGTAAAATATTTCAGCTGGCGAACTGCCATGCCATCAGTTTATAGCATTCAGAGGCCTCATAATAGTACCTTTAATGTTTCTCCATATTTAAACAGCAATCTTAACCTACGTCACTATCTGCCACTGCAGTTCTAGACTTCAGTCAGTTTATTTAAAATGTGTTGCACATATTAATAAAGGCAAAATGCCAGCTTGATTTTAATTTGTCCTTCTGGCCCTTCCAGTATCCCCAAGGAGAGCCTCAAGGAGTGGTGATGTTGTAGAGTCAAATCTTCAGAATGAGTTTTAAGCAGTAACTTCAGAACTTTGTGCTCAGCTGCTGAACTGCAACATTTCCCTGTAATTCCGCTGACTATATTTTGCCTGCTGTGACTTCTTTGAGTTGAGCTTTACTCCTGATGAGTAAATTTATTTATTTATGGGTTGAATTTGTGAACTGTCTCACTTATCCAAATGACTATAGGTAACATATAGTACATTAAAGCAATAAAATAACACACACACACAAACCAAGGAATAAAATCCCAATATCAAAGTGGGGTTGCAAACTGCCCTGCTCTAGAGCCCACTGACAAAGCCACATTTTAAGGGTTTTCCTAAATGACAGCAAGGCCAGGACCTGTTGTTTTGAAGGAAACATATTATCCCACAGGACAGGGGCAGCCACAGAAAAGAGACATTTCCAAGAACTCATAAGATAATGTAATTTTAACAATGTAACCTGGAGTATGTCTGCTATAATGGATCTAACAGTTAAGGCAAATGTAACTAGAAAGAGAGACTTATACATGACCAGGCTCTGAGCCTATAGATGATAACCAGCACCTTGAATTCACCCCACAGTTGGCTGGCAACCAGTCCACATCAGAGTGTTACCCACATAAATCAAAGTGCACCCATAATCACTTGTACTACTGTTGGAACTGTTGTAGCTTCTGAATGGTCTTCAAGATTAGCCCATATAGAGTGAATTGTAATAGTCCAACTCTGAAGTGACTAAAGCACGAGTGATTATAAATAGTACCTCCCAAAGCAGGAAAAGGTGTAATTGACACACGAGATGGATTTGTCCAAGGGCCTTCTTAGCCATGGCTGCCTCCTGTTCTTCAGGCAAGAGCCACAAGTCCAGGACAATGCTCAAATTACATGTCAGTTCCATCTGAGGATGTACAAACCCATCAAAAACTAAGTTGGAAGATCCCTGGAAATGGAGGTCCCATAAATCCACAATTACTCAGTCTTGTTAGAATTGAGCCCAAGTCTGTTCTTCCCCATCCATATTCTAAAAGCTTCCAAATACCAAGACAGAACATTGATAGCATCACCTGGTGAGACAGAAGTTGAAATAAACAATTGGGTATCATTTAAAGATCAATGCCCATGCTAGTGGATGACCTAACCCAGCAGCCCCATGTACATGTTTTGTAGTGGGGAGAGTGCTGAGCCCTGAAGAACCCACAAAGAAATGATTTTAGACTTGATGTTCCCCAGCCAACGCTAAGTGGAACCAACCTTAGAGAACAGAGGAGAACCACTGCACTACAGTGCCTCCCACTTTCAAATCAGAAAGATGATCCAGAAGGATATCATGATTGATCATATTGAAGACGAAGAGATCAAGCAAGATCAGGAGAGTCTCACAACCCCATCCCAATCTTTCCAGAGGTCATAACCAATGTCATCTTTGTGCTATACCCAGGCCTGAAACCCAGCCAGAAAGGATCTAGTTAAAATATTCCTTAGCAAGAATATAGATGTGATTTGCCATTGTTGACTCCTGGGATATTTTTTAAATTCCCATTCTACCCTGCTTAGCTTTTAAATTAAACAGATCAGCCAGGCATTGCCACCTGCTGAGATTTTGCCTGTGTTATCAATAATTTCATTCTTTTTCCATACTGATCATGTAGTGATGCACATCTCACACAATTTGCCACCCAGAGTCAGTTTGGAGTCAGTCAGCACCAAAATCGAATCAAGATATACATG
The DNA here is from genome assembly GCA_030867105.1 of Liasis olivaceus. NCBI lineage: Eukaryota > Metazoa > Chordata > Lepidosauria > Squamata > Pythonidae > Liasis > Liasis olivaceus. The sequence continues at coordinate 45,189,915 of CM061355.1, read as the reverse complement.
ATCAAAGAGATTGTCTCCTGTTTTTGTTATGGAAAACCTTTGTAATTTGTTCTGGCAATGCTGTCTTGTCAGATTTTAGGCACTTACACACAGACACAGAAGAGTAGCCACAACAGCAATAAAAACAGAACGTTAATACCTGTAAAGACATTCAAACCATGATATACAATTTAAAGTGTGTTAATTGAAAAAACTAATCAGTTAAGCTGTTACTTCATGAGACGGATGATTTCAGTGACAAGCACCAGAACTTTAAATGACAAACACCAGAAAGTTCCAGAACCAAACGTAGCAACTTCACTATTTTATATTTGTGTCTTTGGTGGTAGAAGAATCAAAGTTCCCCAAGTTCTTAAGGCTTGGGGAAACCCATGTTCAATAAAGTAGTTTTTTCAGAAAGCCTCATTCCAAGTTATAAAGAAGTTCAGTTGCTTCCTAAGTGGATTTTGAAGCCTTGTCTTATAATCCCATCCCAGACACAATTGTCCAAATGAAATGTCAGTAATGCTATATTTTATCATGTGTGATTGCCTTCTGGAATTATCCCTTATACTTTTATTAACTCACTGTAGGTAGAAAAATAGCATGTCATGGAACAGGCTAGGCTATTCCAAGACTTTGTTTTCTTCAAGCTTTTTTTTTTTAAAACTTTCTGGGATTTAAAAAAAAATCTGGATTGTTCAAAACATTGCAACTCACAATGGCATTTTGAAGTATCACACTCAAAAAAATAAATATTGCCCTAACTGTGTACAGGCTAGGTAGCAGACTTTTAAGTAGAATGGTATTAACTTAGATTAAAACATGAATTCTGCCAATATGTGGGTGTGTAAAATGTATTATATTGATCCAGTTTCTAATGCAATAACTGCACAGCAATTATTTTAAAATTTGTTTTTAAAAATTGGATGCCAGATCTATTTTGAACTGAATAGCAATTGAGCAAAAAATGTACACATGTTGAATCACATGTGGGAGGAGGGTGCTTAATTTAGAAAACGTGTATAATAGCACAGCACACTCACTTTTTGTATTTCTTTCTTTCTGTTTATTTTATCATGCAGATAAAGTTCCAAGATAGATAGATAGATAGATAGATAGATAGATAGATAGATAGATAGATATTGTAATCCAGAATTTGCTTGCACATATGGCAATCTGGAAACCCTATTTGGCTGCTTCAAATATGTTTTTCACCCCTAGTGCGCTCTGTATATCTTTGGATTACAACTCCCATTCCCACAACTAATTGTCAGCATTGTCTAAGGTTAATGGGAATTCCGGTCCAGTATTTCTGAAAGACACCATGTTGGGGTAGATCCTTGAGACTGTGTCTCTAATTAATCTGTTACATGCGCCTTCTCAATAAAGCAGAGTAAGAGAGATTCCAGACTACGCTAAGTATTTTGGAGGGTTAGTTTAAAGTATTTTGGATTAAAATGCCATTTCCTCAGCTAAATGTGCTCACTCTTTAGATGTCTCTCAAAATTGTTGGTACAGTTTTTCTCTCTTATTCTTGTTGGCTTTTCAAGAACAATTGCCAGATGTCAATTATTTTAAGACAACGCCTTTTATTTTAGAGTATTTACTTCCTTAGGAAAACTTTCAGAGAGATGCAACAAATTGTCCCTTGTTCTAGAATTTCTTACACACCTGTGTTCAGCAAGCAGAGTTAGCCTTTGCGCAGCTCTGTGACTATAGCCTCTCTCTCTTGTCTTTTTTTTTTGTAATGCCTGATATTGCAATACCAGTTATCCAAGTTAAGATCTGTTTTAATTTTTATATCCAGCGCTCCTATACTTTTTTAAAATATAATTTTTATCAAGAATTTTAATTGCAATAGTAAAACCTAATGTAAACTAAACTTAGAGAAAGAGAAGACAATGGAAAAAAAGAATAAAAAGTGCAAGAAAAGAGAAAATGAAGAAAAAGGAAAGAGAGAATATAATAAAGAAAAAGAAAAGAAATATATAAAAATGACTTCCAATCTTCATCACAAGTATAAGCAAATTTAATAACTCTTCACCCTGCATAAGGTTAAACATATCTCTTCATCCTATGTCCCATCCCTTATCTACAAGCAAATCCATAAAACATCAACTTTTCAATACTGGTGTGAGCAAAAAGTCCATAAATTGTTGCCAGAAGATTGCAAAAAGATGACTTACTTTAACCTTGATCAAATAAACCAACTTTACATTCTTTCCTTTTACTTCTAACAGTCTTAATCTTTAATTCAATCAAATATTGTCGTAGGATTTGATTTCTCTTCAGTTCTTCTTTATCCCATCACACAGATTTCTTCAAGGCTTTAACAAGCCTCTTTTGTAGATCCAATAAGAAAACATTTTCCAGGTCATTCTCTTGGTTTATCATTTGAATTTACCTTTTAATTTTTAAAACTCCAGCCAAGTTCTTTTGTATATCCAGTAAAGTATCCTTTTCCGAATCATTCTCTTGGCCTGTCATTTTGTTCCACATTCTATACTTTCTGTATTTTATCAGATAACATTTGTTCCACATCTGTCATTCCTTCATTAACATCTTTTAGAGATAGTCTATCCGTAGAAGCAGACATCATTACTGACAGTGTTGATATTGTAGTTACTAACTGCTGGCTCCATTCTTCAAATATCTCCTTTAATATTTCCAATGTTATAATGTTTTGTATCTTTCTGTAAGTCCCAGTATTAACTGACACCAGGCTTTATATTTTTTTTTTCTTTCTGCTTAAAATCTTTAGTCCCTTCTAGTGTCCAGTTTCTGAAATAATCACTTATCTTTTGTTATGACTTGCAATAGCCTGTGTAGCCAAATAAGTCTGTTTCCCATGAGAAGCTGTTTATTATTTATAGTTAAATCCAAAGTATTACAGTAAAAGTCAATATTCCAAACTTATCTGGACCCTTAACCTGTTTATAATTTTGTTAGATCAAACTCTTATTCAGCTTTTTTCTGTTTATTTCAAATTCTTTAAATTCTTAAACTTGTAATTAATTTTTATTTTGTTCAGAGTTGAAGATATACTCACCTGATGAAGACTTTTCAAACCTATCATTCTGAAGGTCTCTAATAGCTTTAGAAAAGTTAATAGGCAATTTCTGAAAGTGATTAGAAAGTGAGGTTTGTGAATTTAGTGTCCTTTAAAATTCTCCACTGAGTTGCAAGCAAGGTGGCTGATCCCATTGTCTCCTGGCACTCAAACACATGGAAAACCACTGTCCTGCAGTCTCCTGGCAAGGAGCAGCCATTCAGAGCACGTGTGGGTGATCTCCCATCCTCTCTTTATCTGGAGAGGTTCCAAGGAATCAGTCTACTCGCCACTTCCTTGGTCTTTACTGCAGTCATCAGCTCTGCTTTCGCAGAGCCATCTTCAGTTTGCCATAACTCCCCCAGAAGTCCCAGCGCTCCTATACTATTGTTCCATTAGAGAACAACCTTTTATTTCTACCTTTTTATTTCTATGTGTTTTTAATGACTTGAGGTATGGAGGAGACAGAGTCTGTGGGCTTATTAGAGCTCCTAATGAGAAAGGTCACATTACTTCCAAAGATCTCACCCATGGAAATGAAGCTCCTAATATAAACTGTGCACTTGAAAATCAAGTTTAAAAGGTTTGGGTAGCAATATGGAAGATGACTTTCGGAATGGGATATAACTAGGGAGAGCCTACCTTGTTAGTTTCAAATAACACTTTTGAATTTCCTTTATGTTTAACTGAGGAAAACTCCTATCTTGATTACAGTGGTCTTTCCATAATTAACAGGAATGAGGAAGAAGGCTAACTAAAACTAAAAATATTATCCCCTGTCTCTGGATATTTCTATGAATCTGTCCTGTTATTAATAAAATGTTTCAACTCATGAATAAACTTGCCTTTTTATCTTTATTATCATAGGGAATCATTCTCTTTTTCTACTATGGCACCATCCAATGAGATAAACAAGGTTAATTTCAGTGCATTTCCTTAGATCATGGTATTAAATTAAATACAGCACCCAATGTGGTAAGCAAGACTTGGCCGACTGAAAGATTTTTTTCTAAACATAATTCTTAGGGTTTTATTTTATATTATGTTCCAAGGGACCAAATAGCAAAAGCAACTGAAGCAGAAATTATTTCTTATAGCTAAGAACGTTTGAGAAGCACTGGAATAATGGAAGAGGCAGAAGGGAATAGCCTCTCCCCCCCCCCCCACCAAGGCCTTCATTATTAAAGCAAATGTAGTGGAGGTGCCCATTACAGTCATGCATCCAACATGTCTCAGTAGGGGTTCTCTAGCTTTTTGTATTGCAACATCATTTTTCTCTACTGCTATACATGGGAACAAGGAAAGTGCCAGCCTTTTACAAGGCTCCTTTTCAGAAGATAGCTATGAGCAAAGAGGGTGGTACTTTTGTCCAAGCACAGGCCACTTTGCGGCATAAGAGACTGTTCTTAAAAGTCACTTTCTCTGTGGCTTTATATAGGTAGCAGCAGTATATTCAAAGAGATATTAAAAGAAAGGATAGCCTTTCTATGTCCTCAGGAGCAGAGATATGATATATGATATGATGATATGACCAGGTAGAAAATCTTAAATGCAGCAGAGTCAGCAAACTGCATTCTACCTACTCTGGGTACTACTTGCAAAATCAGTTGTCTTATGATGCATTGTGATAATCACTTTCATTCATTTTCATTACATTTCTGTCATGTTTATGCTTAGTTTACAGAATGTTGTTTCCCATATTGCATAATTTAAGATTTCAATTTGCAGTAACATCAGAGTTATATTTGATAATCAACAAGGCTACCAAGAACTTTTTTTGGGGGGGGGGGCATTTTACATAATGCAGAAATAGTTTTGCCCAAGGTCCAAATTGCTTCCAGACAAACCCATGTGTCAATTTTGATGTGTACCAAAAGTAGAAATCACCACAAACCAAAGGAGACTTGGTTAAATCCCACTAGGAACATACAGTCTGCAGTATGTTTTTCCCATGCACATTAAGTCTTTATTCATGCATGCATGAATAAAATATATACAGGTGAAACTCGAAAAATTAGAATATCGTGCAAATGTTCATTTATGTCAGTATGGCAACTCAAAAGGTGAAACCAATATATGAGATAGATGCATTACATGCAAAGCGAGATACGTCAAGCCTTACTTTGGTATAATTGTGATGATTATGGGGTACAGTTTATGAAAACCCCAAATTCATAATCTCAGAAAATTAGAATAGTGTGAAAAGGTTCAATATTCTAGGCTCAAAGTGTCCCACTCTAATCGGCTAATGAATCCATAACACCTGCAAAGGGTTCCTGAGCCTTTAAATGGTCTCTCAGGCTGGTTCAGTAGGAATCACAAGCATGGGAAAGACTGCTGACCTGACAGTTGTGCAGAAAACCATCATTGACACCCTCCATAAGAAGGGAAAGCCCCAAAAGGTAATTGCAAAAGAAGTTGGATGTTCCCAAAGTGCTGTATCAAAGCACATCAATAGAAGGTTATGTGGAAGGGAAACGTGTGGTAGAAAAAGGTGCACAAGCAGCAGGGATGACCGCAGCCTGGAGAGGATTGTCAGGAAAAGGCCATTCAAAAGTGTTGGGGACTTTCACAAGGAGTGGACTGAGGCTGGAGTTAGTGCATCAAGAGCCACCACACACAGACGGATCCTGGACATGGGCTTCAAATGTCGTATTCCTCTTGTCAAGCTGCTCCTGAACAACAAACAAGGTCAGAAGCGTCTTACCTGGGCTACAGAAAAAAAAAAAGAACTGGTCTGTTGCCCAGTGGTCCAAAGTCCTCTTTTCTGATGAGAGCAACTTTTGCATCTCATTTGGGAACCAAGGACCCAGAGTCTGGAGGAAGAATGGAGAGGCACACAATGCACGATGCTTGAAGTCCAGTGTGAAGTTTCCACAGTCTGTGTTGATTTGGGGAGCCATGTCATCTGCTGGTGTTGGTCCACTGTGCTTCATTAAGTCCAGGGTCAACGCAGCTGTCTACCAGGAGATTTTGGAGCACTTCATGCTTCCTTCTGCAGATGAGCTTTATGGGGATGCTGACTTCATTTTCCAGCAGGACGTGGCACCTGCCCACACTGCCAAAAGTACCAAAACCTGGTTCAATGACCATGGGATTATTGTGCTTGATTGGCCAGCAAACTTGCCTGACCTGAATCCCATAGAGAATCTATGGGGCATTGCCAAGAGAAAGATGAAGGACATGAGACCGAACAATGCAGCGGAGCTGAAGGCCGCTATTGAAGCATCCTGGTCTTCCATAACACCTCAGCAGTGCCACAGGCTGATAGCATCCATGCCATGCCGCATTGCGGCAGTCATTGCTGCAAAAGGGGCCCAAAGCAAGTACTGAGTACATATGCATGCTTATACTTTGCAGAGGTCTGATATTGTTCTATTTCCAATCCTTGTGTTATTGATATCATGTAATATTCTAATTTTCTGAGATTGTGAATTTGGGGTTTTCATAAGCTGTATGCCATAATCATCACAATTATACCAAAGTAAGGCTTGACATATCTCGCTTTGCATGTAATGCGTCTATCTCATATATTGGTTTCACCTTTTGAGTTGCCATACTGACATAAATGAACATTTGCACGATATTCTAATTTTTCGAGTTTCACCTGTATACACATACATACATACACATACATACATACACACACAAACATATACACACACACACATATATATATTCATACGCGCACACACAAGATTCATATGTATATAGACAGATGATATGATTACCAACGATATACGCAATTTATACTGTTGTAACTAGTAATATTAAAACAATCATAGTATTCTGCAATTATTGTTCTGAATGTTGGCGTTCCATGAATGCACATTCACTCAGCCCATGATGATCAGAAGCTTTTCTAGAGAGGGTAGCTGGATCTGCTGGGAGCCTGCAAAAAGAGTGAACCAAGTCAAGAGTTGCCACTTTTCATGAGACATTTGTGGGAATTATTTCATACCAAGGACAAAGTTACGTGAATGCCAACATTGTCTGTGAACATTCCAAACATGATTCATAAATGAAGAAGCTGTACACTTGCATCATTGATTGTAATCTATATATGAAAAGGCTGTTGGTAAGATGAGGGAAAAATAGCACTCAGAAAACTATTTCTTGAAGAAAGGATACAGCTTTGAAAGGATACAACATTAACTGGATAATTGGGCTTAATAAGGGGTATCATATATTTTGACAGTAGGTTAAATATGTATACTAAAAGACATAGAAAACATAGATACAAACATAGCAAAGTATCCATAGTAATATTATAACATTCAGAATGAGAATACTGTATATAAAAAATAAATGGGACTTTTCATACCCCTTCATGGCCTGCAGTTTTTCCAAACCACATTTTAACACATCTACTTTTACATGAAAGGTTAATCCCACATGGCTTTTATGGAACCTCCCAGTTCTTGATAGATTGGGAGAAAAAACCCAACCACAACTGGTTAGTTATGCAATAGTCTGCACCATAAACTAGAGCTTTAAACTTTAGGACTAAGTTCACTCTGCTTACTAAGCCAAAATCAAAGAACATTATGCTTAATGCAGTGTATGGGCCCAGACATACAGTACGTTAAGTGACGCTTCTAAACCTACTTCAAAGGAAACCCCCAGACAGAATTGTAGAAGTAATCCACGTGGGATCACTGAGCATGAACCAGATTGTGTACACTCTCCTTATTCATTGACCATTTATTGAGGACAGGATCACATGATGTCATTCTCTACCAGTACGCAGTTTACTGGGAAGGTGACCCATCTTTTTCTGCTGTGCATCAAAAGTAGTGTTTTATGGCTTGTGCCAGCTCAAATGCTTCATTTCATTGTAGGTAAATATCTCCACTCAATTTGGTTATTATGCAGGATGATCACCAATTGCTGGCTTTCAGCCATTTTTTAAATACACGTTCACTGATGGAACAGTAAAAATATGCATCTATCCTTTAAAAAAAAAAAAAAGTGATCCATGAGGGGTTAATAAGCAGGGGAATCTACCCAGAAGGGCTATAGTAATTGTGATTCAATCAAAATATCAGTACAACACTGTGGCCAGGGTGGATGAGCAGGTTGAAATCTAGAAAAGGATTTCTTAAACTAGCTTATTTTCCAGCCAGTTTATGCATAGGAGACAAGCTGTTGAAAGCTGACATGTGGAAAAGTCTGTAATTAAATGTAAGAGAGGGCTGCTTTCATGGGAAGAGAAGGTAAATAGGTGCTTAGTCCATGACTTTCCCTTTCCTGTGAGAAGTTATGGTGGGATTTTGTTAGTTGGGTTTGTAAGACTGGGAATCTGCAGGACATTTGGTCAACACTGTACTGGTAAGATGGAAGTGGATATTGCTTATCCTTGCATACAGTGATGAGTGTTGTACTACTAGAAGGTGTAGTATTCCTTACTGCTAAGACAGAAAAAGATTTTGATACAGGAATTTATTTTTTTAAATTTATTATTAAATTTATGTGCCGCCCATCTCCCCACAGAGGAATGACAGTTTCTACTGGAGAGTTGTGGAATGGAAAGGGAATAAATAGTAGTTGTATCTAGAAAAAATAGTATTTTTTATTTTATATGTTGATTAGGGAAGTGGGAGGTTTTTATTTGTGTAAATCCTGTGGCAGACTTACATAATGCATATACATACATAGGTTAGCATATGTGTAATAGGCCTGAAGAGCAATGTGTTGGCAATACACCCTGTTTGTTCCACTCTCAGACTTTCTACTTCTGCTTCCTTTATGTGCCAAATGACTTTCATCATAGCACCATTTCCAAAGTTTCCTCCTGTATGTTCAAAGTGTGAATGATGTGAGAGTCAAGAAATATAGATTCATACTATATCATTGCCAAGCAAGTCTTTATATCCTGTTATGGCTGTATAGGAATTTGTTATGATGTGATTGAATGATGCACCCTACAGTAGCAGAATTTTTGATGTATGGGCAGGTAGTACACTTCACCATGGAGCTCTACCATAGACTTGCATCAGACTTACATCCCCAACATTTTAGGCTGGTGGACACATTTGGAGGCACTCTCATGAAATGTTTCTTTGAAGGGACTTACCCATTCATAAAATAGTTGCAGCAAGGGACGGAGGCAGTGACAGAACACCAATATGCCAGAAAGCTCCTTGCCAACCTCACTGTTCTTACTTTTTTCAGGAGTGGTGGTTATACTTCCAAACACAGCACTGCACTACAGATGCCCACCATTTTTATTTTCCCAAAAAAGAAGGTGGTTTTGGAGTACTGAAGCATCCTTGGAAATAAAAATGGTGCCGAAAGCTTGCACTTTGTTTTGCAATATTCAAACTTCCTTTTTGTATAATTAAAATATTTTTTTTTAAATGTAAAAGATCAGGTGGGGCAAGGAGCCTGATGGTTTCCACAGAAAGTGTCACTGGGCATGTTGATGCTTGTGGGGCTAGGTTGGGGATATTGTCCTCATGTCAGCCTAACATTCTGCTGCTAAAGAGTCTGCAAGTGGACTCTGAGATTGTACAGGATTTATATTAATCTTGTTCTTTTGCATGAATCGTTAGTCTCTAATTAGAACAAGATTCTGCTCATCTATTACTATTTTTCTGCTGGCATATAGTCCCATATCTGAGATCTGCTGCCCAGGGACTCCAAGCCATTTCTACTACAAGTGGGATAGTGATAAATTATACTACAGAATGGTTGTGCCATCATTATTATAATTTAGAATGATACTGTGTGGGAGATCTAAGTACTGTGACATTTCTAGTGTAGAAAGTATTTTCTAAGCCAGTTGGGCACTTTCAGCTGAAGATTCTGCATCAGTTCCAAATCAGCGCCATAGGATCATAGAATCACAGTGCAGGATCCACTAGAGCATCTCTGACAAGTAACCATCCAACCTCTGTTTGAAGGCCTCTAGTGGAGAACTCACTATATCATGTTCAACTGGATGTCAGCTCATACATTCAGAAAGTTTCTCCTGATGTCTGTCCTGATCCTTATCTTCCTTTTAGTTTTAACCCATTGGTTCTGGTCCTGTTCTCTGAGACAGCAGAGAACAAGTCCTGTCCCTCTTCTGTGTGACGGTTTGTTACCATGCTTCCCCTTAGTCATCTTTTCTGTAGGCTAAACATATGTAGATCCTTTAACGCACTGGAATGAACTTTTACAGGTGAAACTCGAAAAATTAGAATATCGTGCAAATGTTCATTTATGTCAGTATGGCAACTCAAAAGGTGAAACCAATATATGAGATAGATGCATTACATGCAAAGCGAGATACGTCAAGCCTTACTTTGGTATAATTGTGATGATTATGGGGTACAGCTTATGAAAACCCCAAATTCGTAATCTCAGAAAATTAGAATAGTGTGAAAAGGTTCAATATTCTAGGCTCAAAGTGTCCCACTCTAATCGGCTAATGAATCCATAACACCTGCAAAGGGTTCCTGAGCCTTTAAATGGTCTCTCAGGCTGGTTCAGTAGGAATCACAAGCATGGGAAAGACTGCTGACCTGACAGTTGTGCAGAAAACCGTCATTGACACCCTCCATACAGAGGGAAAGCCCCAAAAGGTAATTGCAAAAGAAGCTGGATGTTCCCAAAGTGCTGTATCAAAGCACATCAATAGAAGGTTATGTGGAAGGGAAACGTGTGGTAGAAAAAGGTGCACAAGCAGCAGGGATGACCGCAGCCTGGAGAGGATTGTCAGGAAAAGGCCATTCAAAAGTGTTGGGGACTTTCACAAGGAGTGGACTGAGGCTGGAGTTAGTGCATCAAGAGCCACCACACACAGACGGATCCTGGACATGGGCTTCAAATGTCGTATTCCTCTTGTCAAGCTGCTCCTGAACAACAAACAAGGTCAGAAGCGTCTTACCTGGGCTACAGGAAAAAAAAAAGAACTGGTCTGTTGCCCAGTGGTCCAAAGTCCTCTTTTCTGATGAGAGCAACTTTTGCATCTCATTTGGGAACCAAGGACCCAGAGTCTGGAGGAAGAATGGAGAGGCACACAATGCACGATGCTTGAAGTCCAGTGTGAAGTTTCCACAGTCTGTGTTGATTTGGGGAGCCATGTCATCTGCTGGTGTTGGTCCACTGTGCTTCATTAAGTCCAGGGTCAACGCAGCCGTCTACCAGGAGATTTTGGAGCACTTCATGCTTCCTTCTGCAGATGAGCTTTATGGGGATGCTGACTTCATTTTCCGGCAGGACTTGGCACCTGCCCACACTGCCAAAAGTACCAAAACCTGGTTCAATGACCATGGGATTACTGTGCTTGATTGGCCAGCAAACTTGCCTGACCTGAACCCCATAGAGAATCTATGGGGCATTGCCAAGAGAAAGATGAAGGACATGAGACCGAACAATGCAGCGGAGCTGAAGGCCGCTATTGAAGCATCCTGGTCTTCCATAACACCTCAGCTGTGCCACAGGCTGATAGCATCCATGCCATGCCGCATTGCGGCAGTCATTGCTGCAAAAGGGGCCCAAAGCAAGTACTGAGTACATATGCATGCTTATACTTTGCAGAGGTCTGATATTGTTCTATTTCCAATCCTTGTGTTATTGATATCATGTAATATTCTAATTTTCTGAGATTGTGAATTTGGGGTTTTCATAAGCTGTACGCCATAATCATCACAATTATACCAAAGTAAGGCTTGACATATCTCGCTTTGCATGTAATGCGTCTATCTCATATATTGGTTTCACCTTTTGAGTTGCCATACTGACATAAATGAACATTTGCACGATATTCTAATTTTTCGACTTTCACCTGGTACTTCCATGTTCCATTCTTTGTGCTATCAGACATTTAAAGAGGAAAACTGGCTTTTATTGGCTTTGTAGCTCCTGGATGAAGTGAGCAGGGCTGAAATTGACAGGTTTTTGATGGTTTTCCCTTCTGTGTGGCAGGAAGAAGCTGTGTCCATTTCTAACCACAATGATGTGGAAATGACAGAATGGGCTTCATGATGTCACATCATAAGTTTGACCCTTTCATATTTGCATTCTGATATCACATGCAAGTGTATAAGAGAGAGAGTTTGTGCTGCAATGTTGTGAAATAAGTTTCCTCGCTTGTTATCTGACTTCTATCTATAAAAGTGTCTTTAATTTACAAATCTTCTATAGTGTACAGGAGACGGGTGTTTAGACATAGCATGTATTAAGTAATAATGGTGATGGCAGATATTTTTATTAAAAAACAATGCAGGATTTTTTACATGTATCTCTAATGAAATACAGGTAGTCCTCATTTAATGACCACTTGTTCAACGACTATACAGAGTTATGACAGCGCTGAATGAATGGTGTTTATCACTGGTCCTCACAGTCCTGGCTGTTCCAGCACCCCCATAGTCATGTAATTGCAATCTGGGCACTTGGCAATCAGCTCACACTTAGGACGGTTGCAGTGTCATGCAGTCACATGTTTGCCATGTACGACCTTCCCTGCCAGCTTCCTGTAAGCAAAGTCAATGGGGAAGCCAGCAAGGAAGTCACTCCTGTAAATTGCTTGCACTGTCCCCTGCCCGATAGCAGCCACCCCCACACCTTCCCCCACCTGGCAGCAGCCACCCCTGGCCCTGCCACACTCGCGCCACACCTTGCAGGCCATCTGTGTATCTCCCTCACCTGGCAGCAGCCACTTACCTGCCAGCTGGCTTGCTTTGCAAGCCAACTGGGACTCACTTAACAACCCATGATGGGGAGTGCCAGGATTGCCATTGCTAAGCAATGTGGTCACGTGACATCGTACTTTACGACCACATCACTTAGTGATGGAAATTCTTGTCCCAATTAACAGAGGACTACCTGTAACAAGTAGCTTTTCATGTTAAACAACTTGTACTTCCCATCCATTTTATCCTGTTATTTTAAGTGTGGCATTTTATAGCAGGAAATGTAGCATTTTTATAAAGAAGGGAGAGAAGAGGACAAAATGTTTTATTATTTAATTCTTTATTGTTGTCAAAGCACATACAAAATCCTCAATACAGGTTCTTTTCATATAAATGAATGTCTAGGTTAATAAACTATACCTTTGTGATAAGATATTTGATAACCTAAGAACGTAGAACATCTCTGCAACTAAAAATTCCGTCTATATAGGATAATACATTAATTCTGATAGCTGTAAGAGGAAAATCTATTATCATAATTCAATAGACCCCATTGAATCTGAATTGCTATTTTTTAAAAAATAGGTAACATCCAAGTAGAAAAAGAAAAAAAGACCAGAGTATATAACACTTCTGAATTCTTGTAAGCATTGAGAGGGAGGGAGGGAGGGAGGGAGGGAGGATTATTCCCATCCCTTAAGGAAAATAGGAGGCGAAGGATACCCTGTTATTGTATACTCAGGGAATCCTAGAACAACCCTTCTAAATAAATACTTTGGTGGAGAAAAAAGTTTTCCTTCCAGTTAGTGTAATAATTCATCTCCAGCTGTAAACATCTCAGAAAAAGATGTTTACATCTTTATGTTATCACCCAATTCATGCTTCTGTTTAAGACTTGTTAGTCAGATTTGAAGATTGCTTCCTAATTAATCCACTTCCAGGCAAGTTAGCATTACATGGCTTGTATCAGGATGTTGCTGAAGATGAACAGTCCAATTCAGAAATATTTTTTTACCCTGAGAAGAGGGGAAAGGAAAGTGATGAAATGTATGTAATTCGAATATTGAAATACATGATAGGGTCATTAATAAATATACATTATTTTATGTATTTATTGATAATATCTCTTGCTTTCTCTATGTATTTGCCAATATAGCTATATACAGTTCTCCATTCTTAGTTCTTGGACTAGGAACCTGAATTATTTTGTGGGTAGAAACCAATATGTTTAAACATAGTGAGAAGGAGTGACAATAGGAGAATACAAATAACCCAAGGATATAACAACTGTCTTCCCCCAGGTAGGGACTGAGGAGTATGGATACTTAATTGCCCATCCTGTCTCTTGCACTGACAAGTGAACAGAGAAGCTTGGATTGTTGCCACCAAAAGATTTCTAGTGGGAAGGGAAAGAATCAAAATAGCTTTACTCCCTGAGTTCTTCATAGGCTCTGATTTGTACAAAAGAATTGTTAACATTACTCATTAAGTAGATAAAAGGTTGGTTGAAATCTATGGACTTTTCACTCAGTCAAGTTTCCAGCATGACTTCAAAGGATAATTGTATCTTGAATCTGCTAGAAATTTTTCTTTCATCATGAAGGTAAATAACATGATGGGTGGCATACATGCACATTCAGTGCAGAGTCATACATCATCATCATCATCATCATTATCATTGTTATTATCTATATATCTATATCTGTCTCTATCCATCCATCCATCTCACTGATCAGCATGGGCTTTGCAGGCAAAATGTAGGAAGTCATATCCTTGGCATCTCCAAGTAGGGCTGGGAAAGATTCCCGTCTGAAATCTTGGAGCATCATTGCCAGTCACTGAAGACTGAACTGAGCTTGATAAAAGACTGATTTGATTTTGGCATGAAAGCTCCTCTCTGATCTCCCTTCTCCCCATGGAAACTAAAAATGATCTTTTCCTTCCCTTCCCTTTGGTTTTGTGCCTTGGATATGAGTGACCTCATCTTTACACTTGGGCATGACCGCATTAGAACCAACCACAAGTTCTAAAAGCATTAGAATTGTCTAAAGAACAACATATTAACAAAAGTAAAGCACCCCCCTCCAAAAAAAACCAGGGGCAGCAGAAAAACAAGTCCAAAAATAGAGCCTGAATCTGGCTATGAAACCTGCATTTTAGTTTCAGCTATTTTTGTTTTGCTTAAGAGATGTTAACTGTTGTTTTTCTGACTTTAATATGTGCTATAGATCTGAATAAATAACTATGTCATGGGAATATTGATGTATTAAGGGCAAAAAGTGGAGAAAAAGGAAGACATTCTTAGAGGAGACCCCTCATTGTAATTAAGATCTTCAGATCGAAGCTGGGAAAATGCAGTTCCTCCTACAACAGATATATTGCAGTAATCTGGATCTTGAACCTTAACTAAGTGCATGCTAGGGTTCTTCTGGGATTCTCACATCTAGTATCCTAATAAAACACACATTCCTTTGCATCTTTTCTGCATACCCAGCTGGGAAGAAATGCTATTTCACTAACTACTAATAGAAAAACAATTTTGGATACATAGTACTGAACCGAATACTCTCAGGCCAAACTCTGCTTCACTAAAATTTGTAACTACAATTTATCATTGGGACATTTTCTTAGTTCTTCTCTCACTTACTCTCTCCTTAAAACTGTGTTGGAGCCAGAGTGTGATTGATTGATTGATTGATTGATTGATTGATATATATATATATATATATATATATATATATATATATATAAATCTCCACCAAAACAGTGATGACAACATCTGTTGTTTTTCAGTGATATCAGTATAGCCTACCAGAATTGCCGTGGTAATAAATGATAGTGAAACAGTTGCTAGTTTAAACTGCTTTAGCATCTATATAATCTGTTCCAACATTTATGTTAGAAGAATAACACCACAGTAAAAACAACACATTCTTCTTAATTTCACATATCCTTGCTGAAGCCATATTCCAAACTACTAGCAGTGTAAAATCTGGCATAGCTTCCTGGCAACTGTGAAAGCAAAGAACTTTAACTGGATTACATTTATGGAAGACATCTTGTGTTTTCTTCTCTGATGTATCAGTTATCATTCAGAGTTGTTTGTTTCTTTCAACACACAATTTTCTTGAGTTCACCCAAATTACATCCAGGATACTCAGGATTGCCACAGAGCTGGGCTACATGGAACTATATTTGATTTCTTTCCTCTGCTCTCCTGCTCCACAATGCATTGGGTGTTTTTCATTAATGTCACACCCAGGGCAAGAGTCATCTTGTGTATGCAACTGCTTCCTGATATTTCTGTGAAGCTTATTCCTATGAAGCTATTTGCCTGAAGGCTACAACATATTGCCTGGAGGATTCAGAGACTTGGTAACAGTAATCTGGGGTGATTTTTTAAAAAACTGTAGCAATGATTGCAGCAATGATTTCCTACTCTTCCTCCTCTTTTTCTTCTCCTCCTCCCCCTGCTTCTCTTCCCCCCTGCTCCTCCCCCTCCTCGTCCTCCTTCTGAAGAATGAAGTCTATAAGTGTAGGAGAGGAAATTATACTTCAATAGCAAAATGCAGGTTTTGCATACAGAAAGCCCCAGTTCAATCCCTTGCCTTTCTAATAAAAGACATTAGAAAAAGTTATTTTGCAGCAAACTTAAATAATTGTTGCCAATTAAAAATATACTGTTGGCAGCTCCATATGTAAAATTAGAGATGGCTTGGGGTACAGACAGATTCTGTCCATATAAGTTCGACCTGTGAGCCTCACCATCCCAATCACTGTATCTGTTGTTAGACTGACAGATGATCATTCTGCCTTTCCATACAGCATGTGTCCTAGATCATTTGCATGAAAGATCTGCACTTAATGAAGTAGTACATTTACTCTCTAGTGGCTTAATATTTTGGTTCAGTCAATATAATTGTCAAGATGGGGAATGATGTTGATGATCCTATTTTGCAGAAGAAAATTGTGTTAAATGGCCTCTTCTTCTCCTCATCTGTGTTTTTGTGAACTTGTTTTATACTGGAGGTACACCAAAAGTCATATTCATTACCTGAACAAATTTGATCATTACTATGAAGGGTACTTCAATCAGTAATTTTCTTTTATCCACATTTTGAAGTAAGCCAACTTGATCTGTACTTTCTGATTTTAATTTGCTGATCAGAAACAAATTCTGTTTAGAATTTTGTGCTTCTCCAAATATTGCAATGCTGTCCTGGGTGTAAAAAGGCATCAATGTGGGCATAAGAATAATTTTTTTTAAGAGAAGATATATGGAAAATCATGTATGTTGCAGTTAAAAGCATTTAAAAATATTATTTAAATACCAGTTCTAGAATCAATTGTTAAAACTACAAATCAGTGTGGAAATAGTAGCATAGTTAGGCTAAAATAAAAATATATTGGCTGCAACAAGAAGGTGCTCCTAGAAGTTCATGAGTGATATTATACAGTGTGAATAATAGTAATTAAGAGGCTTTATTTATTTATTTATTTATATTTCAAATTTGTCACTGCCCATCTGACCGCAGAGTGACTCATGCCTTCATGAGTACAGTTGTACATGTGTTGTATAATGCAGACAGAATCCCTAGTAGTACAGATGTGCTTCTCATGTAGAATTCTCCACAGGATACATGTAAAGCCGTCCTCGACAGAGCTTTTCAACTCTTTGTTTGTTTCAAAGACAACATTGGCTAAAACCAGTTTCAGCTGGAATCCTAGTATCAATCAAAGCAGTGTTTCTCAACCGTGGCAACTTTGGCTGGGGAATTCTGGAAGTGGAAGTCCACACATCTTAAAGTTGCCAAGGTTGAGAAATAATGAATCAAGGGGAGGATATGTCATAGTTGGAGAGGAGAGTGATCTCAATTTTTTATATAATTGTTGTATACAGCAGTTGATTATGGCCAGTATGGTGGTTAAGATGTTAAATCTGGGATTGTCCTCAGTAGTCTTTGCACCAATTGCTGTCTCTCTACTCAACTGTAAAACAGAATATGGAGAAAGAAGTGCTAGATACTTCTGGTGCTTCTCTATTTCTGTGAACTCTGAAGGCTTGCAGGTCCTGCTTTTCTAGTGGCAGTGCCTATAGTATGAAATAGCTTCCTAGCAGAGGTCAGGTGAGCTCCCTTGGCTTTAACCTTTCAGAAACTTTTGAAAACTGAGTTATTCCAAAGGGCTTGTGGTAAATGATAGAATGTCCTGTACCACTTAATTCATTTATGTTCTAGAGTACATGGTTTTTATTATAACCTGTATGTTTTAACTTTCCTGTTTGACTTGTTTATTCTTAATGACTATAACTGCCAAGAGTCCCATTGATTGTGCCAGGTATAAATATGATAAATAAATGTCAGCCTTGTGAGATAGTCTAGACAAGAAGCACACCAGAAGTACTAGTTCTAGTTTTAATGTAAGGTTACATCAACAGAACCTTGAAAATCTGAAACTACATTCCTTGCCTTTACAGTCCAAGAAACTAGGGAGGGCCCCTTCTGAAAAGTTTGCCACACTCCCATTCCTTCTGAGGACTCAGCTGCTGCTTGTCTGACCATTGTCTAGTCTGCAGTTCTTACTCCTGTCTCCCAAGGTCATTCCCACATCCATTACAATAAATATGTATGCTGCCTTGAACTTCTGGAGAAAATATGGGATATCATGTGGTCTAACATATAAGCAATTAAATTATGGCATTGTTCCTACATATATATTTTATGTTTAAAATTAAAAAAAGAAAGAAAACCACATTTTCCAAACTGTTAAGTCATGGTAGCATCTTAAATGAGCATTTTACTCCTCCTGAAATTCTTCTTTTAAATCTTGAATATTAACAGAATATCACTTTTAATTGTGGAATGTAGAAATGTAGTCTCCAGAGAGAGAAAGAGAGAGATTAGTACAGTGCTTCTTTTACTAGGTAGTGAAATTTGTAGCATCACCCTAGGACTTGTTGTATCAACATAGAACTACTTGGGACAGCTGGAATCAACCCAGTGAAAATTAGTATAATAAAGTATTACAAAACACTGCATTGTGCCAGTACTTGAAAACATTTATAGAACTCCAGCAAAGATAATAAACATCAGAGTATTAATATATATATATATATATATTTATCTGCGCTCAGTCGTTACCGACTCTGCAGTGACTGCTTGGACGAGTCCTTGCAGTTTACAAGGTGAGGTGTTTCAGAAGTGGTTTGCCAGTGCCTCCTTCCCAGAGCAGAACACAGCTGGCGAGCGCAGGAGGCGGGGTTTCCGTCGCTTCGCGCTCTTTTCAGGCGAGCGCGGTTTCGCGCTTACCAGCAACTGCTCCCGACTCCTTTTGCAAGGTGCCGCCAGCATTTTTCCTCCCACCGGAGTGAGAGTACCCATTTATCTACTCACGTGAGTTTTCGATCTGTTGGGTTGACAGGAACTGGGGAGGAAACAAGAGCTCACCCTGTTAACGTGAAGGCTGGACTCGAACCGCTGAAGCGTCGACCATTTCTGGCCGGCAACTTTCAGCGTCATTAAGCCGCTGCGCCACCGCGTCCCCCTTATTAATATATACCACATATTGAATTTCATTGTTTTGCTGTGATAGAAATTGATTTATAGAATGTTTTGTACACATGTATATTCATGTACAGGACAGATAAGTATATAACTAAATTTGAAAGTTGATTTTTGAATTTGTGTAGTCTTTGAATTTGTGTAGATTGTGATATCTCTTGATCTAAATATGGGGTATAGCCATGAAAACTCAATTATGAGAAAGAGAAGAAAATAATACAACCCTTCAGTTTAGATATTAAAGCAAGTTCCTAATTACCTGGCAAACTAAGCAATATATCCTCAATATGTTAGAAATATACAAGCAAAATACATTGTTTAATATGATAAATGCCATTTTATGATGAAGATTTTGATTTCATGTTAAAGATGTCATTTTACACAACTCCATACAATTGATATTTTTCTCCTCTACCATCTCATTCCTTGTTGAATAAAAGAGGGAAGTAGACTTTTCATAAAGAACACACAGAGATTTAATTAATATAACATATGGTTTTTTTTAAAAAAAATCCTATTTATCAAGATTGAGGTAACATTAACCCTCATTGAATTCAATCCAGCTTCATATTTGAATCAACATGTGTAAGATCCAATGATCAGATGACAGTTGCATGGTTCCTTGGTAATTTTCCAGGAAGATCCCCTTATGGACTTTTTGCATAAAAAAGGAACTGATTTTGTGACTTATGGTTTTGACGATTAGAAAGAATAGGTTATAGAAAGAAGGGAATTATGATGCAATCTTAGAGAGAGAGGTTTGATTAGAATTGTATGTATAACTGCCAAGAGGAAAATTGGAAGCCACTTCTAAATCTCTCTCTCTCTCCCTCCCTCCCTCCCTCCCTCTCCCTCTCCCTCTCCCTCTCCCTCTCCCTCTCCCTCTCTCTGTATTTATATCTATTTCATGTTTTCTGTTCTTCAATTTCCTTTTTTTCTTTTTCTATCTCTTTTTTCCTTTGTCTCTTCTTTTCCTTTCCTTTCTTTTTTCTTTTTCACATTTACTTTATATTTTTTTTCTTTGAATGTATTTATTATGTATGCAAAATCTTTTAATAAAAATTATTTTTTAAAAAAAGATAATTTTCTAAGTAGATTGTGAAAATTGAGGGTAGAAGATGAACCTTTTAAAAAGAAGATCACAAACCACCAATCTGGCAGCATACCCAGGTGGGCAAGGAAGAATCTGAAACAGCATCATGACTTGAGCCCCAGGCCTTTCTGTGTGCATTGCAACATCAAACACATGCCCCAGAAGGACAGAGCATGCAATCAACATTGCTTGCATCACTCTGATCCCCTTTGCTCGGCCTCCATGAAAGCTGTGAGAACCTGTGAATGCCACTGCATCAAAACATTAAGTAGTGCCTAAGCAGGCTAGTCATTGGACTCTTTTGGACAGGAAAAACTACAAGATGGCTTTGTGTTTTAGGTATGCCAGGCGTAAGCAATCAGGTCTTCCTGAATTCTGGTATGTACTTGTCCTTTGCCACTTCTGGTACTCACTTAATATTTACATTACCAGCTGCTCATAATATGCAAACATGCTACTGTTTATCAGCCGTGTTTTCTTTTTGAATCTGAAAAAGGTTCTGAAGCTTAAACCATGTGGTCTATAACAGAGACTGTTAGGCTAGGTTCTAGGTATATCATTTAAAGTTCTCCTGACATGGTTGTCTGTATGCTGTGTGACAAGCCATTACTCATGAAGTGGAAATCTTTGTGGAGCACTTACCACATAGAAACAATTTCAGGAGACTTTTATGAGGCACTCTAAACATGAGAAGTAGGTCCTGATTTTCAGGTTTTCTTTACTTTCTTCAAAGTTACTCATGTGCCTAGAGATTTTAGCAAGTATCAAAATCTAGTTATAGACATAAAACTGTTCCATGATAAAGTTTGATTATACTTTTTTTCCTCTGCCTCAGTTCCACTCTTGACATATTGCAAGTGCACATTTTTATGCAGAGATTTCAACTGAGTCTCCAGTCGAGTACTATGCTAGGCATTTTATGACAGGAAGTCAGTAATGGAAAACTGTTTTTCAAAGATCAGTTTAGGCAAAACAAATGCCTTCATCTGTCTAATGTTTGTGGTCAGTAGCTAATTCCACAAGTAATTATTCCAGTCGGCGGTCTATAACTATGTATTTAATCAAACTGGCTGATGGAATCAACAGTCATAATAATTATGGTTAAAACAAACTATGGTGTGCATACGGCCAAGGAGGGGTCATTGGCCCTGCTGTGTGAATGAAGTTATGCACCGTTCTCACTTTTCCAGCATGTTAATGATGAGAACTTTTCATTTTCTATCTTAATTCAACTTTGCCAGTTAGTTCCTGATAATCTAAACCTGACAGCTTGCTTAAAGTCATATCCTGAGTTCTTATCAGAGATAAAACTTAAATACCATAAGCATCTCTCTGTCTCACACTTTTAACATCCACATTATATCTCGTGTGTGCACAAATATCCAAATATGAAATCTGTAGAAATGTCTTAAGATTTGTTTTGATTTGTTGATGCCCTAAGATTCGTTTGATTCTCTGGAGTGAATTTTTGTGTGTCTTTTGATTTGTTTTAAGCCTTTTTCTACTCTGCCTGGAGCCATAGAGAGTGTGCCTGTTGCTACTGGACATCAATGGAATGGGCTTTATTTTTCAAATCTTTGTTGTGGGGGTGGGGGAGTGCTTTGGACAAAGTTTAAACAATAAATAGGTGCCTTATGCACTTGGTTTTCTTCTACAGCCTTGTCAGAAAGGCTTAAGGTATTCATTTTGCCCTATAGCACCCTCCAGGGGGAAAAATCTAGTTACCACAGATGAATGCGTGTTGTATGAAGCTTGCATTTCCTTATCTGTTGTATAGCTCCTATCATTTAACTTAATTTAATAAATAATCCTGTAATATATTATGAATTACAGATAAACTTCTTTAGTCTACTTCCTTCATAGAGTGGTTATTATCTAAGCATAAAAAGTAACCATGTATATGGCTAACTAACATGTTATAGATATCTATGGATTTATTCCTATTGTCATCATAATGTAAGCAGTGCAAATACTTTACAATACCAACAAGGATTCTATTATCATTACAAAAATTCAGTTTTACAAAAGTGAAAAGAAACTAGCTAATATTATTTCTATTTTTTCCACCAATTGATTTTTGGATGCATTTCCTGCACTTTTTTTCCCTAATGATGAAGTTTGCTTTTTGAGATAAGGCAGTCAGAATTATATGCATTATTCCACTTTCAACCATATCACAGGCTTCTGTGAAGGCATGACATATTACCACGGTTAGTTCCTGATAGTACCCTGCTTGGAATTTGCCTTTACTTTCAGCCGTAGCACAACAAATCCAGATATTTTTTCAAGACCTGTCTTTTCCAATTCATCACTACTAGTTCAGACACTATCAGAATATATGTAAAATATGAGTCTTTTGCTTCAAGGTAAGAAACATATTTTTCTGCTAGAAAGAATAGATAGCAGTGATGATAGGATTGAGGGCATGATGAAAGATACCACATTTGCTTTGGAAGCTCGCTTTGGTTTCTGAAACTATTGTCATCCAAGTCCACTTGTTACTAGTACACTTCTCTGAAGTTTCATAACTTTAGAAAGTAGTTTTATTTAAAGAGCCAAAAAGAAAAAAGAAATAATCTCTGAAGTGTATTTGTATGTTGTTACTACGTAATTTGTCTTTACTATAGTCACCAAGCAGATACTCTCTCGCTTTTCACAGACTTGGATTATCACTTGCTTTTATCTTCAATTGCTCCTACTTCATCCTCTTGTTAAAGCCCAAAGTCCCTGTGGGAATCCAGTGACAGATGATGTAAATGAAATTGCAGTGCTGGTAAGTGGTTTCTTCCCAAATTTCTCACTAAACGCTGCGCAGTGTGAGATGAAAGGAGAGACGCTTGACAGAAACATGGAAGCTGTTTTGGAC
The DNA here is from genome assembly GCA_030867105.1 of Liasis olivaceus. Classification (NCBI taxonomy): domain Eukaryota; kingdom Metazoa; phylum Chordata; class Lepidosauria; order Squamata; family Pythonidae; genus Liasis; species Liasis olivaceus. Next base: position 45,166,742 of record CM061355.1, on the reverse strand, counting down.
TTACACAAATTGGAGAGAGGGTTCTGCAAATCATTACAGAATACATGGGAATTTTCAATTAGCATGTATTTTACTCCTCAATTTTAACCACAAACCATCTAAAATAGCTGTAGTGTTTCCCAGGGACACATGTTTTGCCTGCCTCGTATTTTCTTATGTGAAACTTTTAACTTTGTTCTTAAGTCTGTGGTAGGTAGGTACATTACTAAATTCTTTTCAACTGTAAAATATAGGTAACATTTTCTATAATTTTTATCATTGGGGTAAATATACATGTGTGTGCCTATCTAAATTCAATCATCCAATCAAGAGACTGCAAATGGGAATGTCAGAGGGTATTTACAGCATATACTGAGCCTAGGAGGTTATTCTCCCAGGTAAAATGATAATTGCAATATATATTAGTTTAAAAACATAGCAATTTTAGAAAAAATGTTTAGGTATAGGAAAGTACATATTCTCAAATACCACTCACTGTCTTCAGTCACTGAGGAAGAAGCAAATTGTTTCCATTTTGGGAAAATGGTAAAGAAATATTGTTTCAGGTTCCATAACAAGCAGCCACAGAGTTCTTGAATGTCCAATGCTTTCACCTATGTACTTTAATTTCATGTGTCTTTATTGCAAAATATTTATGTAAAAGAAAAATTTCTTGGAGCAAATAGGTTTCTGCACTAAAAAGAAATATGCATGAGTACCATTTCGGGCATATTTCCACTTGCACAAGGCCTGTCCACCATTCACAGAAGTAGGCAGGAAATAATCTAACCAAAGAAAGAAATTTAGTTCTTACAGGTACATCCCATATTCAGAATAAGAGATATCTCAGTCTTCCTCTAGAATTTAGAAGCTTGTCTCCCAGTGTTATCTGGTAGGGTGTAGCTCTTCTACCATTGAGACTTTGGCCCAAATTACTCTTTGGTTTGCTGTTTCTTCATATGCAGCATTTATAAGACTCTTGCTACCTGCTTATTGTAGTTCCCGTAACTTCTTTTTTTGTCCAGGATTCTTAGGACAAGAACCAGTTTGATGCAGTGGTTAAGAAAACAGGAGACCATGAGTTCTAGTCCTGCCTTGGGCACAAAGCTAGCTGGGTGACCTTGGGCCAGGCACATCCTCTCAGCCGTAGGAAGCAGGCAATGGCAAACCACTTTTGAAATCTTGCCCAGACAACTGCAAGGACTTGTCCAGGCAGTTGCCAGGAGACAACAATGACTTGAAGGCACCCAAAAAAAAAAAAAAAGTTACAACATTTTTCTTGGCATGAAGGCTATGGCACGAGGATTAGTTTTTTTCTGAAAAGCAGTGCCCTGCTTTTGCTCAAACTCTGTGTTTAATTTGCTTATAACTTACTCGTTTAGCCAAATCATTCATCCAGCTCCTTTTTCTGAATGTATCTATTAGTGTGTATCTTGCCATGGGCAACTTGTTTTCTGCAGCTTAGCCTCCCTGTCTTGCTGTGCCATTTCTCACAGCCAATGGCAACGTTTCCTTGCTTCAGAGAAGATTGTCCACTTTTACCCAAGGAGGCCCCTGTAGCCTATCATGAGTGGATGGGATGAGATGGGGATGGAGAATATATTGCTGTCATTACAGTTTTCTTCTAAATGCTAGCTTGGAAGTTGTTGCTCTAAGAAAAAACAGAGGAATAGAACAATGTTATTGAACATGACTTTCAGCATTCATTGAGAATCTTAAATAGCATATGAAGGAAAGCTACCATCATTCAAAATAGGCAGTACAGACTGAGTGGAGCATTGATGCAACTTCATATGTTTTATAAGCTGTAGTTGACTCAGGTCATACTTTATGCAAGCACAACAGATTACTTTCTTTTCTTCTTGGCATGACAGTCTCTTTCTTGCCAGAAAAAGGCACCCAAAGATGTGAAACATTTTTACAGAAGTTTGCTCATGCCTGTAGCAGTCAAGACCCAACAAGCCAAAGCATATCAGCTAGTCTTAGGCTGTGACCTGCTAGAGATTTGTTCCTTCCTTCAGTTACATACTCATGCTTGCCTCATCTCTTCTGTTGCCAAGCAGTCCATAAATCCAGGTTTCAGGAACTCCTAGCATGCTGTCTTTCCCACCAGACAGCATAAATCACAATTTTCCTATGGTAGGAACAGTCCCTTTCCAAGTGTGGTATGAATGTGAAGATCCACCAAGTGAAAATAACTTAATTGAATGGAATTTTAAAAAGTCCCTATTGCATTTTATGGTATGTGGATAATACTTGTCTAGCTATCAACTGTTTCTTATTACAAGGAATGGTAAATTATAAGGCTCTTCTAGAGCCCTGTCATCATCTAAGCTACAAAAGTGGGCAGGCATGTTATGGCATTGGAGGACACAAGGAAGCATCATATATTTTGCTATTGTTAGCAAAATAATCAGTACACTTTGAGTTCAAAGCAGAGCGTGCAATGCTGTCAGCAGAAGTAGGGCACAAAGATATTTTAAAACCTAGTGAAAAATTGCAAGGCTGAGAAGATTGGAGGATTAGAAAGAGACTATGGGACTATAGAAGTACGTACTATAAAAGTAGGACTAGGAAATTCAGTCATGGTATTTCTGTAATTTGTCATTAAATACTATGCATGATGACTTTGAATTTGCTATGAAATAGAAATGGATGTCACAGCAAATATACTGCTATAGTCAAATTGGTATTTACATAAGTAATTCTAATTTCGTGAAACTTTCTCTGAATAAGACAGCATGTCTTTTCAAAAGTCTAAATTTGTTGCAAGGCTCAAGCTATGTAATGCCAGTTTCTCTCCCCCCCCCCCCCCCGCCCTTAAAAGTTATTAAAGTGTTCATACTCCTTGAATTTGTAATCTTGGCTACTTAGGTTTTTTAAGCTGTGCGTGAAAAGAGCCTGACAGGCTTTGATGCCAGTAAAGTAGGTTGTATACATAATGCATGTCAATTCTTGTTGTGCTTCTCGATCTGGAACAGATTTAATCTTGCACTGACCTTCCTTAAAGAAATACATGGTTGCTGACATTGTGAAGCATCAAATTACTCTGAACATACTGAATATAGAAGACAGGAACTTTTCTTTGGCTTAAAGTGTGGCTAATGTTGGACCTGGCTAAGAGATCCAAAATATTCATGTTCACATGAATCTGAATGATTCTTTTGGCCACATAACCACCCCTTTGCCTTCCGTCCCCCATTTTACATGAGAGAAGAAAGGGGTATCTTCTGAATTAAAAAAGATGGTTTTGAAGTTACCTCAAAATCCTGTGAACCATAGTTTTCTCATTTGGGAAAATAGGAAATTACATTTAGTGCAAGATCTCCTGATCTTTGTGATATTGTTGAGGCTGCAAGTCAAAAGTAGATGGGACCAGAGCTCATTTGGGGAGTGGGTGAAATCTGGATCAAGTCGTCATGTGTTTGGTTTACTGTAAAAAAAAAAAAAAAAGAAAGAAAAGGAAAGGAAAAGCATCTATATCATACAGTTTGTCCTTGAGTCAGAAAGGCTGATAATACAGAATTGTGTAGGAATTAAAAACCAATACAAGATGCCTTTTTATTTTAATGTGAAGTTTCTCTCTTTCTGTCTGTCACCATCTCCCCCTCTCCCTCTGCTAGAGAAGGGGTTGATCTAAAAGCTAACATTGTACAGAGTAGACCTAGTTTAGAATTTAAACGGGTAATTTATATAATCATTGATTTACTTGAATTTACTTATAGTAAATTAGACTAAGTCTGGATATAACCTAATATTTGATTTTGTATTAAAATCAAATGCAGATTCTGGATGTGCTTATGATAAATGACTCTAGATATATCCATTTCTAAAATTGATTAAAATGGAACATGAAATCCCCATTCAAGAATGGTTAAGAATATTGGTGCTTTTGATATACAGGTAGAAATGGACAAATCTTGTCAACATTTCACAGTCCTAGGAAATGTGTACTTCAAAGTAATTTTACTGTGTTTTCTTTTTGTTTGAATATCACTTGTTTGACAGGCTTATGAGATGTAAATGACTTTATCTTGCCAAATACTATCTCTTCGCTTAATTGAATGACCCATTGTGCTTATTAGATTTTTAAAAAAATCTTACAACAAATTTAAATTGGAAGATATGTTAGTTCCATTAGGAACTCTAGCTACTGCTCACTTATTAATAGGGATCTTATTAGCACTGATTGATCCTAAATTACATTTTAAATTAGCTCAGTCTTTCTTGGACAGTACCCAGGAAGCCAAACTCTTCTCTAGCATCTGCTTTGAAAAGAAGGTTTTGGTACTTGAAAAAAATGGCAGATGTCACTCATTCTAAAACACAGATAAGCAACCCACAGCCTGCAAGCTGCATGTAGTCCACCAGAATCCTGCTGGCTTAGAAAGCCACACCAGAATGGACAGAACCATAATTTCCATTTACAGAGTTTTGGTGGGTTATATAAAAGTTAGAATTCTACCGTTTAAAAAAGAAAACTAAACCCATTTTTGAAAGGACCAGTATAAGTTAAATAAAATAAATTTAACATTTAACATTCAACACCCCTTTTGAACCCTTCCCCTAGTTCTAAAAATTTAAATGATAAAAAAAGCTGGAATGTTTGATTCCGCCCACTCTGGTGATGTCATGACATCATTGGTTCCACATCCCCTGCAACCCCCAGACAGGACATAAAAAGAAAATGTTGCCTATTCTTCTTCTAGAGAAACTGACTAGTGGAGTAGGAGTGTTGTAAATTTTAGAACTATTTACAAAAGTTATAACTTATGCTTTATTTATTGGGGTTCAACATTGTACTAGAGCATGATTTGTTTGTTTGAATTTTTGGGGAAAAAACCCTGCAGTGGCTAAGTTCCCACAATACACTAAGCCATAAAACATGAAGAAAGAGGGTAGTGTAGTGGTTAGTGTGTGACTGGGGAAACCCAGGTTCATGTCTACTCACAAAAACAGATGTTCTCTGGGGAACTTTGGGCCATTCATTCTTTCTCAGCGCAACCTACCTCCCAAGTTTGTGGTTGGAGGGAAAAAGTGGGAGGAGAGAGTGTTATGCATGCTGTCTTGAGCTCCTGAAAGAAGGGCAAGACACATATCTAATAAACACGTAAGTAAACCAGAATGACTGTATCCACATAACATAATGAGGCAAAATCAAGTTTACTGTATTATGGCTTAGTCATTGCCTAGAGTATGTTACTTGATGATCTTTCAACTCTCTGTGCAATTATCAATAACATGAGCTTGTTTTATGTCCAGACTGTAATATGACCCACTAAAAAGATTATCAAGAAGCATGTTTGTGAGCACTTAGATAATAATGCTACAATTAACAGGAGCTGGACTAGGTTTGTTACAAACCATCCTGCCAGACCAGCGTTATCTCCTTTGACAGAGTAGGGAAATACTATAGACAAAGGGGACCTGGACTTCAGCAAAGCCTTTGACAGAGTGCTTTGTGATATTCCCCTTCATAAAATGGTAAAATATGAGCTAGATTATACCTCTGTTAGATGGACTCATAGTTGGCTAAGTGACAACATCCAAAGAGTGCTCATCAGTTGCCCCACTTCATTTTGGAAGGAAGTATTAAGTGGTGTGCCATAGGCCTCTGTCCTGAGCCCTATGCTGTTCAATATTTTTATCAGTGACTTGGATGAAGGAATTGAGGGGACATTTATAACATTTGCAGATGACTCACATCTTTTAGATGAAAGGGAGAAGATTCAAAAAGTTCTAGACAGGCTTGAATAGAGGGCTGAAATGAATAGGATGGAATTTCATAAAGAAAAATGTAAAGTTCTGCATCTGTATAGGAAGAATGTAAGGCACAAATATAGGATGGTGGAGACCTGGCTTGGCAGTAGTACATGAGAAGGGGATCTGAGTATGCTTGATGACTACCAATTAAACATGAGCCAGCAGTGTAATGCAGCTGGTAAAAAGATAAATGCTATCTTGGGAGTATTAATGGAAGATAGAATCCAGATCACAGGGAGTAATTACCCCACTTTATGTTGATCTGGTCAGATCCCACTTGGAATATTGTGTCCACCATAACTGAAAAAGAACAGGAACACATTAGGGAGAATTTAGAGGAGGACTATCAAGTTAGTGATGAGTATGGAAACCAGGCCATGTAAGGAATGGTTAAAGTATCTGAGTCTGTTTAGACTACAGAAAATATTACCGAGGCAATTATGATCGCAGTCTTCCAATATTAGAAGAGTTGTCACACAGAAGATAGTTTTCTTCACAAAAGGCTGTGGTGAAATATATGTTCCTGCCCCAAGAACATACTGGCTCACTTCAGAATTCATATAAAACCATTGTGAGATTTAGATCATGTCTTTCACCTCTTTGTCTTTCATAGGCAAGGGAACAAAACAGAACAAACTTCAGTTTGATATTTCACTTACAAGTGACACCCTGCCATTTAATGAACCAGAGTGAGTCAACCTGGTGTCTTTCATCATTCACAGTAGCAAAGGATTGAAACAGATATAGTCAAAAATACCAGAAAGGCAGTTCTCTAAGAAGGAACTGAAAAAAATGGTTGAAAATAAATCTGAACTGAACCAATTGGATGGTACATCATTCATAAATAAATGCTAGCCTTAAAAGAACAAACAACAACAACAACAAAACCCTATCTGGAAATGCTCATGAACATTACTGCAAGTGGAATGAGAGGAAGGCATGATAAACTCTCATAGGCATGATTGGACTTCTTTATATACTTAGCTGTAATGCCTTCTCAATTTTATTTTTTTTCCTTGAATAGTTAAATAATTTTGCGTGTCCTTTATTGTCTTTAGGTTGGAAATCTTCCAGTTGATTATATGATAGCTCTTAAATATGTCCGGAAGATGGACTCACTGGTACGTAAAGCTATTTGAATTCTTTTCTAACATAAACATACACAGCATCAGTTATTCTTGCTTTTCAATTTTTGGAAATATGAACAGATTGTAAACCTTTTAATCCAAAGATTTTTCAAAAGGTCTTTCTTACAGAATTACAGTCTGGCAAGAGATAATTAAATTCCTGTTGGTAAATTAAACTTATCTATTAAAATTCTCATAAAATTCAGCATGCTGCATTTTAACTGGTTTGTTTCCCATAAGTTTTATTTAATAATAACTTGAAATAAATATTCATTAATGTATAAAGAAACAATACAATTTTTAATTATTTGTATATATGTATTAATCAGTTGTGAGGGAAACAGCCTATGATTCAAACTGTCTAAAATTTTGGTTATATAAAATGATTCATTTTCCCAAGGTATCAAGGTATCACTAGATAAACCAGCTGTTGAAACAGGTGATTTAATTCATAATGAACATTCTAAGATTCTTATGCCTGCATTTTTTCTGTCTCCCAGTGTTCCAAAAATGAAGGTGTGTGGTTACTGACATACCCACAGTATTAATCACGATTTCAGTTTTGTTCATCTAATTAAATTGTAAAGCACATTATATTACAAATGGTTTCCTGCCAAGCCTCTAATTTTTCCTGGCCAAAAAGCAGACATATAACTGCAGTGTTTTAAGGTTGTTTCTTTGCTGCTAATTAAAAGCCTAATTAAATCTGCTTGCTAACAGGGAGAGTAATAACTCCGTATGTGTGAGAGAGAAAGATAGTCATCTTTTCTTCAGTGACTACTCAGAAATATCTTGTGGATACATTTGGATTTATTTACCATAATGTGTTCCGTGGGCAGTGTTCTGTCGGCATTTCAATGATGCTTAGAAGCACCACCAGTCCCAAATTTTAGAGAATCATTAAGCAAGATTTTTTTAAAAAAAGGATGTGTAGGACTACAACACTTCATTGAATAACTAGGCAGGAAAGCTTTAATGGGGTAGAGATCTCAGTAATATCAAATCTTACTTTTAAACTGAGTTTGATGTTCATAAATGAAAATTGATTGTCCTGCAATATTAATGGGTTTTGGTACTACAAGGATTCACACAATAGTGTAAGTCAAAATCAGACAAATCTCATTATGATTTAGTGTGATGTATGAACACTCTCTGTGTTAGTAAAATATGTTCACTAGTGATATGAGCCAAGTCTATACACAAATGAAGAGACATTGTTAGTGCATAATGTTTTTGATACTTGAATTGTATTCCTGACATTCAACATAAAATATATCTCATTTTAAAATATAGGATGAAGCATAAATATGGATTTGTATTCTGAAAATGTTGCCAAGAAAACTGCATGGACTTGTCCATGTAATCACCAGGAGCCAAGACTCAAAAGTGCATGCATGCGTGCACACGCACACAGACACACACACTGAGTTAGTATGAACAAGATCATATTATAGATTAAATTATATGAAAGAATAAAGAGGTGAAATGCTAGCAGTGATTTTTTTAAAAAATTGGTTGATATGAGAATAAAGCAGAAATAGCAGAAGTCTGCTGACAATTACAGATCCATGCACATTAATGGCAGTTGAATATTAATTTAGCAAAGTGTAAACTAGTGCTGCCCAAAGTCAGTTGGGTTGGGGTCATTTATAAATGCTGGTAGGCAGGCAGATAGAAAATAAATAAATAAATAAATAAATAAATAAATAAATAAAATTATGTATTGATCTACTTTATTGATCTACTTTTATTATTGATCTACATATTGAAGCATGCATAAAATTAATCTTTTTTCCCCTTTGTTATGATCTCTGACAGCATTACCACTGTTGGTTGCATTTGATGGTCCCCGAATTGTTAAACAGTCTGAATAATCTTCTCAATAAATTTAAAGAATTTCCAGATATGTCAAATGTCTTGAGTAATTATTCAATCATCAATAAACTAAGAAGGATCATCAATGATGTGATGGCATGTTTACCTTCTACCACCTACAAGGTAATGATCTAACTCTGAACTTTCCTCTATATTGATAAATAATATTCTGTGATATTAATGTATAAAGAATGGGTGACTGTAACAGAATGTGTTTTGCAGAAATTATCTTACTATTATAATAGACCAAGCATTCTTAATTGTTTCACTAAATCATGACTTTATATAAGTAATTCCTTCAGTTCTTTTTATATTTAATTATGTATATTTACATAATTCCTTCAATGCTTTATATATATATATCAATATATATATCATTATATATTTTTATATTTATATATACCCTGCCTTGAGTGTGTGTATGATTGTGGTGGAGCATAAAGGTGATAAATAAATCTTATCTTGCATGCAACTTAATTTCTTCTCTTCTATCCCTTTATTTAAATAAATACATCTATTTAACATATACACAGTATTTTATACATACTGTGCTTAATCTCTTTATTTCTTTATAATATTTATATATACAAGCATTGAAGCCCTGTCAAATTCAGTAGGACTTATTCTCAGTGTAATCTCTGAGTAGACAAGCATAGCTTTGCACTGCTAATAATCTGTGGAAGCAACAGTATTGTTTTCATAGTAATAGATTCTTAGTAGCTGAGGTTTGGGAACAGGAGGTCTCCAAGGCACATGGAACCCCCCTCCCCACTTACACACCACTGCTTTAAAGCATAAAAGATGATACTATAACATAAAGAAACTATATTGTCTAGAGCCAATTTTAAACTTAACTGCTTCAATTTGCACAGTAAACTAAGCCAATTCCTGGTGTAGTATTTTCATTGTGTATTTAGTGTTTATCCAAGAAAAAAGCTTTCAGTTGAATATGAATTTGTCATGTAGTTTTCACCTCTGTGTCTGGGCCACTTGTTAACAATGTAGTCACCTAGGAAGGAATTCCTGCTCTATAACCTACCCTTCCAAACGAGAGACATTTACACTGCATAGTGATAGACTAGGTGGCTGTACCTTCTTAAAAAAGGAATTATGTCTTCTTTCCCAGAATTATAGCCAAGATTATGACCATCTATATGAAGAAGGTAAATTCATTCCAGAAGAGTTCTTTAAGCACTTTTACAGCACTATTGAGGCCTACAAAAACTTTTCAGAAAGACCAGAACAAAGTGACTGCGTTCTTCCCTCAACAACAGAACCCTCTCCAAATGGTAAATGTTCTTTTATATATGGAAATATCCCCAAATGCCACAAATTACCTAACACCTTTAGTTAATTCGTGCCAGTTCAGTTTGAGCTTACATTATGCAGGGTAAATATAACACAATTATAATGCTGTTTGAAATAGAGCAACCTAGAAATATCAGTAATAAATAGTGTTTTGAGTTCATGAACCTGTTCCCTGTTTTACCAGGATCCTAAAGTCCTACCAGGATCCTTCAGACTTCTTGCTTCAATACAAGGAGACTAGGGAGAGCCAAAGGCATGTTGGGCACACATATAGAACAACATGGCCAGTATGGCCACCTTTATCCTTTACCCATTTCAGGGTAAAGGACAGAGGCCCTCTTGCCCTCTACCCACATTCAGTCCTTATACATTACTCGGATGGTGACAGTCAGCTAATCCACATTCAGGACCTCATGGCTGCTATCTAATCTTAAAAGCCATTTAAACAGCTGAATATATTTATTTAACTCTTTAAGCCACTTTTATCCTAGTCTTCCATTGAGAAGTTTCCTGAAGAGTTTGCATATAGTCTTTGAAAGAGCAGCCTTTCCTGCAGGCTTTCCATCTAAAAGACAGGTGGCAAGGACAAAAGTGATGGTGACACAATATCAGTTTTTTTAATCTGGCTCTCTGATACCTAAAATATTCCTCACCACAACTCCATAACAACATGTCTTAGAGACATAATGCAAGCACTGAGGATTTTGTAAAGTAATATATTTTCAGAACACAGAATATGAAAAATTAAATTTAATTGCTCTGTTTCCAGTTATAGCTATTTACTTCTGATCATATAAACCCTTTTTTCTGAATTATCTAAATGTTATAATGAAACCCAAAAAAAGTAGGGTTTTTTTTTTCCTCAGACGGGCCCAGCTTTATCGCAGTGATTCGCACGTTCAATCCTCAACATATCCAGATCAGGCTGGGAAAGAATCGTGCCAGGAATCCTGAGCTAGATGGCGCAAGGATTTGATTCCCTATTAGGCAACTTTGTGTGTGCTTAAAATATAAAAAATTAACATATTCTTTCTGTCTCAGATTCAAGCAACAGTGTCACAGAGCCATTTTTATTACATCCTGTTGCAGCCAGTTCCCTTAGGAATGACAGCAGTGACAATAACAGCAACAGTAAGTGTAAACAATTCATTTAAATATTGTCATATGAATCGGGGGAGGGGGGAGAAAAAACAGCCATATTATGCAAACTAGTTCTGCATCATCAGTATCCATTGATTAAATAAACTTCTTTGCCAGCAGAGAAAAGAAACAAGTGGCAAATGTGTCTAATAGCACTCAACGTTAATATCACTTCTCAGCATGCAGGATAGAGCTTGGGGAAGAAGCACGTGATTTTGCTTTGGTTGGAGTTAAATCTGGTAAAGGTTTAATGGCTGTTGGTTAGAATTCCAGGACATTTATAGAAAATAGAGAACTGAAACAATATGCATACACATCTTTTAATTATTTCATAATATATCCCTGAGTGACATTTATGGCACCAATATTATACAGGATGATGATGATGATTAGTTTTATTTAATCTACCTTTTCTGGCTTCAGCCTGGAAAGCATTATCTATCTATCTATCTATCTATCTATCTATCTATCTATCTATCTATTTCCCTACCTACCTACCTACCTACCTACTCATTTGTCTAATTTATATAGCTGCCCACCTCACAAAGCCAGTGACCCTGGGCAATGTACAACAGAACTAAAACAATTAATAAATACTAAAACCATTATTATGAATATTAAAAACATTTAAATCTATAAAAACAGCACTAATACAAAAAAATAATAATAGACTGGGAGATGTTAATAATAATGGAGCCACCTCACAAGTTTACCTGTTCCCTGAGGTCCCCAGGCCTGCTGACATAACCAGGTCTTGATTATTGAATTATTGAAGCTTGATGAAGCTATGATAGAAATATTAAGATCCATGTTTTTTTTGATAGACTAAGAACAAATGTGCTCAATCCCATGCATTTTTTTAAAAAAGCAAATAAGGAGGCCCGCTAGACAGAAAGCAGAAGCTTCTTCATGATTTCAACATTCACTGGACTATAAAAATCATAAGATGAAATGGATAAGGAATCTATGTTTCTTGCATTGCCATATTGTCAGCCCCTAATCTGCTAGTTCAATTTATAATCCAAAGGACTCTATTTTGTAAAGCTAAGTAATTAATTAGGGGACAAATGTACAGAAGATGATTTTCTCTAAATATTTCAGAATTAAGAAACCAGACGGGAAAACCACTAGATTCCTAGAAAACAACGATGTGAAAAGAGGACATAACAAATATAAAAAAGAAAAAGCTGCGTGCTTTTGTGTGTGTGCCTGTGTGTATACCTTCACAGAAATAGAATTTTGAGAAACACCTGATTAATAGTTTACAAGATGAAACTTGAGTTCTAATTGACAAAAATGAGAAAGTTACTAGATACAGATAATCTGTTCCAAAGAGATCTTTAAAAATGTGTTATGATACTAACTGCTAAAATCACCTTCCAAATAATTTTTTAAGAACCACCATAATGCCTGTTTTTTTTTTAAGGTTAGAGGATAAACAAGGAAATTAGGGTAATCAAAGAAATAACATGCCTATATTTCTGATAACTGAGGGAAAGCACCGTAAAATGAACAAACTAGAATTATTAAATATACAGAACAGCCTTTCAGTTGTCCCGGATTATTTGGTACATCCCTGGTTGGAGAAGTTTGATGGAGAACAGCCAGTGTTACAGAGAAAGTGCAGAGTTCTGCAAGGAAAGCATTTTGCTAATTTTTCAAATCCTATGACAGTATTAACAAGAATGTAGTTGGGATGAACATGTAAATTTTTTATACTTAAGACTTGCACAGAGCTTTTGCAAATTCACCACCTGTCTGGTGCAATCAAAGCAGTAATAACATTAAGTGACAAGTCATCTTATGGATTCATACCTGGTCAAACAGTGTAAGAATAAATAATTTTCCATAATGGTAACAATTAAGCAGTGAATACTGTCTAGAGGAAATCATTGTGGCAATAAATTACAGCTACCAAATCTGGGCTATGAAACTCCAGACAACCACTGTATCATAGCAGAGTGAGTTTTCTATGTGTCTTTGGTGCCATCTAGCAGTTGTCTGGATTTCCACAGCCAAGATCTGGCACCCGTAATATAAATAGAGATGATGTATTTGGTCAGTGCCAGAGGTTAGACCTAAAAGGTTCCAATTTGATCTCCATATAAGACAGGGAACAACTGGAACAACTGTCTGCAGTTCTGGAGAGCCTTTGTTGGTCATTGTGGGTAATGCTGAATAGCTGGATCATATGTAACTTGGTATAAGGCAATGTACTCTAGACCTACTATGATCAATTGTTTTTGTTTTAAGATTTTCACCTTTTATCTTCTGTGGTTGACTTGCTGGGTGTAAAATAATCACCTCTGAATTATGCAGGCATGAAGTATCTGTTCTGCTTGATGAAAATTTCCTGTTGGAGTTGGCACACCCAAAGGGTCTAAGTAAAGTTCAAACAATGTTGGCTAGAAATATGCATAAAAGCAAGATTTAGAAACTTAGATAGATTTATAAATTATGAATTGCCAAACTATATTTGCAGTGAAGCTAGATGTTTGACTTGAACTGGAGTAGGCAGGATTTTTGTAGTTGAAGTAAAATGGGCAATAAAATCTTTTAAGTAGCAGAAATTATTTTTGATGAACAAGTGTACAACATGGAATTGAAAGGAACAGTATCCTTTTAGCAATTTTAGTTGCTGCTTTTTTTTTTTTTTTAATCTGCTTAACAGTCATTACTGACCCTGCAGTGACCACCCCCTAGCGGTTTTCAAGGCAATTGCATCTTTCTAGTTTCGGAATTAGACTTTGCCAGAGCCTAATTCCTAGAGCGTCAGCCCAGCTGGCAGCACAGGAGGCGGGATTTCCGTTGCTTCGCGCCCCTTTTTCGGACGAGCGCGGTTTTTCGCGCTTTTACCGGCAACTTGTCCCGTCTCTCTGTTGAGCCGCTGCCAGCATTTTTCCTCCCACCGGAGTCCTCATTTATCTACTCACGTATGTTTTCGATCTGCTGAGTTGGCAGAAGCTGCGGGTATAGAAACAAGAGCTCACCTTGTTAACGCGAGGCTGGACTCGAACCGCTGAAGCTTTCAGCCATTTCTGGCCGGCACTTTCAGCGTCATTAAGCCGCTGCGCCACCGCGTCCCCTAGTTGCTGCTTACCTAGTTTTATACTGGCTGTAATTTTCAGTGAAAGTGAGATTTGAACTGTGCATCTGTAGAAAACTAACCAGAACTAGAAGGCACAACATGAATTTAGTCTGCCCATCTAAAGAAAGTCAACTTGAACAATCAGCAGAATTGATATAATCCCTGCAGACACACAGAAGTCTGAAAGAAGCAATGTATTCTGTAGCTCAGTGTTGTCCAAACTTGGCCACTTTAAGATGAGTGGACTTCAACTCCCAGAATTCCCCAGCCAGCCATGTTGAAGTCCATGAGTTGAAGTCCACTCATCTTAAAGTGGCCAAGTTTGGACAACACTGCTGTAGCTATTTAGTGAAGCTACCAGTTGTATAAACTATTATCTTCACAACAGCATCTATAAACATGGTTATTGTAGTAGGGCCTATCATTTGTGCTTACACAGAAACATGGTGCTGAGTTGTGAGTTGAAACATTCATACAGGAGACTGCAACATGTGGAACTGGCCCATGATTCTCCAGCTTTCAGAAGCAACACAGGAGTAAACAGATCACACACTAGGTGTGTGAGGTTTGTTTGTTTAAAGAGCCCAGAATTGGTCCTATAGAACACATGAAAAATAAAGACTTGCAACAAAGTTTGGTGGGCTGGGAAAAACAGAAAATTACCCCTGAAAGAGAAAAACAACCTTAAATCCAAGACCCATCCATATGATGTAGCCCTACCCATTTTGCTTTTTTGTCCTATTTACTGTATTCCTTGGTACTCTTCTTCCAAAAAAGTCAAGAGTGGCCCTAATAGTATATATGTGTGCCAATTTAGAGTATATGTCAGAATGCATATCATATAGGTATGTATGTGTGTGGAGAAAGAGAGAGAATATTATTTAAGAATTAAGGCTTTAGAAAATACACCTTCATTCAACACAAACTGATAGTACATACATCCCATATACTATAGTTTCTCTGATAATATTAGGATCAAATGTTAACAAGACATTAATGCTTGCTAGATTTAGAGTTCTTGTCCAAGAACAATACACAAGAGGTGATAGTCAGAGGGAAAATCTCTGAACCGATGGCAAAGAACCCAAATGCATTCCAACCATTTAATGAATTCAGGTATAATGGACTACAGGAAATCACAACATACTTATTAGTTTCTTTTTATAGCTAGAGAGTACTGAGAAGGACAAATAAAGATAGCCAGTGATTTTTTTTTCTTTCCCCAGATATTTCTAGTGGCAAAGAGAGCGAAACTCAATCTGCAATCCTGTTCTCATAGCAGGATTAACTTTGGAGTTTCTTGCCATAGGAGCTGCAGAAACCTAAAGCGATCAGCTGCTCTTTGCAAAGATAAGAGCAGATAATTAGGTAATTTAAATACCAGCACCTGCAGAAAACCACACAAAGATACTGTCTCTATATCTCTCACTCATTAGGACCCAACATGTGTGTCTTTCACTCTCTCTCAATTATTGTGCTATTGTGCATACATATGCATATGATGGCTGTCCTACACTAGAATTATACAACACAATGAGAGGCTACCATACATAGATATAGGAATATTTTGATGAAGATTCTCAGTCATCGAGGTAGAATTAGGAGTAAGACATCCACATCCCAAAAACTACTAATCACATCTCCTATTGTCCCTTCAATGAGCCCATCAGGTTAGTGAGAAACACAGCCACCCTGGAAGACATTTATGGGGTCCCCCCAACCAACTTTCTAGACTGAAGAAGCTGCTTGGACAAGAAGTGAAATATATCAAACCAAAAGAAAAGAAGTCCAGTTGCCATGACTCAACCTCCAGATAGATATAGGAACTGATTCACACCAAGATCCCAAATTAAAAAGGCTGCCAGAAGCAGAACAAGAAACATATTCACTACTGTTCTAAGGTCACTACTATACAATCCTGTGCTGATCATGGTTGGGACAATGGGTTTCAGATAGACAGCAAGCTGCTAGCTGCTTCTTCTTTTAGCCATTACTTGTCAGGTTCAGCCCAAAGAACTCTACGGGACGATGCAAATACAGTTCTGTTGCGTTTATTAGCTTCCACCTCAAGACAGAGTCTCACCAGACTGAACCCAAGTTCCCAAGCCAGCCAGCCACAACACCGTGAATTCCTTAGGGAGGTGCCAGCCTCATCTTCTTGAACTTCCCATGCTCTTGTTGGGAGCTAAGAACACACTTATCTCCCTGAGCATGGCCTTCATAAGTCCATTCCATTCCATCACATCACTATAGGTTAAGTCTCGACATGGTTTGCCTTTCAGATGATCAGATGTGCAAAAGTGCTCAGACTATTACTTTAGTGGCCAACAGGACTGCTGTTGCCAATAGTGCTCTGTTCTTCAAGGAAGGGTGGGGGAATCCTTGGCATTTTTCAGTTCCTTTTGCTCTGTCTCTTGAAAATTCATACATGAGAGCTTCTAAACATATTTTTCTGATAAATTATGTGGTCTGGTTTAATTGGGGAGGAGAGATCTTTAGCTAAAAATCCAGCCAAGAGAGAAGGAGAAGATAACTTGGTAAGTGTCCCTTTGCAGATGGTTACATGGGATTATAAAGTTGCCAGAATGTTTGCCTTTCCCGAGTGAAGTGCCAATAAAGCTGTGAATTTCAGTCAGCCAAACACTTCCTAATGAAACAACAAACCACTTTAAATGTATCATTTACAATGTATGGACTAGAAAAGTGTTACCAAATGCATGACCCATGAGCTTAACCATGTTACCCTGGAGATATTGTTTTGTTTTAATTTGTCTTCACTAATCCAAAATGTTTTTAATTCCAGAAGCAGAATTGGGCTTCCACAGTCATGCCAGCATACAGGCAGTGAGCATAGTGCTTCCATCATTGGTGGCTCTTTTGTTTGGCTTTATTTTGGGAGCCATGTGCTGGAAGGTGAGAAACATCAAATATGATTGGTTAAAGAGGGTACTAAATGGAAGCTTCATATATACCCTTGATAGAAGTTCTAGGGCTAAAATGATATGGCTAAGCTAACCTTTTTTAAAACCTCAATATCCTGTTAAGCAAAAGTATCAATAAACCTTTTCAAGACAGGATTTGTGGCAAGATTTTTTTTTAGCTTTCTATGCATCTGGAAAGCTTTGTCATTTCACTCTCCATTTCCTTCCTCTCCCCATCCTGTCTGGAGGCAATGACCTGTTGGCAGAGGATGATTCTCTAGTGTGGAATTAGATTCTCCAGTGGGGAGGAAAGGGTATTGATATAGGATTGAATGCCAGTTTGGAATTGGCAACAGCAGTGGGCTTTCATAGGCTTGCAATGATAAACATTTTTAAAATGCTCCAAAATTCACAAAGCTGCTATGATTGCTAGGCCAGGATGATGTAGTGGGTATTATCCAGTAGGAGACCACTGAAATACATTTGTTTTATAGAACATTCATAGTCCTAACAGTGTGAATTAGCTAAGAGTAATATTACTTTTTCCAGAGGCAAAATATTGTGATTTGAACTTTGAGGGGTTTTGCAGTTCTACAGTTATTGAGAATAATATCACAATGAATGGTATAATGTGAACCTTCTGCAACAACTAAATAATAACAGTGCAAAGAAGCACAAGGGCTATTTTCTCTTTACATATTTCTGCTATCAATAAATGGTGAGAAAAAGGTGGGCTGAAAAAAATTTACACACACAAACGCAAAAGGCAGTGGTAAACCATTTCCATGCTGTACGTTCCATGCCAAGAAAACTACCGGGACAGGGACATGTGATCTCCCAGAGATGAGATCAACTCAAAGGAGACTTGACTTTATCATTTTCTTCCTCTTTCAGCTAAATGATAACATAAACATGCTTTCAATATTTACATTACTAAAAAATGCAATTGATTATATTCCATGTTTCTACATTAACATAAGGCATGTTTTGCTACTTTTCTATAGAAAAGGACCTGCAGGCATATACTAGAAATTGACCAGACTACACAATCTAACATCTGCCAAGACGATAATGAGATAAGGTATTTTGATTAAAGTTTGAGTTCATTGTATGTTTGGACACTATTTCCTCAATTTCAAATATATGTTTGTGAAATTTGGGTCTTGAAAGATTCTAGGACTCTTAAGATGTGCACCTCATGACCTATGTTAGGTTTTTGTAAAGTTGCAATTCTACACAGGCTTGCTAGAAAATGGTTTACACAATGGGACGTTCTTAGTATGCAAGCAATATAAAATTGCAAAATGGAGAGTTTAGAAGTGTGTGTTGTTAATTGTTTTGTTCTCTTTAAGTCTAATGGATGCACTTTTCCCTGCAATATATATTGTTACATTCTAAAAAGTCATTTCTATACAAATGTACTTTAAAATAGGTAATTGTAGAACACTCAATGAATATGTACTGTTCTCCATCTGGAATTATTGTTATATTTCAAAACTGATTTGTCACAAAAGGATGAAAAAGCACTTTGTTTTTTTATTTCTTTTTCAGTATGTTGCAGCACAAAGACAAATCGCTTCTACAAGTGTAGCTGTCTCTTTTTTATATATACACTGTTACTGCTTCATGTCTAGGCAAGTATTGAAACAGAACATTTGAATTGATCACCAGGGGTTTCAAATGACTAGTTCACTGAACTTTGTAGTAGTTCTTTCAGAAGGTTTCTCATATGAACCTGTATACCATCAGGACACTGATATGGCCACTTCGTTAACAACAGAGCTATAGTCTATAAAATAAGCTCCCTCCTTACTCTCTTTCAAATAAGCATTCAAGTCTAGAGACGGTGGCTTACTACGTGAGACATCCGAGCCTTTGTGCTGTGGCACAAACTTGGGACAGCTTGTGCCTTTTCAAGACTGGAATTTCATCTTGTGTTGGCAGGTTTCTCTATCATTGGCCTCTGCGTAGCTCAGCTATGATGCGAAAGGAATTCCTGTAGCTCTCTGAGCAATGTAATCCCACTTCCTTTGGCTTGTTTTAAGACCTGCCCATGGGGTACCAAAGTAAGCTCTCGATCACTGATACACATGGCAAGTGAGGAAGAGCAAGCATTTTGCAATATGGACGCTGTTGCGTGGTCTGAAATAGGGCCATGCAATGCTTTAGATTCAAAGGAAAAAAAGGTGCTTCAGAGCATATGAGAACTTGTCTGTGGCTACCTAAAATCTTGTGTTTTTTTCCTGAGAAAGTCATGGAATATCATGACAAGGTGTCTCTAGTGAAGGAGTTGCAGAAAAGTGCCCATGCACGTTCTAAAGCACTGGTCTGCTTTTGAATCCAAAGTGCTGTATAGCCCTATTCTGAGGTATTGGGTGATCTTCTGTGAAAGGCCTAGTTTCTATCATATATCATTCAGGATTTCTGTGAGATTGAGCTTTTTAATGATATAAGACTAAGCCTTTTAATATATATCATTTTTAAGACCAAAAATCATTATAAAATAATGAATTCAAATTTAACAGAAAAACTATATATGTATGGGTTTATGTATTTATGCATACACACAGAGCCACACACATATACATACACATTTCTAAATTTATACCAACAGATACACGTAAAAAAGAGACCAATTTACTATTGATACAAGAAACATACTATGACCATTTTATTCCTGACATATGAACTGAACTTCTAAGTTTTAATATAGGTTCAGCTGATGCTTAAAATACAGAAAGGTTTAACGGATTGTCTATACGTACAGATATAAGACTACCGCCAAGTTTTGGTTGATTAAATGCATATAATGCATGCACACACAGAAAAGAGAATGTAGAGAGAATCCACAATCAGTACTATGACTGTTGATTGTATTTCTATTCTCAGTTCTACTCTGCCTGTTTCCCAAGCACCAATTTTCCATAAATTTCATTCTCTCATTTCTTCTCTCTCCTGTTCTTCATCTTTTCTTTCTCTCCTGACGTATCTCATGCTTCCCTAACGTGGCAACACTTCATCACTACAACATTCACCATACGCTCCATAGTAAATTGATAGGGTGTTCAAATGATAGAAAATGTAAGTGATATGTTGCTAATTGTAACATATCAGTAGGGAGGATATGATGTCCATATTGAAAGATCTGCACTGGCCACCAGAGCTTTCTGAGCACATTTCACATTGAGAGGCCTGTATCGTGCATGTAGGAGAGGTACTTCTCCTGCAACACTCTTGGGCTATAGATTGTAGTCTGTTAGGCAACGGTATCCACAGGGTATGGTCAAAATTATCAAGTGGGGGCCACAGCAGTGTGATCAGAACTCTCATTTTTTATGTTCATCACACATAGAGTGCACATAAAAAACAAACAGAGCTTTGATCACACTGTAATGGCCACCAACTTGATTTTTTAACCATACCCTGTGAACACCCCTGCTCTTAGGAGTGATGCTTAGCCCCTGCTCTAAAGATAATTTCTGTAGCCAAGCCTCTGGAATGAATTTATTTATTTATTTATTATCAAATTGCCTTATTTTTATGTTTTGTTATGTTTTGTTTTATCTTGATATGTTTAAAAATACATTGGTAGCTGCTTTAAATATAAAACAAATGGAAAGGGTGGTTGTAAGCTGAATAAAGGAGAATGAAATCACATTGTGCTTTGAATCAAGTACTTAGTAAAACTGAGGTTTCAGTTTTTGGGATTTTTTCAAGGAGGGAATGGAGAGCTCTCCGTTGGAGAATGCTTTATTTTGGATTCCTTCATGATCTAGGCTGTAGCTCTATGACTCTATGAAAGCATCTTCTACTAATATGAGAAATTGAGCATGTGTCAGTGAAATAGCTTCTGAAAGCTATTGAGACATTAAGCTTTTTTTCCCCCTTCCCTTTCTCCAGGCAGCTAACAGTTCTAAGTTTGCTTCATAAATGAAGCAGCTTTAAGCATATTTGTATTCCTTTTGGAGTGACAGACTGAGTCTGCATCTGTTGCTGTTGCCCGTGACTCCATATTCACAATATAGAACTGTGGACAAAAACTCTGCTACTGTGAAACCAACGTGGAATTCAACATCACCAGAGAAAAGAGTCTACAGCGAAAAAGATTACCATTTTTTAACGCAGATCAAAGTGTCTCTTTGCACCTTGGATTTGCAGTGGATTTTAGCAAATACAGTAAGAAGATTTATGTGAACCAAGATATAAGGAAGTTTGTATTGGGTATTCAAATGGAGACTATGAATAGAAGAAATGTGTGGAAATGGACAAAAATAGGAAACTTCAGAAATGTATATAATTCTTGCAAATAAGTTTATGCAATGGACTAATGTGCTAGTTTTCTTTTGTCAGTGGAACTGGGTTAGTAGTCAGGGAAAGTCTCATTTAAAATCAGATAACTTCCAAGATATAAGTGAAATTTAATTTTCTGTCAAAAATTTTATACATTTTCAAAATACAGTTTGACAATGTTGTTATTGTCTGTTCAGTAGAAGTGATCTAACTGCAATTATTATAGGGTGGCACATTGATGGTTGTAAGGAAGATTGCCATTTATGTTCCAGTACGAGAAAGGGGGGGGGGCAGAATATAAAATTGTTATCTGGAATAGAGAATTATCATGAAACTGAATTAAAGTACTTAAAAAACACACTATTCTTGATACTAACAGAAATCAGGTCATCTCAGAGATAGCAAGTTTAGTTTAACTTTTATTATATGTCCTTGAATATTTCGAAATGAATTTTAAAACACATATTTCATCATTTGGAATTCTCCATCAATTATTATTAATTCAGCTCAGATAGGAAGGATTATTCGTCTAAATATTTCTCAGCCTTTTGATAATTGTAGCAAAGCTGTGGACAGCAATTCCCAGATTAAAAATTACCAGTTAGTCATGAATTTTAATGGAACACTAAAAACATTGAAGCCTGTATATAATGTTAAGTTATTTTTTCCTGAAAATGGATTTGAAGAATTTTATTTTCTATGAAATAGTTGGATTGCTCTACATTCCAAACTACTAATCCAATAATAAGTTTAAACTATTGTAAGTTTAATTAAACTATTGTTAAATTTTCCTTTATGGTGCATTGATAAAAACTGTGCTTAATAAATGCTTTATTTAAACTTACACATTTTCATAGATTTATTTATTTTCATAACTATCACAATCTCTTAAAAAGCTATATAACATATTTAGGATTGACTAAAATAACACAAACCTGGATTCCTAATTTTGGCTAATGTTGAAATAAATGCATATAGCCTGGTCCAGTAAGTTCTATTAGGAAGGTAGGACAAAAGATTGGTAAAGCAAGTCACAAAGCTAGTCTGTTAAACAGCATAGTACCAGGCAGAGTTTCCCAGAAGCCACAGAAAATGTTGGAGTGTTTGCTCTGAGGATAGGAGTGAGATAAGACACCTATTCTTTCCTTCCATTGGCTCCTACATCGGGAGTCCCCAAATTTGAAAGGCATAAAACAGAACAGGAAGAATTAGCGATCTACTGGATCCTTACCCTTTTGTGCTGATTTCTTCAATTATTTGATTACAGATCACAGACCCAGAATACCTATTAGAACAATTAGATAAAATATAAGAAAATAAGATAGATAAAGAGTAAATAAAAAAGAGACAACTGCTATATGATAAAATAGGGTAAAAACAATGTAACACCCCAGCCAAAAGAATCAGCCCAAAATTAATTTGCCAGTAATAACACATGGGGTTTATAGGCTACAAATGCAAGCTTTGCAACAGCTTGTGTTATTTTAGAGTCTTTGTTTGCCAGAAGAAATTTTACATAAAATTTATCTAGACATCCAGCAAATGGCCTAATGAGAGGCATTAAAAGCTCCATACATGTATCTCTATAGAAGTTACAGTTGCGTAAGAGGTGGGCCAGTGATTAAATATTCCCAGACTGGCAAAGGCATTTCCCTTTTGCACAGGGAATTTTCTGAAACTTGGCTTCCAATTCAATGGATGGCAAGATGCCAAAACGTAACAGCATAAAAGCTCTGCATTTATTAACTATAAGCTGGTTAAGATATTGGCCAGTTTGAAGCAGATCTTTTTCTGGCCCAATTTTATACCAGATGATATTTTATTGTATTCTGTTTGCAATTCTGTGACAAGGATACTTTGTCTAAGAGTTACCATGGTCTGTCCTTGTCCCACGTATAGCAGTATGTCACTGGTGCAAAACCCAATTTCTGAATTTTATCTCCAATTTGTTGCTTCCAGATAGATTCACATTTGTCAGGCAAAATAAGAGAAGTCAAATCTTGGGGTTGGAAATGAATCTTTAGCCAGTATTTGAATATATTTTTCCATGCTCTCATTTCAAGCTTAGCAGTTCAAGTCTCCAGCTGTATTAGAAATATATCTTGCTACCTGGAGTATCTTTTGTAAGAAATTAGTGCTGATAAAATGTTGACACATTTGAGGGTTATTCTAAATTTATTTCTTCCTATTTTCTGCCAAAAAAAAAAAAGTTAACATGGATTCTTTTTTTATTTACACCCTGCTAGTCCACTGCTAGCAGAGGAAATGTTGTTATTGCATTAGGTCATGGTGGAAGTGCACATAGAGATCTCTGCATTTGACTAGATGGCATTCAGGGCCACCAAGTCTTACATGTAAATGACAACTTCAGTGGAACTAAGCCTTAAGACTGTGGTCACCTGTGATATTTTAACCATCAGATTTTGAAATCTCTCTGTAATATAAAGGTATAGAAAGATTTGCTTGAACAATGTTCCTGAACAGGTCCTGACAAGGAGAAACCATTTTCATGCCCTAGTAAATGACTAAACCTATGACAAATATGAACATTGCACATTCCAGTAGTTGTTCTGAATAATAGGTGCAATATCTAAAGATTGTATTTAAAAACTTTTCTGGAAAAAGCAAAGAACATACCCTTATTTGAACAACATGGATTTATAGGTTATATTGACAGTTGGAATTTATAATATATTTTATGCAAAACTTCATTTGTACTGCAAAGTTTATAACAATGCAATGTTCCCTTTACTCTTAAAACAAAGTAAGGCAAATTTAAAGTCAAGAGGACTACAGAACCCACAAAAAATTCCAAGTGTAATCCTATTGATATTATCATGCATGCATAATCATCAGTGCTTCATTCTTAATATAAATAATTTCCATTAACAGACCTGAATCTGAATAATCAGTTTGAGTTAGAATGTCAAGGGCACTTTCTGCCTGAAAGGTGTTTTGGTTCTTCTCAGTTAAATGTCAGAAAGATGAAATATCTAGGGAGTACTTTATTACTTAGAGAGTGAAAATTGTAAAATTTTAGATCAAGAAGCTGTTTTTCGTTCATGATGGGCAGAATGCTGTAGTTCCTGGAGACAAGGAATTCTCCTGTTTAATCTTCAGCAATGAAAATTGCTAAGCTTGAAGATGATGTTTTTAAGGAAGTATTCACACCAGCATAGAGAGAGGGAAAAAAACATCATTCTTCCAAAGAATGAAAAAGAATGAAAAAGAAGAGAAATCTAATGTATAAAAGCACACAGTGAAGAACACATAACACAATTCTCTCTTTATACATTTTAAGTATTCAGTGATATTCTGAAATTGGGTAGCAACTGGGTTTGTTACTTCTCTCGGTACATACTTCAGTGGAATGGAGATACTGATCAATAACTCTGTGAACAATCATGGTATATTTTTCTACGTACAGGGATTTCTCTTTATATCTTCTGGATAGATTAATATTGAATATAAAGATATGATCCTGCATATAAATAATACTGTATCATAGTCAAATCGAAATCTTTAAAGACCCAGATTAACATAATACTCTTGCATAGAAAACATTTTGGAATCTGGGTGGTATAGAAATATGTATAATAAATAAATAAATGGAGAACTATCTCTGCCGATGCTTTGCATAATGTCTCAAGATTGGTGCTTGGTTAGGTGAAGACTTCCATTAGCTTTTTTGGATCATTGAGCAAAAGTGTGCCACCTGCAGATGTTCTTTCATTGCTGTATTACTAGGAACAATCCTTTCTCTTCAGGTAGCTTATGACAATTTTTTTTTTCAAATTTCATAATATGGAGATAATATATTCCTCCAAACAAAGGATACCATTTTTTTTAATTCACCTTTTTATGAATTTCATATGGAGTTCATAAAAGTGCATATGATGATGCTAATATCTTATGTGGAATGAAAAGCAGGTAATGATGAATAGCTTAATGATATTTATTTCAATCCAAGTTTATTTTAGACCCATATTTAATACAAATGCACCAAACTTGTCTATTATATTCTGATGAAAACAGTGTGATGAAATTCTTCAGATAATGCACTGTATAATCATTATATACAGTGTATGTTTATGTATATATATATATATATATATATGTATATGTATATGTATATGTATATGTATATGTATGTGTGTATATATACACACACACACACTTTTCATAGTTTTACCTATTTGAAATTAGATTTTTTACAATTATGTAATAATTTGCATGCATCCTTTGTAATTTCATTAAATTGTATTTCTGAACGAAGCTATTGTGTGCATAAATAATTATTACATATATTTAAGTCCTTGAAATTCGGAGACTTCAGGCTCTTCCCTATCAGGCAAAAATAACCATTTGCAGGCTTGGTCATGATTTGAGATTATACATATTTTGATGTAAATATCAACATAAATTTATGTCACTGTAACCTTACTGAAGTTTAATTGACCAAGTTTATAAATGTAGTTGTATTTTAAGTGTTCTCTTTAAATGTATAGTGCCATTTTTTATATTATTTGAACCTGGAATTACATTATTTACATATATATTATTGTTCTAAAGAAATCAATTTATGTATTGAGGTGTGATTAAAGATCTGCTTTTACTTATCACAAGAGAATGATAATCAGTCTTTAAAATTCATTGTCCTTTTTCTTGGAATAATATGATATTCTGAAAGCCTATAATTGAATCTTGTCATCTTAAATTATTTATCATGGCTGTATTATATTCTGAAAGGGGTTCATCTGTTGGGAAGACTACATTTATAATACATGGATTATTAAGAATTGATGCATTTAATGCTTTTTAAAATACATGGTTATACAAGGAAACAATATATCTCTTTGGATTTTTAACTCTAGGTCTGCTTGTTAATTCACAAGGACTTTCCTTGTTACATGATTCAATAGTTGCCTGTGAAGAGCAGAATACAAGTGGAAGGAATTGTGGTTGAATCCAATGATGCAAGGAGACCTTGTGAAGTGGTGGGGCTTACTTATTTTGCTTAGTGGGGATTCAGGCGTTGCACAACATGGGCCTTTGGAATGGGTATAAATTGAATTAACTGTTCCTGGATGGAAAAAGAAGGAAGAGCAGCAAATATTTGGCAGCATCTTATAGCAATTTACATCAGAATTGCAAGCCTTCTGCTCCAATTCAACAGTGAATAACATCCAGTAAATATAACAGAAAGAAAGAAATCTAATTTTCCATGCCCTCTCCATCAAGCAAATCTTCAGCTCAATTAAAATAGACACTTTTATCTGTAGCCCCAGTCTTTAGATGAAGTAAACCTTCTTAACTATGCTTTTTATATTGTTACTTCAGTTTACATTAGTCCATTTAGCTGTATATAATTCTCTTTGACACATTAACACGGAGTGTTTCCATATGGGTTATCAGGAGATGTTTTTGCAGGAAATTAAGCTTGAGGATTTAATCTTATTTCATTGTGACAAAACTGCTTCAATAGTTCAGGACATATGACAATGTTAAAATTTCAAACTACTGTTCACCCATCAAATAACTACACATTGTTAGATGAAATTTATCTGAAAAGTTAAATTATACAGTATAGCAACTGAAACTTATGGGTAATATACACTGAGACATAATTAATATGGTAAAGAATTTATGCTGAGAGTAACAACAGTATAATGCAGGCTCTAATGCACTGTTTAATGTGTCACTTGTTGACTATCCCTGGTGCCCCTTAGATTTCACAAGTGATATTATAAAGTGGAGGAATCTGATGCATGTACAGAAGCAACTCTGTAGTTTCTTAGGTTTCTCTGGCAGAAAATTAAACTACCAGCTCAAGATACTTATTTTCAACTGATAGATTGTAGACATTAAAGTTTTATTCCATTGGGAAAATATAGAGACAAAATGGGTATTTTCTACAAAAACTCATTCTTGACTTTACCAATATGGGACAATTCACATTTTATCATTTTTAGCCTTCTTTTTTTCTAAGTTGGTTAAGATTAGGTGATCTCTCATTTATATTCACATAATAACTCTCTACGGTAAATTAATGCATAAGAACATTAAAAAAGCCTGGTTTAATCAGGCCTATCTAGTCCAAGATTCTGTTTACCCAGCATTTGTTCACAAATAGCATATAAGCCTGGAAGTACAGTCCCACTCATATTCCCAATACCTGCCTCTGATTTTGATTTCTGACACTGTAGACTGTACATATAGCTATGACTACTGTTATCCATTGATAACTTTATCTACCATGAATTCACATGAATCTCTTTTAAAGCCATCCAAGTTGTAGAATGTAACTACAACTTTCAAAGCCCAATTACTTCGTTTCGTCTCTTGTAAATCTCACTTTATTCAGGTTCATTTGATACTCTGGGTTATAACATCAGGAGATGGGGAGGAGGGAAATCTCTATCTACTTTCTTCACACCATGGATAATTTTATATAGCTCCATCATGTTTTCACTTACTTTTTTAAATTAGAAGCCTTGAACTTATCTCTCTTCCATATAGGGGAAGATTTCAGTGTCTATTCTATACTTTTCCTAGCTCTGTAATATCCATTTTGAGAAAAGATGACCTAGATTGCTTCCAGATACAGAGCACTTGGGGATGTGCATTTTTTCCCTTTATAGTATATTATTCAGAGACAAACATTAAAGAAGTTGTGTTGGAGAAAGTAAGAGTAAAAGCAAGTAAAAAAAGTAAAAGTAAGGACTACCTCACTTGGACTCCTCATGCCATTTTTCCTTGTGAAAAAAGTAAGATGTGTCAAGCCTGACATAGCTGAACAAGATTAAGGAACCAAAAACTACACAGTTTTTAGTAAGGTATATTTAAATGCTGTCTGAAGTAAATACAGAGCCTTGGAAACCATAAAAGGGATCTCACGCCCTTATTTATAGTGAGTTAATGAAGGTGGCATCTCTTTGAATGATCTGAAATGCTTCTTCTCAGGGCTCTTGACATCTGGGCTAAGTTGCTGTTTACAACCCACCTCCTGCCTTTTGATTGTTTAGGTCTCCCCTCCATTCCTTTCCCAGCCACTCCACAGCCTGTCACAGTGTGCTTGTCCAAGGAAAATGTAGGATGGGTATCTGATTTTGCACCACATGTTCCAAGCATGTGTTCACAATCCAGTTTTTCTAGGGAAGTGTAAAGATATTAGCATGTTTATTTTAAATCCTTTGCTAATAATTCCCACAATGGAGTTTGCCTTTTTCCAACAGCTGTGTATTTCATGTAGAGGGAGATGAAGAGCTTCTGGGTCCACCAGCAGAAAATAAAGTTGGACTAAAGCTGAAGCCAAGGGGAGGAGCCCAGTATTGTTTCTATTAATCCGAAGTGTAAACAGATGAGATTGGAAGAAAAATGACTTTGCCTTTGCTTGAGGTAATGGCCTCAAGTGTAGAACAAAGAACATATGGGTCAGTTGACTACCCTACTGAGCACAATAAAACATTCAGTGGAACTGAGAAGAAGCAGAGCATTTGCTTCCTACTTTCTAAATTGCCTCTGCTTTTTACTTTTTTGTGGGTAGCGTCTTTAATTCAGCTTCAGCAGCTTGGACACAATAAACACCCAACTCTCTAAACAAGTATCGCTCTATTGACTTCAAGACCTTTCTGATAAATTCCACAGAAAAAGAATTGAATCTCAAAATATATATTACATTTTTTCCAGACATATGTGAGAGGTTGGGCTTCTGGCCAGACCCAAACACAGAGGCAACTTTCTGTCTTTTTTGGCAAAGGGAGGCATTTTCTTGACCTCATGAAATAAGATCCTCACTATTACAAATATCTCTTTATTTGCAATCAAATGTGCCATGATGCACACACTGTAATTGTGAAGTAGATTCAATTAAAGAAACTGAAAGATAGAATATTTGCTTTGTATCCATTTTAAGTGATTATTGCAAACATGGCCAGTTTGTATGTTAGAAATTATTTATTCTTGCTCATAGTCTACAGGTTACTTGTTGATTTTTACATTAATCTGTCTTGTTCATAAAACTGAAATATAGTTAATATTTTATTTAGATAATAGTTTCAAAACTATAATTCACAGGATATGTATATACACACATAATCTAAGTTTATGATATAGCTGTGGTGTTTCCCTCTTTACCCAGAAGATCAAATAAGAGAAAAATAATTCATTTTATTGAATAATTGATTACACCGTACTATTTCCATTCTACTTCGCATACTTCAAATTGGATTTTTTTAATACTCTTGTTTGATTCATTTATAAGGTTGCTAGATTTTTAAATCTTATTTTTTATTTGACAGTGCTGCAGAAATTATAACCATTAGATTAAAATTCTTTTAAGGTGCATATTTTAATGTTCTGTGTTTATGTCTCTATTTAAGAGCAAAGGAAGTTTATTCCATTTTCTAAATTTTACTTCTTCCAGGGGATCAGGGCAGGATATATAGTTCTTGCCAATATTTTATTTCAGAACAGCTCTTTGAAATATGTTAGGTTAAGTGCTCTTCCAGGCAGAGATGTGGCTCTTATGATAGAGAACAATAAACTTCTGGCTGATCAAATAATGTTGTGACTGAACAGTTACCATAGTAAGATTTCCTGGAATATCCTTGTACACTCACAAGCAATGTGCTGACAAGAAACTCAGTTTTAAGTAGTTAATACTGCAATGCAGAAATCTCACATTTCAGTGCCAACAGGTGGTCTGCAGGGATGTCTGGCCAATAACTGAGCACTGATTGGCTGAAAGTTTTCAATCCTTAGATATTGGAAGTACAACTACTGATTGACTATCAGTTCTGTGTGAGTATGACTCACAAACATCTAAACATAGCATCTTGATATCTGCAAATGTCAAAACACTTTGGAAGATTCCTGGCTACATTTTAAGGTATTATCAGACAATCTGGGCAATGAAAGGTGGCTCATCTTAAAGTACCCTAAAAATGACTAGCCCAAGATGACTTTGGGTAGGGATTCAATCCCAAATTCCTGGTTTAAGATTATATTCCCAATACCAAACTTGATTGTGTACCAGTTTTCCACTAGTGGACAGCTGATCTTCTATTGCTAGACAATCATCTACAAATAGTTTGGAGTGCCAAACTAAGAAAGGTTATACATATTAGCAATATCATAATTTTCTGTTTTAAATACTCGTTTGTTGCTATTCTATTTGTTTTTACACAACTATGTATTGGATGTATCACTGCATGTACCATGACCCCAGCAGGGAGCCAGAACTAAACACTACCACTCCGGAGCACCCCAAAACATCCCAGTCACAAAAACATCCCAATTTATTTCCATGTGCTTGGTAAAGCATACAGCTGAAACAGAACTCTGAACCTAGGACTTAAAACATCCTAATTGCAGAGCACTTTTTCACGCCTTCAAAGCCAGCATAAAGGTTGGTTTTGTTTTGGTTTTTTTTTTTTTTAATGATGATTGTGTGCTTGAAGATAGGAAAGAAAACAGCATCTGAAGCCTGAAAATGGAGGCACTATTAGAAAATAATTCTGAAGTAGAGCTTGAAAAACTGTAAGATGATTCAAAATTGTACCTCAGGAAAGGAGGTCTGGGACAAGCTAAAACATGTGCATGCTCAGGAATGAGCAATAATATTTTAATGTTCAGAAAAACTAAATCTGAAATCTGAGTATCCCTGTATTCAGAAGATACCAAAAATAGGGTGAGCCTTTCTGATGATTTAATCAAAGAACACTTATTAAGATAATTACTGGAATATATATATATATATATATATATATATATATACATACACACACATACATACATACATACATACATATATACATACATACATACATACATATATATATTAGAGTTAATCAAACTTCATGATGAAATTTTCCTTGAAAATGTAATTGCCAAACTGGAGGTGTACCAGCATGATCTGAACGTGTAACTGAAGGGAATTCTCTAAAACAGATAAAAGGGAGAAATGTAGTCTGCCATTATTATAATAAAAGAGGATATATTGAAGGGAATGCAAACATTTTAAAGCTAAGATGCATAAAACAGACAAAGATAATGAGATCCAATGTCCTAATATAAAAGTCAAACCTGCACAGAAAGTACAAAAACAATGAACTACAAAGAAACAGCTTTTATATTAGCAAATAAATGCTTATTTGATTTTTAAAGGAAAAAAAAAAGGATTTTTGCTGGATAGTGATACATCAAGTCAATATGTCTGCAACAAAAGTAACAAATCTTGCCAAGGAAAAATTAATTTAACAAATGGAAGGTTAAGAGATGTAAATGAAAAAGGCAGTATTCAACTGAAATGCCTGATAAATCATAATGAAAGTGGGCATGTAATATCTAAGCATATGGTATGCCTGAACTGTATGCAAATTGGTCCAGAAGTTCAGCTATTGGACTAGGACCAGGAAAACCTGTGTTCTAATCCTTCTTAGGCAGAGAAGTCAAATGGGTGACTTTAGGTCAATCATTTTCTCTTAGTCCTAGGAAAAAGGAAGACAATGGCAAACCACTTCTGAAAAAGTTACCAAGAATACTGCATGGGCTTGTCCACAGAGTCACCTAGGAATCAAGCTTGAAGGTGCACACATGCCCACACACAAAGTTACCCAATGTATCTGTGAAATTGTGCTTAAGAAAGGACTTTGCACTATTATAACAGACCATAAAGTAATGTCAAAAGAAAAGCACAGTGAAGCTAATTTGCTGGATCTCATGCAACCTAAAACAAATAGAATAGCAGTATGCATGCATAAAAATACTCCTGCAAAATAACATTATAGCATTTAAAATATGGTCATAGAGATGACACTTTCCAAGTCGTGCTGTGCTACCTCATTGTGGTGGGGTAGGGATATTCTTGGGAGGGATAAGCAAAGAACATTGGGAGAGTATACCAAGAGTAGATATTCCCAGCAGGGTCACCATGAAGGTCATCCCAGCTTCCCAGCTAAAGCAAGCAGCCACCTATATTGGGCAGCAATGATATAGGAAGATGCCAGAGGCAGATTATCACTGTGGAGTCCTTGGGGTTCTCTGAGCTTGGTTGTTTCCTTGCAAATGTTTCATTACCTGGCTAGGTAACGTCTTCAGTGCTAGAATGGAATGGGGTTTGCTCTCTGTTTATATATTGTGGCATGCCCTGCCAATGTTGGTGGGGGTGGGGGTTTTGTTTTGTTTTGTTATAATCTAATCTAATCTAATCTAATCTAATCGACCTAACCTAATCTAACCTAATCAAGAGAACCCTTAGCAACCTAACCAAGAAAGGCCAGATCACAAAAGAGGAACAGTGGCAGATGAAAAGCAGTGGACCAATCCTCCCACGTTTCTATGAACGACCAAAAACACACAAGCCTGACATACCTCTCCGACCAATTGTATCCTTACCAGGGACTCCAACATACAACATAGTGAAAGAATTGACAAAAAAGCTTGGACATCTCACAGAGAAGAGTGAATATTCTATCAACTCCTCACTACAGTGCCTCCAGAAAATCAAAGACGTACACATAGATGAAGATGAAATTATGGTCTCATTTGATGTCACAGCACTCTTTATATCCATAAACCCAGAACTAGCGAAAGAATCCATAGTAGCAGTACTACACAACACACCTGAACTAACCAAATACACCCAGATCGAAATACCCAGAATCAAGGACCTCATCAACCTCTGCCTCACCACCTATTTTCAGTTTGATGGACAAATATACCAACAAATCAGAGGCACATCCATGGGATCATCACTGTCAGGGCTCATAGCAGAGATTGTAATGCAGCACCTAGAAACTATAGCACTTCCACACATACAACCTAAAGTATGGATCCAGTATGTAGATGACACCTTTGTCATAATAAAAAACGAACAACTAGAGAAGACACATGAAACCATCAACAACATATTTGAAGGAATAAAATTCACCAGAGAGGAAAACAACAACAACACGCTACCCTTCCTGGATATCCTCATCAGCAGAGGAAACAACAGGAAATTAGAAACCCAAGTCTATCAAAGACAACCCACACTAATCAAGTACTCCATTACCAAAGTAACAACCCTACCTCCCACAAGAGGAGCTGTGTAAGAACATTATTCAAATGAGCACAAATGCATTGCAGCAACCCAGAACAGCAGAAAAAGGAAACAGACCACCTATACAACATCTTTCAACAAAATGGATACTCACACAACTTTATCAAAAAGTGCCTGACCACTCAACCTACTACAACACAATCAACAGAAGCTATGAAAAGGATCACACTGCCATATATCAGAAACATCTCAGAAACCACCAACAGACTATTACAACCACATGGCATCTCTGTAGCACACAAACCAACTAAAGCCCTCCAAAATATCTTAAGTAAACCAAAAGACCCAGTAGCCCAAGAAGAAAAAACAGGAGTCATCTACAACATACAGTGTAAGGACTGTAACAAACACTATGTAGGACAAACAGGCAGAAGGCTTGCAGAGCGCATCCATGAACACCAACTAGCAGTCAGAAGACATGATGAAAACTCCTTAATCTCACAACACATGGACAGACTTAACCATAGTTTCAACTGGGAAACTGTCAGCATCTTAGAACAAGCTAAATCCAAAAATGCAATGGAATTCCTGGAAGCTTGGTATTCAGACAAATCAGCCATCAACAGGCACATAGAGATAAACAACATCTACACACTATTCAAAAGAGACAGTAGAAAGGAAAACAAAAGACCAGAACAACTCCTCACCAGCTATCATCACCCAGATAAGCAGAGATTAACACCAAGATTACCACCAGACATACAAGCAGTAAACTATACTTTAATCAAGGAACTACCAGAGGAAAAAATAGAACAAAACAAAACTCAAACCCCTACCAACACTGGCAGGGCATGCCACAATATATAAACAGAGAGCCCATTCCATTCTAGCAGTGAAGATATTACCTAGCCGGGTAATGAAACATTTGCAAGAAAACAACCAAGCTCAGATAACCCCAAGGACTCCACAGTTCAACCCTGAGCTACACATATTCATTTCTATTGGCAGATTATCACTTTAGTGACAATGGCAAAGGCATAAATTCATGCTATATGGGAGAAGGCAATGGTAAACCACTCCTGTATTTTTACTAAGAAAATATCATGGATAGAAAATATGATATGATTGATGATATAGTGCCAGATGATGGGCCTCTCAGATTGGATGGCACTCAGCATGTTACTGAGGAAGGGTTAAGGATATTTCAATCAATCCAGAGTCCTCACTCAAGGTAAAAATGACCATGTTCAAATTATCCTACTTTGGAAACATTATGTAAAGACCTAGCTCCCTGGAGAAGACTCTAATACTGAAAAAGATGGAAGGAAAGAGAAGAGGACAACCAGTAGCAAGATGGATGGACTCAGTTACTGCAGTGATGAATGTACTGTTGGAAGACCTGAAAGACCAGGGTTAAGGACAGATGGGGATCTATCTATGTGATTGCTAAGAGTCAACAACTACTTGATGGCACATAATTAATCAACCAATCAATTATAGAGATTTGTCTGTCATTAAGAAAACAAAGGAAGATGACTAGGCAATTGAACTGAAACAAAGGGAATCAAAGTGTGACTGTTGTCTCAGAGCAAAGGTAAAAGGAATATTTTTTTCTACTGGAACTTATTTTTTCAGGCATTTGTGATCCATGCCAATCAAAACCAAGAATGGGGGAAATTACTTGGTAACATTCATTGACTCACTCAAAGTATACTTGCACCTATTTCTTAACCAATAAAACTAAAATGTTTAAGACCTTCAAACTGTACTATACTTATTCAGAAAACAAATTTGACAAAAAAAAGTAAAGAGATTAAGGTCTGGTAACAGGGAAACATATTGCAACTAGGAATTTTAAAAATATTTTGAACAATAAATGCAGAAAACATGAAAAAAAATTGCGTTATAGCCCTGAGAAAAATAAGGTTGCAGAAAGAAAGAATCAAAGCCTGCTAAGCATGATAAGGTATCTTCTGATAAGTAATCTTCTGATGCAAGATTACTGGATGAATTCTGGGGAAAAGCCCAACAAAGCTACTTATCTGTAAAGCCATCTATCAACAAAAAGTACAGATAAAACTCCATGAGTTATGGAATGGGAGCAAACCTAGTCTATCATGCCTAAAAGTTTCTGGATGCAAAGCTTATTCATATAACAGATTACTGAAAATTAGTGTGAGTAATCTGAAATAGCATCACATTCAGAAAGGACTGCTGACCCCCAGTAAGACCCAGATCCAGATTAGAATTAATAAGATTTCAAAGATCTAATAAAGCAATACCACCTGAGAGAATGGGCTGCACCACCACAGCAAGGGAGATGCCTGATCCCAGTTCAGGGAAAGAAGTAGAGGGACTGCCAGAAGCTGAGGCCCATAAATGGAGGGAACAATTCTTGTATAAAATCAAAACATTCATTCTAGCACAGCTATCAAAGGGCAAAAAAGCCATTAGCTGTAAGTGGATTTCAAAATGAAACACGATGCTAGGTTAGTAGCAAAGGGCTATACAGTATGCAAAAATATGCAAGGATTATGCATACTGTATAGTTTTTTGCACCTGAAGTTAAATATGCAAGCATCAGAATTCTATTAAGTGTAGCAGCATTTAGAAAATTGCATGTGGAGCACTTTGAAGAGCCAAAGAAAGTAAAACTAGCTTGTAAGATGCAAAAATATGGGTAGGCAGCCTGACAAACTAAATCAAATGTTGCAAAATATGGTCTTTGAACAGGAAAACTCCAATCCAATCTCCTATACAAGATTTACAAACAGAAGACGCATATGCATTCTCTGTATATGTAATAATTCTGTAATAAAAAAGCAGAGACTTGGAGCATACTTGCTCAGTCAAAAACAGAAGATAACAAACCTAATAAAGTTTCTAGGACTTAATGAAGCAAAGAAGTCAAGTTCACCTATGGAAATTTTATTCCTAAATAAAGGAGGAAACCAAAACAAGTTAGCAATATAGGACAGTTGTGGGAAAGTTACTATACATCACAACTATAAGTAGCCAATGCAGGTGGACTGTGAAGTAGAAAGATCTGTGAGCCAGCCCAGAGGACTGGACAGCAGTGAAAAGATTAGATACAGTAGAAACTTACAAGGAATTATGGACTTCAGTTCAAAACGGCTTCTCTAATAATCCAAATCTTATTGGATATACAGTTTCAGATTGGAAATCTGAAGCAAATCAACTACAGGACACATATGTTTCTATGTGGGCCTGCCATCACCTGGGGCAGCCAGAAACAATGTTTAGGAGCCCTGTCATCTATAGAGACTCAATACTGCCCTGGAGAACAAGCATTTAGGGAACTTGCTTGGCTGCACAAACTACTGCTAGAGTTTAAAATAAAAGAGGCAATCCCAATCATATTAGTTGAGGATGACATGGAATGTATCAGAACTACATACACAAAACAGTCCAGACCCAATATGAATCACATAGATGTTAAACTGCACTATGTGAAGGACATGCAAGAAAAAAAGGCCAAATAAAATTGATGCACTGCCCAGCTGATGACATAGTGGCAGATGCGCTTACCAAGCCACTGCCCAGGGACACTTCCTGAGGCTAAGAGAGGCATTGGGACTCAGAGTATGAAACTACGCATGGTGGTGGAACCCATTACAGTGCATAATTTGGCACAATATGCTGATGAGAAGGAGAATGTTGGTTACATAATCCTCATCCACCAAATTATTTCCTTTATAGTACAGAGTAGAAGAGAGATCATCTGATGT
This sequence comes from Liasis olivaceus, assembly GCA_030867105.1. Taxonomy (NCBI): domain Eukaryota; kingdom Metazoa; phylum Chordata; class Lepidosauria; order Squamata; family Pythonidae; genus Liasis; species Liasis olivaceus. Next base: position 45,129,459 of record CM061355.1, on the reverse strand, counting down.
TCTACTTTCAATCTCTGTCCTGTTGCTATACTGTGTGTACATAAAAGCTCTCTTTGAAGTTGTCCATGTTGATGGTACACAATATTATTTCCACAATATTGTTGCCTCTGAAAGTTCCGTGCCTTATGATAGAGATAGTTATATAGATACGTAACGTGAATTATTGCCTGTTGTTTTGTTTATGCCTGCTTTGGCCTGCCTTACTGTCCTGTTTCACCAGTTAACTTTTCTTTATATAAATGAACATCATGTTGTTGTGCTCATTGGAAGGATTGATAATGAAGCTCAAGCTCAGATACTTTGGTCACCTAATGCGAAGAGAGGACTCTTTGGAAAAGACCCTGATGCTGGGAAAGATGGAAGGCAAAAGGAGAAGAGGATGGCAGAGGATGAGATGGCTAGATAGCATCACTGAAGCAATGAGCATGAAATTGAGCAAACTCAGGGAGACAGTGAAAGATAGGAAGGCCTGGCGCAATATGGTTCATGGGGTCACGAAGAGTCGGACACGACTTAACGACTAAACAACAAAACATGTTGTTGTTGGGCTTTTTTGCTAGATGAACTGTATGGCATGTGTGCTTGCTCTGATCCAGATATAGGGATTAACTGGGAGTATGCTGCATGCAAACTAAAATGGAAATGTGTGTGTGCACGCACACATGCGCACATGTGTATTTGAGTCATGTTGACTTCTGGCGACTGCCTGTACAAGTCCCTGCAGTTTTCTTGGCAAGGGTTTACAGAAATGTTGCCATTGCCCGCTCCTAGGGCTGCGAGAGGGTGATTGGCCCAAGGTCACACAGCTGGCTTTGTGCCTAAGGCGGGACTAGAACTCACGGCCTCCCAGTTTTTAGCCTTGTGCTTTAACCACCACCAAACTGGCTCTCTAAAATGGAAATACCTATAGTATTTTTTTTCAACCATATATAGAAACTGACTGGGTTTACAGGTCCTGGTGCAAGTTTTACTCTAGGGATTCCTCTCCCAGAAAGCAATCCCAAACAGACTTAGCCTTCCTGCAGTTCACCCTCACTCTCTGCCATTGGAGAGCCTTTTTGCTAGGTCACCCCAAGTTGGTCTGCTGCTGAGTCTCTTCAGTGGGCCTGTGCCACTGCACTACTGATAGACATGGGACTCTCTGATGGCCTTTCCTGCTGAACCTCCTGCCAAGATGATGAGCCTCTTCAGAGCCTTCTGTTGAGGCACCCTGGGCATTAGTGCTCTGTTGTCACTGGCCTTTTCCTGGCCGAGACACTGGTTTTCCTCTGTAGGTTTAGCTGCTGCAGTTTCAGGGAAGCCCAGCTGGTTTATTGTTTTCCTCTGGCTCTTCAGTTTCTCATCTTTCAGTGCTACTTAGCTTCAACTTTGCTCAGCTCCTCAACTCAAAACACACACACACACACACACACACACACACACACACACACACATTTTTAGCTCTGTTCTGGCTCCAGCACCATCTCACTGCCTTCGGCTCCAATAGCAGGAAACAACTCTTCCCTACCTCTTTCCTTTCATCATGCCAACAGCCCGGTACTTCCATTTTGCTAATGTAATTGTTTGTTATCACAAAGCAACACATGTATAAAAATTAAAGAAATCCCACTGTAAAGAAGTGTAGGTTAACCCCCATCCTCACTCTATATTGGTTGCTATAGAATTTGGCATACTTCATTCCCTCAGAAAGATTGTGCCTAATCTCATTCCAGTTTGGTGAAAAACAATTTTTTATTTTTATTTTCTCTCCAATTTTAGATTACAGAGGAACAGAGCTCTATCAAGTTGCAGTGAACTATTTCTGGAGGAATCCGGATTATGTTGGGCCATTTCTAGAGCTCTAGATCAGGCACCTGAATTAGTTGGTTGGGTCTTTGCATGCTGCTACTATACAAATAATACTTCCAAAATAATTTATTGGAAATTCACTAGTTTGTTCTTTCGTTGAGTTTCGCAACTTAAGTACATTTTAAGTCATTACTTAAATTAATTCAATTTGATTAATAATTTACAAGACAATTGTACTGGCATTGAAAAGAGAAAATCCAAGGAAACAGAACTGCCAAATCAGAGGCTTCCTAAACCTGCATTAGCTGGACAGATTGGTGAGGGGGCATTTTTAACTTTTTCTTCCATCTGTTATTGTTATTGTTATTCTTTTTCTTCTTCTTCAATTTCTGTCTCTTCTGTGAGGATGTCAAGGAAGGGGAATATCCAAAATCCCTGTAGTCCATTTCCTGAACAGTAATGGCAAAAAGGCAAAGATGAAGGCAAATGCTTCCACACTAATAAAAGGTAGGTCCTCTTCTGCCAGCAATCTCCCTTCTTTAGGAATGGAAAGGAAGATCCCCTCAACTTTATGTCCTTCTGTTGATCTGTGGTCTCTATTTATTTATTTATACAAATTTGGGCAGTATACAGAGAACATCAACTGAACAATCTCAAAATATAATCAATCAAATGTATTTTTCAAAAATACTAAGATGACTACTTATCTTCTCTAATAGGCCACAAGATAATCAAAGGCCAAATTTAAATGAAAGGGTTTAACTTCTGAAAGCTGGTGCTTTATAATGATGCAAATATTTATAAAAATCTAATAGTGCTTATATATAGCAGGCAGTATAGTATAGTATAGTATAGTATAGTATAGTATAGTATAGTATAGTATAGTATAGTATAGTATAGTATAGTATAGTATAGTGGTAGTGCACACTTCAAAAATGATTTAGAAAAACCACTTTGGATCTTGGCAAATTCATCACCTCTCTACTATAATTAAAGCATTCCATGCAAGCCTGAAAAAAAAGTCATTGCTGTAAGATGCTGACTCATTAAGAGTGACTCTTAAAGAAGTGACATTTTTTCCCACATTACAAGGAAGCCTGAAAAAGGATGTGGCTGTTTTAATGAATAGCAGAGAGTGCTTGCGCATGATCTGAAGCTTATGTTTTGAATAATTTTTGAAGTAGGCACAGCCCAATTTATAGTATCTTCCTCTCCCACAGTCCCTAACCCTCAAGCTAGTATCTTACCATCATAGCCAGCAATGGGAAAAATATCAGAGCCAGCAAGCAGGAGACAGACAGACAGACAGCAAGAGAGAGAGAGAGAGAGATTTTCTGGGACAGGATTTCCTATTCTCAGAATCACGAAAAGGAAAATAAAGCTGTCACATGATTTTCCACTAGGGTAAGGGACCTTTAAAGGATAAGTGAATATCAGAATGTGTCTAAACTAGCACATCATTATATAAAGTTACCACAAAATGACAGCAGTATAAATGAAAAAGAAACACAACAGAACAGAACAGAACAGAAGTTCAGTTAAGTATGTCAGCTACATAGCCTTTGCTGCTGAAATTACACAAAACCCTTCCTCATTCATTTTTCATTTAAGCAGATTCAGTGTTTTCCACTTCTGCAAGTCAGCTTTTTATTGCACAAGGGAATATGCAAACTATGTGTATCTGTCAGAATTTCTTTCACACTCAGAATCCTACATTTTAAATAATCCATGCTTGGTGGGATAGTAAAGGTTAGTGCCAAAAAACACTAACCTAGGAATTGAAATATGGTCTGGAAAAAAACCAAACATTGTGTATCATAAATGATTTCTTGAGGGTGAATATGGCAAATCATTACAAAATAAATAATAAAGGGCAAAAGATCTGAAATACCATTTTTGTCATGAGGAACCAGTGACTAGGCAATTAAAAAGGACACAACAATAAAAGGGGAAAGATTTTAGTGGCTACTTCTGGAGATGGAAAGTTAATTGCAGGAAATGAAATTACACAGGATCAGAAAGTGGTTTTTGGATAGTTCTGTGATGTATTCCATAAATTTCATTAAAGTTACAAATCAAGTAGCTGAACAAACTATAGCTGACTACAAGTTTCAGCAATTATGACTTCTTCCATATTGATTGGAAACTGTCCGGAAGAGTGGAGGGGATTATCCATAGAAAAGTAGGACAGCTTTAACCAGTATTTAAACAATGATTGATAGATAATGTGCCATCAAGTCACTGTCAACTCTAAGTGACTACACAGCTAGATTTTTCTTCATGTCCCCAACCTGGTCCTGCAGGTCTTCCAATGGTACACGAATTGTCACTGTAACTAAGTCTATCCATGTTACTGCTAGTTGTCCTCTTCTCTTTCCTTCCTTCCTGTTTTCCCAGCATTTCAGACTTCTCCACAGAGCAAGGTCTTCACATAGTGTGTCCAAAGTATGACAATTTGAGCCTAGCCATTTGTGTCTCAAGTGAGAATTCATTTGATGACCCATTTGTTTGTTTTCTTGGCTATCCATGGTACCCTCAGGCATCTTCTCCAACAACAAAATTCAGAAGCATCAATACTGTTTATTTCCTGTTTCTTTCAAAGTCCAGCTTTTGCTTCAGTGTCACAGGGAAAACCATTATTGAACAATTCCTATCTTTATAGACATGGCACATCCCAGCATCTATCTACTCCAAGGCCTTCATTGCTATTCTACCAAATGCTACCCTATGGGGTATTTATTGGCTACTTGTTACTTTGGTGTTGACAGCTGATCCTAAAGCAGAAGCTGTCTAGCACTTCAATATCTTCATTGTCAATTAAGTCTGGTTGCTGTACCTGTTGCCATTAGTTAGGTCTTCTTTAGATTTAATCTTAGATCCATTTTTTTCACTGTCCTCCTTGACTTTCATTATTGGGACTTACAGATCATTTGCATTTTTAGCTATCAAAGTAGTGCACATTATTGATATTTCTTCCTCCAATTTTAAAACTATATTCATATTCTTCTACTACATCTTAATATTCTGCATATACTGTAGGTTGCCTAAATACGGGGAGACTATACAACTTTATCTCACTCCTTGAGCTTGAAGCCAGTCTATTTCACCATGATCCATCCAGCATCTGGCATTCTAACTTGTGTACATGTTTTGCATAAGGACAATGAGATGTTCTGGGTTTCCCATTTTTATAAGCACATTCCACAACAATATTTAAACATAGCTATCCATATTCTTAGTAATGTATGGCTGTGAGAGCTGGACCATAAAGAAGGCTGAATGCCGAAGAATTGATGCCTTTGAACTGTGGTGCTGGAGAAGACTCTTAAGAGTCCCCTGGACTGCTAGAAGGTCAAACCAGTCAATCTTAAAGGAAATCAACCCTGACTGCTCATTGGAAGGATTGATAATGAAGCTCAAGCTCAGATACTTTGGTCACCTAATGCGAAGAGAGGACTCTTTGGAGAAGACCCTGATGCTGGGAAAGATGGAAGGCAAAAGGAGAAGAGGACGGCAGAGGATGAGATGGCTAGATAGCATCACTGAAGCAATGAGCATGAAATTGAGCAAACTCAGGGAGGCAGTGAAAGATAGGAAGGCCTGGCGCAATATGGTTCATGGGGTCACAAAGAGTCGGACACGACTTAACGACTGAACAACAAAAATCCATATTCTAGTTTCTTCTTCCGCCATATCTGTCTCAACATGTAAGGCTGCATTTGAGACATGTCATGGAACTTGAGCATTGACTTTAAACATTTAGGCTTGATGCATTATAGTGGCTTGAACGTGGGGAAGATACCTGTCTGTTATAACATATAGCACCAGCATCTTTACCTGAAATGCCTTAAGAGTGTCTGAGATATTGTTACCACTTTTAGTCCTTAAATATTTAAGGATGGCAATTGTAGTTCCCCAGACATTTTGGACAGAATATTTATTTATGTATTTATTTATTTTATCAAATTTCTCCCCCGCCCATCTCCCCCCAAAGGGAGACTCTGGGTGACTTACAAAAAACAGTAAAACCATAAAACCATATGTATATACAATACATAATACATCTAAAATTTAAAAAACAGTACTAAAAAAGGAAAATCCAAGAAGATGGAAAATCAGGCTGAGGACAGCTGGCCACTATGGGGCTAGCCATCCCCCTGCTTGAAGTGTTCCCTCCCCATCCCAGGCCAAGTGACAGAGCCAGGTCTTCAAGGCCCTTTGGAGGGGGCCAATCGCACCTCCGGGGGCAGAATGTATTGCACATGCCTATCTGTTACTGGAAGAATAAAATCCCCCCCAAGATAATTAAAGCATGTTAATTGCTCAGTTTATCATATATCTATTTACCAGATATATGTCTCTGGTCTTATGCTGAAACTCATAATTTTAGTTTTTGATAACTGATAGCCAGCTTCTCCTCCTTACAGAACTATGGAATGTACAGAATGATCACATCATCTGCATGCAATGTTAACAATTTTCTCCTTCATCTTAGAAGGTAGAAATCCAAAAGTTTTAAATATCTAGCCAAATTATTTATAAATTATTTAATGATAGTTGAGACAAAGTTCAACTCTAGTCTTTTGGGGGCTAAAAACAGTTGTTGAGCATCCCTGAACATTGTATCGAAATTTCAATGATGTATTTTCATAATGATTAAATGAACGTTTAAAAAAAATTAATTGCTCATAAGTCAATCATCTAATTTATCACCAAAGAAATAATGAAATTCTGAAATTCTTTACCGCAGTAATGTAAGATATTAATTATAAGTTTCTATACAATCATCACCATCTATGAGAACATGTAATTGTTTCAGTTAAAAAGAAGCCAAGTAAAAAGCAGAACGAGTAGCAGCACCAGAAGCAATTTATTAAATCAAATAATTTTCACAGCTTTGTTATATAGCTCTAGAAATAAAGAGGGCATAGTTTGATATGCTTATAATACAGATATGGTTCTTTATGGCATCTCAGAGATGATAAAGAAATACAATTAAACTTAACAGAAATTCTATCTTGCACAATCAATAAGGACAATTATAATAATTCATTTAACAAAAGTGCTAAGACCAACTCTGTAATAGGAAGCAAACCAATTCTATTGACAGAGGATCTGGTTGCATTTACATACTTTCTGCCCTTGATTATATTTTCTAACATTACAACTTCAAAAGATAGGCCAGTCATAAAATCCAGCTGGGTATTCATATCCAACCTGTTTGGTCAGTTCCAGACAGGTGTACATTTGTTTTAACTGGTTGTTGTTATCCATTTATAAACTCCTTTAGATTGGTTTGTTGATGATTCCATTGTGTTTTATTTTATTTGTTCTCTAACTTTACAGCGGCACTTTCCAACCATTCCTTTTATGCAGACCGCTATATCATTCTTGAAAGCTTTTGTGGATCCCCAAATAAGCAAACCATTTTAACTACACTCCCTCTTGATTAGGTTGGATAAAAGCCATTTATTGATTTTTGGATTCCTATCTTCTGAAATGTGTAAAACACATAAATTCACACTGACATGCAAAACTACCACTATTTTAAAACCATTATATTGTACAGCTTTTTTTTTTTTGTAAAGAAAATCACTTTGCAAGTAATAATGTAACATTAAATATGATACATATGAAAGACATGAGACACTATTATCATCATCATCATTTCCTCCTTGCCACACAAGTCACTTGGGAAAGACTCTATGACTCACAAGTTAGAAACCACTAACTTAAGGGAATGTTAGATGAGCTGTTAGATGAACTATTACTGTATATTTTAGTGAAGCCAAACAAATAAACGAATAAGATATTTTTCATGCACATTTCCTCTGATAAGTTAAAGTAAGTTAAATGTGACTAATAAATAAATAAAATAAAATAAAATAAATAAGTTGCTATTTGTCTAGTGAAGGAAGCCCAGACCATAAGGCAGAGGCTGATACAACAGGAAATACAGAGATTTGGTGCTTTCCAGAGACCCAACAGTAGTAGGTCCACCAGTCTAGATTGATTTTGCCCTGAGTGCAGCCAAGGAGAGATGTTCTGGTAAGCCAGGGTTTTGAAGTCACTGACTGGGCAAAGAGACAATGACCTATCTGTCATCCAGGATAATGTTCAGACATGATTACTCCCCCTCAGAAATTTGTGATTTTCTGGAATATTGGGTAGTCCCACAAGCAGATATGGTTCAATAGCAGCTTGTATGTTCTCCAGCAACATTCCAAGTGAAAGTTTTGTCCTGTGTCAGACAATATGAAGCCACCAGAATCTCTGTTGATGGAACAGTTGCTATTCCTGATAAATAACCTTCTACTTCTCAGCAATTTCATCCAGAACATTCCTTCCTACAAATAGGAAGAAAGCTCTTTTGATAATATGATTCATTTCTGAGTAGACCACCTCTGAAAGAGCATTGCATAAATTTAAAATAGTTTAAACATCCTTTTAGGTACATAGACATTAAAACATTAATTTATTAAATTTATTTTACATGAGATTTATATTTATTTATACATGCATGTCTAAGATTTATAAGTACATTTAAAGTTGGAACTATTAGAACATTAATGTCCCTTTAAAACAAATTGACACAATATTTTACCTCTGCAGGCATCAGCCTCAGAGAAAAACAACTGTTAAAAGAACAGAATGTTTGATTACAGAAGTTTTTATACTCAACAGGCTATGAAGTATCTAGGTAATGCTCTTTCATGCTGATAAAGACCTCGTAGTGCTTGGAAGACTGAAGGAACAGCACCCTTAGATTGAGCTGAAATTTTCTATAAAAGGAAAGGAAGACTTTTGTTTATTTGCTTTTTTGGCTGCCTGGCAGTACAATGGTGGGAGATGATTTGTTACAACTTTTCCCACAGACCAATCCCTGGGAGTACATTGCTAATAAATACGTGCTCTCATGATTCTACAGAAATAGTATCTTTGCATTTTTTCCACTAAAACTATTAGACTGGACTCCTTCCAGCATTTTTTTTTAATTTAGTGTAATTTCCCTTTGTTAGGGATAACTTTAGGATGCTAGTTCAACAAAATCAACTTAAATTTTATTATTGTTAGTGATGATATAAAAACATGGTCCTCAAGAGCTAATAGAGTGGATTCAATTATGTGAAATTTTTAACTTAGACTTCAAGGTGTTTTCCCCCCTCTTATGAAGTATTACAGCTCAATACAAAAAGCCTTCTCTCCACCAATCATGTTTAATCTAATGCACAAAAAGTTAAGAAATATTTATATAGCTTTGCAAGCCATCCATTAGCTCACTGGCACTAATGTATACAGTCCATGAAACAAGCTGCACAAAAGCAGGAGGACTTGCTATATCCCAGAGGCACTCCAGATTCTGTAGATTGTCTTCTAAAGCCACAATAATGCTAGTTGTTTCTACCACTCATCCAAAATATGAGCAGTTTGCCAAAGTTTTTTTTTTAAGCTACTCTTTCTCAGGGTAAGAGTTTCATGCTGTTTCCTGTGCCCAAACTAATTCTCCATAGATTACTGCTTAACTAATTAAACATAGGATATACTAATTTTAGTTCAGTCACTTATTATGGTCCATGACCAGCATAAGAAAACAAAGTCTGAACAATGACAAATTGATCGAATACACATGTAATATTCATATAACTCCTGCATTATAAACTTCACATATTTTCTCTATAATTGACTATATAGCCTGAACCATATATGCCACACCACAGAATGTGACAACTTAAAGTATAAGATCATTATTAGAGTCTTTTAGAATCTCAGTGAAGGAAAGAAACATAAAATTTATCTGTCCTACCAAGGAAGCCATATTAACTTTACAACAGTCTTCTGTTAATAAACTGCTTGCCATTTTAAAAGCCTCCTTTAGAGTCCAGAAACAAAGAAACCTTCCTAATATGTGTGTATATTGGTACAAATAAAAAATGGAGGTACTAGTTTCCCATCCAGGTCAACTTCTATCTTTCATGTTATTTCCAATGAAAGAAAAATAATTATTACACTATCCAATTAATTACAGCAACTGATAAACTGTTATCATTTCTGTCTCAGTGTGTGGAGATAAAGAGCTAGCCTGTGAATCTGCAAATCCTCAGCTATCCCAAATATTTTTTCATGTTTCCAAAATTATATCATTTCCAGTGAAGCACATTTGGTGAAGCATACACAGCAATAAAACCTCCACTGCTGGGACCAAAGGTCTATCAAATTTACCACCTTAATTCTCACAGGAGCCAACTTAATATTTCAGGAAACCAACAGAATATCAGAGCAATATATTTGCATACTTCTGCTCTCCAGTGACTCGTATTTAGAGAACTAGCAGTAAAGAGGTTAGCCAGTGATTAATAGATAATCCTCTCTCTTTCTCTCTCTATTCCTCCTGGAATACGTATAAACTTTGCAGATAGTTTGTCAGCCTTATGGTTTAATTGCTAACCTTAGAGGTCAGCATCAAGATTCAGAAAGGTGACAAGTTGAAAGAGGGAGCAGAAATCAGCAAGATGGATTTCAACAGTGCAAAATCCTACATTTGGATAAAAAAAAAAAATCAAAGGCATGAGATCATCTTGGGCAGAACTACGGGCAGGAAGAGTTTGGGTGTTTTGGTGGATCATAAGCTGAGCATGAAACAATAGTGTGAAAACAGCAAGTGCAGTCCTAGGTTACATCAATAAGAGGATAATATCAAGGTTAAGAGAAGTAACTACTCTTCTGTGTTGGTCAACCACACCTAGAATATTGCAACCAGTTCTGGCTGCCACAGTTTAAGGAGGACATTGATAACAGGAGCATGTCTAGGGGAGAGCAACCATGATGATGAATGGCCTGGAAGGGAAAAAAAAAACTTAGGAGGAATGGTTGAGATGTTGAGTACATTTGGCTTGGCAAAGAGGAAACTGTGGGGAGCCATGATAGTTGTCCAAGTGCCTGAAGAGCTGTCATGTGTATAAATGCATCAAACTTGTTCAGAATTGTCTCAGAAGACAGGACAAGAAAGAATGGGTTTAAATAGCAAGGAAATTAATTTTGGTTGAACATCAGGAAAAAAATGTCCTAATGGTAAGAACTTTATGGAGCAGACTGTTTTGAGTAATGCTGCACTGGGCAAGTCCCTTCTAGCACATACATTTTATGAGATATTCTTTCATTTTTAGTGAGACACCTTTATTTTTTAAAAAAAAGTTTTTAAAAATGTGTTAGCTTTATTCAAAATTAAAGCATATGGTAATTACAAACTCTAAGAATAATAAACCAAAACAAGAAGGTTGGGTGAGAAATGTCTCCATTCTATTTAATAATTTAATTCAATTGCACTTATTATTTCAAAATTCTCTTCAAGCACATCCTATAACTATTTAAGATGATTGAATAAAACAAAATAACAAAGAGATGTATTACATTTTCGTATTCCTTTGGGGACACTGATTATAATTCTTTTTAAAAGACACTCCATAAACATAGATCAGTGATGCAATTATACATGTTATTCATTCTAATTCTATAGATTGGTTTTTCCATTAACAGAAAATATCAATTAATCCTCAAATACCAATCATCTCTATCAGATCCAATTGGGACTTTCCAAAATCTAGCAATTCCTTGTCAAGTTTCAACCATAAAATCCTACTAAGAATTTGTACTTTACATATTCAATTAGCAATAAATACAGATTTGATAATTAAAAGATCTAACTATTTATGGTTGTATAATTTATTCTGCTTCTTTAAAGAGACATTCCCTGAAATTTAACTTTCATCACAAGTGGTAGTTTATCCCCCTAACTCTACATCCTCTCCATCATGTTTAGGAAATTGTTTTGTTAATATCTGAGACCTAGACAGAAGTATTGTGCTACATATGGAACATCTTTAGAAAAAGCTTTTTAATATGCACTGAGAGAAATTAGTAAAGGACTTCTTGTGGTGTTTTACTTCCAAAGTCATTCTTCCATATTTTTAAAACACTTATATTTCCCATATTTCCAGTATATTTACATTTTCAAGGCAAGTTTTTTTGCCACTCTGTATTTCTGAATTGGGGTAAACATTCAAATGCTCTTGTAAACTGAGACAGTAGCTTTATTCTCTGTCCTGCCCGCACTCTGTTTCTGCTCAGATTAACTTTCCATCAGATCATGATAATGTTATGTAACTATTTGATAGCTATCACATCTGGACACAAGAGCCTAGATAACTATGAAGGGATAACAAAGGGTTTTCTGTATCACTTTCTTACCATTTAGTGGTCATCCAGAATGTTGCAGGCCAATTATAATATGGTGGCTCAACTATTTGAATGTGGATGGATGGATTTACTCACTCTTTGGGTGAGATGGGTGGTGACTAAATTTGAAAAATGAATGAATGAATAAATAAATAAATAATCCAGATTTAATATATTCCATACCCACACACACCATGATTAATATTGAATTTATGTAGGCAAGCAAAGATGTCCTCTGATTTATACGTAAATTATAATACCTTCCCATTACAACTGTCACCTGATTGAATTCATAACAATATTCCAATATAGGAGAGGAATATTGGTCTTTTTGCTTACCCCATCTTCCAAGAAAATTAGTCAATGAATGCAGTGGGATTACAAAACAGATAAATATGCATACATTCAGATCGGTGGTCTTTAAATCTACCTGAGATTACCAGAGATAGCCAGGGTTGTTTATTTTATTTTGTTGGCATCTTCCAGTAACGAAATTAAGTGTGATTCTGTAATCTGGGCTGAAGGATTTATCTGGCCATATTAAAGTTATTGCAGCTTAAAGGGTTAAACAATTACAGTTTTGCATGGAAGTGTTAATGAGAGCATGATACTGCTTATTGTGCACCAGAATGTAGTGGAAGGAGTGGTTGGGAGCTGTTTCAAAAATGATGGAGTCATTTGAATTCTTTAGCTGTTGTTTAGATAGGCACATGGTTTGCAATACTTTGCATACTCCAAAGAAGGTGAAACAGCACACCAGGTCATTTTTAAATTCAGCCTTAGTAACACAGAATTGATAGTGTAAATAAACTTCAGTGGAATGAGGATGAATACTTCTCCCAGCTGAGAAGAAACAGAGAGCAAAAAAGCATCAATTGCTAGGGGAGAAAAACCAAAACAGCCCCCATATATTTGGGGAATACCTTAGACTAGCTTTGTTGACTGATCCCTTGCTCAGATTAATAATGGCAGGCACTCTAAACATGCCTCTGCCAAGGAAGCTTCTGAGAACCAAGGGCGTTTTATAGTAGAACTAAAGAGGCAGTGAAAGCATACTTGTGAAAGGAAGGATTATTCAGCCATTGTAAAACTGTAAAAGAAGATGTCCGTGAAGATCAGATAAACTTCTCCAGTTTGGGGAAAGATCTTTGCCACTTTGTAACAAATTTGCAAGCCCTGGTCACTTTTTGAAGAAACACAGGATGCAGGAAATTCATTATCTTGATTAGCTGAACTCTGGCACACTAATCGAAAGCCATTTAAAAGACAGCTTCAGAAACAATGAACAAAACAATTTTACATGCAGAAACAATGTTCTTCATGGTGTCAGAGCCAAAGAGAATCCTGATAATCACATTGTATATAAAATTATAACTTTTTTCTGCTTAAAGTATCATAAACAAAAATATTAATTGGAGTGTGTAGATTTATGCAACTAAAATTGGGTGTCTAATAACACCGTAGTGAAAACTGGTGGTGCAGTTCTGGGATCCAAAATTGGATTTCTGAACTATTATGCAGTGCTTTACCCCATGGGGGCCCAAGTTACCATTCAGATGTATTAGGTGATACAGGCAGCAACAAACAGCCCAGATAATTAATTCCTATTGTGATCTAGTTATACTGGGATTCACCAGTGTTGAGAATGCTTGACTTTAGCATTAAAATAAATATATTGACTATACATATGGGACAGCTAGCAGGACATGGACATAGTTACATTTTTTTTTTTTTGTAGTATACTTTAAATATTTATCATTATTTTCTACTCAAATGTTGTTTATTCTGAAGTAATTCACATGGGAGTCCAAGGGAGGCTCTATTAAAATCCAAGATATAAAGTTTCCTAAACTACATTTGTCCCAACTTTTTTTTTTTTTTTTGGTGGCTATAGTGCTACCAGACTCAAGGTATAAATGACCAGACTCCAATTATCCTACTTTGGACACATTATGTGAAGACCCAGCTCTTTGGAAAAGGCTCTAATGCTGGGAAAGGTGGAAGGAAAGAGAAGAAAAGGATGCCCAGCAGCAAGGTGGATGGAGTCAGTGACAGTGGCAATGGGTGTACTGTTGGAAGATCTGAAGGACCAGATTAGAGACAAATTGTCATGGAGAAAATCTATCTATGAGGTCACTAAGAGTCAACAATGACATAACGGCACATAATCAATCACAGTAAGTCCTACCGGTATCACATGGAAAGCAAGCATGTAATAGCCAAATCAAAAGTAGCAGGATCACATAGTTATGCCAGTTTCAGATGGAAGTGGTAGTACATTGTGATATGAAAAGTAAACCCCAAGTCTCTTATATCATCAGTGAGTATAGGAATATTACCAGAAGAGCATTCCACTCATGTGTACTTGACATCATACATTCATTGATTACTAGGGTGACATATCCTAAGGTGTGCTGGAATAACAAATCTGAAACTTCCCCAACCAGCATTTCTGGAATTTAGTATTGAACTCTAAATTTATATAATCTTCCTATTTTTAGTATAATGTTTGAGCTTTGTAATTCAAATACAGTTCTCTTGCCTACAGTGCTCTGAAGTCCTGGGTAACAGATTTGATGGTAGAACAGAGACCTAACTGGATACTAATGCTAAAACAGACAAGTCAGTGAGATGCTCTTTTCTGAGAAAAAGGTGAGTGCATCTGAGCTGTAGACTCCAAGCCAGATATTAATTTTATTTAAGCACCAAGGGTTTTATACAGCAATATATGATCTGTCTAGGAAGTCAGGGTAAACGATATTCAGTAAAAGCAGCTAAGCATAAATCAGATGATCAATTATACCTCTGATTTTTAGAAACAGGACCTATTAACTGTACTTAAATACTTCCAGATTCAGTTAGACTTCATTTAAAACTACTCTACAGCAGTTTACTCTGGGGACCATTAGCTATAAAACTACCTTGTAATTCACATTATTCTGTCTTTCAAGCATCTTAAAAACACAGCCTTCAATATTTTTTTATCTTAAAACATACTAGAATTTAATAACTATATAGAAAAGGGAGAAAAAGATGCGATTTAAGGGTATAATAATATTACAGGAGCAAATAAAAAACAGGAAAAAAGATTCTTATCCTGAAATAACATTCGAAAACTCAATAAAGATGAGTATACAGAAGGTCCCTTACATACAAAATTTCAAGTTGTGAACTTTGGCTGATATGAACAAGATGGACCTGGAAGTTGGAACTGGATGTTGGGCCAGAAGTCGGGAGAAAGCATGCTGAAAACTAACCCTTTCCTGCCATCTCCTGACTTTTGGTGCCAAATGACCAAAATTGGTCCTGACTTCTTGCACGGTAGGTTGTGTATGGTGTGTGGCAACCGCAAATTGCTTAGCTGCAAATACCTGCAATTAAGTGCAGGAATCCTGAAGGGGAGGGTGGTAGCACAAAGAAGCAGCAATCCATTATGATGCTCACAAAGATGGAGATGTTGAAGAAAATGGGGGGGGGGGGGAGAGAAGATGGCCAATGTGGCACGTTCCTACAGCATGAATTGTTTCAGTATTGAAATGTTAAGAACAAAGTTAAGAACAAAGACAAGATCATGGAACATGTGAAAAATTCAGTGCCTATGCAATCCACAATAATATGCAAGAGGAGAGGAAAAGTAACGGGAGAGATGGAGGTGCTGCTCAGCATGTGGATCGAAGACCAACATCAGTGACGTGTGCCACTTAGCCTAATGATGATCCAGGAGAAGACTAAGAGCTTATTCCATGACCTAAAACAGAAGACTGGTGAAGGTGCTGCTGAAGAAGTGTTTGCTGCAAGCCATGGGTGGTTCCACCGCTGTAAGGCTCATGTGAATCTTCATAATGTAAAAGTCAGTGGTGAGGCAGCAAGGGCAGATGAGGCTGCAGTCAATGAGTTCCTGGAGATCATCTAAGACAGTGTTGTCCAAACTTGGCCACTTTAAGATGAGTGGACTTCAACTCCCAGAATTCCCCAGCCAGCATGGCTGGCTGGGGAATTCTGGGAGTTGAAGTCCACTCATCTTAAAGTGGCCAAGTTTGAACAACACTGATCTAAGAAGATGGTTATTTGCCCCAGCAAATATTCAATGTGGATGAAATGGGGCTTTATTGGAATAAAATGCCGGACAGAACATACATCAGCAAGGAGGAGAAGACCAGGCCAGGCTTCAAAGCTGCAAAGGATAGGCTAACTGCTGCTAGATGGCAATGCTTCTGGTGACCTGAGCCTAAAATTGCTGCTAGTCTACCACTCTGAGAACCCATGAGTTCTCAAGAACATCTCAAAAAGCTCACTTCCTGTTATACAGAAGGCTAACAAGAAAGCTTAGGTCACCCTTGTCATCTTTGAGGACTGGTTTTTCCACCATTTCATCTTGGAAGTAGAGAGGTACTGCCACACGAAAAACATCAAGTTCAAGATTCTGCTGATATTGGATAATGCCCTGGATCATCATCCTTACTTGGCTATTTCCATCTGAGCATGAAGGTTGTGTATCTGCCTCCCAACACCACCTCCCTCCTGCAGCCAATGGACCAGGGAGTGATACCAACCTTCAAAAAATACTACCTTTGGCGCACATTTAGGCAGGCAGTCCAGGCAACCGAAGTGGACTCATAGATGACCTTGCACCAGTTTTGGAAGTCCTATGACATCTACAAGGCGATCAAGAACATCGATGCACCCTGGCATGAGGTTACCTCTGCGAACATGAATGGGGTGTGGAAATGTCTATCCCCTTAGTTCGTTCAAGACTCTCGTGGGCTTGAGGTGGCAGAAGGAGAGTCTCAGGCTGTTATCAGCAACCTGGTTGCCCTCAGCAAGGAGCTTCAGCTCAACCCGGAGGAGGGGGACTTTCATGGCCTGCTAGCTGCACAGAGAGAGGACGTCTCCAATGAAGACCTCATTGTCAGGTTTAGCCCAGGAAACTCCAGGAGACAATACAGATTCAATCCAGCAAGGTTTATTTGGCTTCACACTATACAAAGAATCTTCCCAGACTGAGAGTAGTTCCCAGGGTCAATCTATAAACATCACTAGCATTCCTCAGGGAGGTGCCAGTCTCATCCTCTTATCTCTCCCTCAGTCCTCGGGGGATGAGAGTACATTCTTTATACCTCTTGCCCTTACTCTCACATCACCCATCCCTCCATCTTCATCCTCCCCCTCGTAATTCTCAGGAGAACTTGGCAAAGGTGGGAGGGATGACATGTCAGATGATGAAGGGCTCTCAGCACTTCCTGCCTCCTCCATACCATCTTCCGATGGCTCCTGAAAAACAGCTGCAACATTAATAGAATCAGCCCCCCTCCCTGCTGCCATCTGTAACCCTGAAGTAGAAGGCTGTGGGCTGCCAGCTCGCACTTGCTCCCCCCTCCCTTCTGCCATCTGAAACCCTGAAGTGGAAGGCTGTGGGCTGCCAGCTCGAAGTTGCTCCCCCTTACATTCTCCACCAAACCTTCCTCCAGCACACTGCCCCCTCCTCCTTCTTCCTGCTGATAAATTTCTGGAGCTCTGGACAGCTCTCGAGGTTTTGGTTTGTTAGGGAAACGCCTATGGAAAGCAACTACCAGCTCTGGGGCATGAATGTTCTTTGCATTTTCCCAAGAACGGTCTGCTTCAGGGTAACCCTTCCAGTGAATCAAATATTGAATTCCTTTTCCTCTCCTCCGAGAGTCCAAAATTGCCTCCACTTCGTGTTCCTCTTCTCCTTCAACCACAACTGGTGGGGGTGGGGATGAGCACATTCTCAGGGGACTTGGTGGTGCCTCCTTCACTAATAAGGAACAGTGAAAAACCGGATGAACCTTCATAGATGAAGGCAGTTGTAATCGGAAGGCTAAGTTATTCACTTTCTGCAATACTTTGTATGGTCCGACGAACCGGTCATTCAATTTTCTGGATGGCCTGTTGGAAGCTAGGAACTTAGTAGATAACCAGACTTTGTCCCCCACTGAAATCAGCGGGCCCGCCTGTCTGCGGGCATCGGCATTCGTCTTGTATGCCTCCTTTGCCCTTGCTAATTGCTCCCGCAACAGTTGCTGAGCTGCTTGCTGTTCTTTCAGAAAATGCACTGCCCCTGGAACTTCTCTCTGTGCGACAGTCTGTGGCAAAACCTGGGGGGCCCATCCATAGAGTGCTTGAAACAGGGACATTCCAATTGAAGAGTGCACTGAATTGTTGTAGGAGAATTCAGCCAAGGGAATTAACTCCACCCAATTATCCTGGCTGTAGGTAGTATAGCACCTTAAATACTGTTGCAACATCTGATGGGTCCTCTCTGCCTCCCCACTGGTAGCCGGATGGTGCGCTGAAGACATGTAGCTGTGTACCTTTAATAGTCCAAAAAGAGCTTTCCAGAACTTAGAGGAGAACTGACTGCCTCTGTCTGTTATTAATGTATTAATCATTCCTCTAATTCAGAAGACATGATCCAAAAATAGCTGTGCTGTGGCTTGAGCAGAAGGTAGACCCTTGCATGGTATGAAATAAGCCATCTTATTAAATAAGTCCACAACCACCAGCACCTAAGAATAGCCCTTTACTGGAGGCAAGTCAGTAATAAAGTCCATCAAAATTGTATGCCAAGGCTTGGGGGGAGTGTCTAAGGGCTGTAAGAGCCCAGTGGGTTTTCCATGAAAAGTCTTAGTTCTTTTGCACACGTGACAAGATGCCACGTAATCTCTAATGTTTGCCGCCATCTTAGGCCACCAATAGTCTCTTAAAGTTCTGTGCAATGTCTTAAATACTCCTCCGTGTCCTGCTGTTACATTATCATGGCAAAGTTGTAAAACTTCTTCTCACAATGACAGAGGAACATATAACTTCCCTTTGTGATAGAGGTATCCTCCTTCCATTGAAAAAGGGGAATTCTCACTCTGGGTGCCCTGGAGGTCATCCATCCCAGCCCTCGCAAATGCATCTTGTGCCTGCTGCTCCCTAATTCTCACCAGCAAATCTTCTGCCTGTTGACTGGCTCCCAACTTCTCTCCCGCACTGTCCAATTTTTTAAAGTTGCACGGCTGCAATATGGTAGCGCACTGTGAATGTGCTTGCTCAGCCACATACTCCGGTTTCCAAGAAAGCGCATCAGGCATCAAATTACGTGCCCCTGGAACGTACGTGATGTAAAAATCAAAATGTGAAAAGAACTGACTCCATCACACTTGGCCGGGAGTGAGTGAGCGAGAGCTCTGCATTGTTTCCAAGTTTTTATGATCCGTGCACACTTGCACTGGAAACTTCGCCCCCTCTAGCCATTGCCTCCATTCCTGGAAAGCTGCCTTCACTGCAAGTAACTCCTTGTTAAAAATGTTGTAATTTCTCTCTGCTGAAGAGAGTGTGCGAGAGAAAAAGGCACACGGCAGCCACCCCCCCTTGCCTGCTTCATCTGCTTGCAACAAAACTGCTCCTATTGCTACATCAGAGGCATCTGTATGTAGCACAAATTGGCGGCAAGGGTCAGGATGCCGAAGGAGGGATTGGGAGGTGAAAAGCTGTTTTAATTGTTGGAAAGCTGCCTGCTCTCCCTCCACCCAAGTAAACTTTTTTCCTTTCTTCAATAGTTGTGTGAGGGGTTTCACACGCTCAGCAAAATTGGGAATAAACTTTCTGTAAAAATTAGCAAACCCCAGAAAACGTTGTACATCCTTTACATCACAGGGTGGGTGCCAAGACAACACTGCTTGCACCTTAGCAGGATCCATTTGTAGTCCCTCTGCTGAGATTCTAAAGCCCAAATAGTCCAATTGTGGCAAATCAAACGCACACTTCTCAGGCTTGGCAAAGAGCTTATTTTCTCTCAGTCTCTGTAACACATTCCTGACATGCATTGTGTGTGTTTGGACATCGTCAGAGTATATCAGGATGTCATCCAAATAAATCACCACATAAGAATCAATTATATCTGAGAATATTTGATTCATAAATCTAGAAAATACCGCACCACAATTGGAAAGCCCGAATGGCATCACGGTGTACTCAAATTTGCCATATCTGGTATCAAAAGCTGTCAAAAACTCGTGCCCTTGTTTTACACGAATAAGGTTGTAGGCATTCCTCAGGTCTAGCTTTGTGAAAATGCGAGCCTTTTGTAGCTGGTCTAAAAGATCTGAAATTAATGGGAGTGGATAATGATCTCTAATGGTTACTTTGTTCAACTCCTTGTAATCGTGTACCGTGCGCATTGGAATGGTTCTGCACGTCTGCAGGTTTGCTTTTTTAGTACAAAAAATGTAGGAGCTGATGCTGGAGATTTTGATGGCCTGATAAATCCTTTTTTTAAATTTACTTCTATGTAATCCTTGAGAATAGCTAACTCTTTTGCAGACATGGGATATTGCCGCCTGGCTGGGATTTTAGCACCTGGCTTCAAATCAATTGTGCAATCACAGTCTCTATGGGGGGGTAAGGCCGTAGCTTCTTCCTCCCCAAAAACATCTGCAAAGTCTGCATACTTGGCCGGCAAACCCCTTCCCACATCCTGGTTGCCTGTTAAAGGATTGGAAAGTATAGCTCCCTGTACTTTGTGTTGTTGACAATCTGGAGCTGAAAATGAGAGGGTCCCTACTGCCCAGTCAATGTCAGGGTTGTGCAACCTGAGCCACGAAGTTCCCAAGACCACTGGCACATGTAAAGATTCTGTCACATACAGTGGTAGTAACTCCATGTGATCGTTAATGGTCAGTTGCAGAGGGACTGTGGATTGCTGCAACGGACCCGCCCTCAATGGTTGAGAATCTATAGTCTCTACGTTTATGGGTTTGTTCAAATCCACTGTAGGTAACTGCCATTTCTGTACAGTCTGAACATCTATGAAACTCGTGGTAGCGCCTGAATCTATGAGAGCCTCCAATTTAATTTTGGAGCCGGAAGGCAATGTCACTGTGAGTGGTACTACCAGGAATGCCTGATTGCTGTCTCCATTGTGAGTTCTGCTTAATTGCTTGATAGCCCCCCCCCCCCCCGCTGCGAGCTCTGAGGAGGGGGGCTTTGCCAGTTTCCCTGCTGCTGCGCTGGGATGGAAACTGCTTTCTTGAGAGATGTCTGCTGTGTGCGCTTGGCTCCTGCTAGTGTACCTCTCGCTGGGCAAACTCTCACCATATGCCCTGGGGCTCCACAATAGAAACACAAGTTAAGATCCCTTCTTCTCTGCCTTTCCTCTCTTGATACCGTTCTCCGAGCAGCTCCCAACTGCATCGGTTCCCCTGCTGTAAATTCTGGTTTTAATGTACGAGGGGAAGGCATTGTGGTCAAGGGAGGCTGAGGAGCAACGAAGGGAGTTAACGGATCATACTGTTCCAACTCCATGAGCCTGGCTTCAACTATTATACAAAGCTGATATAGGTCATCCAGAGTATTTGGAATGCCTTGCTTTACCATTTCCGATCGGATTTCAGGGTCCAAACCTTCTCTAAAGTGGTCTATGAGAGCCACTTCATTCCACTCAACATCTCCCGCTAATAACTTGAAATCTGCAATGAATAATCTTACCGATCTGTCGCCTTGTCTGAGTTTACGAATGTCCCGACAGGCAGTTAATCATCTCACTGGGTCTCCAAAGTGCCCCCTGAAAACTGTGACAAAATTCCGGTAGTTGTTGAGTATTGGATCTCCTGTCTCTATGAGGGGAGTAGCCCACTTGGCCGCAGAGCCCTTCAATAAGCTTATCACAAAAGGCACCCTTGTTTGATCTGTAGGAAATTCTTCCGGTTTACCATCCATGAACAAGTCACATTGTGCCAGGAAGGTTCTCATCTGTTCCACCTCACCTCCGTACTTCTCAGGCATGCTGCCAGGTGAACACAGTAACACGAGCGGTGGAGGAGGTGGTGGCTGGACTACCGGTCCGAGTTGCTGTATTAGTTGTCCCATAGCAGCCTGCAGGTTATTAATCTGTGTATCCACTTGCTGTTGATGCTGTAACAGTGCGGCTGCCAACATTTCTGGTGTCAAATTCGCTCCCTGTGGATCTTTAGCCATGATGTATCTCCTTCTTCTGGAAGGTAGTAAGGAGTCTGGGAAGACTGATGTCAGGTTTAGCCCAGGAAACTCCAGGAGACAATACAGATTCAATCCAGCAAGGTTTATTTGGCTTCACACTATACAAAGAATCTTCCCAGACTGAGAGTAGTTCCCAGGGTCAATCTATAAACATCACTAGCATTCCTCAAGGAGGTGCCAGTCTCATCCTCTTATCTCTCCCTCGCTCTTCGGGGGATGAGAGTACATTCTTTATACCTCTTGCCCTTACTCTCACACTCATGGAGTTGGAGGAGTAGTGAAAACAAGAGAAAGAGGAAAAGATTGAACCACTGATGTGGTTCCAGACCAAGCGGATGGCAGAGGGGTTCAGCTTGATTGAGAAAGCACTATCACTGTTTGAGATGCAGGACCCTAATGTGGAGCGCTTCACCAAGGTGTCTGTAGCTGTCCATTATGCAATCCAGTGCTACAGCATCATTTATGAGAAGAGGAAGACCGCAACCCAAAGTTCACCGGACTACTTTTTCAGGAAGGTGGAAAAAGTTTCAGCCTACACCATCTCCGCAGACACCTACATCATCTCCGCAAATACCTACACCATCGCCACAAGCACCTACGCCATCACCGCAAGTGCCTACGTCAATGCTGCCACTTACGTAAGGTAGCAACTGTGCTTTTTTTTGCTTGTTGGACTTATGAACAAAATGGACTTACGAACAGCCTCACAGAACGTAACCCGTTCGTAAGTAGGGGACTGTCTGTATTTGTATAATAATTGCCTGAATATTGTTTGCCTCTCACAAAATAAATTTTATAAGCAAGACAAAGTCCCATATTTTCCTGTTTAGGTGCTTCATTTATTTTCAGTTTTATGCAATACTTAAACATATTTTTTTAAAATAAAATAAAACAATTAAATGAGTATTAGAAATTGAGATGCACTTGTAACAGATAACCTGATAGCTATTGAATATTAAATAACAAACCTCTCCAGAATAATTTAGTATGTGCCACAGTCAGAAAATACAGGGTTAAAAAAAAAAAAAAAAGATTAGTACATTCAAAACTGCCTGTGGCACCTCTTGCCATGTAGAAGTGTACCCAGATAGTTGCATTTGAAAAGACACAACTGAAAGCACTACTGTGATTTCCTTAACCTGACTACATGGACCACTTCACTCCACTTACTGGTGGCCAGACTTCAGCACTGAATGTATTTTCCAATCCCCTTGCATGCATTGACTAGAACTATTAGAATGAGCAATGCCATGTGAATCATACTAACCATTAAATTCCCTCCTGCATGCTGTACACCATCTTGCCTTTTTGAGGTCAGCAAAAAGTACTCTTTCTTATCTATGTTCTTGTCAGCTTACCTAAATTAATTTTTCTCAGCAGATATGCATAGCCTATCAGGCTGGCCTTTGGAGGGTAAGATCTATAAGACAATAGGGAGTACATCCCTGTAGGGAGTAAGGAAGATGGCCTTGATGGAGATATTTGGGCTCTGATGCCTAAGCAATTTGGGTTCTGATGCCTAAGCAACAGGGGGTAAAGCACTGTTAAGTCCAGAACAATCAGAAAAATTTGGAAGCTCCTCCCTAATTCACTGAACTATAAAAAGGACGTAAAGATACAATACAATCAGACTTTCAAGATTCTGTTATTATAGCCAATCTCAAAAAGAGTAATTGTAGATGTCCTGTGGAATTAATGCCACAATCTGGTCTACTAGTGGGGCTGAGTCACAGTCCAAGTGCTGCCCCTTTTGTGACTGAGTTTAATATCATACACATGTAGAACAAGAATGAGGTTTGCATTGTACTCTTATGCCCACCATCTTATAGATTTGACATCATCTTTCCCAGTTGCTCATGCAAGTACATTAAGGTGAGATCTCTGTATTTCTTTTTTTCAGATTCCTTAACTGAAAAACTAACACCTCTTTTAAGAGATTGACTGCCATGAAATAGTGTTTGGCATAGGACCCTCTATTCATGAAAAAGCTGAAGCATCTTTATGAGAGGACTCTTTGGAAAAGACCCTGATGCTGGGAAAGATGGAAGGCAAAAGGAGAAGAGGACGGCAGAGGATGAGATGGCTAGATAGCATCACTGAAGCAATGAGCATGAAATTGAGCAAACTCAGGGAGGCAGTGAAAGATAGGAAGGCCTGGCGCAATATGGTTCATGGGGTCACAAAGAGTCGGACACGACTTAACGACTGAACAACAACAACCTTTCTCCAAAAATAAGAAAAAATTTAAAGCCAATAGTTTTAATCAAATTTGTTATAAAATAAAATAAAACTAATAAAACTGAATAACAAAGCTGCTAAAAATAAAATGTAAAAACTTAATAAAATTTTTAAAATGAAATGTTGGTGTGTGGTCATTGACATACTATAGAAATTCCAGTGTAGCTATGGCCAAATAAAATTGGAATACTTGATTATATATTCAGCTTTAAATGAATGGATAATTGATGTCCTATTTATTCTTTCCAATGCACACTTGCTTCTTTCCCTTTCTTCTTTCTTTTATATTTTTTCATGATATTTCATTCCTTGGTATCTAAAGTTAAACATGGCAGACATATCAGATCATGATCCTGTGAAGTTTATAGCCCATCTGACAATAATTTACATACATTTTTTCAAAGAGCGTCTGAATGTATATTTATTGGATGATAATGATCTTATTAAGCAGTCAGAACTGATATTTTTTAGAACAAAAGCAACACCATTTTATCACTGTCTTTGGAAAGGGATGCTGCTAAAGCTGTGGTTTTATCACTGAATATGCAAACTAAAAGATGCAACCATTAAGTTAAAATTAGAAGAGAAAGTTAAAATACTGTTAATACATTATGCATCCCAATCATCTCCTAAGCAATAAATTCTGTTAAATAGAAGCTTAACAAATTGCTGCTAAAACATATTTTTTTAAAATTACGAAGCCGTGATATTTGGAAAACAGAGAAAAATCTAGCGGCACTTACACTGAAATAAATTAAGCAACATAATCCTGTGCTTGTGATATACATGGAAAAATGCATACAGGTTAAGGCTGTGCATATTTTCAAAGGAGTGCTTGGCTTCAACAATGCCTCAAGCCAAGCATTCTTTCAAGCGGCTCCATGAAACAAAGTGGTCTCCCGCTTCTAAAAGCCAAACAAAATGGATGCATGGCTTGGCTTTACCTCAGTTCTGAAACCTCTCCCAAGTGCTCCAGTATCTGGAAGAGGCTTCAGTCAGAAGTCTCTTCTAATAATTGGAACTGCTATTCAAAGCCTTATAGTTTTCATGACAACTGAATAACTCTGCAAAAGAAAGAGATGGAAGATGCAGTTCTGCACTAGAAAACAAGGCACACAGTTTTCCCAGCAGAGAGACAGCTGCTCAATGATTTATTTATTTAACAAATTCATTTGGCTGCCCATCTAAGCAGTGGAATTCTGGGTGGTGAACAATGATAAAAGTATAATACACACTTCATATCAATAAAAAAAAAAAAAAACCATAATCAACATGTCACACGCAAACACCCAGAAACACCAGAGTTCCATTCTTCCAGCCTGGGGGAATAGCCAGGTCTTTACAGCCTTCTGGAAGGCCAACAGGGTTGTGGCCATCCATATTTCAGGGGGGATGCTGTTCTGTAAGGCAGGTACCAAAACAGAGAAGACACTCTTTTTATTCCTTGAACATTTTATCACTCCATCTATCATTGCACTCATAAGGACAGAAACATAAAGAGGGAACTGTTGAGGGAAAACAACAACGTAGGATTTGGTACAGAAGGCAGGCAGCCCTTAGAGAAGACCAGGTTCCTTCCCCCATCACTGGATCTCTATTTCTCTATGCATAAGAAAAGTCAGCCTCTTCCTTCATGAAGAGAGGAAAGAACCATTTGATAAAAGAAGAAACTGGATCTCCTTTTCTATGGTCTGATCTATTCATGGTGGAATTAGAGCTCCTCGGAGGAGTAGGAATCTCCATCCAGGTGTAATATACTGTGCCCTTTGGGAAGTATGTCATGGGCACTCCAGCTGTTAGTAAAAGCAGTCCCCACTCTGCTGTGAAGAATCAGAGCTGCCCTGATTCTGTAGTAATGGTTCCTTGAGGGTTGATTGCAGCAGAATTCATTTCCATAATCAAAACTGAGTTTTGGCATAACTTTTAATATGTTATTTCTGGAGCAAGAAATAAGAATGAACAAGAAAATTCCTCAGCTCATGTCGTCTTATTGCTGTAATTTACAATACTAAAGAGTTATGATGAACCCAGGGATGATTAACAGAGAAGGGAGAAAGAGAATTCACCTGAATAAACACTGATGAAAGCATGAGGGTAATTGCTTCCTCTGGGAATGCTGTATACTACACCTAATAATCTAGAAGCATTTTGACAGCTTCTTTCTCCAATCATCTCACCTCAGATTATTACCAAGGAGATACATAACACCATCCTTGCTTCCTAAGCAGTATTTTACTATCTCTCAAGTTTTTACAAACAATGAAACTGTAAAAGGTAGTTGTAGGATTTACATGTTTTGTTCTGATAATAGTCTGGGAACGGTGAAATGTAATTATTCATTCACAAGGGATGTTAGTGGTCATGAATATTAAGTGTGGGAAGAGAAACATGGAAAAAATTACTTGAAGAAATATTAAGCTGACATCCAGATGAGAGCAGAAAGCATTGTTTTTTGCTTTCTCCACCTGGGGGCCACAAGAGATATGGCCAGTTACAACATGATATCACTGGAGTGGGTAAAGTCAACATTTTTCACCCTTTTAAACATTTTTTTTGGGGGGGGGGTCTTCAGTAGCAGATGTCTATTATGTAGAAACCATGGCCTGAACAAGATGTCTTTGCATATGCACCTAAAAACACAAGAGGCGTATTAAAGATAACTTGAGTGTGTGTGTGGTGGTGGTGGTGGTGGTAGTGGTGGTGGGCAAGGTGTACATGTTTTAAAAATAAACAGCAATGCAGCTTTCATAGGCATAAATGGGAACTTTCATTTCAATGTTAAGTAGCAGCTATCCAGTTCCCCTATTCAGTAGGACACACAAAAGCAGTCTAAACTCACATCCTTTATTGCCCCATCACACATGACCCCTTCAAACAAATTGTAAACATTTATCACAAACATTTAAGAAGTGCTAATTTGTATTATGAGCAGAGTGGCTTTAACTTCCCCGTGTGAGTCAACATTATTATTTCTCTAGCACTACCAAGCTCCTCTTGGGAGAAGCTGCTGGTTGTGCCCCATTTCCATGAGTTTGGGTGGGGAGAAGTTAAAAAAAAATTTTTTTTTTCCATGTTGCCCATGAATTGGAACAACCTCTCTCTAGAAATTAGACTGATCTCTTTGGCAACGGGCTTCTGGAAATTAGAGAAACCTGAACAGTTCTGGAAGGCTTTGAGGATGCGTTTGTTTGCCATCATTATTATGTTTTTTTTCTCCCCTTAATGTTCGTGTGGGTTTATTATTGTAGATTTTGATTCAATTCCTCATTTTGAGGTATTGATACTATTAGGGTTATGGATTACATTTATTTATTTTTCTTACCATAGCTGTTTCATTGTAATCATAATTTTAGCAGTGAAAAGATAGAAAACAAGAAGAATGACTAGAAAATAATCAGGAATTGTAAGCCTGTGTGAATCAACCATGATTGGATTTAAATTGAAGAGACATGATTCAAGATTCAAGGGTAAACCAACTCACTTTGAGCCATTTTGAGATTTAATTAAAAAAAAAAAAGATTTATCTGTGAGTAATAATGGAAAGCCTGGCTGAGCTGCTTCATTTTGGTCTGAATGACATGAGAATAGCAAAATGGTGGATCTTTAGAGGACATTAACCTTACCAAATTTTAGCTGGCTATCTTCTTAACCCTATTTCAACAGAATGTATATTTTTAAAAATACTTCATTTGCCCCCCTTTAAAGGAAGAGTTAACAGAGCTTGAGAAAGGATAGCACAGTTCAAATTGTCCCTCAAAGACCTGAAACAATGCAGAACAATGCTGGATGATAAGCTTGGCAGCTCCTATGAAAGACTATCACTTTGTGTTGGGAGTACTCTATTAACTCTATATTAATTACTTAGCAGAATATTGGTTACTTAGCACAGGCAGCAAAAGCAGGTTGGCACAGGGGATATGCAATTCCTCAGAAGAGCAAGTCACAGAGAAAGAGTCTGGCACAGAGGAAATAGTTTGTAGCCATGGCAGCAGTGAGTGTGGTGAAGTGGTCAAGGTATTAGACTAGGACTGGGGCCACAAGTCCAGTGTCAGCTACAGAAATTGTCTGGGCATCTTTGAGCCAGTCCTCTTTCTGCCAATATATCTTACATTGTTGTTGTGGATATATAATGATGGGAGAATCCCATGTAACCTGCTCTGAACTCTTGGAGAAAAGTCAGGACAGGATATACATCTAATAAATAAATATTATAAACAGTAAAGGATTAAACCAGTAGCTATAGGTATTAGCCTTGTTACCAATTTTTGAGAGACTTAAATATACCCCAATTATGCAGAATTTGACCACAGAATGCACACTGGATTGGTTAGCCTTGAGCCCATATTCAATGCTGAGTCGAGTCCCCAACTGTGTTGGCAGGACCAGCACAGAGTGTGGTATTTCATTAGCATGAAAGAGGGCAAAGCCCAAAGCACTATTATCTTTCCAATCCCAAAGAATCCCGATAGGCAGAGTGTAATAAAGTAATAAACACTTTTCATGTATCAAATTCAAGCATCCTTTGCAACTTTGGACATATTGGAAGTACAGTGCACTGGGCCTTAAACAATCCAGTTCTCTTTATAAAAAATAAGTTTATTTTCCAGCCTGTCTGTTAGAGAGTGGTAATTAATGATCATAGGTATTCTAAATATGTATTTCTTAATTTGATTTATATGACCACCCATCTCATGAAACACAACTCTGGGCAAAGACAGTGAAGGCAAAACCCTGGTGCCTTTAACCAATAATCTCCAAACCATTGTGCAATACAATATTCTTGTTTAACCCATCTTACTCTGGAGATTTCTCCCTCCAAACTTCTTACTCCAACACATTCCATCTCAGAAGCAAGTCCTTTTGAATGTAGTAGGACTTACACAAACAGGCTATACATATGGAGTGATCAACAGGTGGAGAGTCTCAAACTCCTGTATGTAAGATTCTGATCCCTGTTTGTATATTTTGAGATAACTATTCTGGGAAGCAGGACAGAAAAGTTCAACTTGAAATTGTACTGAGGAAGGAGACCATATGCCTAAAGGCTATTAGTCACTGACAATGAGGCACAGTGGAGCAGCAATAAATCATTTCATTTTCTATTATTCATAACACTAGTATCTCTTATGTCTCTGCATAAATATGTAAGATCATTTCAGCTTAAGACTGTCCAATAGTAAGCCAATTATCTGGGAGAACCTCTTTAGATGCTGAGCCCCTGAGCAGGGCCAGTCTTTTTAGAAAGCAATACATTCCACTTAACTGTATTAAAAATTGAAAATAACAATAGCATGCTCAGAACTTTAGCATTTGTGTGTTGTTATAATCTTCTCTCTTATGCTACAGACACTAAAAATAAGATGCTCCAATTTAAATGTCGTCCACTCCATTTCAATAAAAGCATCCTAAGATAGTTTCAGGAATATAAAGTTCCCAATATGTGATTACCATTATTATAGCTTCTGCATCTAGACAGTTGGAATTCCACTGTTGTTATTTTATACATTACCAACTTCTAAGAAAAAATGCAGCAAATATTACCGTGGCAGCAAAACTAATTTAGTATGAGATCCCATGAGCAGAAAGTGTGGAAGGAAGAGTTCAGTGGGAGCAAGAAGAGGTAGCCCAGCCCAGCCCAGATTAAGGCATGAACTGATTCACTGTAAGTCTGTCTAGGAATTTACTCTTACATTTTTCAAAATTATGTTTTTACCCCTGACATGCATTAAGTGTGCCTTCCTCAAATCTGTGTGCTCCTTGCTTCTTTATTTTGTCAGCTACATGGAGCTTGACATATATATCAGTGGTATAGTTTGATAATTCTAGACCAAAGTGGGCAATATCAAGCCTTTGTGATATATATGGCCCGAGCCCATTTTTTTTTTTTTTCTCTCTCTCCCAGAAATCAGGAAATGGAGGCTCCAGGGTCAAATGTTTAACCTTTTACTTTTTGATGGTCTTCAGAAAATCAAAGTCTTTTGCTCTAATGTAGTTCACCAGACTGAGCAATTAAATCTTTGTGAATCAGATTGTTTTCTTGAAACAGCCCATACAGTATTAACACTACATAAATAAATAATGATCAGTGACAGGTTTATAGCTAAACTAAGACTACCATAGAAAACCATATGATTAAAAGTTTGTAAGGGTACTTTGCTGCCCACTGAGCAGTGAATAGCACAAAGAGAGGAACAAAATTTAACATTTCTACAGACTATGTTGGGATAGCAATCAGGAAATAGATAACATAGATGTTAAGCAGGGTCCCTGCCTAGAGTTGTAGAACAGGGTAAATCAACGGGGTTTGTAATCCCTACAAAATAAACAGTGAAGCATTATATGACTTAGAGTTTCCACAGTGCTTGACTCTTAAAGGCACAAGTGAAGGCCTGGTGCTCTTCCAACGTAATAGTATTAACAAGGCTCAAAGCTAGCATAGATCTGTTTTTCTTTTTTAGTGCCCAGATGTAATTCAAGAGGATAGGAGCTAAACTGAAATCAGCTTAGAAATCAGTCCCAATTATCTGACAGGCTTTTTTGGCATTGTTGAAATCTAAAGAAAGGATGTTAATTAGCAAGAAACCCAGATAACTCAGTTCTTCACATTTTTTAGCCAGTCTGATTTAAAATTATCTTAAAAAGTCATGGGACCACGTTCTACTGGGAAAAAAATCAGCATAAACTATGATACCAAGGTCTGCATGCCAAAGACATAAGCCTCAATTTAAAAGCTGAATTTCTAACAAACCGGAGACAGACAAGTTGAAACTTTGATTGTATTGTTTCTTGTACAACCAATTTTCTGAATATACAGGCTTATATGCACAAAGAAATTGAGTGATCATTTTAGCTTCAAACACTTTCAGAGCTCCAGAACAAAAAAGCTCATATGGAAAAAAATTAAGGTTCCAGACATGCCATTCTCTGCATAGATACCCGAATACTTAAGGTACTCATTCCATGATAGAAAAGCAGGAAGGGTTATCCCGAGATACTTGCAAATAAATACCTGCTCAGTTCTGTTCCTTTTCAGATGTAGATGTAGTTATATTTAGATACATTGATATGATTCCGATAAGAGTAACACCTTGGTTTTCTGATAGTTAACGATCAGCTTTTAACCTTAGCAAAGACAACTAAGGATCTCAGCACCCTTCTAATGACTACCTATGTAACAGACAAAATTGCTGAGTCGTCAGTTTACTGATGGGAACAACTCTACCTGCCAAACACTTATGAAGGTTTGGGTCAGAAGAGGACTGCACAACTGAATGAATACATAAACTAAAAAGAAGAGCAGCTAAAATATTGTATTGTCTCAGTCATCTAACATAAGCTAATCAATTTGAAATATTCACAAATTCATCAACCAAGTAAGGAAATCAACATGAATCCAATTTGATAGCCAAGGCTATCCATTAGTTCCTTCTTCCAATGTAACAACTATGATTGATAATTCATTTTTAAGAGGCAGAGTTTGAACAAGTAGAAGCTTTAATTAGAAATTAAATGGATTTCATTTTATTGCTCTGATGGAAATTTGAGGTTAGCTCACATATTGTATCCATTAAAATCTACTAAAAAGTATTAAAAGTAAGATTTTAATATTTTGCTGCTGTTGCATTATATAAAGTTGAGGTTTTCTTAAGCAAAAGAACAGTGGAAATCTACCAAAGAAACCAAAAGGGATGTGCTTGCAGTATTCTTCGAAAAGAGCAATAATAACCAAATAACCTTTTTTTGTGTGGTCTAGTCTGGATTCATGTTCAGAGAACAAATGTGTTGCCAATTTTAATTGTCCTAGATCTTAGGCCAATGCTAGCCTACAACAATTGCTGCTTGAATAACACAGGATTAATTCTCTCCCACCCTACCAATACCTTCCATGTGCAGAAGCTCACCAGAGACACAAATGGATCTTATCTGAATACTGGCAGTGTTCAAGTTGAATCATGTGGCACACATTATCCTCCAATACCTCACCACTAATTTTGGTCATCCCTGAAACTACCATCCACAGATTTTGAAATTTATTCATTTTATTATATTCCGCTAACTACTGAGGATTCTTCATTTATGAGAACTACATGAGCAAAATTGTTGGGAAAAGTCTACTACTATTATTTTGTCTACTCTGTCAGGAAACATACCAGATATGCAATTAAATATTCAAAACTTGCCATGTCCATCATTCACAGTTCTGCCAATTCTTTCACTTCAAAGATCCAGTGAAGAGAGATGTTATCAATGTTCTCAAAATAATTCATCACATAAGGTCCTTTGTTCTGAAATATAGCATAGCAGAGCACCAGAGATAATCTTAAATAGCCTAAGTTACAATCTAGTATGAATCCTGAACCTCTACTAAGTTCTTGGTACACTTACAGTTCATGTTAGTGATTTTGTGTTTCCTGTATTTTTAGATTCTCTGAGAACAATGCCCTCGATATATTAATCCAGCAAAGTATCATCAAAGGGTTAACCACAGATGTTAAATGTTTTTCACTGCAAGCATTCAAGAAGTGGGAGGGTGATCAATTACTAGGTAAAAATAGCACTAATAAAACTCATCACTTATTTCTGGAACAAAAGAAATGCAAAATATTGTTTATTTCTGCTTCCTAAAGATTTGACAGTTTTAACAACAGGAATATCTGTTTGCAATTAACTACAGTTTTAAAGTGTTGTTTGTGCAACTCTGTCAAATTAAATTCAAGTTTACCACCACCTAATGCACAATTGCTAGATCTCAGAACATAGACACATCATCTGCCAGCCCCAACTGTTCTCGCTTAGCCAGAACAGCCATAGTTTGGGCAAGAACATCCTGCACAAATCTGAAGTTTGTCACTCCCAGGATGGTCCAACAATTTACTTTTCCAAGATTCTTGGAGTTCAAAAACATCACAAGAGAATTCTTTCCAACTGGCTGAGTGCCCTCCCGTCCTTGGCTGCTCTACTTTGACCAGCTGCAAAATGTCACAAACTCTCCCCTCAAGCTCAAGCAGAAGATAGTGGCTGGGAATACCAGCAGTAGACCTTCTAAGGATATCATGGATCAGCAGCCACTTCATCTGGCTCAGCAGTGATCTTCACTGCCATTTGGGAATGCCATAATTGCCCCTAACCTGCAACCATCATCTACCATCAAAGTAGATCAGACTTGGGAACCAAAGTTACAAATACTAAAACTACTTTTATTGTAGGCTTACAGTAACAGAATTTTGCCTGAAAGCACCACCTCCTTGCCTTTATCCTAGAGAGAATTAGGGAGGGTCAAATCTGAGACATTTTATCAAATTACATTCCTACTTTGGACTCAGATTTCTTTTATCTGACCATTGTCTTGGTTGCAGCTCTTCCTCCTGTTCCTCAAGATTATTCTCACAGCCCATTACAGCCCATTACATTTTTTAAAGGGAATAATAGTGGGAGGGAGAGAGGGAGAATTTTGGGTATAAAGTGTTAGAGAGGAAAAGAAAAAAAAATGAAATTACAAATCCGTTATTCTGGGGGGAAAATGTGTTTTATAATTGTCCCAACCATGGCAAACATTTTGTGAATGGACACTCTTTACATTAGCTATATAATACCATTCATGACATTTTGAGGAATTCCAAAGAATGTAATGTCCACTAGAATGTAAACATTTTAATAACATTTTAAAACCAAGCTGGAAATGTCTGCTTGACTCTATCCAGTATTCAGTTACCAAAAGCATGTATGTTATTATGATACTTCGATGGAATAAGAAGCAAACATATCCTTGCTTCTGCTTAAGATTTTCTAAACATTTTCTAAGCTTGTTTATGATGCTATAATTTAATTACATTTGTGCAAGATGGAATATACACAATAAACTGTTAAACATACTTTGTCTACCCTGAACTGCCTACACTTTTGTCTACACTAAACATAGACTTCCATCAAGAATGACAATGAAATTTATCTCAGCCAGGAATGTCAATGAATAGAGGAAAATAATAGAAGGAAATATTTTTTTTAAATGTTCAGAAAAAATCCAAGAAAATTTACAGCTAAGCTATGAATAGCCAAGAGATAATAATCAAAGTTTTAACAGGCAAATGAAGTTAAAGGAAAATGGAAATATATTGAAACTCTTTACAAATGGAGACAGAATATGGTCAGGAACCTAATCCATTAGTAAGTGAGATACAACAAACAATAAGATAGCTGTTAAAAAGAAAGCAAAAAGTGCAGATGAAATACCCACTGAATTGTATTAAACTGCAGGAGAAGAGGTAGCAAAGCTGCTAACAGTTCTGTGTCAAGAAAATAATGAACAAGATTGTGTGGATAGAGACTGGAAAGAGATTGGTGTTTATGCATATATCAAAGGAAAATACAAGAGAATATGCAAAACTCTGAACCTCTACATTAATTCTTCATGCAAGCCAAGGTTTGTTTGTTTTTTTAATCTTACAAAGAAGAATAAAGCCAAAATTGGAAAAAGAAATAGAGAATTAACAGATTTTGGAAAAGGCAAGGGACTTGAAATCAGGTAACTCACATTACGTAGATAACGGAGACAGCAAGATAATATAAAAAGGAAGCTTGCTTTATTGATTACAGCACTACTTGTGTAGATCATGCCAAAATGTAGAATATATCAAGGCTAGAGGGTATACTAGAACATGTTTATTCTTTTGAGGAATTTTTCAGTGAACAAAAAGCTAGTGTAAGAACTGAATTTGGAGAAAGAGAGGTTCAAAGTAGGAATGGGAGTGAGACAAGATTTATATTGTACTCATAGTTATTTAACTTGTATAGCAAATATATTATGGCAGGATTGGAAAGGATGAAGGCTGGGATCAAAATTGGAGGTCACAACACTAACAGATTATGACCACTTTGTTAGCTGAAAATAAAGGAGATATAAAAATGGGAAGCAAAAAAAACCTGACTGCAGCTGTCTTTCAAAGTGGTCCCAGGGTGTGTGTGTGTGTGTGTGTGTGTATACACATAGATACATACATACCGTATTTTTCCATCAATAAGACGCCCCCATGTACAAGACGACCCCCACTTTTCAAACCCAAAATTAAGAAATCAATATTTTAAAGATAGTGCCGAACACATTTTTATTTAGTAATTAGTTAACATTTACCTGATACACTCAGTGGGAGGAGGTCCAAACCATCTCTCTGCAGCTCTATTTCCATGCTCTTTTGCATAACTGATTACATTCAATCATGAGTGAAACTGCCGATAGCTCGTCTCTGCAAACAGACTTCCTCTAATTGGCTTGTTCAGCATCAGCTGACATCAGTTACATAAGGCTCGTGATTGGAGGAAGTCTGTTTGGGAGACAAGCTATTTCACTCGTGATTGGAGGCTAGCAATAGGAGGAAGCCTGTCTGCAGAGACAAAGTATGGGTAGTTTTGCAACCGCGCGGTTCTCTCCTCGGCTGACTTCCTTGAATAAGACGCCCTTCAATTTTTAGCGTAAGGATTTTAGAAAAAAGTATCGTCTTATAGTTGGAAATATACGGTACATACATACATGTGTGTGTGTGTGTGTGTATATATATATGCATAATTATATGAGTAGGCTATGTATGTATAAATAAAACTGGTCATGTTATCAAAAATATTGGTGAACAATTAACAAGAGGTGAAAAGTTATCAGATTTCCTACATCTTATATATTTGCATTATGATGTCTGGCTTGAAAATAGTGAGCTTTAGTATTACCATAAAGCATTTATAGGTCTTAATGGTTAGAGGGCTTATCCACTTAGTTCCCTTGCCTGTTAATTCAGTCTTGGGGCCAGCCAGATCAGCCTGAGGTAGGCTGAAGCCAGATCAAAGTGACCTGACAAGAAAGTAGAATATTCCATTGTAAAACAGAAGAGAACCTCCTGTGTCAGATAATGGTGGAGTCTTCAGTGGGTTGGTGAATTGCCAGGTCAAATGGTCTGCAACAGAACTGTCCCATTACATCTGGCTGCAGGATTCTTGCCAGAGATGCCAGATGCCTCTCTTGTGTAGTTTGTTCTTTGTCC
The DNA here is from genome assembly GCA_030867105.1 of Liasis olivaceus. Lineage (NCBI taxonomy): Eukaryota > Metazoa > Chordata > Lepidosauria > Squamata > Pythonidae > Liasis > Liasis olivaceus. The sequence continues at coordinate 45,093,172 of CM061355.1, read as the reverse complement.
TTCCTTTATTTTGTGTGTGTGTGTGTGTGTGTGTGTGTGTGTGTGTTTGTAAAGGGGTAGTCTGGGAAATATTGATCTTGTGGAAGACCATAATGTAGACTTCTACTGCCAGGGTGGAGGCCTCTATTGCCATTAGTAAACTCCACACAGCCTTAACAGCAACATGCAGCTCATTCCCACCACTTCCACCATCCCAGTCTCAGCCTCACTTCCCTTTTGTGTTAATCTTTTCTGCCGCCAGGCACTCAAACCAAGCATGAATCATTCTCTTTCCTTGTTACTGTCTCCTTTGCTGAATCTGCCATTATGTCCAGGTTTGTTGGAGAGCACCACTGCTGCCCTGTCAGTAGTAACAATGGCCACTCCCCTTGTGTGAGGGCAGCAACTCTGCCAGTCTCATTCTGGAGACATGGTAAGAGGAACACTGGGGGGGCGGGGGACAGCAATGTTTAGAGCAACTTACTTTCACCCTTGGGGCTATGTGGATAAACCTTTAAAACCAGGCCCAGTTGTTTAAATGTTATGCCCAATTTTTAAAAAGGAAATATCAGGCTATACTATTTTACAGATGTTCTTAGACTGAGACCATTTCCAGCTAGATTCAAAAGGGAAATTAGAATCTGAAAGAGACAAAGGCAGCAGGGATTAAGCAGAATGATTAAAGAAGATAAGTATACTGATATTATGGAAAGCAGAATCTACGAAGATCTGCTGAAAAAGAAAGACTATAGAAACAGTTATATACAGAAGCTGACCAGATAATCAGCAGATGCTGTTTGTCTTTAAGAAGCTGACAGATTTGGGAAAGATAGCAAGGAGAGATGTCTGTGCTTTCTGGTCCCTGACCAGAAAGATGACTTCAGATGGAAGCTTTCCAACCTTTGTCTCAAAAAACAACACCAAAATAATGTTTTCAAAAAATTGTCCATGACAACCTGTCAAGGCACTCCAGTCAAATGCATCCACACTCTGAGAGGGAGTATCTGAGAATTTTGGTGGGGTAGGGGCGGGGGAGGTCAAAATTGACAAGCTTTGTGATGCAGGCTCCATCCTTTTTGAGTGTTCAATGCTTGCATCACAATGTTCCAGCTGACATCTTGCTGATTTTGAGGCACTGCTGCCCACTCTCGTAACAGGGCTCTGACCAAAAAGAAAAGTGTAAGATTAGTATATCTTTATTCACAATGCCAAAATTAATATATTTATACTTGCAGCATATAAACACATGATAATTATGAAGATCTCTGTTATAAGGTCATCATATGGATTTAGCTTTTCTTAAATAGTGCAGGGGCTTCCTGAAATATGGTTGTGCTTCCAAGAGGGTAATTAGGATGGATGTAAATTCTGAGCAAAATCTATACATCGAAGGAAAACTGGAGTGCTATGATAAAAATCAGGTGGATTATTTGAATGTGCAAGAATGTAGGATTTCTTAAACATAGTTCGCTCCTGGCTCTTCTCAGGCGAAGCACAACTATTTCTCTATACAAACACAAAGGTACATTTAATTTATTACTACTTATTAGATTTATGAATAATATGAATAAAGAGTATTCCATCATATATGTGGATCAACAATTATTTTTCTAGTAGAATTTAAGCAGGGCATGCAGCCAGGTAAGTTACACAGATTCAGTAAGGAGTATTTTAGAATTTTAAATGATGAACAATAGATTAATAGCTAATTCAGGAATAATGACACTAGGATTAACTGCTCAGTTTCTGTGGCTAATGCTACCATACTTTCACTGATCCAGTGTTTACCCTCGGTTAAATTGGAATGGACACTTCCTCTACTAAAGATTCAGATATGTACTGATGTAACTTAATTATCCAGAGATCAAGTTCAGTGCATCCTAATTTATTTGGGGAAATATATTTTTGGGAGAAATATTTTGATATAGAGTTCATCTAATTTCTGTTCTAAATCATCCCTTTAATAGGTGGTGAATGCAACAGAGTTTAGCCCAAATGGGGTTTCTATGTATCAAAAGGAAGGAGAGATACGTTAGGGCAAACATCCACAAACTTTTTGGGTTGAAGGCCACATGAAGATTTTGTTAAAGGCATCAGGGAACTTAAGTGCAAGCCAAAGGGAAAGAAGAGATGGTAAAAGCAGAAAGAGGGCATATAAACAGTATATTTAAAAACAAGTATCTTAAAGTCCAACCACTGTTTTTCATTAGTTGTTTCATGCACACATCTACATCTACCTGCTTCTTTCACCTTATCCAGTTTTAAAATTCAATAGTAGCTTACTAAAAATTAGCAAGAGCTAAGAAAGAGGCTGAAAACTACACAAAAACCATTGGGGTGAATTTCCATGTTGTATACCCATGCTTTAGGATTATTAAAGATAACAGAATAATCCCCACATCATCCATGAACTGTTTACTAGAGATGAAACATTCTTAGTATCCACTTGAAACTGACTTCATTTGGGAAGTAATTATCAAAGCAAATCCAAGGGATGATTTGGATTGTTCCACTTGACTGCCACTCCTGTTTACAGTATCTAAGAGAAGTGCATGGCTGGTTGTTATGCATCTGAATAGGAGTGCCATGGACATATGTTCTTACTTCTGTATATTTGTAGTTTGTTCTGAGGCTTTGCTTCAGTATTCCTATTCAGCTCTCTTTGAAGATAGTCCAAAACTTCAGCTGGCTCAGCATGTAGTAGCAGAAGGTTTAAATGGGACCAGACTCCAAGAACACATACTCTTCCACCCTCATCTTCAGCATCCTCTGATTCAAATCCAGGACCATGAAAATTGCTCTCAGCCTGAAGTCTGGAATGTTTGCAATTGAGAAGCCCACTTAGGGCTAACATTGTTTTTAGTGGTAAACATTGTTCTCTCATAACTTTCAGCCTCTAAAACAACAAACATACACAACATTTTGTACCATAACTTCAATATTTTTGCCTACTTTTAGGCAGCAGCAGACATGTTTTACATGACAGCTTCAGCTCTTTGTGTGATTTAAAAAAAATAACAGTGACTTGAATTAATTTTAATTGTGTGCAATAGCACTAGATTTTTGACAGGTATTATTTTATTATGTCAATTTTAATGACATAATTTATTGCATAAATTATGCAATAAATAAATAAATAGCCACACTATTTATCCTTTACTCTTTGTTACATTTCAAGTTGCAATATTCTATTTGCAATGTTCATCACCAGATGGCCCCACAGATATTAACCTGCACTTCCCATTATGGTTTTGTTCAGTCATGATTTTTATATACCACTTCATAGTAAGTTTGACAATGTGGTGACTAGGCTACCAGACTTAGTTTACTGGTGGTGCGTACAGCATTATCTGCTAACAGCAAGGATGTAGCTGGCAGTTTTGGTACAATCTGGCCAGTATGCCAGAAATGCAAGCAAAACCCAGTTTTACCCCAAGCATGTTCATACTATGCGACACAAGATAGGATCTCTAATCTAGACATTATCTTGCTAGCCAATTTACTGTTGCCTGGATCCCCCCAACTCAGGGAACATATAGTATACTGGCATGTACACAGAATATACATATGCATAATTCAGATGTTAAGAGTTGCTGAAGAACAATAAGCAGAAGAATCATTAGAAATATATCACACTAAATAAAAATTTAATGAACAGAGCACAACTGTTCATCAGATCCATTTGTGAAAGGATGAAGACCAATGGATTTAGATTATGGGATTACAAACTAAAATTAATCATTTTTCTAAAAGTATAGTAATTTAAGTGTGAAAATTAGGTGCTTCGGAATGGGGTGTTTTCAGTAAGATTCAGAGGACTTATTAACTGTAACTTAGTACAGTATACAGTAAACTGTAAATTTACAGTATAATTTATTTCCAGAACAACTTATTTATGGGAAAAGGAAAGATCTTATGCTTTAAAAAATGGATGATACAAAAATGGAGCAGATGATTAAGACTGATACATTTGTTCCTAGGTTCCAGGTTTTGGCAATCATGTTCAGCATATGAGGACACCAAGCTTAAATCTCAGAGCCATTATCTTGAGTCAAATTACATTTGAAATTTAGCTTGGGTATAAGAGTTCTGATGATTTCATTATAAAACAAATATGTTTTTCAATTCTGAAAAAAATGTATAAGCATAATCTCTACACTGACCCATGAGTAAATATGTGGTAGAATCCATTGCTTCCTCCCTCTGAACTTTCCTATTTGCCTGAACTATCACAACTCTACTTGTACATTTTTACTATAAGGCCACAAACCAGAGTCTCGATATTCACATTTTAAGAGTTGCTGGCTTCATGAGGTCTCCTCCTCAATCTTGTGATGCTTGAGACCTAATAAGAGTAAAAGTAGAACAAGTGCCTCAATAACTTCCAGTATGTAAAATCTACACAAAAGAACCTTGTTTGAATTGGAACAATTGCTATCTGGAGAACTCATTTAATATATATTGGTTTTGGAAACATTCTTTATAAAATATAGAAGTTTAATGAAGTTGAGTGCTCCTCAAATAATTCTTAAATTCCTAAACTTTGACTTTTGAGCTGTGGAGGTGGGATGGAAATAGATAGAAATGGCTGGGAACTTTACAAAGATCAACTCTCTGGAGATTTCATTTAGTTTCTGTTCCTGATTGAATAAACATTGTTGCAAGTACAGACTAAGAACATTGCAATGTCTTGTTTTTTTCCAGTCCTTACTAAAGAATGAACAAATGAATGAATATATGTATATGTATATGTACACACACACACACACACACAACTGACAAAAAGTAGCAATGTACAAAAATAACCTGTTTATTTTAGAGTCAACTTTAGCAGTAGATATTGAATCCAATATAAGAAAACAGATACCAGTTCTAAATAAAATAAATAAAATAATTCTTATGTTTCTCATGTTAAAACAACCTTGTGGCATTATTCCCCGACCCATCAGTAGTTATGCCACTTGAGCCTGGCCACCTATCTGGGATCCTATGGCCTGAGGACAACTAAATATTTAGACAGGCCATACTAGAAGGCTGTTCTTTTCCTTATCTACCAGCAAGAGGATCCAATGAATCCCTGTTGCCTGCATGTCCTCAAAAGATCAGCTGATTGGGTTTTAAATGGCTCATACATACAGCTGAAGTTTCAACTGGCTGGTCAGCAACATTTTTTTTCCTGCTGGCTGAAGCAATGATGGAGACAGACTTTTGCAATAAGAAGATTTGCAACAGTACAGTAGCAGTGATAGAAAGGGGAAACAGTGGTAGGGAGGAAAAAATAAAGGGGGAAGATGTAGGTGGAAGAGAACAATGAGACTGCAGGAAAAAAAGTGGTGGGAGAAGGGGAAGAAGGCAGCAGCAATGACAAGGGGAGGAAGGGATGTGGAAAGGGAAAGGCACAGATAGAAAAGAGGAGACTGATAGGAAGAAAGGGGGGTAGCTGCAGACCAGTCAGTGCATTCCCTTTCACCATAATCCTATATTAGTTTGTTACTTGCTCTTTATATACTGCTGACTACTGAGGTCTTTCAGCAGTTTCCAATAAAAGAATAAAACCATGAAAGTCAGTTAAAACCAAGAATATTAAAATTAACTAAAATTATCAGCCATTAAAAGCCTGACCAAAAGTTGTGTTTTCAGGGATGTTTGAGATGAACAAAAAGGCTAGGCCCCTCAGTTCCCCAGGGAACACATTCCAAAAACTTAGAAGGTTTGACAGGTTCATTGTGAGATAAGCTCACCTCTGTGGGGAGTGGTGGTGGGTAAATTTGAAGATGGGATTCTCTCAGATAACCCAAATCCAAGTTCATTAAAAGTAATTATACATGTATTTTTTTCTGGAAACAGCCCCTGTAATGGAACTGAAACAATATGTATTGAAGGCATTACCAGTCTGGCTGCTGAATTTTCTCCTAACTGAAGCTCCTGGATTAGACACAAGGACCTACAGTACTCAAGCTGCCATATGTACATCCCTGTCTTTGGTTATTTTCTGCAAGGTCACAGTTGGTGTACTATCCAAATCTGATGAAAGGTGCTCCTGGACATTGTTTCAATCTGGGAAACCAGAAAAAAATCAGATCCAGAAGTAACTTTTTCCATCTGGAACAGTATTCCCCTGGAATTGGGATTTCTCCCCAATGACCACTTCCTTCTTGTTTGAGTTTATCTCCATTAGCTGACATTTGATTTATTATAACTGCACACAGAAGTTTAAAGGAGTAATTCCAGTACCTGGGCATATTAGAAAGCATGACAACATTTTTTCCATCTCCCTCCCCCCTCAGCCCTTATGTTCTCTTCCAGTGGATTCATATAGACATTGAAGAGAAAAAGGGGGGGGGGGGCTCCAGAGAGCCCTGTGGGATGTCATGTAATAGCTCTCATTTCAAGGAACAACCTGTCTATGATACCATCTAAATCTTCTGAGAGGTAGGAACAAAACTGGTGCAAAGCAGTCTTTCCTATTGCCAAATCTCTCAAATAATCCAGAATTGTCAAAAGTGTTAAAAGTTATTGAAAAGTTAAAAACAGCCGAGAGAATCACACTTTCTCTCTTGATCCCAGTCAATATCCATTAGATTGACTTAGGCAGTAGTCCACTTTGAAATCCATTTGAAATAGATTAAGATAATCTGATTCCACTAGGACTTTCTGCAGCACTCCTTTGGTTATCCTACTGAGCCAGAGTTAGAAATTAGGCTACAATTGCCCAACTCCAAAGGATCAAATGCAAGCTTCTTAATAAATAACAAGAATTTTCTCCTTTAACAAGGAGGTTCCTGTGCTTCTTTAAGTGACATAATATAATTGAGACATTTCTAATAATCTCCTATTAAAAGTTACAAGACATGTTGGGCAAGGATCAAGATGGCAAGGAACAGACTATATAGGACTGGATAGCCTGTCCATACCCTTGGATGTCAGAAATTGAAACCAATCCAGTCAAACCATACAAGAGGAATTACTGGACACCTTTTTAATTGTCTTTGCATCAGTGCAATCAATCAAGTTAGCTCTGATTGTCTGTTGTTACCTAGTATAGCTCTAATTAAATCCAGCTTTGTTAATATAAAGGCTGCCAAGTTGATTTTTTTTCTGTTTTCCACTAGCCAAATGATTTGTGGATGTCACGTAGAATGGAAAAAAATTGATCATAACAGCTGGAACACACACACACATACACACACACAGAGAGAGTTTTAAAAAACACATATTTGCTTGCTTCATGCCAGCAAGTTTTGGGAGAGACCTTTTGTGCTTAATACTACTTTGTACCTGGTAAACCAAGTTTAACATCTGAAGGCTTCTCATTACACCACCCAACAATTTAACTTGTACAGATATGGTTCTAAGACCAACCACATTTTTTCTTCCCTCCCTCTTATTTTCTAACTAACTTGCCAGGTAAAGAATTTTCAACACCTGAAAGTGTGCACTATCTTTGTTAACAAGGTATTGCCCCTGTGGATGTTAGATTTTTACTTTCTACCATAGGAGAAAATTATGGCTAGAGTGAAAGTGTGATTATAACCCACATTTCAACAAGATTTGTACAGTTGTCATTACTGGTAGAGTGGTTAAATTTGAAGTGTATGAGCTCAGAAAAAAAAAGAAGTTCCATAGCCATGTTTCAAAAATGCAGGCTGCTGTTCAACATTTTCAGAGGATACTTAAAGATACTCATTCAATATGGAGTTTGATTATTTTTCATCATTATGTTAAAGCTCTGTAATAACAATTATTTGATTACTCCTTTTCCTCTAAACAAAAGCTAGTATGATGTACAAGAAAATCCCACACAATAAGAATTATACAATAAAAATAGCAAAAGCAATAACAACACCCGACATTTAGTATACAATAGTTGAAACTGAAAGCTATAATTGAATAGCTAAGTTTTAATGGCCTTCCTGAAAAAAATCAAGAAACAGGAGTAGGATCCATTCAGATTTCTGGTGGAATGCTTTTCAGCAGAAGGAACACACATACATATACCACTCTAATAGTGAAGCCTGAACCAGGAATGAATGAATGAATGAATGAATGAATGAATGAGTGTGTGTGTGTGTGTGTGTGTGTGTTTAATTCATAGGAATAACCCAGTCCCATCTAAACTTATCAGATTGGTCTCAGATTCCCTTCTATTTTTTTTTTAAAGCCTTCACTCTGCCAGCCGATTGTGCTGTTGGTTTTAATCATTTTGTTCTTCTATTATCATTACTGTATTGATTCTGTAATTCTGGGGGCCATAGGACTCATAAATGGTAATTAAATGCCTATAAGGAATATTACAATTTCTACATTCTGAGCTGTTATAAAGGGCTGTCATTTTTATGATGGCTAGGCTGTCTACAACAGTATTTGATTTTGTATGAGGATTTCCTAGGAAACAGAGATAAATATATCAGTGATTCCGAGTGTGACATGGGACATCTGCAACAAGGGCTTGTTATTCTTTAGCTTCCTTCATCTGCCAAAAGGTTTTGTTGCTCTCCAAATTCCAATTTTGCAGAACTCAGAAGGAACAAGAAATTAAAGGGTTTCTTGAATATGTGCTTCTTATAAAACTCTTCCGGAACAGAAAGATAAAGGCTGTTCCCATTTAAACTTAAAAGGAATCTAGGTTTTCTCTACTTCTCAGGAGAAAACCTAGATTCCTTTTAAGTTTAAATGGAAACAGCCTTTATCCTTCTCACTCTGTACTATCCTACAGAATATGTGTGTATCACTATTTTTATGTAGAAGGAAAAGCAAAGTAAAGGCTTAATTGCAGCACAGTTGTGAATGCATTGGTTTTCATTTATCATACTGAACTTGACACTTGACAAGCTGGATGAAATAAATCTGCCTTGTTGGTACAATGAAGAACTACATTTCAAATGCTTCTTGAAGAGACCTCCTGAACTTTTGTTGTAACAGTGCCAGAAAATATAGCATGACACCCTGATCCATTAAGTGTTTCCTTGGATATAAAGTTTCATTTCAGTCAATAAGTCTGGTTAGTCTTGCAGTCTTACAACATAATATTATCAGTGACTGGATTCATAGTTGGCGCAAACCCATTGTTTGTTTATCATGATTTGTTAAATAAGCCTTAAGTAACACTGAGTTCATAAATCACATCTGGGTTCCCATATCACACTAGCTAAAATCATACATTAGAGCTTAGCACATTGAATGAACCTATCCTGTCACACAAAGTCCTAAGTTGAACTCATACTAAAATAGGTAAGTATAGGACTCAACTGTTTGCTAGAGCCAGTTTTAGAAAATACTAAATATGGCCCTCACCACTTTTTTCCCCACTGCCCATTAACTAGCATAAAATAAAATAAAGCAAAACACTAGGTTCAATGAAACCATATTTCTATTTCTTCCAATTATGCTAATCCAATTTGCTAAAATAAAAACAATATTCAATTTTCCTAAACAGAAAAATGCAAAGCCTAAAATAATTGGGAAAAAATTTGAACACAGCCACCCCATAGCAACATCACTGCCACAACTATTTAGGACATCAGGGATCCCCTTTCCCTACAACAGTTTTCCAGGTGTGTTCTTCATATACAACAGAATTACCTGATTTGACCCTAATGTTGATCAGACTAGGGTCAAATTTTTTATTCATTGCAAATGCTGAACCTGAGAAATATTCTTGACACACCTTAATTTACCTTGTAACTTGGGATATGAGCTTCAAGAATTACTGTATGCCTTTTTTTAAAATGTACAAAATCCAAATGATTTTTTTGTTCTGTCACTTATTGTTTATTAAGTCCTTTTCAGATTGTTTCACCTCAGTATGTATGAAATGGCAAGCAAAGGAGTTGCTGCTGGTTCTAAGCCAAGAACTCTACCGTTTATTGTATGTGGCCTTTCTCCAGTTTCATAATGCAGCAAATTGTATCAAGGCAAATGCTTAAAGGACTTACTTTAATATGGATTTTTCCTTATTATCCTTTGCTTTTATTGTTTACATTTCTATTAAATTATGTATTGCCCTTTCTCCTAAAAAAGCACAGTAGACAAAAAAGTGTACATTAAAAACAGTAAACACAGAAGCAAAGCAACATTCAATTGCCCAACAAATCAAATGCATCAATGCTAAAAAATATGCATGCCGTACCTTCTTTTTAAAGATATGAAAAGCACTGTCAAAGGCTTTCACGGCCGGAATACGATGGCTGGTGTGGGTCTTCTGGGCTGTGTGGCCGTGTTCTGGAAGTTTTGTTTCCTAATGTTTCGCCAGATCTGTGACCGGCATCTTCAGAGGGCAGGAGAACAGACAGGAGCAGTTCTATCTGTGCCCAGGATGATGTGACCCTGTTGAGGATCCCCTCACTGCTGCAGGAGTATACTGCATACCATGCAGCTGCAGACAAGTATACATCAGGACCACAAAACACAGCATCCATACCAGGATAAAAGAACACAAAAGACACTGCAGACTACAGCAACCAGAAAAATCTGCAGTAGCTGAACATGCTCTCAAGCACACTGGACACAAAATCCTATTTGAAAACACAGAGATACTGGACAACACCAACAGCCACTATACCAGGCTATACCGGGAAGCCATTGAGATTCACAAACACCAGCACAGTTTCAATAAAAAAGAGGAAAGTCTAAAAATCAACAAAACTTGGCTACCAGTCCTGAAAAATACAGCATGCAAAAGGTCAATGAACTCAGCGTAACCACCAGGACGCGTGAACAATTCACACAATGAACATGCTAATCACCCTCAGCAGCCACTCATTAACAACTCAATAGAAAAAACCCTGTCTAATCCCCAGGATGATACACACATATTTTGACACCAAAACAAGCAGCCACTCATTAACACCCCCCCACCCCCGTTCAGGCACCCTCGCTGATCTCTATAAATACCCACAACAGGGTCACATCATCCTGGGCACAGAGAGAACTGCTCCTGCCCTCTGAAGATGCCGGTCACAGATGCTGGCGAAATGTTAGGAAACAAAACTTCCAGAACACGACCACACAGCCTGGAAGACCCACACCAGCCATATGAAAAGCACCTTTTAAAGATATGAAAAAAACCAACTTCATTATTTTTATGTGAAGCCAGAATCCAAATTCATAAGCAAATGAGGGAAAGTGTTAAATGTTGCTTGTTAAAAATCAGGATGAGCAGCGAGAGTTATTTCATTTCCATAAACGTGGCAACTGTATTGATGATGCAAATATTCTACATTTAGGCTGCCTGAGAGGAACATAGGAAGCTGTCTTCACCTGAATCATATTATTGGTCCATCTAACTTGCAGCTGTCAACATTGTATAGAAGCCAGAGTTAAATATCTTCTCCTTCTCAGACAGAAGAGCCCTTTCTTTATTGACTTGAAGACAATTTTATAATGGAAGTAGAACACACTTTTGCACACTCAAAGGGAATCTTTAATTTCCGGTGATTCTCCTTTACAATGCAGAAAATTTTTTTTCCTCCTCAGGATGAATGCTATTCAATCCAGGAGCAGATTTTCAAGGGAGACAGGAGATTCCAGGGAGCTGGGAAAGAAAAAGAGAGCTCTGCTCTATATGATGATTGAAAAAAATGGACCCAAACCATCAATTTAGCCTTGATTGAACCAGTGTATCAAAAGCATGTCTACATCTAATATTTTGTTCCACAGAGATCTCTGCAAGGTCATGATATTAGCTTCACATGTAGTTGTCCAAAGCTGTGGTAAAAATATAACTTTCCTGGAATCTAGTGGTATTCCATGGACTCAATAATCAAGAGAAAATAATCATTTTCACTAGTTGATTCTAACTAAAGGTTAAAGTAGACCTCAATGTAAGCTGTTATAAGTTTAAACTCGCATACTTATGTAAAAATAGGATTTATGTTTGAAACGCAAGCTCTGCTTTTATTTTACTAAGCAGACAGAGTAATTGGGTTTATACATCATCCTATGTTATGAGAACACAGTCATTGTTATTGTTTAATATATGTGAATGCAGCTCATTTTGATTTTTCAACAAACTACAATTAAACATCACAGCTAAATGTGATATGTTAACTCAGCCCATTTCTCTTATCCTTTTCCTATTTAGCTTTTTGTTGATATCTAAGAGGACATGGTAGAACACTTCATTGTCTGACTATGGGGCTCTTTTCAAAAGCTCCTAATTAGGTATAAAGTTAATAATGAAGCATGTGGTTAATCCAGTGAGCTTTTTTCCTTTGATCACAATTGCAATAAAATGGTCTCATTCTCAACATGTTTCAGATGAAACAAATATTATTTAAATAATAACTATCTAAGTAACTCCACCTTAATTATGCTAGGTATAAGTTGATCTGGAGAACTGCTTTGGCACTGTCCTGTTCCAGGCCAACACACACGAAGAGGCAGTTGCAACACTTTACTAGATATGGCTGGTAAAGTAAATATGGGTGCAAATACACATTGTAGTAAAGCAACAAGTCCCAATGTTTAGCAAGCTTGCCTTAACAAGTACAGTCCAAAGCAGCAGGCAGAGAGACAGAATAGTAAGGCAAAGTCCAAAAGTCAAAACTGTGTAGAAGGTTTATCAGCCAGTCCAGGTCTAGAGTTGAGGCTGTGAGGTTCGCAGGTCCAAAATCAAAGTGCACAGAGCAGAAGTTAATAAAGGGTTGTCATCAACAGAGAAGTTGAACTTGCTGCTCCATTTTAATAGAAGCCGCCCTGGCATAGCTTGGGGCAAGACTCCTTCCTCATAAGTAATCTCACACAGCACCTTTGCTCTACTCTCTTTGCAGCCTGCCAAGCTCTTTCATTGGGAGGGCACAGTAATTCTGCTCCTTCATCTTTGGAGAGCAGTGGCAGCTGTGTCTGCTGGTTGTTGGCCAGCCCCACTACCTCTGCCTGCTTAGATGGCAGTCTGTTCAGTGCCTTTGGAGCTGATGGCTCATTGGTTGTGGGCATTTCTGGAGCTGACTGCTCATTGGTCTCCTCCTCTGACTCCAAATTTGAGCCTACCATGACAGGCAGGCTTTCAAGATTCTGTTCCATTGCCCTATAAACAATAAAGATCTTTCGAGATATCAAAGTGGTCCTTCTTTCCTGCATTTGCCAGTGTCCAAGGGCCTAATCTTGAAATTTTGCCAAAACAATTCTCCAGATCAACTTATACCTATTAAGGCAGAGTCATTCTGAAGTTCTTACATTTTCCCCAGCCCTGGACTAAGGAATCTTTTATGTAATGGTCCTGCTGTCTCCCCCATGTTCCCAGGACATATTAGACATTCCATCACATAGGGAGACCCAGGTTCTAATCTATTCTCAGCCATGGAGGCTCATTAGGTGGGTTTGGGCCAGTCACTCTTAGCCCAACCCATTTTACAGGGTTGTTATTGTGGGGAAAAATAGCTATGTATGTTCCCTTTAACTCCTGGAGTAAAGGCAGGATATAAAATAAATAATAGATGGAATTAACATTATTTGTCAAAACAGGAATCCAGAATATTCTACCATAAACCAGTGGTCCATCTACCATAATACTAAGATATGGGAACCTTTCAGATTTTACTGAAATATAGTTCTTGCAGCTCCAGAAAGTACTGCCAATAGTGTGGCATGGTAGTAGTACTAGTTCAGCAATATCTTCAGGCCCACCAATTTCTATCTTTGATCTTCATTGACTGAGAATAAGCATCTATTCAGACTTCAGAGACTTTATCAGCCATACAAGAGATGTCAAGAATGTTAGCTTGAACATCTGGCTGCAAAGCTTGCACTCAGCCATTGAATAAATACATAATTCTTAGTGGCCCAAAATTCTCTTGAATTCAGGGTAAAGCTAATAAATCACACCTGCAAAAAGTTAGGGCTAATTAGCCAAACACTTCTAATCTGCAACTGCAGCACTGGTAAATAAAGTGATTACAGAGAAGAAACATGGCATCCAGGTAATGCTAAGGTTGCATTTTGCTTTGTGCAACCCAGCCTAATGTAGTTAAAGCAATCTGGAAATGAACATTATATTGGAATGCTAAAGTAAAACGTAAATAATATAAATATCTGTCTCTCTGAAGCTTAGAGGTCAAGAAAATAGTTGGCAAACATCAGTAAAATGCCATTTATTTAATGAATCAAGTCCACTAAAAAAGAGACAGATATTTAAGAGTTCTTTGTTCATAGATGTGAAAGGAGAGCAGAACAGGAAAATGAAGGCAGATTTGCCTTTCAGAGTGAGACTGAATACTACCACATTCTAAGAAGTGCAATGATTTATAAAAGTCAGAAGTTCTTCACCTGGATACCCCCTCCCCTAAGAACAATAGATCATTGTGCAACAGCATTTAAAGACAAATGTAAAACCTGTGAGTTTGGAAGGCTTACAAATCCCATGAAAAAAAGGAAGGGCTGTTTCAGGAATTTACCACAGCTTGAAAGAGCAATTGTTAGGAAATCAAGGCTTCAGTTTAATGGAGAGTACAGAAAGAACACAGTCTCAGAGCCAACAAAAGGATGAGATGAGAAAACAAAAGGTCACAAGGAGAGCCCTGGTAGACCAGCCAGAGATCCATCTTGTCTTGCATCTGGCTTCCCACAGTGACTAAGCAGCTGCATCCAAGAGAAACCAACAAGAAGTCATCACAGCAATGAATTTTCCTGCATTAGAGTTGCCAGAAAGAGATATTCAGTATCATTCTGATTCTGAATGGGAGATTCCATATCACTGTCAGGACCATTAGCCATTGACAGACCTATGAATTGTTGGCCTGATCCACTTTTGTGACCATCTAAGCCAGATTAGGCAAATTTAGGCAAATCTAGGCACATTTGGAATTCTGAGCGGATGAAGTTGTCAGGAGTCAAGTTTGACTCAAAAACACATAATAAAATAGAATAAAATAAAATATTATTTGTAGGATATAAAAGTAAGAAACTAAACATGACACCATTGGTCTGAACTTTGTAAAAAGCTCAAGCTTCTTTAATAAATAGTAGAATGTCACTATGTTTGCATTTGTACAAAGTATAGAGTATTTCTTACAAATTCTTTTCAAAGCATACACCACTCTGTTAACAAGATAATTTTGACAATCTCCAGGCTAAATAAGAATTTTAATTTATAAGTTTCTAAAACTTAAGAGTACTGTATAATAATATTTCAAGACTCACGTTGATTTATTTTAGCCGTGGCCCTGCACATAATTTTTTGGGTTTTTTTCTTTTCATTCCCAACATGTATATGGTCATTTTTGTTGCCACATTAGCTAAGTGACATACCTGGAAGAAATTTGGGGCAAGAGAGAATACCAATACTTTAAAGGTACCTTTAGGTCTCATTCTGAAGAATGCTGATAGAGCTATATAAAGAGAGTTTTGTTTCAGAACAGGAATCAACACAATGGCTGCAATTTACAGAAACCATGATTTCTGTAATCTAGCCCCAAACAGTGTTGGTGTTCTTGTCCAGAATGAACACTGCTTAGAAAATGCATGATATAGGTTACCTGTCTGTTATTACTATTGTATTATTATAGCAAGAGAAACGCACATGTTCAAAAGATGGTGTGGAAAGAAAGCCATAGGATCTCATTTGTGCATTCCCAAGTTGGACTGAGCCACTTGCAAGATTTCTCATGAAGCAATTAACAGCAATTACAGGTAGTCAAGGCATGCAAGCATGACTATCTGTTGGCACAAGACACTTTAATTGTCTCAAAGAATGGGGAAGAAAATTGATGAGAAAAGGAGAGATTATGGTGGAGAATAGAAGTGATACAAAAAGCTTAATGGAAAATGGAGGCAACCCAAGTCAGAACTGGTAAGTTTGTACAGGTTTGCCTGAGGCTCAGCTGGAGAAGTTTACATGTGCTAAGAATCAAATGAAAAACTGTCAGAGGAACCAGGAAGTGCTTTAGCTATGCCCTCGACAAAGGAATTTCCAAAACACATGGGGCTTTTACACAATACTGTTTTCGCTGGCAGTGCTGAAGTACTGTGAAGCAATAAAAGTAAATATTATTCTTCTCAGTTAAATGTTGGTTCTTTTTATTCTTGCTGGTTGGAGGGTGGGATATCTCCCAAATAGGGACCAGAAAAAATACATTTTTAAAACGAATTGGATATGCACCTGATTATCATCTTGATTTTTAAAAAAGTCAAGTAAGCCAAACTTAAGTATATAAATTAGAATACTCTCTTGTTACTGATAATGATAGTCCTAGGGAAAAATAATTCCTAACCTGATGGTGTCCTGTTGTATAGAACATGGCATTTTAGCAGTCAACACTGTCTTTGTCCTTGCAGCAAAAGAGAGCTGTTTCATCCTTTTCAGGAGTATCCACAATATTCAGCCCATTTTTGGAGGCAGAAATTATGTAGAACAAAGGATTGGGTCACTCAAGATTCCACAGAAACACACCTCCTGCTTTAAATATCCTTTTTAAAAAAAAAAAAATAGACATTTCAGACGTTTGCTGTTTCATGGGATTTTTTCTGAATTAGGTTTAGGACAGCAGGAATGTTTTTAAAAAGTTGCTGTAAGACCACAAATCCTGAATTACATTCTTATATTAAGACATGTTAAGTTAACCATTCTCTAAAGAATAAGTTACAAAGGATCTTACGGGAACCAATTAGTTTTAAAAATGTTATTTACTTTTCTGTTGTCAATTTTAACAATTTTGGGTCTTCCAATTATCTTTCAAGTAAATTGGCTCTTTGTGATTTTCACAGTGGCCAGCAGCAAAGTCCCCAATGGGAATCTTTAAACAATCATTTGAACTGCAAGGGGGGCTTATAGAACGGATCAATTGCTTGACAAAATGGACAGAACTTCTTGTAATGAAGTTATAGAACAAGAACAAATTGCAATGGATGTCTATGAAATTACTTGGAAGGGGGACTTAAACGTAACACAAATGGATCAATGGATGACGTATTCCCTAAAGGACATATACAGCTATTAAACCAAGAAATTGATTTGGATAACTTTTTCTGACTGGATATACAAAAGAGCTCTGTTAAGGTTTTCAAGGACTTTATTACAAGTGACAAACAAAAGGATCAAGTTTATTTATTGGATATACAAAAGAAATTTGTTAAAGTTCTGAAAGATTTTTGCCTTGAAACACATATGACCAGCAAACTACCTCTGGGACTCTCTTGAAACGGGCTAAAGAATATTTTTAAAAACTCTGGGAAGGAATACAAGGTCAGTTTGTTTGATCAGGGCTAAAAGAGGAAAATAATTTTATCTGGTTGCCCTTACTGGATTTTTGCTGACAAAGAAAGATTCTGTTTTTTGTTTTTGCTTTACTTTAAGAGATGAGCTGTAGGGAGAAGAGAAATTATGTTTTATTTAGAGATGGTGATAGGCT
Organism: Liasis olivaceus; assembly: GCA_030867105.1. Taxonomy (NCBI): domain Eukaryota; kingdom Metazoa; phylum Chordata; class Lepidosauria; order Squamata; family Pythonidae; genus Liasis; species Liasis olivaceus. Next base: position 45,075,848 of record CM061355.1, on the reverse strand, counting down.
ATGAAATTTGTCTTTACTTGCCGGGATGAAGGGGGAAGTTACTTCTTTTTTCTCTCTCTTTTTTCTTTCTTTTTTCCTTTCTATACCCTTCCCCTCTTTTTTCTTTTTCTTGTTGTATTTTTTTGTATTTTGTATTGGGTTTTATTCTTTCCATTTATAATTCTTAATAAAATTATTTGAAAAAAAATGAACTGCAAGGGGAGCTTAAAGTTTTAATTTCTAACTAGGCTCTCACATATTTGGTAATGATGTAAAAAGGAATCCTTCTATTAATTATGTTACTTTGACAGTGGAAAAAAATGACATGGGAAATGGTGGGTCATGGTTGGAAATGTTTAAGCAAAGAGTGGATAGCTATCTTTCAAGTAGATGCTGGAAGTCCTACATTGTTAGATTAAATTATCACCAAACTGTTTCCAGTTCTGAAAATCTATAACATGAAGTTCCTGAACAAACAACAACCAGCCAACTCCAGTCTTAATTTATAATCCATGCATTTTACAATAGTCAGAAAATATTTTAAAAGTTTCAAAAGGAAATTCCTTTTGCCACTAAAGCTTGGATTGGTTTGAAGTGAAATGCCAAACCTTTCAACACCATATTTTTATTTAACATATATATTCAAATATAAAACAAAGAACAGAACTGTTGTCAAACTTACCAGAGCCTGATTACAAGATACTATGCACAGCTAACCATAGTAGAACTGTTTTATGGGAATGTGGCAACAGTTTTTATGTAATGAAATATTAACATATTGGATTTTAACGCTCTTATCAAAACTTCATATGCGCTCCAATAGAAAGTGAAGTTAATTTGAAAGTTATTTTGATAGTGCCATGCAGAAAGCAACATCCACTTGGAAAGTATAGGGATTTGGGAGCTTCTACTGTTTATTGGAGTTATAATGAGCATGAATGGGTATTAATTTAAAACCATTGTATATTGTATGCATATTTTGCCATAGATAAAAAACAGAAACTGGAGCTTTGTAATTAAAAATAAGCCCAGCTCTATAAATTCAGAAGTCTCATGTTGCAAAGCTATGAAAATTATCTCTATGAAAATTATCTCAGATTATGAAGATATATTTATTTATTATTGGATCAATTTACATGGCCACTCAATCCATGTTTGACTCATAGTGGAGTACAAAATTAAAATAGAAAACAATAAAAAGACTTTAAATAAAGCATATTGCACTGGAGGCAATTTCAAATAACCAAAAGCAACCTAAAACAACAACAATAATAATAAAAAACAGTCAATAAGGGCATAAAATCTCCAGGCCCATTACCTGGGTGAAAACAGGTCTTTAGGTCCCTCCAAAAGTCAGGTGAGCTTGGGACATCTGAATCTCAGGGTTCAGATGCCCTGTTCCATAGGGCAGCCCTATATGTTGCATTACAGGGATGCAGAGAATCTGTCTCTCTAGTTATTAGAACTTTTATTACTCTCATAAAAATGTCTTTTGGTATTACTTGAAATTCTTTTTATTAGGAATCATAAAATTAACTTTAACTTCATTTTAGCCAAGATCTGTTGCAATACTATTTATCATGTAACCATTTTTGGAGGTTGTTGATTTAATGTTTAGTGAAATAATTGAAAGATGACTTGGCCAATGAAGAATAAACATGCCTAGAATCAACTATCGTCTTGCTTTCCCCCCCTTTGTTTTAGTTCTGAGCCTAGCATTTTCTAACTACTCTGAAATGTCATGTGTTAGAAATCTTTCACCACTTCCTTATTCAGCCCATCCTTCTTAATCTAGACTGGATCAAAATGCCTTTTATCTCCAGTTGGTATGTAAATTGATCATAGATGGACACTAGTTACAGAGAGATGAGGCAGATTCCAGCTAAGGATTTTAAATATTTTTCCACTGGGGGAGAAGGCTTCTATAGTTTGTACATATTTGTATATATCTTGTTGTAATATTTTTTTAAAAAAATTCAGTAGTGGCTTTTCTCAGCATAAACCTGCATGTAATGGGAAGTGATTTCTGTGGGAAACCCTCCACAAATGGAATATGGATTTTGTGAAGGCAGTCTAGAAGCTTTGTTACACTGGCATAATGTTTTTAGGATAATGTGAAGTCCATATTGGCACACATTGTGATAAGATGATCATATGCCCGAAATAACAAAACTTAGAATTGAAATGATTGGTCTATACTAAGCATATTACTGGGCATATTGTACAAGAAGCAACAAGGACATCACACAGCAAGATAGGCTTAGACATTTGGAATATGGTTTTTAAGGGGAAAAAAAGGTAAGAAATTAATTTAAAAATATCAGACAAAATGATCTAAATAAATATAAGCAACAATTTCCAATATTTCAAGAAAGGGCTAAATGCTGAAGTAGTGATTAGTAGCTGGGGACAATGGAAGGGAAGGGGAAAATGAGTTATCAGAAGCTCCTTTTTAAATATTTTTTTTAATGTTTTACTTTTTTTTTAACTGCTTCAGTATTTCACTTTTCTGTATCTGTATTACTTTTTGTTATGAGCTTGAATAATGTAAAGTGACTATATGTTTCTAATGAAGTTTTATATTAAAACAAAAACAAGCACGGAAGACTAGTTTAAACTTTTCATCAGCTTCTGTTGTTCTCTAAAGTTGCTACTTGAATTGGGATTAAAGTATATGTTCATATTTTCGGAATATTTAATCTGACAAAAATGGACACAGATTACAATATTCTACAACAGACTTGAGAAGCTGGTTTTGAAAACCTTTTGAGGATTTGTCTATTGATAAGAAGGTCACCAACCTAGGGGCCAAGCTTGGACATTACTGTGTAAATAATTGTCAAGAGTAATTAAACAAGTTGCTCTTTAATTGGAGCAGGTGCACAAGATAAAAAGTTGAATAGATGATAGCCAAATCACAAATTTGGTTCTCCATCACCTTGACATCTGATCTAGCAGAGCTCTATTAAATAATAAAGAATACATTCAGGTATCATGGTGAAGAAAGGCTCCCAAGAGACATATATAAGCAGATTCTTAGTTATTTCACAAACAAAAATGCTCATATATTTTCCAAATTAGATTCAGTTGTGTTTGCAGGTGAAAAGGTACAGAGGGTGTATGACAAGCTCCTACTTGTTCAGTTGTATTGAATAAATCTAAATTAACATAACCTGAAATGGTATGCACGTGTGTTTGAGATTTTAAGCCTGCTTAGATGATTTTTCATTGATCAACATGACTTTAGAAGTCCACTTTAGATTCCTTTTTGGCCCTTAAAATTGGAAGTCTGTTGTTTCTCCTAGATTAAAGGGTGCTGTAATGTATACTTTGCAAGAAAATTCTTTCTTTTCTGACATAAATAATTATAGGCAGGCATCTAATTTGACCCCTTTGAAGCCAAGTAACTGAGTGTGCAATTCAGAACAACTCTAGTTTCTTTTGGAGGGAAAAGATTTTCTGAACTCATACAAATTTGATTCAGGGCAGATCAAGGAGCCTGTGTGTTGGCTGTACCACATATAACAGTATGATTTTAATCCTCTTGCAATCTTGTTCTTATTCATGTTTAATTATTTAAGTGTTTTACATGGTTTTATAATATGTTTTAATTGTTAGTTTTATTGTACACTGTCCAGAGTCATCTTGTGTGAGATGGGAGGCCGTATAAATTTGATAAAGAAATACATACATACATAATACATACATAAAGTATGTACAATCTCTGTAGTTCTGGCAGGCAGTTTTGCATTATAGGAGATCATGGTATTAACTGCTGTTAGCTGGTTAACTAGATTTTACTGTAGTATTTTATTAATAGACTTTGGCTTCCTTATTATTCTTTTTCTGATTTTGTTTTAGCTTTCTGATTTGTAGCTGTTTACATTTCAAATATTCATAGTAGTGTAGAACAAAATGAGTTAATGCTGATGTACAGAACATTTGAAATGTATGTTTAGATTTACAGGTATCAGCTAAACTAAAAATAAAAGGAGAAAATAGCAGTAGTGAGTATTACAGAATTGGACTAGATCCAGGAATCAAACCTCTATTTACTCATGAAGTGCATAGCTATAAATAAGTTATTGCTCCACCTCAAAAAATCATTAAAAAGTAGAGGCGGGAGAACAGGTAATTAACTCTGAAGTACTTTGAGATAGAATGAAATGGCAAATAACATGTGTAATAAATTAGAGAAGAAACTGTCAGACATGTAATTATTTTCATCTTTATTTCCTCCCTGCAAAACAATTGTAAACCTTTTCTGTATAAAAATATTGTTCTTCAGCTTTTTCCTAATAAAATGTCTATGAAATTAGAGTATAGTAAATAAATGGTTTCCACACACTTCTTAAACAGAAGCTTCCTTCATTACTCATCTGTTCTTTTTAGAAAAGGAATGAATTGCTGACTGTGTTTACTCATTTTAATATGGCATACAATAGGAGCCTGCCAAAAATTTGACCTTTAAGAATGCATCATGGTCTGTTAAAAAATATAGAACTATCTCTATAGTTTTCCCTCAAAACACAGTTTCTATTCTGGTGAGGTTGTAGTATCTTCAGTGAAGGCTGGAATGAGTATTAATTAAAAGCGTTAAGATGATTTGACTTAGCACAACCAATATTGCTTCTGGGGCCCTTACTTTATTCAACATCTTGCTGTTATAATATATACTACATTATATCATGTTGTAGAAGGGCCAGGTAAAAGAAAGAGTAGATGAATCTTCCTAAGCCAATTGAGGAAATTAGGATATTTTGGAAATCTGAGATCACACTGCCAAAATCTGGCAGTAAAATAACTTTATCCATGGGATGGCTTTCTCATAAAACCATATAAATATAATGGTGGGAATGGAAGTACAAGGTTCCCATTACAACTTTTAATAAGCCAAAGCTCTCAAGGCCAGGAAAAAAATGGGGTCATTTATTTTCAGCCTCACGTGAACAATACCTAACCCTCTATTGGAAGAAATTACAATGCTGATGGATAACATACATGACTGGATAGACCATGGAAATCACAATTGATAAAAAAAATTATAAAACTGTCTAGAGAAAACAGAAATATTAAGGGACCCACATTTTTAGGAGAATGAATTGCAAAGTGCATGGGATGCCATTTGAGTGAGCCAGATGTCATAGTAAAAAAAAAATAAAAATCAGATATTAGAGGTGCATATGTTTCTTTGACTCCAGACTATTTTCTCTAAAGTTCCTGCAACAGCAGAAAGTGGGACTTGGTATTAGCTAAAATGCATTGGTTCAAGATGTGAAATGCTGCTAGTGGTAACGAAACATGAAGCACAGCCAGCATCACAGGCCATGGCATTCATTTCATTCACTCATAATAAATCAACATAAGATTCTGAATTCCAAAATTTATTATTACTATGTACAGGCAATCCATTTTAGAAAATCTTATACTTTAAGGAACTCATCATTGCCCTTTTTTGTAACATAATGTAGAAGCTACTAAAAAGCCTACCAATTATTTAAAGAAAAATTTCAAATAATATGCTAGTTTATTTTGGCAATAAACCAAGCCTCTGTATCTTGCACCCAATTCTACAATTATCTTTTTTTGTACTAATTAACAATACTTCTGAACTATTAAAAGCATGACACCTCCCCCCCCCAAAAAAAAGTGTGGAGGAAAAGATTTTTTAAAAATCAAACTTAATCACCAATCCTTCAGGTGCAGAGGAACAGGTTATGTGGCAGGTTGTTACTGTTGTTCTTAAGCTCTGGCCCTTTTCATCCCAACCTCCCTAAGTTGAGCAGGAAGATCTGAAATGAAAATATGACCATGTTCAGCTGAATGCACCTGGCAAACTGAACTTGGGCTTAATCAGCTTGTGTTGTAATGAGTTTGTCTGTCTCTCAAGAGTTGCAGTCTTTGCTGCAACAGACTAACATAGCTATCCTTCCAGCATCTCTATCAAGCAGAGCTAATCACAGCTGTAGCAGTACTATAGGGGGAGCAGCCTAAATTCTCCCCAGCCATGGTCACTGAAATAGCAGCCAATGAAACAAAGGTGCTATAGATCATCCTGGTTGTAAGCTTTATAACCTGACCTGTGTTTATAATTTTTTCTCCCCAGATACAGAACTTTATATTTCTTCCTGTTAAATTTCATCCTCTTCATTTGAGTCTGCTGTTCAGGTTTGTTTAGATCTTTTTCAATCTTCTCATTCTCTTCTAAAGTTGTATTTTAGAAGTTCTTATCCAAGGGGATATGAGCTACTCTTCATTACAAATAATGAAGATACTATTCCTGGGCACCTGCATTCTAATGGGAAACAACAAATTTTATTTTTTTATTATTATTATATTATATTATTTCATATTTATATTATATATTATATTATATTATATTATATTATATTATATTATATTATTATTTGTGTGTTTGGTTTTATTCTATTTTACTGTATTTTCATATTGTTCTTATTGTATTTTAATTAATATTTGTTGTTGTTTTATTGTGAACTGCCCAGAATCACTTCTTCGTGAGATGGGTGCTATCTAAATTTGAAATAAAAATAAATAAATAAATAAATAAATAAATAAATAAAATTTTAATTCATACATTATATTTTGTAAAATGTTTCCAGAAATATTTTCTTGCTTGCTTGGTATGTAGAGTGCTCCAATTGTGAACAACTCTGAGTGATACATGCCCAACCTCTGTGAATTGGGTTAAAAACAATACAATTCAAAGAAACAACTCAGTAATATCCAGAATTTAAGTGTGCCAAGCCTTAGTTTTTGATTGAAATCTTGAACTGGAACTCTTTTAAACAATATAAAAAGAATTGCTTCTTTTAAAAATTAGGAGCCAACAGTTTTTGTATTTAATGGCAAGCACACCATATGCCATAGGATAACTACTTATTCTCATAGCGATGTGATCTAGAGGTGTGTATAAAAATACTTTTTCTATAAAGAAGGAAGGATATGTATGTAAATACTTTTTAAAACTACAATCCAGAAACTGCTTCACCCAAAATGAGCCCAGTAAAGTTCAGAGGATGACATTTTAGGGCAGCAAAGAGCTGCAGGAGAGTAAAATATAGAAATGTACAGATAGAAGCAAAGGATGCACCTACGGGCTTCAAAACTTTTAAATGTATTTATCCAGCCAACATATGCATATATTTCTATGCATGACCTCACTCATTAATAATTTTATGGAGAACAGTGACTTTCAGTTACAAAACTTCATTATGGTTCTGTCACATCTTTTATGACCTCTCTGAAGTCTGGGTGGTATTCCCTGTTGGCCCACATCTTTGATTGTTGTATTACATGCATGTGCTTGACCAATACAGCCAGCTGGCTTATTTCCTTTCCATTGAATTTATGACTCTTTCATAATTTAAACACATCTGAGAAACACTTCTATTTAATAAGTGAAACAAGACTTTAGAAGATGGATATTTTTAGGAATCCCTACTTACTTTAAAGTTAATGGCCATTCATTACTGAGCAATTGTTTCTCCACACCATTGGACCCCAGCTCCTCCTGCCACATCTCTCAGAGTTCTGTACTCATTTCCTCCTCAATTTGTTCACAAGGCTGCTCTTATTTAGAAATCTTAATTTTGGTACCAACAGCACGGTGCTGTTATCTATTTGGCAGTGATGTACTGAAAAATGTTCAAGTTCAGATGTTCACGATTGCTCTTAGAGCCATGTTCTAAGCAGACTTCTAATAGAAGCACTACTGTATGTTGATTGATTATAGATATACTGTATTGTAGTACCAAAAGCAGCACTGCAGTTTATTAGAGCAGATGGCTATAATAGTAAAAGTCAACAATAGGTTGGACAGTGGTTAATGTGTAGGCTTTGTCTGAGGGCACTTGATAAGTGAGCAAGTTCTCTGGGTGACATCGGTGCAATCATTGGCTCAACCTACTTTATATCACAGGATAATTATGAAGATAAAACACACTTCTGAGGGAGGCATGGGAAACTGAAAAAGGCTCTGTGAAAGTGGAGCCAACGACTGTGGCAAAGACCACAAAACTGGTGAGTAGACCAGTTCCTTGAAATCTCTCCAGATAATGAGAGGATGGGAGATTGCCCATGTGTACTCTGAATGGCTCCTCCTTGCAAGGAGACTGCAGGATAGTGGTTTTCCATGGGTTTGAGCACTGGGAGATGATGGGATTAGCCATCTTGCTTGCAACCATGGCAGAGACTTTTAAAAGACACTAAGTTTGCAAACCTCAGTTTCCAATCATTTTTGGAAACTGCTCATTAACTACTTCTAAGCTACAGGCCTGTAAGATGATGTAAAACGTTATGATGATAAAAACATTGAAGAAGTCTTTTGAAGAATGGAATCAGAAAATAGCCACAATATCAACAATGTCAGTAATGATGTCTGTTTCTACAGATAGAATGTGTCCGGTGTTATTGAAAAAATGTCAAATGCAGAACAAATGTTATCTGACAAGGTAGAGATGGTATTGAAAGTGGATTTACAACTGACAGGCCAAGAGAATGATTTAGAAAAGGATGTTTCACTGGATCTGCAAAAGAAACTGGCTGAGGTTTTAAAATTTAAAAAAGAGAGACAAATGACAAACCAAGAGAGTGACCTGGACAATTTTTTCCTATTGGATTTACAAAAGAGGCTTGTTAAAGCCTTGAAGAACTCTGTGCGATGGGACAAAGAAGAAATGAAGAGAAATTAAATCCTATGACAATACAGTGGTACATCGAGTTACGAACTTAATCCGTTCCGTGACTCTGATCGCAACTCGATTTGGTCGCAACGCGAGGTAAATTTTCCCATAAGGTTCAATGTAAATACAGTTAATCCGTTCCGCCCTCCGAATTTGGTCACACCACGAGGCAAATTTCCCCATAAGGTTCAATGTAAATACGGCTAATCCGCCCTCTGAATTTGGTCGCACCACGAGGCAAATTTCCCCGTTTTTTTCTTCAAAGCCTTATTCTTGCCAAGCCTGCTCTGCATTTTCTTTGGAGCCATGCTGACAAGCACACCAAAAACCTTCCAAACGCCACAAAACACACCACAAGCCTCACCAAACGTCTCCTTGCTACCGCGATCTCGCCCACAGGAAGCCGCGACCACATGGCAGCAGGGCAAATGGCCGTGGATCTGGTTCGTAGCTTGAGGCAGAGCTCGCATGGCGAGGTAAATTTTTGGGGCCGGAGCTGATCATATTGTGAAAAATTCGTAAGGAGGGGCGTTCATAACCCGAGGTACCACTGTATTTGAATGAACTACTGATTAAGACTGTTAAATGTAAAAGGAAGAAATACAAAGTAGGTTTATTTGTTCAAGGTTAAAGCAAGATATGTTGCTACTTCTGGCTACCCTTTACGGACTTTCTGCTGACACCAGGACTGAAAAGATGATGTTTTATGGATTTGTTTATAGATAAGAGATGGGATATGGGATGAAGAGATAAACGTTTGTAACTTTAGAGAGGGTGAAGAGTTACTAAATTTGTTTATACTTATAGTGATGAAGGCTGGAACTCACTTTTTATATATTTTTTCTTTATTCTTACTTTTCTCTTTTTTTCCTTTCTTTTTCCTTGCACTTTTTACTCTTTCTCTCTCTTTTCTTTCTTTAAATTTAGTTTATATTAGATTTTACTATTATAATCAAAATTCTTAATAAAAATTATATATTAAAAAAGATAATTATAAGGATAAAACATAGGGAGATATTCTTATTTTGTCTTATATTCAGATATTCCCACTATTGTATGTCCAGTTGTCTTTGAGAGCTGAAAATACTTTATTTAGGAAACTGTATATATGTACAGTGTGAAATACAACTATTTCCCTCTAAATACTTGGTATCTAGCAAGAAATTTGGTAGGATGAAGAGAAAAGCTGCAATTATGCCTCAGAAAAAAACTGCTCCAGCATAATAAAACATTACTGGACTCTGTTACTGAACATTTGAATTCTCTTCCAAATAATCCCTCAGAACTCCTCTGCAAATGAAATGTTGAAGATGGTACCCAGATTATGTGATGATTTTGAATGTGTAGATTTTTGTTAATATGTAAGAGGGCATGCAAACATATGGAATAAATTAAAAATACAAAAACAGATAATGGTCTCAAGATGTTACGCCCAACTTTTTTATAAAACTTTTTTATAAAAGTTTCAGAAATACTAAACTGAGAAAATGTAAGCTAAGAGTTGAAAAGACTTCCATTTCTACAGAAAAGTATTCTTAAACCACACTGACAAATAATTGAAACTTACAATTCAAATACAGATAGCATAAACACTGTACTTCTTGCTTCAGGCCTAATTTAAAGTGCTCTAAACAATTTGAAACTAGGCATGATTCCCAAAGGAGAGGTCAGTCACCACCAGTCCATAACATTGTGCTGCTATTTTGTCTTTTTTTTCTTTAATTATTATTGTTTTCTTCCTGATAATAGATGGAAGTAATAATAAGAAAACATGGATGAAATTACCTATAGAAAATCTGTGTTTCTCATAAAACCTTATAAATGAGACTGGGTGGCTGAAAATACTGTAAGGGTCTCTGAGAAACATGAGTGGATTCATAAGCGGAAGACAAACTCACTTGAACCTCCTGTAAAATTTCATGAACAAGGCACAGTACAAACTGTAATAATAGCCACGTCCAGAAGCACTCCTGAAGATCTTAACATGCATTCTGCCAAATCTGTCTCCTGCCATCAGCTGAGACTTATTTTGTCTCTACTATAGCGCAGGAGACCAAAGTGAAAAATAAATGTGAGACAGTAACTCTTCATTATGCTTCAGTTTTGGAATGCTCTTTATCTGGAGAATTTTGCTACATATTTGCTTTGATGTTATGATTTGGAGGGCGTTTAGGTTAGACATTGCCTTTTTTAATGCTTTCCCTAACTTGGTACCTTATAGACAAGTTGGAATGTGATTGTCAGAATTGCCAGCCAGCTATGTTTTTTGGAATTGTAGTTCACACATCTGGAAAACACCAGGTTGAGATAGGCTGTTTTAATTTCCTTACCAGTTGGTTATATTTTTACAATGTCTATGCCTACTTGAGGTGATGTGGCTGGTCTGGGGGTTTCTTCCTCACATATTTTATAAATAAAAACATGGACCAATCTCTATCTTTTAGGATAAACAAACAATTCAGCTTTTTGCTAATATTTCTATTGTAGGGTTTGGGAAGGTAAAAAAATCAGTGTTCTCTTTTTTATTTCTGAAGCCACACTATACTTTTTATTTTAAAACTGAAAAATCTAAATTTATTAACTCTCTTGACTTCATTTGACCATTGGTATCCCATATAATAGACATCTGAATTACATCATGTCTGCTAGGGTTATAAATTGAAACAACTGGCTCTAAAACCAGGGAGCTGAATTTCCATTAAGATATGTTACAGGTATTTAATAAAAAGTGTCTTTCCCACAAAGATACACTTTCCATTAATAAAGTATGCCAATGCTCCATACCTACCTGTTTCTACCATCCTATGGCTACCTAGAAAAAATCATATAGTGGACTTGCAGTTCCTTGAACAAATGGAGGAAATTTTAATTGCCTGTAAATCTTAATTGTCCCATAAATAAAGCTGCAAAATCTATTACTCACTGGGTGTCTTCAGCCACTCAATTGCCATTTGAAATTTCATGAACTGAGGATAATCTATTACTGTTCCCTTGGGTTTGGATGGAGAATGCTTGTCTGAAGTCACCCTTAGAGGGTTAACAACCTGGTAATACAACAATTCTATGGTCTGCTGGTTTTAAAAGATAATTACACAGAACAAAAGTAGTAACCATATATTTTCCTGGACTAATTGGCTTATACTGAGCATTAACTTTGAAGTAATTGTGCTTTAGGAAAGAAAATTATTCCCAAATTAGTTTATGACAGTATTTATAGCCAATAAATAATATGCTTTATTATTGTTGCCATTTTCTCTCATAACAAGAATAAATTTTGCAAAAAGCTTACTCTCTGGTTCATGTTAGGGACAAGGATCTCAACTAGAAAAATCATGGGACTGTCTTTTATGACTAAACTTTCAAAAATCTATAATTGAGATGATCTTTCCAATAAAGAGCATAGTCTGTTTATTGAAAAAATAGTTACCCAAGGCTAAAGCAAGAAATAATTAGGAATAATGTTTTAGCCATAGCTCTAAAAAGAGAGGGAGGGAGAGATTTATTCCCCTTATAAGTTATAAAACTGAAGCACATGAATGCTATATTTGAAGCCTGATATAAGCTAAGTGAAAACCAGATCTGTAATTATAGCCACTCCCCCAATCCCCGACCCCCAGAAAGCAAGGAATATAGCTATTTAGTAAGATGGGCAAAGGCACTTCTACAAACATTCAAGATATTCTAAATTAGGATTAATTCTCACATAACAATAAATGGTGGCAATAAAGTAAAAGCATTCCTACGTAGCTAGATATGCAAAATGAAACTCCTTTTTCCCAAAATGAGCTGACTTTATTGAGAAGGTCACTAAATAAATTGTATTGCCTTAATTCCTTTTTAAGATAAGATAGAAATGGCATTGAACAGTATGAAATAACTCCTTTTTCTTTACAAATAATGAAATCATCCAGACCAAATGCCTGAGAGATAATAAAGCAGCAGGTTAGTCAAATTAGGAAAATTTCCCATAAGTTAGTACATGAAGGTGTCAACCAGGATTTGATGTGAGATTAACTCCTTGATGGTCAAATGACATCCTGATCACGGACAAGTTGCTGTTTTCCCATAGCTTTTACATCATTTTATGTATGTATTGTTGGCTTTTTATAAAATCTTTGCCTTGTTTTTAACTGCTTTTATATTATTTGCCTAAGATTCCATTGTTCAGACAGAATATGCAGGATAAAGATTAACAAATAAAATATTGCTCTAATTGTCAGATTTTTTTTTCTCCCTTGGGTGGAATTTCTTTGATATATAAATAACTTCACATTAAACCACACTATTTTATTTCTGGAAAAATAGTACCACCAGCTATTGTATTTTCTATAAGGTCAGAAGGAAGAAATCAGACAACAGATGCTTTGGTTGGTTTAAAAGGTATGTAGTAGATTTCAAATGCCATGCTGACAATTTGCTGTCATTACAGTACAAGACTGAGGAGTTTGTCATAATTGATCATCATTGAACTGGATTTTAGTTAGTACTAAAATGCAAATACTGCTACCTGACATTTATACAAATGAAGAATGTTTGACACCTTAGATTCAATATCTCAAAATGATATGCCTCTTGTTGCAGGGAGCAATCTATCCTTTTCAGCTTTCCCTCCATATTTTGCTGAGGTTCATGGCAAAAGTCCCCCTTTCCTGGGCCAAGTACAACCCAAGAGTTTCAAGGAATGAGTTCCTGTTCTAGGAATAGTCTGCGATCAGTTGATTTAGTAAGCCTATCCTCTCTCTTCCTTCAGTGAAAAGGGAAATTTGTCAGAATCCTCGCAAGATTTTATAGTAGATTATTATATGGCTAGTTTAAAAAAAAAAATGATTTTTTCTACATGCTGCGGTTCTGCCATTGGAAAAGGGGAGGGGGAGTAGGAAGGAGAGACCGTTTGATGCAGATGGTTTCTTATCACAAGCCTTGGAATGTTCAAGGCCATGCCAGCAAGGGAATCAGAAGACAAGAACTAAGGGCGAAGAAAGGGGGGGAAAAGAAAGAAAAGCAGTTTTTGGCGCGCTTTTATTCAGTCTCAGCAATGCTTTGGATCTGTACACTTATTCTTAATAAATGAACTTTCTTTTGAATCAATATTGGTTGCAAGGAGAGTTACTGGTTTTAAGATCAACAAGTGGCAGTTCGTTACAAAATTCCTCCTCCCTCCTGATTTTTAAGTATGCTAGACCTAGAACACTGCATGGTCTAGATCAGTATAAGTACAGAAACATTTTTTTAAACCACATTAACTTCAATATTCACCATGGGTAGGCACTGGGAAAAGTTTTTATGATCAACAATGGACTAAAATGATGAACTGTACACTCATCAAAAATTACAATTTTAACATGGCTGCCTATTCACAGTCTTTCTTCTAAAATAACTGCTCTTATCATCCTTTAGCTCAGTGGAAATGGATGGATTTGAATAGGACCATCTGCCCATCCTACCAGATCCAGCAGAGAGGGCATGTTATGGGTTCTGTTGCCTAGGGAGCTACATACGGCAGGCCCCAGGCAGCAGGCCTTTTCTGCTGTGGTGCCTGCACTGTGGAATCTTCTCCTCCTTGAGGTGAGGTTGGCCTCATCATTGTTGAGCTTCTGGAGGTCCCTTAAGACTTGGTTATGCCAGCAGGTCTGGGGATCCCATGGGATGGGGGAATTTGTGAGGTGGCTCCCTTATTTTTAGCATCTTTTTATTCTCTCTGTTGTATTTTGCTTTTTATATTTTTAATGTATTTATTGATTGTTTTTAGCTTTGTTGTATGCTGCTCAGAGTTGCCTATGGTGAGATGGTGACTATATAAATTGGTAAAAAAAAAAAAAAAATAGAGGACATTTTCCTATCTATAATCTATCATCAGTTACAATTCCAACTACCTTTATTCAGAATCTTCATACTTTCCATCCTGCCAAGGCCAAGGACTATTAATTTCTCACTAAAGTTCTTCATACATTCACAAGTGACGTTAAAGATTTGTAGAGTCTTCAAGTTTCAATCTAGTATTCTCTAGGGGTGTTGGACTTTATCTTATCTCTTAGCCATCAAAATTAACTGAACACATAAGATATAATAGAATTGAAAAGGTAGAATACAGTAGTGAGAGCCAGATAGTAACAAGTGATTAAGGACACTAATGCTCCCAAGATTAAATGTGTTCATTAAAAGATATACATGGGATCGCAAGCACTAAGAAGAGCGCTACCAGCAAGGTTATTGTATATGGCATTTTGCTCTGTTAAATGCAAATCCCTAACTATAACTCAGTGGAGATTCAATTAGGAGTTCTAGATAGTTGAGTACAAAAAAAAAAGTATCAGTATTACTTCCCCTCATAAAACAAAAATAACATGATAAAATAGACTGTAATATGTTACTATCAGGAGCTGATGTTCCCTTAATTGTGTGATCAAAAGACAAGGTGCTTCTATCATATCATGAAGAAGATCAGTTGAATTGGTAGTTGAATCTCACTTTTATTTATTCATTTGTTACATGTATATCCTACCTTCTATAGAGAAACTCAAGGTGGTGGTCCACAGTGTTTCCTCCTCCTATTTTTCCCACAACACCCATGTGAGGTAGGTTAGGCTGAGATAAATTAACTAACCCTACATCAGTTTTCATGGCTGAAGCTGGACTAGCCATTGCATCATATTAGCTCTCTCTTACCGTTCCTGAGAGAAGCACACTAAGCAGGGTCTTGTGGCACATATAATTTTCCCCCAACATATCGTCTCCAACTCTTGCACACTCCGAATAAGGCTGCCTTGTTCTATCTAACAGTAAAGTTTGCTTTGCAATGGAGATATTAAACCACTTAACAGATTTGATATTTTTTACCCAGCTAGTCAGTGTTTTCTTCTAAAATTATCAAGGAAGAAGCAAAAATACATCCCATGCCTGTAAATTCATCAGGATCAAGAGCCAGTGTTTCAAGGACAAGCACAATATGTGCGTCCATGTGTGTGCAGTTGGTTATTGGCAGCAGATTAGGAAGGGCACATGTTTTGCTAGTACCATGATGGACTACATTAACATAGGGCAAAATGGCAATTGGATTGCTGAAACTATTCTGTCTTGCCTTAAAAAATTATTTTGTCTTGCCTATTCCATGTAAAGTTACTTTACTTGGATATGCCCAGGACTGCATTACAGGTCTTTATACTGGTCAGTGATATAAAATAATGGTTCCCAACCTGTGGTTCACAAGGATATTGTAGTGGTCTATGATTCTTTGTATACACTAACACCTACACAGAGGAAATCTCAGGAAATGCCAATATATTCTTTAATTTTAGGATCTTATAAACCCCACCTGGGCCACAGTGGAATGGGGTTCATGTATGTCATGGAGTCCACAAGCACTGTATTACTGACCCATGACTGAGGTGATCCTCAAAAACTTTGGATAATAATGTAGCGGTCCACATAAAGCGTTGAGTTTGCAACCAGTGTGTAAAACTTCATATCCATAACTGTTATAAAGTCGACACATTCCTGTTATAATTGTTTAGTCAAGTAACTGAAGAAGATGGCATGATACTGACAAAGAATTCTTATAACTTATTAGTCTCGTCTTGGACACTGAACTGATTAAAAACCTCTGTTACTTTCAAAGGAGTTAATTGGTATCTCATAAAAATACAGTTAATCTTACTTACTGGTGAAACATATTTTACCAACCCACTATGGACCTAGACAAACAAACAAATAAATGAAGTGTTGCTATGATCAGCACCTGGGAAGCATAGATTATAAACATAGCCCTAAATAATTTTATCCAATGGTTATTTTTGTCTTGGTTTTAACTGTACTAGCATACAATTGATATGCAAGCTTTTGCACCTCTCTCTCCCCCCCGCCCCACCTGCCCACCCTGATTGCTGTTAATTCTGTGCTCCTTCTTCTTGGTAAGGAGTATTGCCTAGCAGTTTACTTCATCTGTGGCTGCTTCCTCTAGTCACTCACACCCCTGCAGTTCTGCACATATTATATCCAGACCTCTGCTGACTACTAATGAGAGGGTACACACTTTTAACAATAGTGGAGAAGTCATTAAATGCTTCTAGATTTGGCAGAATTGGTATTTTTTAGCTGATTCACAGCAATACACCCACACACCAGAAGCTGCTACGCAGCAGTTGGCAAACAGGAATCAGCTTCAACGATTCTGAATTAAATAATTTTTAGGAACAAAGAGCATGCAAAAAACCCTCTGCTTTCAGATTAGCAGTCTTCTGCTCTATCGAGGCTTTAGGCGATATTCACTTCCAGCCTTGACAAAAGTTTTGTTTGTACATGCTAGGTTTCAAAATTACAAAATAGATACACAATTCAAACCAAACAAAGGTGAGAATACTTTTAAAATATTTGGAACCCCAAAGTTCCACACACAATATGCTGCTTCCTAGAATTGTGATCTTTTCCTTTCCTTCCCTGATCTCCCCTATTGTGCACATGAATAAGCACAAAAATAGCAGTACTCTGCTCACTACCGCTTAAAATACTTCATCTCACAAGACGCTGATGAACATAAAAACAGCATGCTGGGTAGATGCAAAGTACAATGCGTATTATTATGACTCAATTCTTCCAGCTCCCTTTTATCCATCAACGAAGCATCTACTTTGGGAAGTAACGGGGCAAACAGCTGCCTGGGAAGATATGCCCCTTTATCCTCCCGTCTGCAAAATGTATGGCTAGTCAAAGGTATTCTCTCACACTGTCTCGTTGGACTAGGGTTGTAATGGAGCTATTTTGTCAGGGAGACAAAGTGCCTGGACTGAAAAATTGTGTTAGCAGGGATAATAGCACCATCTACCATCCTGCTCAGCCTTCCCTATGTCTTGAACTTGGCCACATTCCTCACAGTAGCTGGAAGCAAAATAGACAGCGTACTTAGGACAGCTATTCTTGCTGCAGTTTGTAGGGTGGGGCGTAATTTTGTGCTGAATGGGAGTAAAATGGGAATAAAAGCTAATAGGAATTAGATAAAATTTAAAAAATCAAATTAATTTTTTAATTAAAAACGTGTTTTTGAAATTTCTCAAATGTTTTCTTATCCTAGGAAAGAGCCTCACTTTTTCTCAGAGTTTTCTACCTTTTTCTCATGGTGGCTAAGAAGTTCTTTCGAATTTGTCAGAGTGGCGTTTCTGATCTTATCTTATTGCTGGGAGAGATGAATGATGTTAAAACTGGCATTGTTTTGTTATACACCTTTCCACCATTCTCAGTCTTCCCAGCCTGAAAAAAGTTTGTGGGAGGAATTCCCTTAGATAACTAAAGCATGGAAGCCAGGGAGGAGGCAGGCTTAGAAAGGTTAGAAAGAAGCCTGTACAATGAAAGGCAGGACATTCACACATACACTTACCCACCTTGTACCTAAACACAGAGGAAGGATCATACTCCCCCAAGAGAACGTCACAATTATTTTTTTATCTCACTTAAATAAAATGAGATAACTTTATTGCAGTCATTAACCAGTATAAGGTCGCTAAAATAAATTTTGAAACCAAAATTACTGTCATTAGTTTACTATCATGAAGCTGATATAAAAGTGCAGGAGAGGGGTTTTTTTTTTTTTTGCACAACCCTAATTAAAATTAATTAAACGTGCACGTACATAAAATAGTTTAACGGAGTTGCAGGGAGTCAGGCGGCATATAAGTTTAATAAATAATAATAATAATAATAATAATAATTAAAATACAGGGAGCTGATATCAATCCATCTAGCATCAATGCATGGGAAGATTCTACATCAGATTATAAAGAGGTGGATCTAGAAACATTTTGAAAAGATTGTTTAATTAAGAGAAGTCACCATGGATTTATCAAGAACAAGTCTTGCTAGATTAATTTTCTTTCATTTTTTTTTAGCAATAACTTCTATGTTAGAGTGTGAGCATTCTCTGGATGTAATGTAACTGATTTTAGCAAGGCTGGTCAAGTGTGAGCTAGACGGCATGACAATTAAATGGATATATAACTGCTTGAAACCCATAATGAAAGAGTGCTCCTCAGTGGTTCCTTCTCAGAGTAGGGTATCAATGTCCAATCCTTGGTCATGTTCCTTTCAGGTTTTTATTAATGACTTGTGTGAAGAGGTGGATGGAATACTTGACAAACTTGCAGATGATGAAAAAAGTGGATGGCTAATACCTTAGAAGATAGATATAACAGTTTCTCACTTAGAAAACAAATATCAAACACATAGATATTGTGGAGGGAATCTTGGCTTGTTAATAGTGCTTATGACAAACATTTTGAATAGTGGATTGCATATTGCATATTTTCCAGTCTGAAGTGGCTGGAAAAAAAAGCAGCTGCATCAACAGAAGTGTACATTTCCAGACCCAAGGAAAGCATTCACTTCATTTTATTCTAAATTGGTAGATCCCATCACAAGCTTTGTGTCCAGTTCTGGGCACCACACTTTAAGAAAAGTTCAAACTTCTATAGATTGAGAGTAGGATAAGGAAGAGGATCATGAACACCTATGAAGAGAGATTGAAGGAACTGGGAATGTTTAACCTTGAAAAGACTGAGGGGCAGTATGATAGCATTGTTTCAGATACCCGAAGGGATGTTACACAACGAAGATCTCATCCTGTTCGCCATCATTCCAGAGGGCATGATGCAGAATAATGGATTTAAGGTTGTAAAGACAGTTTTTGTGAGAAACAATAATTTCCAACAGAATTAACCTTTTGAAAGTAGAAACAATTACCCAGAGGAGTGAGGAGTTCCCTTCACTGAGGAGATAGACTTTGTAGTCTAAATGGCCGGTTCTATTACTGTTTTCATGTTCAAAATAGTTTCCTGCAGGTTTGGACTTTTCTAAGGTTGTGGCTATAGGGCCTGTCATGTTCAGTTCATGCATTTCAAAATTTGGCACTATAGCAGAGGTGTGCAAAATTCCATTTTACATTCAAAATGGATTGCTTCAATATTCCCAGAAGTGTTCTGATGCTCAAAAATGACTGCTTCACATTCAAAACATTTTCCTCGTCACTACACTGTTATCAGATCTCAATTGGTCTCTCAATTGGTGGATTATAGAATAAGAATCTAACTATGCATTATGGCAAACATGTATCCCCCCCTTCCCCCTTCCTCTGGTAATGCCAGGTATCTTCTCTACCATGTTTAAAGGATTTATAGGCAATTTCTTTTTCTCATGTTGTTTTGAATCAGCTATGTACTGATTAGAGTATAAGTCACTTATGAGATACAGTGAAATCCCTTTATAGCCCACTTTGTTAGTTTTATTAAATATTGTACCTGAGAATACAGACCTTCATGTAAAAAGCTACTTCTGGTAAAATTGAAACTGGTTTTTAAAGCCCTTCCTTTAAATCAGAAGTTTTGAGTCCTTCATCCCACTCCCTAATTTTTTTTTAGAAATTAAATACAGTGGTACCTCAGGTCATGAACTTAATTCGTTCCGCGACTCTGGTCGCAACCCGAATTGGTTGCGACCCAAATCAAATTTTCCCACAAGGTTCAATGTAAATACGGTCAATCCGTTCTGACCCCTACGAATTTGGTAGCCAATCGATTTTGGTCGCGACCCGAATCAAATTTTCCCATAAGGTTCAGTGTAAATAAATATTTTTTTTTAAACCACAAAAATATGACACAAAGTACAGTACAGTACAGTACGAAGAGAGAGAACGCTAACCTTGCTTGAGGCGACTTCTGGCGTGGAGGACAGGAAGACGGGTGGGGAGTCGGTTATTGCTTGGAGGGAGAGTACCACTCCTTACAGGAAGCCACAACCACATGTGTCAGCAGGGAAAATGGCCACGGATCCTGTTTGTCACCCGATGTGGAGTTTGCGAACGGAAACAAAATTTTGCGAACGGTGCTGTTCGTGACCCAAATTGGTCGGGAACAGAAGCGTTCATGACCCGAGGTACCACTGTAGTTTGTCCTTTAGCTAAGGTACTGATTAAGACATGCCATGTGATGTCATAAGACAGACTATAGCAATGTTAAGTCATTTGCCTATAGCTACAGACCTGCTGAGTTTTCATTCTACATCACTGATCCCTTTGTAAGGCTCTACTCTACGCCCACTCTTATAGCTTCAGAGCCCTAGTATTGCCTCTGAGATAAGGTCTGAAACCCATAATTCCCTGTGAGTTCAGACAGGAATAGTTCTTTTTTCCTGGGCAGTCACGATGCTTATAGGTTTCTTTTCCTAAGACTGAATCATATTTTCTTTGGTCTTTAAAGACTATTATTCATTCCATTTTTCTAACATTGTCCCTGCATTACTTTTGGTGCTTATCTAATGAAGAATGTAGTAACTTGGGCCTCCCCACTGACTCCCATGAGGGGTCTTCAAACCTTCTTCCCACAGCCCTGGGGAGAACCAAGTAGGTACACTGCCACCAGACATTTTACTCCCAGGAAATCCTCTCTGCCACTGGTTCACTAGGGAGGACTATCTTGAGTAATCTTGATACTTTACCTACTAGGGAGTTGTTTTGTACACATAAGAAAAAGATTTAATCCATAGATTCCAGTGTCTGGTTCTGTAAGTAAATTCTAAGCTTTCTACCTTGGTTTTGGCATGTTACAGTTCATTGCATCTGATATTGTTGGATTTGAACAGAGACGAAGAATAGTTCATATGAAGATGCTGTAGCCTTTGGAGTTACCATCTGACATAACTTTTTAGCCAACTCCTTAAACCATCTTTCCCCAAGCCTTGCTTCCTTCCATGTTCATTTCTTTAAATTACAGTTCAATTTTTAGAACTTTTTTTGTTCAAAGTCACTGGCTTAGTCTCCCCATCCTCCCCATTGGCACTCAGGCTGCCAATGCCTCTTGTAAATGAAACTGAAACTATTTCTATTGTTCTTAGTGTACTTTTACAATCAGAATGTAGCCTTAGAAACCTTCAAAGTTAACTCCCCTTCCTCCCTCCAAATATTTCATGATGCTTTGTAAGACCAAAAACTATTTACAACTAATGAATATATGAAATGTGAATCCCAGGAGGAAGCAAATGCCATTACTGCAGTATATTCTTGGTAATTAAACATTCTCAATAGCTTCAGGAAACTTAACTATGAGGGTTGAATAAAACATAAAGCTTCCACTTCTATAATTTCAGTTTAAATAGGGATATTTTAATAAATGCAACAGGAAAAATAATCCTTATCTTCTCCACATCATCATTTGCTACACATTTCTGTCAACGATAGACAAGTTTCTTAAAGCTATCACAAAAGAACTCCACACTTTATCTCTTCGACCAGGTCTTGATAGTCCTTTCTACCTCTTCATCTAACAGAAAAGGTATGAAAAGGCATTCCTTCAATTTTGGGAAAAGATGAATGTCGCATGAAGCCAAGTCTGGACTTAATGGCAAATGGAGTAAGATGGTAAGATCCAACTTCACATTTGCCTCTTGGGTGGTTCATGAAATGCGAAGCCTAGCACTGTCATATTGTAGCAAAATTTACTTCTTGTGTTGCCATACTCTGCTTAGTCATCATTTCAAAGTTCTGAGTTTTGCAGTACAGTGCTCTGAATTGATAGCTATGCCAGGTTCAAGCAAATCCATGTGAATAATGTAATCTGCATTCCAAAAAAACTAACCATGAGTTTTCCTGCCTGGTTTTTGAATTTTTTTCCCACAGATGATATTTGAGATGATATTCCATGGACAGTGGTTCATTGGTGGGTCCTAATGAACAATCCATGTTTCATTGGCTGTCACAATGCTCTGACATTCTTGTAGCTTGACAACTGCTGGCAAATGCCAGCTCTTGAAGCTTTCATTTCTGTCCTCAACGTACAAGGAACCCATCTTTCCTTCCAATACTGAAGAACTTCAAAAATATGACCCATACATTCCTGATAAATGCCAAACGTGGCAACAATTTCCCTCTGAGTGATCCGCCAATTGTGTTTAATCAGTTCATCAGCCTTTTTCATGTAAAACCAATTGTTTGCTGTCATGGATTGTCACCTTCTTTCTTGATCACACAAATCATCTCATCCCAGTTCACCATCTTTATAATTTTGGCCCAATGACGAACAGTATTCACATCAGCACAGTCGCCACCATAAACAGCCTACATTGAATGGTGAATTTCAGTTGGAAGGACTCTTTTGGCAGTCAAAAATTCTATCGTAGCATGTTGACTGACATGCACAGATGTGTACTCACTCCAGCATTCCATTTCATAAATAGCAACACTTTTTTTTCTCACTTTAACTTTCTGCCAACTGAAGAGAAAGAACAGATGCTAAAGAACATGTCAGAGCTTCTAGCGCATCAGTACTGCCACCTGTGGAGGACTTATAACATTGGAGGCATTACTTTTCATCCAAGTCTCATATTTAAGGGTGTTTTTTTTTTTTGGTAGCGAAAACACCACTTCTAATGTAGTGGACTGTGATCCAAAAAACCTTTTATGTTATAATAAGTAGGTTATCTTCTATGAAGCAACAAGTTTTTTTTTAATCTACTGCTCTCATTGCACTTCACACTTAAAGTTGCCTAGCATGCTTTAAGAGCATCTTTACATAAAGGCCATTACAGTCATCAAAAACATTGAGTATAGGGATAGTACAGGGATTCATATAAAAGCAAGTAGAATTTGGTCAATGACATGACAAAATTGACATTATTTCGGTAAGGATAACTTTTTTCTTTCTAGACTCATCAGTCAAGTTTTGTCACCTAAGATCAACTTGCAGGCTGAATTTGCTCCTAGTCTGCATGCTACAAACATTGGAAAGCCACTGCATATGTTTTTTGACAGTTTGGAGGCTTTTGCAGGATTTCTGTGATATATAGCTGTTTCCTGTTAACTTACCCTTCATTTTGAATAAAGCTTAGATGACTATTATTTCACTAGCAAGATACTGGGAAGTATTATACTGAAGCTCTCTTGTTAAAGAATTTGATGATTGAGAAATGTGAAATACTGGCTGGACAAAAATTCCTACTAGCAGAACAATGCAAGCACAGCTCTTTCAATAGGTAATTTCCTAGCAATATTTTTTTATTTGAGGATACTGCTTAATTTTACCCTACATTCATTATGGTATTATTATTTTATATTTTTCCCCACTCTTTTTAAAAAATATATAGTTTGATAAGAGTCTGTGCTAGCAAGTTGTCAACTAGAAAACAGCATTCTCACACAGAAATTATGCACATACCAAGCCACTGTTTATTTTTTCACTGACATTCCAATTTATATTTAAACATATACAGTTATCTCAAGACTGGGTAGCAATCCACATGCACGGTAACATTTTCCTTCCCCACTATGGTCTCCTCTGCACATCCCTCCCCCCAGAACAGAATCTGTGGAATAACATGGGATGAAGTCAAGTGGCCGCAACAAGGCAGAGAAACTAGACGAAGTTCAGAGTGTTGTCTATGGGTGATGTCATGTTGTCTATGGATGAAACCAAGACATCAGTCAAAATGACATAGTGAGATGTCAACATTCAACTGGCAATCCACCTCAGTGAGATGCTTTGCCATCAGGGAAAGTGCTGGTTTTGCCAGGTCTCCCCTTACATTTAAGCATCTATCAGTATGTGCATAAAAGTGCTTTATACTAGAACCCAAATGCATATTTTGATTAGCCTGTGTGGCCCCTTTCCATTCATTATTTTAATAAAAAATCTCAAATCTTTGTCATGTAGAAACTACTAGGATTTCCTGAGCTTGTGACACACCTTTTTTTTAAAGTAACAATTTTGATTGTTTTGGAGTTCATGCTAACCACAACCTATGCTAAGACATTTTATGAAAAAGAAAGAGAAAAAAATAATACAGGATTCAGTAAGTTTGCTCATGTAAACATTTCTTCAACATCCGTGGATTTAACATGTTTGAAAAAATGATAATAAAATAAAAACTAAAACACTTTTAGACAATCCAGCGATATATTGAGGAAGAATATATAGTTACAGATATAAAAATGATGAATTCAAGTTTCACATAAGAGATTTAGTTCGCTTATCCTAACAAAGTTGTTAGTGAAAATCATAGGAAATCTGGTAAAACAAGTATTTAATTGTAATACCCAAAACTTCTGCAATAAAAATGAAATGCACGTTTGGAATTAAATCAGAAACTTTCAAGCTGAAAACAAATTCCGAATCTATGTGAGGATTTAAAGCAACAAGTAATCTTTGTGTAGCTTACAGGTATGATTATCACATGACAACCTGTTACGGTAAAGTCTCGCTTATCCGACATAAATGGGCCGGCAGAACGTTGGATAAGCGAAAATGTCGGATAACACACAGTAACGATTGAGTGCGGTTAAAAAGAAAAAAAAAAACCAACCCGATCCGCTGCGCCTGTTGCAATCGATTTTCGTGTTGCGGTGCCGCACCATCAGGAGCAACAAGAAAGAGTACATTCACGCTCGCAAACAAGTGGCACACTTTTCTCGGCACCGATTTATGCGTGTTGTGTTTTTTTTAGGGGCGTCGGATAAGACGGAATGTCGGATAAGCGAAGGTCGGTTAAACGAGACTCTACTGTATGTATAACACGATGATTGGGGGGAGCACACCTCCAGCTACTAGCCTGCTGAGGCATTAAGGTCTACAGAAAAGATCATTCAGGGGGTACATTTGCTGTCAGGGACTTATTTATCTCAAAGAGAAGGCTTTCTTTGCCTTTGTCCCATATTATGGAATTCAGTCCCTGCAATTCCCATTTGTAAGAAGTTCCTGTTCCTTATTAGCAGCCAAGAGACATTTCTTTCACTTATTTTCATTTTGCTTCTATGCCTGTTTGCTTTCTCCAACAGGAACCCAAGAAGCTGTCTTATACCATGTCAGGTCATTGCTCTATCTAGCTCAGTACTCTCTATCATAATTGACAGGGCTTTTACAGGGTTCTTTTGCAGGTGTACCTTAAGATGCCAAGGACTGATTCTGGGACTTCCAAAATGCCAAACATAAAATCCTGTTGGAAAGGATTTTATTTATCTGAGATATATCCCACCTTTTGCCAAGGAACTGAAGCACTCCCTCTCTTCTTTTCAACCTTAATCTCCATAGAAGTCACCTGAGCAGTTGGTAGCTGGTATTATGTGGTCTAGGTCTAAGTTTTCCAAAATAAAACAGAGTTACCATGATTGCAAATAAAACAGTAATGGTTTGCCATTCTTTATAACGCATTATCACAGGAAGGGAATTTAATCAGTGAGAAACTTACAAAGATACCTGGTATATATTATGAGATGTTGCATGCCTATTATTCAACCGAAAAGAGGTAAAAAAACCCACCACCTTAGAAATGATCCCATAGGTTTCGCATTAAGTGATTTCTTAAAAAAGAATGGATGACAGTTCAGAAAGTTACATTTTTCCTATATTAGAAGTATCACAGGATGGTGCTGAAAAAAAAATCATGTAACAAGACAGTGCTTTTGAACAGGAATACCTTTTGGGAATGAGTATTCCTGCTTGTCCCCATGATACAGAAAATCACTGTACCTTTAGAGTGATTTATCAAAGTTTGAAAAAAAAATCAAATGCATGCATGCATACAGAAATACAAGTGGTATTTGCTAATTCCCAATGCATTCTGGAATATTAATACTTACAGGGAAGCAGAGGGACAAAATGGGAATGTGCAACCTAACATGTACTTAAAAAAAAAAAATGATTGGATGTGTGAACTGAAATAACAGTCACCCAAATTAGTTTGCACTCTTAAAATACTCAGACCAATGATTTTCCCTAGTAAAATCAGTTTGGTGACCAACATACCTGAGGCTCCCTTTAACATTTGTCTTTCAGCATTTTAACCGCTCTTTGAGAACAGGAAGAACTGAACATAGTTGGTTGCAAGTAATTTGCAGCCAGGCCCTAACATGTTTACTTTCAAGCAAGGAGTTTAGTGGGATTTGCTTCCAGGGAAATAAGATTCTTCTAACCAGCAATATTAGAATATAGCTTCTATTGCTGGAAAAGTCCTCGTGTGTCAGTTATGTGCAACTCCTTAACCAAGCATACTTGATTAAAAGCCATGGCTTTTCTAACGCTTCATTGTGTAGCTTCTCCAATCTTAGTTAACATTATTTCAATATTCTTTCCAAATTCAAAAGCACCTTGTGGTCACCTTGACTTAAAACACATGCAATGCACGTGTACGATCCTCAAAATAGATGTCAACCTCCCATACAGTGGTGCTCCAAGAAATTATTCACCATTTAATATACGCTCAATCTCTTCCAGTCTTTTCAGTGCAGCAACTCTTTTTTTCTCAATATCTTTTATTTCTTTTGTTGATTTCTTTTTTGTCTCTTTGTCTGTGGAATTTTTATTTCCATGTTTTTTGGGCTTCGCTTGCTCTTTGCTGCCATTAGTGTTTGTAGTCTGAGGGTTCTTCTGCTCATTTTTTACCCCTTTCAAGTTTTCAAATGGAGTTTTTTTTTCTTCCATAGCTGCCACTTTTTCTGCATGAGTCACAGTTGCGTCCCCTGGTCTGAGGGAAGCAATTTTACTTCGGACAATGCTTAAATGACGTTGGATGTATTCCTCATGTGGGGCTAAGGCCAGTGTTTCCACTAAGCATTTTTCTGCCTTTAGTAAGTCTCGTTCTTCAAAGTAAACCACACAGAGGTTGTGTTTCCCTTGCACATTGTTTGGATCCATTTTCAAAATTTTCTCAAAACATTCTTTCGCTCCCTGTATATCTTTCTTTTGGTTCATCAAAATGTCTCCCTTCAAAATCAAACCTTTGGTATGATCTGGGTAGTACCTCAGCAGATCCTCCAGCACCGGTAAAGCTTTCAGCTCCTTTGCAGTCTGAGAATAAAGCAATGCCAAGTTGAACAGCGCACTGCGGAAGCCCGGGAGTAGCTTTATGGCCTTCTTCATCCATATCTCGGCTTCATCATCTTTTTTATCATCCATTGCAAGCATACCTAAGTTAAAATAACCATTTGCATCTTGAGATTCTTCTTTTATATAACTCAGAAGTCTTTTTTTAGCTTCAGGCCTAAGGCTGGCCTCACCTAAAGCAAAGAAAGAACATTAATATGGACTATTCCACAGCTGGGCAGGTAGGATAATATGAACAGAGTCTTTGCTACATGTGCTTGTAGATTTAGATTTATGATACTATAATTTTACACTTTGATACAGGATCTTTGTTACAGTCTGAAAGGTCTAGGGGAAGCGTATTACAGACCACCTTTTTTCTCACAATCTCTATTATCACAGTAATTTTTTTGTCCAACGGAAGTAAATGGATTTGGAAGCCCAAATACTCATATAACTCTTGGGATTTCAACTGATTAATTTCATTGCTTTGAGTGGAAAATATCAACTGATCTTTTCAAATACTGAAAAACATTTGGATGGGGCCCAGGAAAATTGCCCCAATGCTTCCATCTCAAAGCCTTTTATTTTAAGTTATTACAATTTCCTTTTCCAGATTTTGTTTGTACCCCCACTTTGGAATAACTAAGATTACAGTGACAAGTTTGCAAATGAATGAACAAAAACTTATTTATAGAGATGAAATAATTTAATTTATTAGAGATATCCCACCTTTTCTCCAGAACTCAAGGTGGAATACATACCACTCCCTCCTCCCTACTTTTCCCTGTAATAAAAACCTTGTGGCATACGTTGAGCTGAAAGACAATGACTTTCCATGGTGAATGTGATCTTGAAGCTGGATCTCCTAGGTGCCAGTACAACACCTTAACCACTGCACCAAAAATCACATTATATCAACGTAGAACAGCATTGAAGACACAATTCACAATGCAAGGACACTGTCTTGTGTCTAACTGTAAGGGGTCGTTTTCTTATAAGCTAGACTCTGACCTAAGGAGGGGAAATTAACATGAAAGAATTCAGTTCTGCAAATATATTCTTCAAAGCCAACACCTCAGAGAATCCATCTTGAATAGAGAATATTTAACTTGCTTGTAGGTTGTATTCCTGAGATTCAGGATTTGGGTTCTAGAGATATGTGACTTACCCATTTTTGAAAAGGCAATCTTATCCATTCATTAAAAAAATAACTTAATACAATATGTTTCTCTATGGCATAAAATTTATGACACTTTGTAATGTTAGACAGTAATTAATTATTATTTTTCTAAGGGAGATTTAGAAATTGGTTTGACATTTCTTTGTATATGACATATATCAATAGTTTTATTTTTTTGTTTGCTTTGTTTTTGGAGTTTTTCATGTATTTCTTTCCTGTTTTCTTTTCTTTTTTGTATTTTCCCCCGTAAAACTTAATAAATAAATAATAATAAAATATAATACATTTTTTTAAAAAATCTTGTTTAAAAGTTCTAAGTATACATACCAGATTCTTGCATCAGTAGTGCAGAATTGAACAAGGCTAACTTGTGACTAGGATTCAGCTCTAAAGCCTGGTTGAAGTTCTTCAGAGCTTCAGAAGGATCTTTCAGTTCAATGTAAACAATTGCCAAGTTATACCACAGGTCTGCATTGGTTCGATCCAATTCAAGAGCCCTAAGGTAAGCTTCCTTAGCTTGCAGAGGCTTATTCATCTTTAGAAGCAATTCGCCCCTGTTGAGAATCAAAACTTTAAATTATGTGGTTTCCATTCACTCTATTTTCTTGCTATTAAAACAGAATTTCTGTTTTAGGCAGTAGAGCTGCCAGATTAGTTCTGAGCTCCCTACTCTCATTTTACATTTCATTATGAACATAAGAAAAGATTATAAAATACCTGCTAATGTATGCCTGTTTGAAATCTGGCCTCATGCTAATGGCTTGACGATACAATTGGTCTGCTTCTTCAAGACGAGACTCATTTGCCCGAATCAGGTTTGCAAGGTTTATATAAACATTCAGATGGTTAGGAGCGACTCGCGCAGCATACTTTTTACCTGGAATAATCTGACAGCAGAAGAAAGTGTATTAGGCCTGGAGGAGCATCAACCATACATTTATCAGAACTATAACACAATGAAAGTTGTAACAGTTTAAAAGGCTGTAGTTTTAAAATGAAATGCCTAAATTGCAATTATTTTAAACTAAGTATTACTTTCATTTGAATTGAGAATGCATCTTTCTAATACAGAAGCAGGCTGAGATATAAGTGCAGATGATCAATAACCTACCATATATTTTTAAATTTTAAAAGGATTTTAAATGTTATAAGTATTATGAAAATACAGCCAAGAAAAGAAAAAGGCTAGACTAGATAGATTGCTATTGCTAAAATTTCCAACAACTTCATGTTAAATTTTAAAAAAAGTCTCCTTTGCCCCGAACGTCTTCTGTTAAAAAGGTATTCTAATCTAATGAAAGTAATGAAATAAGTAGTGTATTCCACTTACCTGTGGCATCAACGATTTTGCAACTAAATAGGATTCTTCCGCTTCTCTGGTTCTGTTTAAATTTTTATAAGTTCTTCCTACATTCATATGGGCACCGATATCATCTTCAAATTGCAAGATAAACAAAACACTTCAGTACTTCCTTTCCCTCTAAAACTGAGTTTAAAATTTTAAACTCAAAATCCAATAAATACTAAACCCTCTGTCCTTCCCACTGCCATTTCTTTCTATCTAAAGCGTGACCAATATGATATATATGATTTTGTTAAACTAATCTCAAGAAGTTCATTTGATAATGAATACAAAACCACAAACATTTTGCAATGTCCCAAGTATAGAACTTAAGGTAAACAATCTTTTGAATATATTTTAAATTGTACCCACTGTAGAAAAAAACATGGTTGTTTATCTTTGCTTGGTCTACCTGACTGTTTAGTTCAGAGGCAGCCAAAGGATGCTTCTAAGCTACCGCTGAATTCTATCAGCCTAGGCCAGAATGGCAATGGTGAAGGATTACAATCTGGCATCAGTTGGAGGGATATATATTGCCTCCCACTTCTGACGAGCACAAGGTCCTTTGATTGATGAATACAAGAGTTGCTAGAGTCTCATGCAAAGATCTTTCCTGTAAACCATTACCTGATTATTTTAAATGGCATTATTAGGGACTGAACATGGAACTTTCTGCACACAAAATATGTATTCTGGCCCTGAGTTACACTGCTTTCCCTTAAGAAAATCAGCCATGAAAGATTAATTTGCAATTTAATAACAGCTAGATGGAACAGGAAATTTCTTTAAACAGCTTTTAAAAATATTACATTTAAAGACTCAGGACACAACAACTTCCCATACTGATTTAAATTCATAATATTATATATGTTCCTAAGATTTCACAGTAATATTTATTTCATTTACACAATTTATATATTACTCCAATGAATCAACCCTGAATCGTTAACAGAAAAATATAAAATAACACTTCATAGTAAAACTTAATACCCTTAGACCAAAATAATATAGCTAAAAAAAGCCACCACCACATCAGCTCAGATCAAATTCCTCCTTAAAATGGTACATCTTCAGGACTTTCTGGAATGCCATGACCAATGAGGACAGCCTTATCTCTGGGGGCAGCAAGCTCCACAATGTTGGAGCAACCAAGGGGAACATCTGTCCTTCTGGTCCATGGTCCCTTCACCTCTTGCAATGACAAGAACTTATGCAAACCTTCTCTCAATGCCCTTACAGGTATGGCAGAATAACTTTGGTTAAAGTTGTCCCTAATGCAGCCCAGTTTAGCAAACACAAAATAGGTATTATCCTGGAAAGGCATATTATATCCTTCTATACCAAGTTGTGATTAGTGAGTTGTCTTCAGTAAAGCACAGAGGGAACACTGCAGTAGTAAAATACATAGGGATAAAGACATGAGTCATGAAAGCTTTCTGGTCCAAGTTGGGGTAGCTGATACATCAGCTAATGCTGGGCAAAGGCTTTCCTGGTCATGGGGACAGTATTATTCAAAGATAAGTGTTCTCATATCATTGCCTTTCCCTCTGGCTATTGTTTACAACCCACCTGGCTGCACTTGGGTGGCTTGTATGAAGAATCTCAATGCTCTTTCAAAGTTCTTTTCGTTTTCTAAAGCATGACCTACATTATTCCAGAGTTTGGCATTGTTCTTATTTACCTGAATTTAGAAAACACAGATAAAGCATATCAAAAACAAAAAGTGCTACATAAATTGAATAATGCATTTATCAAAGCATAATCTATTGATGTGGAATATTTAGGGGTACGCGTACAAAGATCTTGCCTATGTGTGGACTAAGGGAATGCATAGAAGCTTTATGGGCACACCAGCACTGTTAGAGGCATTTGAAGCTGAACTCATTTCTTTAGAATTTAAAATACAAAAATGATATTTAGACTTATGACAGATGATAGTAAATTGCTTAATTTTTCAGGACAGACTTCCCCAGCCTGATGCCTTCCAGATGCATGGATGTCAACTTCCAGAATTCTGTACTTGGCATGGCCATACTGAGAATTCTGGCAGTTATAATTTGCATCTCTGGAGAGCACCTGGTTTGGAGAAGGTTGCTGTAAAAGGCTGAGATAGTATATCAGGAGATACACTAAGAAAGAGTGGTGGAATCAGGACAAAAGGTAAATTTGTATATGATTACTGTCTAGTAGCACGTTTAATAATTTCTCACTTCTATCACACTAAAAATTACAACTGGGCAACAAGTTTTAGAAATCTCTCAGTATTACATTCAAAGTTTTAGTTGGCCGCATATTGTCGTAGGACCTCTGTTTTAGTAGTAGAGTGTCCCTGATTTTTCATCTACAGGTAGTACTCACTTAACGATGGCAATTGGGACCAGTAACTCCATTGCTAAGCAACATGTTTGTTAAGTGAAACATCATGTGACCACACCCAACTTATATTAGTTCTGCTGTGGTTGTTAAGCGAATTACCCGCAATTGTTAAATGCAATGTCATGTGGCTGTGACTTGTGACTTCCTGCTGGCTTCCCCACTGACTTTGCTTTTGGAAGCTGGCTGTGAGGGTCACAAATGGCAATCACATGACTGCGGGATGCTGCAATTGTTGTAGATATATGCCGCTTGTGAGGAGCCCAAATTGTGATCACATGACCTGGAGACGCTGCAACCACCATACGTTTGAGGACCAGTTGTAAATCTACTTTTTGTAAGTTCAAATGGTCACTGAATGAGGCAGTTGTTAACGAAGGATTACCTGTATTTATCAATTTCCAGTATCCCTCCTAAACTATCTATTCCTAGAGAGGATGGGAGAGCTCTGATAACTAAAGTATCACAGACTGTTCAACCCGGAACTACTTTTTTTCTGATATAAATCCATCAAGAATGCTTTATTGTCAGAAATAAGAGTTTAGAATAATAATATTGTACCTTTAAAGCAGACATAAACAATGTATATTCTGATTCCCAATCCCAGTTCCTCTGCAGTGTTTTTAAGGCATGAATGAACAAAACCAAAGACAAACAAATCCAAGACAGCTTTCTCAGTGTACTAGTAAATAAAAATGAAGAAAGATGTGGTTAATGTAATTCCTGAATTCCCAGGCTAACTTAAATAGTATTTTCCCCAAACGAGGGCATTTAACCCATACAAGCCCAGCTTACTTTTTTTACAATTCTGTATCCAATTCAACATTAACCATATTTTCACAATTAGCTGCTCAAGGAAGCAGAGCAGTTGCTATCAGGGAAAAAATTGCTAAGGCATTTTTGCTAAGTGCAATGTCACTTTGCATTCAGCACTTTATTATAAATAAATGATAATAAGCATATAAAGAGACAAGAGTTGAAAGTTTCTTAATCTAAAGCAATGCTTCTCACCTCCTAGGATTGAAAATCAAACCTATTTAGAAAGAAGTTGCTTCTGCTATCAGTATTACAACTGGCTATATTTGTTATTCAATCCATTGAGCATGTTCTTAGCATGTTTTAAGCATTATCTCAGGAGCATGTTGAATCCCATTTGTAGCTAAATGTGGCAACTCTTGCAAAATGGGATTTCAATTATTTGGAATCTAGACTTTATTGCCAAAATGAAGAAATACAGTTACTTATATGCAACTGGCCATATGAAACTATGGAACAGATATACACTTTACTTATTACAGGAAAGCAATTATAGTTTGAACATTCATTCCTACTTTGCTGCTGTGGTCACACAAAAGGTGATTTGGAGAACCACACCAAGAAGGCAAACCCATATTATTTTATTGTATGAAGCAAAAGATATAATTTGTGGTTAGATACTCAATTCTAGAAAGCATTCCTTTCAGGAGAATGAGTTGCCATGTTCATATCAATGTCAATGATGAAATCATGATGTGCAGTACATTCATGCAAAATTTAAAATGGAAACAAAAGTTGTATAGTTTATCAGACATTTTAAAGCTGATGAAAATTACAAAGACAAGACTAGACTGGTGATATTTATACGTGTTGCTCCACACCTGATACCACAGATGTAAATTTCAAAATAGTCTTAGTTAATACATGACTAGTCACAGAACCCTATGTGACAGTATCACTTTTCCAGAAATTATTTAAGGCATGTCCTCCTCATATATCCAATTCACTATTTTATTGGTTCTCATTCTGAAGAAGAAAACAATGCAAAATAAAACATTTGCTTTTTTGACAGAAAATCTGATGAGGCTAATTATTAGGATTAAGATAGTTGAAGTGTAATGAATAAGCTGAACAAATGTCTTCATACCAAATACATTTTATCAGGAAAGAGCTCTGGCTGTTTTAAAGACAGATTTCAGAGCAAAGCTGGTCCTCCAACTGAAAGACCAGGGTCAACCATCAACAGAGCTGTGTGGGCATGTGAGCAGATGCCAACTTTCCGTTCAAGTTTCACAATTTGTGTCAGCGGAAGAATACCATCCGTATGTGCATTAGGTTGGCAATGTTGACTGAACTCTCCACTGACACAAGTGGGAACATCTTCTAGGACAGTATGCAGGCAGAATTTGGGGTAGATGAAATCTTGCTTGGTTGGTCACTTGAAAAGAAGTCTGAGAAAAGCTGGGCACTCTTTATAGTTTGCAATAAACAACATCCTTTTTGCCACAAGTTCAAGAGCATAGCTACTAACTTACTCTCTTTGCCCCTTATCCCATTCTAATCACTTACTTTGAGAAAAGGAAATAGATGGTAGCAGATCCTCTGACCGTACCAGAATTTGTTTTTTATCCCAGGATGGGCTTGGAACTACAGCCCCACAATTCCGAGCATAAATAAGGCAGCTGAATTTGCTAGTTTGATTTTGGAAAAGTTAAATCTGCCAAGAACTCTGATTATTCATCACTACCTGCATCCTTTTTTTTTTTTGGTCTTCAAAGGAAATGCAAATATTTTCAAGTGTTTTAAATGAATGTTCAACAAAAGCTCAACTTATTTTGGGGTAAACGATAAGATGCTTTATATCTCTAAATACGTCCTTCAAAATGGCTGTCTCCAAGACTTCTGGATTTGAGACCAAGCAACTATTTCAATTTGCTCTATAGTTTGCTTTTCGGTTTTTCATAGCAGCAGCTAGGCTGCTAATGTGAAATATTTTAGATTTTCAATCCAGCTGGACCTATCCATAAATTAAAGATACTATTCTAAAACAATAATTTAAATCAGGATTTCTCAAGCTTGACAACTTTAAGACATGTGGACTTCAATTCCCAGAATTCCCCAGCCAGCATGCTGAGTTGAAGTCCACACATCTTAAAGTTGCCATGGTTGAGAAACTCTGATTTAAAAAATGCTAATAAGCCAAATTCTCATGGATTTACTATTTCGCTCCCTCCAATTCCTTCTGTTCTAATTTTCCTGTTTAGTCCTAACAATTGATGGCCACTTCCCTTCCAAATGAGAATCAAAAATCTACTTTAAGCCCAGTCTCTGAGTTTAGTTTGGATGGTTAATATAACCATAATTTGCTGAACTACAACTATGGTTTATGTTATACAGGAAACTGAGGGGAGAGAAGGAGCAAATATTTTATTTTAGAAACACATATGAGTTGACAGAGCTCATGTTAGCAGCAAAGATGTTAAAAGGGCAGAGTTTGATAGTAATTAAACACAAAACAGTGAGAATGATTAAGAATGAATTATCCTTTCAGAAAAAAATAGATTTAAGATAAGCTTTTTTGAAGTTAGAAAGTTAAACTATAACTTTGAAAGGCCTTCTCTCCTTTGCCTTGCCTGTTCTAATACGTGTACTGCATTATTTATAATTCAGAAAAGTAGGGATCCCCATTTGTAACATTAAAAAAAAAAAAAGCAAAAGGAAACTGCACGAAGTTTCAGAAACAGAGAATTGCAATTGCTCAAGTACCAAAACATTTTAAAAAACCCTTAATTTCTTTCTCAGAATCATTAAACAAGAAGATATAGTAGTAACAGGAACTAAAGGAAAGAGAAAACCATTCAAGGAAACTTAGAAAATCCCTTTCACTTTCACTCAAGCTTAAGAGATGCCCTCAGGTTATTTTAAAATATTTACAGTATAATATAAAAAGATTAATGCAATGACTGAATTGATGAAACCTAAAATAAGAGGCTAACCATTTGGAAAAGTTTTGCAAATCACTGTTTCAAGACACATTTACTTCTAAGATAGTATTGAAGAGTGCTTTGTTTAAAGGCTAAATTCCTGAACCCCTGGGGAACAATTCGTTCTAATTAGCTTTTTATCTGTTTTATTTTACCTAAATAGTTTTTATTTCATTGTTAAAACATTAATGACAACTTTAAAAAGCGAAACAGCTTTTAAGATATATTTTTCTCCACTGGTTCCACATGAACACTGGTTCCATGAGAACAGGAAATTCCTACATTTTACTGATTATGATAATGGGAAAGATGGTAAAGCAAGTAAAGATATTAAGCCATTCAGACAGCTCTTCCATGCAGGCAAATTCACATTTAGTCCTCATTCTTTCCCCCTTTTCCCCAAGCAGTAGTTTTTCACCTACCTGTTACTTGTCAGCTTTTTCCACCCATGGGCAACTAGCATGCAGAATCCCATGCTGGGAACATATAACACTCGTTCTGCTACTACGAAGCCAACAGGGAAAAAAAGGTTTGATGCTGGGATGAATGGCAACACTATTAAACAAAGTGCCTAAAAAAAGCAAAAGAAAAAAAAAGACACACAAACACTAGCTAGTAACCCAAAGTAGAAAAATCCTTAATCATTATGCAGAACTATAGCACACATATCTGTGAAAGAGACACTGATTTTATTTTACATTTATATCCCTATTTCTCCCCTCTGGAGTTCTGATGGACTTGGTAAGGTACTATTCCATGCATTTACCACATCCAGATTTATACTGTGTCCCTTCAAAGCATGTCCTAGCAACAGTTCAAAGGTAAACTACTTTTAAAAGATATACAAACTTTTTTTTTTTTTTGTCTGCGCTCAGTCATTACTGACCCTGCAGTGACTGCCTGGACGAATCCTTGCAGTTTTCAAGGCAATTGTTTTTTCGGAAGTGGTTTGCCAGAGCCTCCTTCCTAGAGCAGAGCCCAGCTGGTGAGCGCAGGAGGTGGGGTTTCCGTTGCTTCGCACCCTTTTCGGGCGAGTGAGGTTTCACGCTTACCGGCAACTGGTCCCGTCTCTCTGTGCAAGGCGCTGCCAGCATTTTTCCTCCCACCAGAGTGAGAGTACCCATTTATCTACTCACGTGAGTTTTTGACCTGTTGGGTTGACAGGAGCTTGGGGGGGGGGGGAACAGGAGCTCACCCTGTTAACGCGAAGGCTGGACTCGAACCACCGAAGCGTCAGCCATTTCTGGCCGGCAACTTTCAGCGTCATTAAGCCGCTGCGCCACCGTGTCCCCTTATACAAAATTTATCACTTTACAAATCATATAATCATAGCTAATTAAATCAAGATATATATATTAAGCTTTTCCCCTAGGCGTATGATCAATCTGTTACACACAAGAACTAAATCTAACCAAACAAACAAACCTTTCATTGAACTGGATCACTATGGTTAAAAGCTTTGAAACAAGCCAATCAAAAGCATATTGGTTTAATTGCAAGTTGTGAAAGGAGCAATGGATTGAATACAAACTTGTTAATCACAGAGTCATAGAAATCAAAGGTACTTATATCAGTTCAAAGACTTGTCCCATTGTTTTCACTGGATGTGCTCTTAAGTCTGATTCAATCTAGAGCCAGCCCTACATGTTCAGGGGAAAGATGCATGTGCCTGTATCAGACTGCCAGAATCAGGCCACAATATATGGCCATATTATAAACAAATGTATTATAATATTTGAAAAACAGCCAAGAATCCAATCAAAGCAGTGTAACTTTCCTTATCAAGAGACTTCAGTCTCTCTTTCAGCCCATTTCACTGAAGAATTTGATACATTTATACACATTATGAAGTTTAGCACAAAACTGTTGAGAATTTCAGTGATGTCTTTTAAGCAATTAATCTAACTCTACAGAACAGCTTTTGCCAGTGTAGGCATCCTCCAAATATGTGGACTTCAAATCCCAGAATTCCCCTATCAGCAGAGTGATCACAGAGAAAGTTATGTGAATTGAAGTCCCCATTTCTGGAGGACACTCAGGGCAGAAGTAGGCTACGATAAGGGATCCAATCTGATTTCATCTGCATGCAGTGTTAATATTGGAACAGCTTATTCACAACTTTCCAATTCCTTGAAGCTTACACCGCTTAGCTTTAGCAAAAAATTACCTAAGATTTAATTGCAAACAATAGATCAGCATCTGCCACTACACATGCAAGCTACAGGGCTAGCTAGCTCTATCGCATTCAAAGTTCTTTGTCAGATGGCTGCCTCACTCTGCTTAAAGGCAGGCAGTCCTCCTTCCACTTCCACTGCTGTACATTCTAGATAGGAAGTTTTATACTGCTCTATGAGAAAGCAATCAGTGTTATAGCAGCATGTGCAAGTACTGGATGCCCAGATATGTCATACTCAGTATGGTCATTACATTACATACATACGTTGCACTGGATAACATCTCCCACAGCACAATCAGTTGTAACGTCCAAGGCACTTTCACCTATGACTCAGACTGATTTTATGTTCGCCTCCTTAAGTAACTCAGGTTCTCAGATGATGCGTATAATTTAGATAAAGAACAATTCACAAGCTTTCCTGGGACCATGAACTGCAAA
This sequence comes from Liasis olivaceus, assembly GCA_030867105.1. Taxonomy (NCBI): domain Eukaryota; kingdom Metazoa; phylum Chordata; class Lepidosauria; order Squamata; family Pythonidae; genus Liasis; species Liasis olivaceus. The sequence continues at coordinate 45,037,091 of CM061355.1, read as the reverse complement.
TCAGGCTTTCCAGGAAAAAGAGTGAACTACCTGTTTTCTCTTCACAGTGAAATATACAGCCAAATGTCTTTGGATGAATCACCACATTTTTTCTCCTGCTTTCATATGCTCCTGAGCCACATCAAGACTACTCCCTTAGCAAAAAGTGAAGGCAATTTAATCGTTTACTGGCAAAACTGTTCCAAGTGCTATTGCTACGTTGCTGTAACCTGACAAAAAAGCCCTGCTGCCAATAAAGCCCACATTGTATAAATATATTACAAGAGCCTTATAAGCACAGAGCAGCAAAATCTGCAGATACAAAGTTACACTGTGAAGCAGATGCTCCAAGAAATATTTTAAAAAATTGGGCAAAGAAGTAGAAAAAGCAATTCATTTTTGATAAATCCAACGGGCCTCACAATTTTGACTACAATGTACTAGCTTGATGAATGTCGACAACATTTTCCTGAGTGCTGAACTAATGCAACTTGAAGTGTTGCAACATTCAAGGACACAAAGCAATGTAGGGATGCAATGTGAACAATGATAAAAAAAACCCCACATATACAGAAAAAAGTTACTGAAATGTACACATGCGTACACAGAAGTACTGCACAACAGAACATGCAACAGGACTTAGTCTAATTTAACTAAATCTGGTGACAAATGGGAGCCCTCTATTCATATATGCGCCAAACCCACTCAAGAATCTTCCCACCACTTACGCTGAATTGGGACAAAAGTAGCTGCTGGAAGAAAAAAATCAGGTCTAAAGTCATGTGTTGGAGGCAGAGGAATCCAATCTGGTATGTATGTATGTATGTATCTACCTGCCTGCCTGCCTGCAATACAAAAGAGTCCACCTAGGTCTCCAGTCACTCACTGCTTGTGAAAGGCACTAGTTCTGGGCTAGATCTGATGTAGTTTAAATAAGGCTACTTACACTAGCAAAGCTGTTGAAATGGAAGGGCTCATATGCATTAAAGGAATAAAATTAGGTAATTACAATTCCTTCCCATGGCCCCTCAGAAATGTATGTACAAGACCATTCACAAAAGCTATAAATTATATCTCCCTGCTTTAAACACTTTAAGGAATCATATTAATGCATCTTCATCTTGTATCACCCAAGGTACTAGAAGCTGAACATCTCTATATACAATTCCAGACCAGACTTTCATTTGGAAGCCTGGAAAAATGTTTCCATTATAAACTTACTACTTTCATTTGCAGCACAGCATGCAGGTAAGTGACAGAAATGCAGAGGAGGGAAAAGTGAACTGGACTGAATATCCTTATTTGCAGGAATGATTGGGATAATTTTTCCCATGTAAGATGAGATCATAGCCTTTGTTCTTACATTTGAACTCTAGCCTGCAGCGAAATGTCACTTACCATTAATACAGTCTTGGAGGAGTCCCCAGCATATCGGAGACTGAAGACCACCAAAGTACCCAAAAAGCAGAAGAAGGTGATTGTGGCAATATTTCTTACATCTAGCACAGATTCTACCAATGGGATGGTGCCCATTGTCCAGTCACAGCACAATTCAGAAGGATTTAGAAGCAGCCAAGCATTTACTGGAAGGAGGTAATTGAAAGTCAGCTGCCTCACAGGAGATGGACTCACAGCAGCTGGGTTATCAAACCTAGAAAGAAAGAGTTCATTTGAGATGCATCCTTATGATATGACATAAACAGGTGACTTATCTTAAATCTTTGGGTTAGATCCAGGACTGAGTGCAATAGTATTCTGTAAAATGGATGACCTAAGACAGAAGTTGGAGGAAAGTAATGATTTTTTTTTTTCCAATTCCCTTTTCAGCAACTTAAATGCTGAAGGCAGAAAGCTTCTTCAAAACAGCGTGTAAAGTGGGACAGTAGCAATGGTGAAAACTGCTGCCCCAACCTAACTGGACTCTTGTGTTTTCTGCCAAGAGAAGGAGTCCTTCCATTCATGAAGGGTCAAGCCATAGTTAGAATTCCTGCAAAGCTGCCTTGCCCATTTACTAAACCAAGGGGGAAAAAAAATCATGCACCGCCATAATTTAAGAGATACAAGCTATGGTCCAAAGTAAGCAAATTAAATTAACAGATCTATATTGGCCAGTTTAAACTGGGTTAGACAATTTCTTAAAAGGTAGTGCAAGCAGAACTTTACTGGGTTCAAGGTTCACTTATCATGTATAAGCCCAGAATGGATTGGGGGGCCAGGATGCCCAGTAGATTGCTTTGCTGCTACAGACCTGATAAACTGCTGAGATCACCAAGGTAGTTCTATTGTATAGGCCTAGGACTGCAGAGTGCTACTGCAGTCGTGCCTGATATATTTCATGAGAAATATGTTGCAATGCTCCTTCTTCCCCCAAGCCTTCTTTACATAAATATTGGATGAATGCTTTTTGCTTCTGTTTTCCTTGCTCCTTACTGTAAATGGCTTTTAAATATATTTAAAGAAAATTTAAACTGCTTTGGGATGCTCTTATATGTATAGTAAATAGTATAAAATATATTAAATAATAACCACCAATTCAGTCGACTATGGGGTATATTGAAGTCCATCAAAAAATTATGCAAAAAAGCACCGGTTCTCAGGGCTGAGATAGCAATTAACTCAATAGCCAACCACTGCTTGGCTTCAAAGCCAGCAAGTGCAGAGCAAAGAATCCACTGAAACATGGGAAAGGGACCAGGGTATAAACTGCTATGGGTATAAGGAGGAGGAGGAGTCATGTTGACAGAGGACCCTCAACTGTTTAATACAATTTCAGTGACTTTGCAGTAGAAATTCTTGTCTAACCACAGCATGTCAAGGGTCTGAGAACTTCTGCTGAGTTCAAACTTGGCAGCCAAATTAAGCTGTATAAAGTTGAGGGCTGGAGATCTATGGTTGAATCCTGGATCAGGAAATATGACAGGAGGAGGAGGTATGCATGCACCCTATCTTTTGTACATTCATCTTCTATCCACTTTCAATCCCCATACTCACAGGGGAATGCCTGGATAGGCTTATATGTTTGTTGAAACAATGAAGAATGTGACATATAAAGGTGTTCATCAAGGAGACACATAAACTGTAGTTCAGATGAATTTGTACCATGTACTTTCTAATACAGGTAGACATCACTTACCAACTGCCTCATGCAGTGACTGTTCAAAGTTATGACGGTGCTGAAAAAATAACTTTGCAACCAAGGCGCACATTTAAAACCTTTGCAGTGTTTCTCTCTCTGTCATATGTTCGCCATTACAGTCAGTTAGTATGCCTCGTCCTGTGCCTGACCCTTCCCCACCCACCTTCGCAGAGTGGAAAGATTGCCTAAACAAGTGATCTCTTTAGGCAAACTCTCCTGTGCCTACCCTGTTTTGTTCCTCCTCCCCTTCCCTCGCAGAGAGATTAGACAGGAAGAGAGTAAGCAGGCACACAATGGGGAATACACATTGAAAGGAAGGTGCTAGCACCAGCTGCTTTTCTACCACCATATTAGCATATTAATAAATATTACTGAAATGTCTTAACTAGGATGGCCATCATGGCTTGTATACCACTCCAGTGCCCCACTGGCACGTCCAGGGTTTCCTGAATGGGTGGGAGCAAGAGAAAGACTTCATGCACCTATTCTGCCTATTAAATAGGCAGAATAAAAACTATTAAAATGGATAAAATAGTTTTAAAAACTATTTAAAATGGATCCAAAAAATCACGTCACCAGCCACATCTCCAGTAGCCTTCCCAGACAGGACAGAAAGCAATCTCCAGGCTAAACATGTTTGTTCAGTTCTGATGTTGACCAATGGGGAAGTAGGAAAACCCCTTCTTGTATAGACCAGACTATATCAGGGGAAGCTTTACATCTGGAAAGCCTTGTCCCAAAGCTCTCCCTTGCATACTCCATGACTTTATTTATTTATTTATTTATTAAACCAATTTATATAGCTGCCCATTTCACCACAGGCAACTCTGGGTGGCGTACAACAAAGCTAAAAACAGTCAATAAATACATTAAAAAATAAAAAGCAAAATAAAACAGAGAATAAAAGGAAGTTATTTTATTTATTAAACCAATTTATATAAACGGTGGAGTTGCTGCTTCCAGTCCGGTAGAAATACCGGGTGTCAGTGAAAGCCCTGAATGCTGGACAGGAAAAGTTGGTGAACTGCCTATCCATTGCAGGCGAGGAGTTCTTCATTCCTGATCTAAGGTACTATACAACTAAAAAAACACAAACTTCTAATGTGTAAGCATTTGCAAACTATTTTGTTGTAAGATAAAACACATATCCCAGAATACGTTTGCTTTGCACTGAAGTAAGGAGTAGAAATACTTCTTTAAACAGAAATATTTACCCACTTTTCCCCACGTACTTTCACTGTTTAAGAGTATTACAAATACTGGATTTTACCTTGTAAACACTGGTAACTGGGACTGAATAACCTGGACTCTGATCACAACAAGTAGTAGAGTACTGAACATCAGAACTATTAGTTTCAGTAGCATTTGGAGCATACAGTAAGGAATGCTGCCTTTGCCTTGAAGAATTTGTAACACTGTATCCCAAAGAACCGGCAAAGTATACTGGAAAGGGAAATAAGAATATGCATAATATTCAAATGAATCTTCTGGCCCCATTCATTACAGAAGCAAACTTCTTCAACATGATGCAATCCAAGTGTGATGGTCTATAACTCCCCAAATTCCCAACCAGTTAGCAATTCTAGGGATTTTATTTACCTGAAACTCACCAAATGGAAGAAAGACACTTCAAACAGGATTCAAAACCCATCTTGGCCCTTTTATTTCAACAGGAAATATTTAAACAAGCTTGTCTTATGATTAATGTGACCAAATGTTTAAGTTTTATTCACTGATTATATTGAGTTCTACCATTCATCAAAATATTTTTTCTATTTAATAACCTATTAAGATTCTATTCACTGCCAGTACATTTAACACAAATCTAATGCTTAGTGCATTTCAAGTACCGATTAACACAGCAGTGGCTGTATTTCTAGACATACTAGGATGCTTAGGTCCCCAAGCTATACTTTTCATATCCCTGTCTTGTAGGAAGTAATTCATGATAGCTCCTAGATTTAGAATAGTCCTTAAAATTTGAGTCGTCGTATTATGACAATTTAGCTGTACTCTACTCCACTCCAAGGTTTGCTTGTTCTATACTGATCATTTCTTTTTAACTGGTTTGGTTATCATGGAAAGGCCTCCAACTTAAAAATATTGTTTCTATGATTTGATGTAATTGTACCAGAAGCAATGGGGTACAGGGGAAACAATTTTAATAAATAAGAACTGGGAGGTTTGTGGATGCCTTTGCCAGTAATTCAATAATAGGAACAGAGTTTTCATTTGGTATTGGACAAGAACTTACTGCACATGAGACATCATTGGTATCTTGCATTTGTATGTACCTTGGAACTCATGTGCAGTATGATCTAGTCCAGTGTTTTTTTCAAACTTGGCAACTTTAAGATGTGTGGACTTGCTGGCTGGGGGATTCTGGTAGTTGAAGGCCACACATCTTAAAGTTGCCAAGTTTGAAAAAAACAGATTTAGTTAGTCTGGAATACATTCAAGTGTCCTCCGTTAACACAGAGAGGTCCCAGATGATCTTTATGCTATTTTCAGTCATATACTGCAATAAAAATGTTGGGACTAAACCATTCAAATCCCACAGCCAAGTGTCTCTTGACATGTTCATATTATAATTTCAGGTTTGGAATTGAATCAGATAAATTCCTTACCCCTTGAGCAATAAATACTTCATAGACACAACATATCCCCACCACTGTTACTCCTTGTTCCTTACATAACGTAGCAACAGCCACCAAAAACACTGTTGCTGCAATAGGAGTCCACACTGCAATGTAAGATACAGAAATGGTTAGTCTTCATGAAACTGGGAAAAGCAACAATGCAATTTAAATGTCAAATGTCAACCTGGAAATATTTCCTCATTCTCTGTACACTGAATGTATACTATCTTGCCAGCTCGTTTGTTCAAGACTGACCACATATTATGAATATTTAGGACCAGAAGTACAATCTTATAGTGTAACAGCCATTTGTAGATGCCACGATAAAGCAGAGTTCTCTAATCTGGTGCCATCCAGAGGCCATGCCACAACTTCCACATCCCATCACCTTTGCTCTTGTTCCCTTAAATTAGGCATGGGTGACCTTTTTTAGATGTGGGCATTCCTTAAGAATAATTTTATTGTGAGACATGTGGTGGCAGAGTTAAAGCAATTGATTTCAACGCTAAGGGTGCAGTTGGGACACACCTCTCTCTGTTACCCCATTTGTCCTCATTTTAATATATTCTTTTCTTTTATCCAGGGAACAGGATGCAAGGAAATGATTGGTAACTTCTACCAGAGGTCTGAATTGAAATCACACAAACTACTGCAGCTTGCCCATTCAGGCTTTCAACAACTACATTGGGGGTGGGAGAGGGGGGTTATTGACCACTCATTGTTTGTTTTACCTATAGTGTTTTCTGGCCCTCTGGATCTGGTATAGGACAAAAAAGCAGCTAGAAAAAAGATTGAGGAAAGAAGTTCTGCTCTGCCCACAACACCAGTTACCTAAATAAAAGATATAGCAGTGTAAATTATTTAAACAAAATAAGATAAAGTATGAAAGTAATGGACAAAAAATACACTACATATATTTGTCTTAGAGGCACTTGTTCTAAGCTTCCATTGTTTTGATGAAGTGTGCAAGGACAGAATTAGAGTGCCACCATGCGGCTAAACAAGGAGATGCCCATATTCCAAAGTAAAGTGAAGAACCTTTGGGGTCAAACTCAACTCCTGGTGACTTACATTAACATATCCATGGAATTTTCTTGGCAATAGTACAGAGGTGATTGCCCTTGCCTTCTTCCAAGGTGCTTTTTCAACTCCTAGCATACATCCCTGGATTTCCCAGATGCTCCCCATCCAAGTACTAATCAGGGCTGACTTGTTTAGCTTTAACTTGCAGAGTTTAGGAAGAAAGCAAGTTGCCATATCAGAGATACTTTATTTTTAGTCAGGAATGAGTTTTGGGGGAAAAATGTGCAATATCCCAAACAAATGTAGTCTAGAATAAACTTTTATTTTTTTGGTTGGGTGGCATAAATGGATGGGTGGGAAAGAGAAAAGAGAGTAAGAAGTGACAGGACCATTCAGAGACCAAGAATGAAGGAGAATGTTGATTGCTTGGTGAATATATGCTTAGAAAAAGGTCTGTTAGTTGCAAAAGACCTGGTTTAATCTAGATATATGTATATTAACAGCCATTCTGCCAAGCAGAAGCACTATCATATTTGTACACACACATGACCTTGGAAAGGTCTTGAAACAGTTACACAAAGCCTTCAAGAGGACAAAGCTGCCTCAAAGCTTTAACAAGGGAGCACACTGCTTGTGCCCATTCACTTCCTAAAGCACACTTCAAATGCATTAACCCAATCATATGGTAGGCTAGAAAAGTCATGTCTGGAAGTAAAGGATAGATTTATAGCAGATGTATTTGAGAATAAAAATGAATCCCCTTATTTTAACACTTTCTTCTATCTCTTTAAATTATTTTCTCCCTACCATCACCCTGCATTGTTTTCCCCACACCGTTTAAGAACTCTCCACAGTTTGAACTAGCAAGATTTTCAAATTTACTTACTGCTTCAGTATGTATTGGATGTACTGCAAATAGTAAAGATGCAACCAAACTGCTTTTGTTGTCTAAGAAAAGCTTACAGAGTTTGAGGAAGATGATACAAACAACTGCATGAAAGATGACATTCAGGAAGTGGTAAGAAATAGCATTTAACTCGCTGAACAGATAGTTCAAACGAAACGTGAAGACAGTGAGTGGTCGATATGACTTATGACTTCTCTCCTAAAAGACAAAACAAACAACACCACGCAGATGAAAAGGAATCAAAGTTATTGGTAAAATGGAAAATTCTAAAAGAAAACTTTTAGAAGCCTAAACAAGTAGTTTATAAGTCTTCTTTCTTAAAGATCATGCAAAACAAACACTGTGTCCAAAAGGATGCCTACTTAAATCCAAGTTAGGCAAATCTGCTCAAGCCAAGCTCCTCCTCTCATCACATATGCACTACACAAATCCACTCCTTGGTGCATTGTTGAGAACGGACTTTCACTATATTTTCTCTATTCAAACGCTCAGAATAACATGAACAGGAGATTTGGAAAATGTACCAATTTCCTCCTGAGCCTTGGGTACACAATTCTGTCTGCTCAAAAACGTATCAAAACTTCTCCCTTCACGTTATCCGCACATGCCAGGGACTACTTGCTCACTCCATGAAGAGTACACACTCCAGAAAATCCAGTTTGAATTACATTAATTGCTCCTATATTCTTTAGTATCTGGATGATCAAGATTTGTATCCTGGTCATCACAAATGTTATAAAATAAAATTAATGGAACATAAAATAGTTATCACTATTTTATAAAATATCATTGATTGCTGAAATGAAATTTCTGAGGTGCAAAGTAGGCCTACATATTGGTTCAATACTTTAAAAATGCTTTTAGGGTCCCGTAGATAGTATTACCTCAGACATGGGTGTTCCCCAGAAGTCATTCAGAAAGAGATTTTTAATTGGAGTTGAAGGATGCAAATCTTTATTGTCCAAAATGGCAGAAACATCATCAAAAACAAAGCCACAAAACAGACTGTTCCAGTAGCAAGCTGCCACTACTCCAAATATTAGTGCAAATTCCTTTGGGCTAACATAAGCCATCTTCTCCAGAAGCCATACAAACTATCTGTAAAACAAATGTCAACTTGTTTTAAACACCTGCTTCCATCAAAATAAATATATCCACTGAAGATTAGCTGAAAACCAAAAAAATTGGAGCTTATCTCTGTAAGTAAATAAAAGCTCCTTTCACAAAAAGTTTGGATGAATTTTAGCATAACTGCTGCACAATCAGAATCTATGAAATGATGGAATAGCAGGATTATTGCCTAGCAATACTGCTTGATGGTTTCACCCACTTGCTTGCACACAGACCTCAAAAACTGCCAACATCTGGTATTTTGCAAATGACAGTTTTGAAAGAACAGTTCAAAAACATGGATTAATTTATAATTGCTTAGAAGAGAAACATCTATTCCAACAATACTTTGACTGATGCTTTGGGAAAAAAAGAAGCAAAGCTACTTGAAGATATTACACTATACAAGCTTACATAGAAAGACTTAGGTTCACTTCTAAAGAGATATGCATGGGATTGTATTGTTAGTTTCAGGAATTATAATATCCTAATTCCTACTCTTTCAATGAGAAGAAAAGGAAGCTTTGACTTCAAATCTGTTTAGCCTCAAGCAAAAGAAATAGCATGTCATCCTTAGGGGGCAAATCCCCCACTTTGAACTGAGTTACCTTTTCCTCAAATATTAATTTCTGCTTTAAGAATTAACCCTCTTAAAGTTAACTTTCTCCTTACCAGGCTACTGGCCCATAAGCGTCTATTAAAAATTGATCAGGATTTTAGGCTGTGTTGTCTGGTTTAATCCTGGACACATAGATACATACCATACACTTCCTATAGAATGGAATAAATAGCAAGGGGGAAAAGGGCAGCAAATGTTTATAGGAAAAAAATTAGATATATTTACTTATGGGTGATCAGAAAGTAACATGTATAATTTGCACTGAAAATGTATCTATTTTGAAATATATTTGATTCTGAAAGATACTGTATCAGTCCACCAACATAATAATAATGCTTTAACTTCTTAGATCGCTGTAGGTCTTGTAGTACTTTTCAGTCAAATGCCAAAGCATAACTATTATTTATAAAGGTTACAGTTCCATATTAAACAGACTGAAGACTGGAAGTTGACTTATTCATAGCAATTAAAACAACACAAATAAGATTGCATATTTTAGATGGGTTTTCTTCAAACCATATAAATCTTTCACCTGTTAGCAAGTGCTGACACCTTGGCATCTACCGAACTGTAGCAACTGTTAGTATTCTTTCTGGATGCAAGGTCCAAATCAAAATTCTAAGACTCTTCAGGGAATCAGCAGTTGCTGAAAAAATATGAGCACTTGCAGCTACTTGTACTGATTGCAACCAAACAAAATACATATGCTTCCAGGTTCAGTAGCACTTCTCAGGGGGAAAAAAAACTGGTAAGCAAATATATCTTGCTGGAGAATCTTTTCTTAAAAAGTGAAAAATTATTCTAACAGTCTGGGTATGGTTCATATAACAGAGCCTTAGATAAGAGATAATGGCTTATACAAAGTTATATAAACTCTGAATCCAACGAAAAGTGAGAAATGCGGTCTCTTCACTTTATAACCTGATTGTTCTATCAAGCAATAACAGAGTATCAAAATTTACATATAGAGAAAGAGGCAGCTTCTTTTACTGAATGATATCAACCATCTTTATAAAAATGAATGTTTTGAAAGGATTGCTCAGACATTTGATTTTATAAGTAATCTTGAGCTAACGTTTTGACTTGTTCTACTTATCCACTTTTTCTGCCTGGATTAAAATAATAATGCATGATGCAAAGAATTTCAGCCATGTGTTTTATCTTAGAATGAAACAATGATTAAAAAATAGAATTTAGGGTTAGTATCCAAAAATCAACTGAACACTTTTATAGAACATTTAACTTACCACTCAAGCATAATATGTCTTCATTTATGCATTTCTTCGAGAACAGTCATTTCTAAAATCTTTTTTCAATCTGTAGTACTATCAGTAAGTGATCTGATACAGGTGCTTATGGATCTTTACTAGGAAAAAAGGGAAAGAAGAATAAAGACCAGTCTTAGGAAACATACTGAGATCAATTTCACTTAGACCACTGTAATTCAGTTTTCTTAAATAAAACTATTGAAAGTATAGAAGATACACACTCTTAAGCTATGCAAACTATTACTACATGACAGTATTAAGACTTCTCTCCAAAAAAATAATCTGAGAAAAACTTGTGATTAAGCCAGTTCCAATATTAATACATAGTCCTTGTTTAGTGACTGCAATTGGTTCCCGCGAAATGGTCACTAAGCAACATGGTTGCTAAGCAAACCATGCAACTGTGAGACAGAGAGAGATGCTGTGAAGATTGCTGGTTGCTGCCATCTCATTCAGATAAAGTTCTCTTGTTCAGTGTCCTGCACCTGACCCATTTTTCCCCTTTTTTCCCACCCACAGGGCAGAGAGATTGCTTAAACAACCTATCTCTTCCTGAGCTGCTTTTCTCCCCAGCTCAGTACTTAACTTGGGGTTAGGAAAGTGACCTTAATTAGTTGATTAGAGCCTCCTTCTGGCTGGCAGCTGCTGCCTGAAACTGACCAGACTTTAATCAGTTTTACACTGAAGGCTTTTCTTGAACTAAATGCAGGCATTGGTCCAAAAATGATTTTTTTTATTACCATTTATTACCACTGTATTTGCGAATGGTAGCTATCTGAGACAGTTGCTAAATGAGGACTACCTGTAATGGACACTGTAGTTTGACTGTATGAACAATCTAGTAGCACTGAAAATCAAATTGAAAATAAAGATCGGAGTAGACAACAGACTAAAGATACAGAAATACAATTGTTCCTGCTTAGCAGTAGATGTCATAATTTCCTTAGAACATACAACTTTCTGCTCTCCATCCTCCCCCCCCCCCCCCCCACCAGCATATGTCCAGTTAAAATAGTCTGAACAGTAATGCTTGGGGCTCAGAAGGATATTGCCAATTGGAATAGACTGGACTGGCCTAGCGCAAATATAAGTGTCAGATTTTCATTAAACCTCAGCATGAAGTGATCCTGGGCACGTATTAAAAATGGCTTGCTTACTGTTTCAACTATCTACAAAGCTCATTGTTAAGCCTAGGAGATGGTTTCCTGCCTAGCTCTATATAAAGTGGCAGAATAATCATTCCTTGCAGTTTCTTAGCAATTACTACCTTGGCAGGGAAAAGCAGGGATAGCAGTTTCGGATTTTACTATGAAAAGATGTTACATGCACATCCAAGTATCACATCTATCTCCATCAAGTATTACTTTATTATCCTTGTCCCTCGCCCCAAGACTGCTTCATCCATCATTTAAAAATGACAAATCAATGACATCATTTCAAAGAGTCTTGCTTATATAGAAAGAATGCTTAGAGAAGGGACTGTGGGTTCATGACAGTATATAAGCTTTGCATGGAAGTTTCCCAAACTGTTCAGTGCCTGCATTTTAAAAGTTCCTACATAACTGGTGAGCTCTCAGATATATCCTGAGTATAATTCACAATGACCTGGCTGAAAAAAAATTAGTATGTAAGAATATGTACAAATCTGAATTTCTTTTTCAAAGGGTCCAAATCACCTAGTGTAGTAAGAACACTAAAAGTACAGTTGAAAGAATTGTAAGTTGTTCTTAATTATGACTGGGAAAAGCAGGACGTTTTATAAGAGCTAGCTATATAAGCAAGTTGGTTCAATTTGTATATATTACTTGGCTTAAAACAATGAGCTTTTCTTGGTGCACACGTTTTAAACATAGCCCAGACAATTATACAAGGCTCTTCCCTATTATCTTTGCCCCACTCATTGAGAGTAAGTGTGCACATGTGCATATACACACTAATCTTGTGAACAGAACAGGGTATCTATGGGCAATGGAAAGGTAAAATGTAGGCAGATATATCTGGAAGGGTAGAAGGTAAGGGTTTTAATAAATAATTAGTAGAAGTCTAGTAAATTACCAAGGAATCAAGAACTTCAAAGAAAGCACAGCAAAAAAAATTCCCCAGCTCCATTTCTTTTCTTCATTTAATAGTTCATAAATAGCAGTAGAAAAGATCCACCACCCATTATGCATGCAGAAAGAACTATTTTTTTTTCCTGTCAGGAAAAAAAAAAAAGCTTTTAGGATTCAGAAAACACAAAAATAAATTATGAAGGGTTATTATGCAAAGTAACATGAACATTCAAAAGTCAAAATCCAACATGTATTGAATGGAACAGGATGCAAGTCCTATAACAAATAAATAAAGCCCTTGCTCTAAATGCCCTTTCTTACTGGAAGTCTAGGGTAATGTGATTATTCTCACCCTATTCTATATTTTTTTAAAAAAAGTTTTATCTGCCCCCCTCCCCACAAATCTTATCAGGACTGTAGCATGAACGAATACATATTAAACAGTTTCCTCCCATGTTGTAATACCCCATTGGCCTCTATTCTTTTGGATATGTACAGTAGGCCTATCATACTGCAAACATCCAGATATTCACTAAATGGCAGCAAAGAGATAGGGAAAATTCTAGTGCTCATCTGAATTTCCCATTCCTGGGTAGTCTCAGCCAAGAATTGGATAGGTAGGTCAATTTCCCACTGTTCTATAATGAGCCAGAAAAGCAGTCATGTATACATGTTCAAATAAACATACAAAATTTGTTTCTCTCTATACCATTATAAATTGTTTGATTTCCTGAATATCAAAATATCCATGAATGCTCTCCCTCCCAAAAGTATCATTTCTGTATAAATTTATGTTCTAGCTTATCCGGATTAGCCACAATTTTTTTTCCTTTAGTTTACTACAGAAGTTCTGAAACATACAAGTACAGCCAATAAGATATAAGCATATACAATCAACATATTAAATCCCATCTTGTTAACTCATCTTCCAATGATTTCCCAATCCCTCCTTAGTGAAAAGGAGGCAATTGAAATTTTAACTCAATTTATTGCTTCTTTTAGGCTTCACAGATCAATTCTGTCACTGAAAGTATTTTCTGCCTGTAAAGTTGAAACATCTTATTGTATATGAATACTGACATCAAACACAACTTAAGACCACGTGGTGTTGTTTAAATATCTGATGCTGAATTCCAGATTCCTGGCAGCCGCTCATGTTCCTAGAATTCTATAATTCCTGATTGTCTCATTTTACATGATCCTGTCCAATTTTCAGGGATCTCTGGTCTTCTCCCTCTGCTCTTACATGCCATGGAGATCCTCATAAAGAAATGTCACTTGAATTTGTGATCTGAAAAAGGCGGGTAGGAAGGTCTGCTTTTATGAGCTCAGCTGGCCATATCTAAATTATCAATGGCAGAGGTCTTGAATTGTAGCTTAACTGGTATATTAAGTCAAGCATGTCTATTTCCCTTAAATAACCCAATATTACTGAATGCTCAAATAGGATCTTAGATCTAAGTGGGCATATGGAACCATCCTTCACCTCCCAGATATAGTGACTAAAATCCAGAGAAGTATACTATAATTTCTGATTGGCAGACATAAAAGGGTTGAATGAAGATTGCCTCCAATCTTTTTATAAATCACCAACAGATGGCAGTATTGACATAATGACAAACTAGAAGCTTTGAGATATTCTTTAGCTTCGGTTCTTTACAGATGTGAAAAAAGGTTGTGTTGCTATTGTCTGTGAAATGGATCAGTGTGCTTTAAGCAAATACATTGTGACTGAATTTCTGACTGCTGAATGAGTCCCTCTAATTAAAATTTACTGCATAATGCAGGTTGTTTATGATGACTGTTAATGTAACTACTGTGCATCATGGGGCCCAAAAAATGTAAAGACGGTGAACTAGGAAGAGCTGATATGTGTGATCAAGAACAAAATGGGCAACCCACAAGTTTTACATGAGCAAGGTTGATGAACTGATTAAGGACAATTCATGGGTCAGTCAGAGGGAAATTGCTGTCAACCTTGGCATTTCACAGGAATATGTGGGTCATATTATTGATGTTCTTCAGTATTAGAAAGTTTGTGCAAAATGGGTTCCTTGTATGCTGATGACAAAGATGAACACTTCCAGAACTGACATTCATCAACAATTGTTCTCATGCTAAAAGAATGAAGATGAGGAATTTCTACATAACATTGCGACTGCCAATGAAACATGGACACATTATGACACAGAAATGAAGCATCAGTCCATGGAATACTATCATAAAACTTTACCTGCAAGGGGAAAAAAAAAAACTAGCCTTTGGCAGGAAAACTCACGATTACAGTTTTTGTGGAATGCAGATGGTGTTATTCATATGGATTTCCTTGAACCTGGCACTACTATCAACTCTATATTACACTATCTACATTGTGACACTCAAAACTGTGAAAAATTAAGCAGACTTTGGGAGCACAAGAAGGAAATTTGTTGCAACATGAGAACGCTAGGCCTCATATTTCATGAGCCACTAAGAGGAAATTGCAAAGTTGGATCTGATGTCTTACCCCATCTACCATACGGTCCAGATTCCATGTCATTCGACTTCCACCATTTTCCAAAGTGGAAGGAATAACTTTGTGGGCATCTATTTAACTCAAATGAAGAGCTGGAAAGAACTGTCAGGACCTGGCTGAAAAGACAAAGTATGGAGTTCTTTGTGATGACTTTAAGAAACTTTTCCATCATTGGCAGAAGTGTGTGGTGAATGGGAACTATGTGGAGAAGTAAATACAGGTAACAAAAGAGCTCATTACAAAGGTAATTTTCCTGTTTCATTTATTAAAATAACCCTATTTAAACTAAAGTTATGGAAGTGAGGCATTACTTGTAATTAAACGGTCATATTTAAAACAAAAGTATGTGCTCCTACAACATGCCTCTTCTGGTGAGACACAGAAGAACCATCTATCTGAAGGCAACTTGTAGGACAATATCCCACCACCCTCTATCTTCTCCTTGATGCTCCTTATCATACTAGTTTAACTCTGCCTGTTTTTTTCTGGGCAGGTGTACAGATTTCTGAACAAAACACTGGCCAACTATCATTTATATTTTTATTTTTTAGAATTTCTATGAGATCAAGAAGAATGTGTATAAGAAGTTTATGCTGATAAGGAGCTTTTGGATTGCAAGCATTACAAATTCTTTTTAGAGTACATAAATTAAAACATACTGTATAATAATTAAAGTCAGATGGGGCAAGGAGTCTGGCAGTACCAAAAGAGTTATCCATGAGCACAATGATGTTCATTTGGGCCAGATTACTTGTCCCTGAATGATATCCATATATGATTAGTCTTTTAGAATATTTCCCCTTTAAAACATTCTGATAAACTTCAAAACAATCTTTAATGTGGCATGAAAAGCTTTTTTCCCCCCCAAAGATTCCACTGGAGAAGTAAAAGCCTTTGGGTTCACATAGAGCAGACGAAAGTAACTGAACTGTACCTAGATTATATACAGCTATAATTCTCCCCCGCCCCCCCCAAAAGCCAACCAACTTTATAGTACTGTAATTGAGAAATGCACTACTTTTGCACTGACTGATAGGTGTTCTAAATGGCATTAATTGCTTCAACATTTACATACACACACAATTAGCTATGTAAACATCTGCCTAATAATTAAAAAATGCACTTATGGGGAAGCTATAATTTGTTTATTGATATTTAGGACAGGAAATGAATGACTGATGTATCCAAAATATTTATATAAAGCACTGAAAGCTGTTCTATACAGAATCCAATATTTGGTTCAAATAACCTAATATTGTGACACTGGCAGTTTCTTTCCCTAGGATTTCAGGCAGAACTTTCCTAGGATTTCATAGGCAACCTACATCTCATCCTTGGTCTTCTAGCATGCAAAGTACGTGCTTTACCATTTTTTTTTTTTTTTTGGTGCCTTCAAGTCAGTGTTGACTCTTGGTGACTGCCTGGACACGTCCCTGTAGTTTTCTTGGCAACATTTTTGGAAGCTGCCTTCCTAGGGCTGAGAGAGAGCTACTGGCCCAAAGTCACCCAGCTGGCTTCGTGCCTAAGATGGGACCAGAACTCACGGTCTCCTGGTACCATTATACCAAACTGGCTCTCTACCACTGAACTACAGCCCCCAAATTCTCCTTTGTATTGAACTTGATACCTGATGACTTCATGGATATTTCCATGTAGCTCACCTGGCATCAATAAAAAATAGTCATTAGCTTCTTCTGGGATTTTTTTTTTCCTTCAATTTCCCAGACTAGCATACATTCCTCGGTCTCCCATTGAGATACAGATCAGACTTGACCCTGCTTAGCTTCTGAGCTAAGAGCAAAATCAGCCAGGCTCTGTCATTTGCTGAGGCTTTAATAACCACAGCTTTGATATTGTTCAGGCTTACCCTTAAAAAGAAGCAAAAAACTGCATGAATAAAGAAAACAAAGCATACAAAAAAAGGTTCAACACTTGTTGAAACACAGCAAGATAGAACAGGACAAACAGAGCAGTGATGAATGAAATGAAGTGCCCAAAGTAGATAAAGATGTGGTCTGTGGGGAAAGAAACTCAGTAGCGAGAATGACTTTCACATACTTGTAGCAGATTTATGCCACTTTGAATATTGTAAGATATGCATACCAGTGAAATCTAAATTGTATTCAAGAGTTAAATTTTGCTTATAAACTACCACTGGAGGATACCCAACTACCTATATCATAAGTAATTAATGTATGTATGGATATTTCTTCACCCCACTCCCAAATTACACAGAAGTATACAATCTACTCACTACCAGGCTTCATACTCTAAGTTATGTAAGCACTCTGATTAATATACTATAAGAAGTTCACACAGTCTTTGCAAAATACACAGAGTTTGCAAAGACATCATGCTCCACACCTAGCAAAACTCACACTTTTGCCAAACAAATGAAGCTATAAATGATGCAGGCGGATCAATTTCAGTAGGGCTTTAAGCAACAGTGTCCAGCGTTGGCCGTTCAAAACGAATATTACTGCATTATATGTGAAGGTGGGCCCATATGTATTATGCAGCTAGGTAACACTTAAGTAGAACACATCTTTAGATTCTGCAAACCCCACAAAGAAACCATTACAGTACCTAATTCTGGTCTTCACAAGCGTCACGTGTGAAGCCTGCTAGCCTTTTTGGAAATTCATAACAGGCAAGAGAGGGACGTGTTCACCTTAAGGAGAAACGGGTCGCAACCTACAAAAAGGACTGTTTAATTTTAAGACCACATAACATCGTCCCTCGGACTTAAACTTCACATTTGACGGACAAGTTCTGTGTGCTTTTCTTCTCTGCCCTCCCCGTCCTTTTTCTTTTCCCATTATATTTGCATGAAAAAACAGCACGCGCATAAGTTACCCAGCTTCCTAAAAGATCCTGATCGACTCTGTCCCCAAGTATTTCACTCCGCACGATCCTGTACCTGGCACTGCCCGGGATGAACCCCTTTCCCCGCCATGACTTACTCCGCGGCAGCTTCAGACTTAACTCGCCATGAAACCCCAAAACAGAACGAATGAACGACCGGAGACTCCCTCCTCAATTACGCATGCGCAAATACTCGCTCTCTTCTCTCCCTAGACCGCTGGGCAAGGCGGCTTTCGGCCGCTCCCCACCTCTGTTCCCAGCATTCCAAGCGGCGGATATCGGAAAGAGATTGTCTTCAGGTCGGTGTTGGGCTGACTGGGATGTGTAGTCTTTCCTACGCCGCTTTCCCTGGATAGTCTTTATTCCTTGGCATTAATCTGTCCGTGCCGTTTCCTTTCCACTACGCGCGCGGGTCCCTTTAACTCTGTTCCCCCAGAAATGCAGCTCTGTTTATTCCCTGGGATTCACTTAACATCCGCGCCAGGTAGCGCCGTCCAACTCCGAACAATTGTAAGCGGCTCGTCGAGCAAAGCATTTTGGGACTCGCAGTCTTCGTCGCGGACTGCCCTCTGGATATTGTAGTCCCGCGGGAGTTTTGACCGGCCGCTGGTGCAAGTGGAAGCATATCCGGGCTCTTCTGAATGTGGGCGAGGGCTGTTTGATCGCGTTGCTTAGCAGCGGCCGTCCCCTCCTTCTCTCCCTTAACGACTACGGAAGTCGGCGAAGGAAGACAAAGGAAGGCGGCTGAAGGAGGGAGGAGAGGCGGTGGAAAGTAAGCGGACTATCAAGGGACGGCGCGGAGACCGGGGAGACGCTTGAAGGGAGACGGGGACTGATTCCCGTTTCTAGCCGGGGTTGTGTGAAGGGGACCAAATTGACGCCGGCAACTGTGGCTGGCATCCTCCGGATTCTGACTGAGCCTCTCTGGTCCTCTGGGGTACAGAGCCTCTCTTTCCAGGGTATACTTTGCGAGTGAGGCTGGGGTGGATCCTTAGGTGTCTCTGCCCAGCCCAGCCCTGTGGTGCAATAAACTTTGCAGAATTACAGCTCGCGTCATTAGATACATGAAATGTTCCGTGTGGTCCAAATACATGTGAAATATCTGCCTGCATGTATTCTGCCCCTGATGAAACGATCGCTAACCCACAAGCGCTTCCGGCATGATAGGGTCTCTCTCCCGCTCCCCTATAGCACAGAGAATCCGAAGGCAGCGAAAAGTTTTGCCCCCCGTAGCGCCCGGCCGGCTTTTTGAAACGGGAGAGAGAAGCACTTGTATGGGCAGCGTCAGCAAGAGAAGAGGATCAGATCTTGCTAGTCTGATCTCATGTTTTCCTAGGCAAATTAATATGATTCAAAGTAGAATATTAGCCTTCGTAGTCGTAGTCCGCACAAGTGTTTGGGTTACCTGATTTGGTGAGAAAAGGGGGGGGGGGAATTGTGTTTTTATGAAATTAGAACATTACATTCAAAAGAGTAAAAACTTCAATTTGTGAAGGAAAGGTGAATCTCTTGGAATGATGGAAGCCACGTCAAGCAATAGCTAATGAAAAAACATGGAAGTGAAATATCCTTTTAGCTTTTCCATTGTTTAGAAAAAATACCTGAAAAGAAATAGGTTTTGAAACTTTGAAATTCCCAGTCTTGTCTGAAGTGGAAAATATTGATCCATGCCTTTGCTGTAAGCCCAAATAATGATCTTAAACTTATGAGAAAGTAGATTTTTGTTGAATGTTAGGAAACATTACAAGCAGTTTAGGAATGAAAAGGGGTAATGAGTTCCCTTTCACTGGATGTGTTCAGGTAGAGGGCTGGACAGATATCTGTTCATCTGTCCTTTAAACTGGATTCCTGTACTAAGCAATGGATTGGATTCAATTACTGAAATGACTTCTTCAGACTCTGTTGTTCTATGATTGAACTTAAAGAGTATGAAATTGCTTTGGTACTGGCTACTCATAATATGTGAACCCAGACACTGTGATTCAGAAACCACTGTATACAGTTAACATGTTAATTTATTCAGTAAACCATTGTTAAACTGTTACTTGTTATAATCCCTTCCTTTACCGGATGTTAAAAATTTTTTTTAAAATAAATAAATAAATAAATGAGAGAGAGAGAGAGAGAGAGACAGAGAGAGAGAGAGAGAGCACCAATAGTGTGTTAATCTACAATTATTTTAACCATGGTGAAAAACACACTAAATCAAAAGATACCATTTTATGGTTTAACATGGTGTATGAATCCAGCCACCATTGATATGCATGAGAAAGCTATCAACAGGTTCCACACATTGTAAAACCTTGTAGAAAAGCAAAACTGCTTAATATAGGTGGAGTCTGTTCAGTAATTATGGAATGCTTACTGATATGAGGAAAAATGGAAAACAGAAAATGGGGGGGGGGGGGGCGGATCGGAATGGAATATTCCAAAAGAAACTATAGTTTGATGACTTAGAGCTATACAACTTTTCCAGTGCTGAGGGTTAGAATTGGTTGTTGACCAGTGCACTGCTGTCCACACTCCAAAAAGTAGTGGGGCACTTAGGATGAGAACTAGATTTGATTTGATCTATATTTAAATTTAACATATATTACATTAACATATGTTGTATTTAGTATAAAGATGGTAATTTCAAAGCCTTACACTGTGCAAGATTGGCATGTTTAAACATATCTCACAAAACTGCATGAAAATAATATGGTTATAATATTATGCACGGTTTCTTGGAAATAAACTCATTGAATTTGACAGCACTAGTTTAGATAGAAACAAGACTGGCAATTCTAGGTATAGATGGATTCAGAGGTACAGACATGTACAGCCAATTTGTGTAATGAAAATTGTGAATCTGTGGCCATCCCAGCTAGAGAATTCCAAAATATTAAGGATAATTGTTCTGAAATAGTATCAAGAATACAGACATGGGAGATATTGCCTACATTCATTCACAAACTGCCCAAAACTTTATAGTAATCAAATACTTTATTAATATGAAGATTAAAAAAAGGAGAATAAAAAAGTAAGTGATAAGAAGAGATCCCCTTAACATAATATATAAGACCAATTAGTAGAATGCATACAAAAGCAGCAATTGGGTCATTGACGACTTAAGAGTTCTTTTAAAGGTTTACAGACTGTTTTCACATCAACTTTTACAGTTGTCCCCATCTCATCTTATGATATTCCTAAGTGAAAATATTTTGGGTGCATAAATATGAATTTTGGCTTCTAGTCTTAAAAATTTGTTTAATTCCTTGTATATAATATCTAGTAACATTTCACTTGAGAGCCAGTGTAGTATAGTAGTTAAGGTGTTGGACTGGGAAAGGCGAGATCAGGTTCTGTTCCACCCTCAGTTATGGAAGCTGACTGGATCACTTTGGACCAATAACTGCTCAATTTAAACCTGCCTCATACAATTGCTGTTAATGGGGAAAAATAGGTCTTGTACTGTGCTTAGATATAAAAGCTTACTAAACAGAAATACTAAAAATGCTATACTAAATAATTCTGGTAGATATAATGATATATTTTCAAAGTGACTACTTTTTTTACAGAGGTAAATGAATATTCAGGATGGCGCCTATTTTGGAATGGAAGAAGATTATGAGAGTAGATCCTGATGCTTTGCCTCGTCAAGAGGAACTAGCAGATAATTTGCTTGAGACTGTGGCCAAGGTACTTTTCATGATGCATTCAATATGTCAGTAATTAAAGATATTTTATATGTATCTTCTCAAATGTTCACATTTTATATGCTTTTAGGTTGATGGTAGTGCTTTGAAAGATGAGAATCCTGAACATTTAATTCAACTTTTTAAAATTTCTCAATCACTAATGAAGGTCAGTATTGATATATTTTAAAGATTTCTGAATAGCATCTTTAAGCATTCATGATAATGCTTTATTTATATCTTTTACAATATAACCTTAGGTGTCTAACAAGCATCAAATCACTGAATATGTGAAAAAATACCACCCCCCAATGAAAAATACATCACATTCCGGCCAAGATACTATAATAATCCTATACTAAACTACACATGTGCTATGGTCAGCTCCCATCCTGACCCAGCTTCTGGCGGAAGAGCCAGGTCTTCATGGCCTTCCAGAAAGCTAAGAGGGTAGGGACCTTCTGGATCTCAGGGGAGAGGCTGTTCTATAGGATCGATGGTGCTACAGAGAAAGCACATCAGATGACATTGTTTAGTAGAGAGGACCTGGAGTGTACCCACCTTATCTGATCTGGTGGGATGGGCATATATCCACAGGGAGAAGTACTGTAATCCTACAGTAATTTGGCCCTGTGCACAGTGCTTTAAAAATGGTAACTAGCACCTTGAATTGCACTTGGAAAGAGGCCGGGAGTCAGTACAACTAATTTCCCAGTAATCTAACACAGACAAACCTCAGAGTGCCCAGAATTGTGTGTGTCACTGCATTCTGGACCAGTTGAAACTCCAGTTGGTCTTCCAGGGGACCTGGAAGTACATTGTACAGCACATTGCAGTAGTCCAGTTGGGAAGTGACTGAGGCACGAGGGACCACAAGCAGTTCCTGGTCCAGAAATAGGCCCAGCTGGCACACAAGGTAGATTTGTGCAAAAGCCCCCTTAGCCACGACTGCCATCTGCTGCTTGAGCAGGAACCATAAGCTCGGGAGAACTCACACCGACTTTCTCCAGAGGAGTACTACCCCATCAAGAGTTAAAGAAGACAACTCTCCAGATTTCAGAGGCCCAAAACACCAGAGCCACTCCATCTTGCTAGAGTTGAGTTGCAGCCAGTTCTTCCCCATCCAGACCCTTACAGACTCCAGATACTGGGTAAGTACCTGTACAGCATCATTTGTCCAGTGTGGAGTGGGGATATACAGCTGAGTATCATCAGCATAATGATGATACTGCACTCCATGCCACCAAATGACCTCACTCAGCAGCTTCATATAGATGTTAGGAGTGGCGAGAAAACTGAGCTCTGAGGCACCCCATGTAAGAGGGACCTAGGTCTAAATCTCTCTCCTCCTACTGACATTGACTGGAACCAGCCATGGAGGAAGGAGAATAACTGTAAAATAGTGCCCCTCACTCCCAACCCCCTAAACTGGCCCAGAAGGATACCACAAACGAGGTATTGAAAGCTGCCAAGAGATCCAGAAGGACCAGGATGGATGCACCTTCCCTATCCCAGGCCCTCCAAAGATCATCCACAAGTGGGATCAACACCATCTCTGTACTATAACCTGGCCTGAACCCAGACTGAAAAGGGTCCAGATAATCTGCTTCCTCCTTCAAGGCTTCTTTGAAACTGAATGCCTAGCAGCCTTTCAACAACTTTCCCAAAAAAATTTAAGGTTGGAGACTGAATGAAAGTTGTCCAACCCTGTCAGGTCGAAGGATGGCTTTTTGAGTAGTGGGTAGCCTACTGCTTCCTTTGAGGCAGGCAGAACTAGCTCCTCTTGTAAAGAGGCATTAACCACTACATACCATCTCCCAGAAACCTTAACCAGCCAGGAGGAGCATAGTGTGGAACTCACAGCTGCAAGGACCTTGTGCATTTTCTCAGGACCAACTGGCTGAAACTCATCCCACATAATGGACTTGATTGCACTTCTATAGGATCTGCCCAGCTGAGTCCAACTTGGAGCAAATCCAAATAACTTTATCCAATAGATTCCCTGAATAGCCCTCACAGTGGCTCTTCAGGGGTTCCCCAGGCCCCTCTTTATCTAGAAGGGACCTGGTTACCTGAAACAAGGCCACTGGTGGGCTACCTGCAGAGGTATAATAACAAGGTTATCACTCATGCCTTTTTA
Organism: Liasis olivaceus; assembly: GCA_030867105.1. Lineage (NCBI taxonomy): Eukaryota > Metazoa > Chordata > Lepidosauria > Squamata > Pythonidae > Liasis > Liasis olivaceus. Next base: position 45,013,162 of record CM061355.1, on the reverse strand, counting down.
GACTTGCTCTTTATCTTTCTCTAGTGGTCCTCTAGGAATCTCTTGCATTGTTTCATCTCTCAGAGCTTCCCTATAAATCGGGGGGGGGGGAGGGGGGACTTTATGGGATCCATGAACAGAGAATTCACACAGGCATGATCTGATCTGAGTCCTTCATCACACACTCATTCCAAGCTGTGCCTAAGGCCTCAGTTGATCTATGCACTAGAGCTTTGGGAATAATCCCTGGTTCCGTCTGAAAGCCTACAGAATGGGTGCACAGGGCAGGCCAGTTGAATAGGCTTTTCTTCCTTTGCATTGTAATCCCATATGGAAGCATTGGAAGTGGTTCTGTTTGTGTTTATAAGGGTCAGTTAATATTTCTGGAACTTGTAAAATTTTTACAGACATATATCAAAGGTCTCGCAGCACTTTTCAAAGTTTCATCCCCCTGTAAACCAACAGCAATTAATAGAAGTGAGCATGGTTTGCTAAGTATTTAAATACTACAATATAAAAGGTGCATAGAAAACATTTGTGAGGCTAATGTAGGGAAGGAAGGCAAATGTCCTGGAAAGGAACATTTCCTGAGAAGGGAAGAGATGAGGAAAGGAATTTGCCTTTTTGCAAAACTGACTGAAATGGGTCAGTGAACTTTAACATCATTGTTGGGTAAAAGAACACAAGGCAATTTCACCACTAAGGTCTTTCCCTAAAAATTGGCAATGGCTGTTTGCCATTATTGTTGTCAGCAATAATACCAGTCTCTGTCTATCAAGTCTTCCACGGTGGATATTTATCCAGATTATGAGCCAGCCAACACTAAGCTCATTCCCTCTTAAGCTCTTTTCTTTTCAGCGTCTGTTTTGCATCTGCATCTTTTCTGTCTTCTCAGAATTGACCTACCTTCCTAAAGCCTTCGGGTGGTTTCTCCTTAGACATTTCTGCTTTCTATAATCTATTTTCTCTTTAAACCAGCTCTCAGTTGATGGGTGATATAACCTTTGCATCAGCTGTTTATTGACTCTTGGCATGGGCATTTCATTGGTCATTTAATTGATAATTGAGAATTCAGTGCTTACTCAGTCTTCATTTTATGGAACACGTTACCATTAGGTGAGCACATTTTAGGCGTTCAGTTTCTAGATTGTGTATTTGATGATGTGAATAAAATATCTTAGTTGGTACAGTCTACTCACAACAGAATGTGTAAGTTTCATATGATTGATAATTGAACTAAACACTATATCATAATTATCAGTTGAGATTGTATCTCATAAATAATTTACAAAGGAAAAAAATTCTTACTTACATTTGACCATTAATCATATAGAAGTCAGCTGAAACTGAAATCTCCATGTTTCCCACTAAGCAGTGTCAAGCAACAGCATAGTAGTAATAGCAATAAAAGTGATTGTTTCTGCCTGTAGCTTGGCAGAAGTCTTTTTGTGTATATATGTGTGTACAATTATTAGTGTCATTTTAACTAAGGTGAAGATTGTTATCTCTAGTATAATTTTGGCTCTTTATAGGACTAAGTTAAAGTGGTGATAGTGGAGGAACATCTGTCAGAATTATCTACCCATGTCATTTTGTATGGTAAATGTAGTTGAGTGAAAATGGGACAAACATGTTTTTCCATAATTAACATAGTTGTAGTTATTTTGGATTAATAAAAAAACAACTCTGAGTTTGTTTACTTGTATACCCTTTATTGTATAAGAAAGAGTACACTTATAGAAAGCTTATTCTTAGATTTTTGACAAATTTATAACTTACATCATGAGACTAAAATCTCCCCTGGTTGATATTAGGGATTTATCTGCAAGTAATATACTTCATCTTATTATTTTTTTTAAAAAAATATGTGATTTTATTTCGTTTGGAGCAGGTATTAGTCTTATTTGACTAAATTTGAAATATAAATAAATATTTACGTTTTTCTTATAGATGAAAAACCAAGAAGTAGAGCTGGCTCTAGAAGAAGTTGAGAAAGCTGGAGAGGAGCAAGCTAAATTTGGTAACATTTCTGTAGATACATAACTTGTGAACACCTTTACAGTTTTGAATAAAAATATACAGAAGTGTCAATAGAATGGAATTTCCAGTCTCATAGAGGAGGAAACCTATTTGGACTTCTGAATTCAATCTCATAGGCTTTGTTTTTTGCTTTTACTTTGCTGTTATTTTTGAACTTGTATTTTTTACACAGTTGGATCTTTCCTAGCGAGGTTCATCATTCCAGTTAGTTTCAGTAGAAATAAAATTGTTTTATTTATTCTGTTATTTTCAGTCTCTGTCAAATATAGAAATGTTGAAAAAACAGTGTTGCTGGTGACTAATGATGTCCAAATTTTATAGCTGGGCCCACGGTATCACTCAATTTCAATTTAATGTGAACTGAACTTTCAATTTATAAAATGAAGAAAAAGTCTGTTTAAATTAAAATGATAGATGTTAAGAATGTCTAAGTCATTTTTAATTCCATGAAAGAATAAGCAAGCATTAAAAGTGGGCTTTGCAAGTATCAATTATAAAACATGGTCTTCCTATACATAAATGTGTCTGTGTGTAATTATAGTTTGGGATTAAATTTTATTCAAATAAGCTGTTTTTGATTCTAGCAAAGAATGTGATCAGATTTATTCTAGGGCTCATTTCAGTGTTTTGGCATTTATATTTTGATAACTTTATCTTTTTTTATACTAACAGAAAATCAATTAAAAACTAAGGTGATGAAACTAGAAAAAGAATTAGAGGTATGTTTAAACTGAAACTTATGTAAAGACTTGAGTATTAATTTTGAGATTGACTTAAAGTATCAGCTTATAATAGCTTTACGAATCTTATTAATCTTTCAGATTTGTATGGCACTGAATCTTCTAGGCTCACGGCATGTTGTCAGGCTTGGTTTTTACATTTTACAACTGGTATTTTTAAATCTTGCAACTGATTGTTTAATCTGTCCAATATCCAAAATTCTTTGAGCAGATTACACAATTACTTAAAACATTGCTAGTTTCTAAAAACATTTTTTAAATAAAATAAAATAAATAAAATGTACTTCATAAATAAGTTACAGCCTTTCCAAAGTAAAGAATTATCTTATGTCTTGGAAGAATTCTCATTGTTTGAAATCATAGGTCACCTGTAGGTTAATGCCTGGAGAATATAGAAAAAGTAGGATCCTATTGCATGTTTTAGAAAATGTCCTTGCATTAATTATTAACAGAGAAATCTGATTTTGGAGCATATTTTAAATATAATGGAAAAGTATACTTGCGGAGTATATACAGATACTTATGTTGCGTCATAAAATAAACATTATTTTAATATGTTGGGAATTTTATTTATACTACAATAGAAATAATAGATTAATTCAATATCTGACAATTTAGTAGTTGTTCTTCAGTATAGTCATGCTAAATTTAATTTTGATTCCAAGTTAGATGGTCCTGGAGAGTGAACAACTATATCTGAGCTTACATTGTTAAATTGCACATTTACCATACTTCAAAAACTCTCCTTGAGTTTTACTGGCATTTTCAGAATGTGCACTGCTTATTTAACTTAATATAAACATAAACGTAACTTGTTTTATTGTAATATTTGCTAAGATAGCACAGCGATCTACTGGAAGCCGTGATACTCGGTTTCTGCGTGATGAAATTCGTCAATTGGAAAAACAGTTGGCACAAAAAGACAGAGAATTGGCAGATATGGAAAAGGAATTAGAGAAAGAGAAGAAAGTTAATGAACAGGTAAATTACATTTGAGATGTGCACCTGCATCCTATACAAAGATTAAGAACTTGTACTGACAAACTAATGTTGAGAATACCAACAGAAACTGAAAAAGAAGAGCTAACAATGCAAGGTTTTAACAAGGAAGTGTTATACATTTATATCAACATAATGGTAGTGATACATACTGTAAACTTAGGAAAAATAAAGCTCTTACGTAATGAAATTCTAAACGTATCTATACAGAAGTAAGACCCACTGAGTTCAAGGAAATTTACTTCCAGATAAATGAATATAGGATTTTGATCTGAAATTCTTTCTGTTATTAATAAAACTGGGTATAATCTATATTTCTGATTTGAAGAATCCATCTGACTATAAGTGGTTTATTGAAAATGGAACATTGGAAGTGTTTCAAAATTGTAAAATTATAAAAGCCACTTTAAAATGTACAGTGAACTGAAATAAATGCTCTCAAATTTAACAAGCTTCAATAGTTTTTTTGTTTAGAATGTATCTTGTTTTTATTTCAATACATATATACAAGAAGCAGTAATTGTATGTATTTGTGCATAGAAATAACTCCAGTTGAACTAAATAGAGCTTATTCCCTGCATAAGATTGTAGGTTTACTGCCCTAAATTTTGTCACTAGTGAATTGTGAAGACCTAATCACGTCTGCTATTGTGTACTTCTCAGAAGATGCAGTATCACAAGATTGTTTGGGTGCATCTTTTCTGCAGTTTTAGTAGAAAATGCTTAAACAAACCCTTTGCCATGAAATATAGTGTTTTTTTTATTATTTTCAATTCATGTTTTTATATATAAGTTTTGCAGATATGACTGATGCTGATATTCCTGGAAAAAGAGAATTATGTCTTATATTATGATCATACTACATACTTTCAGCTAGCTAATTTGTCATTCTAGCTTGGTCTTCGAAATGAGGATACAGAAAATGAAAACAGCAAATTAAGAAGAGAGGTTGGTATACCTATATAATAATTTGATACAAAATAATTTTCTGTCATTTTTCCACCAGGTGCCTACTTGTTTATGACATTGTGCTTACTTTTGGTTTACCATTGCTGTTGTGCTTCCTTCTTCCCATCTATCCTTATCTGTACCATATAAGTGAGACCTAAGAATTCTAATTTCTTGGAAGAAAGGCCACTCAATTTAGTTTAATTTAGTCACAACAAATGGTAAATTCTGCTGCAAAGACAGGATTGTCATTTCCTTCCAGTCTAGATCATTTTTGCTTCAGCTTATGGATTTTCTTCAGCATAAAGGCGTATAATAACTGCCCGGGAATCTTACTTTTCTTGACTATCTTGCACAGTTAAGGATGTTAAGATGGCAGAGAGAGAGGGAGCCACACTCAGGCTGTCCTCATGATTGATTGAGTGGTGTGTTTGAGGATGTTTTTGGAGTGTTTTTGGCGCTTACTGTTTGGAGTGGATTGTTCTGGTTGGAGGTTGGAGGTTGGAGGAGTGGGCCGGACCGGACAGGAGCATGGCATGCTGGAGGATGGCTGTGCTTGTCGTTTTGCCCCAACTATCTTTCACAGTGTTTTGCAGTGTTTTAGTGGCATTTGGCTAGCTGTGCCTGCCGAGTTGTCATCAGTTGGCTGCGTTGCCCTTGTGGACCTGGTGCTGGCTTTTGGAGTGTTTTTCTGGAGGAGCAGAGTGAGAAGTGGACTGAAGGACGGACCATGCCGGAAAACGAGCTGTGCCTGCTTTCCTGCTGTGTTGGCCATATTGACTGCATTTGTGGACTCAGCTGTGTTTGGAAATGGTCCCTTTTTTATACTATTTGTTTCCTGCTGCTGCTGGATGCTTCTGGATGCTGGGGCTTCTGCTGGGACTTCATCTGCTGGACACCCTTGTTATTGATTGGTCCCTTCCTGTACCATGAGCTCTTCTTATTCTTGGATGCTGCGGCTCTGGATGTGTGAGCGGTGACTGGGTGAGGGGGTTACAGTGGAGTGGCAGGCTACTGTAGACCCTCTCCCACTGCAGAGGCCACTTTTGCCTGCCCTCTGGATAGCCCTGAGAAGGAAGGAAGAAGGAAAGAAGGAAAGAAGGAAGGAAGGAAACAACACGGTTTCATCTGGCTGGGTCTAGAAGGGGGTAACCCATCTTTTCACTGAATTGCCATTATGAAGTGACTGATTCCTCCTTCTGGATGAGAGTCAGAAGAGGAATTGGTGGTGGGTAAATGAAGGAAATGCTTTACCAGCTGGTAGGAGCAGCAGGGGAGGGAGCCTATGAGTATTTGTGTGCATGAATGTGTTGTAGTGTGTGTAAATATATTGTGTGTGGTGGGGGGTGGCTGGGTACCCCAATTGCACTCAGAGCTAGTAAAGCTAAATTGCCTTGGCTTCTCCTCCCAGGGTTGGTCTCTAGGGATCAGTTGGGATTGTTGCTGTTCTACCAGCCTCCTTGCTGCATAGCAACCTCCCTGCCTGAGCTCTTGGACTCCAATTCTGGGTTGGCAGTGGATTTCCCCAGACTTACAGTTCTGGGGGACTTCAAGCTGCCTTCTCTAGGAATGGGCTGAAGTGGCTTTGGAGTTCATGGCCACCATGATGGCCGTGGACCTATCCCAGATCATCCAGAGCCCAACATGGGACAGTGGTCACACACTGGATCTGGTGTTCATGTCGAAGCAGTGGCTATGTGACCTGAAATTGGGGGAGCTCTTGGTGTCTCCCTTGTCATGGTCCGATCATGCCCTGATATCCGTGGGATTCTCTAATGCTGCTACCCACTTCAGGGAGGCTGGACCATTAGATTGATCTGCCCCTGGTGACTCATGGACCTGGATTGGTTTCAGAAGTTGCTGGGGGTTGTTCCTGCTGTTATGTTATGTGGTCCATCTGAAGACTTGGTTGCCGCTTGGAATAAGGGTGTGGCTGAGGTGTTGGATTGGACTGTGCCCAGGTGACCTCTCCCCTCTTGGGGATCCTGTCACTCCCCATGGTTCATGGAGGAGAGGAGGGAGATGAAACAAGAGAAGAGAGGTCAAGAGCATTGCTGGCACTCAACAAAAGATGAACTTGACTGAACATGGGTTAGAATCGCTATTAAGACCTACCTTGTGGCAGTAAGGGTGATGAAGCGTCAGTACTTCTCTGCCCTTATTGCATCTGCAGATAGCTGCCCTGTAGCCCTGTTTTGCGTGATATGAACCCTCTTGTGTAGAAGGGGCTTAGAGAACCTCATATAGGGGCATGCAGAGGAATTTGTTCAGCAACTGTTGAAACAAAGTCACTCGGATTTGCTCGCAGTTTGATGCCCACCTTGTTACAGGTCCAGAGGACATGCTTGGGGAGGAGTTTTGCCCGGATATCTGGGAACAGTTTGAACCTATTGGACCCGAGGAAGTGGACAGGGTCTTTAGGACTGTGAGCTCAGCCACCTGCTTGTTAGACCCATGCCCCTCCTGGCTTATTAAAGCAGCCTGGGGGGTGTTGTGTGAATGGATTCTAGTGGTGGTTTATTTCTCTTTGAGTGAGGGGGTTGTTCCTTTCCTTCTTAAAGAGGTCTTGGTTTGCCGCCCTCTCAAGAAGCCATCACTGGACCCCACTATACTGGACAATTTTCGGATCATATTGAACCTTCCCACTTTGGGGAAGGTGATTGAGAAAGTGGTTGTACAGCAGCTTCAGAGGACCTTAGAACTGGATTATCTGGATCCCTTTCAATTGAGATTCAAGCCCATGTATGGGATGGAAATGGCACTGGTTATGCTTTTTGATGACCTCTGGTGAGGGCAGGATGGAGGTTGTGCATCTATCCTTGCCCTACTTGATCTCTCAGCAGCTTTTGATACCATTGACCATGGTATCCTTCTGGATCAGTTCAGAGGATTGGGTGTGGGTGACATGGTGTTGTGCTGGTTCCCCTCTTTTTCTAGGGTCGATTCCAGTCAGTGGTGATTGGGAAGAAGAGGTCCCGCCATTGGCCCCTACTATGTGGGGTGCTGCAAGATTTGGTGCTCTCTCCTCTCCTATTTAACATCTACATGAGGCTGCTGGGTGAGCTCATCTGTCACCGTGGGGTGAGGTATCGTCAGTATGCTGATGATACCCAATTATAAATCCCTGCCCCTGGTGAATTCAGTGATGCCGTGAATGTCTTATCCCAGTGCCTGGAAGCTGTGAGGGTCTGGATGAGGAACAACAGGCTTTAGCTGAACTCTGGCAAGACTGAGTGGCTTTGGGTTTTGGGGCCTGCCCATTCTAGGACAATGCTATCTTTGGTGCTGGATGGGGCTGCACTGCCCCAGAGAGACCTGGTGTGCAATATGAAGGTCCTCCTGGACTCACAACTCCTGCTTGAATAGCAGGTAGCAATCATGACCAGGAGGGCCTTTTCACAGCTTTATGTTGTGCGCCAGTTGTGCCCGTTCCTAGATCAGGGACTCTACTCAGTCACTCATGCCCTAGTCACCTCCAGTTTGGACTACTGTAATTCACTCTACATGGGGCTGCCCTTGAAGAGTATCCGGAAGCTTCAACTGGTACAGAAAGCAGCGGAGCAGGCAGTTATGTGTGCTTCTAGAACAGCACATGTCACACCTCTGCTCTGTGAGCTGCATGGGTTGCCAGTTTGCTTTTGGGTACAATTCAAGGTTTTAACCTTTAAAACCCTTCATGGCATGGGCCCGGGTTATCTGAGGGGCCACCTCTCCCTGATTACATCTGCCAGTCCCATTAGATCTGGCAGAGAGGACATGCAGTGGGTCCCATCTGCTAGGGACTTACACTTGGTGGGTCCCAGGCGGTAGGTCTTCTCTGCTGTGGTGCCTGTCTTATGGAACATTCTCCCCACCGAAGTGCGGTTAGCTCTTTCCCTGTTAATGTTCTGGAATCCCTCAAGACCTGGTTATTTTATCAGGCCTGGGGGTCCCAGGGAACCCATAACATTTTAAGATGGCTCCGTCTTTGTAGTTAACATTTACTCTCTACTGAGCCTTTCTTTATTTTAATAATGATTGTTTTATATTTTTAATAATGACTGTTTTTATATACTTATTGCTTTACCTAATTGTTGTACACCACCCAGAGTCACTTTTTGTGAGATGGGCAGCCATATAAATTTGGTAAATAAATAAATAAATAATATTAAGTCCTTAATGTGCTGGCTTGGTAAGGTAATATTACTTCTTCCTCTATGTTTTTCTCTTTTCTGTTTTGCCTACTAAGTTATGATCTTTTAAATTTCCTTTGTTTTTTTTTCTTATTCTGCTCTTTTTTTTTTTTGAAGAAAACAAGAATGAAGAAAAAGGTGAGGATTCAACTTAATTAGTTTCTGTGTGCAGTGTGTTAGCTTGTTTTCAATAACTTAATTTAAACATTAGATTCTTTAAAGGTGGAAAGGGCCATTTCATCCATCAAGTCCAAGTCCAAATCCAAGGCCATGCTTGAGGCGTGAATTCAAATTAAAGCACCTCAGGTGGCTATCTAGCCTCCACTTGAATATATGAAATGAATGAAATGAAGCCTACCACCTCTCTGGATTATTACTTCTAGCTCCCTTAGATCTGCTAGCATACTTCCGGATTTCAGAAAGTATTAATACCTTATTTTCAGATATTTCATATTTTAATTCTTTTTTTTTCTGCAGAATGAGCAGCTTCGTCAGGATGTAATTGACTATCAGAGACAAATAGATACACAAAAGGAAACACTTCTTTCGAGAAGAGGAGAAGAATCAGATTATAGGTCACAGTTATCAAAAAAGAATTTTGAGCTTGTCCAATACCTAGATGAAATTCAGGTACATTTCAAAGAGTTGTTTAATTGAATAAAATGGTCAGACCTTAGTCTAATTTAAAGAAGTGCAGATCTTACTGGTTTATTTTGGGTTGGTATCAGTTTTTGTCTAAGAATAAGCACAAGGTAATTTTATATAAGAGCAAGAGATTTATCATATTTCTCTAGCGTTCAGGATAGTAAGCTAATAACTGGCAACTAATCCATTACTCACTTAAACACAAAAAGATACACTGTATTCCATGCAGTTGTTAATTTTAGAAAAATATATTTTGTAATTCAAATTGATGGGATGGAAATTTAGTGAATGTCTCTGTGTGTGTGTGTAAATGAGTTCTAGGGAAGTCAGTGGCATAAGTCATGGCCAAATCTAGCAGGAAAAGTCCTGCCAAATTAGTACAATCAAAATGAAAACTAGTGAAGGCTTGCCCTACTAGGGCAATCCAGAAGAAAGTTTAATGCAAAATGCAATGGTTGGTTGTTAATAAGTGCACAGCATATCAGCCCATCATGCCTAGTGAGAATATAATTTTTCTGGTGCCCAAGAATATGCCAAAACCCATATTTTGTTGCATGAACTAATTGTAATGGCTTGTTTTATAGTCAGGTATCCCTGCAGTTAGAACTGCACTGATGCTCAAACTTGATATTGTATTGTTAACTTTTAGACTTTCTTAGGGGATAGCTTAATCAATTTAAGAACTGCTTGTTATCCTAAAGCATACATTTCATGGAAATATGCCTGTTTTACGTTTGTAGAGTTTGACAGAAGCTAATGAAAAGTTAGAGGTGCAAAACCAAGAAATGAGGAAGAATTTAGAAGAATCCGTGCAGGAAATGGAGAACATGACTGATGAATACAATAAAATGAAACTTACGGTGCAGCAATCTGATATTGCTATGGACCAACTAAGAAAGGAAAAGGAACAATATAAACTACAGGTATGAGGTACCCTGTATACTTAGAAGCAGATACACAGAACATTAAAATTAGAGTAAACAGGGTCAAAGTTAGTAATGATGATATTGGGAGTGTTAAATAGTGCCAAAGTTGAGGTTTGATTTGCATTGTATTTAGCCATGGCCTGTCCATTGAAAAGGATATCAGGTATCTTTTACAGGTAAACTATAAGAAAGCAGCTAGATTCCAATGATGTTTACAGCAGAATTCCCATTGGTAATTAGTCTAAGCTGTAGATAGCTTATATTGTCATGAATTGTATCTCAATGGTAATGTACAGGTGCATGAGCTGACAGAGCAACTTAAAGCAAAGAATGAAGAAGATGATCCTCTCTTGGCAGCTGTAAATGAAAAAGTGGAAGAATGGAAGGTATTTCATATCTAATATTAACTTTATTTTAGGAATTTGTGTTGTGTTTTGTAATAGTTAAGATCTTTTTATCTCCCTTTACCTTGTAGAGAATTTTGGCTTCCAAAGATGATGAAATAATTGAATATCAGGAAATGCTGTTGACTCTGAAGGAGAAACTGAAAATGGCCCAGATGGATGCTGACAAGAGCAATGTTCTTGCCCTCCAGCAGGTACCCATGTATTTGTGCATGAAATAAATATGCGCATTACTAGAAAATACTGTGCAGTAATTATTATCACAATCCCAATATTGTATGCCCATGTCATAGAAACCTATTTTAGAGGGCTGTATTTGGTTTTTATCTATGCAGCATTTCTAATATTTTACCACCAAGTTCATTATCTTTTAATTGTCCCTTCCATAAATTGTGCCCTGTGAGCTTTAAAATCTGTCAATGTAGCAAAACAGATCTCATCTGAAGGTGAAGCTGAAGGGAACAGAAATATTTGGTTGTTAAGGTGATTATGTGTTTTGGAAGTTAATTGCTTCCTTAATGATTGCACTGGCAATCCAGTACTTTTCAAGCATCGCTTTTGAGGTGGGATGGGGTAGGAGAGGCGGGGCATTGCATAGTTCCTTTTGGGTAAGGGAAGTGGGGCGAGCAGTTTGATTGCATGGCCTCATCAAAGATTGTTTGGTTATCCCTCTCTAACTCTTCCAGTGATATGTTCTCAATTCTTGGCCTTTCCCTTTCAATCTCATGCCAACTTTTCTGCACGTAGAATTCTCCCTCTACCAGTCCCACTTCTTGCCCACAAGGGAACTCATGGGAGGTGGAATGTACAAGTAATGTATTAGTTTATCATGAATTTATGATAAGCTGAAATATATGTAGCTCATGTCTGTTTAGGAGAAAACTGAAATCATTTTGAGAGACAGCCTTTAGCTTTGATGAATTTAGCTGTCATTGTCATGATGTGGCCAGCTGTATATTTTATTTTTATTTCTCTGCTTTATTTTTGCTCCCTTTGCTTATCCTTCTAGATAATATCTGAACTCTGTGTTGTAAGTACTTTCGTCTTTCTGTTAATCTTTTGGTGTACTTTTAGAATATGTTATCTGTGCTATTTATTAAGTACAAAACTATTTTTAGGGTGTGCAAGAAAGAGACAGTCAGATCAAATTGCTCACTGAGCAGGTTCAGCAGTATACAAAGGAGATGGAAAAGAATGTGTTGATCATTGAGGACCTGAAAAGAGAACTCCAGAAAGATAAATGTAAATATTTGAAACTGTTTTCTGTACTAATATCAATAGGTAAACAATAAAGTATTAATTTAAAGTATTAAATCAGGGTTTGATTTTGGCCTTAAATACTAGTTAAGACTGAAGATAGCACATCAGTAATCAGTTCATGTGCTGATGTAACACTAAATTATGAGTAATATTAGGTGGGATTTTGAATATAAGAGGTTTGTTCAGAAGGAAGGATATACTAGGGTATATATCTTGATAGTGCATTTAGGAACATATTTCAAGATAATTTACTCCTCCTCTTGTTTCACAGACAAATATGTATAAATAATAAGATACTTTCAAGTTTCCGTTGAAAGGCTCTACTGGCCATGCGGCAATAAAGTTTTTCAGGAACTGTTGCTTCTTTACTCCATTTGTAAGCCTGGATTTTATCTTTCTTCCCTGCCTTGGATTATATATTTATAGTAGAAGGGAAGCTTATCTTTTTCTTAAAGAATTTACTGATTATTAATTTTCCACCACATTTTTACTTTTAATGCAGAGTACTGAATATATGTTTTTCAGTTCCTTCATAAAGGAATATTGACTAATTAAACATTTGTATTTTTATTTCAGACGGGCTCTCGATTACTCAACAGGATTGTATTGGGGAAATGCAAAGAAAGTTACATATGTTGGAACAGAAAATCAAGGACACTGAAAGGATAGCAGAACTTGCAGAAGCAGATGCAAGAGAAAAGGACAAAGAACTTATTGAAACTCTGAAGCGAGTGAAAGATTATGAAACTGTATGTCTTTTGATTTGAGAGAATACCTTCAATGCAGAAGCACTCACTCTTGTTAAAGCTGAGAGAGGTGTTCACCCAGGAGTAGGGGAAGTGCATAATGGCAATTGATGGGACAGGAGCTGGGGAAATATTGGGCCAGAGTCAAAAGTTCAGGAACACATTTTTCTTATGCTATTCTCTTTTTCTGTTTTCCCCTTCCATTTTTATCTATTATTCTTGCACATGCTAATCTGTTCATTTCATAACACCATTCATGCATTCACAACATGCATACCATCTCTTCTCTTACAGTTATGCACATATGCAATCTACATTCATGTATTTTTAGTTTGTTAAGTTTGCATTTAATGACTGTGCAAGTATGCAGGTAAAGGAAGAATCTTTGTCCTGGAACTTTTCTCTTTATATCTCCATCCATATTTTATTTGCTGCCTGAAGAGTATGTTGTAACCAAGTTTGGAAAATAATAGACTTGCAGTCATAATTTCAGATTCTCAGATATTTTATTATATGTATTTCTTGGTATTCTTTTGATAAGATCAAACTTTTTTTTAATCTTTTCTTTTCCAAGGGAATATATGGCCTGGAAGATGCTGTTGCTGAAATAAAAGATTTGAAAAAGCAACTCAAAATAAGAAATAGTGAAATTGAAACATTAATTAAAGAAGTTAATAAACTTGAATTTAAAATCAATGATCTTCTTGATGAAAATGAAGATCTTCGGCAGCAGCTAGGTATGACCACATCAGATTTATTGGATAAAGTGGTATTTAGATAATATATTTAGCATATCTTGGTTACCTTGGTTTTTTTTTTTCAGGATTTTTTTTGTTTTTATTTTTAGTTGTCTTGAGGAGTAGAACTGATAATTTCTTCCTATATAAATTTGGGCAACAATTCTTTTGATTCTTTGTAGAGAAAATGACTGGTTATTAGAGCAATTCTTAACTTTGGTCTGGATTTTAAGAGCATTGAGAAGATGCTTAACATAAATACATTTTACTAATAGTTTGCAGTGTTATTAGATAAGGCACTGAAGCTTTGAGTGGTTGAACCTGCAACATGACAGGAATTGGAAGTGGAATGAAAAGTGAGGAATACTTGAATGGTATGGAGGTTTTTTATTATTATTATTTTGGTCATTATTTTCATTTTACTAAGCTTGCATGATTATAAGTTTTGCAAATCATCATATATTGCATATATTATGGATTGGATTCAGATTTCAGTATATCTAACTGGGCTTGATGAAATGTCTTTGAATATTGGAGGACGCATAGAAGATGCTTCCACTCAATTTGGGGGCAGTCCCCTCCTATCATAGTGTACTGTATTTATTAGCTGGTATAGCATTTGGGGAGGAGACTTGCCATAGAGAGGTAAATGGAAAGGAGTGCTATCTCAAGTAGCTCAGTTGGATATGTCCAAATCTACTTCAGTGGGATGTGTGTGTGTGTGTGTGTGTGTGTACACCCCCCCCCACACACATTCTCTCTCTCTCTCTATGTATGTATGTATGTATGTATACATACACATACACATACACACACACACACATTAAGAATTAGGATTTTTCCCCTTTCCTTCATACAAAACAGAAACAGAACAGAAACAAAACAGAAATAACTGTAAATAATTAAGTCTAAAAGAATTAGTCCAATGCTGCCACTGTTATCAAAAGATGGTTTGTTTGCCAGGTCTATTAAGAATTCGTACTTTCAACATAGCTGAACTTATAAATGCATTTGGAGGACAAAGAAGATGAATAGTGGCTGAGGATCATGCTCAGTATAGATACTTAAGTAAGAAACATATGAACAATGCCAACAAGATGATATGTGGGAAGAGATATACTCCCTCAATGCACCTTTCCATATCATCTGGTCCAGCAATTACATAATCAGATCTGCAGATATGCTCTAATGTATGCCCTGTTGTGTTTTAGGCCTTGATCCAAAGACAATGATTGATTTAACTGAATTGAAAAATAGCAAAGCATTAAAACAACAACAGTACAAGGCTGAAAATCAGGTCCTGCTGAAAGAGGCAAGTAATAATTTTCACTTAATATTTTTTTTTTTAGATTTTTTTTATCCCACCTTTATTATTTTTATAAATAACTCAAGGCAGCGAACTTACCTAATACTCCTTCCTCCTCCTATTTTCCCCACCACAACAACAACCCTGTGAGGTGAGCTGGGCTGAGAGAGAGTGACTGGCTCACCCAGCTGGTTTCATGCCTAAGATGGGACTAGAACTCACAGTCTCCTAGTTTCTAGCCTGGTGCCTTAACCACTAGACCAAAAAATTAAGGTACAAAGAGAAATGATAGCATTTAAATTCAATGCAGATTGAAAGATTAGAAGAAGAAAGAGTTGCCCTGAAACAACAAATTCGTAAATTGGCTCAGGAGAAAGGAAGAAGAGCTGCAACTTTAGGTAAGCTGGTTCTTTTTTTTTTTTTTTACACTCATTTAGCGACATGACAATTAATTGGTTGTTCTATCATTTCTGGAGCAATCTAAAAACATTTTGCAGTACTTAGGAGTCAGATTAAATCATTCTTCTCAGTTTTATTGAATGCTTGTTACAAACACAGTGTAGTTTTTCCTTCTGAGCATAGTATTTTCCATTAAACTGTATGCAAAAGAATTTGTTAAATCTTAATATTGTGATCTGATCCTTTTGCTAAATGTCTTTTCATTTAAGTAGTATTAGTTGCCCTAAGCTACATCAGTTTAATCAGTGTTGATAGTCCCTGCCTTGACAGCTCCTCCTGTCAGCTCTTTCACTTCTTTTGCACAGTGGGCTAGAAGTTTGAACTGCCATCTTTTATATGATGTTGACATCTCCTGCCAGTCTAGGAGAGCTAAACATTGATGATTTTTTACACATTTTTGGAAAAGTCTCAACTGTGACTTTTCAAATCACCCCAGATTAATTATGTCTGAAAATGTTGTTCCATGTAGGACTGGATGCAGATGATCTACAGTTGATTGATACCTTTACTGAAGATCTGAAGATGAAAAGAGAGAGATCTGAGTTAATGAGTACATCTAACTTTGATAAACTTAAAACAAAGGTAGCCATCCTTTTAAACTTCCCTTTTGACTGCATTTCTGAAATTGTAATTGAAATACATTAGAAATGACTATTTATCACACACTGTATACAATCAAAATTTATTTTAAAAACAGTTTAATAATGTGTAACTACTTTGTTATTTCCTTATGTGGGTGAATAGACTATTAAGCATTATTCGTTTTGAGAATACAAGGTAAGGTGTTATGTAAAACAGAAAAGAAAGTATACTTTATGCTAAGAATTCTTTGTTTTTCTGAAAGATTTGTGGATTAAATTGAGTTTTTCCAAGTCTGTCTAAAAAAATGAAAAAGGTTTCTTTTTTCCTTTTTAACGGAGTTCTCAACTTGCTCCACAGGTGCAAGCGGAAGATAACAGTGATAGTTCTAAGGCTTTTACAGTAGATGAGCTTTACAGTTCACTAGAGCAAACATCCACAGAAATTCTAGGGACAGCTTTATGTTCAGTCAGCAATAAGGAATCGAACAGCATAGACTGTCCAGTTTCATTTTCTGTGCTGGAAAGAAATGAAAGGGCTGATAAAAAGCAAATACGAAGACAGGAAAGGGAGATGAAGAAAACAGAAGCTTCTTGTCAAACCCAAATGCCACTGTGCCTTGTTCAGAAACTACCCTTGGATTTTCAGGAAGGGCTGCCATCTTCTGTGCTCAGGAAGCCCATGTCATCCTATATAGTGCAGGAAATCCTGTTTAAAAATGAGGAGGGCAATTCTGAAATAAAATTGTTGGATTTGAGAACAGATTTGGAAGACACCGGCAAAGACCTATATTTTTCAGAATCATGGCCGGTAGAACCCTTGGAAGGAGCATTTGATTGTGATCAGCCATTGAATACATATCAGATAGATCGAGTTGAAAGTCTCATAAGGCAGCTGAGGAGTGAACTAATGTTCCTTAGGACAGAGGTGAGGCACCTTCCCCATATATTTTTAGATTACTGCCTGTATTCATTATAATTATAAATGGCTAGACCATAATATTTATGTGAACAAATTGTCATTGCCTGATTGGCCTTAACTGGACAAATGGGCACTGCTCTAGTTTCACAGCAGAATTATAATGCTGCTGAGGCTGAGAAAGAAAGAGGAATATCTATATACAAGCCATCAGTAGGTGGGAGAATCTGTTACAGGCTTATCCAGTAACTGGACTCTTTGTCATGCAAACCTTTTGAGAAAAAGAGATTCAAAAGCTTCAAATACGCCCTGCCTTAATGAATTCAGTAATAAAGAAGGGCTGAAGAGTTCCTGTCTTGATTTTCAGTATTTTGTGCCCTAATCCCTAATTCTTTGTTCCTTGCTTGTGCCCTACAATTAAGGACCTTGACAGCTATTGACTGTGTAGAAATTCTGTTGTAGCTACTTGATAGGCAACCACAGGTTAGCAAGGCATAGATAGCTTTTAAATTTTTTTAAAAAATTAAATTTTAAAACTTTTCAATGCTAAAACATAGATAATGATGCACTAATTATTACTTATTCTTCAGAATGAGCAGATATTAAGAGACTTGTTCGCCAAGAATACACTGAATAAAAATGCAGAGCTAGAGCTTGACAGATGCAGGAGCCAGAAATTTGAGGTAGTTCAAGGTTCCAAATATAATATAAAAATTAAAAAAAAACTTCATTTTTGTAGCATGATAAGTATTAAATTATTTCATATTTTGTGACTGGACTGTAGCATTTAACTGTCATCCATAATCTTAAAAATACTGTATCATATACATTGTTGGAAATATATGACATGTACGTTTTAACTATGTTTCTTCAACTTCTTAGTTAATGATTCATTAACTAATTCAATTTTTAAAGCTAGAATTCTGTTTTTGTGCTCATATCATTTTTGTTGGCAGAATGACTACCTGGCCAAAGAATTAAATGAACGAGAAAGAGATTTGGAACAAAACAGGACTGTAATAGCGAAGTTGAAATCCAAACGTAAGCTGAATTTTTAATTTTTTTAATTGCTTTAGTCTAAAGTAAAAAAGAAGAAAAAGGCACTAAAAATAAAAAAGGAGAAAAGATATATACAGAAAACCACTCAATTTTTAAACCCACCAAGAATAATATTGATCAATCTTTTCAATGCATTAACAAGCAAAAAGTGAATATACATTGGCATTCCAAAATTGTTAATTTAGGGTTGTAATTTCTTTCCAACACTGAACTTCCTTTTTGCTGCCCTGCATGCCTAGTAAATCCAGAATATTTCCTGCAGTGAGCAGTACTATTTGGTACAGACTTAAAAATCACATTCACATCTTTAAACCAAAAACCAAATTAAAAAGCATACAGACATTAGACCAAAACAGGATAATAACAGAACAAGTTCATATCATATTTGCAAGTGTCTCGTCCATAATTTTATACTTGCAGAATAGTGCAGCTGATTGAAACTCCTTTAAAGTTTTCTTTGGGGTGTCCAATAAATGTGAAAAAAATGGACTGAATTAACTTCTTAAGATTATAAAAACGTTCTTTTGGAGTGTTCCAGCACCTTATTCAGAGTTCTTGCAGGTAACTAATACCTTCCTTAGCAGTAATCTTTAATTATATTTTAAAAAATACTGTAGATTTAAGATAATCCAAAACACATTTTAATGCTGATAGAAATTCAGGAGTTTTAGATGCTGTTAAATGTCTAGATTAAATCAAGAGGTGTCTGAATTGAATATGCTGTCTATCTTCAGTTTTAGAAAACCCACTTTCCATTTTTCAGTAACTCAGCTGGGGTTATCCCAAAGTGTAAATTAATTGCATGAATAAGGGTCGGAATTCTACTTCCTTCTCAATGTTTTCTAAATGTGTCTTGCAACCTTTAATGCTGGAAATATAATAGAATTATAACTAAAAAGGGAGCCAAGCTTCTGCCATGATATTAAAGGGGTTGAATAATAGCTTTCTAATTGTGCCCATAGTGGGTTTGGGGCTTGATCACTTAAAGTCAATAGACAAATAAGCATCAAAATAATTGTTGACTGATAAAGCTGAAAGTTAAAACTGTAATTTTGTAAAGAAAATCTAAGGGCTTATAATGCCCACACAAAATGTAAGTGCATGTAAGCTGTGCAACACTTAATAGATCACCCAAAATTTAACATGGTCTCTGTTTTCAGTCTTGCAAACCTTTACATAAACCAGAGGATGGCAAGCTCTGCCATGAGGGACTTGGTGCCATGAGAAATGTACACAGTTCAATTAAAGTTACATAACAGTAAACAGCCCTAAAATTAAATCACAGATAAAATCATTAAGCAACCAACCAAAAAGAATAAAATTGTGTCATCTGTAAACCAAACAATTGTGTTTTTAATAATTTATTGAAGTCTAACAATATAGGAGCTGATCAGATTTCAGGAGGCAGGGAGTTCCATTGCACTTGCATCACCACAGAGAAACAACATTTGTGATCCTCCAGCCCCCTAACCTCACAGAAATGGGGACATGAATAGATTTTCGCCAGAGTGCTGCATTGGGTGGGTTGACATTGAGTGGAGGAGACAGTCCTGGAGATGCTTGAGTGCCAAGTCATATGAGGTTCTAAAGGTCACAACCAATTTCTTAATTGCTTCCCGAAGCAAGAGGAATTCAATGCACAAGTGCAATGTGGTCATGTTGGCAATTACTTGCCAACAGATGTTGCAATCAGATTACCCTCACAACTGTGAACAACTGTGCTGTTGCTTTCTGGACTAACTGAAGCTTCTCTGTGGACTTCAAATGCAGCCCAGTATAGAACCAAGTGGTGATAAGGACACAAGTCACTGTTTCAAGCCTGTCTATTAAAAATGCATATGAATGTGAAATTGTTCCATTCCAAAATGTCCAGATGTGAACAATATGCATTGTGATTGTAGTGAAAGAATTAGGACAAGAAAATAAGCACCTTGAACAAGGCATGAAAGAAATTTTACAAGCGGTGAAGGATATACAAAAAGATCCTGGTGTGGAAGATGGAGAAACTGCTCTTATGATTCCTAGCCTGGAGCGATTAGTGAATGTGAGTCTCTTGTTTTATTTTAATTATTTAGCTTAGTTGAGTCTCTTTGATTATTAAATGAATTTCATGTTGAACAATTTGTTAAAAATAGCACATAAAATAGGAAAATATATCAATTATGCCTTTTGCTGAATATGGGTGAAAGTGTTATATAATATAAACCTAACTATAGCAACAATAAAACCCTGTAAGTGCTTACAACCTCTTGACAGAATTCCTAGGAATGTTGCTTCTCCTCTAATTCTTGTCACCTAGAAGGCATGTACATATACTCACTAGCAGCATCTTTTCTTGTCTATAGTGAATGGTTTGGGATTATGAACTACCTGGAGGAGTCAATTTTTCTCCTTATCAGAAGAGATTGAAAAAAGATAGCAAAGAAAGGTAGTAGGCAGTTGCTGGGAGTGCTGCAGTCCATCCTGCGAAAATATAAATTGACCATACTATGCATGGTAAACTACCTATTGTAATGGCTATGAAGTCAGTTGTACATCAACAGTATTTCATGAATTTGCCCATGGCCCTGATCAGCAATATTAATATCATGCTGCTCCACCCTTGTATTCATATAACTTAGACAAAGTGTTTCACATGCTCCAAAGCAGGGATAGGCAGGCTGAATTTTATCAAGCTACTTGGAACTATTTTGTTAATGAAGACAAGTACAAAGTAATGGGTTGGGATGAGATAGGGACAAAGACCAATGCAAAAGGGTTGCAAAAGGGATCAGAATCAATGA
The DNA here is from genome assembly GCA_030867105.1 of Liasis olivaceus. Lineage (NCBI taxonomy): Eukaryota > Metazoa > Chordata > Lepidosauria > Squamata > Pythonidae > Liasis > Liasis olivaceus. Next base: position 44,992,462 of record CM061355.1, on the reverse strand, counting down.
CCTTCTGCATCCCCATATCTACCTTGGAGAAAGAAGAAAAATCTCTAGTGAATGCTTTTTCCCTTTTAATTTTCTTGCTAATACTTTGGAATTGGAGTATCTTGTATTGCAGTTCAGTTTGCACACTAATTGATCTCTTTTGTTTTCCTCATTCTACAGAGTTTTCCTTCTAGGAGAGTTATAGAATAGTGTTGGTGTCTGTTTTCATATGTGATATGCTTTTTATTGATTGCACTTTGGTGGTATGTCTTTCATTTCATCATAGAAATCACTCTACAAGACTTTAAATTAAGCTGTGCTAAGCTATAGAGCATTAATTGAATTTGCAATATATTAGGCCCAAGCTATTAGATACGTTTCAGAGGTTTTAATCTATAAATGCAATAAGACCAGTTGTTATAGATACAGATTATGGGAATCATAGGCCAAAACTTCTGGAGAGCACCAGTTCTCTATTTCTGCATTATATATATTAACAGGTCTCGTGGAGTACTTGGACAACTAATAGATTTCTATTATTTTGGGGGATTGAAAAGTTTCCATAATTTAATCAAAAATTCTTATTTTTGTGATGAATGAATTGTTGACAGGCAATTGAATTAAAGAATGCAGAAGGAACTTTTGATGCCAGCTTGCATTTGAAGGCTCAAGTAGACCAACTGACAGGCCGAAATGAAGAACTAAGGAAAGAATTGAGAGAAGCCCGGAAAGAAGCAGTGAACTTTTCTAACCAGCTAGCCAAAGCAAGTACAAAAGTACGTGGGAGACCTTGGCTTTCAAAATTATCTCTGCTACTACTGGAAAAAAGTTAAATGGGGTCCCAGTCAGAGCTCCTTGCAAGCTGTGTTTAATAGAATTTCTTAGTTGAAAGTTGATTGTTTGGGTGTGGACTGCATTACTGAAGTATATTTGTGTGTTGTGATCCACATAGTGATGTTGCAAGTGCTCTTCTGCTGGACTTGTTTGAAAGCTGTTAAAATATTTAGAGCTTTACATATAGTGTGATTTGGTACTGTGGACTTCCAGGGAAAGTTTTCTAAATTGTGGCCATGGAATTTTCCAGTAGTTTTAGTGACATGGGCTAGGTAAAACTTGAAAGATTTCTGAGATTTTTTTTTCTCCTTGCATTGTTATTTTCTAACATTTATTTTTCAGATTGCAAATCTAGAAAATGAAATTGATGTGCTGAAACAATCAGAAGGTGCCAGCATAGTATTCAAATCAGTAAATCTTCCAGAAGGGATGTCTCCTTCTAGTGTGAACATAATTAATTCCCAAAATGAATATTTAATACACCTTTTACAGGTAAATAACATTAAACTGAATAGCATATATATTTCAATATGTCCAACCTGTCAGTTTTTTTCCATATACAGAATATAGTCATTACAAAGCTGAACAAAACTTCAGTAAGAGCATACACATATAGTTTTTTCATTCATGAGAGTTAAACTTAGTAGATTTTCAATTAATAATTATTTCCTAAAAACTAGTTACAGACAAGCCATGTTTTAAGGGAAAGTTAAGGGAAAATATTAATATTTATTGATTTTATTAAACATTAAATATATCTGCATTTAGCATGTTTGCATAAAATGAGCATAGGACTTTTTGTTAACAGATGCTTATACAATTAAATCCATTGTTGTTAATTCACAAATCCTTAACTGTAAGAAGACAGTGTTCAAAATAGTAACACTGGAAATGAAGTGGAGATGTATCGTATTTTTAATTTAAGTGTATCATTAGGAACTTGAAAATAAAGAACAGCTCTTCAAAAAATTAGAAGAAGCAATAGAAGAATATAAAAGAAAATTTGCAGTTATCCGCCACCAACAAGGCTTGCTGTATAAAGAATATCAAAGGTATAGTATTTTTCCCTCAAATTCCTTTGACTGGAAAGTCAAAATATCTTAGGTTAAGAAAACAAATTAGAGTTTTGTCTGGTAGCGTTTTGAGCTTGCCTGTGACTGTACTAAACTCAACTCAGCTTACTAGTAGTTTTTGCTGCTGTAGAGGTTCATATTGCCAAATTACAGGTAGTCCCCACTTTAAGAACAAATTCCATTTCCAAGTCTGTCCTTAAGTCGAATTTGTATGTAAGCCAGAACAGTATAATTGTATAATACTGTATAAGTAGTTTTGTGTATTTAACTCATATTGTATATTTAACTCAAATTTTGCTACAGTAGGCTCCATTCTTAACTATGGATCATGCTTCAACTGGGCATTCTTAACCTGGGGACTACCTGTACAAACTTTAAAAACTGAATAGTATTGTTTCAAAAAAGGGAAGATTTCAAATCATGACAATCTTAGCTTTTTTCTGACTAAGATTTGTAGTAGTTATTCTGGTTGAATATGACAGAAGAGGCAAATGAGCAGGACAATTGATACTTTGTTGTATTCAACATCAGGTAGCATACCAGACTCTATCTAGATTAGGTGGTTTCTCAATTCAATTGTTCATGTATTCCAAAATTGCCTTCAGGTACTGTATCTGATAAGAATTTCTGTCTCCTCTCTTCAGGTCCAAGATCTAACCCTGAAGTAGTATATTAGCACTGCTTAGTAAAATTAAGCAGTGCTTTTTATTTGATTTATGAAATGTGTTCTTTCTTTTGCTAAATTTACACATTCTGCTGAGTTATGGATTTGCAAAGTTAGTTCATCTGCATTGTATTCTGCTCTGCTGTTATAATATTGATTATTTAAACAAGAGTATTGTTTAATCTTCTTTGGATTAAAAAAATGAAAGAAATTAAACAAATTAAAACAATTTGTAATACCAAAAACATTCAGTTAATAATGTTCTTCCTTGCAAGTTCTGTTTTCTTCATCAGTTAGTTATTTTTGAGAAATTGTTCATAACATTTTGATCTGAACTTTCAAATTTAGGAACCCACCTAACTTGTTAAAATGTATTTTACAAGCTGATAAAAAGAAATGGCTTTAAGTATATATACATTTATTTAAAAGCTTCTCTTTTTTTAGTGAAAGAGAACACTGGCAAGCTGGTAATGAAAAAATACTACAGGAAAAGAAAAGATTGGAGTATCAAAAGGAGCAAGATGATATAAAAATAAAGGAATATTCTGTAAGCAGATTATTTTCATTTGGATGTAGTAAACTTTAACATATCAAAACAGAGAAAAAAATAATTATGTAATGCTTGTTAACTATAATATGCTAAGAATAACATATAATAAACTTAACTTCTTCCCACAGTTTTAGCAAGGGAACTTTGATTTGCTGATTTCCCTTTTCCCCATACTTAATCTCTAGAGTTAAAGAGGAGAAGGGAGGAAAAGCTGTTTACCGAGCTGTTAGTATACCTTGTTCTCTGAATAGATATTTTTGGAAAGTGCTTGGGTCCAGGCAAAGGTGGAGTAGATTGATGGTATGAATGAAACTTCATAATCCAGAACCTGTTAATTGTGCATGAGTAAAATGTTTACCAAATGTTGACTACAATATCTATAATACTGGAAAACTTTCCACAGGATTTATTAGAAGCACTTGAAAAGGATAGTAATGATACTAAACAACTATTTGCGGATTATAGTAGAAAAATTACTGTTCTGAGAGTCAATGAAAGATCAGTGAAAAGACAATACACAACATTACTTGAAATGGAAAGGCATCTTCGCAAAGAGAATGAGAAAATGAAGAATGAGATGACATTAATGGAGGTGACAGTTGGAGAGAAGATTGGATGCTTGCAAAGGTTCAAAGTATGTGTTATGCTATCCAAGTTTGTGCATCGCACTGTGTAGCTCAGTTATATATGAATTGATTGATATGTGCCATCAAGTCGGTGTCAACTCTTAGCAACCACATAGGTAGATTTTCTCCATGACCGTCTGTCCCTAAGCTGGTCAACTCTTCATGTCATCCAATGATTATATAGGATTGCAGATGGGAATATTTCTCCTCTGCTGCCTGCTCCTCTCACCCCATCCCCCTGGCTAAACTTGGATTCTCCTCCTTCTCTGCTCTTCTTCTGTTTGTTGCCCTTCTCTTATTTCATGCTTGCTGAATAGCACTGCTGCCAACTCTGAAAACAGCAGATCTTCCAAGAGTGGTAATTATAGCTGTTGTTGTAAAGAATGGCAAAGTGCTCTCCAGCAAGTGTGGAGGTAAGGAAAGGGGGAGGAGGAAGGAAGCTGTAGAAGGCATGCTTTTGGTGGTGGGGGTGGGGGAGAAGCAGACAGGAATGAGACCGGGATGGGAAGTAAAGTTATTGGTAGGGGGATTGTTGTAGTAGGGGAAGTGTGCTGCATAGGTTTACCAGTGGGAATAGTGACCTCATGGGAGGAATACTACAAGGTCAATTTTCTCTGATCCTAGAAGAAACTAAAACTGATCTTACTATCAGTCAAAGGAGAAAGAACCTTGAAGGTACAGAGCCCCATGGCCAGATGGGATTGGGGAATTCTGCAGCAGGCCAATTGATGTCCTGCAGGTTTCTCAGAATGTTTGCATAGAGGAGGGCTTGTTCCATTATCCTACAGTAGTTTCCTGCTGAAATACCACTGGCATCATCAGAGATTGAAAACAGGCAAGATGGTGTTCATAGCATCATGATCAAAGCCCTGTTCTTTTATATGTGCATGTGATGTCAATAGATATATAAGAGGGGTGGGGCTTGGGTCACAGGGCTGTGACAGCATTTTTGCCTATTTTGACTGCCCTGTGGTTACTACTGTGAAATGGTTTGATCTGACTTCAGCTTGCCTAAACAACAAGCTGCCACTGAGCTGCAGGTTCCACAGTGAGCACATGTCCTCAATGAACGATGAGCAGGTCCTGGTGCAAGGAGGATATCTGGATAAACTCCCATGCTTGATTATTAAGGTGGTATTAAAATGTTCCAAGTAAATAAATACAGGCATAGCTACTAAGGACTGTTTTGTGATCCTGTTACCAATGTGATATCGTAATTTGAAACTACAATGTTATATTGTAATAGTGTCATTTCAAAGGCTTGCATCAAGGAATTTTGAAGAAAAATGTTGCTTTGCCTCATCTACCTTACATAGGATAGGACCCAGCTTCAGGTGTCCAAATGTAATCCATACCTGTATTATATATGCTAATAATGGCACTCAAGAAAAAGCTGTTTAGTACTTTAAATATCAAATGCTAAAAAGAAAGATAAGATCCAGTCTGCTGTTGCAATAAGTATTTGATTCTTGTAATCTCGGATGTATATATACATACTATATTTATTTTCTTAATATTGTTGAGATATATTTCCAGTAACTCTTGCAATAATGATTCTCTTGGGATAATTGACAACATTCTCTTGCAATCAGTATTTAAGCTCTCATATTCTAAAAACGTTTCCCTTTTTTAACTTAGGAAATGGCAACTTTCAAGATAGCAGCATTGCAAAAAGTGTTGGATGACAGTGTACCTGTAAATGACCTTGAAATGGCTAATAAACAATATAATGAGTTAACTGCTAAATACAGGGATATGCTTCAAAAAGATAACTTGCTTGTTCAAAGAACAAACAATATGGAACACCTGGAGGTGATACTATTTATATTACATTACTTTGAACAAACTTTATATTGTTCCCTTCATTTATTTTCCAAGCTGACAGCAGATCCAGTAGAATACTTCATTATCAATAAGAATTGAAAAGGGATCCATGGAGCTCCCCCATGAAAACTGCTGTCAAAGTCAAAATATATTTCATTCAGACCAGTATAGAATTATCAGTACTGTAGTTTCATTCAAATTATATTTACAAATGAAAAATAACGTACCTTTGCATGTTCCTTCATAGCGTGAAAACACATCTCTGAAAAATCAGATAGAATCTTTAAATAAGGAACTAGAAATTACAAAAGAGAAACTTCATACAATTGAACAAGCGTGGGAACAAACAACAAAATTTGGTAAGCACAAAGTGATTGTAAAAGAATATGGTGATGCATTTTACTGTTTTTCTATAAACCTAGCAAATTGACAATTTTGTATATTTTTTTCTTTTTACTTTGGAAGTGATGGAATACCAATTTCACATTCTAACTTTGCTAAGAGTAAGATTCTTAGTTAAATCCATGTATTGGTTTGAGTAAAGAACATAGGATTTAGGTATATCATATCTTTGTTTCCTTTTTGCTGTAATAGAATGATAACATATGTTAGGTGTCTTGTCCTTTTTTCTTGATAAAATCTTGGAAAAGCTGGTTTCTTCTGCCTTCAGTGAAAAAAAAATGTGGTATCTTGAACTCACAAATGGGATTAGATCATCAAAAAATTATTAATCTGCTCTAATTGTACTACATTTTGCTTAGGTTGCTTGGGTTATACCAGATTATTCCTGCTTCCTTTTATATTAAAAGCATAAACATTTTGGAAAATTCAAATACATTGCCTCTTTCTTCTGTAAGACAGGCATTATATTTTATTTCTGTTTAAAGTATGTGGTGCACATGAGTAGCATTTTACTGTGATATTATTATAATTGTGATATTATTATTACTGTTGTTGTTATTAGGAGACAGTGTTGCAGACAAGGCTACAAAGGCCATAACCAACAGTGAGATTGTTTCTATTTCTAAGAAAATTACTATGCTTGAAATGAAGGAACTGAATGAAAGACAGAGGGCAGAGCATTCTCAGAAAATGTATGAACACCTACAAAATACATTAAAACAAGTGGAAGAGCGTAACTTTGAACTGGAAACAAAATTTGCTGAGGTTGTTACTAAGCTTTATTTATATAGCTTATATAAAGTGTTTGATACAATTATAGACTCCTGTTGTATTTGTAATTATCTGTCATTGATAATAAAGTTTTCTTGGTGATAGAGGCTTTTAGAGACAACTAATTAAAATGGAGAACATGTACATGTTCAAAATCTATACAGACATAAAAGGTGCAATAATATACACATTTACCTATAAACGGCTCCCATTGAATTCAGTGAGATATATTTCAAGTAAATGTGCAAGGGATTGTACTGTAAGTGACTTTTGCTTTTGGAATCTAAGTTGATCTCGCTGCTGTTTCAGATTTCTGCCATTCATTCCTGTCTTTTGGGTAATGGATTGGATTAAAAGAATTACAGCTTTGTATCATCAGAATCAGTTGCGATTGCAATGGCTTATAACCCCTGTAAAACAGACAACATAAAGCATATTTAATATATTATTAGAAATTACTTTTACAGTGCTACTTCTGACAAAAAAATCAAACTCCTGCTTCATGTATTTCAAAGAGAAACATCTTATGCTATGATGTAATGTCCCAGGTTCTGACAATATAAACAGCTATCAGATTCAATATATATTTTCTCACCTCTTTTCAGAAGTATTAGATTCAGCCTAGCTGCCATGTACTTTACTAGATCTTTATTTCAGTATTTGTAGAGAGGTTGATGATTTCATACATAATTCCTTAACTAGATAGGCAGTTGTAAAATAATATGCTATATTCATTTTTGATGTAATAGTAATAAGAAAGTGTATCTAGCCTTTTTGGCAAGAATACCATACGTTGAATGAAATATACAATTGATATATACTGATTGTATCTTGAAGTGAGCTTCCTTCTAGTTTAGTAAGTCACAAGGAATTACAAATGCAACTGGAAAACAAAGCTGGACTTAAATTCTAAGCCTTAGCCAGATGCTGTTATAAATCTCATTCTTCATGTCTACAAATGTCATAAAAACAGACATGATATAAATTGTCCAGCTGTACATAAAGAAATTGTTTTGTATTATCTCAGTAAAATTCATTTCAATTTAATCTTGTCTTAGCTTACAAAAATCAACCTCGAAGCACAGAAGGTAGAACAGTCTTTGCGAGATGAACTGTCAAGCAGTGTGAGTAAAGCAGTAAGTGAGGCAGATAAACGTCGAATAATGGAGCTGGAGAAAAGTGAAACTGAACTCAAGGTTGAGATATCAAAGTAAGTTTGCTGAAAAAGGAGGGAGTGTGCTAATATGTTACCTGATAGATCATCTTTTCCCTATATGTTACAAGATCTTTTTTAATGGAAAAGTATTAGACACTTTGACAGTTTTCATTTTAAAATTAACCTCTTCTTATTCCCAGTCTGTTTTACAAATTTATAGAAGCTTGAAGATTATTTAGGAGTAGTCCTATTTATAAAGGAAGCTTATGTGTTTCTTTAGAAAGTAACCTCATTCATTTTGTTTATTAACTTTTAATTTATTAACAAAGAAAATCAGCTATTGCAAACTGAAAGAGTCAAGCCATTTACGTAATAGACTCAAGATTGAACTCTTACATCTTTCTCCATTCCATGTGTTGCAATGGACTGAGAGCCACTCATTTAAGAACAGGAAAAATGGTTGATACCTATGCATTGTTATTTTAACAGACCAATCTAGCCTCAGGCCTTTCTTTCTGACCTTGTCTGCTGTAGCCCTTACAATATCTTTTACTTCTGCCATAAGGTTAAAAGAGCTTTCTGATATTGCTAAGACGCAAGTTGCTGCACTGGAGAATCGGCAACAATCTAGAGATAAAGAAGTGGAATCACTTAGAATGCAAATTTTGGATTATCAGGTGTGATCTCTGATACCCAACATTGTTTTTAATGCTCTTTTCAATATTATTCTTTTAAAAACACATTTAATTTATTTTTATTTTATTTGGATTTTAGGCACAATCAGATGAAAAAACACTTATTGCAAAATTACACCAGCATATTCTGGCTCTTCAGGTTAGTGAGGCTACAGCTATAACTAGATTAGAGGCTGCAACATCAAAACTTCAGAAGATGGAGGCTGCTAACATGCGCTTAGAGCAGAAATTGGATGACAAAGAACAAGCATTATATTATACAAGACTTGAAGGGAGAAATAGAGCCAAACATTTACGCCAAACTGTTCAGTCACTGCGGAGGCAATTTAGTGGTGCTTTGCCCCTGGCTCAACAGGAGAAGTTCTCCAAGACTATGATTCAACTGCAGAATGACAAACTTAAGACTATGGAAGATGTGCAGCAAGCTCAGCGAGAACGTCGAAATGCAGAGAACAGAGCAGTGGAGTTGGAGATGAAATTAAAAGGATTAGAAGAACTAGTAGCCACTTTAAAAGATACAAGAGGAGCACAAAAGGTTTGAGACCTACAATTTTGAAAGCTTTTATATGTAATCCTGCATGATGCCAGATCAGGGTTTGGGTATTATTCCCATCACGCCTGCCCATTTTTAAGGTCTTTGTATCCTTTTCAGTAGTGCATAGTCATTTATATTTCTTTTATAAAGTCATCTTGTTAATTTGGACCAGAATGTAAAGAAGTCATTAGATGTGCACTGAAGTCTGTATAGGTATATCAAGAATTCGCAGTTAATATTCTTGGACTTTCAAAACCCTTAAATTCCTTTCTAAAAAACTACAACAGTTGTTGCAATACTTGACTAGCATACTAGTAGCCAGTAATTAATTACTGGAATTAATTGATTGTGGTGTTTAAATTACTGTTGAGTTTTGACTTGTTACAAATTATCAGGTAATTGAGTGGCATGTGAAAATTGAAGAACTTCGTCTTCAAGAACTTAAACTAAACCGTGAATTATCCAGGAAAAAGGAAGAGATTAAATATTTGAAAAATATCCTCTCTGAATATGAACAGACAATCAATAATTTGGAAGAAGAAATTGTCCGGCAGGGCAAGGTACAGAAAAAATAGGAGCGCTGTCAATTTTTTCTTTAAAAAATTAATATAACTTTAGGAATATTGCAGATACTACTGCTGTTAATATCTCATACAAACATTTTTTTGCATATAAGTTTATTTATATCACTGCTATATCTTTGTCATCCTTAGATGTCATTCTTCATGTAAAATTCTTATCTAATTGTAGTTCCACGAGGAGCAACAGATGGCCTGGGATAAAAGGGAAGTAGAATTAGAACGTCAACTGGATATATATGACAGTCAGAAACAGGACATACTAAGTACAGCTCAGAAGGTACTTATGTTGATTTAATGCCATATGATAGAGCCATATTTGGGGGGGGGATCTGCTTTCTTTATCTTCCATTTATTTCTCTCCTTTACAGTTTAATGAAGCTACAGGTACAGTTTCAGATCCTAGCTTGCCTCTTCCACATCAGCTTGAGCAAGCTCTTAAAACAATTAGAGAACAAAGTCAAACAATTCTGGAAATGCAAGCCACCTGCAAATCTTTAGAAGAGGTAATAGAACTACTCATCTAATTGAATCCTCTGCTTTTAGTGATGTTATAAAACCAAGAGAGAAAGAGAAAATTATTACTATTCAAGCTAACTTAGGAATAGGCAATGTTTTTATTTACTCTTCACAAATACTTAACAATACTTTTTCCACTTGGAGAGTTGGGAGTTTTAACTGAGACCAGATTAGCTTTCTCAGGTTTTCCTAAGTGAAAATGGAAAATTAGAAAATGTTGTTAATGAAATCTCAGGGTAAAGATATAAACATAATTTGATTTCTTGATAAAAGCAATTTTATTGAAATTCTTTGTGATTGCTTTAAACCAGTAGAATGATCAAATTCTGAGTACTTAAGCCTTAGTATATGGGTTTATGCTATTTTTGTGAATTATTAGTTTATAAGTTAATGTTGTTCCTTTTTGGCTGTGATGACAGAATCAAAAATAAAATTATTACTATTGGTATTTTGAATATTGTAACTGGCTCTGATTCTTCAGGATATGAGCACAGTAAAATGTTCAGTGAAAGATAAATTAAATATTCATAACAAAATTTTTTCCAGCCAGCTCTCCCCAAAGTAGCCCTGTTACTATTTTTTATATTTTCAGTTTCCAGAGCTGCTATCTAGAAAATCCTGAGTTCCTTCTTGGGCAGTTGGCTCCACTACCATTACCACTCGTCTTTTACACATACCATTAAGCTGCCTGCCTGCCCTTTTCCTAGTGTTTTTAATCTGGAGAAAGTTACAACCCTATTTAAAAAAAAAAAAAATCTGTACACATTTTATATCTAAGGTTGATCCTAAGCATAATTGATAGAAATGCCATGGATTGCTAAAAGTTGTTTTTCTAAATAATTTTCTATAACATGGATTTCTTTGGTTTCAGAAGCTAAAAGAAAAAGAAGCTGCATTGTGGAAAGCAGAGCAAAATATTTTGTCACGAGACAAGGTCATAAATGAGCTAAGATTGCGATTGCCAGCATCATCAGAGAGAGAGAGATTGGTAGCAGAGCTAGACCAGATGGATGAAGACTCTGCTACCCATTCTCATGCTCTGAAAATTGCACACCAGACCATTGCAAATATGCAAGCTAGATTAAATCAGAAAGAAGAAGTTTTGAAAAAGTACCAACACCTTTTGGCCAAAGCACGAGAGGTATTAGAATTTTGAACACTTAAATAAATATGGAAGTGGAACATTTAGGTTTCCTAATGGAATTTGTGGCTAGGCTGGGGAAAAAAAAACCTATGTGTATGTACCAATACTTTCATTTGGCATCTTGCTATTATTTCAGTTGCTTTTCCCGCATATTTTTGAGCATCATTCATGAAAGGAATCCTAGATAGGCTTACAAAGGAATGAAGTAATAGGTTAGTAGGAATGAAAGGGGAAAAAAATCCTAAGTAGGCCATACATTAAACTTAGAAGTAAATAATGTATTTTCAAAATGGAAAACGTGAAGACTTATTTTGGGCTTCTGTGTATTTCATAATTAATCTGATTTAGTATTCAAATAGATTTGGGAGGAATAAGATAGCCTGCAGAAACAAAATGAACATATATCACTGAACATATCTAAAAATATATAATTCCATTAATCTGTTTTCATTAATTAGATGAAAAAGGTATAATGTCTTGCAGCTCAAATCATCAATAAAGTTTATTGTTATAAGAAATATAAATGTTGTATTATTTAGGAACAAGAAGAAATTGCAAAGAAACACGAAGAGGACCTCAGAGTTCTGCATCAGAAATTAGATGTACATGTTGATAGTTCCTTTAATAAATTCAAGCAAACAGCCTTAGTAAGTATAATAACTTTTATTTGTTTCTAAATTAAATGCTTAGGGCATAATAATAAAATGGGAAGGTGGTGGTGGTGATGATGATGATGATGATGATGATGATGATGATGATGATGCTAGTCATTGATGGAACTAACAGGTAAGGTTGACACTTAACTGTTGATTTAAGGCAATTTAATTGAGAAAATACTAGGAAATTAATTATATTTGACATTTCATTATGCACAAAAATAATAACTTGTATCTTTCATTAATACATCTTATCTAGCAAGAAACCTTAAGAATATCATTTCTGGTATTTTGCGTTTGTTTCTTTAGTATCAAGAGTAAAATTTGTGATCTGAAGGCTATTATATTACTACAATGATGACTAAGGAAAATATTTAAATCTCCCATTGAAATCATTGTGCTTTGAAAATTCCTAATTTTGACTGATGTATATGTTCTGAATGGAGATTGATGCGAGCTAAATTAACCCCTTCTTACATGTGTATTGGGAAGGAACTTTGATTTTTATGGTTAAAATGGTAACATGAAATAAATGAGTACATAAAGATTTATTTCAATGTATTTGTTCTACAGGAGCTGATTGAAAAGCCTTCATTAGCTGTTCCAGCAAGTAAACATTTAATTCGTCTGGCAGAAATGGAACAAACTATAGCAGAACAAGACAACTCCCTTGCTTCCCTTCTCAGCAAATTAAAGAAAACATCCTCTGACTTACAGAAGCAAAAGCAAATAACTGCAGTAAAAATCAAGGAGTTTGATAACATCAGGGCCCAGTAAGTCTAGACCGGAGTTGTGATACATCTGTATGGTTACTTTTTAGAAAATCTTGACTGAGTATGTAATTGAGTCTTGTTTTGCATAAATAAACTTTGAATTGATTATCATTATATAAATTTAAAATTAGTTGAATAACCGTTTTTTAGACCCATTGTCATTGCCTTGCTCCTCATCTTAGCAACATGGCTGAATTTAGTCACCATGAGACAATTTTGATATAAATTTACTCCTCTAGGCCAGGGAATATTTGGGAATATTTATCAATAATATTTGAATATTTCTTAGTCCATCTGGACTCTGCTCAGTTTAAATAGTGGACTTCAGTTTTATATATTATTTTGTTGCACTAGGCTTGAGGAGAAGCATGGAGACAGAGTTAAAAAACTGCAAGATGAAATAGAAGAATTAAGGAGTTTATTGTCAAAAATGGGTAAAGAATCACTGAATGTAAAAACTGAGCTGGAGATCCAAAGAGAAGCGAATAAGAGGTCTCCAACAAGTACCATGAAAAATCTAGTGGAACGACTGAAGAGTCAGCTGGCTTTAAAAGAGAAGCAACAAAAAGTAAGTATGGTTGTTGTAGAAACCAATTCCTATCTGTCAAACCAGGATTAGTTCACCATTTTTTGAGATTGTGAATCTTGGGAGGGAATGGGTTCCATCATTAGCACGTTTTCTGGTTCAGTATGTTATGCAAACACAGCCAAAGCCATTTTATGAGCAATAATAAATAACTGTAAATGAAAACAGAAAAGCTACCTATCTGCCTCCATTTTTTACAGAGCTAGCAGACTTCAGTGTTTCTATACTGTTGTAGAGTTTTCCTCCTTTGTTCTCCCAGTTTGTTTCTATGATGGTTGCAAGATAGAGATGGAACTTTCCTTCCTTTCTCTGCCAACCTGCTCAGGTGCCTGAGTTGCCTTGGTCACTTTAGACCAGTGTTGTCCAAACTTGGCCACTTTAAGATGAGTGGACTTCAACTCCCAGGCTGGCTGGGGAATTCTGGGAGTTGAAGTCCACTCATCTTAAAGTGGCCAAGTTTGGACAACACTGCTTTAGACTGTCATGTTAATAATTTATTTCAAGGCTGGGTTAATGAAACAGCACTGTCTTGAATGCTATAACTAGTTGAGCCAATAATGAGCCAAATCTTGTAAGCTCAGTTAGGAATTATTCTCAACTAGGATGCTTGATCTGAAGTTCCACGGCTGCATGCTGCTGAATTGTCCACTTAATGTGATGGAAGGAAATATATATTTGTATTTTAATATATTTATTAATCAAAATGTGAATTTAATAAATTTTAGCCTAAAATAAGTCCATTTAGCCTTTATCTTGCCTCGCAACTGTTACTTGGGGAGCTGTCTGTAGTATACCACTCAGAGAACTGAAGATTGTACAGCCTCAAGAGATCTTCAAAAGTTACTATCATTGTACATTGTTTAATACAATAAAAGGGAAAAAATATTAAATATGTGATTACTAAATAGTCTTATTAAGTGTATATATTGAATTAATATTATTTATAAAGAAAATCAAATTAAATTTTCTGTGGCCTTATCTATTACTTTTTGGAGTTTACTCCAAATATGTTATTCGAAGACTTCAGCCAGAAAAGGTTGCAACTCCTGTTCTACAGAAAATTAAGTTCTGGACTAATGTGTGTATACAAATACAATGCACAACTAATTTTTTTTTTATTACTTGTAGAGCTCATCCCTATCTTTTTAATAATACTTTTAGGCTTTGAGCAAGGCACTTCTGGAACTCCGAGCAGAAATGACAGCTGCTGCAGAACAACAGATAATTTCTATAGCATCACAAAAGGAGGCACATATGAATGTTCAACAAATTATTGATAAGCACACAAAGGAACTGAGGGTAAAAAAGAAGAAGCATGCTTGCACAATACTGCCTAGTTTGTCTTCATACCAAAATAGTATCTAGCAGAAATATATGCCACTTTGAAAGTTGCATTTTTGTCCCCCCTCACCCAAAAAAGTGTCACAACTGTAATAGATGCAGATTAAAGCTATACCCACTCCTCATTTAGCGACTACCTCAGTGACCATTCACAAATATGATGGTAATAAAAAAAAATCATTTTCTGACAAATGCATGCATTTACAACCAAATTTTGTGCACTTGACAGCAATGCACGCCATGGTGAGAATAACACTGGTGTAGCTGTACAAGAAAACTTCATCTGAATGAGTCAGCAGCAATCAGCAATCTTCACAGTATCTTTCTTCTCTCAGTCACTTGTTCACTTAGTGACCATTTTGCTTAACAACAAAGTCACTGGAACAGAACTTGTTCACTAAATGAGGAGTGGGTGTATTTATTTTATTAGGTGGGATTTCAAAATACAATATTTATCCATCTATCTATCTAAAATAAATCAAGAAGGGGGAAATAGAACTGCTATTCCTCTTTTCCTTCTATCATGGTGGCACAGAAAAAAAACACTTTGGACTCTCTAGCATCTTTGATATTGGAGGTTCCCACCAGTTGATACACAATTGTTTGGTTATTTTTTTTTTAAGTAATTGGGAATAATTTCATTTATGGTACAGCTAAGGAAATTACTGGTCTCTACAAGTTTTTCTAGCCAAAAATTAAGAACTTAATTAATGGAGATCATTAGTAGAAGGGGATCATTAATAGAAGAGGCAAGCCAGAAGAAAAGAATGGGCTATCACCCCAGCTGGTTTGGGTAATTTCTGAAACTTTGAGCTGAGAAAGCATGATATGAGTGATTGCTATTTATTCAAAAGTTTCTGCTTTAGTTAAGCCATTAACAGTTATTAAATATAGTTAGAGTTTTTGAAGTACATCATCAAGCTTTCCAGGGGGCGTACATCTTTCTGGGGTTTTAGGTGCACAGTATTTATTGTGAAATGGTTATTTGAGGCATAAGTATCTTTCTCTTTTACCAAAATATATCTATAGCAGGTTACACAGGAAAAACAGTATCAAAAGATTATGAAGATGTAAAAGCATGATATAGCAGTCACAGTCACACACATTTCTGCTATATCAGGACATCTAAAATAACTGCTTAAATAAGTCTATGTGGATTATACAAAAATAGGAAGATGTATAGATGGTTCTTCCTATAACACAACCACTTTGCCAAAATGGAGCTGGATATACAATCTGTAATAAATTATTTCTACGATCAGGGAAAAAAGGCTGAAATACTATTTCTATTAGTTTGTTGCAGCACAGTCAAAAGAATATTGTACCATTTGAAGTGCAACACAAGTATTGCAAACTGAGCTTTCATAGGCAAATGATTATTTATATAATGTATATCAGAAAAGAATATGGTTCTGAATATTTTCCAAGATATTTTCCTAGATAAAATATTAGAATATTTTCCTTCATAGTGTTAGCTGTTTTGAATAATCAGTTACATCTAGAGTGTTGTAGTTCAGTTCTTACAATGGGCTAGCAGTTCAATTCAATTTAATTGTATTATGGTGTTTAGCCAGCAAATAAAAAGAAAAGAAAAAAGAAAGACAAGTAGTTTAAAAAAAAAATACAGCAGTGCTTAAAAGTTTGTGAACCCTTTTGAATTTTCAGTATAATGTTTTTGACTGATTTGTTTAACTGGGTTCTCTTTATCTAGCTTTAGGACTTATGTGGAAAACAGATAATGTTTTAGGTCATATTTATGCAGAAATATTGAACATTCAAAAGGTTTCTCAAACCTTTGAGCATCACTGTAACAGTTCTATCACCCCAGTCATTGATCTTGGATGGCTTACAACAATAAAATATAAAGTCATTAGAATACATATAATCAAAACAGAAACTTCTCAAAATCAATATTAATCCATAAAATAAATCATAGTCACCAGACACTGTATATAGTAGCCTTCACTGCCCCTGATCTATGTTTCCCCGGCCTTGTAGAAGAGGATGTTTTCACCTGCTTCCTCCTGCTCCAGGAATGGCTGCATCTGATATGCAAGTTAAAGCTGAGCAGAGGCTTTCCTGGCCATGGTCTCCATTTTCTATTCAAGCAGGAACCATGAGTCTAGGATAACCCTCTTATAAACCCTCTCCTTCTAGTACATGGGATCTCAGGTAAAAAGAATTGTAAAGTAGGTAATATTGGGAAAAGAGATGAACTGGCATAAAGCAACTTCAAATGTTGAAGTGGGAGCCAGTTGGGAGCCAACTGAATTTTCCTGTGACTTGTGAATAGGGTAAGATCCCTTCTTCTGTACTATTGTCAGAAATTAATGCATTCAACATTTTTTTGTATGAATTTAATGTTATTCATTTTTTTAGTTCTCCTGAATAATATATATATGTATATATATATTAATTTCTTAGAGTCAGACAGAAGATTTAAATGACCAACTTTTGAAACTTAAAGATGCCCTTAAATTAAGCAAAAATAAAGAGAGTTCTCTGTTAGATGATATGGATGATTTAAATCAAGAACTTCAAAAAAAAATGAAAGCATATATGAAAGTTCTAAGGGAGAAAGATGATATAGAAAAAGAAAATGAAGAACTGAAAAAGCAGATTAAAAGACTAACCAGTTCAATTCAGGTAAATAGTACATTTTGCCATAGGACATTTCTTGGGGGTTTGTGGGTTTTTGCATTGCATTTTCAGTCCTGAAACAAGCCTCTGCATGCATGTACAAATCTGCCTACAGCACATTTGTTAAATCATCAAAAAAATTTTAAGCTTGAAGAATACTTTCACATGTTTCCTGCATGCTGTTCTATGTCATTTCAGTAACTGAAGTTCCAGGTTTAGCCATATATATAACATTTGTAGTCATAAACTGAGCACGTGTATGCATTATCCATTTTTTTCCCCAAAAGTTCTTGCAAAACTGCTAATTGTGAAATACTCATACTTGTCAGACTGTCTTTGTACTAATGCTGTAGTACTATATCACTTGTGGTGTACAGAAACTATAATTTAAACTAATCCTTATTTTTCAGGGCAAGGCTGATGAGCAAACTCTAATAGATGAACTTCAAAGAAAAATAAAAAGAATGGAAACAGAGCTGGGAAAGAAGAGTGATGAATCAGAAAAAAAGAATCCAAGAGAAGACAGGGTATGGAAAATATGATACAAAAATGTTCTTAGACAATATGATTTATCTCTGACATGTTATGCCCCCTCCCCATATTTTGCAATTATACATGAGTATTTTAATTGAAAAGTATGTTACCGATAGTATTTGTTTATACATGCAGAGGCACATATTTTTAAGAAAAGAAACTGACAAATTGCCAACCTTTAAAGCAGGTTATGAAGAATATTCATTTTGTTTTTCTATACTTTACAGAACACAAGGGAAGAATTAATTAGATGGGAAGAATGTAAAAAATGGCAGTCTAAAGCTGATGGAATGAGAAACAAGCTGAAAGAAAAAGAAAAGGAAGTAGAATCCTTAACCAAACAGCTTAACACAATAAAGGAACTTCTTTCCAAGTAAGTTTTATTTTTTTAATTTTTTTATTATTATTATTGATGTCAAAACTCATAGCAGTTTAAATGTATTTTTATAGGAATTGACTTCTTATTGAAAATATGTTCTGAGCTGTAATATATTTTTCACATAAGTAAAATTCATTTTACAATCTTACTACTTCATCAGCAATCACCACAAGGAACTACTGAAAATAATCATTAGCAAAGGATGTAATTAAATATGGTGCAAAATATTCAAATGTATCACTCAGTAGTTAATTTCATAATGGCCTTGAATGGCAATATCTCTCTTTTAGCAAGTTGCTTCTAGAGCACACATTTGGATACACTTTTGAAAAAGGTGTTTTTCATTAAAAAAATGAAAATGAAGTTGCAAAAGGAAGTGAATTTTTCAAGGGTTTGTTTGTTTTAATGGATATGCATAAAATATGTATTGTTAAAAAATAACATTTAATTTTATATACTTCATCCATATGAAGGCAAGTGTGCTATTGCATTCATAAAGATTGCATATTTCAGGGCCGAAAAAGAAAAAAATGCTTTGCAGAAGAAGCTCAAAAGCTGCAGTGTTACTGTTGATCATGTTATGGGGGTCCGAGCATCTGAATCAGAGCGAGAGTTGGAAGACCTTCGTAAACGAAATGTGGATCTGGAAAATGAGCTTGTTCACCTGAAGTAAGAAACATTTCAAAGTTTTATTGAAACTAAGAATGGCATTAGAAAATGGGACAGGATCACTTTTGGTGTATGGATACTCAGCATGGTGTTATAAGCAAAATATTTTATTAGATAATTGTATAAATGTTGAGGCTTCAGAGAAGTATATGATACTAAAAAAGAATACCACAGGAAAGTTGCATCTGATGAAGTGAGCTGTAGCTCATGAAACCGTATGCCTTCTTATAGAATTTGTTAATCTGAAAAGGTACTACCAGACTCCTGATTTTTGCCTACCACAGACTAACGGTAGTCTCCTACAATGTCTAAAAAGGAATACAGGTAGTCCTCATTTAGTGACTGCAGTTGGGACCAGTGACTTGGTTGTTAAGCGAAACGGTTGCTAAGTGAAAATCACATGTCCACGAATGTGCTTACAATTTTACATCAGCTTTGCTTTGCTTTACAGTGTGAGATGGATATAACCCCAAACAGCCAGGTGAGCCCAAACAGTGGGGAAGATTTCCAGAACTCAACTGATGAGGAAGCTGGGTAAAAGGGCAAATCTTACAGCCCATTTTCCCCACTCTTCGGAATGCTCACCTTGATGCTGGGATAATTAGCAAGAAGGGAATTAATGTTTGTATTTTCATTCATTGGAGAGGAACGGATTACATGTGAGTTAGCAGGCACACAATGGGGAATGCACCTTGAAAGGAATGCCCTAGAGCTGGCTGTTTGCCTAGCTTGAGCTGCTTAGGAGGCGAACAAAAGCCTTTCATGTGAAACTGATTAGGGTCTTGTCAGTGTTCAGGTAGCAGTGCCAGCCAGCCTGAGGGTTCTAATCAACTAATTAAGGTCACAGAGCTGAGCATGTTAACTTACGGTTAGCATTTTTTAGGGACATGCTGCAGAGAAAACAGCACAGGAAGAGATATCTTGTTTAAGCAATCTCTCCGCTCTGTGAGGAGGGGAAAAAAGGGGGGGGGGGAAACAGGTCTGGCACAGGACAGTGCATACTAACTGACTGTAATGGTGAACACATGACTGAGAGAGATGCTGCGAAGGTCCTAAATATAGACATTGGTCGCAAAGTTACTTTTTCATCACTGTCTTAACTGCAAACAGTCACTGTCTGAGGCAGTCACTAAATGAGGACTACCTGTATATATTTCTATAAAAACCTCTGCTCTTTTATTTAGGGAGATCAGTATATAGAGATGAGTTTTGAAGTTCATTTTAAATTCTGACATAATTTTTTTTCTTACAAGGAATTCAGTGATTTTTAATACCTTTGTTAGGTTACTGTCAGGTTTAGCCCAGGAAACTCCAGGAGACAATACAGATTCAATCCAGCAAGGTTTATTTAGCTTTACCCCATTTACAGAATCTTCTCAGACTGAGAGCAGTTCCCAGGGTCAAACTACAAACATCACTAGCATTCCTCAGGGAGTGGCCAGTCTCATCCTCTTATCTCTTCTTCGCTCATCTGGGGATGAGAGTCCATGTTTCACACCCCTGCTCCACACTCCCACATCACCCCTCCCTCCATCTTCATCCACCCCCTCTGAGTTCTCAGCAGAACTTGGCAAAGGTGGGAGGGATGACATGTCAGATGATAAAAGGCTCTCAGCAGCTCCTGCCTCCTCCATACTGTCTTCCGATGGGTCCTGAAAAACAGCTGCAACATTAATAGAATCAGCCCCCCTCCCTCCTGCCATCCGCACCCCTGAAGTAGAAGGCTTTGGGCTGCCAGCTCGCACTTGCTCCCCGCTCCCTCCTGCCATCTGAAACCCTGAAGTGGGAGGCTGTGGGCTGCCAACTCGAAGTTGCTCCCCCCTTACAGTCTCCACCAAACCTTCCTCCAGCGCGCTGTCCCCTCCTTCTTATTCCTGCTGATTAACTGCTAGTGTTCCGGACAGCTCTCGAGGTTTCGGTTTGTTAGGGAAACGCCTATGGAAAGCAACTACCAGCTCTGGGGCATGCATGTTCTTCGCATTTTCCCAAGAACGGTCTGCTTCAGGGTAACCCTTCCAGTGAATCAAATATTGAATTCCTTTTCCTTTCCTCCGAGAGTCCAAAATTGCCTCCACCTCGTATTCCTCTTCTCCTTCAACCACAACTGGTGGGGGTGGGGATGAGCGCGTTCTCAGGGGACTTGGTGGTGCCTCCTTCACTAATAAGGAACGGTGAAAAACCGGATGAACCTTCATAGATGAAGGCAGTTGTAATCGGGAGGCTAAGTTATTCACTTTCTGCAATACTTTGTATGGTCCGACGAACCGGTCATTCAATTTTCTGGATGGCCTGTTGGAAGCTAGGAACTTAGTAGATAACCAGACTTTGTCCCCCACTGAAATCAGCGGGCCTGCCTGTCTGCGGGCATCGGCATTCGTCTTGTATGCCTCCTTTGCCCTTGCTAATTGCTCCCGCAACAGTTGCTGAGCTGCTTGCTGTTCTTTCAGAAAATGCGCTGCCCCTGGAACTTCTCCCTGTGTGACAGTCTGTGGCAAAACCTGGGGGGCCCATCCATAGAGTGCTTGAAATGGGGACATTCCAATTGAAGAGTGCACTGAATTGTTGTAGGAGAATTCAGCCAAGGGAATTAACTCCACCCAATTATCCTGGCTGTAGGTAGTATAGCACCTTAAATACTGTTGCAACATCTGATGGGTCCTCTCTGCCTCCCCATTGGTAGCCGGATGGTGTGCTGAAGACATGTAGCTGTGTACCTTTAATAGTCCAAAAAGAGCTTTCCAGAACTTAGAGGAGAACTGACTGCCTCTGTCTGTTATTAATGTATTAATCATTCCTCTAATTCAGAAGACATGATCCAAAAATAGCTGTGCTGTGGCTTGAGCAGAAGGTAGACCCTTGCATGGTATGAAATGAGCCATCTTAGTAAATAAGTCCACAACCACCAGCACCTAAGAATAGCCCTTTACTGGAGGCAAGTCAGTAATAAAGTCCATCGAAACTGTATGCCAAGGCTTGGGGGGAGTGTCTAAGGGCTGTAAGAGCCCAGCGGGTTTTCCATGAAAAGTCTTAGCTCTTTTGCACACGTGACAAGATGCCACGTAATCTCTAATGTTTGCCGCCATCTTAGGCCACCAATAGTCTCTTAAAGTTCTGTGCAATGTCTTAAATACTCCTCCATGTCCTGCTGTTACATTATCATGGCAAAGTTGTAAAACTTCTTCTCGCAATGACAGAGGAACATATAACTTCCCTTTGTGATAGAGGTATCTTCCTTCCATTGAAAAAGGGGAATTCTCACTCTGGGTGCCCTGGAGTTCATCCATCCGAGCCCTCGCAAATGCATCTTGTGCCTGCTGCTCCCTAATTCTCACCAGCAAATCTTCTGCCTGTTGACTGGCTCCCAACTTCTCTCCCGCACTGTCCAATTTTTTAAAGTTGCACTGCTGCAATATGGTAGCACACTGTGAATGTGCTTGCTCAGCCACGTACTCCGGTTTCCGAGGAAGCGCATCAGGCATCAAATTACGTGCCCCTGTAATGTACGTGATCTAAAAATCAAAATTTGAAAAGAACTGACTCCATCGCACTTGGCCGGGAGTGAGTGAGCGAGAGCTCTGCATTGTTTCCAAGTTTTTATGATCCGTGCACACTTGCACTGGAAACTTCGCCCCCTCTAGCCATTGCCTCCATTCCTGGAAAGCTGCCTTCACTGCAAGTAACTCCTTGTTAAAAATGTTGTAATTTCTCTCTGCTGAAGAGAGTGTGCGAGAGAAAAAGGCACACGGCAGCCACCCCCCCTTGCCTGCTTCATCTGCTTGCAACAAAACTGCTCCTATTGCTACATCAGAGGCATCTGTATGTAGCACAAATTGGCGGCAAGGGTCAGGATGCCGAAGGAGGGGTTGGGAGGTGAAAAGCTGTTTTAATTGTTGGAAAGCTGCCTGCTCTCCCTCCACCCAAGTAAACTTTTTTCCTTTCTTCAATAGTTGTGTGAGGGGTTTCACACGCTCAGCAAAATTGGGAATAAACTTTCTGTAAAAATGAGCAAACCCCAGAAAACGTTGTACATCCTTTACATTACAGGGTGGGTGCCAAGACAACACTGCTTGCACCTTAGCAGGATCCATTTGTAGTCCCTCTGTTGAGATTCTAAAGCCCAAATAGTCCAATTGTGGCAAATCAAATTCACACTTCTCAGGCTTGGCAAAGAGCTTATTTTCTCTCAGTCTCTGTAACACATTCCTGACATGCATTGTGTGTGTTTGGACATCGTCAGAGTATATCAGGATGTCATCCAAATAAATCACCACATAAGAATCAATTATATCTGAGAATATTTGATTCATAAATCTAGAAAATACCGCACCACAATTGGAAAGCCCGAATGGCATCACGGTGTACTCAAATTTGCCATATCTGGTATCAAAAGCTGTCAAAAACTCGTGCCCTTGTTTTACACGAATAAGGTTGTAGGCATTCCTCAGGTCTAGCTTTGTGAAAATGCGAGCCTTTTGTAGCTGGTCTAAAAGATCTGAAATTAATGGGAGTGGATAATGATCTCTAATGGTTACTTTGTTCAACTCCTTGTAATCGTGTACCGTCCGCATTGGAACGGTTCTGCACGTCTGCAGGTTTGCTTTTTTAGTACAAAAAATGTAGGAGCTGATGCTGGAGATTTTGATGGCCTGATAAATCCTTTTTTTTTTAATTTACTTCTATGTAATCCTTGAGAATAGCTAACTCTTTTGCAGACATGGGATATTGCCGCCTGGCTGGGATTTTAGCACCTGGCTTCAAATCAATTGTGCAATCACAGTCTCTATGGGAGGGTAAGGCCGTAGCTTCTTCCTCCCCAAAAACATCTGCAAAGTCTGCATACTTGGCCGGCAAACCCCTTCCCACATCCTGGTTGCCTGTTAAAGGATTGGAAAGTATAGCTCCCTGTACTTTGTGTTGTTGACAATCTGGAGCTGAAAATGAGATGGTCCCCGCTGCCCAGTCAATGTCAGGGTTGTGCAACCTGAGCCACGAAGTTCCCAAGACCACTGGCACATGTAAAGATTCTGTCACATACAGTGGTAGTAACTCCATGTGATCGTTAATGGTCAGTTGCAGAGGGACTGTGGATTGCTGCAACGGACCCGCCCTCAATGGTTGAGAATCTATAGTCTCTACGTTTATGGGTTTGTTCAAATCCACTGTAGGTAACTGCCATTTTTGTACAGTCTGAACATCTGTGAAACTCGTGGTAGCGCCTGAATGTATGAGAGCCTCCAATTTAATTTTGGAGTCGGAAGGCAATGTCACTGTGAGTGGTACTACCAGGAA
The DNA here is from genome assembly GCA_030867105.1 of Liasis olivaceus. Lineage (NCBI taxonomy): Eukaryota > Metazoa > Chordata > Lepidosauria > Squamata > Pythonidae > Liasis > Liasis olivaceus. Next base: position 44,968,245 of record CM061355.1, on the reverse strand, counting down.
TGCCTGATTGCTGTCTCCATTGTGAGTTCTGCTTAATTGCTTGATAGCCCCCCCCCCGCGAGCTCTGAGGAGGGGGGCTTTGCCAGTTTCCCTGCTGCTGCGCTGGGACGGAAACTGCTTTCTTGAGAGATGTCTGCTGTGTGCGCTTGGCTCCCGCTAGTGTACCTCTCGCTGGGCAAACTCTCACCATATGCCCTGGGGCTCCACAATAGAAACACAAGTTAAGATCCCTTCTTCTCTGCCTTTCCTCTCCTGATACCGTTCTCCGAGCAGCTCCCAACTGCATCGGTTCCCCTGCTGTAAATTCTGGTTTTAATGTACGAGGGGATGGCATTGTGGTCAAGGGAGGCTGAGGAGCAACGAAGGGAGTTAACGGATCATACTGTTTCAACTCCATGAACCTGGCTTCGACTATTATACAAAGCTGATATAGGTCATCCAGAGTATTTGGAATGCCTTGCTTTACCATTTCCGATCGGATTTCAGGGTCCAAACCTTCTCTAAACTGTTCTATAAGAGCCACTTCATTCCACTCAACCTCTCCCGCTAATAACTTGAAATCTGCAATGAATAATCTTATCGATCTGTCGCCTTGTCTGAGTTTACGAATGTCCCGACAGGCAGTTAATCGTCTCACTGGGTCTCCAAAGTGCCCCCTGAAAGCTGTGACAAAATTCCGGTAGTTGTTGAGTATTGGATCTCCTGTCTCTATGAGGGGAGTAGCCCACTTGGCCGCAGAGCCCTTCAATAAGCTCATCAGAAAAGGCACCCTTGTTCGATCTGTAGGAAATTCTCCCGGTCTACCATCCATGAACAAATCACATTGTGCCAGGAAGGTTCTCATCTGTTCCACCTCACCTCCGTACTTCTCAGGCATGCTGCCAGGCGAACGCAGTAACACGAGCGGTGGAGGAGGTGGTGGCTGGACTACCGGTCCGAGTTGCTGTATTAGTTGTCCCATAGCAGCCTGCAGGTTATTAATCTGTGCATCCACTTGCTGTTGATGCTGTAACAGTGCGGTTGCCAACACTTCTGGTGTCAAATTCGCTCCCTGCGGATCTTTAGCCATGATGTATCTCCTTCTTCTGGAAGGTAGTAAGGAGTCTGGGAAGATTGATGTCAGGTTTAGCCCAGGAAACTCCAGGAGACAATACAGATTCAATCCAGCAAGGTTTATTTGGCTTCACCCCATTTACAGAATCTTCTCAGACTGAGAGCAGTTCCCAGGGTCAAACTACAAACATCACTAGCATTCCTCATGGAGGGGCCAGTCTCATCCTCTTATCTCTTCTTTGCTCATCTGGGGATGAGAGTCCATGTTTCACACCCCTGCTCCACACTCCCACAGTTACAATTCAACATGATAATTGATTTCCTTTTTTTCCCCTCACTCACTTTCATTCAGACAGTGTTCTTTTTGTGGAAGAAAAGTCTGTATCTAGCTACCTATATGTTTGCTTATTTGTATAAAACTATTTATTTTGAAGATTTATATGTCATTTTTGAAATGAACAGCGTAGAGTTATATGGAAGAGAATGGCTTTGTTCAGACATAACAGTCACTATGATTTAATTTTATCTGAATGATGTTTGAACTAGGAAGGTGTTGTTTTCATTTTTAATTAGTAATGGTTATTTGCTTCCCCCAAATATAAAAGCTGTAGTTTCTCTTAGAAATTATTTAGGGAAATAATAAATGGAAATCTGTAATGTATGATCCTGGTTGGTTTCCCTAAATCTTAATTTAGAGTAACCATTGTTCAGACAGTAGTAGTAGTAGTTGTAATAGTAGTAGTTTCCAATCTCTTTTTCATTGCCATTCTGAAGAGGAGAATTAACCCTAAAGTTTGGAAACATACCATTAGACCACAGTTTATATCATTTCAATACCATGTTTACCTGAAACAAAAACTAGTTCTTTCCCCCTTTTTAATTAATCATTAAAAATGGGAGGAATGTCCCAGATAATTTGAAGAAACAGCAATAGCCACAGAATAGTTTTTTCTTGCTAGCCAACTTTTTTGGGAGGTGGGGTGATTTACATTAAATTACTTTCAGATAGTATGACATGTATCATTTTTGAAACTCTATTAATATGGATTCAAAGTCTACTTTCTTGAGCAGAGCTTTTCTGGGCGACAAAGGGATGTGGGTGGGATATAACCTAATTTATCATTTCCAATATTCACCAAAGGGAAATTGCTTATTTGTATCAATTTCTTTATTTTGAAGATTATGCCTCATTTTTTAAATGATTTTTGTATATAATGGTATATACATAATGCTCCTGACAATGGTTGATGTTGAAAAAGTTAGTAGGGTTGGATCTTTTAATATATGGATGGGAGACTCCTATGAAATCTCAGGACTATGGATTAGGTACAGTTGAAAAACATATTCAGAGGAGTGGAAATTTTGTATTTTTGCTAAGAAAACTGCATGAATGTGTGTGAAGTCACTAGGAGTCCAATTCAACTCAAAGAAAAAAAAATTTTTTTATCTAATGTTTACTTATACTTAAACCAACGTATCACATAGCCCTATCGCAGAATTACAAAAATATAAGCCATTTCTTTATGTAAAATGTGAATCACGTCAAATTGTGCAGTTCTTAATAATAACATTTTCCCATTTGTATATCAAGGACACAGTATGCTGTACCTCGAGATACTGTTGTAGAAGATTTGCACTTAAAAAACAGATTCCTACAAGAAAAACTACTTGTACTGGAGAAACAGCTTACCCGAGACCCTTGTTCAAGGCCATCAGTAAGTTAAGCATATATTTATATGTGATACATATAAAAGATACATATATTTGTATGTTCAAATTTGTGGTCGTTATTATATATTTTTCTATTCTTTTTCTGTCCCACTTGATGAGAATCTTGATTTAAACATATTTAAATCTTTCTTTTCCTACAACTGGTTGTTTTTAATGAAGTTAATAGGAGGGCTTTTATATTGCATATTATAGGGTTTCGAATTAATATATGAGTTACTTGTCCTAAGCGGTGAGGAGGAAGCATACAAAATCCTCTAAGGTATATAAAAAGAAGAGAAAGATATCTTCAGAACAGGGTTGATTGACTAGAGAGCATTTTTAGTCTCTTACAGAGAAAAGTTCAAATGACATTATAAAGGGTAATCTGAAGCTAATATCTTGTATCGTAATCATTCAGCACTGACTCACTGGCAGTGCAAATGTAAACTCAATTAAAATATAATTTGTTTCAACCACATTGCAATGGATTCTCTGAGAGACAAAAAATATATAAAAATCATACTTTTTCAAGATAAAATTCATTGCTATGGGAAATTATGAGCTCTGGTGATTTTATCAGTGTTTTATGTTGAGTATTTTAGTACTGTATGCATGTTATATTTTCACACTGTTTTTATGTTCTTCTAAGTAGTACAAAACAAGTCTTTATAATATTAAAATTAACTAAAAATTAAAATGATTCAGAACCTTAGTTGTAATATCTAAATGGAATATTTGTATTGAGTATCAGCATAATTTTAATTACTACCCAAGGCATAAAGGTCATCCCAGCCGCCCAGCTAAAGCAAGCAGGCACCTTTCACAGCAGTGATATAGTGACACTGGCAAAGGCATCAATTCATACTGCACAGGAGAAGGCAGTGCTTAACCACTCCTGTATTTTTACCAAGAAAACCACATGGATAGAAAATATAAAATGATTGATGATATAGTGCCAGATGATGGGCCCCTCAATTCAGATGGTGGTGATGCTACTGAAGAAGAGCTGAGGATCTTTTGGAGTAGTAATTGTATTTATTTCATGGCTAGATTAAAGCTTTTGGGACATGTAGTTGCTGATGTTGCTATACATGCTACTGAGGAAGAGCTGAGGATCTTTCAGATATTAATGGTGTTTATGACATGACTAGATTAACGTCTTTGGGACATCTAGTTGCCGATGTTGCCATACAGGAAAAGAAAATCCAAAGCTGCAAAGACAGGATTACAGTAGGAACGTGGAACATAAGCATGAACACAGAAAAGCTCAACACAGTGAAAGATTAAATGTAACAACTACAAATTGACATTTTAGGCATCAGCGAATTGAGATGGATTGGGATTGGACACTTTCAGTCAAAAGATCACACTGTTTATTACTCAGGACATGAAAAACAAAGAAACAGCACTACTTTTCTAGTTAGGAAGGGTATAGCAAGAGCAGTACTTGGCTATAATGCAATCAATGATCAAATAATATCAATTAGACTTCAGGGACAACCCTTTAATATGATGATCGTTCACGTTTATGCTCCAACCACTACTGGGGAAGAAAAGGAAGTTGATGAATGTTATAGTCAAGTTCAACTTGAAATTGATAGAACATGCAGGTATGATTATAGAAACACCTTTGATTGTATGGATCATATCAAGCTGTGGGATGTGCTCAGAAAAATGGGAATCCCAGAACATCTCATTGTCACAGAATATCTCATTGTCCTCATAATATAGGTCAGGAAGCCATAGTACAGACAGAACATGGCAAAACAGACTGGTTCCAGGTGGGCAAAGGATTGCAACAAGGAACAATGTTCTCCTCTTATTTATTCAACCTATATGCTGAATATATATTAAGACTCCTGAGAATATCATGGACAAATAAGAAAACAAACTAATGGATCATAGAAGAAATCAACCCAGAGTTCTCACTCAAGATACAAATGACCAGGCTCAAATTATCGTATTTCAGACATGTTATGCGAAGATCTTGCTTCGTGGCTCTAATGCTGAGAAAGGTGGAAGGAAAGAGAAGAGGATGACCAGTAGCAACATATATGGACTCAGTTACAGTGGTGATGAAGGCATTGTGGAAGACCTAAAAGACCAAATTTGGGACAGATTTTTATGAGAAAAAATCTGTGTAGTTGCTAAGACTCGACACTGACTTAATGGCACATAATCAATCAGTTTCATATTGTGTGATCAGCAACATAGTGATTACTTACCTCTACTTTATTACTTTGTTATTTCCTAGTACAATTTTTACACCTATAAGTTGTTTTCTGTTTAGAGTAACTATCGAATCCTAAGGCTTTTTGTTGCAGCATGTACTACTTTAAGGTAGAAAGTTAATAACATATTTGATCCCATACCAATCACACTAACATTTTTGAATGTGCCTCCATACCATGGATATTCCAGTATGTACCCTTGGCATATAAGCTATTTATCAATATTAGCTATTTGTCAATACCCACAGATTTTATTACCATGAGTAACATGTTAAAATCCAATTTAGTGTATGTCACTAGCAGTTTAAAATATGTGGTCTTCTTAGGTTACCTATTTTAAGATGATTTATTGACTTCCAGGTTTCAGATAAAATATTAAGTTAGAGTAAATTCCATAGGATTGTCTTCATGTTCTGGGAATATGACCTCAAATCACCATGTACTGGGAGTAGCATACAAATGTTACATTTGTATAAACACGCCTTTAAAATGGCAATAAATATAAGTGTCTTATTCCTGATTTGACCATTCCATGGGAATGTATCTCAGTGCTTTTGAAAGAACTTCATTGGTTTATGACCACAATAGAAATTGATTAAGAGGCACGTATCTGAAGGAATGCTTGCTCTCTTATCAATCTGTGTATTAAAATATTTGAATGCTTTATTCTAAGTGCCTTTGCAATCTGAGATAAACTATTTAATGAACAGAGTATTTTCTCAGTAGTAGCATCTCAAAAGTGAAGTTTGCTTCCAAGGAAGGCCACATATAATAATAATAATAATAATAATAATAAATTTCAACATTACAGATAGTCCTCACTTAACGACCCTAATTGGGACCAGCAACTCCATCGCTAAGCAAAGCAGTCATTAATTGAAACATCATGTGACCACCTCGTAACTTTGAATGGTTGCTGAATGAATGGACATTAAGTGAGGACTACCTATACACAAATCTGTGTTGAGTGTGTGTGTGTGTATATACATACACGTACACACATACACATATACTCTCTCTCCCTCCCTCCCTCCCTCCCTCCCTCTCTCTCTCACACACACACACACACACACATACACACGAGCCAGTTTGGTGGAGTGGTTAAGGTGCTGGCTTAGACACTAGGTATAAGAGTATGTGGGAAAAACCTTGGGAGACAGGATGAAGAGATGCTGCCTAGGGAATGGTCAGGTAAGAGAGAGCATAGCCCGGAGCTGTATAATGGGTGGAGCAAGAGGCTCAGAAAGGACCCTCCTTAGTTTCTTGGGCTGTAAAGGAGAAAGCAGGAGAATTGTACTTTCAAACCTGCAAGATTCTGTTAATGTAGCTTTAGAATAATAGGTAGACCAGATAGGAATCATGACCAGATAAGCCAATTCTCCTTTATAATTACTTAGGGTAAAGTAGAATTAGCTTATCTGGTCATGTTTCCTGTCTGGTCTACCAGGTAAGGCTGACACTAGGAGACTGAGTTCTAGGCCTCCTTTTGGTATAAAAGCTGGCTGGGTAACTTTGGGCCAGTCACTCTCAGCCCAACCCCCCTCACAAGGTGGTTGTTGTTGTGGGGAAAATAGGAGACAGGAGTATTAGGTATGTTCGCCATCTTGAGTTTTATATAAAAAAGGTAGGATAATATAATAATAATATCACAATAATAATAATGTATTTTACTTATGCTATTTATTATTTATTATTGCATTTATGTTGTCTCTGTAAACTATTCAGTTTGCTAAAGTGTGATATATCAGCTTTTAAATAAATAATGGACTGTGGATTTACTTTTTTTTTATATATATCTTGAATTTTAAACACTGCCTTGGGAAGAACATGTTTTGATCTGCAGTAAAAAGGGGAAATAAGTATGAAGAGATTATATACAATTTTTCTCTACAGTAGCAGTTGTTCCTTTGCTGCCTGTCATCAAAATTATGGGTCATATAATTAAGGTTCCAATTATTCTTTAATACAATTGCTATTTGTAAAATATTCTAAAACTTCAACTATTAGGCTTTTAAACATTTATTATAACTTAACTTTCTTCTGAAGGCATCGGGGTTAGGATCAGATGATCAACATCAAAAAGAACAAGAGCTTCAAAAAGAGATTCTAATACTGTCATCTGAAAATATGGAGTTACGATTCCAACTAGAACAAGCCAATAAAGACTTGCCAAGATTAAAGGTATACTTTTATATTATGAATCTGATGGTCTGCATAAACTTAATGTATGTTTCAGATATTTTTTAAAATGTATTTGTAACACCTGCTCAGATATATCAATGGATCCTCCCATTATGAATTATTTGCATATATAGTCTTGTACTTTAGGTTGTGTATTATGGAAAATCAATTATTTCACAATGAAATCCTCTTACAAGATATGACTATGATGGTAGATCACACAGAAATAGCCTTCATTTTGAAGCAATTCATATGTGCATTCCATTAAAAAATAATCTTGTTCAGACAATAGATTTTCACATCAAGATATTTGTATCATTTTTGTTTAGATTCTGGATTTACCCATGGAAGTCTGCTGGTTCCTTTCCTCTCAATCATGGCATGGTCTTTTTTAAAAACTGGTTTTATCATTGCATCCTACTTTTTCCAAAAGCTTTGAAATATTGAAATGTCTAGTGATTAGCGAGAACACAATCCCTATAAATTATTATCTTCAATAATATTTTGTATTACACATTCTGTTTTCATAGTATAGACTGTCTGATTCAGAAGTCAACAGATTGTCATAGAGTGCAACAGTGTTGTTTCTTTATCATGACTGTAAATAATCACAATAGAGTTAAATACAGACATTAGAATTATTATAAATAATTAAGCATTTAGTACATAATTGGAAAGAAGTTCCTTGTAAACATATAATCCTTTGTTGCATGCATCCAGATACCTCCTTATTGGGACCAATATTGCAAGAGGTGGCTCCCTTCTTTATGTGCATTTTGAATTTTCCATTTCACTATACATTTTTATTTTGAGAAAAAATGTTCTATAGAATGAGATTATTGCTTTATTCTTTCAATAGAATCAAGTAGCTGATTTAAAAGAAATGTGTGAGCTTCTGAAGCGAGAAAAGGGAGAAGCTGAGCGGAAATTAGGCAATATCAGAGGGGTAAGATTACATGATGGGACTTGTAAAAGGGTACAGGAGTGAATCCTATAAATACTAAGATCTTGTATTAACTGCATTAAGATATACTGTAGAAGACATTTGGTTTTTCAGCATTCAAGAGTTTCCTGTCCCAAGGTAGAGAGACATGATTTGTTTTGCCTATATCAGTAGAACATGAAATTGACTAAAAACTGAGACACAATTTAAATAAGAATAAAAATAATGTATCAATTACTGTATCTGAGAATTATATTTGTTTATATTTTACAAATATATATATTTTTGACAATTCTGTCTTAGTAGATAAGCAGGATTGTATCATGTCAGAAACCAAGGGTCAAGATTCCATTCAAGCCAAATTCATCAGTATTCATTTAGCTAAATTTTAGTTGTTTCAGCAAGATGGGCAGTGACAAATTTGATATATAAATATAAACATAAATAAATCTAACACTCCAGAACTAAAGAAAACTTGGATTCTTTGTAGCAGATCACCATCACAGAACAAGCAGAATTGGTACAGTAGCTAGTTCTATCCAAATTATTAGAGGAAATAAGCCTGTAAGATTCAGACAAATTTACATTACTACAGCATGGATAAGTGAGTCTACAAAGCCTATAAAATGAGTTATAGAACATGGAATCTGATTATAATTGAGCATCAGTTATAAGGTCATTACTATATTGTAGGCGTAAACGACTTCTCGTAACAGTCACGCCCTGTAGATTTCCTCCTTTGTCAAAATGTGAACCCAAAATGGGTTTACTTTTAGCTGTGTGTTTCACTGAAAAATAATTTGTTCGCACTGCTGCTGCAAGTACATCATATCCTGCAATGTTACAAAGAATAAAATAGAGAAAACTGCTGCTAAAATAATTGTTTTCCTTAGCTTACAGTTTTTATTATAACCCCATATCTCTTTTATGTAATTATAGAGTGATAGCATCATGCATTCTAAACAATAATAAATAATATTGAACTAAATATCTATAGCAAGCAGATATCACAAACGCCAAGAAGAAAATTAATAAACAATTAGAAAATATTTTATTGGAGCTTTTTTATATAATAAAAGTGTCATTCCTAAATTGATAGATAATATAATATTCCCACATAGATATCAGACATACACATAAGTGTGTGAATGTATGTGTATGTATATATTCATCACTTATTTCTTCATGTAGGCTGGAAGAAGTGGGAAAACAATTCCAGAATTAGAGAAAACAATTGGCTTGATGAAAAAAGTTGTAGAGAGAGTCCAAAGAGAAAATGAAGAGCTAAAAAAGGCCCCTGGAGTAGTCTCTAATGAAAAAGTTGCCAGACTTGAACAAGAAAATGAGGATTTAAGGGTAATGTATGCTCTTTTAAAGGCTGTTTTGTTTTAATGTTTAATCTGAAAAATATACAGTGATTACATTTATGATAATTACTATTTCACAATGATGGTAATGATCCTGGCTATCTATTGTATTGATTACGGCATAATTCAGTGTCAAAACTAGGATTAATCTGAAACCATATTAGAAGAAATCCAAATTATAGGTGCAGTCCCCCAAACTAGCCAACATTGAATTATATATGCTTCCAGTAAGTTTCTGGATGCAGTTTAAAGTGCTGATGTCAGTCTGTAAACCCCTATTTGTTTTGGTTACAAAGTACCTTTAGGATCACCTTGTACAATCAGAATCAACCTTCTAAAATAAACTGTATGAGAAAAATTGCTGATGGTCTTCCACTGTTGCAAAATTAAGGGCGCTGAGTCTAGGAAGAAATATTTCTTTGTGGCTGTCCCCATTTTATGGAATAGCATTCCACAGTAGGTTTGGATTGCCCTAATCCTTCTGGAAGTTGGACAGTACAATGCACATGAAAACTCTGTTTTTTAAAACAAGATATTCTACAGTGCAATGCAGCTCTATAGAAATTGGTGAAAGCTTTATCATAATACAGATAGATACTATGCTTTTCTTCGATTTTAGCAATATCAACAATTTGAGATATAATATTCCCTTTTTCATTTGTTTATTTGTAAAATATTAAGTCTGAAATGGAAAAATTAAAACTTCACCTTGGAGGTGAACTGAGTGCACGTTATGAACTGAAGACTAAAGGCACAGAAAAAATTATTGCTGAAAATGACAGAATACGTAAGGAACTGAAAAAGGTAAGTCTATAACATTGTATATATATTGTATGACAAAATTTTAATATAATTTGAATCACCCTGCGGTTGAAAGACAACATTGGTTTGCATTTTTGAGGAAGCTCCTTTATTTTTTTTTAAAAAATATTGCTATAAATAGATTAAGTTGAAATTATTCCAAGTATTATAAGCATGTCTCAATCAGTCTTTCCTATTTTGAAAACAGAACAATAATTCTGTTACTTGTTTTCCAATACGGATCTTGATATAGAAGCAAATTATGGCTTAAGATCCTAATTAGTAAGCATTTGTGAATTAGAATAATTAAACTAGACTTCCCTGTTTCAGATTTAATGGGAAATTGTTTTCAAGAAATCTGGATTGATGTGGCACACACATCAAGGATTAGAAAGGAACTTGCAGGCATAGTGTTCATTTCAAGCTTAATTTTGAAACATTATGTTTCAATTTGATTAATGTGGGGGGGTTTTTTTATGTCAATAGGAAGCAGAAAATGCAGAAAAACTGCGAATGGCAAAGAATAATCTTGAAATAATAAATGAGAAATTGACTATGGAATTGGAAGAGACAATAAAGAAGTTAAGCTTAGCAGAAAGCAGAATCCCACAAATTGAAGGCGCTGACACCAAGAACTGGAAATCCATTGTTATAACAAGGTATAGGTAGTTGTTGGTTGTTCAGCAACTGCTCAAAGTTGTGATGGCACTAAACGAGTGGTATAACTGGTCCTCAAAGTTCCAGCCCTTGCAGTACCCCCGCAGTCACGATTGTGATCCAGGCACTTAGCAACTGGTTCAAACTTAATTTGGAAAGTTAAGTGTCCCATGGTCACGTGATTGCCGTTTGTGACATTCCCTGCTGGCTTCCCACTAGCAAAGTCAATGAGGAAACCACCAGGGAAGGTTGCAAGTTGTCCCTGCTGCTTTTTCTCCCAAGGAGCCCCCTAATGGAGTACAAGATCTCAGCACCGCCTCCCCAGTCTGCTCACATTTGCATGGCACCACAGCAACCCACCCCCCGCCTCACTCTATAGTACTCACCCACCCCCCAGCTTCCTTGACTTTTCTTTTGGGAAGCTGGCAGGAAGTCACAAGGTGCATGAGGTCCTGGCTTAACGACCTTTGATTTTCACTTAACAATGGCAGTGGGGACTGCTGGGATTGCCATCACTAAGTGATGTGCTCATGTGACATCACGCTTTACAACCAAATTGTTTAGCGATGGAAATTCTGATCCCAGTTATTGTTGTTAAGCGAGTTAAGTCACGTATATCCATTTCTCCCAAGATTTCAAAAAGTGTTAATTTATTTTTCAAGTTTATTAGCACTTTTGAATAGTTTCAAAATTTGAAAATGTATTGTTAATGAACAGTATCTCAATCACATGTATTATGTGCATATTCAGAATAAATAGTTCTAGGGCATGTAGTAAGGTCCTTTTTGTTATTTGTAAATTTAAGAAGTTGATTTAGAAATCTGTACAAAATGTTCTTCCTCAGAGTAATCATTGAATGTTGAACTGTGAATCAGTCTGTTATTTATTATGGATATATGCATTTCTGTCCGCACTGCATCTATTCAGTATGAACAATTCAGTATGTATGGTATATCATGTATGATTTAATATAATTGGTAAACCAATGCATCATTTTATTTTATCTTTTTACTTTCAGGATGTTTGAAAATAAGCTCAAACAAATGGAAGCTGAAATTGCCAGAAAAAATCAAACCATTAGTGATCTGAAACAGTTGCTACGAAAGCCAACAGAGAGTGGAGAAAAAAATGAAAAATGTGTTGAAGACTACCTTAAAGAACAAGTGAGTAAAATTTTATTTTTATTTATTTGGTGCCTTCAAGGCAGTGTTGACTCCTGGTGACTGGCTGGACAAGTCCCTGCAGTTTTCTTGGCAAGATTCCAGAAGTGGTTTGCCATTGCTTCCTTCCTAGGGCTGAGAGTGACTGACCCAAAGTCACCCAGCTGGCTTTGTGCCTAAGGCAGGGCCAGAACTCATGGTCTCCTAGCTTCTAAACTGGTGCTTTATCCATTACAACCAAACTGTCCCTTTTTGAATAAAATTTACTGTGGGCATAATTTGAAAATATACAGCATTTATATTTTACTGATTTGTTCCTTTGTAAGCGTGTTTTTTCTTTCTGGTTGGTGTTTTAGAGGGCAGGTTACTCCATTCCGAGATAGCATTAACTCCTGGTTCTCTACTGGGGGAAAAACTTCCTATCTTCTTTGATCAGGAAATTAAAGCTTTATAAAGCTCTTTAGAATTCTATCTTCTAATTATTCCTGATTATCATAGATTATATTATTTTATATTGCTTTTAATCTCTTAGTATTGTTTAATAAGGAGTTGGAATCAGGCACACATGCAAAAAAAAAAAAAAAAGTCGTATAGGACATCTGAAAGCTCATCCCTTTACAATTGCTTATTTACTTCACTTTGACAAACAATTGCCACTGAGTTCTTTTGCACACTTCTTAGAACTATGTCTATTTGTCAATGAGATTAAAAGTGAGGATCTCTATCCCACAATAGGACAAGCTCCTCTTCTGCAGGAAGTAGCATGCTTTTTTTAAAGAAAGCTTTTCTGTTTATCAGTTTACTGTACATGCTGGGGAATGGCAAAAAAGAGAAACACAATTCTTCTGCAAAAGATGTCTTGTAGCTCATTGAAGCTGAAAATGGCACACATGAAAATATTATTTTACTGACTTGGTGTGTTAAGTTGGCAAAGACTACCAAAATCATCTGGTAAAATTGCATTGTCAATATGGACTTTAAGCACTGGACAGGGGGGCGGGGGGCAGTCTAATCATTACATTAAGGATGCTTCCATTGTTTAACTTAGAATTTTCTCATACTGAGAAGCTCCTAATATTAAAATGTAACTCTCTTCTTTTCATGCAAAGACTAAGGTTCTCAAAAGCGTTCCTGGGGGTAGCAAAACAGAGCAAGAATATATCAGAGAAATTCAGCTTCTCCGGTAAGGCACAAAAAACTGTTTCCTTTGCGGAACAAAAATAAAACATCAAATAGAATTACTTAGACTTCTGCACCTTATTTTGTGGTTTTACAGATTAACTAATGATCGCTTGGAAAAGGAAAAAGCAGAACTAGTTTACTCAGTGGAACCTTCTCGAAATCAAACAAAACTTAAGAAAGGAGATGACCTTGCAGCTGGTAATATATAGAATACTTAGTTATATAATGTAACTAATCAAACCTTTCAAAGAACCGTGGGAGTTCATATAAGGTTTCTGAAATCCTCTACCTAGTTATATTAATAGGTCTTTTGCATAGCTATTTGCAATAAATTATCAACTATTTAAGTAGTGCAGAATTTTATATTATATCCTTGAATAAAAAGGGCTAATACCACACATATTTATCTAATGACACATTTCTTGGATGTATGAAAATGTATGTGTATTCATTGTATTTATATCTATAAACTTCCATTTGAATACTTAGAGAAAACTGGAAACTACAAACTAGTGGCAGAAGTAACAGACCTCAAGACACAGCTTAAATCTTCAGATTTGGAACAGCAGCGACTTCATGTTAGTACTGTAATTTTTCAATTCACTGGTCATTTGCAAAATATCCATACCGTCTATAGACTTAGAAAATATTCTTACATTGAAATGGATCATTTTACAGGATTTCATTGCTAAATATTACAACATTCAGTCACAGTTTTATCTTGCTTTTCAAGTTAAGCAAGATAAACTTCTCAAGATAAATTTCCCTTATATTGGACTGTAACTTTACAAAAATTAGAGGCAAAATGAAGTTGATGTTACTGTGAGGAATGTATTGAATACAAGCTATTTAATTCTTGGTTAAAGTGTCCTTTTGCACTAGAAACCATTTTTCACAATGTCAGATTAGAACTAAAATGCGAAGATAAACGCATGCTTTTAAACTCATACAGCATGAAGAAACCAAGAACACCTTTTGAATGTAGGACAAAAAACTAAAGATATTGTTATATATCTGATGAACTTAATGGATTATGCTGAACACATTTATTTTTTCATGTGTGAATATGTTAGGATTAATCTATAAAGTTCTGTTTCTCATTAGGAAGAAGTCAAAAAACTTAAAAATGAATTGGACCACTTTGATCCAGCTTTTTTTGAAGAAATTGAAGATCTAAAATACAACTATAATGAAGAAGTTAAAAAAAATATTATCTTAGAAGAGAAATTGAAAACACTGTCTGAAAAATTTGGAGTTCAAGTAGACATTCCAGCTAGAATTTCTATTGACTAAGTGACATTTTAAGAAACATTTCCAACATTGCCAATACTGTGTATTTAGAGATAAATGAAATATTTGGCATGGAAAATGAACAAAAACATGCTCATGAGTCAGGTATTTTTTTCCTAGTTATTTTAAAGTCACAGAATGCAGGTTCTTTCAGTTTCTTTCAGTCTTAACGAAGTGCCTGCCTGATTAACTGGTTTATTGCTTCCACAAACTTGGAGACAAAAGTAAGAGAGATTAAAGGGATTATAATAATGTAAACTTTTGAACTGTGCTAATTTATTAGTATTATATTTATTTTTCTATGTTTGAATAATATGTAAATTGTGAATTAAGCAATATAATACATTTCTAATTTAAAATGTTTAAGACAAGTTATGTTGAATAAAAGTGTTACAAACTTCAAGGTTATTTTTCATTAGTTAGGTGTTCTTGAATAAGATAAAATGTTAGTTTCTTTTGACAGAGACTAGAGTTATGCTTCCTCAAATCTGCTCCAGAAAATTAGAAGATCCTCTATAGATTTGGGAGCCTTGAAGGGGCTATAGAAGAACAAACTCACTTCATAAGTAGATGTCTGTTCATGATCCTAATGTAAAGAGTTGTGCTACAAATGATATAATTATTTAAGACAATTAAATTTTTGAAAAAGTCCCTTCATAAATGAAGGATTTTATTACTGTAAATTTTTTAAAACAAATGTCAGAATGAGGAGTTGCTTTCTTAACTGTTCATAATTAGTGCAGATGCTCCTTTCTAAAAAATACATGGAGGCAAAAAATCAGACTAATTCTAGGTGTTTTAAGTAAAGAGAAATGATTTACTTACTCTATTCACAACTGATTAATATTGAAATATGATGTTCCCCAGTACCTGTAGCAGCATATAAACTACCACAAGATCTTGCTGTGAGGGTAAATAGTTGCTACAATAATTTCTAACAGTTTTCTTCTTTTTTATGCCTTCACTACATAAAATCTACTAAGGTTAAATATTACAGTGCCAGCAAAAATGGACACATTACTAGGTTTTTTTTTTTTTTTTAATGAAGTAATTCTACATATAAAACTAAAAGAAGAACCTATGAGACTAATACTTAACTCTCACTGCTTGAATGTTGCATACTTCACCTTTAGGGACTGAAACAACAAAAGTGCTGAAAAGTTAAGATTTTTCTTTATAGCTCTTCTGCTAAAGTTTTTCCAGTTTATGTATATACATGTTACAGTCAAACATGGGTAGACATAATACAATTTATATTACACTTCAACAAACATTTTAAATATCCTTAGCTTATTATAAATGAAGGAGCAGACACATGGATGATTCAGTGTATCTTCTGAAGAAACCTGGTCATAGATCACTTATAATATCTCTAAGACTATTAAATCTTTGTCCCTCCAACTTTGAAAAATAATGAAAAAGAGTTTTTGGTTCAAAGTTGTATTTGGCCCTACTAAAAGTGACAATAACTGGTTGTGATGCCAAATAAGGATCTGCAATTGGCCAGGACAATCCAAGATGATGTCTGTGCAGCTATTAAAAAAAAGAAAGAAAAGCAGTTAAAATATCGATTTTAACAGACCATAAGTTGTATAGCCAAATTTCAATATGACAATGCTTGCAGAAAAGTATGTGTAGAACAAACAAAGAAATAAGGTTATGCAAAGGTTTTGAAAGAGATACTTCAAAAAACATGTTAATACAAACATTGAAGCAGCTCAATCCTTTGAAAGACTGATAAATATATTCAAAGGTTTTTCTCAGGGCATTCCTTGACCCTTTGTTCACATGTGCAGCAGTTTTGCTTTCCCAGCAGTCCTGGCAGATGTGTAAATTTGGAGGTTGGAGATGAAATCCATAGATATGGTAAGAGACTCATAAACAGAGTCTACTCATACTTTTACTTATAAACAATCTTTCCCAGCACTCCTGCCAGAGATTTCTATGTGTGCACAAGCATGGGCGAACAATCAAGGACTGCCTTTGAAACAGTCACATCAGTCTCTCAAGGAATGCAATTACTTTTTAAACACTTTGATGGGTTGCAAAGTGCACCTTTCAAGTGCTTTGCACAACCCTAATTAGGTAGGAGCTAACTGGATAAAAATCTATTTTCTTTTTTCCTCAGAACAGAAATAACATTGTTTTAATAAACTTCAGGACCCCAGGATTTCTGCAGTGACAACCTTACACATGAAAGAAAGAAAAAAACCACAATTTCTTAATGAAATTACCTTGATTAAATTTCCATCAGCACAATGCCACACAATTCCTTCAATCTTCCCCTCTTTGCATCCATCAAGCCAAGCCAATATGTCATTGTGATTTATTGATGGTGCATTTTTAATCTGAAATGTTCCATGTGGCACAAGGAGGTGTATAGGATGTTTCTTGTTTCCTAAGCCTATTAAAACATTCAGAAAACATAGCATATTTTATTACAGAAACTCTCCACATTAATCTGATTCTCCAAAGCCCCTTTATATTGTGATGCTTGCTTCCATAATATATTTACTTCTACCAGCCTACATGTCTAGGTTTTTCACACATCTTGTCTAAGAGGTCACTTGGATTGAATTGTATAACAGTTCATTACAATCCTTTATTTCATCAAAGTCATAGAGCAATGTATGTTATTTCTACAATTGAACACTTTCATAAACGTCTAACCTAAGTATCAGAATAATTGGGAAAATAATTTGGAAAAGTTGCTTCATAATTCATTGGTGCATGAACATAGCACCTGTCTGCAACTCTTGAAAGCTGTCATATATGGCTGGCCTTTGCAAGGTCCATGTGTCTGAGAAAAGTCACAGCTGCTTTAAACAGTTCCAGACAAATGCTACATTCATGCTTTGAAGCACTGGACTGCCTAATTAACTTTATTACAGGTTTACTGTGTTTCACATTTCTACAATGTTACATTTGTAATTTCAGTGTAATGCTTTTGCTGTATTTTCTGATTCCTTTAAAAATGAGTTGATGTACTTACCATATGGATTTGCATTAATATTTGTTCCAATAAGTTCCAGTGTCTGCTCTGTAAACTCAGTTAAAGGTACTGGACTGATTTCTAGAAGATGAGGCTCTTCAGCATGATGCTTCAGAATGAGAGCAAGTTCATACTCATAGTCAACAGCAGAAGAATGCCAACAATATAATTTGCTGTTTTTCTCTACTGGTACCCAACCTGATTATTATGAAGCACAAATAATCTGTCAAGGTTGGCTTTATATGAGTAAAAGTATTAGTGATATAAATGGTAAGTTTTACTGTATACAGAAAATGAGTGATTGAAAAATTACCACTAATCTGACAGTAGGGATCTATTAAGATCCAATTTTATTTCAATTCAAAATGGAAAAACTCCATACAAATAATTCTGCTTTAATATCTCATTCTTCTGTTTTGAAATAGAAAATCATGAACAAAATAAATGTCTTTTTCACTTGGAATACATTCAAGATTAAGTACTCCTACTTGCTCAGAAGTCAAGGAACTATGTGATTAACCTACAAAATCTATAACATCTAGAAATCACTACCATCATCAATAATCTAAGGACTAAAATGCTAACAGCCCACTATAATGTACATTTGAGTGAAAACACCTTTGAAATGTGAAACTTTTGAATACTGAATATATGAGTATGGTCTTGGATATACATGTATGTATGTATGTATGTAAAAAACCCAGAAGGATTCTCATGGTAAGGATTAATATTCTATTCGCTGTTTGGCTGGGAAATATCTAAAGTGTGATTTGTTAACTTGAAAGTGCACTTTTCTCTCAAATGGCATCTCAATAGAACGTCAAAGTTGTAAGAACTAGTGCAGTCCTCAAACCTGAATAATTTATAGATGTGTGGACTTCATGTCTCAGAATTCCTCAGCCAGCATGGTCATTTATTAAATGACCATAAAGTTGCCTCTACCAATTTTTGTAATTGGTATATTTGTTGACAGAACTGTGGAGGCGACGGTGGCTGCTGCATTGTTATGTTATTTGGAAAGAACGCAATAAACCATATCCTATATATTAGTGTAATACAGACCTCAGTCCATTAAGAATTTTCACTCTGGAGTTGTGAACAATTCTCAGGAAGGGAATGTATGTTTTCCAGGAGAGGGCTGTCTAATTATTGATGTTTCTTCTGTTTGTATTTACATATTGCCAACTGGGAAGCTGTTAAATGAGAACTTTCAGCTTCTATAGGATGCTCTGCTGAATTCACCTGAAAAAATGACTAGTTTTTTTCCTCCAAATAATTTACCTTTAAAATGGAAGAGAGGTCTTAGCTTCACTGATAAAATGATAAAGGAAACAAAAGGACTTTTTTTACCTAACCTTTTATTTTTGGAGAGGGAGAAATAAACTTGGAAGCCCATGAAAGAAAACTTCAAAACGAGAGAAGGTAGGAATATTTTTCTCCACATATTTTGAAGATGAGGAAGAAATAGGATTTTCCTAAGAAAAGAGGTAAAAACAAGAGCACACAATTCCTTTTCTTCTGATCAAGTAGGCAGAATTAACTTTGTGCTTCCCAATCAAGAGATGTTGTACAAATCATAATCCACACATACACGTCCTTTACTTGATACCACACCATTATTACTGACTTCATTTAAATTATTTATAGACTACTCTATAAACAAATTTCTCTGAGTGATTTCTCACTAATTACTGTAAATGAAATCCTTTTTAAAGATTAAAGACTAAATAGATGACTTTAGATGTCTAGAACAGAATCTCTGATATTAAATAGTATTTTTCCACCTGGAATGTGTCCATTTTCATCAGGGAAAGGCATTCCATTGTAGTACTCTATTTCTTTGGCTGGAATCCAACATTCAGGGACAGACCTGAAATCTTCTTCAATGTTCCATGTAAATCCTGTAGGAGAGAATATGAACACACCTTTGTAAAAAGTTACCATCTAACTATCTTCTGCCTTTGAACAGGTATGCAGTTTAGTGTAAGTAACAAACAACAATTTGGCAATAACAGTTCTGGTTTTGTGTCAATTTTTGATTGCTATTATTTTGCAAATAAGAAAACTGCTGATCTGAAGTTTCTTTTACTGTCCCACTTAAATAGAGAAAGCTTTTTAAAGCGTATTTTCATCACTGTCAATGACTTATTAGTCAAAGGATCTTCAAACTATTGATTCATTTTAGCAGGGCAGGCCTATAACCAGAACTTGATCAAAACATTTCAACAAAGAGCTCATCAAGAACTGGGGTTCTCTAGATAATTCTCCAAGGACAGAGGGAAACCCAAGATGAAATGCCTTCATTATCACTTTTATGTGGTACAACCTATATTTATCAGAAAAATCACCTACCTTTTGAGTTTTCTGCCGAGTACATAAACTGCTTAAACCTCTTCTCGGCTTGCTTGTTTGGTTTTCTATCCAATCGAGCCCAAAGGTATGGATGACCTACAATGATATTGAAAGTTTGATGCTTGTTTCAATTATTTCATAAACAAAGTAATCCAATGTCTCGTTGAAGCAGCATATAATCCCCAGTAAATAACAAATATGTGGTGTGACAGTATGGAAAAGTAATTCATACTTAGATTTTATAAGTGGTGTTATTTCAATTTTGAATTGAAATAACAGCAACCAAATATTGCCCCAGATGTTTCACTCTACATTTTTACTTTCACAAGTCTTCTAAGCCCTCTTCAATTCTGACTATCAAAGTAGTGTTAACTGCATATCTTCAATTGTTATTGTTTTGACTTCCAGCTATCATACCTTCCAGTCTTCTCATTCTTATGATATATTTAGTGACAAGATAAACAGAAATGGAAATAAGAATCACCTTGCCGCATACCCTTATTCTCAACCACTGTTGTTCCAAATTCAGTTCTTGCAGCAGCTCTTTTTGATCACTGTAAAGAGTCCTAAGAATGATCACATATTCTATTGGTCTTAATATATTCCATATTCGATCATGATTCACAAAAACAAAGATCTTGCTATAGTCAAACAACAGAGGTAAACCCATTTCTTATACTCCTCTTGCTTTCTACATTATCTACCTTACGCTAGCTATATTCTAGGCATGACTGTTTTTCTTAGTAAGATCTTGACCAAAACATCACTTACATGAGAAATTAGTTTAATGGATCCATATTCTGCACATTTTCTTCTATCTTCCTTCATCAGTATTCCAATATTGTTCTACAGTTGTTCACACAGAATATTTGTGACCATTTTGTTATCTTTTTTCCAGTATGTTTAGACAGCTTAATAGGTATTTCAGCTTCAAGCTGAAAGTCTGTGTCCACTCATTTTATGCCCTTTATGTTGCCCTAGGTGTTCATCCTATCTTTCCTATATAGTTATAATGATAGCTCGTTTTGAAACCTACTACAATATTTCCCTCTTAGAAATTCTGGAAAAATATTTTTCTATTTTGGTTTTCATGATGCATTTTATCTTTCCCCACAAGTTCCATATATGAAAACTGTTCTTTACACGGACCCTTCAATATATTTTGATATGTTCTCCATGTCATAAGGTGCTGGCATACTCTCTTTAATTTTAAATTTAACCCATATATTTGACAATAATTCACAATCTGTTCCATAATCTGCAATTGGATGTATCTTGATTGACTGGATTGAAGTTCTCCATCATCTGTTTGTTATTGTATTAATTGATTCTGATGTTGGGCGTCTGGTGATATCCAGTAGTAGAGTTTGTTTTTATAGCGTTTGAAACAAGGTGCTGGCAGTAAACAAAGATTTTCTTTGGAAAACTATTAATCTATCTCTCCCTGAAGTATTGCATTCATCTAATCTAAATCTTCCCATGTTTTCAGGTTCCTCCATTTTTGGAACATTTGCAATCAAATCACACATATTAATCTATATATAATACCACATTTTTTTATGCTGCATCTAACATCTCTTGCAATTTGCAATGGAATTCCTCAGGGTCTTCCATCACTGCATTTGTTGTTGATATAGTACATACACTCACTTCATGTTGATGTTCACTGAATGTCCACTAATAAATATAATTTTGTCATTTACTGAATTAGCACATTCAAGCAGCACATACTTGGATCCTTTCTATTCCAAGCTATTCCTTCCCTTCATATGCGCTCCTTATTTAAATAGTATATCATATAATTATTTGTGGTAAATTAACTTATTCCACTCTTTTTAAGTTCACTTATTCCAAAGACATTTAGTAATTTCTGAGACATCTAATTTAGTACACTTTATTTTTGCTTTGACATTTTCAAAGTTTCCTTATTCCATGCTATACATATTTCAAATTTTGATTATAAAGTGAGGAACTTTGCTTACAATACAGGCACCTTTATTAACAAAATTTTTTTTGCAGTTTTGATCTGGTTACATCATTACCTCCAGATCTATCATGGAAGTTTGACATTTCCACAGATATCCTTCTTAAGGTCACTGGAGCTACTGAACCCTTCCACTACTTCAAGGTAACAATTTCCCTGAGTAGGATTATACATTTTACAACATAATCCTTCTGAAAATAAACACTTGTTTGTAAACCCTGCTTATTAAACTAAGAGTGAAAAACTGATTTCATCACAATAATGCTACAGATTAGACTTAGCCTTTGCATAAATATGCCCTTCTGGTGCTTAGCTGCATTATGATCTTTGTTATTATATACAATAAGGGTCATTTAAGGACAAATATTGTTTATATTACGGTGGCATATGTAACTATGGAATGTGGTTCCACAATATTAATTTCTGTTCTCAAAATCCGTATAATAGATCACAATCAGAACAGTACTACAGATTGTCACTAAATGAAATTTTACACAGAAGTGAACATGCATATTAGAAAACCTAGAGTTAATATATAAAAAGGTGGATAACCTACACATGCTTGGATATTTCTGTCCTTGTTTATGACTACTTGTCATACTCTAACATAACCAATTCTGCAGAAGTAGTATGTTTCTGTCATTCAAACTGGTGTTCAGCAACAATATGGTGTAAGATATGCTGTTTGAGTATAATGGCCTTAAAGTAAAATATTGGCAAGATTAAGCTCTGATATGGCTATATCTGGAATTTCTTGGGACAAGGTACCCATCTAACATTAACACTCAGGACCTTCATAGCCAAAGTGCTGTGGCTTAAATAGCATGACTCTAGGCTGACAGATCTATTACAATATTCAAACTGAAGTGTTACTAGGAAACTGAGCCATGCTGAACAGCAGGATGTACTTGTCTGGCATTTTTCAGTACATGGAAAGAGAAAAATCCTAATATTTTGAATTGTTTATTTATTTACAAAGATGTGCATGGTACCTGCTCACATACATAATCCTTAGTACAATAATATTTTTAATTTAGTTCTTCTATATTACCTTTGTATGTAGTTATATAACAACAAGTTCCATCCACCTTTTCTGTTGGGATTGCACTGTATATATCTGCAGCTAAAGCCTTCTGATTAATTGAGTTGGTGGCCAACACTTTAAAAGGCTGAAAAGAAAATGGTCATTATAAACTCTTTGGAAAATGTATCTTTCTTTAACACTTTAAAAATTTCTGTCAAAGAGGTGTGTGTGTGTGTGTGTGTGTGTGTGTATATATATATATATATATATATATATAAGATCTAGTAAATGAATAAAATAGCTGAGTCTCAGTTTGAAATTAGAAGGATAACTAGCAAAAAATAACAAAAATAAAAAGTGGGGGGGAGCAGTTATGTTTGTTGTAAAAACATGATAGGATAAAGTTGTTTAAGTCTTCTGAAAAGTCCACTTGTCCAAATAGCTTTTAAGCAGTAAAGTGTATTAAGGTGACCAATGATAGCTGCAGTTTCTGTACCAGCAGAAATGTTTGGCGGAGCAATATTCTGCCAGCTAAAGAGTAAACCCAGGATAGATTATTCTCCCTAAAAATCTAGTCCCACAAAGAGGTAGAAATCTGAGAAGGTGAGTTCCAATTTGCCAGATTCCTTTTGAACTGTGAAGGCTATTTCACACATTTGGAAAGTATTTGCACCTAAAAAAGCTCATAAAATACCTAAGTAATTCACAGGGATGCCATCCTGTGTATGAAGCATGTGTTTGACACCCCCGTGAAGCAAGCGTGGCAGAGGCTTTGGAAAAGGTGAAGCGACTCTGCCTCTTAAGCAAAATCGTTCTCTGCCGCACACCCACGGTCGTTTCACGTGGGTGTGATGCAAAAGCGGGCGAGAGAAAGCGCCGCGAATAATCCTCTTGCCCAGAACATGCTGCAGGCTATTTTTCGCGCAGCTAAGCTCTACGAAGACCCGCGACTGGTCCGGAAAAGTTAATATCCGATTCTCTGCCTGCGGCTTCCCTGCGCTTTCTGACAGGCCCGTGGCTCCCCTTCACCCGGCGGTCAACTCCGACCCTAGTACCTGGCGCTCCCGCTTGGCCGAGGGCTCCTCCTTCACTTGAGTCACGAAGAGGCAGGGCACCTTCTGTTGCACCGAGCCCAGCCGGCTCATGGCCCCGGGAACGCGTCCCGTCGCGCCCCGCAAGCGGGGAGGCTCCAACTTCCCCACTCAACTGCTGCAAGCCGCTGCCTAGCCCGGAGGCCGCCTCCCCAAGCGGCAACAGACGCGGCGGGGTAAGTCTCACTGAACAGATTTCTGGGAAATGTAGTCCAGGGCCGGGCAGAGGGAGGCTCGGCACGCTTCGGAGTGATTTACTTGCTGAATTAGAAGAGACGATTTCTTTTGATCGCGGCTTTCACCCATTGTTCCTCGAGCAGCCATTACCAACCAGGTGCCCACCAGAGGTATTAAACTACAACTCCCAGCCAGCACTAGGGTGTTAATTAGAAAGGGGGAAAGGCTACGTAATACGCGCACACTATATAATCACTTCTTTGTTACAGCTTTAAGTATTTCAGAAGTTGCGTTAGCGTTAAGAGCTGACCTCTGTCTTAGTGGTTTAACCCTCAAACATTTCACAGATTTTTTTTTTTCCAAAAAAGGATTCATATCAAGAATTCATGAAGAATGCATTTCGCGCAATCGAAGATTAATAACATTTGATAAAAAGAGGGGGGGAAACTTTCTTAAAAAATCAGAAACCTTGCAATAAAACTAACAATTTTTATTGTTTTTGTTTACTGAAACCAGAACGACGTTAGCTCTTAATACTTTGGTTCTCAGATCAAGATACTGTGCCACACGGAATCATTCTCCAGTTGCTTTAAATATTTGGGAGCAGCCAATTACTCTACAGTCGTTTGTTCGTGAAGAATATACCTTGTTTTTAGAATTCACGTGGTTGCGTTTGATAGTGTATCATTGTTTGATACAATGAAATTGAGGGTGGCAACTTGCATAGGACTATATAAAAAATCCAGATAACCGCTAGATGACAGCGTAAAGATACAAAGCAAGTTCTTTCCTGCCTTCCACGGGTCGTTCAGATGTTTGCAGCCCAAAGCTGGTGTGCCTACTAGTTGAACTGTAGTTCAGGAACAGCGATACGAATTTGTGCGCTCGTTCCTTCTATCACCAGAAATGTGTAGTATTGATTTGAAAACCCTGCTTTGTAGTACTTAATGTCTGTGTTTTATTTATTTTATTTCTTTAGACAAGTGACTCTGGGTGGCTTAAAACACTGATTAAAAATACAGAAAAACCCACAACATACAACCTTGGGTTTCCAAGGATAAACAATGGCCCCACTCATAGAAAAAAAGCACACTGAACTCCTCCACCCACCTGACCCAAACGCCTGGGGAAGCAGCCAGGTTTTCCATGCTTTACGAAAGGCTAACTGGGTTGGGGGCATCCAAATCTTCAAGGAGATGCTGTTCCATAGAGTTAGGGTATTATCTGACAAGCCACTCATACAAAAGCATCTTTTGCAAAATATAAAAGCAGTCTTAAGTGTCAAGCTGCTGGTTCATGACCATTCCTTGTGAAGTTTCTGTCTACATCAATACCGTGCTTCCCAAACTGCTTTGAAATAATAAAAATAATTATAATTAATTTAATAATTATTAATAATTATTTCTTACCATTCCCAAACATCAGAGAGATACTTACATTATTTTACAGGCTTAATTTTTTATCATTCCAAACATTTATCTCCAGCGTAGCTGCTATACAATAGCTAGATCAGCAGTTCCTACATTAGTGGCTATCTTCAGATTCCTTGAAAAGTAATATTTTTAATATACTCTTCAAATGTTTTCCCTTCTTTGGAAAAATAATGACCAGTTTTTGAACTCTAAATATAAAGTTTCTAAAGAAATGTGAATTCACAAGTTAATAACATAAATATTGTGGTGGTATTACCTATTCAGCAAAAATAGTGTACTTCTCTATTGCTCTATTCATGTCTCACGTACTGTAAGTAATATTTTCCCTATGTTATGTAAAGTTTTATTGTTAATTCTTGGTTGTTACCCATTGAGAGCTGATTGACTCTTTTGGGATATAATTGAATGTATGGATATTTAAATAAATAAACTCTATGTTATTAAACATATGTAGAACTGATGCAAGCTGCAAATACTAATGCATTTTATAATAAAACAATACCAACTGGTTTACTCTCACGTGGCATCTTCATGGTTTCCTTTATGAACATCTAGTATGTTGCAGTGCATCAGTCATTAGAGTGAATCTGCTTTAGGGGATCCCATAACTATTGTAAATGTTTTTGCCACTGTTCAGTGAGTCCACCTCCTCGCCCAAGAGTGGAAAAAATCAAAGCTAACCTTTTTGATTGGCCATTCTTAGGATATTTTTACTATATTCTGTGCCTTTCTCTCTAAGAGATTATTTTTCTCAACCCAAATCTCCTCAGACAATGGGCTTTTCAGGCCTTGGTTTTGAACAATGCCAAAAAAGAAAAGAAAAGAAAGTAAGTAAAGAACTATACTTACTTCTATGCAATCAAGGATCCATCCCATAGCCCAACACTCTCTGGCAATATTAGTAGTTATTCGAAGACTTAGTGCTACACATGCCATTAATAGCAGGATCTGTAGTACATATGTGTGTCAGGAGTAGATATGATGGTAGAAAAGCTTAGGAACCAAATAATTAAAATAATTAAAATCCTGGCAAGCAGGAAGTTACTGGTATATGAAGGGTGAGGATCTTTATCTTGTCTCATTCTTAGCTCTGTGCATTAATTATGAGTTTCAGAAATTCTCTTAATTGAGTTCTATTCCTTTCATACATTTATGTTATGTTAGAACAATCAGATGAGTAGACCATAGGAAAATTGCTGTC
This sequence comes from Liasis olivaceus, assembly GCA_030867105.1. NCBI lineage: Eukaryota > Metazoa > Chordata > Lepidosauria > Squamata > Pythonidae > Liasis > Liasis olivaceus. The sequence continues at coordinate 44,941,416 of CM061355.1, read as the reverse complement.
TTCTTCCTGTTTTCCAGCACATAGGAGCAATGAAAATAAGTGAGCACTCCCAGTTTGAGGGGTCGTATGATGTCCTTTGTGATGATGTCATAAGAACTAAGGTAACAATGAAAGAAATTCTGGAAGTTTGAATTTGTGCACTGTCTAGCAACCACTTTCAATTTGTGAGCTCTTCAACAAACCTGGAGAAGGTACCGTCTGTTTTACAATTAGTATAAGAAGCCTTTTGATTAAAACTATCAACTGGAGGTTTCCCTTTAAGAGGAAATAGAACTTAGATCCTGAATTCAGCTGTACTCAGAACAAAAGGGAATATTCTTCCCATAGATGTTGATAATTCCAACATTTATGCTGAGATCTTTCTAAAGGCAGTGGAGTAGAAGCACAAGAGGTGAAATGACAGAAGTTGGGGATGACTGCTTTTTCTATGTTCATTCAACCTGTGCGAAGGTAAATACTGCATAATTTATAATGGATTGCATCTATTATATTGGTAGGTGTGTCCCAATTTTCTAAATTGTAAGAAATGTCGGGGAGACTGTCACAGGCACAATCAGATTCCTTTTTTAAAAAGAAATTGGAAGTCATTGATTATGTTCAGTGGCACTTACTTTCACTGTGTATAAGATTGCAGCCTCAGTTACCTTGGAATGAGCGACCATTGGAGACTTTGCAATAATAATTCTATTGCACATCAGAAGCAAACAGGAATTCCTCCAGCAATCAGTAATATTTCAGAGTGAGTCATGGCTTCAGCAACTTTCCTTTATTCTTCCAAAGTTAAACCCGCATTCCACAGATTTCCCTTGAATTCTCAATCTAGTCTATCTTCCTTTATCTGCCCCTCACATTTCTACAACTGCCAATAATTTCCATGCTTTTCTTCTCCCTTTTTTAAGCCTCCAAATTGCTTTATTATTTATTCCTAATGAATAACATATTCATATTCCATACCTTCCAATCGGTACTTAATTCAGAACTCTATAACGTGATGCCTTATAGTTCCCACTGATTACTTATATTTTACCTTCCAAGGATATCAGCAAATTTCAGCAGACATTACCACCATCCCCTTTCACGCTTAATAGAAAAAAAAGGTAGACAATGTTTCTATGATCTCTTATTAGGTTTATAACTACTGTTCTCTTCCTGCATTTGCTCACAGATACTAGCAATTTCAAGGTAGCACACACAGTTCCTGCACATTGCAAAACATAATTTCACTGACATGGTTAGAGAAGCAAGAATGTGAAGAGGGCAAAGCCTATCATAATGCATGTTTACAATGTGCATTATGTCACTCCTAGGGTTTTGTCTAATTAGTATTGTTATATGGAAGGTGAGCAAGGGAAAGCACCTAATCTTTCACCTTAGGCAACAAAATCTCTTGGACTGGCTCTAAATATAAGGAATTCTAGAAAGAAACTTAGCTCCACCAAAACTATCAAAATGCTTGCTTTTAAAAGCAAGTTTGTCCTGAAACTGAATTTGCTAGAATTCCTATTTGTCACATATCTGATCTAATTGTCTTTTTAGAAGAGGTGTTTTGCCATGGGTCCTAAAAACAACTCTTTGAAAGTATTGTACATTCTTCCAGAACCTGCCACTCTTGCACAGGTTTCCAATTTGCAGTGTCATATTCTTCCAAGCTGGCTGCCATTAATGTGTGTGTGTGCGTGTGTGTGTGTGTGTGTGTGTGTGTGTATCTCCATCTCTTATAGTACAGTTGTATTAAGAATTTTTATTATACAGTAATAGTAAAATCTTATACAAACTAAATGTAAAGAAAGAGAAGAGAAAGAAAGAATAAAAGGTGCAAAGACAAAGGGGAAAAAATGAAAGAAAGAGAGACAGAAAAGAAAAAAAAATAAGAATGTAATAAAGGGAAAAGAAATAAAGAAGGGACTTCCAACCTTCATCACAACAAGTATAAACAAATGTAGTGACTCTTCACTCCATGTTTACAGTTATCTCTTCATCTCCTATCCCATCCCTTATATATAGACAAATCCATAAAGCATCATCTTTTCAGTATTAGTATCACCAAAAAAGTTCATAAATGGTTGCCAGAAGTAGCAACATATTTTGTTTTAACCTTGATCAAATAAAGCAACTTTATATTGCTTCCTTTTACTTCTTAATCTTCAGTTCATTCAAATATTGTATCTGATTTTTCTTCATTTCTTCTTTGTCCCTTCACACTGAGTTCTTCAAGGCTTTAACAAGCCTCTTTTGTAAATCTAATAGGAAAAAATTGTCCAGGTCACTCTCTTGGTTCATCCTTTTTATTTCCCTTTTGAATTTTAAAACATCAACCAATTTCTTTTGTAAATCCAGTGAAAGATCCTTTTCCAAGTCATTCTCTTGGCCTGTCCATTGTAAATCTATTTTCAATACAAGCTCTATCTTGTCAGATAAAATTTGTTCTACATCTGATTTCTTCAATAACATCTTTTGGACATAGTCTATTTGTAGAAGAAGACATCATTACTGACATTGTTATTGTGGCTGCTAATTTCTGACTCCATTCTTCAAAAGTCTCCTTCAGTATTTTCATTGTTATAACATTTTGCATTTTATATGCTTGTACTTCTGGGAAAAGGCAATTATAAAGCAATTCCATATTGTTGCCAAGAAAACAACATGGATATGTCCATGAAAAAACCAAGATTAAGGTCTGATTTAAGGGAGATGCAGGCATCTGGTAAAAGGCACAATGGGATTACACACATCATTATGTCATTGCACAAATGTGTCAGTTGTGTCATGACATTATGGTGCAAATGATGTACAAAATGTAATTCACATAATTTGCACAGTAACATCATAATTTGCATGATATCATTTGCTCTCCATCCATCCCCATGGGTGCCCATGGAAGAAAGACCTGGGTATAATATTTTTAAAATAGGTATTAAACAATGTTAAAAATTGCCTGGCTTTGGTAGCTAATCCAAAAATTGCTAGGACCCAGTTCATCTATCGTCCTCTGAAATCACATCAGTATGTGATATTAGGAATAATTCTATGCTGTCCTCACCAACTCCAAATTTGAAGGGTGAGGTGAAGATGTTGCACTTGGAACTGTGAATGCTATATTTAACTATAGCAATAATATATCTCCTGCTGATGTTAATGAAAGTGCATTGTATCTTCTAGGCATTATCCATAATGGAACTTCTAGCTAGCTTTTATTCAATTCACTTGCATAGTAGCTGAACTTACTTGACAATATAGATTAATTTGCAGATTCTCTGGGATTTTTATTTATATTTTTGCAGGAGTAATAGGATGATAATGCCAAACTATAGTAAATGGCTATAGTTTGCAATCTAGATATAGATTGGTCTGCCTTCTTCCACATGTTTGCTTAAACTTTACACATGGTATTGTCATCCTCCCTACCTTCTAAAGATAAATGGGTGTGGTCAGACAGAAATATTGCATAATGGTGATATCTTGATTATTGAATGCCCCTGCTTGATTCAAATCCAGTGGTTTCCCAACACTAAATCAACTCTTTATCTCCACAGGTTTTCTAGTGGATAATGAAAAGGGATTTTTTGAGCAGTTGTGTTAATTCTGCTGGGTTTTGCTGTTTTGCTGGTCTTCCGTTAGTTTGACTATTATTTTAAAATGAGTTGTTTTAGTAGTTTTGTAACCTGAAAAATGGTCTAAAATATTTAAATAGAGGAAATGTTATGTAGCCAAGTTTTCAGACCTCTTATTTCTATATCTAGGGATCAAAGTGCCGGTTCCGTCACTGTGAAAAAGCCATTGGCAGTGACATTGTGTGCTCATTATGGAGAGAGGGAAGATGTTCCCATCAACTTTGCAAATTTAGACATATGGAAATACAGGTAGAAATGACAAGCTTTTGAGTGGTCTCTTGAAATAGATCTATTGTAAGAATTCATCGGCTATTTCTAACCTCTGCTACTGAAAATATGACATCTTAGTTTCACATTTAAGAAGGACAATGCTCTTATGACATCCAGTCACACAAAAGTTTCATCAGCTAAAGATTGCATTGATTCACACTTTGTACTAAGCTTAGAAAACCAATAAGAATCACTGAGTTTTAAGAAACTCTCCATCTGTACTTTAATTTGGTTTTCTGTTCCCATAACCTTTTCTTCTCAGTGTGATAGTAGAGCATTTTTATATTGAAGTGACTGCCAAGAAACACAATGAACTATCTTTTGCCTTATTAAACTTAATGGCAAATTGTTCTTTAACTTCAGTGGATTCTACACTTAGAGTGATTTGAAGGATACTAGGAAAAATATTTTCTTTCCATATGCCACCTATAGTTTTGATGCAAATATATTAATGGAAGAAAAATAGGTACTAACAATGTTTTCCTGTTTTAAAATTTTAATCAACACACACAGTGCTATAAAAAGAAGGTTCTATAGCTGTTCTCACTGTTGTGTACAGACCTAGACTGTTGTTTAAGTGAAACATTTTTTGGAAGTGGTTTAATTTTTAATAAGCAATGGTGAGTGTGAGATATAAAACAGTCCTTCCACATAGTGAAGTCTCTTCGTGCAGCAACTATAGGACATACAATAAATCAGAATCCTAATTGATTTTTGATACCTATTTGATGTCAATCAAATCTGTAGTTTTGAAAAGTAGTCCAAACAATTTCAGCAAGGCCACATAGTCAATAGCAATGGGTTTCTACTGTAAATGTTAGGAGGCAAAGCCTTTTTTAATGCTTTGCTCCATTTCTGTTCTTCATAGTTTAGATTATGGATTGCAGAATTTCATTCCTGACCATTTCTATTGTATCATTAAATATGGAACCATCCATGCTTCCTTCTCCAGCAAAAATACAATAGCATCTCATGTTTCTGGGAAACCCAGCCTTTAGGCTGTGTGAGGATCAGTTGTGTCTTCCATCACAGGAAACCTCGTAATATCAATGGACTTTTTTTGCCCCCTAGTAATGGTGAGTATCTTTTCCGTATTCTGGGAACTGAAATAAAGTCAATTGCATGTTTCACTTTCTGCTATTATCATTAATGAGCAGCATCATACAAGAAATTGGTTTTTATGTATTGAGTCAAAACTCTTATAATCTGATTAGGATGGGGCCAATCTTTGTTTTTTAAGGCTATTCTCACAACATATTGAGAATAGAATTAATACATAATTCCTAATTATAAATAATCCAATGCAATTATAAAAGTGGTTTTCTTCCCACTAACCACATTTCAGCCCCTTAAAACTGTTAAGTATTTTCCAAATAGCAGCATTAAAGTTAATGAGAACCAGAACTTTCTTATATCTGGAATTCACCTCTATATTCAGATTTTTAAAATATCCATCCATCCATCCATCCATCCATCCATCCATCCATCCATCCATGCATCTATCATTTCAATTTATATGGCCATCTACCCAAAATTCGAGATTCTGTCAGCTAACAACAGTTAAAAACACTATAAAGCACGTAACAATAGAACAATACATACATAATCAGCAGCTAAGGTAAAAAAACAACCAGCCCACAACAAATCAACAGTCATTGCATGGGTTCTGTCACATATGGATCCCCAAGTTCAGTGACACAATCATGTCTTTAAAAGCCCTTAAGGAAGCCCAGCAGGATCAGGACTAATCTAATCTCCATAGCAGTCAGGTTCAGAATCGTTTTTTGTGATTTGCCCCCTTGTGGCAGAGAAGAAATGTTTTAGTGGGGCAGTCAGATGGCCCAAAGCAAGATTGCTTTGAGGTCCACCAGTACTAATTGGGTTTCTATTACTTTCCAGCTTTGCTGCCTCTTTTGACAGTAGTTGTCATTTTGGTCTTTCTGCATTGCATTGTAGGAAGAAAATACTGTGGTTTGCCTGTAGTGGTGAAAATGGATAGGTGTACTTTGATCAGTAGCTAATCAACATTTTACTGTAGGTTGGCAGTGAAATTATTTCAAGGATCAGTGGTACCTCCTCCCTCCAGGGGGATGAAGTAACAGTAGTATTGTCCTCTCTTAGTTCTGCTGATGTATTTTGGCTGTTGCATCCACCTCCAAATATTGTGTTGATGCTGGACTGTGTTTCCATGGGATGCTAGTTCTGTGATCAGAAAGGACATAAAGGTTGTCAGTGTGCGTGTGTGTGTGTTTTAAATCCAGATAGAAGCTCCTAGAAAATTTCTTCTATGTGCCCTCTGAATTGCCACACATTTGTGCTGATTGGTTAATGAAATGAGGTGAGGGCTACATTTTGACAAGCCCATAGATAAAATGGTTACAATATAAGGCTATGTGATACAAGGTTCAGCTGCAACTCACATTCAGCTAAGCAAATTTATGTTGCCTTGACTGAGTGTAATTATACACTAGATTGGGGTCTTGTGCATCTTAAACTGTAATCCTGGACACATTTATATGGCTTTAAATTCCTCTGAAATCTCTGGAACTTCTGCAAAGATATGTTTAGTACCAGATGCACACCCTACTTTCTTGTAACATTTGGCATTGTTTTGTGAGCGTATCTTGATATGATCTTTGCTTCCTTTTATACAAAGCAGGTATCTTTGGGAACTTTGATATAGTTCCCTATTTAGAACAGAAAGTGAATATCAATCGGCCTCACTGTCACTTTATTGCTGCTACTGATACTTTAAATCACACCCATCAGCCAGGGCTCTAGGATGCTTAAACTAATTTTGCCTGATCTGCTAGAGTTCTCCAAGCTGTTTTATGGGGGAAAAAGAGTTGTTGAGATTCCAAGAAGAGGATATTCTTGTGGAATTACCTTGTCTGAAACTGCTTTTATATCCTGTAGTGCTTGCCTAAACTAAGTATTGCAAAGACATATTAAGTATTCAGCACTCTTTCCTGGATGAACAGTCAGAGAAAGTGGGGATGAGAGGCAATATGAACAACTGATGTACTGCATAATGTAGGAACCTCTTGTTTGCCTTTTTTAAAATGGTGCAAAGGTTTATAAAATGGTCAAAAGATAAATGGTGCATTTTATGGTAATTCTAAAAGTATGGTTCCAATATAATGTTATTTTCAAGAATAAGTTGTGCTTTAATAATAATAAAAAAGGCAATCTGGATATTACAAGAAAGACCTACATATGGAATATGTCATGTACATTTCTCTCCTGCAAGTTTCATGAGGTTTTTTTTTTTTGTAATAACTTTAATTTTTTTTTAAAAGGAACAATAAAAACTAACAAGACCTAATGTTAAGAAAAGACTTCCAACCTTCCTTGCAACAGATATGCAACAGAATCGTTTCAACGAGATGGGCAGTGACAAATTTGATAAATAAATAAAAATAAAAAAATAAAATATAAGTAACAATATACATTAAACTCTTGCTCTAAATTAACAACATAACTTCCATTATTTCTATTAACCCATATTATTTCTAATCATCAAATCCATGCAACATAATTTCATTTTTTTCTGTTACCCACAAAAAGTCTGAAAAAGATTTCCAGTTAGCATTAAAATTACATAATGTCTTATCATGAATCAAAGTCATCAATTTTCACCAACTCCATCAGCTTCACTTTCCATTCTTCCATTGTAGGTAATATCTGATGTTTCCACTTCTGTGTATGTAAAAGCCTTGCTGCTGTTATCATATATAAAAACAAAGTTCCATTAGTTTTTTCCAAGTGTTTATCTATCAAGCCCAAAAGGAAAGTCTCTGGTTTTCATTGAATATTAATCTTTAAAATCTTCTGTATGCAAATATGTATCTCATTCCATTTTTTTTTTTTTTTTGCTTTTTTACAAGTTCATCAGAGATGATAGAATGTCTCTTCTTGTTGATCACATTTCCAACATACATTCAAAATATCTTTATACATTTTAGATATTTTTTTCTGATGACAAGTACCAATGATATGTTATTTTATAAAAGTTCTCTTTAATGTTATAACACAATGTAAATTTCAGTCCTTTCTGGCACATATTTTCCCATTGTTCCATCTGTATATTGTAGCCAAAGTTTTTAGCCCATTTTATCATACAGTCCTTAACTTGTTCACCTTCGGTCTCTAGTTTCAGTAAAAGTTTATATACAGTTTTGTGAAAAAGAAAGTACACCCTCTTTGAGTTCTATGGTTTTACATATCAGGACATAATAAAAATCATCTGGTCCTTAGCAGTTCTCAAAAGTAGGTAAATACAACCTCAGATGAACAACAACACATGACATATTACACCATGTCATCATTTATTTTACAAAAAGAAAGCCAAAATGGAGAAGCCATGTGTGAAAAACTAAGTACTCCTTATGATTTAATAGTTTGTAGAACCACCTTTAGCAGCAATAACTTGAAGTAATCATTTTCTGTATGACTTTTTCAGTCTCTCACATCGTTGTGGAGGAATTTTAGCCCATTCTTCTTTACAACAGTGCTTCAGTTCATTGAGGTTTGCAGTTGTTTGTTTATGCACAGCTCTCTTGAGGTCCCACCACAGCATTTCAGTCAGGTTGAGGTCTGGACTTTGACTGGGCCATTGCAACACCTTGATTCTTTTCTTTTTCAGCCATTCTGTTGTAGATTTGCTGGTGTGCTTGGGATCATTGTCCTGTTGCATGACCCAATGTCATCCAGGCTTTAGCTGTTGGACAGATGGCCTTACATTTGACTCTAGAATATTTTGGTATACAGAGGAGTTCATGGTCAACTCAATGACTGCAAGGTGCCCAGGTTCTGTGACTGCAAAACAAGCCCAAATCATCACCCCTCCACCACCATGCTTGACAGTTGGTATGAGATGTTTGTGCTGATATGCTGTGTTTGGTTTTCACCAAACATGGTGCTGTGCATTATGGCCAAACATCTCCACTTTGGTCTCATCTGTCCAAAGGACAGTGTTCCAGAAATCTTGTGCTTTGTTCAGAAGCAACTTTGCAAACCTAAGCCGTGCTACCATGTTCTTTTTAGAGAAAAGAGGCTTTCTCCTGGCAACCCTTCCAAATCATACTTGTTCAGTCTTTTTCTAATTGTACTGTCATGAACGTTAACATTTAACATGCTAACTGAGGCCTGTAGAGTCTGAGATGTAACTCTTGGATTTTTTGCAATTTCTCTGAGCATTGCACAGTCTGACCTTGGGGTGAATTTGCTGGGACTCAATACTCCTGGGAAGACTGACAACTCTCTTAAATGTTTTCCACTTGTGAATAATCTTCCTCACTGTAGAAGGATGCACTTTAAATTGTTTGGAAATGGCCTTATAACCCTTGCCAGATTGATGGGCAGCAGCAATTGCTTCTCTAAGATCACTGCTGATGTCTTTACTCTTTGGCACTGTGTTAACACACCTCAATGCTCAAGACCAACAAACTCCTAAAACTTCGGCTTTTATAGAGGTAGTCACACTTGCTGATGATCAGTTGATCAAGGGCATTTGATTAGCAGCACCTGGCTGCTACTTAGCCTCTTCATACCTATGGAAGCAGTAAGGGTATACTTAGTTTTTCACACATGGCTTCTCCATTTTGGCTTTCTTTTTGTAAAATAAATGATAACGTGGTGTAATATGTCATGTGTTGTTGTTCATCTGAGGTTGTATTTACCTACTTTTGAGAACTGCTACGGACCAGATGATTTTTATTATGTCCTGATATGTAAAACCATAGAACTCAAAGAGGGTGTACTGTCTTTTTCACACGACTGTATCTTTGCAATAACATGTTCATCATTAGTACATAATTCTGCTTCCAATTAAGTTTTACTGTATTCAGAACCATAAGTCCTTTCACCCATTTTAAATCTTTCTTGTAATTGTACATAAGAAAACCATTGACTCATGTATCCTTCTGATATCAATTCCTCTCTTGTCTTTAATTTAAAGTTCCTTTGAGAAAATTCCAATACGTCACTATAAGTTAACCATTTATATTTAGTTATAATTTCTCTTCTATAAAAAGCTTCTTGTGCTGACAACCATAAAGGAACCTTCGGAGACAACCTAGATTTATATGTGTTCCATATTGTCAATATGGCACATCTAATAAAATTATTTTTAAAATGTACATTAACTTTAATTTTATCGTACCATAAATAGCCATGCCACCGCATGAGAGGGTTTTTTTTTAATTATTATTCTCAATGGAGTCCATGTGAATTGTGTTTTAGAAAGAAAAGCCATTTCCTTCAAACTAGCTTTAGCTAGACAGGAAGATGGTGGAGAAGAAAGTGCTCTGCCTAAATAAAGCAGGTTAAGATTATGATAAAGGCAAAAGTTTTAGGATTGCTCAAAGTTGTAGAAGCTTAAAGAAAGGAAAACTTTGATGCATGTATTCACTGGGTGCAAACATTTCAGGAAACTGATTGCATAAAGAATGCCATATTTATCTGATGAGAATAGTCTCTCTTCCCACCCCATCATAATTTGTGATTGGGGGGAGGGTGTCACCTTGCCTTTCCTGGGAATAAGAGATCACTTCTAAGGATGTACTTGCAGGTTAGCTTAATAAGAACTTGGGAGTTCCTACCTGATGTTTTAATTCTTTCCTTTACTATCCCTTTATGTCTTCCTTTTGCCTCAGTTTAGTTTAATTCAATTTAGTTCTTACCTTTCTTTTTCTTCTGCTTCCAAGTGCAACTACTCCTTTCTCTCATACCATCTCCACCTTGGTTCTTTTGTTCTCTTCCTCCTGCATTTGTTTCTTCGATTGTTCTTGTCTGTTTCTTCTCAAAAAATGGGGTTCAGATTTTTGTGATTCTATGGGTGAACATGGTTTGTGTATATAAAAAACTACTGGTATATGCAGATGAGATATCAATGAATTTTGTAGATAGAACACTGTATTTTGCAGACAAATTATTTTAATTAGTGGTTATTGGTTACTACTGTAATTGCTTTGATTGTATTTTGCCTCCATGTATGTCTATTTATCTATCTCTGGGCTCAAAAAATAATCAGAATCTGAGGTGGTTGGTATGTGGCTGGGAAATTATAAGGAAATTCCAGGGTTGGAATGAGAAATTGAAAAGTATCTCACAAGAAGACAGTGACAACCCAGGAGCTGAGCTGGACTCAAAGGTGTTTTTACATTATATTTATGAGCATGTAACTTGAGGATTGCTTTTAGCTGGAGATGGGATTCCTAAGCTCACAAATGAGGAATCTGGGCACTGCACAAGCTTTTTGTATAATATGTGGGTGGGGGTGGTCTACTCTTCCTTTTTTGTGGGGAGGACAGTCATCTTAAATTCAGGACTGTTTTCATTTCAGGCAGACAAATAACTGACCAGTAAGGCAACAGGACTTTCTCATGCAATACTAATAATGTGGCTTTGTTCATTTAGTATGGGGGCTTTTTTCATGGATCCAGTCATTATGAATGATAAACCATGGATGATGGCTTAGTGCAATGTATGTTTATTTAGACCATAGTTGAAAACCAGTGCTTAGCATGTTATGGGATCTCTCTTATATATCTCCAACTAATATTGCACTTTTGTAATATGCAATTAATTTTGTGTACTTTGTGTACTGAATCTCACGTAGTATCTTTCTAACTTTGGAGGAGATATACAAGGGATTAGACTGTAAATAACAGAGCTATGTAGGGCCATCCTCAACTGTGATGTGATCCTGGAAAATGACATGGCTGCTTTAAGAAGTTCAACTACATTCAAGCCCCTGAGTGCTTCAGAGCACTTCGAATCAAATCCAAAGTGCTGCATAGCTCTAGTCTATAATAGTCAAAAAGTCATGGAAGTAGGAATGCAACATTTAGGTAATTGATGAGGTTAATAGGCTAGAATATTTACTTCGACTTTTTAAAAAAAAATATGGATTGTTTAATATAAACACTATTAAAACTGCCAATAGCAAGTGGCATCTTAAAAAAGGCATTTCCTTCTATGCATATTTTCTTTTAGAGTTAATATTTATTTTTGTTTTATCACCTTTGCTGTTACCCTAAACATATAACACAATAAATTTCACTGAAGCCAGTTAGCATAACATATTAATAAGTATGTATTAACAGTCTTGAACACTTAATGAACCAAGGCTGAAATCCTACACGTGCTTAATAGAAATTTATTCCAACTAAACACATAAGATTTTTTTTCCAAGTCACTGTGAATAGGATTGCATAATATTAACATTAATATTGACTGATTTCTTTATTTGGTTGACAGTTCAAGTGATAAAATACCACATTCTAAATATAATTATCAAATAGTGTTTTGGATTTTATAAGTGAGTTAGGTCTATTGAACACTTCAAAGTCTTAATTCAAAAGTTTTATACTGATTTTAAAGTTACTTCCGATAGATTCTACATTGCAAGGGGAAGTTCAGGAAGGGATTTTGCATGCTGCTCAAAGTCAAGAATCCATAAAAGGTCAGGAGAATACATTAAGGCCTATTCATCCTCCACTTATTATTACCATCAATCTTGAGGACGAAGAAGAGGAAGAACAGGAAGAAAAATGTAAATATTTTTTTCAGACATTCATGATTGCCTATACAATGTTTATCTTAAAAGAAGGTTTCTTGCTAAGATTGAGCCTGATATTGTTGTTGGCCTTCTTGTGATCACTGTAGTCTGGTGTTCATACTGTCTTCTAGAAAGTGATAAAAACTGCACTCTGTGACATGAGTATTGTTGCCTTTCTTTTTCTTTTTCTTTTTTTTAAACTTGCTCAATGGGATTAGGACATCTGCTTCATCTGTGAATCCAGACTTTGAGAAATAAAAGCATATCATATATACTTTATGTAGAATGTTAACAAAGTAGGTAGCACATTCAGAATATGGTTTCTGGAATTCTTTCCAACGTCTTAATAGAAGCTCCATTCTGGGGCATAGTACAGGTAGTCCCCGGTTAAGAATGCCTGGGTTACAGAACCCATAGTTAAGAATGGAGCCTATTGTAATAAAATTTGAATTAAATACACAATGATTTGAGTTAATTACACAATACTACTTATACAGTATTATACAATAATCTGTTCCGTCTTACATACAAATTCGACTTAAGGAGAGACTTGGAAACAGAGCTCATTGTTAAACTGGGGACTGCCTGTACTAGAAAGGAGGAGGGAGGGTAGCTTAGAATGGAGGAGTTGAAACATTCTGAACCCCTCCCCAACTGCATTCCATAGAGGAGGGGTTCAGAATATTTCAACTTCTCCATTCTAAGCATAGGGATTTAAAAAATTTTTATTTATATTTTCTCCATAGCCTTCAGCAAAATCTATCCCATTTTTGACTTTGACCTTTCTTTTGTCATCTTCTCCCACTAATCCAAATTTGGTCCTGTTTTGTTAGCTTTCAGAGAGTTGTCCAACTGATGGACAGAATCCCAAGACAGAATCCCAAGACCTTTTACTGTACATAATTTCTCTCCAGCACTCTTTCCACTGAGTTGGAAAGAATAACAAGGAAGGGAAAGCATATAAAGCATAGGTTCTGGAATTCTTTCCGACATCAGCACTGGCCATTAAGAGGGCCTGTGTGTTCTTCCATATAACAAAATAACATTGTGTGTATATGTGTTTCTGCTTTCTGCTTCTGTACCTTTGTGTGTATGTGTGCACTGGAAAGTGTAGGGCCAGCTGCATACAATCTGTTTTGGGACATGTGACTCGGAGCAAATGGGGCCTAGAATGGAATAGTCAGCGACATTTTGAGGCAGTGCACAACTCCTTCTCCGTAGGTGAAGAGTTTTCTCAGATGAGGGATTTTTTTTTCTGGAATGTTTTCCTTTGCAACCTGTGGCCAGATCAGACCCTTTTTCAAACTCAGTATTTCTTTTGCTAGCTTCTCACCCCAGGGTAAATTTGGTCCAGCTCTTTTCTGGTTTTGGGTAATTATCCTGAAGATGGACAGATAGATGAACTGACAAATGTCCTGAACTCTTCACATAACTTTTTTCCCCATGTTTACTTGGGTAGGAAAGAATGAAAATGAAGAACAGGAATTCTTTAGAAAGAAATAATCTAGTATTTTCCTTTTAAAGCAATCCTATTCAGTCACTAAAAAAATATATTGTATTTTGTATTATCAATGTAAATGCAATTCAGATTTGCTTTATGTGGCACAGAAAGAAGCCTGGAAAGAGTTTTATTTAGAAGTAACTTTTAAAATTGCTCCATACAGATGCATCTTATTTATTGTCAAAGACACCAGAAGATATAGAAGAAGAAAAGGCAATAAAGGAAATGTGTTATAAATCTGGTAAGAATCTTATTGTTATATCAGCTAAGAACATTGGTGGTTTTTTTAGCTGATATAACTATAGAAATTTTTCTTTTCTTTTGTCTTCCTGGGGATGAATCAGGAGAATACTATAGAATTCAGACTTCTCAGGAAAATCATTTAACAAAAAATCCGTCAGTGCTGGAGAATGAGCTCATTAAACCTATGGAAACATGCAGAGATTTACAAGAAGGCAAGGAATAGAACAGTTGAAGTTTTAATTTTGGATCTTAAATGTTATTTTATCTTTTTAAAGATAACAAATATTCATTGTTAAAAATCTTCATTAACATATTGCTTAGAGGTAGACTCCAGGAAGAGCCCCAAGTTCCATTTCTGGACTTTTCAGCTAAAAGGATCAAATAACAATGGGGAATTTGACAGTTACCTGGGTAGTCACCTGTCTTAGGTACAGAATCCTGCTGCTGGTCAGAGTTGACAATGTTGGGTTGGCTCAAGAGTGCAAATGTTTTCACCTTGAGGGCTGTAGCACACTTTGCACAGCATGTTATTTCAAAATAAGTGGAGACTGCCCAAAGTGGGCTGATCTGGGGGGTGGGGGGGACTGGGGATTTGAAAGATGTAAAGTAGGTATTTTAAGTCTCTACAGAACAGTTTGGGGCCTCCTGCCTATTGGGCTCTGGAGGCTAGGAAATGGGGTTTGATGGTCCACATGTTTGTTTCTTTATTTTAATCTCTGAATTACATGAATAGTGTGATCTGGTATAAGACAGCTTCCTATGTACCCTTGTATGTAAAAATGAAATACAACCTTTCTATTTCTTCAGTTAAAGTATGTTGAATATTTAGGTGGGTTCATGTAAAGTTATGTTGGCCCTATTATAATTTATCATAATATGTGAACCCAACCTTACTATAGGGTCGTGAGCATTATGCAACTCATTATGTATAGAAATGTGCTGCACAATGGCTTTTTTAAAGTATTAAAAATGCTTTACAGTATTATCATGTTCATTTAAGAAGTCACGGAATTAAGCAAAATATTCAGAAGTCATATTTTAGTAATTGTTCCTAAGAAAGTAAATCTGATTATAGAAAAATAAATCTGATTATGGAAAAATGGTCATAAGTAAAACTCATAGTTTTACTGATTACTCAAAACTCATAGTCATGATCCTCACATTGCCAGTAGGTGAGGCCTAAAGCTTATAGAACCAGTAGCTAATGCTATGATAATACCAGTCCTATAAAAAATTAGTCCTATTACATGCAGTTTAATAACTTCACAGATTTTCTCTCTCACCATTCTAGGTGATGGCTTTGCAGTTCCATCAAAGTTTAACATTATAGAAAGGCAAACAAAAATAACAGCATCATTGGACAGTAGCTCTAAATCTGAACTTAGTGCCTTTGAAAATGGAGGTAATTATTTAAAATACAATTTCAATATTTTAATTCTTGTAACTGACACTGAAATAAGCATGCAGCAACCTGCATTCAATTTTGCAAAAGACTCAAATGTTTGTGTATGTATGTGTGGATACAGATATAGACAGATATAGGTACACACACACACACACAAACACACTCTGACTGCTTTATGAAAGCTCTGCCCAGTCTTTTCTCATTCTCCAATTTCATGAAGCATTGCCATCTGTCTTTATTTCAATAGCTTAATTTTATTTAAAGAAGCTTTGGGGTTGTTTACCGGCTACATTCATCTTCCCCCCTCAGGCTGCAGTTTTTGCACCCCTTCTTTATTGAAACCACTAAAGAGAGAGCAAAATTTGGTCTCAGATGAGATTTGAATCAATGTCTTATTAAGTCACCTGCATTGTTTTGCCTGTAATAGAGATGCAGCAGGTTTCAGAACAACAGAAAAGGATTCCCCATCAGAACAAGCAAATATAATATTGGGTGGCAGGGTGGGGAAAGCTGCTGAATAGACCTTTGAGAAATAATAGCCCCCAGCAAGGATATTGGTGTCATCTCTTAGAAAGAAGAATATGGAGGTGAAGAGTTCCCATTCAATTGTTTCCAAGCAATTGAGTTCCCATGTGCTTTTTATGGAATCAAGTAAACTACAGGTAGTCCCCAGTTTAAGAACAAGTTACGTTCCCAAGGTTTGTCCTTAAATTGAATTTATATGTAAGCCAAAACAGTATTATTGTATAATACTGTATAAGAAGCATTGTGTAATTAACTTGAATTATTGTGTATGTAACTCAAATTTTGCTACAATTAACTATGGGTTGTCTGTAACTTGTACATTCTTAACCTGGGGACTACCTGTACTGCAATGTTATGTCCCAGACAAACAACATGGTTCTTAAAAGAATCCCTAGCCCCTTTCAGATGCTATGCCCCAAATGTCTAATATGGGAGCTGAGCACACCTGATAAGCCTCATGTCACTTCTTGATTTTGCTTTTGTGATGTCAGCCCTTTGTAGACGTTGCACATTCACTGTGGCGGTTTGTAGGGAGAAAGCTACATAAAGAATACAGTTGCATGCACATAGGCTTCCTTGTAAGCCAAGTTCTTACTTTATCAGGAAAACTTTATGTTGTTCTATTATTATTATTTAGATTTACATCCTGCCTTTATTTTTGTACAACTCAAGGCAATGTACATAATGTTCCACCTCCTATTTTCCCCACAAGAAAAACCCTATGGGGTGGGTTGTTTCCTCCCTTCAGGCAACTGTGCTGAATGTACAATTCCTGCAAGGAAGTAACATCTTTTGAGTGATGGCGGCAAATGAGACTTAACTAGCGGCTTTATGTTGAGCATTCTAGGTACAATATCATCTGAATATGGCTATTGATTCCAAAATTTTCCAACTCCTTCCTTTCATGTTACGTGAGGCATGTGTTTATAATTCGTTTAAAATAAGCAGAAGGCCTTTGAAAGGAAACAATAAAGCATCTGCTTCCAGCTTTGCAATATCAGCACAGTGATTCAGGCACATGAAAGTGTTATTGCCATTTGGGCTTTATGTAGGATCCATTGATGCTCATAGCATGGAACTACATTTAATTTTACTAGTTTAAACAACTTTGTTTCATGTGCACATTTCACCATTCACTGCTTTTCTAGTTAAAGAGAAAAGTGCATATTCTGGCAGACACACCGAATACTATTTTCTTATTTCTTTCTTTTGTATGTTTCTTGTTATTGTTATATTTTCCCTGATAATTCTGTAATATGCCTGTTTCTCTGTAGGAGGTGATTGTTATTTGTCACAAAGAAATATATTTGTTGAAGGGATACAAAACAAAATGTTCAATGGAGAGAAAGAATTTACCATGCTGAAGTGTTCAAACGTTAAAGGTATTCAGAGCTCATATCTCATCTTTCCTTTTCTCAACGGGGAAATAAATGTATGTGCCTTTTTAAAACATTCTGGCAAGGACCTTTGTGTGATTTGGCTAAAATATGTGCCAGCGAAATTGCTAATTGTGGAGGTCTTTCAGAAAAGGGTAGATCCCATTCAAAAGGGTGATTTGAGCCACATGTTGCTTACATGATGTCATAATTGGGGAACCATCTTGATATATTCTCATGCCAGTGCATTGAATTACTGGATGAGGATATGACATTTTAAGAGAATGAATGCCATTTCAGAAGTGGCAATCATTGCTACATTGTTCTTGAAAAACACATCTGTGCTAATACCGGAGGAGATTTTTGGCATGACCTCCTTCACAGTTCCTGGTAGCCTATCATAGCATTGTACTGGCATGGTTAGGTTTAGGTTAGGTTCAACTGATGATATCAAACTGACCCCATAGATAGACCTTCTCCAGGATGATCTGTCCCCAACCTGGCCTTCCAGGTTTTCCAATGATACACCTATTGATCCTGTTATTGAGTCCATCCACTTTACTGCTGGTCATTCTCTGTTTCTTTTTCTTTCCACCTTTCCCAGCATTATAGACTGCTCAAGAGAGCTAGGTCTTTGTATAATGTGTCTGAAGTATGATAATTTGAACCTAGTCATTTCTTCCTGGAGTGAGAATGCTGGATTAGCATGATTAGGTAAAAGAATCCAAATGCAAAATTGGTAGCAGACCAGTATTAGGAGGAATTCGGAAGTGAATTTAGGTTGGCCATTATACTAAACACAGAAATATGGGGAACTGTTAGCAATTTATGCTCTTTTATTTGTGTGAACATTGAAGAGGCATGTGTGTTTAGGCATGGGCCTGATGGGGTGAGGATGTGATACTCAGAGCCAGCATGGATTGGCTGGTGGCTTTCTACAAGCTCTAACCTTGCATACATATAAACCTGCCTATGTTTCTAAGTCCAAATATAACTGAAAATAATCAAATAGTCTCTGCAAGATGGCGGCCACCAGCAAACGCCGGTCATTGCTGCTGTATCAGGGGGTCTTGTAGTTTTGACCTCTCCCCCCCCCCCCGGGATTTATCATCTTTTAGGGGTGAACTGGGTGCAGAGGAGACTGCAAGGAGGGGTTTTACCCCCTCTGGTGTGTCGACTCAGGCGCAACTCCTGAACGGAGCAGCAGGGCACAGGCAGAGCATGGCGGTTTGCAGTGGGGAACAGCGGCCTTGGACGAACCTCGGGCAAGCTCTGGTGCAGTGCGGTCCCTGCATGGTGTGCAGAGCCCCCAGAGCGGAGCCCTGGTGTGGCGAACCCAAGGGGTGCCGGTGCAGTGCGGCGAGCCTACCGACCCCGCATAGGCTTGGCATGGCGGAGAGAGCCTTTGCAGACCTCGGTGTGGGCGGCAACCTTTGGTGAGCCTTGAAACTCTGTGGCCCCGGGAGGGTTGCAATGAGCCGTGGCAGGTCCTGGTGAGCCCCGGCGCGGTGCGGGAAGCCCCGGCAAGCTCTAGTATGATACGGCGAACCCAATGGAACCCAGTGCGGCACACCGAGTCCCAGGCCCAGCGGGCCCAGCAAGCCCTCAGGTGGCGCAGCAAGCCCCAGGGAGCCCCTGGAGCAGCGCTGCAAGCTTCAATCGACCCCGGGACTACATGTTGTGTTTTAGTGAGCCCTGGAGCAACGCAGATAACTCCAGGGATGTGGGAATTCACAGGTGGCTGGAGCCCTGGGAACTTGGTGGTTTGGCACAAGGATGCTGGGTGGGTTGGGGGGGCCAAAGCCGCAGTGGACTTGCAGTCTGGCTGTGGAGGAGGATTGTTTGGTGCCGGAGAAGCAGCCGGACAGCATACGGAGTCAACAGCCCCTGGTTCTAAGACCAGCGAACTGGGGATTAAGAATCTAGCCACCCCCATTAAGCCCCCCCCCAGGGCCAGTGGAGAACTGCAGGGTCCCTCCAGCGTGAGTCTGGGAGGGAGTCTGAGAGCGTGTTAGGATACTAGGTTCCACCTTCTAGGTGGGAGACAGGAGGTGTGAGGGAATGAGTCAGATGTCCACCCTGCCAACTAGTGAGAGAGATCGTGCAGGGTGGCAGAGGGTGTGGGGGAGTATATGGTTCAGTGGGGGGTGGGTCCTGGTGGTGCCGAGAGCGTGAGCTGGTGCACCAGGGTGACCCTCCCTCACCGGTAAGCGTTTGGGTGTGAATGAGGATGACTGGTTGGAAGGAGGGGCCCTTGCTTCAGATTGAGGACCCCGGAGGTCCAGGTAGGGAGGTATTTGGGCTCAGAACCCCTGGGGGCTATGTGGTGGGCTACACCATCGAGGTGGTGATGGGCAGGGGACGTTATGGCGGGAGCTGGAGGGCGGGCCATCTTCGGGGAAGACGCTCCCGGTATGTCTCACCGGTGATGTGTTCCGGCCCTCCTGGCTCATTCCCAGCAGGTTCGTAGGGGCTGTAGCTTTCGGCTGCTGCTGCTTAATGCCAGGTCGGTTAACAACAAGGCCACCCTCATATGTGACTTGATCACTGAGGAGGGGGCAGACATGGCATGTATTACTGAGACCTGGCTGGGCCCCAAGGGAGGGGTGCCCCTCTCGGAAATGTGCCCAGCTGGGTTCACAGTGTGGCACCAGCTGAGATGCCAGGGCAGGCGAGGAGGGGTGGCTGTTGTGACCCGGGAATGTCTGGTGGCCTTCAGGGGCATTTCTCCACAAGTTTTGGGCTGTCAGACACTGTTCATTAGGTTGTGCTCCCACAAACAGTTGGGAGTTCTGCTATTGTACCAGCCTCCCTGCTGCGTGGCAGCCTCCCTGCCTGAGCTGCTGGAGGCCATCGCGGGGCTGGTGGTGGAGTTCCCCAGGCTTATGGTTCTGGGGGACTTCAACCTGCCATCCCTGGGGCGGTCCTCGGATGTGGCTCAGGAGTTCATGGCTACCATGGCAGCCATGGGCCTGTTGCAAATGGTGTGGGACCCAACCTGAGACAGTGGCCACATGCCGGATTTGGTTTTCTTGTCTTGTGATCTGAGGGGAGATTTATAGCTTTCCCTGCTGTCATGGTCAGATCATGTCCTGGTGACCCTGAGTTTCTCTTATGCCACCCCCCTCCGCAGGGAGGCAGGACCCATGCGATTGGTCTGCCCCTGGCACCTGATGGGCCTGTCAGGGTTTCAGAGGGAGCTGGGGGATATTCCCATGGACCTGCTGCCTGGTCCAGCAAAGGCCTTGGCTGCTGCTTGGAATAGGGAGGCGGCTGGGGCCTTGGACAGGATCGCACCTATGCGACCTCTCTTGCCACATCAGCCCCGACACTCCCCATGGTTTACGGAGGAGTTGAGGGTGCTGAAGAGGGTTAAGAGACGTCTAGAGTGCCGCTGGAGGAAGACAAAGACTGAATCCGACCAAACACAGGTTACAGCCACTGTCAAGGCCTACATTGTGGCAATAAGGGTGGCGAAGTGTCGATTCTTCTCCGCCCTATTGCATCCGCAGAATGCCGCCCGGCGGCCCTGTTTAGGATCACTAGGTCCCTCCTTGGCAAGGGGGATCTGGGGGTTCATTTGCAGGGCCGTGTGGAGGAATTTTTAGGGCATCTGTAGGACAAAGTCGCTCAGATTCATTCCAAGTTAGACTCCGAGCGTGGGGCAGGGTCTGGGGAGATACCAGGGGACCGTTCTTACCCAGTTATCTGGGAACAGATTGATCCTGCTGCTCCTGAGGGATTGGACAGGGTCCTGGGGACTGTGAAGGCCACCACTTGCCATCTTGACCCATGCCCCTCCTGGCTGGTGAAAGCAGCTCGGGAGGTAACATGTGGTTGGATCCAGGTGATGGTTACTACATCCTTGCAGGAGGGAGTGTTTCTGGCTGCCTTTAAGGAGGCGTTGGTGCACCCCCTCCTCAAGAAACCGTCCCTGGATCCCACCATACTGGACAATTTTCGTCCAGTCTCCCACCTCCGCTTTCTGGGGAAGGTGGTTGAGAAAGTGGCGGCTTCACAGCTTCAAAGGGTCCTGGAGGAAACAGATTATCTGGACCCCTTCCAGTCAGGTTTCAGGCCCGGTTATGGAATGGAAATGGCATTGGTCGCACTTATGGATGATTTCTGGCGGGAGCGGGATGGTGGAAGTGCAACCATCCTTGCTCTCCTTGATCTCTCAGCGGCTTTGGATACCATCGACCACGGTATCCTGTTGGGATGACTCAGGGAATTGGGGGTGGGTGGTACAGTATTGTGCTGGTTCACCGCCTTTCTTCAGGGCCGATCCCAATCGGTGTTGATAGGGAGCAAGAGGTCCCATCCTCGGCCCCTCCTTTGTGGGGTGCCGCAGGGTTCGGTTCTCTCCCCACTCCTTTTCAACATCTACATGAAACTGCTGGACAAGATAATCCGTCACCATGGGATGAGGTATCATCAGTATGCTGATGATATGCAATTATACATCTCCATCCCTCGTGAAGTAAGTGATGCCATGGCCGCCCTTTCTCGGTGCCTGGAGGCTGTAAGGGTCTGGATGGGGAGCAGCAGGCTTCAGCTGAACCCTGGTAAGACGGAGTGGCTGTGGGTTAATGGCTCCTCTGTATCTGGGATTTTGTCATCTTTGGTGCTCGATGGGGTGGCACTGCCCTAGACAGACCCAGTGCGTAATCTGGGGGTCTTCCTAGACTCACGGCTCCTACTTGAAGAGCAGGTAGCAGCTGTGGCAAGTTTGCACAACTTCAGGTTATGCATCAGTTACGCCTTTTCCTGGATTGGGATGCCCTTCGAACAGTCACTCATGCCCTTGTTATCTCCCAGATAGACTACTGCAGTGCACTCCAAATGGGGCTACCCTTGAAGAGTATCCGGAAGCTACAGCTGGTCCAGAATGCGGCCGCGCGGGCTATTTTTGGAGCCCTGAGAAGGGCCCATGTGACACCATTGCTCCGCGAGCTGCATTGGGTACCAGTTTGCTTCCGGGTCCAATTCAAGGTGTTGGTTATTACCTTTAAAGCCCTACATGGCATGAGGCCAGGTTACCTAAGGGACCGCCTCTCCCCTATGACTTCAACCCGTCCCACCCGATCACACAGAGAGGGCATGCTTCGGATCCCTTCAGTAAAAGAACTCCATCTAGCGGGGTCCAGAAGGCGGGCCTTCTCTGCAGTAGCCCCCGCTCTTTGGAACATTCTGCCCCCAGAGGTGCGACTGGCCCCCTCACTCCTGGCCTTCCGAAGGACCTTGAAGACCTGGCTCTGTCACTTGGCCTGGGGCGGGGAGGGAATATCTCAAGCAGGGAGATGGCTAGCCCCATAGTGGCCGGCTGTCCCCAGCCCAATTTTCCATCTTCTTGGATTTTCCTTTTTTAGTATTGTTTTAATTCTATATATATTATGTATTTTATATATATTTATAGTTTTAATGTCTTTGTAAGCCGCCCAGAGTCCCCTATTGTGGGGGAGATGGGCAGGGGAGAAATCTAATAATAATAATAATAATAATAATAATAATAATAATAATAATAATAATAGAAGATTAGTCTTGCAATCTCTCTAAATTGGACACAAAAGGACTAGGAGACAGAAAGATTCTCTCATCCCAGTTATTAGTTTTAGCTATAGTACATTCCAGTTTCTTTGGTACTAACAGAACCAGATAACTGAGTTTGTGTTAAGCAGAATACTTGTGGTAGTAATTGTGGACATTTTTACTGTTTTATGTCCAATGGTACAGCAGTGGGCTCTGGAAGCTTAGACGCTCTGAGTCTCTGCACCCAATTTTGCTCCTGTGTAGTCTTGGCACTCTTTCTTTTTCCCCTTTCTTCCCATTTCTCACATGCACACGCACTTATGTACATGTGTGTGTGTGTGTTATCTTTCTCTCCCCACCTGCTTCTTAGGCAGTAGTGCTGGGTATTTTCTTTGTTCCTTTCTTTCTCCAGAAAGAAAACAAAACAAGGAAAAGGAAGATGAGGACCCAACAGGATTGCAGTTGCTGTTATTATTTAAATGTGTGGGGCTTTGAATTCACAGACTAGCACCCTAATACTTCTACTCCCCATGGTGCAGTGAACCACTTTGATTTCCTGAGAAGCTAAAAAGGGATTGTATTGACCAGCTCACTTTGAATTACATTTTTGTGGTACATTTAAAAGTGAATTGGTAGACTTTTCCCCTTTTTTCACATTATGTCACTTATTACTAATACAGTGCCCAAATGCTTCAGATCAGTTACATCTGACAGCATATGTGTCAGCCCTTCCAGATAGGCCAGGTCACAAAACAGAAATCTGAAGGACTATTGAAATTCTACTTTATTGTTTTAGGATATATTAACAGAATCTTGAAAGCCTGCCAGGGTCTTCCTCTGCCCTCTTTTATACCATATGGAATCAAGGCAGCCTTATTTTGAGTCTCCTCAAGATCCCTCCATTCCCAGGGTTGAGATGATGTTTATTGTATCTCTTATCTGCAAAAGGTCCTACATACCTTCACCAACTTTATATTGGTTTTCCTCTACAATATGTTCCTTTAAGCTAGTTCATCTATAGCATTTTGAGATGCCCCACATGTTCAGGGGAGAAATGCTAGGCAAGATATCCCTTTCCTACAATATCTCCATCTGTTCATTTCTGTTGCTGCTGTTCATACACTTGCTTAGCTGGGGAGAGGACCCCTTGAGGCTCTTAATTCAGCCCCTGAAGTCCTTTTTTGTGATTCCTGGAGCCACTTTTGCCCATAGTTACTGAAAACTGGGGCCAGAGTCTTCTGCCATTTTGAGGTGGGAAAATACTCAGAATATTGTAGAATAAGCCCTAAATAAGGCTAACTTACCTAAGAAACAGATATAAATTCTGTCTTATCCAATTTGCATCCTCATTAGCTCATTGCAATCCATGGCCACAAATGTAATAATATTAAGGGAAATGGAAGCTGCTGCTCCTTTTCTTTGCTCCAGTCAGTGCTCATATAGTTGGCTGAAATATATAAAATGCTAAAGAAAAGTAGCAGTTGAACTGCTATTATATTAGCAGCAGAATGGGAGAGCTCTGAAGATTGACAGTGGCTCCTCTGCTGACATACTGATTTCAGCAAACACTTGGTTATACTGACTTCCGAAGCTCTTGCCTTCTCTGGAAGGAAACGTGTATGCTTATTAGCCATTGAGTAGAACAATCAGTGGATAGATACAGATCACCCTGGATATCCTGTTTCTTTTTTCATTCTTGCAGCTATTAGCAATGATTTGACCTCTCTGTCTGGGCGAACTGTTCTTGTCGGTTTAAAAATACTGCTGGGGAATTTCTGTATTTGTAGGTCATTTCATTTGCCAAATTGGCAACTGAGGACTGAATAGCAGTAATCAAATGAGACACCACTGAGATAATACCTCTAAATAAAGTAACATGCAGTAATATTGGTGCTATAAATGTCAGACCATTTTATCCCTTGGAAGAGTGTTTGAGGATCATTAAAACTGTGAATAGAATTCCTGGATCATGTGCTAACACGGGAACAGAGGCCACAGTTAGTCCTAATTCACAGAGTGCTAAGCCAAAATATGATTTGACTGAGGTTTAATCAGTTGCATGAACCTAGCTAGAGTGGTTTATTTACTAAATTGTGGTAAAAGAATGGCTTACTGGAGTGTGTAGATCTATCAGGATTATCTTGCTTACTAATCATCACACTAGAACTGAACAACACAGTCCTAACAATTTTTTTTCAGCTACAAGCCACACAGAAAGCATCAAGAAGCATCATTTTAAGGGAGTAAAGAAAAAGAAATGGCTATCTGAGGAATCCAAAAATCTGTCTACCCCTTTGACAGCAAAAGGTATTTCAAATAACCTTTCTGAATCAATCAAAATATTACAATCTGCCCTATTCACCATTTTCCATCATCAGATGGAATGATCTGTATTAAGATGGAGTTCTCTATTAGGACCCAGTGTTTCATTCATCCCTTTATATGAGAGATGAACCACTTATGGTCCTCCACAAGTGCTGGTCTGCAGCTCCAATTGCTTCCAGCTGGAATGTTCTGGGCTCATGGATGACTAAACTGGAATGCATTTCTCATCCTTGTCTTATATGTTAAGCAGCCCCGAGTAGTTTCCTACATGTTGGGGGAAAATATTGATTGTTGTATTATCTCTTGCAGCAGTGCATACTTCAAACCCTAAAAGTAAAGGGAATTGCCAACAAAATGATCAAATCAAGAATGCTGAGAATGCCTCTTATATTCCTTCTCAGAGAGCCAATGGGAGAAGTATTTCCTTGAGTTCTCCAGTGGCTGGAAGGTCACAAAATCTCACCTATGCTAAAATTGGGGTGGCCAAAGAACCCAAGATGAATTTATCTACAGGTGAGCAGCTAGCTTCTTAAGATCTCTTTCTGATATGGAAGTCAGTTTTTCCTAATGAGGTAGTGTTCTATTATGCTAATTAAATAATACTATTATGATGCCCTGCCCTAAAGCTTTCAATGTTGTTACTTTGCCTGTATAAGGCAGCTGGTCTCATCTTCTGTTTGTGGTTTTGTATATGAATTTGAAACTCCAAAAATTAAATCTTATTAACTACATAAACTCCTTTGGAATTAATTCTGAGAAAGGGCTATTTAAAACAATTTAAGTACATGATTACTATATTCTAGCTTTTATATAATGTCTCTGCAATTAAGTCTGCAAAGTTTCAAGGAATGTGGTTACAAGAAACTGGTTATTTAAAAATTCAAATAAATGCAATATGTTAATTTTATATTAAATATACCTAAAGGTACTTAGTGCTGTTCATGTTATTCATTGGAGTATATTTACTAAGAAGGCAAGCTGTGGCAGTCATTATTTGTTTTTTGTTTTTATATGTGTGATTATTTTTAAATCCCACTTTACATTATGGTATATCATTTATTCTGTTTCCAGCTCTGGTTATTATGGTCTGTGTCTAAATGTTAGTACACTAAATGCTTACCCTAATCCTTAGTGTGTTATGTACATGCAACAATTTTGGTTTGTAAACTATGGCTTATGGCTTAGCCCACAAGCCAAGATTAAACAAACTACAGTTAGCTTAATGAAGTAAACTCAGCTGGAAAGTTCTTACCTCTTCTTTGGCTCATGTGGGGACATGTTGACTACTACTTTTCATTGATGTTAATCATTTTTTCCAAGAAATACAGGAAAAGAATACAGGAATAGTATCAGTCCAGACCTATCCCCTCTTACCTTGTTTACAAGCATGATAGAATTAGGTTAAAAATCTATTATGAAAATAAATATTTAATATTTTCATAATAGAATTTTAACCCAATTCTATCATGCTTGTAAACTCTCTGTTCATTTTGTTACTTCATGCAATATTTTTCTTTCTTTCTTTCTTTTTTTCTTTTCTTTTTCTTTTCTTTTTTCAAAAATGGTGAATAAAATATAAGAAAAAAGAAAAAAATATGTAAAAAGCATAAAGGATTCATAACAGAAAACTTGGCTAATTCAGACTAATTGTAACATATTGTTGTCACATTCAGGAAAAAATAGGTTTAAAATTTTACATTTTCTCTGTAACAGTATGTAACACCAAACTGAATCCTAGTATGAGCTTTTAGATGTTTATATTCTGTAACTCTCAGGAATATCACCCCTTCTAAAAAGTGTCATCCTAAAACATATTGGACAACAAGCTAATAATTTTATATCTTGTAAAAAAACTGGAAAAAAAAATGTACCGTGTTCTTTAAGGAATGGTGATGTTTATAGATATCATCATTTTGCTTTGTTAAATTGGTTGCTCCAAATATTATGTGTTGTATTAATGTTGTGTTAATAAAGTTAAAACCAAACTATTATAGAGGAAGATGTATGAGTGTTTAAAGCAAATTTTAAACTAGTTTTTATTGCATCATATCCCAGTTTTGTTTTAATCTTGTAAGGCCCTTTTTATTAAACTTTAATATATATTATTTTGTATTGAAATGTAGCCATTTCTTAATAAACATTTTCAATGCAACTGATTTATTCTCCTTAGCTTTTGTGCCCCATCTGGTTTATTTGTTGTGCTCTTTTGTTTGATCCTACTGCAGTGACACAATGTGCTTTAGAATGCTTTTTTTCGTGCCTAATGGATTTTATTTATACACTATGTTTTAAATGTGTCTTCCTCAATAAATACTGTATATTTTTCAAAAAAGCTAATATAGAAGGCCCAACTGGAGAGTTATTATTTGGCATCCTTGAAATCCTGGCAAGTACTTGGTTCCAATTAGAATAGAAATTCTGAAATACTTCTAATGCTTGAGTCAGTTTGGGTCACTCCAGGGAAAGAAACTATGGTGTGATATGAACTCTCATGAAAAATTGCTGATTTGAAATATCCCTATGTAAAAATGGCAGAAAAATATTTTTTTTTAAATAAAATGGACAGAAAATATGTTAATTAATCTTAATCTGTTAATTATTAATGAAACTTTAACAACTTTTGTAAGATTGCAGAAGGAATATAATTTGCATAAAACAGCTAGTTAGCAACATATTCAGTAAAGCTTTTATATTCTTTGTTTGATCGGGATGCCGTAGCAGCCTCTCAATCTCCAGTAGATTTTAATCATGTTTTATAGAGGCTAAACCTGCCATTCAACATCATCACCGATTTAAACAGTTCATAAAAATAACTTTAAATAATATAAAGAAATCTGGAATAGAAAACTGGAGATCCTACAATATAAAATCAACGATCACAGATTTTAAATAACACCAAATGTTTCTTATGAACTAAAATTCAACAAACTCAACAACAACAAAATCTTTCTCTGGTTTATTGGACTCCCCAATAGATGTTTTTGTCCTTCCTTGTGTTGGATATATAATGAATTTGGTTTTTTTTAATAATAATTTTATTAAACATTACAATTAAAAAGATAGAAACTAAAAATACAAACTAAAAAATATAAAAGAAAAAAAATAAAGTGTAGAAAAGAAGAGAAAAAGAAAAAAATAGAAAGGAAAATGAAAGAAAAAAAATAATGTAGTAAAGAAAAAGAAAAGAAATATATAAAGAAATGACTTTCCCCTTCATCACAAGTATAAACAACTTTAGTAACTTATCACTTTCCCTTAAAATACAGCAGATAATCTCTTCTTCCCATATCTCATCTCTTATCTATAAACAGATCCATAAAACTTCGTCATTTCAGTCCTCTATAATGTTATTATAGATTATGTTATAGAAATAAAGCTAATACAACTACATAGTACAGAAATACATTTAAAAAAAAATTAAAAATGAAAAAAGTGGAGAAAAAGAAAAAAAAAGGGGTGGAGAAAAAGAAAAAAAGTAGCCTTCCCCTTCATCCCTAACAAGTATAGTCAACATTAACAAATTATCAGGATCTCTTAAACCTCACCTCTCCATATTAATCAGCAAAAGTCCAGTAAAGGTTATTAGAAATAATATATTACAAACTTGTTCTATTACACCCAATTTAAATCCTTCCTTTCATATTTATATCTCAATTTCTATTTAAACAGATCCCTCCATTTCCTCTTGTCAAATAATCAGATTCTAGTCCCAGTCAAAAAACAATTAAACATCACCAGAAATAGCAACCCACTATTTTAACCTTGATTAAATAAACCAATTTTGTAATCTTTCTTCTTTCTCCCAATGATCTTTACATTCCTCAGAGGAAGTTCTAACATCTGCTTTCTCATCCTCTGTTAGTTTCTTCTCTCAAAGTCCTTGTCCTGTTTGTCAAGCCCCTTTTGTAATTTCAGTGTGGCAAGTCCCTTTTGTAAATCCAATATGAGAAAAATATCCACATCACTCTTCTGGTTTATTATTTGTATATATATTTTTAAAATTTTTAAATCTTCATCCAGTTTCTTTTGTAAATCCATCTCTTTCTTGTAGGCTATGTTTTCTAAATGCACCTGTAAACCAGTTTCAGTTTTATTCAGTGGGGCTTGAAGGAGATTCAACCCTAATGGATTGAAGGAGAACTCTCCCAGAAAATACAACCAGACTTGTAGTTGAGAAGGTTTTCAATCTTTAACAAGGAGGAAGAGGAAGAGGGAGAGGGGAGAGGGAGAGGGAGAGGGGAGAGGGGAGAAGGAGAAGGAGAAGGAGAAGGAGAAGGAGAAGGAGAAGGAGAAGAAGGAGGAGAAGAGTCCAAAGTGATTAAAAAGATGAGGTTTGGTCGAACCTCGAGTCCATAAAAGGCTACATTAAGAGCTCCAATGGAATCCCACAAGTCCCAGCTGCTTGCAGGAGACTGCAAAAATGTCAGTTTCTGCCATCTATTCAAAAAGAAGTAGAAGCAGAGGAAGAGGAAGAGAACAGCTGTCCACAGTGCATGTGGATAATCTCAAGTTCTTTTCTTGCTCTGGAGACAATTTTCAGCAACAAGCTTCATTCAGTCCTGATCAGTAAAAGTCCATTAAGGGTTACCAGAGATAATAACATATCTATTTTAACCTTGATCAAATAAACCAACTTTATATTCCTTTTATTTTAGCGGTCTTGATCTTTAATCCCTTCAAATAATGTCCTAGAACTTGATTTTATTTTTTCTTTGTTCCTCACATTTATTAATATTAATTAATTAACATTAATTCTTCAAAGCTTAAACAAGTTTCTTTTGTAAATCCAATACAGGAAAATTATTCAGGTCACTCTTTTGGTTTGTTATTTGTATATCCCTTTTAATAAGACATCAGCCAATTTCATTTGTATATTCAGTGTAGCATCTTTTTCCATATCATTCTTATAGCCTGCCATTTTTAAATCCACTTTCAAATCAGTCTCTCTCTTGTCCAATAAATCTTGTTCCTCTTCCATAACATCTTTTAAACACTATCTATAATGGTAGACACTCCTAAAATTACCTTCTGAATCTATTGTGCACAAATATCCTTCAATACATCTAATGTTAAAGTATTTTGCTCCATTCTGTATTAATAAGTCAAATGCAAGTGTTCTCATTTAATTATAATCTTTAGTTCCTTCTGGTTCCCTCTAGTGTCCAATCTTCAAAGTCCTATCCTATCATGTTTTTTTGTAAGAATTCAAAACAGCATTTTCCCATGGGAGGGATTCTTATAATTCATTTCAAAATCTTATTTCAAATCTGTCTGGACCCTTAGTCCTTTGTAACTTTCCAAAATCAATGTTCTAATCACAGTTTTGCTGTTTATTCAAAAATTAATTAATTAATTAATTAAGTCCTTAAACTTGTATTTAAAATTTCTTTCACTGAGGATTGAAGGAAACTCACTTGGTGCTATAAAACTTGTCAGTCCAAATAGCTGAAAAGCAGTTAAGAAGCAATTTCCAAAAGTGGTTAAGAAATGAGGCCCAGCGAACCTTATATCCATATAGGCTACATTAGAGCTGTGAGCTTGATTGGAATCCCTCAGCTCCCAGTTGTTCAACTCACAAGTCAACCACAAAAACCTCAGTTCCTACAGTCTACTCATGAGGAGCGGCTGGGAGTCTGGAGTGCAATGGAGAGATCTCACAATCTCTCCCTTTTCTGGAGAGACTTCGCCAGCCAGAATTTGCCATCTGTCCTCCAATCTCCACTGCAAAGCTGTCCCTGCACCTTCAGGTCCAGTTCACCATGAATCCTCACTGGAAGCCCAGAGATATAATAAATTTGAAGCCACATTAGCTTGTATGGTTTGGTCATGTCCATGTGATGTCTCCTGATGAGACATCAAGATTGTGGTGAATCATGTTCTTAGAATGAAAGTTTATGGATGTTCGCATGATGTTAAATTATAGCTCCCAGATTTGGAACTTGGCGACCTATGAGGAACTTTGGCAATATTGTTCCAGAACTGCTGCAAAATGGTCATTATGCATTCCTGGAAGGACACAAATATACCAGATGGTAAAGATTGGTAAATGAAATTTGTCAGCTCTAAATTTTTCAACTATCTTTATCATGAAAAGTAAAGATAAAATAATATCATTCCATGTGGTCCAATTTGTTGTTTAAAAATTGAGCTGTAGTGATTTGCATAAAGATGTAATTACTATTCTTGTATGGTAGAAAAGTAGACTAATTCTACTGAATTTCATTTTTTTTCTTTTTCTTTTCTACTTCCATTTTCTTGTAAGTTTATTTCTTTTGCATATGTTATTCATATTATTTAGACTTTTTAATGTACAATCTTGTCTGAATTGTTTAAATTGTATTCACGGGTTATGTTTTAAGTTTTCATTTGTAGCTTTTAAGAAACATCAAGAAAAAGTATTTTAAAAATTATTTGTGCTGCACAAATCCAGATAACTGGTAGAGGGGAACAAAGGCTTAGACTATTCTGCATGTCTTTACTGCTATCTAAAGATCATCCTGTTATTTGCAGCCCAGATCTGTAGCCCTGAGACAGGAGCCAATTAATATACTGTAGGTTTGGAGTTTGGACCAGTTACTCTCTCTCAACTCAACCTACGTCACGGTGTAATTATTGTAGAGGTAATAGGGAAGGAGATCTATGTATCTAACAAATAAATGCAATAAAATGAATGAATGAAATATACACAGAAGGTTTTATTTCTTCAAAAATCTAACCCACAGTTTCAGGTTAAATATAGAATACATTTTCTTGTGGAATTAAACTATTTGTCAATAGGATTTTTTATCATGTAATTTCAAAAAATGTTACAGTAACAGTTTTGGTACATGTGCTTAAGGAGACTGACAGAATTGAAGCTATAAAAGAGAAAAATTAAAACTATTTCTTTTCTTTACAGAGAGGTGTGCTTCAGCATATAATATACCAGCGTGGAGAAAAAGAAGCCCACATTCTAAAGTATATACTAAACCTGAAAAAATGCATTCAGGTATTTGTAGTGGTGATACTAATATATTGTAACTATTAAAAATGAAACAACCAAGAATATGGAGAAAGGTGTTGTAACACATCAAAATATTTTGTTCTATTGTTGGTGGAAAAGAGGTAAATTCACAAAATAAAGTCTAGCTACAGATCAGTCTTGTTCTGTAGTCCTTCCTTATGTAAAATAATTAATTAAAACTTTTCTAAGGAAGAAAGTTACTTACTTTTCAGGTAAGTGTGGATAATGTTGCAAGTAATACATGAAGTAATAGACCATTAAGGTCTATTATGGCAACCTCAACCCGATTGGTAATTGCCATTCTTCATGTCCTTGAAGCCCCGTTTCAAATATAAGATGTATTTGCAGTTAGAATTCCAGATTATATTATTAACGTCATGATCTATTGCTTGTTGTGGAGCACCTTGACTCTATAACTTTCATATTTTATGTTCTTGCATTTTCAAACTTTCATATGCTTTCATTTCAGAGCCCAGAAGAAATGGAAGTAGATAAAATGGAGGTTCATTTGAAGGAGAAGAAAGAGGGAATAAAGAAATGATGTATTGCTCTTCTATGGTTCGCCATCAAAAGAGGACAAAACGTTCAAATTCAAATGATTCAGTTATCAGGAAATCCAACTGGAGATCTAAGGTGACAAAAACATTCTAAAATGCAGGAAGTACATCTGCTAAAACATTTGCATTAAAATATGTAAACAAGGCATCTATTTCTGAATGAATTATTTTACTATGAGCCTGGACTGAAAATTTTACTGTTTGAGAATAGGTACAGGCATGCTTCATAAGTGCTTTCGATCCCACACGAGGGCAAGCACAACTTCTCTACTACTCAATAAAGCCATTTGTTTTTCAGGCTTTTGTGATAGTCTGAACAAAGTTGAGCTGATTTGTTGAATAGCAGAGCGTACTGGGCTCTTTCTGAATCATTTTTGAAGCATGCACAAATACCCTGCTTAACATTGCCACATAGGTAGGATGTATTCTCTTGAAAAAAAAAGATATTTAGAAGATTTTGCCCTTTTAAACAGAGATTAGCATGATTCTAATGACAGTGGTATTAATGAAAAGATTACCAGCCTTTTCTTCTTCCATAATGCTCTTCTTCCAAAAGTTTTCTTCTTCCAAACTGAAAACACTGTGATGCAAGGATGACTACAGATTCTACTAATATTTTGTGTTCTTCCAGAGAGTAATCAGCATGTGTAAATCAGCATACTTAATTCTGACCATGTTTACATAAAGATTTTCTGAATAGTATAGTTAATTGACAATCTGAAGGCCGGAAGGAATGGCTATTCAAGGAAAACATTATAAGGATTAGGTAAACATTTGTTTATATAAAGTGCAGTCTCTGTGCAAAGTGCTTTGATCACCAAAGTCCCCATGTGTGAGCTCATAACAACATAGAGTAACCTTTTCCTCCACTGATACCTGGAACCTGTTATTTCATCTTATAACAAGTTGGTGCTGTGCTGTGGTATGTCCTTGACTCAGTTGGAATCTGTCATCCTCTCTTTCTAGGGCAAAATGAGAGTAACTATCCAGAGCTCTTCACTGATCCAATGGCTGAGTCTAATATAATGGGGATTCTCTCTCCTGTGCCACTATTCTGTCCAGTTTTGTTCTTGATCTGATGGATTTCCACCAGGAGAAGGGTTCCACCAACAGTAATTTACAATGATCGGATTGCCTTGTGTTCTTCAAGCAAAAACAAACAAACAAAACTTAAGAACAGTTCTAGCTTGCCCAGTTATTTTACAATATATATTATACTCAGCTTTTCTATTAATTTTAAAGAATAAGGTATCAGGAAACTTAACTCCCTGATTTTATTTTGAGTTGGACATGCCAGTTCCTATCAGCCTTCTTTCAGCATTTACATTTTCTAGATAATTTTGAATAGTTTTAGTCTTACTTTGTATTTCAAAAGGAAAAAAATGCATAATAATATAAGTATTTCTAGTGTATTGCAGTTTATATCAGTTGTGAAACCAATACTATAGGAAGATGTAAAAAATGGAAGGGAGCATATTTTAACATTCAGCCATGACAACAGATTGTTAAAATAGTTTTTACCTTCATAATTGGATAATGTACATTCCAATTTTTAGACCACATAACTTTGTAGACGTATTTTATATCTTGAAAGTCCAAAGCAAATCAAATTTTTAATTCAGAAAGGCCTCATGTAAAATTCTTGTTGAGTGTGGGAAAGAAATTTTTCAGACGAAGTATGGAGTTTTGTTATTATTTACTTTGACATCTTTTTAATTTAGTATAAGAAGCATTACCTAGTAATAATGTAACACCATCAAACCACAACATCTGCCTATCCCAGATCCTTGGGAAGAACTCGAGAGGTGGATAAAAATGCTAAATCCAGTCTAAACATCTGGCTGACTGTGTGACCAACCATAATAATGTGAACAATAATGAAGTTTAATTTGTATTTCTAGCTGACACATTGCAAAGATTAAGCATTTTTTAAAAAATGGAATGTAAAAAATGTCAATCTCCAGATCTGCTCAGAGCTCAGTTTAGGGCTACCAGCTTTGGGTTGCAAAGAGCTAAATAACAACTGTATGGCCACTTGCAACTTTTACCTGTTTGCTATCATCTAATTGTCATTCAGATTTGAGCAACCCAAATCTCTTATCCTAGTTTAGTGGCCTTCCTATAGGTCTGTCTAATCTGAACCAAGCTGGGCTTTAATATTAAAAAAAATTGATCATCAAAGGGCAATTGAGTTATAAAGTGTGTGTGTGTGTGTATGCATGTATGTATGTATGTATGTATGTATGCATGCCTTCAAGTCATCATTGACTCCTGGCAACTGCCTGGACAGGTTTCTGCAATTTTCTGGCTAAGCAATAAAAAACAATCACAATAGTCTAGTCTACTTGTATGTCCATCTGCAGTATATATTGCAGGAAGCAACAGATTAAAACTTTCTATAGAATGGAAATAAGCATTGGATCAGAAAACCTGTGGATTAAGCAGGCTGGTTCAAAATTTGGAATGAATGTAATATTTACTTCCTTCCTTTACTAGCCTTTCATGTTTAATTATAGCATACATTACTGCCCCATCCAGGGACTAGTCAGATCTAGATTTAGCAAGGTAGTTGCTTCATTGTATTTTTTTAAGTAAAGATGCCATAAATTTAATTAAATTATAGAGAATTCAGATTTTACATCAAGCATACATTTTTTCAAGCGTAGCATCCTTTATAGAGCATGTTGTAAGATGGGGATACCAAGATGCAGCTAATGGTCACCAAATCTTACGGGCCAAGAAAGGGATACAACTGAATCACTAGCCTTAATCATGCAAAAGCGTTCCTTGCTGCAGTAACCTTCTGTGAATCAAGTTGTAGTTGATGATTAAAGAGATTACCTAGACTACAGACCTAGACCAAAGGAAAGATTAATACAAAACAGAGTCCCCTAGATCCAATCCTGTTAGATAGCCCAGAAAGTTACCACAATTGATTTTATCAAATTTATCTAGTTTGGTGAGAACTAGAAAGGATGGACTTTTCCTGCCCAATTTCCATCCAGGAATCCAAAACAGATTCAGTACCACATGTCCCTATGGAAATAGGTTGAGATAATATCATTCAAAGGTGTCTGGAGCTGGAAGGTCAACACTTTTGTGATAACTTTTCTCAGAAATAAAATATTTGAAACTGGCTATAATTTCATACACTGATTTCCCACATCAAGGGAAGTTTTGTTTGATTTAATCAGCTAGAAAAGACAAGGGTTGAGTAGACAGTTAATAACCTTCATCTCCTCACATTCTACATACCTGAAAAGGCAGAACACAAATAACACTGTCTTTATGTCCAAATAACACAACACTATCAACTGATGCAATACCAATACCAGAGATACAAATAGTTCACAATGAAAGAGATGCCTGAAGTATGGAAAAGCAGCACCAACCAATTCTATATAATGCAATGGAGGCAGAGAAATAAGCACTCCTCCCAGCGTGCATTGCTGCAGACTAGGATTTCAGATATATCTTCAGATGGGCTACATACCATGCTTGAGCTGATCCATATTAAAAAAAAAAAAAAAATACTAGTCCCACCCACTTCATTACTTTCAGGGTTGTTTTGTTTTGTTTTGTTTTTAGCAAAAAAGGGTCTGATTTGGCTCTAAAGAAGGGGAAAAAAGCACTTTCAAGTGACAGCGCAAACTGCTAGTGCCATCCCTGTATTCCACAGATCAGGCAGGATTTCAACAGTAGCACTAAAAGACAAGGTGAGAAACTCTCCAGACACATTCAGGAACCCATCTGGAGCCACTGCTGTATGGATCAGGCTGATTTAGACCAGTTCTCCCCCTGAAAACATTTGGACTGGTCACCAGTTTAAAACTGATAGGGAAAAGATTGCCACAATAAGGCAATTATATATACAGAGCTCCTCTACTTTAAGATCATCAGTCTTATGTGAAATTTAGCACCTGCCCTGCTGCATGCTGAGTTCTATACCAACTGGTACAGATTATGGTCATCCTGGAGGACCTCACTTAAGTAGATATCCTGAGCATAGACACTAAAATCTCCTAGATAAAGATTCTGAAAATGCAGACTGCTGCATTTAATATTGGAGGATTATCTGATCTGTGAAATGGAAATCCTACAGAACAAGGCCAATCTATGTCCCTCATCTCCAGCCCTAATTGCTGTTCTCTAGATTAACATGGCAGAAAGAGTTGGGAGAGATGAGATCACCTCTTTGTAATGGTATGTGGGAAAGACTTTGGGAGATTGGGCAAAGAGACTCTGCCAAAGGAATAGTCAGATAAGAGACAGCATAGCCCACAACTGGATAGTGGGCGGGACAAGAGACTCAGAAGAGACCCTGCCTAGTTTCTTGGGCTGTAAAAGAGACAAGGGGGAGGATTGTACTTTCAGACTTGCAAGATTGATGTCAGCTTCTCAGGGTAAACCAGATAGGAATTGCAACCAGATGAGCTGATTCTACTTTATTGAAAATCTACATGGACAGAATCTTGCAAGTCTGAAAGAACAGTCTTCCCCCTGTCTAGTACAATTCCCCCCCCCCCCCAATTATCTGGATAACAACATTTCTCTGAAGAAGGAATGATTAATTTCTCTTTTGAAATTAATTATGAGTGAAACAATTTGAACTATTTTGGAAGTGTAAGCCTTCTAAAAAATTGGAGTATTATCTGGTAAATGCCAATAAGGTGAAAAAAAAAATGCATGCATACTAAAATGTATTTGAATGAATGAATGAATGAATGAATGAATGAATGAACGAATGACTTCTTTTAACTTTAACAAATCAATAACCATTAGAGGGCAATATTGCCACATATAAAGAACCTAGTAGCCTGAACAATAAAAGAATCTATATCCATCTATAGTGAAGCTTGTGTGCCAACATTCTTCCCTATAATGGACTGTTAACCTTTTTAGAAATTTTAAAGATGTGCTAAAGTTGGAATAACACCCAGGGCATGGCTATAAATCTCTAGAAACATAACCAGCACTCAGGAGCTAGCAGCAGAAGAGTCAACTAGGCTCATGCAGGTAAGTTGCATTTATTCAGATACAAGAAATCCTAATAACAAAGATTGCCAGCTACTGCAGAGTATAACTATCTAGCCCACAGCTTTAAATTACATTTCTTTTCCCCCTCTTACGTAGTAATGGACTTCTTTATCCTTGTTTCTCAGCCTTAGATGTGGAGGGCATCTGTATCATAGTTTAATAATGGTTCTCTGTTCTCACTCACTTTGCTTCTAGCTTTGGTAGCTTCAGCCATCACAATATATATTATCTGACTAAGAATTTGGAAATATTTTCTCCCATATGACCCCCATGAGTTAATTACATGATCTGGTTCCTTGCTTCACTCCAAAGTCTGAAATAATATTGTATATGCAATGAGTTACAGCGAAAGGAAGCAAAGCACTACACTGAAGTAAATGAGAAAAACAGTGTCACACTGTGATACACAGGAAGGGCCATTTCCTAAAAATGGATCCCTGAGTTATGCAATCATTAACTATTTGGAAATGGCAGTTTGTGTCAGGATACCAATATCTTTATCTCCACATGAGAGAAGAATACATTTCACAGAGGAAGAGCACTAAGAAAGACCTCCCCACAGAGTTATTGCAATGTGTCAAATTTGAAACCTAATAGATATTTAATATTTATTACTTGGAGGCCATAAGTACCTGCTAGTTTGATTTACCATATTAGAAAAGCTCTCAGCATGGCCTGAGCTGAAACTATGGCAGAACATACATCCACAAAAGTTGAGCCCACCTTGTCCTCATGCTTCCCTTGTTCTTGCTTGTGATGCAATATTTTGGAGCAGTTAATCTATGAGTTTCTCCTATGCTTATTTTTATATTATTTGTGTGCTAGCATAAAAATGGTTAGGGAGTGAGGAGACTAGAAAAAGCCCTTACAGTTTTCAACAGTTTGTCATGAAATTTGCTCCTTCTCCTCCTCAGTTTAACAGCAACTTCCTCCTGGACCTCCTTGGACAACTCATTTTTATTGGAACCTAGGCAGGAAGAAAAGATTGAGCCTTCCCATATGCTATAATCCTAATTCATTCTCTCTCTCTCTGTCTCTCTCTCTCTCTCTCTCCCTCCCTCCCTCCCTCCATCTCTCCGTCTCTCCCTCTGTCCCTCTTTCTCTCTCTCTCATTGTCTTTCTCCTCCTCCCCTGCCCCTGCCCAAATAACAGCCACTAAAAACAAATTTATACAGATACCTGAAATGCATTGATATAATTCATATCTCAGTTTGTTTGATCCTTAACTAGAATTTCTCCATCCTGCCTGATGAGCTATGAAGTAGTTGGGCATTTTACCTGATGTACAGTCCTTTGGAACATCCCAACTTTAATATTATCTCTTCTAATGCAAGATAGCAATAATGTTAATGTATAGTCTCAGTTAAGGCACTAAATCAGAGTGATGCAGAGCAAGTGTTTCCATTCCTGCCACCTAAAGGAATTTAAGGGAACATAAAGAATCCAATATCAAATCAAATCAATATTTTAAAAAATCTACTGTGGAACCAAACAGCTGCATGAGATGTGCTTCCCTTAAATTGCTACCACATGGAGGTATTTGCCTGTGCAGGACAAAAGGGGGGATATTTTGAGCCAGATGACACTCAAGCCTACAGCTTTCTTTTCTGAACATAGAAACTATACAATTTCATCACGTGGTCAAGTCCATGTCAGTTGGGCCATTTGCCAATTTGTTCTTTTTGATGGCAGCCCAATTGGTTCAATTTGCAGCAAAGGAGGTTCCTAGGACATCTGGGATTCTTTAGCTTGGAGAAAAGGTGACTAAAAGGGAACATGACTGAGATGTATTGAATCAGCCACAGAGTTCATCATGTATGGATAGGTGGATACTGTTCTAGATTTGTCATTCTATAAATAAATACTGCAATATTAATGGGATAAGTATTTACCATTTCATAGATACTCTGAAAAATATGGGAAAGGGAGACAAAATTGCAATTCTACCTAGGTAAGAATTCTTAAATTACACCTGTAAGGTTAATTTTTATTTTATTTTTATATATATCTTCCTCCCAGAGGAGCCTGGAAATTAAATAAAATTAAATAAATCCTTATATAAAATATCAAAACAATAAAACCAAGAATCCTTAAGGTAACAAATATATAACACAAGCTTAATTTTTTTAAAAAAGAAAGTTCTTTCAATATTCCTACAAATTCTTGAGTTAACAGATGTGTCTTCAGAAGTAATCTAAGAGATATCATTGTGGGAATGACATGCCTCAGTCTTTGGTTGAAGTGATTTGCATGTGTTCTATTTATTTTCTGGCTGTTGACCAGGGCTGTGTGTCTTTATGCTCTAACTGCACCTATCTGGAAAACCCAGGTAGAGAGCGAGGGGAGTGTGAGATCCACATGCCTTGACAAGCTGTATGTGCATGAGTGAGTGACCATAAGCTGAGCCTGAGAGTGCATGTAACTATACTTTGATCCAGTTCATGTTGACATTCATAACCAAGACCATAACTATCCATAACCAAGACAATATCCTTTTGGTTCTTTTGAGAGAACACTGGAGTGGGTTGCCATTTTCTTCTTAAGTGAATCATATTTAGTCTGATGATGATCCTTTCTATATGACCTGCCTGTCATGGGTAATCCTTTTGGAAGAGTATGCATATAAAAGTTTACCTCCTCATGTCACTGGAATGCACAAGCACCAATACAAGGTAATGATCCATGAAAGGGTTATATTAATTACATATCCCATTTATCCTTCCTTCCCCATAGATATGAGCAGGTAGGACTGCAGCCTTAAAGGGTTTATGGTTGACTTAAAAGACAACATTTCTATTATCTGGAATGTAAGTGTATCATGAGAATAAAGGCCAAAATTATACTTCCATCCCAGCTTCTTTAAAATAATACTCTACTGCTAAAAGAACAACTGAATTTTGACTACAAAAAGGGGCCAAGCCCTCATCAGGATATCAAAGGGATCATATAATAATTTCATAATTGGGCCCATAATGATTTTTCAATTTGATCACTTGAGTTCCATAGAGAAATAGAAGTCAAAATACTGTATATACCCAGTGGTAAAGCTAAAAATCAGAGAAGTTAAGATCCCCACCATTCCCCTAAGTACATGTACATTTATCCTGAAGAAATATTTAGTCTCATAACATTTTTCTTTCATCATATACTCACTGGGATTTTCAACTGTCTGTTTATATCAATGTTAATCTCAAGTAAGCTATTTGAAAAGTTTACATCTGCAAACCAAAGACATATTTTCTTTGAACTGAAAAGCATCCTTATATCAAGTAAAACCACATTTTTACACATTTCCATAGATATCTTAGAGTTTATAGGAAATGTATGAGACCAATTGGGTAATCTGACAGTTCATCAAACTAATATACTATATCAATCCTCTTTGGTATAGAACATTCATAATGATCAATGACACATAATATGTCATCAGCATATAATGATCAGTTGTATTCAACCGCAGCAGCTTTTATGCCCACATTGTCCTTTGAATTGTCTGATAAGAAAAAAAAAATCACTAGAATAATAATAAAATAATTCTTTGGCTAATTTGTCTGTAGGAAATGATATCCCACTTAGTCAGCATCATCAAGCAACAGACTTGACTTTTTTCTTTTCACTTTGCTTGCCAAAGAAATGTGCTGTTCTTTGCTAATGTTTTTGCTTGCACATACTGTGAGGGTGCTGCTGGTTTCTGAAAACAAAACAACCAAAACAACCAAGGTTGCTAATGCTGCTTAACTGCATGAATAACATTAACATTACAGCAAAAAAGATATATTAGTATTCCAAAAGTCAACAAACTAGCCAAAATCAACATTGAATCTGTATTTTAAATGTATTCTGAGCAAAAGATCAATAGGCCATAAGAGCATGCATAGAAGACACATGTGCACCAAAGAACATAAGAACTGCCTGCTTGATCAGGCCAAGGCCCGTCTTAGTCCACCCTTTTGTTGCTTACAGTGGCCAACCACATGGCTCTAGGTTGCTCAAAAACAGGAGATGGAGAGAGACTATTGTTCCCTTTCAACTGTATTTGATAGCATGTTGTCACCAACTTGGAAGTAACATTGACTCACTTGGAATGACAGCTTTTGGGAAGAAAGAAACATATATTTTATTTTCTAGAGGGAGGAAAAGAAGAAAATACTTTTTAAAATGTCCCATTATATAATGTCAAAATTATCAGGTTTCAGACTAAAGTTCTTCTAGTGCTGTTACAGAAAGCCTGTGGAGAAAATTGATCTACAAAATTCTTCCTGAAATAGGATGATTTAATTATTGGATATGCCACAAATCCCCTTTGGAACAGTAGCACAAAGATACACCTGGGATAGGCAATTTAGTTTCTTTTAGCTTTCATCACCCCCAGTCAGCATGGTCCATGACAAGAGAAATCGGCATGGTCCATTAGAAGAAACTGTGCAAGTAGCAGTCTGTAATATTAGATGGACACCAGATTGCCTACCTCTGGTACACATAATTTATCATAGCAATTCAAGAAACATTTTTCTCAGCCATATCTGCAAATAGTAACCCAGTAACTCAACTCAGACTTGCAATTGTCTCCATAGTTTCAGAAAGGAATCGTTCCCATCCCTCTTTGAGGAAGTCAGAGACCATTCCTGGAACCTTTTACCCATAACGTCTGTGTCCTACCACTCCTTTACAGTTCTTCCTTTACTACAGAGGGGCACAACTGAGGTGCTAGGATCCTATGTACCACTCCAAAGTCCTGTATTGTAATTTTTAATGTGACAGAAGAAGAAAAATGTTAAATACTAAAGGCTGGATAGATCTTGGAGCTTTTATAGAAGTAAAATGCCCCTTTAAAGCAAAACTGCAAAGCAGTACAGTACTCTACTTCTAATTAGCAGACTAGAGTAACCACATCACTTTGCATGCAAGGAACCCCTGACATGGAAGCAATGAGACACAGAGCCCCACCTTCACCTTCCATGAAGTTCAGTGACATAGCTCCATGAGCATTTTACTGCTTCAAGGCAGACTGATGCAACTTTGCAAGAGAAAATATCTCGAAAAGGCAAATCCTGGTGGATGTCCACAGCCCTGTTAAATATGTGACTGGAGAGTAATAAGATTTAATTTTAATTCATTATAAATGAAATGACCTTAATTTTTCCTGTCTTCACTTACTCCTTTTTGGGTGATAGCCCTCAACTACCTGGAACTAGCAGGTGTACCATTTAGTTTTCCTCAAACATTACTATTAAAAAAAATCCATCTTATTGCAATATTCTTTACAGTGTGTGTTTTCCTCTGGTAGATGTTTTCATTTTCAACTTGTTTGATACTTTGTGCAAACTGGGAAAGTTCTGGTTAATCAGCTGTACTAGGGGCTCAGCAATTATGAAGAAGGTAGGAACTATCTAAGATGACATTTGCTAGCTACAGCAGAAACATCTAGGCATATCTCCTAAACAACCTCCATCATGCCCTTCTGTTATATGACAAAAGTGTGAATTTCACACATCTTGTTCTTCATAGCCTAAACTTAGCAACCAACTTGAAGTGTTGTTGAGGCAACTGCCCTGTTGACAGTGTTAAGCACTAAGATACAAGAATTTCTAATAAGCAGATTTATTGTAGAAAAGTTAAAGACACTATTGTAAAACACAAGACATAAGTACAGTAAAATCAGTGTTCATATTCTTGCATCTCTTTCTTTCTTCCACCCACTGAATTTAACAGGCGAGAAGCCAGTCACTTTTGGACAGGAGGGTTTGTCTTTTGTTTTGGAAATGGGCTGATCTGGCATCGTTCAGTTTGCTTGTGACCATCTGATAACTGTCTCTCACAGCCAGGGATTTTATTATTTATTTATTTATATATCAAATTTGTCACTGCCCATCTTGTTGAAACTACTCTGGGTGGTTTACAGCAGAGATAAAATCAGTTAAAATACAATATACAAACAATCTTAATAATAAATAAGTTCTGAGAAAGATGGAGAATTGGCAAATAACAGGGAGCATCGTCAGGGCGTTGACCACCTCCCGGGGCGGTTAGAACTCATATCACCCCATGCACGCTGGCAGAGCCTGGTCTTTAATCTTTTCTGGAAAGCTGGGAGGGTA
Organism: Liasis olivaceus; assembly: GCA_030867105.1. NCBI lineage: Eukaryota > Metazoa > Chordata > Lepidosauria > Squamata > Pythonidae > Liasis > Liasis olivaceus. Next base: position 44,897,373 of record CM061355.1, on the reverse strand, counting down.
GGGGACTGCCACCCCTCTGGAGGGATAATATTTCAAAGGGCAGGGGCAATGGCACAGGAGGCTCTCCTCCTGGGCCCTGCCAGCCGACATTCTCTCACTGATGGGGTCTGCAACATACCTCCTCAGCCTGGGTGGGATGGGTTGATGTAACGGGGATGAGACAGTCCCTCAGGTAACCTGGACCCATGCCATGTAGGGCTTTAAAGGTGATAACCAACATCTTGAATTGGACCCAGAAGCAAACTGGCATCCAACGCAGCTCCCACAGCAAAGGTGTTACATGTGTCATCCTTGGGGCACCTAATATAATGCTCGCAGCTGCATTCTATTATAAAATAATATATTATAAACTAGGGATGTTATTTTATTCTTTGTTAAAGATACAGAATATTTTGGGCCAGCTCTGACCACAAGACCGCTATAGTTGTTGTTACTGTTGTTACTTTACAAGCTAGTCCATCAGTGTTAGTGCTGCTGGGCTGTTGCTCACTTGCAAGGAGACTGTCTGCCCAGTTCCAGGAAATCCCCTCACTTGCTGCATAATATTTGGAAGCAGGATAGACAGTGTTCTCTAAAGCAGTGCATACTTTCCTAAGCTATTTGCCACTCCATCGTCACTGCTGCATCTCAACGTATCTATTCATGGGAGACCACCAAAATGATGATATAAAAGAGAGGGGCAAAGAAAACCAGTGATATTGAAATAGAGGTAGACCTGTACAGTGACAGAATAGATTTAGATGACTCGATAAGGGAAAATATAGGAACCAAGGAGTCAATGATGTGGGAATCAGAAAATTGTCAAGGAGGAGGAGATTTACTGCATGTGATACTCTACAAGGCAGATGAAGAAATAATATATGATGATGATGATGATGATGATGATGATGATGATGATGATGGAATTAATGGCAGTTGTAGAGTTGTCCAGATTTCCTCTAAAGGTGAGTTGTCGAATGAGGAAAACAAAATTGGAGAAAAGAGGCCTATGCAAGATATTTATGAAAATGACTGCTATGTTTATAATCCACAGTGTCTTATATTCCCCAGTGCCATTGGTACTCAGCCATAAATGGCTTGGAGATGTTCCCTGTGATTATGTAATATGGAGGTAAGGAGGGAGAAACAGTCCAGAGCTACTGAGGCAACCAATGTGCACACAATTAGTGCACCTAGGACAATCCTACGATGTTGTATTCTGTGGCATAAAGTATAAACATGAAAAGGAATGTTTGTCTTGATTCCAGATGCTCCTTCCATGAATATAGGAATTATTATTAATGATTATTTGAAATGCTTGATTTTATCCTGTTTTTTGTTGCTGCTATTTAATGAAATATTTTAAAATTACAGGTAGTCCTTGCTTGACTGCAGTTGGGACTGGCAACTCCATTGCTAAGTGACATGGCTGTTAAGTGAGACATCATGTGACACTGACAGACTTACAATCTCACTTCCACTGCAGTCATTAAGTGAATTACCTGCAATCACTAAGTGGGACATCACATGACTGCGACTTCGGATTTTACTGCCGGCTTCCCCATTGACTCTGCTTGTCAGAAACCGGCTGTGAAGCACGCAAATGGCGATCATGTGACTGTGGGATGCTCTGATTGTTGTAAATGCCCACTGGTTGTGAAGTGCCTAAATTTTGATCACGTGACCATGAGGAAGCTGTAATGATCGTAAGTGTGAAGACCAGTCATAAAGTTACTTTTTCAGTGCTGTTGTGACTTCGAATGGTCATTAAACAGGGCAGTGATTAAGTGAGGTCTATTTATACAGTTTATCCAAAAGTGTCAGGGAGGTGTAGAGTCTAGACAAAGTACTAAATGTAAGAGTATGCAAATGGACCCTACTTACACAATTTGGATTTCCACTCCTTCTTGAGGTATTTTCCATATCTACCCAAATATTCCTCATTCTTCCTGAGAAGAGGAAGGGGTAATTTGATCCGTCAATTGGTATCTATTTTAGTGATGGAATGTTGCCATTAAATATATCTTGAAGCTGTTTAATAAAGCTTTCAGTGTTTGTTTGTTTTTTTAATAGAGTCATGGTAGGGATTTTTGAAAAGACCATAGACATTCACATCCTGTGAACACTTACTTTGAAGTAAGCATTCTGAACATAGTGAGGGATTAACTTCAGTATCAGGATAAAATGAGACTGTGCTATTAAAACACTTGAAATGACTGAAATATGTAGTTCCAGCTCCTTGACAGTGAAGTGATGGGCAACTTTTGGTGAATGAAGTCCACATTGTGTTTCCATTATAACATACAGTTGTACAAACAGGGAAAAGTTAAAATTCGTAACACAAAAAGATTCAGACGCAATAAATACTTCTGTTAGAGTTTTCTGTTGTGCTTTTCTCGAAGTAGTCCTTTAAAGTAATATACACTGGCATAAAATCATGTTGGTAAACTTTTGATCAAAAGTGGATGAATTCAGACAGAATGAAATGTCAGAACTACATAGAAACTGTAAAGTAACTCCAGCCAAGCCAGATATGTTTTATTTACTGCTTCAGCAACCTATTATGGCAGCCTTATGATGAAACAGTAGCATACCTAGTTAAACATGAACCCCCCCCCCGACAACCACAAGCCTGATAATGCAAGCAAAAAATTTTTTTGTTCACATTGTATATGATCTTTAGGCAAAAACAGCTTCCCCCCTCAGAATAGTACAATTCTGCAACCACAAAGGCTGTGTTAGTTTTACCATAATGGTTACAGGGATACACTATTACAAGATACAGAAAAGTAGTACTGAATGTACCTACACTTCTTGGCCCACAAGATAGAAATAAAGGCAAAGATGAAACTGGGTATGTGTTAATAACTACAACATATCATACCATTGAACCCATCTTTTAAAGATACCATTTCTTCCTTAAGAGGTTTTTTTAAAAATGCCACCTTCGTGTTTAACCTTCTCAGTGCATCAGCATTTTGCGTTCTGTGTCATATGGCCTTTGCTACATAATGATGTACTAATGTAGTTTGAAGTCTTTTCCTAGTGCATTGCTCACTTACTGTATGTGTGTTCTAATGGCCCTGGATGTCATGCTCACATACAATAACCTATCTGAACATGGATAGCATCAATATCTCCTTTAGATGCACAGCTTAAAAATTCAATTAAAGAAAAGACTGTTATTAAATGTTATTAAAAGACAGCAACAGTATTTTTTGAAAATATTGCATTTATCATAATGCTTGGTCTATAATGTTTAGGCATACCAGGGTTCTCTGCACAGTTATCATGAGTCTTTGCATGCATTCGGAGATCTTGTATGTCATTACTCCATCTATATCTAATCAGATGTGTACTCTTACAATCAATTTCATAAATTTGTGTGTGGTATGGGCTGATATCTTACTCCAGTCCTTCCATCTGATACAATTTAATGAATCAAGAATCAGTATTTTTTTCTTTCGTTGCTACATTGTATTGACATCTACAATGAGTGGGGTCAATGACACAAAGTGGACATGGTCTTCTTCTAGTTTTACTTTTAAATCAGTATTAAGCCAATTTTAGTGTATTCTTTAGGTCCCTTATTCTTCCTGTCTTGAAAAGATGGGAAACTATGCTACCTATTTTCAGCAATACTGTCACCAAAATTTGTAGACATAGTTAAAAGTAACTCTGGGGAAACCCTGCAAACAGAGGTTCAGGGACTGAATGCAGCCCTAGAGCCATGGGCTCTCCCTAGAAAACATATAGGACCCAACAGTAAGATGATATAACTTATTTTAAGATATGCTTGATGTAATGGTCTGTTTTGGGGCACTCAAGAAGGCATACAATATTAAAATTAGCCTGAGGGCTTTTCTGCACTGCAGCCTTTAACTGCGTATCTCCCATGTATAAACCAGATGAAAATGAAGCCAATTTAAGAAATCCCTTTCCACATTTTAACCTCTTTTCTACACTGGCCACAGTGATGGCCAGGTGTTCTGTCTGAACTATGATTCCCTTGCTTATTTCCCCCTCCCATGCCTGACAGGAAAGCAAGCACCAATTGCTTTTCTTTTTGTGGACATATCTTTGACGACTGATGAAGAAAAACAAAAAACAAAACCACAATCACAAAAGTTTTACAGTTCTTTCTATCACTAGAGTTAGAAAGGGAAACAGCAGCACTGTTGTCAATTCTACCCAGTCAAAAGAACAATAGACAGCCAGCAATTCACCTCATCTAAGGGAGGGAGGGCATTTCATTATTCTACTACAGAGCCAAAGGAAGAAATAACAACTACAAAGGCCCAAACTTTCAGGGCAGGCAGCCTAGCAGAAGTTGTCACTGAAGGCAGAAAACAGGGCCTCGGGGGCGTCAGCCAATTGGAACAGAGAAATAAAACACAGCAGGTGGACTGGATTGCCTGCCCATCTTGCACCAGCAGCAAGGTGAACAACATTACTTGAAGAGAGCCAGAAAACTCAAGTGGAAGTCATGTTCCCAACAGGTTAGGAGTAGTTCAATGACATTATCTATTCCCACCCTCCCAAAATATCAGGTGGCCTGTCCTCATGACAGGGCAAGCAGGAAATGTAGATCAGTCCTCAGACTAATGTTATAAAAAAGAATAAATATTTGATGCAAAGAGCACTTGATACTTTCTTTAAAAACAGAATGATCATCTGACCAGCAGTTTGAGTGAAAAGCAACAAACAAGGACATAGACAAGGAAGCCATAATTTTTAATCAAACTTCTAGGACATAAAGAACATAATTAAAAGGGTGGAGAGGTAGTTTTGACATAGTAGAAGAATTCATCCCTCAAATTCCTTCAGTAGATTAAGAAGGAATAAATAACTGAACATAAATCTCTTTCAGCAGTACAAATTAATTAAGAATGATTGTTACCTACCTTATGAAATTCTAAAATTGTTTACAGGGATTAAAAAAAAACTTTTTTCAAGAATATCTTGACCATGTTTTTGAGGAGATAAGTATGCACTTTGAAGTCCAGAAGTTCCAAACAGCTTGTGAATAACTTCTCAAATAACATCACTGCCATATTGGTGACATTAATTCCCTTTGAGATGCATCTCAAAGAGATGAAAAACTAAGAAAAAAATACAGACAACATTGAACACATGGGAACTGGCACACTGAAAGTAGCACAGTGAAACACAAGGTGAAGACAGGAATTCTGAACAGCAAGCTATTTTCAGTGTTATTCATCTCTTAGTACCAGATTGGGGAAAAAAACAAAATATGTCTTCACTTCTTGGGCATATTGTTTGTTTGTTTTTGCCTGACTGAAATGAAACATGAATGTGTCATCAATTTCAGTGGAAAAATGTATTGGGAAATGAGGTTACAGCAGTGTTTCAGAAGTGTTTTTGATCCATTGACACAAAACATTTTTTTCTTGGAACTCCTATTACAAATGTGGCAGCTTCAAGGAATTACAGATTTACTAAAATACATAATTTTAAATTGGTATGCACACCAGATTATTCAAATTAGAAAATCTCCTGTTTATTCATATTTGTATTGTATTTTATCAGAGTGAGGAATGCTTAATGTTATAATTTCCTATACAGTCTGAAGTAGTATAACGGAAAGGTACAGATGTAATTTCAATTCAGATTTATTTGCTATCGAATTGGGGCACTCTGTTTCCAATGGATGTTGAAGTGATGTGAAAGTTAGCATTAAACAAAGTCTGTCTCACATTTAAACTCTACATGATATGGTTGAATGGTTGTTTGAGCATACCAGGAAGCACTGGAGAAGAAATAGCTTCTCTTCAAAAAGCTTCATGCTTTTGTAAGCACATAGAGCATTTAAAAGAGAAAAAGAGAAGAAAAAGGGAGGGAGGGAGGGAGGAAGGAAGGAAGGAAGGAAGGAAGGAAGGAAGGAGACAATTTTAAGAAACAATCCCCATCTAGCTTGTCAAATTTTCTGATTGATATTCTTTAATGGAAAAGCCCATAGGGGAGAAAATTGTCTTGCTAAAATGAACAATAAAATAATATAGAGTTTGGATGGCCTGCATATCAAATTAGCAAATATGATATGTGGTTGATGCATAACCAAATCATAAAGTTATTTATAATGATTTAGCCCTTACCTAAATCAGTCTTTTTACACTAACTTGTCTCCTTACTATGAAAAATAGCCACTTTGGCTGCAGCTTTTCTTACTTAAAAAAAAAAAAAAGGAATCTTGTATGATTTAGAAGATTCAGTAGAAGTATTACTCAGCATAGCCATAGCATCTACATTCTGATAGTTTCTTATCTGCCTTGTTTTGGTACACACATTAGGGATATGAAACTGCAATAGAATTCGAAGAATTGACAGTTGGATATAATAATATAATATTTATTTATGATCAAAAGACCTGAATAACAATGTACAGATATAACTTAAAAGTTTAACATAAAACAGTTTAATGAGTAAAATAAATTAATAGATATTATTTATCATATAAACCATTTAAAAACTCAAACTTAATTTATTACTTAAGACCTTGTTTTCATAGCTATAGTTAAAATTTTTACATCACCATCACAATTTTAGGATTTTTATCGTAATTGTTTAACATAATCAGAAATATCTCTTCCTGATCTTGATTTTAAATAGGGCAGATAATATCCTGCTAAAAACTCCTGTAAAACTCACAATGCAATAAAATATGATCTATAGTTTCAAGGTCAGTTCCATTACAGGGACAACATCCTGAGAGATGGGAATCTTTTGAAATCTCCAGTATAAATATTTGATGGCAACATATTCATCTGGCTTTTGAAAAGGGTATTCTATATTTACTTAAATGTAAATTGCTAAGGCATACAGGGAGCTGCAAAGTGTAATTTATTCCAAAGGTCAGGGGTGAACATGGAATTTTGGCTTTTGCCATTAGTTCTTATAGTAAGTTGTCCTATAATCTTTGTTTAATGTAATAAAACTGATATCATACGCAAATAATCATGATCAATTACTGATCTTTTGAGCCACCTGTTTAAACTACATAAGAATCAATTAGAATTTCATGCAGCAATCCTACCTCATTTTTGAAAACATATTTGAAGCTAAAATTTAATTTTACTTAGCCAAGTTTCTGTTTTCAGAGAGCATGCCCAGTGTCCAGGAGAATAACGGAATTTGAATCACAACCTGGAACATTTAAAAGAGCTCATAAAAATGTCACCTGCAACTGTGTTATGTTATTGTTAACTACTGTAATCCAAATTGGAGCTGCATATAAGATTTGAGATTATTTATTTATTTATTGGCTGCAGGGACAAATCTCCCCCCTTCTGAATAAAAATACCAAAGCAAAGCCATAATAATAACTTTTGCTTCCAAAAGTATTGCCTTGCAATGACATTGCTAGGACAGAGCAGGATTAAATAAAATACCCAGATAACTAAAATTCTTGACTTATGATCTTGAATTTCCAGCTATACTTTCTGAATTTTTTTCAGAAACCAACATTTAATTTTATCATAGTTAATTTGTACACAGTTGATTACTTTGGCAATATTTGGTTAGTATCTCAAGCTGGTGTTTCAAACCCAATGTAGTACATGAAAAAAGAATAGCATCATCTGTATATAACAAAGCACAAATTTTCCTTTTGGTTAATAAGGGACAAGGGGGACGCGGTGGCTCAGTGGCTTAATGATGCTGAAAGTTGCCAGCCAGAAATGGTCGACACTTCAGCGGTTCGAGCCCAGCTCCGCGCAGCAGAGCGAGCTCCTGCTTCCTCCCCAGCTCCTGCCAACCCAGCAGCTTGAAAATTTACGTGAGTAGATAAATGGGTACTCTCACCCCAGCGGGAGGAAAAATGCTGGCCGCGCTTGCATGGGAGACGGGAGCAGTTGCCGGTAATGCGGAAGCTGCGCACACTTGAAAAAGGCGTGAAGCAACAGAAACCCCGCCTCCTGCGCTCGCCAGCTGGGCTCTGCTCTAGGAAGGCGGCAATGGCAAACCACTTCTGAAACACCTCGCCTTGAAAACTGCAGGGACTCATCCAGGCAGTTGCCGCAGAATCAGTCATGATTGAGTGTGGATAAAAAAAATAAAAATAAAAAATAAGGGACAGTGACCATCAATGTAGTCTCCAAATTTACATCTATATTGAATAGCATTGGAGCCAGAATACAACCTTGTCTCACAACTTATTCATTATTATGTTGCCTGTAAGTAAGCCTTTCTGTTGCATCTCACTTGCATTATACTGTCTTGATATAATGCCTATATTAAATATGTAACATGCCTGTCAGGAACTAAAGTCTCTAATTTAACCTGAAGTTTGGTTCTATTATCAGAATCAAAGGCAACCTTAAAACCTATGAAGGCAGCAAATAATTTGCCTTTCAGGAAAATATAATATTTTCTAGCCAGGTAGGCTAATAAAAAATGCCAGTTAATTGTTGATCTGCCTTTTCTGAAAGCAGCTTGAACATTTGTTAAAACAGAGTGTTCCTCAAAGTAGGAGGTTAATTTTTCATTTAAATACGTAGTATAGAGTTTTTCCAAGTTTTATAGCAAGGTAATCAGACTATAATTAACAGTGTCTTCCATCTTTATCTTCCTACAAAGGGGAACTATGACAGCCCTGTTCCAACCCAAGGAGATTAAACCAGATCTATTTATTGTAAAAAATAGGCTACTAGTAAAGGGCCCCACTAATCTAGGTTTTGTTTCAGAAGTTCGATAGATATATTACCCTGGCTGGAAGCCTTACCAGATTATATTTTTGAAATAAACTCAACAATATCTTCTTCAGATACTGGTTCCCACTGTGGGAGGGTAAGTAGCTTTGATCTCATGTTATTTGCTATATTTGCAATAGGCTGCTTTTGCTCCATAAAAATTTATCTCAATATTTTCCCCAGATCTTAGGTGGTATACAGCAATCTGGGACTGAGAGCAATAAAGCTCTGGAAAGTAAATGTTTTAGAGTCTTTGTTTTAGAGTCTTTGTAATTAATAAAGAAGCATTTATTAATAATGACCATGATCCCTCTCTGCTTTCTGTTTCTTCAAGTGTATTAATATCTTATTATATTTCTTTAATTCTTATTAATTTGGGGCTCAGAGATGCGTGTGCTATAAATTAAATTTTCTGTATTGTGTTTGGGGGGGGGGGTGTGCCTTCAAATCAGTATCGACTCCTGGTGACTGCCTGCACTAGTCCCTGCAGTTTTCTTGGCAAGATTTTGGAAATGGTTTGCCATTGCCTCCCTCCTAGGGCTGAGAGAGAGCCAAGATCACCCAGCTGGCTTCATGCCTAAGGCAGAACTAGAACTTACAGTCTCCTGGTTTCTAGCCTGGTGCCTTAACCATTATACCAAAGTGGCTTTCTGTCTGCTAGGTATAAATCTCTTAATTTCTTCTTAGTAATAGCACAATTCACATCAAACCAGGTGGAAGTACAACTCAGGTATTTCTTTGATTTGAAGATGTTGATGCACAAATTGGTTTGCAACCTTTAAAAAAGGAAGTTGGTTTATGCACCTCACAACAGAAACAACAGAAACCATTAAAATTACTGATTTTATTTTCTCACGAAAGACTGTGATTAGTCAAGTTCTGAGCAAGGATACTAAGGTCATATTAACACCTCATAACTGGTCTTAGGTCCTACTCAAATGTTTCAGCAAAGAATCAGTGAAACTGGTGTGAATCTTGCTGAAGAGCTTGCTTATGTTGGCAATCAACAGCATGCAAAATTAGCTATAGATTCACCTTTAAAAATGATGAAGTCTACAGTTTGGGCAGAGGATGACCCAAGAACAATTAAAAGGAATCTTTTGATGATGTACCTTGTCAACTAGATTTAGTACTATGATTTCACAGCAGACACCCCCTCCTCACTCAATTTTGGATATTTTAGAACAATAGCAACAGTCTATTAACAAATTCAATATGAAAAGGAGTGCAGAATTTTCTTAATCAAAATATTTAAACTGAATGCAAAGACTTTTTAATTACTCTTATTAAATTGGCCCAACAAATGGTGAAAGTGGAGACATATGGTACAACAAATGGCCAGAGAAGAGGAATAACCTTTTTACAATGCTTGAACCTAACAAGCAAACTGACAATTTTCAGAAAAGAAGCCTCAAACCTATATATATATATATATATATATATATGTATGTATGTATGTATGTATGTATGTATATATCAAAAGTTTAAATCAAATCAAGGACAGCAGAAGAAAAAAAAGTAAAAATATGAAATACTACAAAGTAAACATCTTGGCTGTGAAGCTGAAATATAACAGACTGTTTAATATTACAGGTATATCTGATAATAACAAAAAGAAATATGCTGTGAGAAGCCAAGCAAGAAATCAAATAGTGTTTTAACCATAGATTATAAAACTGATAATAGTAAAAGCTTTAACTGAACCTTGTGACAAGAGGAGAAAGTCAGTCACTTGTCAAACTCAAATAACAGCTGACGTAGAACACCATTGTTCCTCTCTAATGTCTGAAGGTTCAATCATGGCTAACTCCATCTGCTATAAATGCAAGAACTCTGTTACTAAATTGCTTAATATACCTTGGAGCCCTAAACCTGTGCCTAACAAAATGGCTTTTGCAAATTACCCAAAATCAAAAATGTTATCTCAGTTTGAATGGAAATTGGATTTTGTTCAACAGATTCGGCATATAATTCCATCAATTACTATAAGCATGATTAATAAGGTTGATAATTCATTTTTATCTCTTAAAGCAAGAGCAGTTGTTTGAACAATAGGAATAGTTGATAAAATGTTTAATCTCAAAGATTTTATTTATAAGAAATTTGTTATATTATCCCATTTTACAAAATACAGCTAAATGTGTACCAATCCTGCAAGTCTAAAGACTGGCTAGTCAGACTACCAGAAGAAATACTTAACCAAGCAAATCAAGCTCTAAAATCTTATAACTTAATGTTGGTCTCTGCCTGTAACGATCTGCCACCCGCTGATCCCAAATCCAGTAACTTTCCTTGCAACCAGTATTGATTCAAAAGAAAGTTCATTTATTGAGAACAAATGTACAGTTCCAAAGCATTGCTAAGACTGAGCCTGAGTGCGCCAAAAGTTGTTTTTCTTGCTTTTCCCTCCTTCACACCCCTTAGCTCCTGGTCTCCTGATTCCCTTGCTGGTACGACCTTGAGCATGCCAGTGCCTGTGATAAGGACCCATCTGTTTCTAACGGTTTCCCATTCCTTCTCCCCCCCCACCCCTTTTACAATGGCAGAACTGCAGCATGTAAAAAGCAATTTCTAAACTAGCCAACATAACAATCTACTATTAAATCTTGTGAGGATTCTGACACTGCCATTAAACCAAACTATTTAGGAAAAGGAGAAAAAAAAAGATAGCCAAATACATTTACCAATAATGAGTCTTCTTTGAATTGGCAAGAAATGACTGTCAAATATGGACCATTTATAGAGACAATCATTTTATGATCACATTAGAGCATTAATTTAAAGCAAGAGCTGTAGTTGTTTTTTATTCATGTTGAATCATGTAGCTTAATTCATATTTGTGCCTAACATAGTTTTAAGTCTGTGTAGTATGTGCTAATTTGGATTTGTAAAGTATTATTAGAAGTCTTTGAAATTTATAAATGAGCCAGAGCTTTCCTAACAATTACTTATTGATTCTCCCAAATGAGTCAGCCCCAACCATCTGCAGTAAATTTTTAATATTTTTCTTGATGCAAATACAAGTATTTCTTTTCACTTACTATTATACGTTTAGCCATAGTGCTTTAATGTCTGAAACACTGAACTTTAATTCACCTCAGATTTTCTGTGCACCATTTGTTAAAATGTTTAAAAAGTACCCTGTTTCCAGTGGTTCTCCAGCAATAGTTATAGATGTCAGCAGGAGACCTGGATAGACATTGTATAGTGTAATTAAAAATGCATTGTTTAAGAACAAGCATCTGTTAAATTTGCTTTTATATATTTATATATTTATTTATTTAAATAGACTTCTTTTTAAGTAATAATCTTTACAAATAACATTATTTTTGAACTGTGGAAGAGACAATAAAAAAATAGTGTAATAAAATATTTAAAAAATTACTCAGGTATTGCCTTCACATAGAACCATCATTAATTCAAAGTCTGTCTCCACTATAGATTAGAGAAAGTTGATAAACAGAAAATGTTTTGTTTTTGTTTCTATTTTCCCTTCCAGATATATTTGCTACCAAATTTTAAATAAAATGGAACCAAAGCAACAGATTCCACAAAACATGATTATGGTAAACCTTCAAATATTAAACATACATGTCCCAGATAAAACCCCAAGTTGTTGGCAAGCTCTCTTGAAATGGTCAACAAGCTAGCCCAACAATGTTGGGAAGCTATCTGATAAAAAAATACATAACACTTCAACTTTTTGTACAAGAAGTACTTTTAGGAAAATCATAAAAAATGATTCAGTGTGTGGTTATTACTCATTCCATTAATGAGTAATTTATGTGGTCAAAAACATGTTATTAATATACAGCAGGCTATTGATACAATGGGGTGTATTTACCACTAGCACGAGTGGAGGCATTTCTAGTTAGAATTTGGAAGAAGGGTCCCTCCTTGTGCAACTAAGTAAATGTACAGAGGACTGCAGCCTAAGAATAATAGGTATACTGTATATCCATATTTTCTTTATCCACCTCCTGTCTAAACATGTGTGGTAAGGATCAGCCTCAATCCTCTTGAAGTTTAGCATTTAGATCAGTGGCTCCTATACTGTTTGACCCAATTACCCCTTTTCCTGTTCTTGAATAATGTCATTACACCCGCAGAACAAAACAAAAACAAAGCAGACTCTCAATAGAAGACAATATGTAGCTCAGGGTTGAACTGTGAAGTCCTTGGTGCTCTCTGAGCTTGGTTATTTGGTTGCAGACATTTCATTACCTGACTAGGTAACATCTTCAGTGCTAGTGAGTGTGGGGTTTTCTCCCTGTTTATATACAGCAGCTTGCCCTGCCAGTGTTGGTGGGGGTGTGGTTTCTGCTTGATTGTTCATCTGGTGTTCATACCTGCTTATTGGGTGTTGGCTGCTGGAGAGGATATGTTCTCATCTGTTTGTTTCCTTCTTAGCTTTTTATTGTCTCTTTTGAATGGTGTGTAAATGTGGTTTATATCTATGTGACTATTGTTTTACACAAGTGTCTTGGCAGTGGCAGTCCTAAACTGGATCCTCAACTCGCAAAAGAAGCAATTACAAATTGTTCCATTATCCCCAGAATATGCCCAGATTAGCCCCTTCAGGATAATTATCCCCTGTTTAAAAACTGCTGATTTAGATACTTAGCATATAGTTTACTGACCATGCTTGGTTGACTAATTGGTCTGTAATTAGCCAGATCTTGTTTGTTGTCCTTTTGTATATGGGATAGTTATTGCCACCTCCCTGCCCTTTCATATAAAGCTGGTTTGGGCAATAGATGTAAACAAAGACACTAATTTTGGTGCCTAGTAGTGAGGATTCAGTTTTATGGCTTCTGATGCCTGGAGCTTTCAGAGATCTTACAATTTGTTTTATTTCTGAGAATAGGATTGGGGGCCATGTTTCAAGTTCCACTTGTCTTGTTACAGAACTATGCAATGCATATTCTGGGTCTGCATATGGGCCTTTATAATGCATCTTTCACACCAGAATAGGTACTGTACTTAGTTGACAGGGTTTGAGGGTGCGTTACATGGGGCTGAAGCTATTAGGTGCCAGAAAAGTGAGTCTTGATAACCTCTGACAAATTGAATCAGCATCTTCCAGGTTTTTCTGTTGGCCTTAGCCTTCTCCTTTATAAAAGTTTTGGAAATTTATTTAATATTAAGGAGATCCACTTCATGTGCCATTGTAGGCTGCTGTTTATGGTAAGTTTCCCTATATGCCTTTTTGATCTGCAGCCCTTCACAGTCAAACCTCATAGGTGGTTTACTGCCTGGGTTAGCCCCTTATGGCTTTTCTCTGCACTCAGATCTGATTGCATATGAGTCATTATCTGTTCAAACAGCTCTATACTTTTTACATGTGGCTTGGGGGAAATTAAACTGATTCAGATGTTCATGGCAGGTAAAGATTTTAGCCATGCAGGGGTAGCTGCTGAACTCTTACTGTTCCACCAGATATAGATACCATTAGTGCAGTTCTGTGATCTGGTGGGGTACCATTCGGCTGGTCTGTTTGGCTCTTTGTTGAGTGCCATTGTTAATATTTTTGGGAATTAGTCACTTTCCAAGCGTGGCATCACCTTCAAATTGAGTAGCAAGTGTGCTGTATTGTGAGAAGCTGCCCATAGTCAAAAGTGGATCTTCTGTTGCTTTCCCAGAAACTGTATTCAGCAGGACAGTCCCCAGAGAGGAGCTATTTAATACATACAGGTCCAAATGAAAAGCCAGCTGATAACATAATGCCTGACCACATTACATCTTGGGTCCTTGGCAGCTCTCAATACTAATGGAATTGCTAATATTTCTTCCTCAAAGCATTGCTTGAAGTTCTGTAGAAGAGCTTGGTCATTAACACCCATTCTAGCATTTAAGTCCGTCACCCCCCAGTAAAACCAAGGCTGCTGGATGGGCTTCAGTACAGAGATGTACATAATTGCTGATTTGCTTCCAGCAAGTTCTAATCTGTGCCTCCATTCTGAACAGAAGAGTATAGCTATTAAACAGGATGATTTCCATCTCTATGAGGTACAACAAGGAGGTGGCCACCAAGTGTTCCAAGAATGGAAGGGATATGCATTTTACTTCCAACCTTGTACTAATTAGAATTGCTATGCTACCCTTAGGACATCCTCCCAATTTACTCTGAGCTGCCTTACATTGGTTGATATAATAACCATCTAACTCTAAATTAGGTATGGCTCAAGTCTTCTGCAAGAAAATGATGTCAAAAGTTGGACAAATATTTGAAAGAGTGGTGAACCTTAAAACATCACACTATTTTCCATGAGATGGATGTGAGTCTTCATGGTTTGTATGAGAGTCATTTAGAAGGGGATTAGATAATTTGAGGTTGATAATGTCCCTCCTGTGGGGGAGGGAGTTATCTCTTGTCCTTCTTGAGCCAAAAAGGGCAGATGCTTGGCTATGAGCATTGCTTGGCTAGGAACCTGCTGGGCTTTGTACTGGGAAGAGCAGTGGGGATTTTATCACTCAAGGAAGTGATAAGGAGGTTAACACTGAATCATCACTCACTTGTAAGACCCCTTCCTTCCTCTTCCAGAGGCCTTTAGGTGTTGTAGGGAATGCAAGTGTAGAGTTGCATACTGGGAAATTTGCGAAGTTTTCACATGATATAGTGTATGATTTAGAACATACACTATATCAGCTACTCTTCTCAACCTTTCTACTTATGTCATGTGGAGTGTAGGGAAGAGGTTTGGATGAATGAGGCACTAGGGTTCAATGAAACTTAACTGCAAGGTCCAAGACTCTCCTGGAGGCTAGTATCTCTTCATTTGCTCTGCCCTGAAGGAGTGGCAGTAAAGTTGATATTTAAAACCTCTTATAGGAAGAATAGAAAAGGTGGCCAAAAAACATTGTTTGAATAAGTTGTTTACAGGTCAGAAGAATCCTTTTTTGAAGTGGGTGATTAGGATGCCAAACTACTATTCTCAGATCAGTCATATCTTAACAGGCTATTTGTGATTTAATTCTTTTTCTTCTAACTAACAGTCTTTACTGATGAAGAAGTTCAATTTGCAAATATACCTGATTAAGTTGAAACAATCTAGCACAGGGATTAGGGGACTGCTGATTACTGACCACCATGTTTGATCTTATACAAAAGTAGTGATGCTTTTCTAATTCTTCTTGTTCATCAATGTGATTTCTTTTCTCCCCTTGGTTAGAACTGTTGCTTATATCAAGAGTGTTAGTGTTGTTGGGTGGTGTCCCAAGCAACACCTTCTTAAGACCATTCACTTTCTGTTCCATGATTAGAAGATAGCTAGCATGAGCTCTTAGGAAACACTGCTGCATCTGGTGCCAAGCATTGCTTATTGTGGTAGGAGTCCCAAGACCTTGTTCCAAGTTAATTTCTCCAGTGCTAATATTGCTGGCATCTTACCCAGAGAGTGATTGGAAATTAATAAAGAAGGAAGATATGCACTCCTGGAGTATAATTGTTGTAAATCTGCTGGTTACATTGTGAGAAGGAAAAGTATTCATGGTTGTTGTTGTTGTTGTTGTTTTCCTGGCAACTATAAGCTTGTCAATTTTCAGTTGTTTAGCAAACTTCACAGCTGGCTGCTCAGGAGTAGACTGATGTGGTTTCTTCTTATGTGCCATCAGTCTACCCATCTCAATATTAATTACTCCCAAAAAACCCTGATATTATGTCTCCTTTTCTCAGTTTAGATACAGATAAAACCTTCAACTAAGATCTGAATCAGATAAACCAGTGGGCTAACCATAACCCTAAATTTTCTGCAGATTACATACCTGAAGATAATTAGTCTGTGTGTCTATCTGTCAGTATTGGTTTTTTTGCAAAGATTGGGCCTTCTTGCAAGCCAACTCCAGATAAGGATTCTTTGCAGTGCCATCTACCTGCTCCAGAAACAAGCAAATGATTGTGACTTCACCTTAAGGTACAACCCTGGCAGATTCCAACAATTTTGGATTTATCTGCTATACGTGGACTTCACTAAGGTAAACACATTGCACGGAATGTCAAAAGCAAGTCAATGGTTTTAAAAGCACCATTCCTAACCAATAGTAAGGACATTTTTAAAAAATTGTATGACATATTTTTCTGGATGGCAGAAAGCATTTGGATTCTACTGCAAAAAACCAAAGAGAGAGAACAATCAACAATTAAAAACGTGTTAAAAGAATGAATAAAGAAACAAAATGATTAGACCCCTCAGTTCAATAATGAGCAGTTACAGGAAGGCTTGATCCTGAGTTGCCAGGACCAAGCCCATGACAATTGTTGTCAAATATAGTCAGGGAGCTGCCTAAAGGAAGAAAGATGAAGCCAGACAACATGCTCAGTTGGACTTTTCTCTACTTTTCCCATTCCAGCCATTATCACCATTTGCCCTTCAGGAAGGTTCGTTTCTTCTGGTTTAATAACTGTATGCATGTAAGTGTCTATGTATATGTGTGTGTATACATATACAAAGATATATTCTATTTTTCAGTGGTTTTTTAGTGGTTTCCCAAGACATCTTTGGGAAATTTGATAACTTTATATATTTATTAGATTTTGAGGCCACTTGACTCCAAAAAGACTCTGAGTAGCTTACAATTTTAAAAGAATACTTAATTTAAAAGAAAAACCTGAATACCCACACAAAACTACACAAATAATAACTAGAAGATTGCCAGGAACTCCACAAACACTCTAAGCCCAGGACTGGGAACAGAGCCAGGTTTTCAGAGATTTATGGAACATTCAAAGGGTGGGAACCAGGAGGACCTCCAAATTGCTCACTTGTCTTAAATGGGGATGTGCAACCCCATCCAAGACCAAAGGTGAATATGTCCCAGATCTAGGGGGCCCAAGCAGCCACAGCCACTCAGGCTTGTCAGGGTTGAACCTGAGTCTGTTCTTCCCCATCCAGACCCAAACAGCTTCCACACTGCCAGCTTCACCTGTGCATGTTCAGTTGGGAATCATCAGCAACTAACAACACCATTAATATAATTGGGATGTACAATTGGGAATTGGCAATACACTAATGACACCAGACCTTGAACTGATGGACAACCTCACCAGCAGGTTAACATCATATAGATGTTAAACAGGATTTGCAAAAGTGTTGAGCCTTGAAGTACCCCACAAGTGAAGGGCCATGAACGGATCTTCTCCCCATCTTTAAAAGCAGAAAATAAATAATTGCAATAATTATGTAAATGGATAAATAAATAACTAGTCTGGTATGTGACACTTTTCTCACTGAAAGTCCCCTTCCCATTGACATTTGCTACCAGAATACAATATATTGACTGTATACAATATCCTTAGGGTCAGTACAAGAAACTTGTGCTGTCAGTACAAGAAACACAAATATATTCTGATTCTTCCCATGTTTAGGATCAGGTGGCTGGTAGCATAGCTATATAACTGTTCCAAAAAATTGCTCTGAAACATTGTATATGCCAGGATATTAATCATTCCATTAATGGGTAAGATGGAATAACTGAAGGCAAACTATACATAATGCATCTGTAATTTTTAGCACAAGTGACAAGTTTGGCTGAAATATTTCATGCTAAGTATAATCTCTGAAGACAAGAGAGCTTTGCCAAAAATGCATTAAAGAGAGATAGATATTGTATTTCTTGAGCATCCTTTTTCCAGAAGCCAGTAGAATGTGATGCAATAAATGCTTAGTTCTAGTTTCCTTTCTTAGCTGGTTAAATGGATCTCAGTACAATTGAGCCTGAAACGATAATAAAGAACATATCATTTATGCCAATTGTAGCTTTATAAATAATGGCCGGGAAGATGTTATATTATTGAGGTATGGTCTGAGGTATGGTATAGAGTATGGCATGGTATGGGTAAAATGAAGCATTTGAAGATGTACCTTGAACTTCACTAGAATTATTTGTGACTTTTCCCTGAAAAAAGAGAGAGAGAGAGAGAAAGAGAGAGAGAGAGAATTCTGGAAAATAGTTATATAGTTCTACAGGGTTTAGGTTAAAGTGAAAGAGAAAAGGCATTTTCTCCCCTTAATCTCTAGTCAGGAATATAATGGCTTACTCAGTCTTCAGAAGATCCCAATATCACTGTGCCACTCCTGCTCCACAATGCTGAAACTTGGCCTGAAAGGACACAGAAAGCATATCTTTAGAGCAGTGACCTCAGTATGTCCACCGCTCAGCCAGATTGCTGGAAAATTCAATAGCTGTGGCTGGCATGGGTGAGAAGAGTTCACTGGGTGATGCTGTGAATGATTTAAAAGACTTCATAATAGGAAAGGATGGGAAGAGGAAAGATGATAAAAAAGAAGAGAAAAGAAAATTGGATAGAGGGATCAAGAAGAAGGAGAAGACTGAAGGTAACAAAATCCAGAAGAGTTTATGCAGAATGGAGAAGCCCTTTCATGTTCCATTAAGAAGTCCTAAATGATGCTGAAATTCACAAGGTAGAATTTGCAAGACCTGATCCCTCAGACTGGAAAATGTTGCATTTCCTATCTTACCTGCGATCTATGCTCAGGCTCGTAGATCGTTCTGATCATGGAGAGAGTTGGCTTGTACTAGTTGGAGGTATTGACTACCTGAGTGGAACTTAATTATTGACTTGATATATTCCAAAGAGTATTCAGAAAAGGAGTTACTGCTAAACCCTGTGATCCACATGTAAACCAAATCATTTGGATATTTATTCATTCAGAACTATTGGTTTTACTGATTGGTGCAGTTGAATTCCCTAGTAAATGGGGATTGTTAAAAAGAAGCTATCCCAATAGGGCAATCTGAGCATAGAAGTCTTATGAATACAGTAAGATCCAAGGATAGAGGAATAAATGCCCAGTTTGAATACATTCACCTTCTGTCTGTCCTTGTGGTTTTGATGTCCCGTTAGCCAGGGAAATCATGACAAAGTTTAATACAGCTTCCTGTCAGTGAACAGGAATACCACCAATATATCAAATGAAAGCAATTATTGGATTCTTCATGTTATCTGAGCTTGGTTGTTTTCCTGTAGACGTTTCATTACCAGGCTAGGTAATATCATCAGTGCATGGGAGGGTGAAGTTTGCTGGTTGCTTATATATAGTAGCTTGCCTTGCTAGTCTGAGCTGGGGTGTGGAGAGAGTCTCTACATTGTCTTTGAAATTCAGTGATGGCCCCTCCCAGATATTTGGACCATCCCCTCACTGGAGGTGCATTGGTTCTGCTGTGATGAGTTATTATATCATTGTTTTAACTGTTGATGCCTTTTTACTCAGTCATGTGTTTATTGTTAGGTGTTCAGAGTCTTTAGGGTTGGAGCAGCATATAAACTGGAGCAAGCAAAAAAATAAAATAAAGTGCTGCCATGTCTACTTGCGGTTACAAGATATATTGAAAAGAAAAGATGCTATGCTACTGTGCAACTGCTATGATGAACCTCATTAATGGGGGGGGGGGGGAAGCTCCCTATTGCTAGAGAATTTTAGTGAAATGGCCTGCTAAATTTCTGTGCATCTAAATATGGTAGATGATTTTGAGAGGTATTTATGAAGTCCTTTTTTTTATACTTTTACCTTATGAAGCTACAGTGTTTTCTTGAACTACCTTTTATACTCAGTTTATCTATGCTATTGTTTTTGCCTTATTTTTTCATGCCCCCAACAGTTTTCCCACTTTTCTGAGAATAACTGAAATTTCTATTTTCTGCTTCTTTCTCACAGAAGTAATATTTCCTAGCCTTTCCAGAGAGTATGATGATTCTGCCTTATTTCTCCCACAAATAGCTCAACCAAATTGCATTTTTAAAAACTTTAAGTTGTTTCTTCTCTTGTATTTTCCATGGGTTTTCCCCTTCAACTGATTGTTCCTCTTTCAACTCTCTAGCACCTCAGATGGTTGCTGAGGTTAGAACAATCTGATCCCTTCATTTCCTTTTTGGTAAGATCGAGAAATCTCATCAGCTGCCTGGTGGTCAAGGAAAATCAGCAAAGGAAAGGCAAACCATACATAGCAGCTGGGTACAAAAGAAACTGCCAGGGATCAACAGAAAGTGGACAAGGTTAAAAAGAAATAGAGACTGTGACTTCTTTAGAGTAATTTCTTTAGGTTGTTTTTCTTTAGAATGAATACTTAAAACAACTGATAAGGAACACATTGGAATATATAATGTTCTGCTCTGCAACTTTCAGTTTGTACTCACTTGCTTCTTAAAACTGTAACAACTGTAAATTAAAACCAATGTGGCTTGAATATCAATCACTCCCCATCCCCCCTCCTTTTTTTCTTTTTCTTTTTTCTTTTTTCTTTTTGCTTTGCTTTTCTGTTTTGGAATGCATGCAAACTTGAATTGGCCTAATAAAAGCATTGGCATGATATGGATCTTTTTCTTGAAATGTTTGATACTAACTCTTGAAGGGGTGGCACTCTGTGTTGGCTGGTGGAAGTCATGGCTGGGTGAGAAGCCAGTGGAAGAGCTTTGCCCAGCTCCCACCTGGTGCAGGAGGGTCTAACTATTACGACTCATTCACTTGCCACCAGCAATTTAGATTACTGGAATGTGTTCTACATGGGGCTGCCTTTCAAGACAACTGCCACTAGTACAAATATAGTGGCCAGAGTCACTATAATCATATAACACCTGTTTTAATTACACAGGTTATCAAAGTGTTGTTTTTGACTTTTAAAGGTGTATATCAATTGGCACCAAGTTATTTATGGGACCATCTTCTCAGTACAGGAGTGAAACACCCATGTTGCCCAATGCACACATATTGCCAATATCTTCTAAAGATCCCCCAGGAATGGGAAGTGAAGGGGTGGAAGCTTACAGGCAACATTTTTCATTGTTGCAAATCCCCATATTATGAGCAGCCTTCCTCTGGAAATTAGATTAGCACACTCATTGCTCACCTTCCAGAATCTTTTAGAGCCATTCTGGAAGGCCTTTGGGAAATGAAAGGTTATCTTTGCACCTACAGTATTGCATTCTTAAAGATTTGTGTTTTATCTTATTTTAGGGTTGTTTTTTTTAATTACGTTTTTATGATGTAAACCAGCAGGAATCTGTTTTTTTGTTCAGTGGCAAAGAAAGAAAAAAAGAAAGAGAGAGAGAGAGGGAGGGAGGGAAAAAGTCAACATGGCTAGCTTTACTTTTTGTCTGGCAGAGTCGCTCACCTTGCATATGGAAATTCTATTTTGTTGTTGTTGTTGACTTAATGACTACAGATTACATTTTGAATGGATCCATATATTATGCTAAACCTTAATCACAAATGAAGCACAGGTGGGTTGTTTATATTACAGGCTAATCCAAGAGCCATGATTTACAAATAATCATGACTGGATTTCTACTTCATGCAAAGTCATAAACTAGGTAGCTAGTTCACACAGTAAGCTACCTCAAAATTAAACAAATCACATGGTGGTTTAGAGTAATTTATGAACCAGGTTTTTATATGTCACAACAAAGTTTTTAAAGTTTCAGAACTTGGTTGACAAAATATTAAGGATTACTGTTACATTACTATTATTATTACATAAGTTAAGAATACATATTACAGGTACTTGCAAATAATGTTATACTTTTTATATAAGAATAAAAAATAAAAAAGGAAAGGTTACTCACTTGCTTTGACTTAAATGATTTTTTTTTTAAAAAAAAAAGAAATAATTTGTTTAAACGCTATGGACAGATCACATGGAAAAGGTCTATTTATCTGGTCACTAAGAATTGATACTGACTTGATGGCTCATAGCTCAATCTAACCAGTAGAGAACATGAATAGGTAATTTAAAATTTAAAAGCTACAGAAAATCATTCCTCTTTTGGTTCCAGACAATAAAAAGGTTGCAGCAGAGTTTTGTTTAATAGATAAATCTTTTTATTAAGATTTTTCTTCTTTTTGTCATCAATTTTTTTTAAAGAAACAAATAAATAATTGGAAATTGAGAGCTGCTAGTTATATAGGTTATATTTAATATATAACTTATATTACTATATTTAATATACATTAGCATGCTATTAGCAATACTTTTGAAGAAATCACTGTGAGGCTCAAATCCACAAAAGCCTTTCAGAGTGGGACCATGTTGTCATGACAAACTGGCTGCACTGAAAAACTGACTGTACACTGAAGCAAACTCTGTGACCTCTGAGGCTAGCTCATATCTCCTCAACCCACATTCCAGCCTGCTTTTGAAGCTGCATGAATGGCTCCTTGGAGATAATTCAAAAGTGGATTGCATTATTTTGGATTGCAAATGAGGGAAATCAAATTTGAATGCTCTGAATGAAAAGGGCTTTTCACAGAGAAAGATAGACATGTAAACATTTCCAAAATACCTCAGTATTTACCACTAGATGTCACCACAACCATTGGCATGCTAATTTTAGAATAACACAAGATTCCTAGGGTAATCTGAGGCCCAGTTAACTGAAAACAAGCCCCACTGAAAACACCAAAAATTATCTTGGGGCTGGACATTTATAAGACTGTTGTTATTGTGGTTGTAATATGATATCCTTCATTTTCTGATAATATTTTTTTTTTCTCGAGGCTAAGCATTCTAAATTTACTTTCAAAGAAGATGTATCACAAATGTTTCTTGAAAATCAAGAACAGCTAAAGAAAAAGGAACTAAAATAATGCATATTTCCTTTAGTTGTTCTTGATCAACTGATCTTAGTAATATTGCAACAAAATATCCAATGGCCCTTCGGTGAACAAACTGCCTCCTGCTACAGCCAAATATTTCAGATTTTGACTCATCAGTCCAGAGCACCTGCTCCCATTTTTATGCACTCCAGTTCCCATGTTTTCATGCATAGTTGAGTCACTTAGCCTTGTTTCCATGTCGGAGGTATGGCTTTTTGGGCGCAATTCTTCCATGAAGACCACTTCTGGCCAGTCTTCTCCAGACAGTAGATGGGTGTACCTGGGTCCCACTGGTTTCCACCAGTTCTGTGCTGATGGCACTGCTGGACATCTTCTGATGTCAAAAGGAAGTAAGCATGATGTGTCTTTCATCTGCTGCATTAAGTTTCCTTGGCCGACCACTGCATCTAGGTCCTCAACATTGCCTGCTTCTTTGTGCTTCTTCGAAAGAGCTTGAACAGCACATCTTGAAACCCCAGTCTGCTTTGAAATTTTTGCCTCGGAGAGACCTTGCTGATGCAGTATAAGTACCTTGTGTCTTATTGTTGTGCTCAGTCTTGCCATGGTGTATGACCTGTGACATGAAACTATCTTCCACAACCTCACCTTAGTAGCAGAGTTTGGCTGTTCCTCACCCAGTGTTAAGCCTCTGACACAGCTGTTTCCGTTTCAGTTAATGACTGTGTTTCAACTGACATATGAAATTGATGATCATTAGCACCTGCTTGGTATAATTGGTTAATCATACACCTGACTCTAATCCTACAAGATGCCTGACTTTGTGCAAGTGTACAAAGTGTGCAAGTGTAAGAATTGATGCTGGTTTGAAGGCAAAGGGTAGTCACACCAAATATTGATTTGATTTGGATTTCTTTTCTGTTTGCTCACTTTGCATTTTGTAAATTGCTAAACATAAACAATTACAATATATATTTTTGAAAGCATTCTTACTTTACGGCATTTTTCACACCTGCCTAAAACTTTTGCACAGTACTGTACACATACACACACACACACACACACACACACACACACACACACACATATCCCTCTCATTAGGTCTGCTACTGTAGTAGCATTGTGTACAGGAACATCTGCACAGTGTATGGGCTAGACCCCCCAAGTCCAGATGGGAGATTCCACAGAACATTGTGGAGAATAACAGGGCTAAGATCCTGTGGGACTTCCAGATCCAGACAGACAGGCAGGTACTGGCCAATCAACCAGACATCGTGGTAGTAGACAAGGACCAGAAGATAGCCGTAGTGATAGATGTAGCATTGCCAAGTGACAGCAACATCAGGAAGAAGGAGCATGAGAAGCTGGAGAAGTACCAGGGCCTGAAGGAGGAAATGGAGAGGATGTGGAAAGTCAAGGCCAAAGTGGTCCCAGTGGTGGTAGGAGCACTCGGGGCCGTGACTCCTAAGCTGGGAGAGTGGCTCCAACAGATCCCAGGAACAGCATCAGAGCTCTCTGTGCAGAAGAGTGCAGTGCTAGGAGCAGCTAAGATACTGCGCAGAACCCTCAAACTCCCAGGCCTCTGGTAGAGGACCCGAGATTGAGGAAGACACATACCACCCATGGGGTTAGAGGGGAGATAGATAGTTAGATAGATAGATAGATAGATAGATAGATAGATAGACAGACAGACAGACAGACAGACAGACAGACAGACAGACAGAGTGTGTACATACATACATGTTTGTAATTAAAAGTAAGAAGAGGGTACAATCTGCTCTATTCAGTGGAATGGAAGGGTAGAAAGGTGGATCAGAAATTGGATGGATAGATGGATAGATACCAGTGATGCAGAAAACTACCATCAAGCTATTCCAGTCAGAGTAAAACATGCACAACTGGATGAATAAACAAATTAACAGTTCTCTAAATGAAAGAAGTACAGTTAATACATTCCCAATATTGGAACAAGGGTACTTGTTGTATGTGTATAAATAATAAAACAAAACTCCAACCCCAAACTCCATTTTTGTACAGATACTGGGGGGGAGGGGAGCCTGTAACTTTTTTGTATATTGTGCTTTTTTTGTTTTTGTCGAAATAACCTTGAAAATATCCTTTCTTCTTCAGTCTGCTATTTATTTTCCAGGAATTTTCACATATGTTAGTGTTCCTTAAATTACAAGGCTATATTGCACAAGATAAAACAGGGAAAATTGCTGACATTTTCAATCCACAAACTTGCCCCAAATCTGTGAACTAGAGCAGATCATCAATCTTCTTTCAGAAACTTCGGAAGACAAAGCCTTTGCAAAGTTTATTTGTATCTCCCTCAACTCAGAGCAACTCTGGGCAGCTGTAAAAATTAAAAACAGATCCCAGATACTTCATATCAGTAAAACAAATAAGAAAATGAAAGATGGCCATAACTGGAGGGAACAAACATACCACAAGTATACTAAGCGTGAACCTGCAATTTAGTATTCAGGATATGAATAATTTTGCAAAGTCAAGCAGTTATTTATTTATTTATTTATTATTTATTTTCAAAATGCATATATTACATCTTTTTTTTTAACAGTCTCAAAAGTCAGATAAGTCATTTTCTTCATTCCCAAGCAGTTTTCAGAGAGAGAGAGAGAGTGTGTGTGTTTTCTTGGTAACATTTTTCAGAAGTGGTTTGTCATTGCCTCCTTCCTAGGGCTGAGAGAGAGTGACTGGTCCTGGGTCACCTAGCTGGCTTTGTGCCTTGGCAGGACTAGAATTCATAGTCTCCTGGTTTCTACCTTGTTGCCTTAACTATCAAACTTGCTCTCATCTTTAGGGAATTACACTTCTGATTTTTGGTGATTGGCTGTCATATTTAAGCACTTCAGTCTGGGGTGGGGGAGCTCCAAGACCTGTAAAAATGGGGCTTCAGAGCTTCATATGGGTTGTAGTTTGCTCAGTCCTGAGCATGTAAGAGGCCAAGCAGTGCACATCAATTCAAAAGAATAACTAATACTGATTTGAAGCAAAGTGAAACCATGCCCTATTTTCCTAATAAAACTAGAAATCCTGAGCTTATTATTAGGTAAGAGATGTAGCATATTTTAGTCTAGTACAGCACTCCTGGCCTTTTCATTAATGTGAATTTCTATATTATCAAGGAAAACTTGATGGGGGGGTTATGAGGACCATCATAACACTCAGAGGCCAGAATACTGTGCCTTAGGATCAATAGCCCATCTATTTTACTAAATGACAAATTCAGTAAAGAATAAATTTTGAAAATGACTATAATTTTATGGTATTTTGTGATAGTGATCTAAGATGTAGGCTGTTTAAATTTTTTAATTTAATTTTGGGGCTTGAATGGGGAATATCTGCAGTTCTCTAGCAGACCACAGACTTCATTGCCAGCGTGAAAAAGATGATAGAGAACAAACTTTATTCATGGAGGCATAAGAGAAGCAGTCCAGAATTAAACATCATCACAATTATCTGTACAAATCAAAGGATCTACAGTATTCCTCTTGTCAGAAGATATGTTAGAACCTAATGTATTTATGTATTACCAATACAAGCTATTTACGATACATAAAGACAAAAATAAACATTTGATTAATGAATTAATTAAAAAACCAGTTCTAATTATTTGTTGGTCACTAGCAATTATTTCATTTTTAAATGTACACATGGTCATATGGAAAAAAACAGGGATATTCTTTAAGCCTAGGTTAACTAAATGGGACTTTGTCCTACTTCTGGGAATTGCACATTTATTCAACCTAGAAGATCCCCAAATGCTAAACACTTTGGCATTACATAATAAAATAAAGTTAGAATTAAGTCAGATAAAATTAATTTACAAAATGTCAGTAAGCAAAACAATTACATTTATTCTGCTTAATGGCTTCCTTGTTTTATCTTTGCTAAAATAATCAGTGGTTGGGGTGGCATACTCTTATCTACTAATAGTGCAAGAAAAGCAGGCGACATAGATCATAATTCACTCTCCTTATCAACTTTAATATATTATACACTGCTTTCCAGAAATCCCCTTGATTTTCTAGGCCAGTGAGAAATTATGGGTAAATGTAACAGAATGTAGATACACTCCATTAGTTTCTTTGTGCTGCTTGACATACAAGCAGTGAATTTCCTCCATATAAAAACAGAAATGCAGTAAGACATTCAGACAGGAATTTGGTGCAGATATACAAAAAGTTTCATTTTGGGGATTCAAGATAAGCCATACATTAGCCAGTCAATCTTAAAGTCAATCTTAAAGGAAATCAACCCTGACTGCTCATTGGAAGGATTGATGCTGAAGCTCAAGCTCAGATACTTTGGTCACCTAATGTGAAGAGAAGACTCTTTGGAAAAGACCCTGATGCTGGGAAAGATTGAAGGCAAATGGAGAAGGGGACGGCAGAGGATGAGATGGTTAGATAGCATCACTGAAGCAATAAGCATGAAACTGAGCAAACTCAGAGAGGCAGTGAAGGACAGGAAGGCCCGGCGC
The DNA here is from genome assembly GCA_030867105.1 of Liasis olivaceus. Classification (NCBI taxonomy): domain Eukaryota; kingdom Metazoa; phylum Chordata; class Lepidosauria; order Squamata; family Pythonidae; genus Liasis; species Liasis olivaceus. The sequence continues at coordinate 44,869,612 of CM061355.1, read as the reverse complement.
AATATGGTTCATGGGGTCATGAAGAGTCGGACACAACTTAACGACTGAACAACAACAACAATACATTAGCCACCTACAGTGTGACTCATGCACTTATCACTATATGTTTAGACTACAGTAGCACACTCTATGTGAGGCTTTGTTGAAGACAATCTGGAAATTGAAATTGGTTCAAAATGTTGTGGCCTGACTGCTGGTGGGAGGAAGTTGCTTTAGAAGCACAGCACCTGTGTTATAGTCACTGCGTTGGTTGCTAATAGGTTTCCAGATCCAATTCAAAGTGTTGGTGTTAACCTATAAAGGGCTACATTTGCCTTCTGCTTACCTTCAGGACTGTCTCACCCAGCAAGAATGCATATGACTTGTACAGTCTTCCCAAGGAGAACTTCTTCAGGTCCCATGAGAGATCAAGGGAGGGGGACCCAGACATAGACTTCTCTTGACATCTTGGCATGCTTTTCTTCCTGAGATTCATTTGGCCCCAATCTTGTTAGTATTCCAGAAAAATCATAAAAGCAGTCCTGTTTCAATAGACATTTGAATGCTAATGCTAGTGATGGACTGCTTTTTTTGTTTTCGTTAGATTTTAATTTTGGTTATTGTTTTTAGTTATGCAATGACAGTTTTAGAAGAGATTGAGGGACATTTGGTTCTTGCTATGTTATGTTATATTTTATTTGTGTAAATCACCAAAAGTCCTTGTTATTGGGCGTAATATAAATATACAGATTCATAAAGATGATCTTGTTGCACCATAAAACCTGAAGCTAACTTTCAAGGTACATATTAAAGATATATATGCGATTTGGAAGAAACAGTTATTAATTAGTGTAGGGCCTTCATTTCCATCAACATGCATTGAGCGTGCATATTAAACAACTAAGTTTCTTTAAGAACAAACAGGATATTTTTCCTAGTACACCTCTGCTGATCAGTCCATAATCTAAGAAAAGATTTGTTTCATCAGCATAACAACTTCCACAAATGGAGCTGGAAAAAATGCCTAATTGTAACATAGTCCTATAGTGGAATCATAGAAGAAAGGCAAGAAGCTAATGGAGTGCATCCGTTTTCTTATGTGCCTGGTTTTTCCTTTTTAGATGATGCGTATACAGTATATACTGTAAACGAGTTGTAAATGCATTAATATGGAACTCATTTCTTATACCTTCAGCTTTGGGCATGTTATTGGCATAGCATTATGTAAGTGCTTGTTTCAAAGCCACTTTGTGGTGTAGGGAGTTAGACTGGCATGGTCAGGTGGGCTTTCTTTATCCGTTCTTTATTCCATGTTGGAATGCATGTGGTATGTACTCCATAGCTTAGGCCAATTCTTTTTCAAGACAGAAGTGATTAGTTAAAAAGGAAAGATATAGTTTAAACTGAGACATAAACCTCTGGATAGACTGGGATCATCGTAGAATAGTGTTGCACTCTAGCTGGAACTCCACTGTCACCACTGATGTTCCTCAAAGTGGAAGAGAGATAAGGTGGAACTTCATTTTATCTGTCTGCCTTTAATGTTATTAATACCTCTTATAATTTACAATAAAGTCTTTAAGGAATTTCACACAGTTGTATGTTTATTGAATCTGATTTTCTTACTTGCTGCCTCAGGGTGAAAAAGTCCCACCACAGCTTTACTAAATTTTGATTGCATGGCAACAGATGTATACATGACAAAAGTGCACGCCCACACATACACACAGGATCTTGGAAGCCTTTCAATAGTTTCTGTTATATTTATGTCAGAATACAGACATATATGTCGAGATAAGTATTTAATACTACATTGTGAATTCCTTTTTTTCTTTGCACGTGTTAAGACATAACTGCGGAAAAGGTTACTTAGTCATCTGAGGCACTTGGTATGTAACTTAGCAGGTTTTGCTCTGTAAATTCCTCTATGCCTGGTTAGAAAATTTTACTTAACAAGCTTTGTGGATTGCATCATTGTACTGTAAATCACTCTTACCTTTCAGCCTTTTATCTGTATTCCTACTTGTAATAATTTAGATAAAGAGGACAATGTGAGTTGTCTAACACCTGCTAAGGAGGGGAGAAAGACAACTGCTACACACTAGAAGCAAGGTCTCCCTTAACAATATTCTTAGCAAAGGGTCAATTGTCTGGTAGACGGTTTTTGACAAGATATGTCATCAGACCATCTCCAGGTGTTGCCTGCTAGGGACCCATCTTATTTAAAAATATCTCTGGCAGAAGTCAATTGTCAGATGTTGTGACCAAGTCACTGCTAAGAGGTGCTATTAAGCCATCTCCAGGTGTTATAGTTTACATTCCATGTCCTTTAAGAAAGGTATATAAAAGTGGCAAAAGCCTCAGACATTTTCAAACTCAATGTAGATCCAAAGTCCTAGGAGTGTGATGCACAACTACTGGTTCCAGGAGATCTGTCTGCTGCCGTTTCTGGGGATCTTGGAAAGCTGAAGGGATGTGGACTGGTATAACTTTTTCTCTATAATTCTCTTAATATTTATTCAATAAAATCCTTTTTGGCATTTCACCCAGGTTTAGGGGCTGTCTCTCTGAGTCAAAGAGCCTATTGGCTCCCATCTGGCTACCTGGTGGCAAAACAGGATATTACCTAGAAAAAGGTCAAGATTTTTTCTCCATCATCCTAGAATGTAGGATGAGAAATAATGGATTTAAGCTACAAAAAGGCAGATTAGTAGACAGTGTCTGGGACCATTACTTTCCAAATTTGGATCAGCAGGTATGTTTGGAAACCATCTCAAACAAGGGGTCATACTGGATGGGTGATAGAGATGGTTATTCAGGAGGCTTGAGGAGCCGACATTTGGGAAATTGGATTAGGCCCACCAAAAGGCAAAGATGTCACATTCTCTATGTAGGAAATGTGGATAAACTCTGTTTTTAATAGGAATTCACTGACTCATAAAAAATGTAGGAACTGATATACACATTTTAAAAAATCTCTCCAATGGAGTCAGGATCATGCTCCATTTCGCAAGTGAATCCAAAATTATTCTGACAAAGCATATGCTGTTTCTATTAGAGATCAAGAAAGAAAAACAAGAAACAAGATTTGGTGATGATAATCAGAGCCTCCTGTTAATAACTTCGCTTTTGTATGTGTCATCTGCAGATTTTCTTGCCACTTTTCAGGCTGGCATTCCTACATGTTTTCATTTTAAAGAAATGTAAACCCCATCTAAACGTAATTTAAACATGAATCTTACATCACTGACTGCCCCACTTAACATGTTTATCTCATCTTAATCTATTTTCTAGCTTTTATTTCTGCTAGGGTCAAAACATATTCAAAAGAGGAGAAGGCCATTTTAGAAACAGTCTGGCAGTCACAGTCAATATGGTGCAAATGGAAATGTTCCTTATGGTCAATCAGAAAGGAATCACATCAGTTTTAACATAGTACAGAAATAACATGGTGTGTGCATGTTAGGAGCCTGATGTCATTTTTCCATTACTTAGCCATCATGATATCCTGCTACTTCTAATTATATATGAAGAGCTTAATGGAAGACACATCATAGGAGCCTGACTAATCACAGAAAGCTATACAATAAGAGACAGATAAATTTTTGAGAGCCGAACTTACTTTCCCATGGTTTTCTTAGTAAGCAACTGAAAAGCTGCTAGAGCACATGATTGGAGGCAGAGGAGCAACTATTGCCCTTTGCCAGCAGTTTTTGGGAAATGCAGAACTTTTATTTTATCTACTCTATCAAAGGTCAAGGGAAGATGTGGCTGATCTGTGGCACTGTGTGTTTTTCCAAGCCCACTAATACATAGACAATATGTTTTAGAACCTCTTCCACCCCTTGCCAGTTTTATCTTTCCTTGTTAGCCCACAGAATACATACATCAGTTAGTTTGTGCAAGCAGTTTATTCAGGAAACAGATCTGTACAAATAAGCAGTGGAGAAAGCATTCATGAAACTGCAACCCACCCCCATGACTGGAAAATTAGATCATGTGATTTTTATGCTTATGTAAGAGGAGATTAAATTTCTACAAATCTTGTGAAACATTCTTAGCTATGAAGCTGTATATGGAACAGAGGGCTTCTGTAAGCAATTTGGTTGAACCAGCTGAAATAATACACCCAAACTGTCAGGCCCAATCCAAGAGCAGCAAGGAAACAGTTCATCCAAATTCAATTCCTTTATTGATTACACCATATAGAGAGAATCTTGCCAGACTAACTCTGTACTACTGCGACAAGTGGATATACCCTGGGAGATTCTAGGGAAAGGCTATCCTGAACTTCTTATGCTCCATCTCTGGACTGTGTTGTCTTTTGTCTCCTTGCCCTTCCTGGAATGCACCCTTTCCTGATAGCCTTGCTCTCTACTGCAATCCACCACACAAACCGACTTTTTAATATTCTCACAAATAGATTTGGTGAATCACAGGATAGTACACCTTCTACTCTCTGTAGGACTGCCTGTGGCTGTCATCATTAGCAATATGACATCCCTCCCACTGCTTATGAGTGCCCATGAAATGCAACCACTGCTTTCGCAAAGGGAAAAAAAAAATATGGATGAAGTGACTGCAAAAAACACGCTTGCTGCTATGCTTTGTTATAATGACATCAAATGGGATTTGAAATTTAAGCATTTTTGCAGCAGTAATTTTTAAGAACTGCTAGAAAAATGGTTAAACTTGAAACCACATTAGTCATTTTTTTCTAAAGGTTTCTACAGCATGAGCATTCACCAGGGTGCACTTTCCAGCAAGATCTGAGAACCTAGATGACCTGAGAAGTTGTTGGATTCTTTACACTGTTGCTATTTATGTTGCAGCAGGAAAATAAAATAAAAAGCAAATCAATGTATATGGAAGAAGAGGGAGGGAGGGAAATGGAAGTGACCAAAATAGATATATTCTGAATGATAAAACAACATGTGTAGTATTGTTGATATCTCAGCAAACTCTAGGCATAGCTATAGTCTAAGAGACCAAAAGGCCTAACTATGGTAACCAATCCATCAAGCCTGCTATGATTAATAGGAACAGTTATAGTAAGTTTACCACCTAGAGAAAACTATAAGATTCTTTCATGGCAGTAAAGCTAGCAGTCTGTTGCTTGGCAGCTGACCAAGTCTAGGTTGTTGGACTCAAATCTCTGCATTGGCATAAAGGAAAGAAAGCTCATTAGTATAGTTCATTGGATTTATTGTTCAGAAGGAATTAATTAAAATTCAAACCTATGTACATCATGTCAACGAAGTTTGGTATTAAGTTATTAATTCTCTGGCCTAACCTCCAAGATCTGAAGATGCTATAGATCACAAATTCATACTGTTCAAAATTCAAATTCACAAAATCACAAACTTTGTGATTTTCAAATTCACAAAATCACAAATTCATACTGTTCAAAATTCAGACCTATGCACATAATGTCAACGAAGTTTGGCATTAAGTTATTAATTGTCTGGCCTAACCTCCAAGATCTAAAGATGGTGTAGACCACAAATTCATACTGTTGAAAGTGAGTAGAAGAGATCTGTTCTTCTAACATCTTGCAGACAGATTTGGGGGAGGAAAGAGGTCCACATATTTACAGATCATATGGATGACTAAAGACTGAAGAGTGTGAAGAACTTGGAGTTGCAGAGAGAGTGGCTATTTATTAAGTTCAACAGCTTAGTTTGAGTTCTGTGTAGCAGTGCATTTTTCAGCTCTAAGCAGTGGTGAATTTAAAGTATATAAAGTGATAAAGGCAGTGTATAAATTTTGGAGGAAGGGTAAAAAGAGCAGGGATCAGTGACTTACAGTTTGCAGGATTGAGATTTATTTATTATTCATGTTGTTTTCCCATAAATTTATATGTATATATGCCAAGAAATCTAATATGCTGACACCGACAGTAATGAATCTGAAATATGGCAAACAATAAAAGCATACTTCAAAAATGATTGCATTTACAGGCAGAAATAAGGTATTAAGGAGTAAGAATTTGATATAACAAAACCTGTAATACACAATGGTGCTCTTTGGTTTTATTGTGTATGTTGTACATTACAGAGCCCTAGTGGAAAGTGCCCTGACCTACTTTCATATGGTAATCACAGCTATTCAGATCTTTTAAAATAACAGTCTTTATCCCAAGATGAAGACAAGAAAGTAAAAACACTGAGGTTAAGTAGTGAGAAATGGCCAGAACAATTCTGGAAGAAGGAGCATGAAGCATGGATTTTATTGGAAGTGCTGCAGGAACAGATGGTTTGAAATGATAACAATTGATATTACTCAGGTATCAATGCCTGCACATTTTTATTGATACTCTGGATGAAGAAGTGGAGGGAATGCTTACTACATTTGCAGATAATAATATCATAGAAGACATTTTGAAATGATCTCAATAGTTTAGAGAAGGGGATGAAAATTACCGGATGAAATTAAAGACAAATCCCAGTCTGATGCACTCAGAATACAGAAATCGAATGCACATGTATAAAATGAATGTTTCAGTCTTAATAACCATATCTGAGGAAAAGATCTGACAAAAATAGTGGATTACAACTGAATATAAATCAGCAATATAATATAACTAGAATAGAAGTTGTAGTTTTAGGCTGCATCAACAATAAATCTTTTCTGAATAATGGAAAGTAATTGCTCCATTTTATTCTGTATTAATCAGACTGCACCTCAAGTACTGTGTCCAGCTCTGGACTCCATATTTGGGAAGATCCAAAAATGTAGAAGAGCTTCTGCAAAGGTCATTGGGAATTATAAGAAATGAAGCCCTACAAAGAAAGCATAAAAGATCTGGAAATGGAGCAGGAAGAAGAATAGGATAACACTCTTCAAGAATGTGAATGAACTGAAGACGACCAAGGCATGTTCTACATCACTTCTGAGTGCAGTACACAGGATTGTTGATTTAAATTATTGGAAAATTCTTTTTTAAACTGAAAGTTTTAAGAAATCTTTCAACTACAAAGAACAGTTTGACAATGGAACCTATTACCCAGAAGGATTGTGGGCTTCCGTTCAATTAGATGTATTCAAGCAGGCGACAGCCATTTGTGGATGCTTTAACTCAGAATTTGGGCTCAGTAGCTTAAATGGCTTCATAGTAATATATTAACATTGTTAAATACATGCATAGTGTACTGGACCAAATCCAAAAAGCTGAACAAGTTTTAGTAACATTTTGGATTAACCTGTAATTTCAGCACACTTTATACAACATTCTCTACTTCTTTTTTTAATGCTAGTGTCTGTTGGTTCCCAGACTAATAAAGTTTCAGGAGAAATAATTTAGTTTCAGGAATTTTCAATAAATCTTGCTAAAGATAATTCCATTTTAGTGCTTAGAAAGCTTTTGTGATAATCATGCTTCAAAAGCATTTAGAAGCTATAACGGGTCCAGAATGCAGCAATTTGAGTAGTTACAGGTATGCTTAAGCATACCCTTGTAACACCTCTACTTCAAGAGCCTCACTGGTTGCTGTTGGCTTTTGGATGCAATTCAAGGTCCTAAGTGTCATCTTTAACATCTTCATGGTTCAAGATCTGGATATCTGTGGGACTGCCGCCTTCTGCTCAGTCTGGGTCCTTTCTCTCGGTGACTGCCATCTACAGAACCCTTCAAAACATGTATTTTCATTTGCAGCCCCCCTCCTTTGGAATAGTTTGGTCAAAATAACGCCTTCACTATAGGCTTTCAGAATGTCAGTTAAAACAGGGCTGCTCCATCTGGCCACAGGGTCTGGAATGTTATGACTGACTGCTCCATCTGGTGAGGAATAGTGTTTAATTTTTAGACCATTGACTATAGTATTTCCAGCTTTTTACATTTTCCTTTACATTTTCATTTCCCCCCCTGTTCATTTGCTTTATTATTTCTATTGCTATGTTAAACTATTTGTTTTTAATTAAATTTATGAATATGGGAAATGTACACCACTCAGAGTAAGCTTTGATTGGAGCAGCTTATAAAATAAATAAAAATAAAGAATTCCCTTCAGTTTAGGCAGCTGCCAAAACGCCTCACAGGATCACGTATTCACAGTGAGAACAAATCCTGTGTGCCAAAATCTGCCTGGATTCAGTCACCATTTCATAAATGTTCTTTCCATAATTATGGCAGTAGAAAAATGTACCTCTGCAATAGTGGGCATTTCAACAATGAAACAGCAGTTGTGTCTGGTGAATTTCATTCCTGAGATAATCTTCATGTGATTGTCTCTGGGAAAATGGTCTCTGTGAATTGGTACTTCAACAAATTGCTTAGATGAGACCATTTTAGGTGCTATAGAGAGCAGCCATAGCAATTAGGAAATGCAGTAGTGGCTACACATCTCTTTAAGTTGTTTTGTTCTTTCACAGGCTGAAAATAGTGTCCTGGTTTGCATTTAGATGCTATATGATGGTGGTAGATGGTGGTACATGTGGCAGCTACTTTGTGTCCTGGTTAAGGCATTCGGCTAGAGACCGTGAGTTCTAGTCCTGCCTTAGGCCCAAGGCCAGCTGGGTGACCTTGGGCCAGTTACTCTCTCTCAGCCCTAGGAAGCAGGCAGTGGCAAGCCACTTCCAAAAAACCTTGTCAAGAAAACTGCAGGGACTTGTCCTGACAGTCATCAGGAGTCCACAATGACTCGAAGGCACAAAATATAATCAGACCCTGACATCTGGTGTCTAGTCAGGGTAAGAATGCAAGATATCCTGATTTTTACAGCAAGAAACATCTTCATCTTTTGTTTCCTTGCAGTTCTGATCACATAATCTGGAATAATGAAGAAGTAATGTTATATCAACATTTGTTAATGTAGGGTAGACAAAAATAGTTATCCCAAATAGTTATGCTAAAGGGAAAGTTTTTCTATAGAAATATCAAATTGTAGAAATGGCACATAGAAGTTCAATAGATGGGGCTATAAGGGTCAGGAACAGGGGGAAGACTATAACCATTCAGGACAGCTGTAGTAGTGGGCATCTTCTTTATATTTGTCAATTACTTCTGATCTGTCTAGTGTTATGTCGATCTTAATCATTGCTACCCAGAAAGCTGGTATTGCTATGATGGGTCCTGCTGCTGCAACAATTGGTGATGCATAAAGTAGACTACATGCCAGCTGGAGATTTCTTTGTTTAAAACCAGTTTTCTAGCATATGGCTAGTTTATAAAATAGGTTAAACTTAATATTAAACTGATTCTTCTGTGTCCTAAAGTTTAGTTTTAATGTGCTAAAGTTATTCCTAATTATGTAGAAACAAACCTATTTAAATTGAGTATAAGAATACCTAGCTAAAAACATTCTAATAATAAAAACATTTAAAAAAAGTTGTTTTGATTTTTCTTCTGGTTTCTACTTCTTGAGATTATAAATTTCAGTAAGTCAGCATTTTCAAGAATTTTAACATATTAGTATGAAACAGTTAAAGCACTACTTCTCTTTTAAGGGAAAAGATTTCCAGTGGTATAATTGTCACTTTATAGCAAACGCCTGGAGTGATGTGCAGAATTGCTTTACGGTTTGGCATGGACGAATGATGTCAGAAGCCTAATTTATTACTTCCTTTTGTGCCTCCACACCTCCATATAGCTGTAATGCAGTCTATATGGATATAAGGTTTGCATGAGACTCATTTCTTAACCACTTTTGGATGTAACTAACTAATTTACAACTAAAGAGAGATTTTCTGAGTGGCAGGATAAAAACTCCACTTGGTGAGTTATTATTTTCTCTGCATTACAAAGGAACAAAGAGAAAAAAGGTTTAAAGACTTAAAAAACTTTTGGCAAAAAGCTTAACAAGGAGTTGATATAAGAAATTTAAAATGGATGAAGAGGATAGTTATTTTGAAGATTATTTTCTGGTGAAAATGCTTTTGAAAAAATTGGAATTAAATTAGACAAATGAACTGGACCTTCATGGGAATGTTTTCTTGCTTATTACTAAAGAGTGCAGACAATTGGTGGATTTTACAAAACAAACGATAAAGGTAGTATGAGCCAGACTGTAATGTTGACTGTAACTATGGAGATGCTAACTGTGATACTGATTATAACTATGGAGTGCCACTTGAGAAGAAAGTATTAAGGGCATAGGAAGACAAAAGGGGGCGGGGGGGGCTTGCCTTTTCTTTTTTCCTTGTTTGAGACACTTTTATTTATTTATTTATTTGATTTGTCCCCGCCCATCTCCCCTACAATGGGGGACTCTGGGCGGCTTACAGTCACTAAAATCACAATACATAATTAAATTATAAAAAGTTTAAAAATTATAAAAGCTATAAAAACTAGAAATTTCCAAGACTAGAATAGAAATAAAAAGCTAAAAACTCCAAGAGGCCAATAGGCCCTCACCAGGTCGCTAAGGGGCCAGCCAACCCCATTTCTGATATCCTCCCTCCCCGCCCCAGGCCAGATGGCAGAGCCAGGTCTTCAACTCCCTCCGAAAGGCCTGGAGTGAGGGGGCCTGTCTCACCCCCGGGGGCAAGATGTTCCAAAGGGCGGGGGCTACAGCAGAGAAGGCCCGCCTTCGGGACCCTGCTAGTTAGAGTTCTTTTACCGTGGGGATCCAGAGCATGCCCTCTCTATGAGATTGGGTGGGACGGGTTGAAGTCGTGGGGGCGAGGTGGTCCTTCAGGTAACCTGGCCCCATGCCATGTAGGGCTTTAAAGGTGATAACCAACACCTTGAATTGGACCCGGAAGCAAACTGGTACCCAATGCAGCTCACAGAGCAAAGGTGTTATATGGATCCTTCTTCAGGCCCCAAAAATTGCTCACGCGGCCGCATTCTGGACCAGCTGAAGTTTCCGGATACTCTTCAAGGGTAGCCCCATGTAGAGCGCATTGCAGTAGTCTATCTGGGAGATAACAAGGGCATGAGTGACTGTACGTAGGGCATCCCGATCCAGGAAAGGGCGTAACTGGTGCACTTTCATTTTTGTATTATAATATCATAATGGCAACCACCAGAAAAGTGGCAAAAATGGAGGGAAGGGGAGGATTGCTACAGCAACTTGCAGAGAGGAATTACACTAGATTTGTTCAGAAAATGTTTCAGCAACTGGCCAGTAAGTTAGCTGAATCACTTGATACTAAATTGACAGCTTTTGAAAAAAAGAATAGATAAAAGACTTGTGGAGATGAATGAAGAAGTCAAGAAGATGGAAAGCTCTGTAAAACAAGTGTCTGGAGATGTAAAACAAATTAATGACAAAGTAGAAATTTTGAAGAGTAAGACAGAAATTATAGACAGAGCTGAAAAGACAATTAGATAATCTGGCTCTATTGAAACTGAGAGAGAAGGAATATTGTTTGATATTTAGAGCAATCCCAGAGGATACTTGTGAAGATATTAGAGAAAAGATCATTAAAGTTTTAGCAATTTTTTGGATTGGGATGAGGAGGATACAGAGGCAGAAATTGATAAAGTATATAGAATAGATACAAGATTTGTGAGAATAAGAAATGTTCCAAGGGATGTTTTGGTGCACTTTGTCAGGAAGAACACAAGGGATCAACTTTTGCAACAACATTTTAGTATAAGACTGAAGATTGATATTACAGATGTAATCGTTCTTAAAGAAATCCCTATTAGAATTTTGCATAAGAAAAAAGAATATTCTTTTTTGACTGAGAGATTAAAGCAGAAAAATATTCCATTTCAATGGAACAAATTGATTTTTACTTTTAAAAGCAGGTTTCAAGTAAATTCTGTCCAGAAGGCAAAGGAATTTCTAGAAAAATTCAAAGAGGTATGGGAGGAGATTCAAATGGAGGTGTCAGAGAAACCACACAAAACCCCCAACAGTTGTAACAGGAATCTGAAAGGGATAATACTGAACTAAGCACTATAGGCACTGATTTTTCTAAAGTTTTGGCTTGATTATGGATTACAAATGCTTAATGTGGAATATAAATGGAGCAACTGCTCCTCAAAAGATAAAAAAATATATTTGAAAAAATTGAAACAAGATATAATTTGCCTATTAGAGACACATATTAGGAAAAAGGACATAAAATATTTGATTTATAAAAATTTGGAAAAAATTATTTCAGCAGGAAAAAGAAAAAGAAAAAAAGAAAAAAAGAAAAAAAGAAAAAAAGAAAGAAAAAGAAAGAAAAAGAAAGAAAAAGAAAGAAAGAAAGAAAGAAAGAAAGAAAGAAAGAAAGAAAGAAAGTTGTTTTGAATATAAATCCCTAACTAAAACCAGAACTTATATTGACTGATAAGCTTGGTAAATTTGTTGGGGTGGAAGTTAACTTGCATGGGACCAAGACTTTGATACTGGGAACTTATGCCCCAAATGAGGACAAATTATTGTTTTATAAACAGCTTATGGAAAGATTAATAGGTTTATCTTATGAAAATTTATGTTTGATGGGGGATTGGAATGGAGTGATCTCCACACAACTAGACAGAACTTCTGAGAAAAATATTAAAATCACTCAAGGCAAATTACTAAAAGTTTTATTTGATTTAATGGACAATTTAGGTCTGGTTGATATATGGCAATTCAAGAGAGTATACCTACTTTGCTGAAAGACATAGATCCTTCTCAAGAATAGACATGATTTGGATTTTTTAAAAATTGGGTACTAAGATTTCTAAAGTACAGATATTACCAAAGACTTTTTCAGATCATAATCCTATGAGTTAGTTGGGTTTATAAAAGCAAATCTAATTCTTTTAGATGGAGATTAAATGAAATGTTGCTACAGAAATAAGCAATAGTGGAGGATTGTAAAAACAAATTAAACTTTTTGAAAAGAATTTAGGTAAAGGCACTGATTTAAGAATGGTTTGGGATACAAGTAAAGCTTTTATTAGAGGTTATTTTATACAACGTAATAGTGAACTTAAAAAGACGAATCAAGAGAAAACACAAGCTATTTTGGATGAAATAAAGAGAAAAGAATTAAAGAAATTTCCAGAGAAGTATTCCTCAATATATTAAACTTTACAATGACAATTATCTATGTTAACAGTAAGAGAAATGGAGATAAAAATGAATTATGTAAAGCAAAAAAAAAAAAGAGTTTGCAAATAAACCAAGGAAATAGCTAGCATATAAATTATGAAAAGAAAAAGAAAAGAAAATGATATTGAAATTACAAGAGGGAGATACTGTATTAATGGACAATGTGGCCATACAAAATGCATTTCATCAACATTGTTCCAATTTGTATAAAAGAAGTGACATCTCCCTAGAGAAAATAGATGAATATCTAAAGAAACAAAATTTACCAAAGATTACAGAGGAACAGAGGTGGATTATGAACACACCTATAACAATAAGGGAAGTTTCTGAAGCTATAAAAAAGATGAAACTAGGAAAGTTGCCTGGACCAGATGGATTATCAGGTTCTTATTATAAATATTTTGAGGATAAAGTTTTATAACCTTTACAAAACATGATGAACTCTATCCTACAGGGAGGAAAGTTGAGCCAGAGAGTTGGAAAGAGGCCAGTATAGTATTAATACCTAAAGAGGAACAAGATTTGACTTCAGCAAGAAACTATAGGCCAATATCATTACTGAATAATGACTACAAGTTGTTCACAATGATTCTAGCTGATAGACTGGAAATAATTTTGCAAGAATTTATTCATGAGGATGATTAGGGTAGTTCTCAACCAACCAGAAGAGCCCTTCCAGCTGCAGATGGAGTACTTTAGCACTGAAGGATAAGGTCTACAGTTTGGAGCTGTTCTTTGACCCTCTGCTTCCTCTAAGCAGTCAGATCACTGCAGTGGCATATACAGTAATTTGTTGGATCTAACCTGGCTACTGCTATCCGCACAGCAATTTAGAATTGTTCAGTTGAACAGCTCTTGAGGAAAATAGCTAATGGTTGGGCAAAATATTTGAGTTCTTATTATTTCAATAGCAAATCCTGACAACTGAAAGGCAATTATTGTCTTCAACAATGACAAAAGTTAAACTACTGCATTTAAAAACAAAAATGGCTTTGAAGAGTGTTTTTGAGATAAAAATATGTCCAATGTTTTCTGTGTTCCTTGTGATTTAGCCTTTGTTTTCAGAAAACTGCTTTCATTTTCACATTTTCTAGGTGATGGATTTTTTTTGTCCCTTTGGAGTAGAGGGATGTTTTACTTTCAGGCTGCATTAGTCACAGTACATTATGTTAGTTCTTCCCCTACATTAACTAAAAAAATCATGACAATTAATGCTGGGATAGGCAAGAGGACTTCCATCTTGGGACTATAAAGAAGCATTTTTTTAAAAAAAAAATAGCCTATATGGGTTTTTAATGCCATATTTTTGCAGAAAATTGATATAATTTTGCAAACTAAGCAGCCTTATGGATAATATCTGAGCCTATTAAGAAAATGCATGCAATATTCTTATTCAAATTCCCACATATCTGCTTGTTCCTGTTTTTTCTCTTGGCTTGATGCAAGATAGAAGGATTTTTAAAAACACCTGTGCAGCTTATTCTAAAGAACACCTTTTACTATATAATCTGTTCCCTGCACACTCCAGTCACTGAGGCCAATAAAGGGGGTCATGTTTAGTAGATACTGGCTTATTTTACAAGACTTTGAAGTTGAGCCGTTTCTAGAAATGCTCCAGTCTTTGGGAATGCATTCACTATTGAGCTCAGAAGCCACAATGGCTTTTCCTTTTTTTAAATAAATATCTGATTAACAATCTATTATTATTTCTAATAGGTTGGGCTTTAATTTTGCTATTACATGTAGTCCTTGCTTAACAACTGCTCTGTTTGGCAACTGTTCAAAGTTACTATGGCACTGAAAAACTAACTTTACAACTGATCCTCGCACTTATGACTGTTGCAGTGTCCCCATGTTCACATGGTCAAGACTGGGGCACTTTGCAATTGGCAGACATTTACAACGGTCACAGCATTCCATGATCACATGATTGCCATTTGCACACTTCACAGCTGGCTTCTGACAAGCAGAGTCAATGAAGAAGCTGGCAGTAAAATCACAAATGACGGTTATGTAATGTTTCACTTAAGAACCATGACATTTAGCATCTGAATTGCCGGTCCCAATTGTAGTAGTTAAGTGAGGACTACCTGTACATCTTATCATAAAACATTTAGTTTGGTAGTTAGTAATATAATAAATTTAATGAAGTAAGCACATAAATGAAAAGCCAGAATTTAAGACAGCTTGTCTTCATTTTTTTTAAAACCCTTCTTTTAACTTTGTGGTACCACAAAATTATTTGCTGTAAGTCCTATGAATGATGCAAATCCTGGATTTATTGAGCTATTGAACTGCATGCCAAACTATTTGCAAGATCATTTATTAAGATAGTGTAGGAGAAGCAGCTTTTCACCTAAGCTTCTCATGCTCTTCTAGACTATTAGGATAACAGTTAGGATTCAGATCGATTAACTCACCTTTTAACCTCCTCCTTTTAGCTCTACCTTGGAGTCATACTGTTTGATTGTCTCAGTTTTAGCTTTTAAAGTTTTATGAGTACCAGGAGTGAGGGACCAGAAATACCAACATGCCTGGCAGGCATAAGAATAACAATGTGACAAAGGCACAGCAAAGAGTTGTACCATGAAGCATCATAGAAAAACTTCAAACCATCTGGAAGAAGATAAGCAACCAGAAATAAGCTGTTGGAACAACAAAAAGAAGGCACGTAAGTCTACTTTGCCTCTTAAATCAACAGTAGATAAGTATCATGCCATATTTGACTGGGACTTTGACAAGCTCTTATCCTCTGATGAGGATTTAACTGTAATAGGAAAAGAGGGAGAAGTAGCCGGAATGGAATTTGAGACTGAGGAAGCTGATTCAACTGGGAACTCATTAGAGGTTAATGGAAATCTGTTCTTACTTGCAAAAAACTTGATGGTTACTGCCCACACAGTCTTATCTCTATGTGATCAGCTGTCAGAGGCCAACAAAAACTAGAGGAAATAAAAATGCTAGTAGAAGAAAGATTCCTTTGCCTTGCAAAGGAACGTAAGACAGCTGGTGAGAATGGCAATAGAGAGGAGAAAATCCCCCTAAGAGTGTAAGCACTATACTGTACTCTAGTACAACTGACAAACAAAGTTCAAAGCTTAGCACTGAGGGACCATGCAAAACGTATGTATTGCATTTAAGGAAAGTCATGTTATACATAGAAATGGCCCATAGAAATGACCAAAGATGGAATACAAAAAGCGCTATTCTGAAATCTCTCTCACAGTTACTCAAGTGTAAAGGACATCGAATGAACTAATAAAGACAACTGTTAATTATCTCCCACACTGCCAAGGCTTTAAGAAACTTGTGCTGTCACTTCAACAACCAGTACTACCATAAATGTTCTTAAGACTCAAGCACTTTTTATAGAGCTTTGGAATTGTTCCAACTAGAGTATTTCAAAATATCTGTGCCTGCCCTTTCCTGGAAGCTTGCCAGGGCACAGTGGGAGGATACATCCAGGCCCACTTCTGACAACATTTCCCTGACTAATAATCTTCTGAAAAATTCCATCAGGCTGAAGGATGGGGATAAATCTGATTCAATGGAGCCTCTTATTATACCTTCTCAGGGACAGCGAATGAACCTAATACAGGAACTCGATGATATAAAATCAAGTCTACAAAGTGTGATGATAACCACTGATTCACTAAGGACATTCTACCTCTGCATGCAGAAGACACACCCTTCCTTCAAAATAGACAATCCTTTGTATGGGGATCATCACCAAGCTCTATAAGTGAGACTGTTCAATTAAGCAAGAAGAGATGCTTCAGTATAAATCAAGGGAATGTTGAATTAAGATCTCCTACAGGGTCCATAACTACAAATCATGGGGCAGGAGGAAGATCGCCTGTAGAATCACCTGTGCAGGTCAGCTTAAGTCCAGACACCTGTTGTGATGAAGAAAGCCACACATCTATACCTAAAAGCATCCCCATATCATACCATAACAAGATCCATATAGAAACTTACCAATATGCTTCTCAGAGGTTACAAATAACTCCTCTTTTAGTAGATTTCATGCAGACTCACCCTGATCCACTAAACCATCACTCAGCAACACCAAATGAACCTGGCTAAATGCAAGAACTATTGAACAATGCTAACTCTGCTACCAGAGAGTTAGATTCTGAGGGGCAGCTATAGAATCTATTTGAGTCAAAGGTATTGCATAATCAGCTTTCTCAGTTACACAGTGCTGTTGTAGTCTACTTTGAGGGGAATTAAAAACAGCTTGAACAGACCCTTAAACTATTCCATATCAAATTGAAAGCACCTGGATTGGATGTTCCTTCCTGGCTTGAAGTTCAGTAACTGAACCAAGCACAGAGATCCATTGTTCAGCCCAGGATCATCTATATCCAGTGAGAATCAAGAGGCTTTTCTATAAGAAGGTCTGTTTGTACTGATACCTGCACAAACAGTTTTAATCCCCCCATCCCTGATAACTATAGTAACTATACTATAGTAATTTGGCAGGGTGGAAGGATGTAAACAAATAAATCTGTCATTTCAGAAACAAAATGTTGTGTATTTAAGGGTGTATGGTCTTCTGTGGAAGGGAAATATAGATTTGCACTGACAAAAATATATAAAACCTTTTCTGTTAAGGTCAGCTAAACAATCATTGCTCTGGGATTAAATATCTAGCATTTCAAGTCAGTATGTAATTTTTAATTTACCCTTTTAAAAAACTTAAGTGAGCAATATTTCCTTCCCAAAATTTTAGGATGCTTCCTACTGCTACCAACCAATCAAATAATACTGATTTTATTTTCTTTTGGGGGAAGGAGAAAAACAGAAGAAGATAATTAGAAAATATTACAAAAGGAAGATAACTATGTCAGAAAGCCCCGAATTCTATGAAATTCCATGAATGAGCCAGAAAATGTAATTTGGAAGCACTGTAATCTCATATTCACCTGGAGACTTACATTGTTCTACATATTTGTCAGCAACACTTTTAGCCAAACAACAGGGACTTATAATTTTCAGTAGCCTCTTCATGTTAGACATTCAACAGAGCTCATGTAGTCACAGCTACTAGAACAATCTTGGTAACTATTTTAAAGTATCTAACATCTTACTGATGTTAAGTTTACCTCAATGAGGTTTCAGTTTTTTAATTTTTTTTTCTTTTATTTCTGGACATATTTAGCTTTTGTAGCCACTTTCTTTCTCCTTACATATTTTTATAGGGTTTTGTCTCCTTAACTCAGCTTTATGCCTTCAGAAATCAACCATATTTAGGTTGTCATATGTAGTAATTAAAGGGATAAATTAAAGGTAGTAAATATGGTATGTCAGATGCTCCTGCCTTTTGGAGAGTATTCCCCACCCCAAAGGTCAGTTAGCCTGTCTGCCTTTAAAGATCCTCCCCCCCACCCCCAAATATTGAGTGACCTATTGGGTGAGTCTTGTTGTTTTCTTTTCTTCCAGCACTTATCCATGCTGTTATTTTGCACTGTGTTTTTTTACATTTTGTAGTCCTTATTGCGTTTTACTGTTATTGAACATAATAATATCTTTTTTTTTTTTTTTAAATAATTTATTCCACCCAAAACTGTTCTCCTAACCAAAACATGGGCATTGTCCCATGAAACACCAAGAAAGAATAAAAATCTTAAGGACTGCAGACCTGTATGTGGTGAAGTTACTTACATCTTCGCTCTTCATAGAATTTAAGGAGTCTAACAGGTCCCAGGTTTCTGGCATAATCTTTTCATGCTTTCAGAAACAGGAAATGTACTGCTTCCTTTAGACATCTTAGGGCCTATTCATGCAACTAGTTTAAGCAACCGGTGATACCGATTATCATTAGCTGTTTAAAATAGGGCTTTTTATGTCAACAGTTTTGATCACCAGCAGTAGCCTTCGGTGGAATGAAACCTGCAGAACTAATAGTTGCAAACTTTTAGGTGGCCTTTAATTATTCTGGGTTATTATTTATTATTTTATTATTATTATTATTATTTATTAGTTATTATTTTGCAGCCAAAGATGGAGAAGCTCTATACAGACGGCAAAAACAAGACCAGGAGCTGACTGTGGCTCAGATCATGAGCTTCTTACTGCAAAATTTAAGCTTAAATTGAAGAATGTAGGGAAAACCACTAGACCACTCCAGTATGACTTAGATCATATTCCATGTGAGTACACAGTGAAGGTGATGAATAGATTTAGAGGATTAGATTTGGTAGACAGAGTGCCTGAAGAACTATGGACGGAGGTCTGTAACATT
Organism: Liasis olivaceus; assembly: GCA_030867105.1. Lineage (NCBI taxonomy): Eukaryota > Metazoa > Chordata > Lepidosauria > Squamata > Pythonidae > Liasis > Liasis olivaceus. The sequence continues at coordinate 44,850,409 of CM061355.1, read as the reverse complement.
GTACAAGAGGCAGCAACTAAAACCATCCCAAAGAAAAAGAAATGCAAGAAAGCAAAATGGCTGTCTGATGAGGCTTTACAAATAGCTGTGGAAAGAAGGAATGCGAAAAGCAAGGGTGAAAGAGAAAGATATAAGCAACTGAATGCAGATTTCCAGAGAATAGCAAGGAGAGATAAGAAGGCCTTCTTAAATGAACAATGCAAAGAAATTGAAGAAAACAATAGAATGGGGAAGACTAGAGATCTCTTCAAGAAAATTGGAGATATCAAAGGAACGTTTAGTGTAAAGATGGGCACGATAAAGGACAAAAAAGGCAGGGACCTAACAGAAGCAGAAGAGATTAAGAAGAGGTGGCAAGAATACACAGAAGAACTATACAAGAAAGATCTTAATGTCCCTGATGTCCATGCTGGTGTGGTCACTGACCCTGAGCCAGACATCCTAGAGAGTGAAGTCAAGTGGGCCTTAGGAAGCATTGCTAACAACAAAGCTAGTGGAGATGACAGTATTCCAGCTGAGTTATTTAAAATACTAAAAGACGATGCTGTTAAAGTGCTGCACTCAATATGCCAGCAAGTTTGGAAAACGCAACAGTGGCCACGGGATTGGAAAAGGTCAGTTTACGTTCCAATTCCAAAGAAGGGCAATGCCAAAGAATGCTCAAACTATCGCACAATTGCACTCATTTCACATGCTAGCAAGGTTATGCTCAAAATCCTACAAGCTAGGCTTCAGCAGTACGTGAACCGAGAACTACCGGATGTACAAGCTGGGTTTCGAAGAGGCAGAGGAACTAGAGATCAAATTGCCAACATTCGCTGGATCATGGAGAAAGCACGAGAGTTCCAGAAAAGCATCTACTTCTGCTTCATTGACTATGCAAAAGCCTTTGATTGTGTGGATCACAACAAACTGTGGCAAATTCTTAAAGAGATGGGGATACCAGACCACCTTACCTGTCTCCTGAGAAATCTGTATGCGGGCCAAGAAGCAACAGTTAGAACCGGTCATGGAACAACCGATTGGTTCAAAATAGGGAAAGGAGTATGACAAGGCTGTATACTGTCACCCTGCTTATTTAACCTATATGCAGAGTACATCATGAGAAATGCCAGGCTGGAAGAATCACAAGCCGGAATTAAGATTGCAGGGAGAAACATCAATAACCTCAGATATGCAGACAATACCACCCTAATGGCAAAAAGTGAAGAAGAACTAAAGAGCCTCTCGATGAGGGTGAAAGAGGAGAGTGCGAAAGCTGGCTTGAAACTCAACATTAAAAAAACTAAGATCATGGCATCTGGACCCATCAATCCCTGGCAAATAGAAGGGGTAGAAATGGAAGCAGTAACAGACTTCATTTATTTGGGCTCCAAGATCACCGCAGACGGAGACTGCAGCCATGAAATTAAAAGACGCTTGCTCCTTGGGAGGAAAGCTATGGCAAACCTAGATAGCATACTAAAAAGCAGAGACGTCACCTTGCCGACAAAGATCCACATAGTCAAAGCTATGGTTTTTCCAGTAGTAATGTATGGCTGTGAGAGCTGGACCATAAAGAAGGCTGAACGCCAAAGAATTGATGCCTTTGAACTGTGGTGCTGTAGAAGACTCTTAAGAGTCCCCTGGACTGCTAGGAGGTCAAACCAGTCAATCTTAAAGGAAATCAACTCTGATTGCTCATTGGAAGCATTGATACTGAAGCTCAAGCTCAGATACTTTGGTCACCTAATGCGAAGAGAGGACTCTTTGGAAAAGACCCTGATGCTGGGAAAGATGGAAGGCAAAAGGAGAAGAGGACGGCAGAGGATGAGATGGCTAGATAGCATCACTGAAGCAATGAGCATGAAATTGAGCAAACTCAGGGAGGCAGTGAAAGATAGGAAGGCCTGGCGCAATATGGTTCATGGGGTCACGAAGAGTCGGACACGACTTAACGACTAAACAACAACAAATTATTCTGGGTATTTCTTGATTTTATATTATTTATTTATTGGTTAGGTTTATAGTCTATATTTCATCTAGGACCTGAAGGTGATGTGTCTAGTACTCCTTCCAGATTTATTCCCAACAATAGCCCTATGAGGCAAGTTGGACTGTGAGAAAGTGACTAATTCAGTGCTATCCCACGAGCATCCTTTGCTAGGTGTGGATTTGAATCTGTGTTTTCCTGACAATAAACCAGTTTCCTTACCACTAAATATGTCACTAATGCTTAATTGTTAATAGATAAGCCTTTCATAAGTAGATTGTTCTTAAAAGCTTTCAAAATACAATACACAAATTAATGTAAGATTATTACATTTGTGTATTGAACCCTTTGTACTCCATATAATGTCAGACATTATTCTATCTGATATAGATAGCACTTTTAGATTGATGGGTTTAAAATTAATGAGCCATTTGTTCTCACACTGTGAAGGGAAAAATGAATCAAGACCAACTCCCCCATTCAGTAAGATAAATTATGAATACAAATCAACTTTACTTTTGGAGGACACTGCTGTTTTTTATTTTTTTCCTGAAGAGATACCTTCATATTAATGATATCAAAAGTAAAAACTAAATAATGAATGATACAATATGGTTTCTGAAAGAATACAGTGAAGTATAGGGCATTTGATGTTGCTAACAGATAACATCTCCTTCAGTTTTCTTAACCCTTCACAAGCCCTGTTCAGTCATTGTCAGACTTATAGTGTTCATGCTGTGAGTGCCTCAGATAATCTCTCCTTACTCAGATTAGCCAGCATGCTCATGGGGTGAGGGCTTCAGTTTTTATAATGCATAAATAGGGCATCCGTCTTTCTAACCTTGGGGAAACTAGGTTGAGATGGCAATTTTTCTGCTAAAAAAGAAGAGACAAGAAAGAGGAGTTATTGGGAATATGCAGTGCTTCAGCTTTGATTCCAAAAAGGTGTTTTGGAGCATGCAGGTACAGGCATGTATGTAGTATCTGTCTGAAATTCTTTAAAACAGCCACAGCTTTCACTGGGATTGTTCAGTAACTATGGAGGACAGATCCTTGTGAAGAACTACACAGTTATTACGACTGGCAAACAGTAGTTGCAGAGTCTCATATTCTTCTGGACCTTTTCGAGAATTAATATACCATCTCTAGTAATCTAAGGATTGGATCTACGCTATGTCTGATTTAAAAGGATCTATTTAAATTGGTGGGGATAGCACTATTTAGATGTAGTAAGGATGGCCATCAGATTTCAAGAAAAGTGTTTCCTTCTCTTCATACTGAAAACAAGGTCATGTAACTGAATGAAAAATCAGTTTAAGATTATTTAGATTAATTGACTTCTGATACTTACTAGAGTCTGCCTATCATGTCTTGCTTTAGTCCTAAATAGCAATTTAATGGATCTTACATTGACAAATTGAGCCATGTGGGTATAATTAATATAATCTCCTATTTGTAATACTATCTTAAAGCGTTAATGAACTTTTGTAATTAGTAAATGACATTAGCACTAATTAGGTTTATCTTAATGGGTTGAACTGAACCTAAAGATTGGAGACATTTAATTCCATTCCAGGGATCTGACCCATTTTGCAGGTAAATTCTAGGATTTCATGATGCTTTTAGTGTATAGCCCCCATAGTATGTAATAGGAGGCCTGGATCTGCTTCAAGATAGGAAGGGGGCAACCATTTTGCGATTGGATAATAAACTATATTCACTGAAAAGTGCTTTTGGATAAGGCTCACAGGCTACAGTTAATTAAGGAAGACTTATAAATTTGCTTAAAACTCTTAGAACCAGTTATAACATTTGAAAAACACTGGAGAAAGTGTGCCATTGCTAAATATATAATCCTGATCATTTAGAATACTTGGTCATTCTGCTGCAGGCTTGTAAATTCCTTCTCTGTTTGTCATAATTTTAATTTCTTCCTTTCTGCAGCTGAATGGTATCAGTACTTTGTGTAAGGTTTGAAACTGGTGAGCTGGTAACCAGTATGGCTCAGGACAGATAGAACAGTTGTGTAAATATGGAATAGGTCCATTCCATTTTCAAGGCTGGCAATAGATTGGTTGACTAAAAAGGGAGGAAGGGAGGACAAAGCTTAAAATTTAAATACTGAGCTGACATATTTAGTTTGATTTCTGTATCCTGCAATAGGCAGACCTTCCTTCCTTCCTTCCTTCCTTCCTCCCTCCCTCCCTCCCTTCCTGTCTATAAGAAAGCAATGTATCTAGGAGTGTTGAGATGATAAAAGTTTTGCTGTTGTCTAATTCCTGAATATAGGGCTGAGTTTCTGGAGTCTGACACTATTGGAGTACATTGGGTAAATGTGAGTGGGAGGCAGATGCACTCAGCAAGATTCATCAAGTTTGGAATGTCATAGCAAATAGGTTTATGACTGAGAAAGACTATGAGTATAAATGTTGATCTGCCCTAATACTAACCCAATTATTTTTTTTATTAATGATTCAGAATAAAGGAAAACAAAGAAAAGGAACTTACATTTCAAAGTGACAGAGTAGCATTTTCTAACCTGGTTCATGCACTTAAAAATTCGACTTAGTCCTTATGATCTACACAGATCCTTCTTTATGCTGAATCTGTCTCATGGAGGTCCACAGGCAAAGATGATGACTCTTACAAATAAGATGTTTGAAAAAACAAATGTTATTTACCAATGAAGTAACTCACACTAGGCAGCAAAGATTGAGTAAAAGAAATCAAACCCAACCACTACTGAGGGTATAGGGGAATATAGCTAGATTTGTCCTGTTAGATATCTTTATGGATTCACAATTTTTACAGTACTTTTCAAGGGTCTATAGCTGATAAAATATTTGGGGGAGACCAGAGGAATTTTGGTTACAAATATTTTTGTTGGACCATTATTATAAATATGCAGTAAAGTGTGGTTTTGAGCACAGGTTCCACTAGAAGACTTTTACATGGATGAAAGACTCTCTTCCATCAGATGAATGAGTACTTTGGATTCAGTTTTCTCAGAAATAAAACACCTCCCCTCCATATCCACTTGTAGCAATTCTAGAATTTATAAATCTAGCACAATTAGAATAAGGCTAATATGAATTCATATTGCTTAACTCTAAATTATTAGTTACATGGTTGATAAATAAAAATTCTATGAAAGGAAATGTTGATATTCCAATTGATTATAATAGCAAATCTTTTTTAAACAAAATGACATTTATATCTTATTATGAAGCAGATCTTTTTTATTCAAAGGCTAGAGAAACATATAAAAATGACTTTACCAATAACCTTAATAACATTTCTTTAAGCTCCCAGTCATTCATTAATCATCTGGTATTTGTACAGTGTTCCGCATTTCAAATATACAGGGACTCCTCCTGTTATAGCTTCCTATTCCTATTTATGCATCATTCAGCACTAACCAGTGTCAGTTTCAGTCATCAGCTACTCTGTTGTAAATTCAGAGAAATGCCAGCAGCAACAGTTTCCTTTTGTAAAAAATATTGAACTGGGCTGAAAAATCATACCTTTAATTGTGATTTTCCAAAACTGGCAGCCTCTAGATATTTTGGGATTATTCTGTATTTCCAATTATTTCCTGTGATCATGGCCAAAACTGATTGGGAATTCTGATAGCTATAGCAGCTAAACATATGGAAGAACAAATGCTTCTCCTTCCTCCTTGTCTATCTGCAGTTGGCAGAGGTTATTGAAAAATTAAAATTATTGTAACTGTGCAAAAGGGGACAGAGTAAATCTAAAAAAATATAGTCAATCAAAAAACCTGAAGATCACAAGGCTTAAAGTGTACGTCACAGAAAATTCAAGCATAAGGCTGTATGAAGGAGCTTATATGCAAGAGGAATCTCTGAAATGAAAATCCCAATGGGACACTATTATTTCTGAATATAAAATCTACAGAAAGGACATACTCATGACAGTGTTGCCTTGTAGGTCAGGGGAGGGCATAGAGCTCTATAAAACTGAATGGAGTTACTGTGTCCTGGTGATTAATCTGGTTCAATTCTGTTTCCAACCATGATTCTGGATGGGTTCACACTTACCCTATAAAGAATCAGGTTGATGATTTGGGGGTCCTTTAGTTATCAGACTGGGAGGCCCTAGTAGAATTGATTCATGCCCTCATCACCCTGCTAATAGATTACTGTAACACACTTTACATGGTGCTGCCTTTGAAGATTATTCAGAAGCTGATCCAAAATGTGGTGCTTATCTGTTAATGTAGTTAGGACTTATTCTATAGTCATTGCATTGGTTACCAGTTTGCTTCTGGGTCAAATTCAATGTGCTAGTGATTACTTTTAAAGATCTACATGTCTCAGTGTCCAGGTTCCTACAGAACTGTCTTTCCAGGCCAGATTTAGCCTACCTGAAGATTCTGAAAAAGAAAAGTAAAATGTTTGGGGAGTGGGGGGAAGCTGGAGCCACTTCTCTACATGGAAAGACTACAGTCACTGGGTTCTTTAGTTTAGAATAAAGGAGGGAAAGAGGAGACATGATACAGCTATATAAAATCATGCATGGTAAGATAACATTGAGAAAAGGATTTTTTCCTCCCTTTTTCACAAGATTAAAACTTGAAGTCATCAATTGATAATAAATGTAAGGAGTTTGAAGACTGATAGAAGGAAATACTTTATCACATAAAATGTGGATGACAATATCTTTCTATTCATAGCTTGATCTTCCAACGTTACTGAGTGAAATTCATTGACATAATGACTGATTTCTTGCTGTTGTTCAGTCCATAAAACATATAATTGGATTAAGCACTGATAGAGAAATAGTGTAAAGGACTACTTTAGGCTTTGTATATAGAACACAGTTTTATTTCATGGATTATATATTGCATGTTGGATCAGAAGAACAGGGAGTTAAATGAAAACAACTACAAATGCTTGCGGAAATTATAGACATCCATTCCTATCCATGATGATACCAACATGACAACACGTGCATCATGATATTGCAGTTCAACCTCTGACATTGTGATGAAAGTTCCATCATTTCCTGCCTCCTCCCCCATTTGTTTCCCTTCTGCAGAAGCTTATGCCAGAAATACTTAACTTTTATACCAGTCCAACTGCTTCTGCAAGATTGCAATATCCCACAAGCTATGGGTTCTTTATTTAATTGTCACACTCTTACCTCAACATTAGTAACTCGTATGCATGACGGAGTCTATTTAGATTACCAGAAGGTTTAGAAGGTCAAAGAATAGGGAAAGAAACTGGGAAATGAGCAGAGTTCTCAGATAGCAAAGAAAACAACTCCCTAGAAAGAAACTATTATGGAATACTCTCTCTTTGATCTTTCAAGACCCCATTGTGTTTGTTGTCCTGACCTATTACTTCATAGATACACTATAATGGCTTTGCTAATCTCAATAGGTACATGTTACATCCAATGAAATACCTAGCTGTTATTTCCAATCATGTATCTATTCTAATTGGCATAGCTCTAAAGGCAGACTGTAACCCCATCTCTCTTGTCCATAAAACTCATCAACCTCCTCTTCTGCATCAGTAGTTGGAGCATAAACTTGGATAATAGATAACAAACTTGGATTAAAGGTTGTCCACAAAGTCTAATTAATATTATTGAGTCATTGATTGTATTTTAGCCAACTACAATACAATATTATTCAGTCATTGATTGTATTGTAGCCAAGTACAATACAATACACAGTTTTATTTCATGGATTATATATTGCATATTGGATCAGAAGAACAGGGAGTTAAATGAAAACAACCACAAATGCTTGCAGAAATGATAGACATCCATTCCTATCCATGATGATACCAACATGACAACACGTGCATCATGATATTGCAGTTCAACCTCTGACATTGTGATGAAAGTTCTATCATTTCCTGCCTCCTCCCCCATGCTTTCCTGCCTATGAAACTAAATCCATTCCTGCTTTGTTTTTTATGTTCCAAGTAGAAAAGGGTATGATTTTCCATCAAGCCCAGCCCAAGAACAACAGTGAAACAGTCCAGTTGAGTTAAGTTCCTTTATTGCTTACACCTTATAGACAGAATCTTGCCAGACTAAATCTATACTACTTCAACAAGTGGATATACCCTGGGAGATTCTAGGGAGTGGCTATTCTGAACCTCTTTCACTTCTCATGCTCCTCCTGTGGACTGTGTTGTCTTTTGTCTCCTTTCCCTTCCTGGAATGCACCCCCTTCTTCCTGATAGCCTTGATCTCATATATCACCCTCCTCTTCATAGATACATCTCCTCTTCATAGATACATACACAGATACGTCTATCACAACTTCTGACTGAAAGTGTCCAATCGCAATCCATCTCAATTTGCTGATGCCTAAGATGTCCTGTGGACTGTGTTGTCTTTTGTCTCCTTTCCCTTCCTGGAATGCACCCCCTTCTTCCTGATAGCCTTGATCTCATATATCACCCTCCTCTTCATAGATACATCTCCTCTTCATAGATACATACACAGATACGTCTATCACAACTTCTGACTGAAAGTGTCCAATCGCAATCCATCTCAATTTGCTGATGCCTAAGATGTCAATGTGTAGTCAATTCATTTCATCCTTTGTTGAGCTTTTCCATATTCATGCTTCTTACGTTCCATGGTCTTATATATTTCTGACTTTACAGCTTTGGATTTTCTTTTCCTGTATGGCAACATCAGCTGAACATCCTGAAGGATTTAATTTAGCCATGCCATAAGTACTATTAATATTCCAAAAGACTCCACACAATATGAAAGAATACCTTTGCTGTTGTTACTAAAGTGATCATTTGCCTCTAGCATCTTCCTATATATTGATTGACCAATATAGGTGCCTACTTGCTTTAGCTGGGATGACCTTCATTCTTTGGGTGATCCTACTGGAAATAATATACTCTTGGCATATACTCTTGGTGTTCTTCGCTCATCCCTTCCAGGAATACTACCTGCCATGATGAGGAAACACATCAGGATGAGTATAAAACTTAAGCAGTACCTTGTTGGATTGAACCCTAGCCTATCTAGCCCAGAAGTTTATTCTCACAGTTCCCAACCAATTGCACAAATCTCCCAGCAGATGGCATTCAGAGGAAGCCACACTGCCATCAAGGCTAATAGCCATTGATCATCATGATCCCTATGACTTCCAAAATGTGGGGTGGGGTTGGGGATTGCCTGATTTACACAGGGCTATTTTCTACCACAATCCCACATCATGTTCACTGTACTTGTTTACAGAAATAAGGAAGTCATTATAAGACTATAACACAAAACTTCTATGGATATATGATTTGTTGCTAATTTCTTGTGTGCATTATGGCCCATTCTGCTGGAGATTACCATTCTATAAACTCCAAGGCTAGGCACTTAAGGATGGCAAGTCAGCATCCATTAGAGATGTCCAAGATTTTGTTTGCTATGTGATAGCAATGAATTATAATGAAGGATTATTATAAACCACTGTATGTCATCATGACTTGAAAAAAGAGTTGAGAATGACAACATATTCTTTGTCAGAGACACATTTATTACAAGAAATTGTCCACTTAAAGTTTTTGTTCTTAGTTAGTAGGAAAATACATTGTATTCAGAAACAGATTCAGCAAAATAAATTGGTGCACTGTGCTGGCTGGTATAACAAGCTTTCAAGTGATCACAACTGAGACCTAGCATAACATAGGTAGGCACAATTTAATGCAAAATCCATTTCTGCCAAAATAACTCACTTTAAGAAAAACTTTGTTCCTTTTAGGTCTATTTATAATGAGAGTGAAGAAATCTTTATGTGATTTATTTTCCTAACAAATGCTCAGTTTCAAATTCTTGATGTAAAATAAATCAGGGAATTTTCATTTTGTTCCATTGATTAAAAACAAAAGTTAGAACAAGTGTAGATTCCTCTGCAGTGTGATTTATATAGGAGCACAGAGTGAAAATACTGAGAGAATGCCATTATGGCATATTTACATCACTGAAATACAAATGAAAAGGATGGAGGAATCTCTGATGAGCTTCTATAAAACATCTAGCATTGTACTTTTTCAGCCTGTTAAGTGTTACGGATAAGTCTACTTGATTATCCAACCAATGATATATGAAGATGCTAGTTTGTGCTTTTCCATTATATATCTATGGTATATGTGAAGGAGGTACTCTATCTAGATCTTTCCCAAACAATTTTGCAAGGTTCAGTTCTGCAAGATCCTGGATGAATACCTTGTATTCTGCAAAGCAACCTTCCCCAAGATGGTGTCTTGCAGTTGTGTTGGATTGTAATCCCCTTTATCTCCACTCAGTTTTGGAGATACTTGGATGGGGATATTGGAAGCAGTCATCCAGCATACCTGGAGGGCAACAGGTTGGGGAAGGCGCTATAGAGGGACAATTCATGAGGAGTTTTAATATCTTCTTCTCTCATCAAAAAGGAATTTTGAGCAATCTTGAAGATATGTTTGAAAGAAAATAGTTTCTGTGCAGAATAGTCTCAAAAATCAGTCAATAATTACTGAAATCCAGGAAATTGTTTTCAGAATTGCCTGAATGTATGATGTGCCACACTCTTGGCATAGAAAAATCCTCACTGAAGAGTGATCAAGCAGAGCAGGATAAGATATCAAGCAGACCCAACTCTGAAAAATTTCAGCATTAATTCTAGAGACAAGGCAGAATCATGTCCCATTGCACCTGATTCTGCACCTATTTATCCTAATCTAGGGTCCTAACCACCCAGTGTGCAAAATACGTTCATTGCTATCAGATTGAAAGACAAAAGCAAACAGTTGTTAAGCTCATCTGAACATGAGGTCAGCTATCCATGTGTATATGTGTATGTATGTATGTATGTATGTATGTGGGAATGACCTTGGGAGACAGGGCAAAGAGGCACAACCAAGGAAATGGTCAGATAAAAGGCAGCTGAGCCCACAGCAGGAATGTGGGCAGGGCAAGAGGCTCAGAAGGGACCCTCCCTAGTTTCTTGGGCTGTAAAGGAGGCGGAAGGAAAGAAGTACTTTCAGACTTGCAAGATGCTGTTAATATAACCTTACAATAAAGTAGAATTAGCTCATCTGGCCATGTTTACTGTCTAGTCCACCTCACAAGGCAGACATTATGCTATCTGGAATCCTAATAAGGGAAGGTGCCAGGTTTTGCAGAAGGCTGCATTTATATTCAATGTATAGTAAATAAAATTCTTCTTTAGACCTGCCAGCTAAACACATGGAGATCAAGGAGAATAAGGCATGGAGCAGATGAGAAGTGAGGTGCAGGAAGGGTCTTCTACCTAGTTTCAGGCTCTCATACATTCAGATGAATGCCTGAACCAGGTGCTAGTAACACATAATTAACCTGGACATATTAAAAATGAACATTCATGAATTTGTTTCCTAATATTTAAAGGAAGATTTTTTTAGAACTCTTGGACAAAGTATGTGTGTGCGTGTGTGTGCGTGTGTGTGTGTGTGCATGTGTGTATATGTATATACATAGTGTAGTTTTACACAGCTGCTATTTATTGATGAACTGATTTACTGGCAATGTCATATGAGACAATGAATATATGCTGACATTTTACTAGCCATGCTGTTAACATCTTCAGAGCAAATCTGAAACTGAATCTGGCAGCAACACATATTCACTGTCTCACACAGCGTTATCTGGAGGACCTTTCACCACCAACTAATTTTCATTTTGATCAATTCTTACACTTTTAGCATATATACATGGACAACATCACACTATTTATTTTCAAGCTAAAAAATGTTATGCAGAGCATAGAAAAGGAGAAGAAATAGTAAGCCAAAGAAATTAAAGGCATGAGATAAGAAAAAGAACGGTGACACAGCTAAAATTAGTTTATACCAACACCATTCACATCTCTTCATATCTTTTTACCCTTCCAAACCATAATGTCTTTCCCCCATGTCCATACACCACTCCACCACCACTGTCTTCTTTAAAAAATTCCTCACCTGTCCCTTTTCTAGGTTATCATAAGCTCTATCCAACCATAACTTTCCCTAATCCTTAATCCTTTCACTCTTCCTAAATATATTTGTTTTGTAACTTAATCTTGATTAATTTTGTCTACATGACCAAGCTACCTCAATATATGTCCTTTATACTGGCCACTTTTATATTCAATCTATATTGATTGAGCACCCAGACATTCTTGATCTCTTTTAACACACACTTTTCTTAATACACTTATCCCACGGCATTCAACTTATTTTTACACTTGTCCAACATACCCAATCTCACTTTCATATTAAAAAAGTGGGAAGAAGCACTTTTTTTTACCCTTTTCAACATTCCTCCCTTGCAACAGACCACATACTATGTATGATCTTGTTACCCAGCATTTGCACATCTAAAATTTTTCAAACTGTTTCCCCATCTTTAGTAATCATTCTACCAAGGTACATAAATTCTTATTATTCTAATTTTTTCACTATTTATGTGTATCTTGCAATGGTCCATTCCATATTCTGTATCAAACAAAAGTACCTCAGTCTTTGGCACATTATATTTCACATTCATAGCTCTTGCTGCATCATACAGTTTAACATTCATTGCAATGCAGTCAGGTTCTTAGCCAACACAGCATCATTTCATACAAAACCACACATATTTACTTCCTCAATCAACACACTTCTAATATTACCACAAATATTCATTATACATTTTCCATAAATATGTTAAACAATCAAGAATCTATTACACATTTTTGTATTACTAATTGCTTAATGCTCAGCATTCTATTTATTCTCACACATACTTTACTTCCAATACAGTATATACTGCTTTTATTGCATACAACCAGTCTTCAATTCCACATTTGCAAAGAGCATTCCTTAATTCAACTTTACATTCTTTATCATACTCTTTCTCTAACTAACATATGTACAATAATTTTTTTCTAACTTTCGTGTATTTCTGAATGACCACTGAAGGACCAAACCTGGTCTGCACAGCCCCTGTGGGGTTTGGCTAAATCTATAGCTGATGTGCAGTTTATGGAAAATGTCACTTCAAATAATTCATGTATTTCACTTCATGAATCTTCTTCAACAGTGATTCAAAGTTTTGTCTACATGAATCTCTCAAGGTTTCTCACAGTCTCCAATAGAAGAAGCCAATAAGTTTTGATCCTGGAAGCTATTTAGTTCTATAGTCCTGTCTAATTTAATTTCAACTATTCAGCTAAAAAACAAGTCAGGCCTGTTATGTCAACATGACACACTTATGGCAGAACCCTGTCAAAGCCCTTTATTGGCAGGAATATTTATGGGCGTGGGGATGTTGTAAAGCCATGCAACAGTTCTAATATTTCTTGCCACTTGCTATAGGGAAGAGCTACTTAAGCAATATTGGAGAGATACAATGACAGATAATAACTGTATATTCTATTTCTATGTAACTTTAATAGAAGGTTCAGCATGGCACTGAAAAGCCAATGGAAAATAAACAGATATGCTACTGTGTTAACAACTGTAAGGAAAAGAACATTTCTATTAATTACTGTAATTGTTTTTGTTTTACTTTTTTCAAGTGTCTTAACCGACAAAGAAAAAATCCTTAGTGCTGATTTTTTTTTAAAAAAATAAAAGTTAAAGTGCACCAGATTAATCACCACCCTTGTAGCTTATTTGCAGAAGCACTGAAGCAGTGTGCAAAGCTTATACTAATCTGTTTTCAGCTACCCTATTTTCATTTCCCCCACCTCCTATTAAATATATTCAGAGTAAGTGCAGGGATAAGGTTTTTTAAAAGAATAAGGAAAAAAAGGGAGATGTCATAAAAGGAAGAAAATACTGCATTAGATACATATGCTAATTCTGCTGATTAAGGACTGAACATTTAAAATCCATTATCAATAACAGTGTTACTGAATTCATGATCTTGAAACAAATTGAATCAAATTAGGTACTGACTCAGATTGGATCCAAGGCACACTGGAGTTAGCAAGAGCCTTTCCATTGACCTTTGTTAAACCTAGTGCAGCTTCAGTAGTTTTAATGAGGTTGGAATTGCTGCAGAATTACTACATTCTCATTCATATGGATTAGTGCTGCTCTCTTGCTAGAAGTTCAGTGGTCTAACAGTGAGATAGAGAGAGAGATAAAGGAAGGGAGGGAGGGAATGAAAGACAATGAAGACCGTTCATTGGACTTTTTGCTATATTACCATAGAGACGATATACTATATCCCCAGTCCAGTGCCTTTCTGATCTCCAGGGCTGCACTTACAAGCATGTTGGCTGGATCTACACATGCATGTTCCACTCATCTAAACAGCATTAATTTGAAAGTAGTTAATTTAGGTTTTTAAAGTTTTACAAAATCCTACAGACTGAATTAATTAAAAATGTTCCCTTTCAACTGGTTTTTCAGAGTTCACCCAGAAGCTTTATTGGCAATGTCCACATTATTAATGATATCACAACATGCTTCTTTTAGTCTTAGTGGCTCTACTACTGCATCTTGTTCAGCTGGTGCCTAGCAGACAAAAAATAATGGAGACTTAAAGGACCATATTGTGTGATGAATAGCCACGCTCATACAGTAAACTATGCAGTAACATAAGATACCTCCACTCTGACAAGTGGGGCTAGTTGACAGAAGGATCTCAACAGGCATATGGTCTTTCATGCATTTCTGTACTCTCTGCCCCCCCTTATATAGAAGAGGGTCCTTCCATATATTAGTGGTAGCAGATGATGCAAATCCAAAACAGCAACTACCCAAAATTCAACTCTAACCAGTTCTGAATTTTTTGACCATTCATTTTTAGGAATAAATAGCAATATGTAACTGGGATGGATATATATATATATATATATATATATATATATATATAGAGAGAGAGAGAGAGAGAGAGAGAGAGAGAGAGAGAGAATAATTCATCTTTGTAATTCAAACTGTTTACATGTTTGCAACTCCCTTTATTGTAACTGCTCTTTTGTTTTCCCTTCCCCAAGTGAGGCTATATTAATGGGGCTAAGGGAAAGTCAGCTATTCTTGACCATTTCTTTCTAACAAATCATTTGAGTCACAGTAATTAATTTGGGCAGGGTAAGTTCTAAATGTTTTTGCTTTTAATTATCTTTGAGGCAGCATTCATTATGGAAATGAGCTATAATTATTTCAGCTCCCTCCTCCTAGCTTTCAAGATTACATTAAAAAGTTGCATACCTAAGAGAGTCAGGCATCTTTTCATATCTTGCATTATACATGTTACAGTAAATGTCACAAATGGTTTCATTGCATTATTAATGAAATTCAGCTGGGAAGCTATTATAGTTGCATTTCACAGCCGTAGAGTAAAATCAGAACTATTTCAGTGGAGTTTCCTTAATGTCCTGTTGGACTCTGCACATCTGTGAAGTATCTGTGTTTCAACAATTACACATTTAGAAATAGGCATCCACAGCAAGCCATTATGAAGGAAAAATTACAACATGCATGTGGTTATGTCATGATGCAAACTTACTCCTTGTGACGGAAGGCATGAGCGGGGAGGATTCTGGAATGGAGCTTCAAGGTTGCCGGGAGGGGGAAGAGAGGTTCAAGGGAAAGCACCTCCTCAGCCCCCAGATGGAGTGTGGGAAAGTCAAGAGGAGGAGAGTGGCCCCTCCCTAAGGGCATCATGGTTATAGTTGCTGTTGTTGGAAATTAGAATTAGTCTGGCGAGATTCTGTCTATTAGGTGTAAGCTAATAAAGGAGCTGAACTGATTCTGGACTATCTCGCTGTTGTTCTTGGGCTGAACCTGACACTCCTAGACACTTGCAGTCTGATGTTGACACAAATATGTGTTGTAAGTGACAGTTTGTTACTCCCTCCTTTCATTTATGCAGTTAAGACACATCATGGATCTGGAAAGCAATCTAGAACAGCTGATATGGGCTTATCATTCAAATCAAGTAGTATATGACTCTAGCCAACTTCTTTCACATTGACCCTCAGCAAATAAAACTATGCTGAATAAAAAAACACTTTAAAAAGTCACACAGATGACTTGTTCCCTTACTTCACAGTGTAGAACATTGAATGATAGACTAATGTTTCAGGGAAGTCTTAGGTTAAGCTAGTCCTAATTTTGTACCCTAACTTCCCTCACAAGGTTATTATATGGAAAACTGGAGGTGGGAGAATTTAGGAAGCTTTTCTCAATTCCTTGCAGGAAGGGTATGATAAAAATGAAATAAATAATAATTTGTTTATATATGAGACAGATATTTTGCAAGTGGATTCTACTAAATGAAGCCTGTATATTATATTTATAGTTTGGCCTGTCCTTTAATTCCCATTAACTGCTTCCAATTTACAATACTCTCGTTTTTCTGCCTTTGGGAATGCTTAGAACTTTCTGAAGACACCAACAGTAGATATTAATTGATGACTACTGGATAAAATAACTGGATACTATATTTTATTTTCTCTCATAAAATATCCTGGTTTCATTTGCTATATTTTTGTCAGGCTGCAGCATTTACTGGACACGTTGACTCAGAACAGCACTTCAGATTCATGGCCATGAGTTCCTGGCCTATATATTCTTCTGTCAGATGGTCCACTAAACTTTTATGTGGCAGCAAATCAGACCTCAAGGGCAGATCCCAGCTTACCTATCTTTTGTGGAATTTTATTTTATCCCAGCATCTTTCATTTATTTTATATTTGCCAGCTTACTAACCACTTGCTATGAGAATGAATTTGCTGCAAGATTTCAGAGTCAAAGACAGCACAATCTATATTAATGTTTAAGGAGCTGTATAAACACTATAAATTTTTAACCTATAAAAACATCAACTTCCTCATTTTTACTTGTTGATTTGATCTTTTTATCAAGAAGACATTCACATGCTCTTAAAGCTGTTTTGATATCATGCAGAGGTGTTCATCAAGAAAAGAAGAGTGGAAATACTGTAACTTCTCAGGGAATTCATATTTTTTTTTCTATACCTTTTTTTTTTTCTCCATAGCTTTCCAGGCCAATGGAATATTGGAAAGAAATTATGGAAAAGGGCTCAAGAAAAAACAAGTGAGCTAGATCCACTTGGGAATTGGAGAAAACAAAACAAAACAAAACAAACAACATTGGGGAAAATATGCTACAATGCATCCCTACTTCAAATTATGTCCTTGTGAGTAGTTTGGTTGTTTATAGGTTTATATGGACACTTCCCAGCAATGCTATCTGAAAGCAATTATATGTATTTACTGTATATTTACAAGCTATACTATTGTTTTTGTTTATATTTTAATAAAAACAATAATGCACCTTACACATTTTTCTTTTAGCCATGAACAATGAATCTAAATGATTAGAATACAAAATATAACTAACTCAAGTTGTTCAAAGTCCAGGGTTGAGTATAATTAAAAAAAAACAACTCTAGTGCTGATTGGCTGTTTTGAGAGATAAAGCCCAAGCCATCTGGAAGGCATAAAGTGGAGAAATGCTGAATGATTGTATATTTGCTAGATGGTTACTTATAAGAATAAGGACAGATTAACAATATTAACTTGCAAATAAAAGATAAGGGAACTCTAGGTCATGATTTTCATCTTAATTCCCAGATGGGAAGAATAAGTATTTAGATTCAGAAGTAGTACTGCCAATCATTTATAGAGGTGACTAATGTCAAAATATGGATTTGGGGACTGTTTCCTGAGAAGTCCAAACACATCTAAGAAAAAACTGATTTGGCCTTTGTTATGTACAATTAGATGAGTTCAAATTTAACTTTTTTTTCCTGCCCAGTCTATTGAGGAGACAAATATAACTTACTTCCAGTTGTCCATCTGATTGCTTCTTTGTGAATGATTTTTTTATTACTATTATTTTGGAAATCCAATTGAGTTTTATATTTAAAGGTTTCTTATCCATCTCTGCTCATCTATTTATGAACAGTTTTAGCAACACAAACAATATCTTCTTTAATAGTATTACTAAAATAAATTGAAATGAAAACTGAAAATACCAAAAAGAATAAAGACACTATTTTCTTTATTTAACAGATAAATTAAAGGGGCAAAAAAAAAAAAAAAAGTGAGAGAAGACCACAGAGTTGTAGAAGTAATTTTCTAGACCATGGGTCCATAAACTAGGATGAACTTTATTTTATTTTTACTAACCTCTAACTGAAATTTTGGTTTTCATTCAGTAATGTATGTAGGTAATAAAGTAATTTATGGCCTCTAGGCTCTAAAAATGTTTGTTTACTACAATAAATTGCAGTATCTAAAATTATAGCATAAAATAGGGTATTGTTTTCTTTCTGATTTAATGAATTAATAAAGAAGCAGACATATTGCTATATTACATATTCATTTGTTTATTTATTTGATCAATATAGCTGTCTGTGTAAAAACAATACAAAATATAGTGTAAAACACAACAACACACACAGCAGCCAACAGAACCAAAGCAATATAAAGAACATAGCACATCACGGACTCCTTCTACTCCTGTGACCTCCATGCCCAGGAACATAATTTTTAAATATTTTGATAACTAACGTTACTTGAGCATAATTGATTTCCTTTCTGATACAAGCTATATCTATGCATTTTATTTTACACTTTTACATACATTTTTCTAAGGAAGGGTCTGTGGGTGTCACCAGACTCTCACAGGGATTCATGGCACAAAAAGATTGAGAACCCCTTTCCTAGATACTTGCAATACAACTAACGCCATGCAAAAAGCAAGCAAGGAAGCAAGGAAGGCCCTCCTTTTGTGCTCTACAATGATGAAAGAGAATTTGCTTTTAAATTTTATTTTAAAAAGCAGATAATTTTGCTGAATTCTTCCTGTAGTTCTTCTAATTATTTAGTTATGAATGGGGAAGTGGGGTGTGTGACTGTCACTCCAGACCCAAGATGAGTCATCCTGAAGGAACTTTTAATACAGATTTTTCAGATTAGGAAGTGGTGGTAGTCAGGAATGCTTCAGAGTTATAGAAGGACATGTAACAACAAAGAACAGTGCTTCCCAATGTCAGTGATAAAAACTGCCCAAATATAATGCCAAGGGAAATTTGGAAGAAATTCCTAAGCAGAGTGAGAATAAAAGATAAACAGAAACCACCTTAGCAAGGGAAGAAAACTTCAGAAAAATTGCATGGTATATGTATGCATATTATTAATTACAATGATGGTTGAATATTTTACATACACCACCCTGTGATGGTAGTTTGAAAAAATAACTATATTCCATGTTGGCATTGCCATGACAACATATCAATTATTATATATAGCATTTCATTTATATGTTGAATGCTATAGTTATCCGCTGAGTTTGCCAATGTGGATATTGTTTATCTAGCAATGTCGATGTTTATCCTAAACCCTCCTGTGGCTTGCACTCTATACTTTTTCCATGAGGAAAAGAAAATGGATGGCTGAATAAATAAATTCTTGTATAAGTTTGGCAGAGAAAGGAGGCAATACTATGGTAATTGAATCAACCCAGAGGCTGGGGCACAAATATCTGTCAGTGCTGATTTGCTCTTGATGGGATTTGAACCCTGATATCAATGTGATTGTTCTTTCCATCTATAGCAAGTGGAACTTCTCACTTCACTGCTTTAATGTGTATCAGTTTGTAGAACTACTTTTACAAGATAGGAAAACCAGGAGTCAACCTGCAGAGAAGATGTCCTAAAGAGCAAGGATTTCTGAGGCTTTCCATAGATTATCTTTGGCCTGGATAAGTCTCCTACTTATTCCTAAATTATATTATTGGGTTTATCATTCAGAATAATAATGCTATCAATAATGTTACAAATTCAGATGGCCTATATCCCTCTGAATCCCTTATGAACAACTACAGTCTTAAAATGCATTTCAACATGTTGTCAGTTGGGAAAACCAATGCTGTAAAAATACTTGTGGAATTCCATATGTTTGTTTGTTCTCTACCACGGATGTCCTTAATATTTTTGAGGGAAAATGGCATAATTGTTTATGCTATCATGCCTGGGATATATATAGGACCAAGTATATATAATTTATTTATGGTTTCTTGGTCATACTTGGTTCCTTTTGTGCTTTGCCACTCTTCTGATGTCTCATGAAAAGGGGAGTATCATAATTACATAAGCAGCAGAGTTTTTTCTTTGGTTTTAGCTATCTTTGTTTTGTGCCATTAAAAGACGATATCTTCTCCTCATGGATCATTGGTCCAGTTATCAGCAGAGACTGCATGATTTTTCTGCAATTCTTTCCATGCTTAACTTAGCTTAGCTCCAAATGCATCTGGCTCACCCATTATGATGAGCCATAATATAGTCTGTTTTTGGCTTTGTATGACAGATTAATGTAGTTTATCAATAAACTATGGCTTGTTGGTATATCAGTTGCAAGTATGACTTTGTATATATATATAGGACCAAGTATATATAATTTATTTATGGTTTCTTGGTCAAAATTGGTTCCTTTTGTGCTTTGCCACTCTTCTGATAAGTATGGCAAGCACAGCTTCAAAAAGAGGGAAATTGAACGAGAGCAGAATTTGGCCAAACAAACCATCATTATTTGCTCATATGCATGACTTATTCTGGCCTGCTTCTAGCATTCAGTAAACCATGGTTAAAGAAATGATTTTGTGTGATTTGTGGATGAAACCATTGTGTGAGAAAAGAATTATGATACTAAAATCCCCTTATGATAATTTTCCCAGTGAGTGTGAGTAGTGATCTTGACTTTTAAGGGTGTACTGTGATACATACTGTACGGAAAAAGAAGATGAAGTAATCTTCGGAGCATATTTCTTTCATTTCTCTGGTTGAGATTCTTAGCAAACTTTAGCCCAAGGGACTAGGGAATCTGCTATGTGAAAAATTTCAGTTGTGAAGCAGTATCTCCCCTCAAAGCAAATAGGATTTTTTTCCTTCATGTATTACTTATCAAGACATTAACCCTTTTACCATTGTCTGAGCTGACTTGCAATCTAGGCTTTATTTTAATGATTTATGTAATATATTGATAAAAGTTTCACAGCAAAATACACATTTTACCAGATAAGCCTAGAATCAATTTATTTTTGTGCCTTTTGTAAAGATTCCCAAATATATGTGTGACTGAGCACTATATTGTTTTATGTATAAGCTACTCCGTTTTCTAAGCTTGAGCCTGAATTTATAGAATGTTATTAACAGAATATTGACAGATTGAATACATGGGATTTTTGAGCCTTGTCCGATTCATTTTTTGTTTTTGTTTATTTTTAATGAGAAGATAAAGTTTAATAAATTGAATAAATCTCTGACCATGCAGCCAGTTCACGTTGTATTCTGGCTTACCTTTCTTCATGCCACTGTTCTTGAATATCGTAACATGGGAGTGTTTAGGGGGGAAATGTGAAAGTAGATTAAGATGAGATTGTTGGGAATACTTGCACATTTTCTTTGGCACTGCAGCAATCATGGGCCCAACTTTCTTGAGAGTATTCAAGTACCACTGTGTCAAATTTTAAATCTGGCTATATGATAGCATAGAACTGACATGAATAATGAGGTGAACCACAATTACCAAGCATGGGTGAACTCACTTGCAAATCTTTTTTAAAATTTCAATTTCAATAGAATTATATCTTAAAAGGGTAAAACCAACTTTCTGACTTACAGATACTTCTGTAGGAGGCATTGTTTTGACTCTCAAGGATCTTTAAGATCCTTGGTTTTATTTCTGACCATAAGGATAATCTTAACAAGAATTGTGTATGCCTGTAATTAGTGTTGCTATATTTTTTTCAAAAATTGAAACACTGAGTGCTATGAATTATTGATATTGTGAAGAATTCATATAAAACAATGGATATGCTTCATTATATAAACTCAAAGCAATTCTGCACAATGCAGCATTCACAGAAGGAAGGTATTTCCATGAAATAAATTCCGGGAAGCTATATTTCCTCATGGATGTTAATCCAACCATAGGCAAGAATGCTTTGGTGTATTTGTATATTTATTGGGTACACACATGATATAAATCCTCTAGAATGATCACATTATATCAACCATACATGGGATTCCATTTCTGAATCAGTCATTTTCTCCAAAGGTATGTTTATAAGATGTTTAAAAATGTTATTGTATAAAGGCCAAATATAGGTTTATTTTACCTCATGGATGACACCAGGGCATCTGAAGCAACAGACACTGGCTTCAAAATGGCTGGGGTGACTGGGAGAATGAAGCACTGTTTATTTTAATGTGTATGCAATCTATGGGACACACTTTAAAAAAGCCTGGGGCTGTTATAGCCTGGTTGCACCTTCCATTTTGTGGCCAATGACCATTGCTATGGATGCCCTGGGTGACCCATATTGGCTATGTAATTCTACTGTGCTGCATATACATATGTACGAGGACACATACTGGAGAGTTAGATGGCAGGGTCCTGTCACATATGCAGCACAGTAGAATTATACAGCTAATATGAAAATTGGAACAAAACATTCTGGTAGTTCAGCCAACTACATACAAAGCTAGTAACGGAGAAATATTTCTCACCAGTTGCATTCTAGGTGGTTTGGATTACAATTCATAGACCTTCTACACACTATGCCTACTATATTAGCTATGAATTTTAGAAACTGCAATTTAGTATGTCTGGAGAATATATGGCTGAAAAAAAGACTGCTACATAGTTATGCTTCTAAGCCTTAATTATGGAATTTTTTTTTAAAAAAATCACAATATAAAGTAAATTAATATATTGCTATCCAACATGGTAATTAATAAACCTTGTATATATGTTCATTGAAAACGAAGATTTATGAAATTACCTTTGGAAACAAATAATTGGCAGCTTCTCAGACCTTTTTAATCATTGATAGTCAATTTCTTTTGCAGCATTAAAGTAGAAGTATAAACATGCATTAAGTTCTTTATGACTTATGGCTTATTCTCTTTAAAGAACATGAAAATCAAGATATATTATAAATTATAAATAAGAGTCTAATTATTATTTTTGCATCTTTCAATACCACTCATTTTAACCTTCATATTCACATGAGATTAGATTAACATTTAATTTGCTTAGCTCAAAACTTTTCATTTTATTACTAATGCAACAGCTTCTGCATTCTCTCTCTTAAGAGAGTGGTTCTTAAATCACCCTTGAGGAATTTGAAAATACAGCTGAGTTAGGGTTTTCTAGATATTTAGTCTGTAGCCAGTTTTCTAGGAAATGACATACTTCAAGTTCTGTGTCCATAACATGCAGCAGAATAAATGTAAATTAGCAAAAGTTACAGATGGGCACATGAAATAGCTCCCAGGGCTTCTAGATGTTCTTAAATTTTCTGATAGTCAATCTATAAAGAAGGGTTGTAGTTTTGTTTAATTTTCCTCATATCTGGGTTTTCTATTAGTTTATTTGCACCTGAAAACAATTTCCATCAGAAGGAAATGTTCTGTATTAGTCTCAGCCATGATAATAAGCTTTTGTAAGAAAAACATCTGCAATATCTTTCATTTGATTCCACAGGTGGAAGTCAGAATGCCTATTTTTCCCATGGCTAAACACATTGGCCAAATAAGCCCATGGATTTTATGGGCTGAAGAACTTTGCATGCCAGTGTAGTATGAAAGAATTCTGTGGAGAACATTATCTCATGAAGCTCGAAGAGTGGTAATGATTGCATCATTTAGGATTAAATATTCACTTGGAAGTCACTCTAAATCCCATCATTGGGAGGAAGAAATGGCTGATTCCAGGATGACTCAGAGCAAGCAATTAAAATTTCTGACACAAACAATGAACGCCATCCAAGAATCTGCATGTGTTAGATGGGTAATCATGTATTGTAAATAGTGACTGTAAACAAGAAACATGGTTGGAGTCATGTACACTTAGTATGATCATCCTATAAAGTCCTACTCAGAAGTATAGGACAATAGGACAATAGGCTCCATTGTGATGCACTTGGTCCAAGCATCTCCCTTTTCAAGGTAACCCAGATCATTTAAAGCAAGGGAGGGAGGAGGGAAGGGAGACCTGGCCTTCCACTTATGAGTGTGAACATTCATATATTGGGGTGCCATTGCAGTTAGCAGGCTATGCCTTGGAAGGATTTTCTGCCCATTTCCCCCTTTTTAATTTTGTGTTATCCTTGGAAGGATTTTTAAATTGCATAAATAGGATAAGACCACCTGTAGTTAAAGGGTGGCAGGAAATTGTATGATGGGCTGTCTCTACTTTGTGCCTATTGTTTATTCTTTCCACTCCAGCTATGACAGTGCCTGGTTGCAAAACTGTTAATATGCTATAATTTCACCATCATGGATGACAGCGTGTGTGATGGAATGGTTAACAGACCCTGAGAACATAGAGGAGGCAGCAAGGCAGTTAAGAGAAGAAATGGAAGAGATTCTTGAGTCCAAGGGAGGGGGAAAGTATGAGAAAGAGATTAAGTATAATTCCACTTTAATTAAGCTAGGTATATGTTGAGAAATGCCCGAAAAATGCTTTGGTAGGCTTTCAAGAATTCTGTTACATTGATTGATTGATTGATTGATTGATTGATTGATTGCCATGAAGCCAGCTTCGACTCTTAGCAAACACATACACAGATTTTCTCTAGGATGATCTGTCCCTAACCTGGTCTTTCAGGTCTTTCAATGGTTCACATATCACCACTATAATTAAGTTCATCCACATTGCTGCTGGTCATCCTCTTCTTTTTCTTTCCACATTTCCTAGCTTTATAGACTTCTCAAGAGCGATCGGTAATGTGTCCAAAGCAGGATAATTTAAGCCTGGTTATTTCTGCCTTAAGTGAGAACTGTGGATTGATTTATTCTGACTGATTTGTTTATTTTCTAGCTACCCATTGAATTCCAAGGAGTCTGATCCAACAATAATGTTCAAAAGTATCAATAATATTTCACTCCTCCTTCTTCAAAGTCCAACTTTGCCTGCACAATTCTGGTCTTTGTACTTATAGACACATAATAGTTTGAATCTTTTCCAAGACTTTAATCAATACTCTACGAAGTGATAGTCTGTGGCATATTTCTTGACTCTGGTTCCCTTACCATTGATAGTCAATCCTAAAAGGCAGAAGCTATACATAACCTATATTTACTGTCATAAGTTTAGTCTTCTTTATATTTGATCTTAGTCACATTTTTTCCTTGACTTTCATTACTACAGCTTGCAAATTTGCACTTTCAGCTAGAGTAGTGTCATCAGCATAGCATAGGTTATTGACATTTCTTCTTCCAGTTTTAAAACCATGCTCTTCTTCTTCTGTTACCTATTAGCAATAAGGATCTTTTCAGAAATCCAAGTGGATCTTGTTTCCTGAACTTGGCAGCCTTGCAGGCTTTACACAATTTTTTTTTACAGGTAACTATTTTTTCCCCTTCAAATCAAAAGCATCCATAATTGGATGGGGGCATAGGGATCAAATATAAGACACAGTTGTGGATTGAAGTGCCACCTCTTTCTACATATTTTGATTTATGCATATAGAAAGGGATGGAGCTTTGATCTGTGGTTTCACCCCACTTTTTTGGCCCCTGGTCTCCCTTTCCCCTATTGCAGACATGACTAATTTAAATATGAAGAGTTGTAAAATGTAAAATAGAGTGTTTTTTTTTCTTTCCTTTTTATACTTGAGGATTAGTAATAGTTAAAGGGCAATGGGCCAGAATTAATAATTGGGGACAGTTATATTCTTTTTTTCAGACAGAGGGAATACTGATTGGTTGGAAGTGATTTCTCTGTGTTCCCTGTGTTTTGAAACAAAGAAAACTGTGGATTGGTTTCAAACTGCTATGGAAGTATTGGAGGTATTGGGAAGTATCCTGGTATTGTAGGTTTTAGTTTTGCCTTATGGACTGGCTAACATTCTCCCTCATTAATGTCATCTATGTGCATTGTTGTTCGCAAGATATACATAGAATATTGTGGGTTTTTTTCCACATTTAGTTTGTCCTCTCAGTAGGAAAGGGAGGTATGAATGAGTTGTCTTCCACAACTAACTCCTCTTGATTCATTTACATGTTGTTTCTCTCATAGAAGTACCTGGCAATGTAGCCCTCATTGTTGAGAAAGGAATTTTGGCTTCATTAATTGTCTTTTTTCCAACCTGCCCCCTCCAAACATTCGTTTTTTGAACTAGCTGGAAGGCTACATAGCAAGAATAGCAGTCCATTAAACTTCATAACAGTTGCTTGTGTGAAAGCTACTTTGCAGTAATAGTGGTATACATTTTAGAAATCCAAAGGCAGTTCAACATGTAAGCTAGAAAAGAAATGCAATTTGAATTCTTGATTTTCTACACTTCAAGTGGGTCCATTTTCCAATACCTGAGTTCACAAAGAACAAGAAGGAATACAATTCGCAATATCAGTTCAGTTATTTGATTTTAGTAGAACAGATTCATTTACAAATAAAACTGAGCAGGGAATCCTGAATTCTTAAAATATTTTGTTTTGAGTGTTAATAACCAATTATGGATTTGGGTTTCTTCCTTCCATTAAAATCTCACTTATATTAAAAAACAAAACAAAACATCACTAAGCATTTAAAGAGTTGAATAAATAGACAATCTGAGATTCAAGCTGAGCTATACTCTCCCTTTCCACATAATGGGTTAACAGGTAAGATGCTGTCAATTTGTTTCAGCTCTATAAAACACCTTTTAAATTGATTATGGAGCTAATCAATACATAAAGCTGATGGACAGTTAGAAACACAGTACTTCTCTCAATATTAGTTACTGGGGAACCCAAGCAACTGTGTCCTGTTCCTTTTTTTGTCTTGCTTGTACAATATCATAAATATCTCTTTCGTTGACATTGCTTTTAAAGAGGTCTCAAATAGATCCTGCATTTATGGCCAAGAAGTAGATCAGAGTGAGTATGCCAGACCATTGGTCTGATTCACTTTGGGTTCACAACCTAAAAGCATTTGAGCGCTCTTCAGCACTCTCCGTTAAAGGACAGGCAGCCATATCTAGGTCACCTGTAAGGGATTATTTCCTATTAATCAGTCTGGATAACTGCCTATCTTCTTGCATTTGTATTTTGCCTAAAAACACATTTTTCAAGCATTTTACTGCAGCATAATACATTTTTGTATGTTGTTTTCAAATACATTAATTGTGAGGTGTGCTTCCCCTAATGTATACAATGCTGGTTTGCAATGGTTTACAATTAGTACTTTGTGAACCCAAAGTGAATAGAAGGATGATCAGGATAGAGGCCCATTCTGTCACTTCCTAATGTTACTCCCATCCTCTGCCCATCCACAACATATGGATGCATATAGAAAAAGAGTAACTTCTAATATAGTTAAGGATGCTCTAAATAGCACTTACTATTTCACTTTTAAGAATATAACAAAATGTCTGTCAAGCTGCTGTCAGAAGATGCAAATTAGCAATCCTTTGCCTTTTTTGTATATATTTAGGAAACAGAACTGATCAGACCTGTCTGACCTCCTTACTGGATTTTTAAAGAAAATACATGTAGAAAAATGTGAATATTTCATTGTGAAGCTTTCCCCCATGCTATTTCCTAAGACAAAGAAAATAAAGGAAAAATAGGGAAATGAATAATTGGCTTTATACAGAACTTATATGTTCTGACATAGATGACTTGTTATGATTTTATAACGGGATGTATGAATTTACATGCCTTGATCTAAATTTACTGCAGCACATTCTTTTTTAGCATATTTCCATTCTTCTGAATTGATTTTTTAGTATAAATGTTCCTTTTAAGCCTTCTTTAGGATAGTCTGTACTGTTGTATCTTTTACAGCATCTTTGGAATCTCTTATGCACTGACAAGTAAGAGGAAAGAAATTTTACTGCTAAAATTATTGCTGGAACCCACAACGGCTAGAGCTGGTTCAAACTGCTTTGTTTCCTAAGATAAAGACACATCTTTCCATTCCACATACAGAAACCAGATGGACTGGGACTTTATTTTTTCTGCAACATCAGTAATGGAATAGTGGCTTCCACCCATCTTTTACTTGAAACAGCAGTATAATTTAGCCAAGACAGGTTATGCAGCATTCACAACTCTTTCCTCCAATGGAGGGGAAAAGCCCAAGGGTTCAGAAGGAACAGCTGGAAAGTCTTCATAAATCTGAATCAGCACATGCTCTCTTCCATTCTTTGCATGATACTGATTGCAAAGAAGCCTTTTTCAGGTATGGCTTCAAACTGGATATAAAATGGAGCTGTGCATGCAGCCCTTCGTCTACTTTCCCTGACTTTTATTCATGCAGCTAGGATCAGAAGACCTGTCCTGACAATTGAATAAATGGAATTGCTCTCTCCACAACAAGGGACTGTGTTTATTATACTCTTGGGTTACAGTAGTTAGAAAAATATTCTCATATTAAAGAGAATGCTAGTACATCCTTCACTTCAGAGTTCTAGATGAGTATGTTTGGTAGAATAAAAGAATTGTTTTTTCAAGTGTACATAACTATATTCACAGGCCTTTAGATATTTATGTCTCTGCTGTTGATGTTTCCCTGTCTCTCCATTTTTCCTGCTGCTAGAAAAATGAGCTGAACAGGTGAAAGGGGCTTCTAAGTGAGATGTGAGAAGTGAGAAGATAGAACTGCTGAACAAGAGACAGAATGGTGGATCCTCAAGGGCAGATGGAATCAGCTGCATGTTGTAAAAAATCATGGTAGTTGATGCTGAACTTCTACAAGAGACAGAAAGAATGTGTGCTGATCAATTCCCATACACTTGAAGCATGCTGTCTGACAGGAACATAGATTAAGGATGTAATATAACAAATTAAAGACTTATTAAGTTCAGTTACAATTATTGCTTCTTGCTATGTGGGGACAAATTATATTCCCAAGAGATTTATCTGGTCACTGACCAAAATAAATATTATCTAACTATCTGTCTATTATCCATCCATCCATCCATCCATCCATCCATCCATCCATCCATCCACTCCTAGGAAGGGCTATAACCATATCATCACAGATTTTGAAGACCTAGAAAGAAAGCTCATGAACCTAGGGTTCAAGAAATGGTAGACTGAAGATGGCTCCACAAAAAGCAGAGCAGATGACCATGGCAGAACATTTGAAAGGACTTGAGATCACCCACAAGTACTCCAGACAGCTGCTGCTTGTGAAGAGACTGCAAGATAGTGGTCTCTAGCAGGTTTAGAGCTCTGGGAGACAAGGGAATAACCATATTGCTCAAACCACAGTCGGCACCTTTGAAAGGACACTAAGTTCATACACTTCCTTTTCTAATCACTTTTGGAAATTGCTTGTTAATTGCTTTTCAGCTACTAGGAGCCTTTGGATTGACATGTTTTACAGCACCAGGTGAATTTCCTTCAATCCTAAGTGAAAGAAATTTTAACTACAAGTTTAAGAACTTATTTTTAAAAAATAAACAGCAAAAGAGTGATTAAGACTTTGATTTTAGAAAGTGACAGATGGACTAAGGGCCCAGATAAATTTGAAATAAAATCTTGGAATTAATTAGAAAGAATCCTTCTCATGGGAAAATGCTTTTGTGTTGAATTAAAAAAAAAAAAAAGACTTTAAAAATTGGATCCTAGAGAGAATTGGAGGGAACTAAAGAATACAGTTAAAGGAGAAGAACACTGGTAAATTAAACATACTTTGATCAGATAATTTAGTAGACTCTGAGATTACAGCTTTTATGACATCACAAAACCATATAACCCATCTTTCAATTGGGGGAGATGGGCAGCATACAAATTTAATGAATGAATGAATGAATGAATGAATGAAAGATAGAAACTTAAGGAGGAGGCAACATATTATCAATTAATGTATAGAGTCCCTATTTCAATCTATGTGCATCAAGTTAGTCATGATAAAATATTTTTGCTTTCTTTAAAAGTGAACAAGGTTTTCCTTCTGAAAAGGGAGTCATTGTGTTGATTTATTCAGGACTATAAGTTCCTCAAAAAGAGCTACAACACGCTTAATTATACCAATATACAACCCCAACTGAACTATACTTTGTTTACACAAACAAAAGATCTTCTCTGTGTGACAGAACACACAAAATGCAGCACCCTGGAAGATTTTCAAGCAGTTCTGTTAGATTTTAGGTAACAACAAGACCATATATGTCAAGACAATATAATTGTATTACTTAATGTTAACATAGATTTGTCACGAATTAGCTTCACCAGACTAACATTATTTCATTTTTTTGATAATCTAACTCCCTTAGTAAATGGTGACAGGGTTGTAGATGTAATATATCTTAATTTCAGCAAAGCATTTGACAAAATACCCATGACATTTTGATTAGTTAAGTGCAGAGGGAATGCTTATCAGATTTAGACATGATACAGAATTGGACAGAATAGCTCATATCCTAGAAGGCAGTAATATAATTTAAAGTGATTTTGGTATGTTAGATAAAAGGGATGGAAATAACAAAATGAAAATTAACAGAGACAAATAGAAAGTTCTTCACTTAGAAAACGTAAAGCAAATGAACAGATATACTGTGTGGCAGATTTGGCTTGGCAATAACATTTGTGAGAAAGATCTTAGAATAACAGCTGATTGCATGTTGATAATAAGTCAGTGATAGGCCACATCAACAAAATAGGCTGCAAAAGGCTTTTTATGAGTCTAGGGTTCTTGTACAGTGTTCCCAATCATGTGGAACCCCTATATGCACATGGTCTACTTTCAGCTGAATGGTCTAAGGGGCTGAGACCAGCATCATATTGGAAGCATGCTTTATTTTCTTTTTTCTTTTTATTAATTGAATGCACTAGAAGGCTGTTGTATAAAGTGATTCTTTAGGGCTTCTGAGCAAACAATATCACTCTGTATGTTGATATCTGTGTAGAATTAACATTGGCCCTGAGTGTTAATGTGTCCAGACTGAGCAATAAGGACAAAACCACTGTGAGACCCAGATAAGCATATTTGTTCATACATACTTAATAAATACAGTAACCATACATCATTTATTATAAAGGACAGTCCTTTAGTTCTGAAAACTGTCCTTTAGATTTATTTAATTATTTATTTTCCTGGTTCTGCTTTTGAATGTTCCTTTGTAAAGCAAAGTTATAAACATAAACAATTATTATTATTTTTTTAATCCTTATGAACCTCTTTCAGATTTGCCCCCTTTTCAGGTTTGTCCTTTATTTTTTTCCAAGAAAATATGGTCACAGTATTTATAGTATAGAGGTGCTGAAACTTATGCATTCAGGTACGGATTATACATAGGGAGACAGCAGCACAGCAGTCATGAGCATCATGGTTGCATGGTTGAAATTTCACAAGATTATCAAATCTTGCAAGAATGCATGAGATTTCAGTGCTTTTATATAAGATGCTAGAATAACCTAGAGTGATTGTGAAAAACCTCATGAGGCTTAATGATCTCAAGAGATGTTGGCATTTAAAAAAAAATGATGTTTGCTTTCTCTGAGTGGAAGGATGCTCCACCTTTCACCACCTGAAAAGTTTACCGACTTCTGCTGTATATTATTTGTTCAATGTAGCATTTGCGTGTTATACTTTTTTCCCCCATAAATGGATGTGTTGGCTCTTAATGGATTCTAATTCATTACATTATTTGGAACATTTTATTCTAACCACACAATTTACAAGATTTGCTTGGCTCTGGTGTTTTAGGCATAAGGGACTCAAAATATTTAATGCTTTGCTTTTGCAACTCCCCCCCCCCCTTTTCTCTTTATTTTCTTTTCATGGAATGTGTTGGACAGAATATACATACAAAGGTTATGACATTAGAAGATGCATGAAGTGAAGTGAGTGGCATAAAATAGTGGGTAGCAAAGTACTGTACAATTCACTGAACAACAAGGTCAATTACTTTATATTTCCTTCTGGTTTAGCTCAGCTGGAGTGAAAAAGTCATAAAGCCTCTGTGGCATTTCTGCAGCAATTTAATGAAAAATGATCATGGGC
Source organism: Liasis olivaceus (assembly GCA_030867105.1). Taxonomy (NCBI): domain Eukaryota; kingdom Metazoa; phylum Chordata; class Lepidosauria; order Squamata; family Pythonidae; genus Liasis; species Liasis olivaceus. The sequence continues at coordinate 44,818,475 of CM061355.1, read as the reverse complement.
TTAAATAATCAGTTTACCAAAAAAAAAAAAAAGAAAGAAAAGAAAATGAGGCTGTATAAACACAAAAGCAAAACACATTTGTTGAGAAGATATAGGAAAAAAAAAAGCAAGGTTACATGCATGTTTAAGTAAAAGTCAATCTCCTTGGTTAAATAGTGATCTTTCTCCTAAATTGTCTGATGAATGTGGTTATGCAGTTCTATACAGTCTCCACTACAATAGATGGAAGACTCTCTCTTTGTTTATTATTTATATTCCAGTTTTTCCCCTTATGGGAATATAGTATAAAATTAAAAATGGTGGGGACCCTCCTGCTATGGATTTGGATCTTGTGAATATTTCTCAGGGCACTGCTGTTTTGTTGTTGTGTTATGATGGTTCTTATATTCTTTTGTAATCCTTTGTAAGCATGCTGGCTGGGAATTCTGGATGTTGAAGTCCACATATATTAGAGCTGTCAAGTTTGAAAACCCTGTTTTAGAGTCTTCACAGCCTTTTTTTAATTTAATCACTCCAAATAATTGTATTGTCAGCAAACTTCACTATTCATATCCTAATTCATTTATGAGCACATTTAAAAGCTTCAGGATAGCACATATCACAGAATGGTATTACCGTTTACATCCCTTTAATGTCAAAATTAACAATTGATAGTCTACTTTAATATGAATGTCTTTATCCTGACTACTGAAAAAAATTTGGTGAAGGATTTTCTTTAAATAGTAAAGAAATAAATGCTCTGGATTGGACAGTTCTCAGGTTTAAAAATGCATAGAAAATGCATACATTAGAGTAAGTTTGTGTATTAATTTATCTGTTTTTGGGGTTTCATATAAAAGGGTATAGGGAAGATTGCAAGGAAAATGAATAATAGGAGATACAGATCTCTGAATGTTTGTTTTTCAAATTGCAGTCTGATCTGGAAATAGAACAAATTATTGATTTGACTGAATGAGAAAGTGACATGGACCACAATTAGACAATTTGTAGTATTAAAATCTCTTGGCAAAGTACAGTTTTTGATAGTGCCTGAAGGGGAAAACAGACTGAAAATGTCAGCCCATTTGCATCAATGACATCATGGCATCTTCAACAACTATACATAGATAAATATGTACATTCCTTATTTTAAAAAAAAGTGCTTGTCCCTCCTCTAAAGATGCAGATACCCACAAAGACATTTCTACAATGAAAGTAAATACCACCTAACCCATTATATTACTAGCAGTACAGTTGTATGCATGTCTACACAAAGTTCATTCTATTGAATTCTACATGTAAAGGTGAATAGGATTGCTATGTAAATTATATCATTTTAACTAATATCTATTTCAAAACCATACATAAATGTGCACTGCAAACATAATGAACAAAATTAAAAATATGAAATGTTACAACATATGTGCCGCATGTATTCTATATTAAACTTACCTACTTTGTATCTACACTGTGTTATTCCTATGAGATACTACTTTGTTTAGCTGTGTGTTACTCAGTATTAGATGAATTAAACTGATACGCTTTCAAGTGCTACTCCATCTTTATTTAAGAAGAAACACATGTCATACAAATTTGTTTTATGTCATACAATATTTTTCATAGAATATTTTGTTGTATCACCATCTGTGCAATCTGCCCTTCCCCCAACTTTTTCTTTTTTGCTATCTACATTTTAAATAAGGGAAGTTCTTTATCTATCTATGTAATAGCTATAAGCCATCTATTCAATCTATTTCATTCTATTCTATATAATCTCTTGTGGTCTTTGTTATACAGTACAGGCTCTTTAATATAACCTAGCAGGGTCACTAAGGTATTTAATACAACCATGCATCACAACAATATTCCAATTTCTTCCTAAAATAATTATTTTGGGTCATTAGTATTCAATAGGTTAACAATTTGCCTCTTCTGGTGCATGTAATTAACACTGCTTTGTAGTTTGTAAAATTTGCTCAGTAGAGATGTTCTTAGCTACAACTGGTACATGACTTTCACGAAATTCTTTAATATTACAATAGGAGTGTTTTTTTTTTTCAGGAATTAGAACCCAATTCTATATCTAGGAGAGATATAAATGTTTGAAATAAATAATTTCAATTTATCTGAATTGATAATCAATGGTTGATTTGGTATTTAGTAGTAAAAAGGTATTTTAAATAATAAGTAGATAATAAACTGTTTTGTTTTCCAATTTCAGACATCATTCTTTCAGTTAACCCTGTATTTATATTTCACAATGTCCCATTTCTAACTATATAACAAGTTAAATATAGATACTGACACCATACAGATGTACTATTTTCCAAACAACCTCTTATTTCTGACTGAGAAGAAATAAGTATCTTCTACCCTTCTGTATGTGAAAAGAAATCACATGCAATATGAACTACACTGAAAGAACCATTGAGATTTTAAAATTAGGAATATCAGTGTGAATGCCACCTACTGAAGTACTTAATTGTGGTAGGAAAAAAAAAGGTTGAATTTACTGCAGCATCTAGCAACATAGGAATAAAAACAGGACCAGGCAAAAGTTTTGTGTAATATATACTTTAGTTCTCCAAGCATCTTTCTTCCACACGCTGACTGCTGATTTTGTTTCTTGAAAATCTGCTACTTTATCATGCTGGCATGTTTTCAAGATTCCAACCACTTGCCTGTTTCCATTTTAATCTCATCAACACCCTGATGCTAAACATTTGTAAAGCTGTATCTGCCTGGAACTCTGATATATCACATTTGTGTTGCTAGTGAAACCTTATACGGCTATAGTATAATAGAGGCACAGCAGTTGGTTGGGACAGATTATAAACATTCCTTTTATTCTTTGTGTCAAATATTAGAGGGCATAAAGTATGAGAAAATGTGTCATACTTTTCAAATTTAACATCCAGTTTTTCTTGCTAACTATAGAACAAGTCACAAGTCTCTGTCTTCTCTTGGCCCAGACAGAAATAACCCTATGCTGAAATTATTACTTCACCCTTTACATTGCAAACTATTCATTATCCTATAAAAAGTTATAGTATACCCATTCTCTGTGTGAGTTTGAGTGCTAATGGGCAAGACTGATATCTTCTCTGAGATTTATTTTCCCACCAAATATATAGTCCTATTGGCAATATATATCAGCAGTATTTTCCCAGCCAAAATTTTATAAACAAGAACAGTGAATTCTTTCACATACTGTTGATCTTGCTGGAAGATGCTGGAACTTCTTAATTCATTTTCTTACATCACAATTGGCAAAGAAGCCAGACATCCCTAGTCAGGTGTTCTCTGAACAAGCTGGACTATAGTCCCCAGCAGATAGAATGATGAGAAGGACTCAAGGTTGGCTAAAGTTGTCATAGGCAATAATGTACAATTACTGTCCATTAGAATTTTTCTATGCCCCACTCTCCACAAGAATTCAAGGCATGACAAATAGGTCTGTTGTTAAAATATTTTTAAAAAAATAAATAAATAAAAATTGCTGTAAAATATACATACCCAGTTAGCAATCAGCTAGTGAGGCTTCAAAGGAGCATTTGAGGATCACTCTCTTGTGATTAACCTGTGAAAGACATTTTGATTCAGGCTCTGAGCATTAGACCAGCCAGTTAATCAAACTATGCTTGTCCTTGTTTGCCCACCAAATTCCAGAGAGTCAGCTTGCAGTCTCATGAGACCATGGCTGGATAGTCTAATGTCATGAGTCTGCCAGAGCCCTAGTATAAACCTCTTGGCTGGCTCTGAGGGATTGGTTAGAAAAAGTGTCCACTGTGAAAATCTCTTGATTGTGCATGTACTTGTGTGTTGAGGCAGTGCCTCAGTTAGATTACTTTTACTTCTTTATGGATTGTCCTCTGTTAGGATAACAAGTACCAATTTGTCAGTTTATGCAAATAAATCCACAAATCTACAGGAGAAAGTAGCGTTAAAAAGATGCTCCTGATGTACCAATTATGAAGGGATCCCCAAAAAAGTAATCTATTAAATTCACACCTATGCTATGAATCAGGAGTAAAGGATTGGGGATAGCAAGAGGAGCCTTTAAATTCTACCACTTAGAGGCATCTGAAGTAGGTGGGGACAAGAAGGCAGGTCTGACTGCACTATCAAACCCCCATTCTGTCCATGTATGAATGTCAACATTATATGCATGTGGAAAGGAACAGGGCTTTGATGAATGATCATACCCACCAAATTGACCTTTTTGGTTTTCCCACTGTGGATGTCACTGCTGGTCTTCAGATAACTGTCCTCGATTGGTGCTTCCTTGGGGAAATGCTGGATTCCATGTTTCAACTCAGTGGAAGCAGGAAGTGATAAATGAGCCACCACTTGATAAAGTGAGCAATTTCACTACTCTGCTCCTGTCAGATCTATGGGGCATGATAAGATGGTAAGTCTTCTGTGAAATTGTTTTCACCTTATGGAATACACTCCTCCTAGAAGTACAAGCAGCACCCACCTTGCTGCAATTCTGAAAATAAGTTAAACTTTTATTTCAACATGCCCCAGTCATGTTGAATGACTGGGACATGACTCCAATCACCTACCTTGGGTTTTATTTTTGATTTTTGTGATTACTTTTTGGTTTTGACGCACCAAAGCAGAAAGGAAGAATTTGCAGCTGAGAAAGTGGAGCAGCAGTCAGATCTGGACAGGCATGGACTTTGGCAAACCAACAGCAGACAAGCTGAAAGGGAAGGCAGAGGACAGCAGCCTTACTACTCCAGCAGAGATACTGAGAACCTACAACTAGCCAGCAGCCGGTAAAGTTGCTTCCCCACCCCTCAAAAGAGAGACTGATAGACTGTACAAAGCCAAAGCTTTAGCAGCAGGTTAGAACAGCAACTAACGCCAACAGAAGCCAACTAATGTGAAGGTGGCTAAATAGTGGCTAAAGACTGTTATATGCTCAGACAACAAAGGAGAACAGAAATGTTCATAGGACTGTTCAGAACTTAGATACACACATAGGCATAGACATTAATATGAGTATAGTATAATATAGTATAGATTTAATTATAAGTGATAAGTTAGAGGTTAAGAAATAAGAAAATGTTAAGTCGTCTTCTTCTTCTTCTTCTTCTTCTTCTTCTTCTTCTTCTTCTTCTTCTTCTTCATCATCATCATCATCATCATCATCATCATCATCATCATCAAAGTCTTCCTCACAGCACAAGGAAGATAACAACAGGCTCTTCATTTGTGGTCTGTACCATTTCCTCCCCAAAACCCTTCACAGCAATGTTTGTCTTCCTGCCTGAATAGGACTCAAACTGTGTCTGCTACAGATGTAAGCTTGTCTCCTTGCAGGAGGAAAAAGTTAAGGGACTTGAGATAGTTGTTACACTGACATGTCTCAGGGAAAATGATAAGTTCCTAAACACAAGAGGTGAGGCTGTCCAGGAGGGATAAAGAAGTGAAGAGAATACTGAAGAACAAGGGAAAAATCTTTGGTTAAGGCAAACACATGAAAGCAAGAGGATCAGGAAATAAGCAAGAGGATCAGGAAAAACTCATTGTCAGTGGTGCCAGACTCTCCCTTTATGATAAACAGTTGAGCAACCATGCCACAGAACTTTGTGAGAATTACTTGCAGTCCCATGGAGTGAAGAAATTAAAAAGCTAGTCTGAGAAAGAAGAGGTTATCATGGTAGTAGGTGATTCCCTGCTAAAGGGAACTAAGGAAGATGTGTGCAACTGGACCCAAGTTAAGATGCATTATATGCTTGGGTACTGAAGGAACTGGCGGAGATGTTCACAGAACTTCTCTCAATACTTTCTGAAAATTCATGGATGACTGGTGAGGTCTCAGAAGACTAATGGACGGTAAATGGCATCCTCATCTTCAGAAAGGGGAAGAAGGAGGCCCCAGGATATTACAGAGCTGTCATATTGGTCAAGGTCCTCAAACTGATTATCAAACAGCATGTTTGTGAGTATTTGGATAGGCATGCTACAAAACCGGCATACATTTGTCACAAATCATTATTACTATATTATTCACTTTATCTCATTATTAGATAGATAGTTAGTAGTTTAGTGGCCATAGGCATAGTTTACCTGGACATCAGCAAAGCTTTCATCAGAGTGTCTCATGATACTCTGCTTAATAAAATGGTGAAGTATGGATTAGATGATATCATAGTTAGATGGACTCACAGTTGGCTGAATGCCCACACACAATGAGTGCTCTCCAGGCTTCAGCATAGAGAGAAGTATCAAGGAGAATGTAACAGAGCTCTGCCGTGGACCCTGTGCTGTTCAATATTTTCATCAATGATATAGCTAAGGGAATTGAGGGGACACTTATCAAGCTCTCATATGACACAATGCTTGATGATGGAGAGGCTAATACTTGGGTGAAAGAGAAAAAAATACAAAGAGATCTAGACAGGCTTGAGTAGTGGGGTAAAATGAATAGTATGGAATTTAACAAGTGTAAAGTTCTGCATCTGGGTAGGAAAATTAAAAATATAGGATGAGGCAGACCTGACTTGGCAGTAGCAACTAAGTAACTTGTTGAACACATGTTAAACATAAATTGGCAATGTAATGCAGCCACTAAAAAGTGGGTGCTATTTTGGTGTGGCCAGTTTGGTGTAGTGGTCAAGATGCTGGCCGAGAAGCCAGGAGAATGTGAGTTGTAGTCCCACCTTAGGCATGAAAGCTGGCTGGGTGACTTTGGGCCAGCCACTTTCTCCCTCACAAAGTTATTATTGTGGGGAAAATAGGAGGCAGAAGTGTTAGGTATGTTCACCACCTAGTTGAATATATATATGGCAGGATATAAATTTAATAATAATTTTGGGGACCATTAACAGGATCATTGAATTCAGATCATGTGAAGTAATGGTTCCACTCTAGTCTGCCCTGGTCAGGCCTCATTTGAAGTATTGGGTCTAGTTCTGGATACCATTGTTCAAAAAGGAGAATGACAGATTGGAGCAAGTTCAGAGAAGTGTTACTAAAATGGTGGGAAATATGGAAATCAAGGCCTAGGAAGAATGGTTAAAGCATCTGTGTATGTTTATGGCTGCAGAAAGGTGATTCATTCACAGAGGGTAGACAGAATCAGTGGATTAAAACTACAAGGAAGTAGGTTCAGGCAAGACATCAGAAGGTACCTCCTGATTGTACAAGCTATCAACCAATGGAACAGGCTCCCATATGAAGTGGTGAACTCTCCTTCATCAGAGGTCTCCAAACAGCAGCTGACTGGAGATTAGATCATCTTTAAGGTTCTGTCCAACTCTATCATTTTATAAAAAAATAAAACAACCTCCTTGGAAAGAACACTGAGAGGCCACAGGTCACCTGGTAATAGTCTTCCCCACTATAGTCAGGAATTCTATTAATAGACGGATGTTATGCAAACTGGGTTTTTTTTTCTATAACCCTCCTTTCAATGGTATATTTCATCTTTCTTCCCAGTACCTGCTGAGTCATACTAGAGGGAAGGATATGTTCTATTAGAGGGTTGACCACCTTTTCTTCAAGTCGTATGTGACATATTGTAGATTTAGCATAAGAAGTGTCAGAACAGTTTGTGGAGAAGTGGCAACATAGCACCTCCAGCAAACTTTTTGTTTTTTATTAAGAACGTGACTTTGGATTACTTCTGGGAGGGCTTACATTTCTAGCATGCACAAATTTGGCAGAAGGCAGATACATGGAAGGCTGTGGTTGCAAAGCCTATTTCATTAGATTTATATTGAAGTCAGGAATCTGATAAATTGGGTTCTAATCTATGGAAACTTCTGCTAAGATAAATTTATTACTAATAAGACATGTAGTCTGTTTTGCAACCAACAGATGGAACTGGGAATGTGATAGGAATGTGATATACAGAAATACTGTGGTGGCTGTCTATATATGCATATTTCTCTCTCTCTCTCTCTCTCCCCCTTTCCCTCTCCCTCCCTCCACTTCTCTCTCTTTCCCTGTCTCTGTGTGTGTCTCTGTGTATGTGTGTGCTTGCCAGCCTGATTTGTTTAAACATCAATTCTTTGAAAGGCAGACAGTCAGAAATTTACGGATCCTGAAATGAGAAAAGAGCCTTGGATAAAGCAATTATTGTCCATTTATGTTCTCATGGAATTGTAGTACTATATAAATACATGCCTAACTTGCTACCATTCCAGTCAGAAAACCAGTTACTTTTATATTGGCCAATCCAGTGCTATGATCGGAGTAAGATGAAATCTGGAGGTGTTCCTATTCCATATTTATCACCTTATTAGAGTACAACCTGCACACACATTGTGATGCCGGTTTATTCTGCAGATTTCCATTAATTATCTCATTTTATCTCCTAGATGCAGGGGTTTTTTTTTAATGCTCAACTAAATAGGAAGCTCTCGCTCAAATGTCACAGGAACCTCCTGAATGCTTTCATTTTTGAGTCAAGTTATGGTCCATTCTATCTAACCTGTGTCCAGCCTTAGATCAGCTTCACTCTTTGTTCTGAGCAATATTATTTCCACTTCATGTTTACATATGTGCAAAAGCACCTGTTTTCCTGTGTATCTCTTACAGAGTTTCACTCCCTGGTCAAGCAACTGCTTAGTCTGTAGCCTGGTTCCATGCTGGACACAGTCAGAGAGTAATTTGTGTACCTCTGATGTCTCCTAAGTGTTGCAGAATGTATGAGTTGCCAGCTCTAATTCTGATGGTAATGATGGCCAAAGATGGAATTAAGGATGCGGTGGAAATTGCCACAGAGATGTCAGGCCAAGCACAATTATTTTGTTTTATCTAATTTTCTTCCTTGTATCTTTCCCCAGTACATTGCTTTTCCTTTTTCTCCTTGTATTTTACTTTTACTCATACAGTTAAGAAACCATCAAATCATTTTGGCTCTATTTATGGCAAAGTCTCCATTTTGGCTTCTAATCCTAGCCATTTTAAATAACATTTCTTGGCTGTTCTTGAATAAATTCATACTCAGAAGTGCTTAAATGACTTGTGATTATTCTAGTCTGAAATCATAAACTAAAATGCCTGAAAATAGACCATATTTACTGCTGAGTGTCCAAATATTATAGATCCTTTGTGCTTTTTTATGTTGTCCTTACTCAGAAACAAAATAATTACAGTATAATGGCTTCTACTCCATTTTCTTTTTTAAAAAATCCTGGCAATATTTGTGACCCAGCTTGACCTGACATATTTCCTCAACTCCTCCTCTTTTCCAAAACTTGCCTTACCATTTCTATTTAGAGTAAGATTTTTTGTAGTGAAATCCTATAATGTTTATTCACAAGTAAACCCAAAATGTTTAGAATTACTCAAGGTATAGGTATGTAGTTAAAACTGTTTATGAGGCAGAATACCCTTTTCTGCCTGATAGATTCCACATCTCCTTTTCAGTTTACAGTTAAGACATCAAGATAGCAAGTGGTGGCAGTGGGAATCAGGACTGTGCAACGCTTATATAAATACTTGTTGCAAATGGGACCTAAATGTGGATTTCAGGTAAATTTCATAAATGCCAAAATACAGAAAATAGTTTCATTGGAAACTGAGTCTGTGAATATGTCACTAGAACAATCTTACAGTAGCATCTGCAGGATCTTGTGGCTTTCACCAGAGAAAAGTAGCTTTGTTCATTTTGAGTTATGTGTGCAATGTCATGAACTGTAGAAAAATGATTGGGGCTTTCATCATGATTTCATGATGCTGCTTCCATCAGTCTGACTACCTTTTCTCCTTCATAACCAATATTATTTAGTCCTGAGACAAGATATATTCAGAAGCATGGAACATTTTAATGAACTTTTTTCCAAAAATTGGAAAGAAGACATTAATTCAGCATCTAAGCCAACAAAAATGGGTGGTAGGAGAAAGGAACATTTCATATTACTTATCTATTTGCTGGTTAAATAGAGCCCTTGGAGTCAGACTTGCCAAGGCTTTCCTTTGTCATTAATATGTGTTATAATTGATTTCTAATTAAGAAATCATCATTTTTAAAAACAGTAGAATTCAGTGGCTCTGTTTGGTAATTGAAGGTCCTATCAAACTGACAGCAGCAGGTTAGTAAATTAAATTTAATCAAAACAATCAGACATTTCTAAGATTATATTAGGCAGTAACTGACATTGGTTGACAGAAGATATTTCATTACTGAGCTTTGCTTGATACTTGCTTATTTTGCATCTAAAAATCATCTCAGAAGTAGCAATGGGATTATGATGTCAATCAAACCAAGTGATTAATCTCTGTCCTGTAATCCTAGCTACATTGCAGTTTATGGGATGGATAAACATGTTTATAAATCTTTAAGATATGTATTACTAGTTCTTATAATAATATGTATCTGTATTAAGTCAAATGCATATTTTACTTTTAGAGCAAGTACACACATATAAGTAACTCTGTGGGTACTGAATTAACCAGAAAGCTTATTCATATTTTCAACATATAACTGATTTTTTTGTAGTGTCCCATGGTCTGATGAATAGGCCATTCAATGGATGTTAATTACATTTTAAATGTACGTAGAAGGCCTATATTGAACTGATGCTTAAGTAGCAGTGACTAAAGCATTAAAGAAGTCAGTACAGTTCTATAAAAGTTGAACAAATAAAAAAAAATACTGTAAATGGTTTACTTACAATAGCAGCCATATTTTGAGTTTTTTGTAGGTATTACTTTAAGGGAGACTTCCCTAACCTAATACACTGGTTTCTCTTCAGTTTATTCATAGAACGTAATACTTACCAAATATTTTGAACAACTACTCTTAGCATTTCTAGACAGCTTCATCTGCTGATTGGAGATTCTGGGAATTAGAGTCCCAACACATCTGGAAAGCACCAGGCTGAAAAAAACCTGTTTTAAAGGAAATTAAAACAAAACAAAACAAACAAACAAACAAAACAGATGGTCCTCATAATGATTAAGGTTAAAATTTCTTTACAATTGGATTTTTTCCCTTATCAAATTAAACATGCTGTTTTGACCTCAGTGGTCCATATTTTACGCATGTGGAACTTTATTTGTATTTACAATATATTCCCAAATTGATATGAGTATATTTTCAGGTAGATGGGAGGTAGACATATTTGTGCTTTGTTCTACAAAGTACGTGGATTTGAGGCAAATTCATCTAGCCCTATGCTTTGCTTTTTAAAATTGTTTTTCATGCAGTTATTTCCTGACAAGAATATTAATGCTTAGGTATTCCTTTGTTACTGCTAGACTTAAAATTCTTCTACTGTTATAATTCTACTGTGCTAGCAGGAATAGTCTCCTACAAAAAAGGCTATTACCCTTTTCTAATATTTCTAGATGAACAATATGTTCTTCATGCAGCAAGTCATAATTGTTAGGCTAGATAGGAAGAGAGTGGAGTCCCAAATGTGTTATGGATTTTTTTTTTTAATGAGCCAGTAAAATATACATTAATATAAAGCTTTTCAATTGTTCTAAAGAGTTAATTGCTGCAAGCAATTGATTTAGATTGGGTTTCAACATATTCCAGCCTCAAGGAAATTTGAACAGTACTGTTGTCAGAACAACATATCAGAGAGAAATACAAAGTGGTTCTTTAATCCACATGTTTATTAGAAGCACACATCTTGCATGTGAATAATTCTCAGAAAAGTTACTCTTGTCTTATATGATTGTTTAAAACAATAATATGTAATTTTATATGATAGTACATACAATTATGGGCATTGTGTAATAGACATATTTGGAACAAGATCAGTTTTTTTCAAAATCAATGGCAAATATCCTACTTGAAGGAAAACTTGATCAATAACATGTCTGCTTTTCCTAGAGCTGAGCACAGAAACATAATGATTATTTGTTACATTAGTGTTTAACCACAAAGGATAAACTGAATCTTTACTTTTAAGGGTTATGATAATGAAGCTAAACTATTACTGTGAATGACCTCTTATCATCTTTTTCTTTTTCTCTTCTTTAGCAAATAATTAGAAAATATTGACAAAGCAATGTATAATTATCTAACTTCTTTTTGGTTGTTTTTCTTATTTTTCACGCTAGTCATTTTAATTGCAAGTTCTTCTATACTTTAGCACTAATTTGCAAAACAGTTATACCCATCAGGTATAACTTTGAACTGTTGAAATTTGTCTGGGTATCCCAGTCTCCAAGACACCCTAAGCATGGGTAAATGGAGACTGAATTTGTAGAATTCTGGAGTTGAAAGGGATGGGGGTGGGGGTGGGGGGACAAAACCCCCTACTAATTAAGGCAGACTCTATATGGTACCTCTCTCAGTGAATCATACAAAAGAAGCAACAATATACATAAAACTTCCCAATACATGCTAATTCTCCATTCTCTGTGTAAGTGGAGAAATTAAGGACATATTTTCTCAATATTTTTTAGTATCTATAGTGGAAGAAGAGAGTTTCTTAGAAGCAGGAGTAGCACAGTTTAGAGGCCAGAGAATTCTACAAGGCTCTGTGAGGTTTACAATATTAAAAGCAAAGAGGACAATAAAACAAGAACAGATATCATGATTGTCCAGAAAGAGAGATATAACTGGATAAGATTCTGGATGAAATTCATGAGGGGCTTGACACTAACCTAACCCAAGGTCTTGGGGAATAGGTAGGTTTTCAGTGATTTTTTGAATGTCATTTGGGTAGGAACCATACAGATCTTAGAGGGTAGATGTTGCATAGGGCAGATGCTGCAACAGAAAAGGCACACTTCCTAAGTCCCAATAGATGGCACTGTTTAATTGAGGGGACCTGGAGTGCATCTATTCTGCCCAATCTTACAAGATGTGCAGAAACTATTGAAGATAGGTGGTCCCTATCAGTTAACCAGGCCCTCTGTCATGAAAGGCATTATAGATGATTATCAGCACCTTAAATTACATCCAGAAACCAAATGGAAACCAGTGCAGCTTATGATCCAGATGTAGTTTCCAAGTGGTCTTCAAAGGCATCCCCATGTAAGACACATTACAGTAATCCATTCATGAAATGACTAGGGTGTGAGTGATTTAGGAAGGGGTACAACTGGTGTACTAGATGGATCTGTTCAAAGACCTTGAGCACAGTTGCTACCTGCTCTTTGAACAGGAGCTGTGAGTCCAAGAAAAACCCTAGATTGTACACTAGTCTTGAGTGGGGATATGCAACTTCATCCAACATGGAAAGTACCCAGAGTCAAAGGGCCCCAAACCACACAGCCATTCAGTCTTGTGTACATTGAGCCTGGGTCTGTTTCTCCCCATCCACATCCAAACTGCCTCCAGGCACAGGGCTAAGATGTTGACAGCATCACTTGGATGGCCTGGGCTCAAGATGTACGATTGTATATCATCAGCATAATGATGACATCAGAGTATGAACTGCAAATGACCTCACCAGAGGTTTTATGTAGATGTTAAACAGGATAGGTGAGTGTAGTGAGCCCTGAGGCACCCCACAAGCAAGAATCTTTGGGCTTGACCTATCCCCTCATCCACACGACAAAGAAAGGAGGAGAACCATGCAGCATGGTGCTCCCCACTCCTGATCTCTGAAGTTGGTTCAGAAGGATACCATTATTGATGGTATTAAATACTGCCAAGAGATCTAGGAGAACCAGGATAATACACCATCCCCATCCTGGCTCCATCAGAGGTCATCAACAAGCTCTGTCAATATTATCTCCATACAATATCCTTGTCTGTGATCTGACTGGAATGGATAAACTTTTTGTCGGGATAAAGATTATGGGATTTTCTACCTCAAGTGCTAAAATAACTTCAACTGCATCTTGAGTAGTAGATATTTTAATTGATACTATGCTTCAGGTTAGGGTTAAAGTTAGGGCTATTATAGGAGATCTGTCAATATTCTCACTTTTTTGGTAATGGTTAAATAAACAGTTATTATGATTGTTCATAAAATTTCTAGATTTTCCTATTTCTTTCAGATGGATGAAACATTGCAAAGTCTGAGAACAAAGTAAAACAAAAGAATATGGATTAAAAAAAAACCCTGGCATAAATCCCATAGTTGGATACTATCTTCATTAGTTTATTCACTTCGAAACCTGTATTTTGAGACTGGGTCTAAATGAAGACTATGTAACTCCTATGTATTATCTTGGTTGCATATGATTTTCCATTTTTACTTGTTTGCCTGCTTTTTGAACAATTTGTCCTAAAAGTCCTGGGAATGATTGTTTTCTAAGGTAATTAGCCATCTTTTATCTTTTATCTTCATTAAAATATTACCTTTTAATATTTTAGTTCTATTATCTGTTTTGTTTGCTGTATTTTATGAAATTTTACTCTATGAACATGCATACATACATGCATACAATTTTAGTTGCTAAGCAAGCTTAGGAAAGCATATGAAACCCATGCCCCACAGATATTGCTTAACTAAAAATTGAATAGCTGCAGCCAAATACCCAATGATGTAGAAAAGTTTAGCAATATATAGAGGACTACATGTTTCCTGCCCCAGGCTATGCTTGTGACAGCTCAAGTAACCTTGAATATTCACTGCACTAGAAAGGCAGAGAATAAATTGAATAAGCAGTAAATAATAAATAACCAGATTTGTAAAAAATGTCAACGCACTGAGAGCTAAATCTGAATCCTGTTTTAATAGTTTAGCAGCACCATGCAGTTTCCTCTAAAAGAAGCTTGGAGTTAGAGCAACAGGCAGTGTCCTTGTATGCGCTGAGTACTGTTGTGTTAAAGTCCGTTAGGCTAGAAGACAGATCTGACATACCGAGTTTGAGTTTGGAAAGATATTCTGAAACAAATTTGTAAGGAAAAAACTTCAGGGAAGAAAGATTTTTCATTGACACTGATGTGAATATATATACTGCGTGTGTGTGTGTATGTGTATATATATATATATATATATATACACACACACACACACACACACACACATACATACAGGTATGTATGTATGTATGTGTGTGTGTATATATACACACACACATATACCCACACACACACACATACACTATACATACACTATACCAGGGGTCCTCAAACTTTTTAAACAGGGGGCCAGTTCACGGTCCCTCAGAATGTTGGGGGGCCAGACTATAGTTTGAAAAAAACATGAGGAGAGGAGGAGAGCTGCTGGACCAGGCATACCTGTCATGTAGAATAGTCCGGCTCTGCGATCTCCCTCCTCATGCATCTCCTGCAGCATCCGACACAGCCCCGACACTTCCGCTTCTGACAGACAGCAGCGGCGACCAATCAGGTGGGTGGGCTGGATAAATGACCCTGGTGGGCTATATCCGGCCCATGGGCCATACTTTGAGAACCCCTGGACTAGACTAGACTAGACTAGACTAGACTAGACTAGACTATACATAGGCAGGAAGTATAAAATGGAATATACTCTTATCTGGACTTGTTTTACATGGAAATGTCAATTTTATGTTATGTATTGTAGAATTGTTAAGATTTAGTGATTGAAAAATGACAAGATATTCATACTATTTACATTCACACTGCTATAGCAAGTGTGTTCTACAACTTCACATTTTGCTGCTTGAAATCTTGAGAATTTCAAAAGTTTCACCTAAATTCTTTTTCACTGAAGGTCAGAGAGATAAAGGGAACACTGCATAATATGTCTCATTTGGTTGGTATAAGTGTCATGCACATTCCATATTAATGAATCTTAATCTCAAGTAAGCAATATATCAAATTATATGCTCTTCATTTCCTATATAGCATGAACTTCTAGTTTAGAAATTTTTAAAAAATAACATTCATTGGAAACTTTCCCTGAGATAAGAATTTGAATCCATATTCTCTTAGAGACAAATTTAGTTGACAGAGAGGAACTGCATGTAGCATTGCTGAATGCTGAAATAATAAAAAATAGAATCAGAGTTTTTAAGCTTTTGAAACTGCCTTGAAGAGCATAGGATGCTCAGTTATAAATAGTCTTGTTTTAAAAAGCATAAACAAATGTCTTGCTGGTCCATTAAATTTTACTGATGTAATTTACTGAGTGTAGATTCATACACTCTGATTATGACTGAAAATAAATAACCATTCTATTTTTTAAAAAAAATCTCAAATGAGAATTGTCAAGGAAGACAGGTATCCTTTTCCATTATAGATGACTAGAAAGAAATTGACTGTTTGCTTAATTCCATCATAAATGTTTCTGTTTCTAAGGGCCAAATGTAGATAGTAATTGCAGGATAAAATGTATGTTTGTTTTTAATGCATACACTTAAATTGCAAGTAGGGCAGCTGGAGATGGTTGTTGAATATCGGAATCAAAGCAGACACTGTGGGAAATCCTAAGTCTTTCCTCCCTTGCCATGTTTCTGAAAAAAAATCCTTAAATTGGAATTTCTATTGGGAAAAAATCCCCCATTGAAACCATCCTGCCATAAGCATCCGTTCCTAACTATCATAATCTCACATTGACAAAGTGTGCATTGTGACATCATGTTTAAGCTCTGCCTTCTCATATCTGCATTATGACATTGCAGGCAAGTATGTAAGAAGCAGTGTTTGCATCATGACACTATGTTAAACATCTCATTATTTGCCCCTCCCTGGACCACTCTTTTATACACCCATACATTAGCATTTTCCCACTGATGCTATTTTTTAAATTGCACATTAAGTACAAAAGTATAGACATGAACCCAGGCTTTGTGATATAAAAGATTCCTACAGATGATGATGATGATTGGATTTGTTATGCTACTATAGGCATCTTGAAGGCTTGTGTTCACCTTGTAGAATATTTGAATTCTTATTTATTTATTTATTTATATGTCACATTTATATAGCCTACATTTATTATTATATATTATACATATATGTTATACATAATATCTACATCTATATCTATCTATATATATATATATATATATCCCTGGCAAATAGAAGGAGTAGAAATGGAAGCAGTAACAGACTTCATTTATTTGGGCTCCAAGATCACTGCAGACGGAGACTGCAGCCATGAAATTAAAAGATGCTTGCTCCTTGGGAGGAAAGCTATGGCAAACCTAGACAGCATATTAAAAAGCAGAGACGTCACCTTGCCGACAAAGATCCGCATAGTCAAACCTATGGTTTTTCCCATAGTAATGTATAGCTGTGAGAGCTGGACCATAAAGAAGGCTGAACGCCGAAGAATTGATGCCTTTGAACTGTGGTGCTGGAGAAGACTCTTAAGAGTCCCCTGGACTGCTAGGAGGTCAAACCAGTCAATCTTAAAGGAAATCAACCCTGACTGCTCATTGGAAGCATTGATACTGAAGCTCAAGCTCAGATACTTTGGTCACCTAATGCGAAGAGAGGACTCTTTGGAAAAGACCCTGATGCTGGGAAAGATGGAAGGCAAAAGGAGAAGAGGACGGGAGAGGATGAGATGGTTAGATAGCATCACTGAAGCAATGAGCATGAAACTGAGCAAACTCAGGGAGGCAGTGAAAGATAGGAGGGCCTGGCGCAATATGGTTCATGGGGTCACGAAGAGTCGGACACGACTTAACGACTGAACAACAAATATATATATATATATATATAATGTAGAAATGACAAAAGCAGCATTGGGCTGTCATGCTGCAATCTCTGCCCCTTCTCTGTGTGTAAGATGTGGTGATGCATGTACAAAAGAGAAGGAGTTTGCATTGCAACAATGTGACTCTGCTTTCATCAACTGACCCATTTGCAGATCTGTTTCTATTGGGATGGTTTGATCAAATCATCATTAAACTGGAACCCTTTATCAAAGCTTTGCACAGTCCTTATCCCTGGGGAGGAAAGGCCCAAAGTCAGAAGCAAATGTAAGTAACTATATATCTGGATGATCTTCCATTTTATTTTAAAACTAAGGGTATATACGTATATGGTTCTGCCCCAGTTGCAGGCATCTTCTTATAAACTATGTGTGTAGTCATGTTTTCCATTGATTACTATTAAATATATGGCTAAATTTTTCAGAAAGATGCTTAATTAAAAACATTATTTCAGAGAAGTTTAGGAGAATTTAAAATTATGTCTTTGACATGAAGCAAAAATGGTGCCTAACTATCAGTTATGGAGCTCAGGACCCTAGCAGACTTTCTTGCAAACAAGACAGTAGCACATGTAAGCTAACTTTTAACATCTAAAAAAATTAGCCTTCTGCAGACTCATCCTTATAGAATTGCCATTCTAGAGAATACTTTAATGTATGTCTATCATATCAAAGAAGGATACAGCCAGAAAGAGAGAAAGCATTGGTATACTTATTTTAAGTGCTTGATGTTCTAAGCACATTTTTCTGAGCTGCTGTTTTTTTTCCCCAATTGCCCTAAAAAAAAAAAAAAATCTAGACAAGCCTCATCAAAATCTTTTCATTGTATAGTTTATTACGCATGGCTGTTTAGACCTTGTTATCTGGGGAGCCTTGCCTTCTCACAAGCAAAGAGGATTGCATGCATCAACAAAAGAATTACAACATTAGTGCCATCTGTTAGAGCAGCAGAAAGTCTGTGAAGCAATTGGTCAGTGTTTGCTCAGCAGCAAGAGTTGCCAAGTAACAACAGGTTCACATAGTAAAAGTGCAAAGAGAATAGCATCACTCCTCCTTTCCTTTTCCCATTTCCCCCCAGCAATGAAGCATTGTCACTGGGAGGGCTATTCTTTTTCCCAGCCAGTAACACCTGTTGAAAAGTTGATGCCAAAAACAAGCAGTTGGCAACACTTAGGCCCTTTTAAAGCTGTTCTGGAACAGTTGGCTATGGATGTGTTTTGGAGCATAAATATCACAGTGCTATTTACTACTGCTAGTCTGCTACAAAACATTTCTCAGTGCATTTTATGTACAGTACAGTTTATTAAGGAAAGGTAAAAAATAAAGTCTGATCTTAAAGGCTGATTCAGGAATTGAAGGGTGCTAAGTTTTGAAACCTTCTATTGAATGCACAGAATAAAACTCAACTGTGCTGTTCCTCAAAAGCTTTCAAAGCTTTTAGAACTGAATGACTGTTCCCCTGATATTTTTACCAAACAAAATAAAACAAGCTTATAAGCATACACATTATTAAATGGAGATGATCAAATCATTGGACATCTTAGAACCATGGTATGACATAAAACAAACTGCTCCACAAATATAACATTAACATTTAACTCAGATTTTCCTTCTGGCTTCAACATACTTGCTTTGAAACCACGCCTGTTTTATATCATTGCTCCTTTGGTTGCAGCTATTATTTATTCTCCTCCCCTCCCATCTACAAAGCACTCATGTCCATTCCTATCCTGCTACAATATAATAGGAACTGGTGAAAATGAGCAAACTAGATTGCAAAGCATGCTGACTGGAGAATTCTGGGAGTTGAAGTCCACACGTCTTATAGTTGCCAAGAAACACTGTTTTAGATCAAATTGAAATACCCCACCATTTCTGAGATTATACCAGAATAATTAAATGGGTCAGAATATGATGTGTTAAATAACATAGGGAGAATTTCCCATGACTGGAATACCATCTAAATGGACATTTTAAAGGAGTAGTTGTACAAATGCATCAAAATACAGGCTTCCAAGAACTGACTGGCTATCATGTATTTTGTTAAAGTATAATCCAGAAGTTTTAGTTTTTTTTTTTTTTTATCTGCTTAACAGTCATTACTGACCCTGCAGTGACCGCCCCCTAGCGGTTTTCAAGGCAATTGCATCTTTCTAGTTTCGGAATTAGACTTTGCCAGAGCCTAATTCCTAGAGCGTCAGCCCAGCTGGCAGCACAGGAGGCGGGATTTCCGTTGCTTCGCGCCCCTTTTTCGGACGCCAGCAACTGTCCCGTCTCTCTGTGGAGTCGCTGCCAGCATTTTCCTCCCACCGGAGTGAGAGTGCTCATTTATCTACTCACGTACGTTTTCGATCTGCTGAGTTGGCAGAAGCTGCGGGTATAGAAACAAGAGCTCACCTTGCTAAAGCGAGGCTGGACTCGAACCGCTGAAGCTTTCAGCCATTTCTGGCCGGCGCTTTCAGCGTCATTAAGCCGCTGCGCCACCGCGTCCCCGGATGAAGTTTTAGTATTTACCTAAAAATTGAGATACAACCTTGCAGTTTGATCATTGTTTTAGGGATGTTTCCATTGGATAAATCCCTGTTGCAGCACATTTAAATTAATAGTTGTTGCAATTAACTGTAATTTTACAGTGTAGTCTTGGTAATTGCCATTGCTATTTTCCTGGTTATACTGGTTCAGTCTAATTGTCCACCAGGCACAGAACAATAACAACATTGCTTTTATGTGATACTATTGCTAGTATTAATAGGTCTATGATTGCGCTTATAATTGGGTAATTTAATTCAGATATCTGTTCATGTTTTACTGTAATATGTTTTTCATTCTGAATACCATTGTTAGAGGGCTTAATCTACAGATTTTCTTGGAGGTCTTTGAGTGTAATTACAAATAAACTGAAACTGAGATTACCTGGAAGTCTTATTAAACAAACAAACAAACAAAAACAAACAGGATAGTTAATGATGGCAATAAGACTTATATTAAACTCTCTTAGCTTAAATCTAACCCAGAGTATATATGGTATTTTATTTTTAAATGTCAGAAGCAAATGTGGCTTACAGGTGTTTATAGGTCCACTTCACCCTCCATCCTGAGATATCTTTGCACCCTTAAATAAACTAGAATTAAAAATAATTAAAATCTGGTGAGTTTTTCAAGAAAACTCTGAGATCTTGTGAAATCTCACTAAAATCCTTAAAAGGTTTGGTGTTCTCATGAAAACACCTTGAGAGATTTCATGGATCTTGTGTGCAATCTCACAAGATATCAATGATTATTTTTGGGGGAGGTGGGAGGGTGTTGAGTTATTGTGACAGATTGGGTGATGATGCTCAGACCTATATATAGAGATGTAATGCTTAATATTTTGTTGTAAATTTTAAGTTAACATTATTCTATTTGAAGTTCTAAACTGCCCACTTGAAGCAATGTGACACCTACTGTAATCTCATACTTTTCTTAAATCTGAGTTTCATATCATGTCCAAAAATTTAAGCCATCTATATTTCCAATAGGTAGTTGAAAAAGTATGTACTGTATATAAATTGTTCATTAGCACAACTTCTGTCAACATAATTCCTTTTCACACTGTCTGTAAAAATAATACTATTTTTACAGTATATTTTAATATACTGTATTTTTTAATAATACTATTTTTACAGTATATTTTCTTTGAGATTCTCCTAAATCTGGGAAAATAATGATACATTATTGAAAGGAAAATATATTAATTGATTTTAGAAAATGTAATACATATCTTAATTTATTCCCTACAGTACATATGTGCTTACAAAGTACTATCTGTTTTCATGTTTCCTCCTAGCATATGCAAACTACTTGCTGGTTTAAATATATCTGACTACCAGTTAGGGGTAGAAATGGAAGCAGTAACAGATTTCATTTATTTGGGCTCCAAGATCACCGCAGATGGAGACTACAGCCATGAAATTAAAAGGTGCTTGCTCCTTGGGAGGAAAGCTATGGCAAACCTAGACAGCATATTAAAAAGCAGAGACATCACCTTGCCAACAAAGATCTGCATAATCAAAGCTATGGTTTTTCCTGTAGTAATGTATGGCTGGGAGAGCTGGACCATAAAGAAGGCTGAGCGCTGAAGAATTGATGCCTTTGAACTGTGGTGCTGGAGAAGACTCTTAAGAGTCTCCTGGACTGCTAGGAGGTCAAACCAGTCAATCTTAAAGGAAATCAACCCTGACTGCTCATTGGAAGCATTGATACTGAAGCTCAAGCTCAGATACTTTGGTCACCTAATGCGAAGAGAGGACTCTTTGGAAAAGACCCTGATGCTGGGAAAGATGGAAGGCAAAAGGAGAAGGGGACGGGAGAGGATGAGATGGTTAGATAGCATCACTGAAGCAATGAGCATGAAACTGAGCAAACTCAGGGAGGCAGTGAAGGATAGGAAGGCCTAGCGCAGCATGGTTCATGGGGTCACGAAGAGTCGGACACGACTTAACAACTGAACAACAACAACCAGTTAACATCAAGTGGATGGACTCTGACACATTATTTTCCTATTTAAAACATGGAAACTGATGATAGATAGAAAAAAGGTTTCTTATATGAAGTATAAAATAGTCAAGCTTATTTTGGAGTTATTCTGGACCTCTAGGTTTAAATAGCATGTTCTTTCTCTCCCGGTCTCTTTTTGACCTCTTACGATGCAGCTCATTCAATATTTTTTCTTATTCAGATGTAAGAGCAGATATGGGATGTTAGACTTTAACTAGAGAAAGGCACTGACACATTACACACACTGGATCTTAGCCAAAAGGCAGAGAAGCAATAAAGGCAACAGACGTAGTCAATTCTTGATTGCAGATTTGGTCCAAATTAGACTGATTTCTTAGTGTTAAACTAAAAGCAGGATTCTGAAACATCAGACCCAAACCCAAACGATCCTGAAACTTTGTTTTTAATTTAGGGACTTGATGGCAAAGAATAAGATATAGTTGTACTTACAAAAAATTATATCCTCATTTTTTTTCTCCCAATGTTACAGCTACAGCACTGCACTAGTTTTTAGTTAGCAAGATCCATAGTATTGGTTACTATCTCCAAAAACACATCATTATCCCAGGACTTGCTGCTTTCACCAGAATGACTGAAGCAGCATTGTTGTGTCCTTCTGTAAGCTCTGCCTCTTTGGGGCATACCTGCAACATTGTGACACACCTAGAAAAGGGGCACAGCTTGCTGCTTTCATTAGCTTAACTCCCCCCCCCCCACTTTTATAGTTTTTTTTTTTTTCTTAAATAGATATTCTGAAATAGGTCTGAATTCTTGACAATCTTAAATTTTATTTTTATATTTTTTAACTCTGGTTTTATACTTTTATGCTATGTAGAGAGAACAACATTCTGTAGTCATACTGTATATAGTATTTTTGAGAATATATTTGTGAATATGATGGTAACAATTCAGAAGCTGAATTCTCCTGAATCTTGTTCTTTTATTATGCTGGGTTGCATGACATTTAGCAGGAGAACTTTCATATTACATTATTCCCAATGTATACTACTCCTTTAAAACCTTGAATAAAAGCTAAGACATTAATTTGAATTGTTAATATTGACTGATATTGGTTACTAATGTAAACTTTTTAATATATGGAGTGGATAAGTGAAAAACTAGTAGCTAGATGTTCAGTAATACATTTAATTTCACAGGGAAAGAACAAAAAACTTTTGTAAATATTTAGCTGCTGTAAACAAAGAATACATATTTTGGTAAGAGAAGAATCTCTTTTATGTTAAGAAAAAAATGGAATTTTGTGTGACTGGTAAATGGCATGTTTGCTGAGGTAGCTGCTGGTTTCAGCATAATGTTTTATGTGAATCTTATGATAAATGGTTACACTTTAGCATCACTTTAAAGAATGAACTTCCTTTTTGCCCTGACTATTTAGTCATTACAAGATGCAAGTCAGCACTCTTTAAAAATTGTTTCCTATGAAATATGTGATATACACACACATTTAGAATGATATTTGGTATACTGTAATTAAGGAAGGTGGCCTCATATTTCAGTAATCTACTGAAGAACACATCTCCTGTTCTGACGCTTCATCCATATTTTTGGGTTATATATATTTCAAATGCTGGCAATGCTAGTCAATCTGTCTTTCTTTGGAACTCATTAAAGTACTGTATGTCTTGAAATAAAATTTGATATAATAGCACATCTCTGGAAGAGATGTTGAGTCATTGATAGCATAAGCATAAGTCAGCTATAATCCTATGTTGTCTTTTCAAGAGCTGAGTAAGGTGATTTTCTATCTAGTATCTTTAGGTTCAGGAACTGTTTGTCCCATCTCCACATCATACAGTATATTAAACGTTGCTATGTGGCAAGTTGTCAGATATCGCAGACTAATGTTCATTCATTTTTAGCAAGTCAATACAGTCACATTAGATGACTGGTTTCTCCAATATTCTTACCTTTGTCAAAAGCAAAATAGAATATCTTTCACATTTTTATGTATAAATTTTAATATTCTGTAATTCTTTCCATTGATAAAAACATTTGGAAACCTTAGTTTTTGTGATAAGTTTTGGTCATGCTTCCATTTACTTTTACTTCATAACCTTGAGCTTTTCCTTTCTTCTTTTATTTATTTTTTGTTCCATTTGGTTTATCTATAAAATAAATTAAATCATATTTTTATGACATGGGTTAATTTCTTTAATATTGAGATGGATTTCATTATTAGAATAAAGGATTGCTTTTAATGTCTGTTAAAAGTACAGTATTTTTAAAAGCAAGCAATTTACATTTGTAAATGTTTTAAATCAATTTTAATAACTTTAGATCAGTGATAAGCAGGATCCCAAGGTGGTAGATGTTGATAGATAAGAAGTTCAAGATAGGTGGGAGTTCCAAAAGAATGAGATACTAAAAACACAGTTGCAAAACAATTATAATGTGTTAAAAAAATGGAAGACAACAAAAGAAGCCAGGGGGTAATAGTAAAACCTTAGTAAAGATCTGGAAAAGCAAAAGCAAAAACTAAAACAAACTCACCATATATTAAAAATCAGAGCTATTCATAATCTGGTTCAGTGTTCTCCAACAAAAAAATCCAGGAAATTTTGAAGGGTAAAAAAATGAGGAAAGATGAAACCCTGAGACTGATAGAACTATATTTGGGGAATACTTCTTCACTTTGAATTAGCTTAAATCTCCATTCTATGATACTGTAAGCACTCCGAAAGCAAGACAGTAATTATTTGTCAAGAACAATTTTTGCCACACTTATCACATTTTTGACAGTCCTGAATTGTTTAATATGGGTAGCTGTTTTATTCAAAATAATATCATTCATAAACCTCATAAAATTGAAAGAGCATAAAATTGAAAGAGCATTCACTAAACCATTTTACTGTATATTCAAACTTTCTATAACGTGTGTCAAAGGGAGTTAAATATTCATGCTATTCCTTCATACAAATTAGATGGGAACTTCCTGGAGTTCCATGTTAATAAAAATGCTGCCTTTTGTAGCCAGAAATAAGCATGAGACTAAAAATCATTAGTGATCCTTAATCATGAACTACACTGAGATAGCTATCTTTTTCATAAAAAAAAGTGCTGAGGTAGAAACTACAGAATTTTTAATAAATCCCTTCTGCAAACTGTCATTGAGAACTTATCTTAAAGAGGTCATTCTTGTGAAGACATTGGAAACTGGCATTTTGCCAGAATCCAAGTCTCTATAATTAAGTTTAAAGCACAGCCACAAGGCTGATGAGGAAATACCAATGCTTTCTCTTTTCTAAAAATGTCAGCAAAGTCAGAATATTTTTCAGGTAAAACGGGAGGAGTTTTGTTGATCATTGTAAAGTAGAAAGAGGGATCTTAGATCCTACACATGAAGCCTTTTCAAAGTCTGGGAATGAAATGTAAAGTTTCTTGATCCCAGATAATATGTGGATTGTGGGTCTGAAGCCAATCCATCCCCAATACTATAGACACATGTGAGGAAAAACATGTCTGGTAGTCAGAAATAATAAGGAAAAGAGAAGCACTATCTTAAGACATCTGGCCAGTGTGTAGGAGCCTTCACTCAATGGTCTCTATTCACATTGGTGGATCTAATGTTTGAATGGGTAAGGCACATTTGTGAACAACAGTTGATACTATGAAGTTGGCTATGTAGAAACAATTAAGGCTGAAAGCTTTATTTCAGAACCCATTTCAGAGCAAAGAATAACAGATAAGGTTAACAGGTAAGATGATCTGTCATTGTTTTAAACTGTATATTTGGGTTCCTCTTACTTGCGAGAAGCTTTTTATTCCACAGGCACTTACTTTTATTCCACAAGTATGACACTTCACAGGCAATTCAAGGTGAGAAAATTTAGCAGGACAATCAGATACAAACTATCCAGAAACTCCACAATACAGACAAAGACTGAATATACATTTGCATTGTTTTTCTGCAGCTGCTGGGCAGCGGTGGGGGAAAGCTGTTTCCTTCTAGTTGGCATAGACCAAACATTCTGATGAGCAGATGGAAGAAGAGGGATGAGCTGCAGACAAAGTATAATGCTTCCTCTCCTCTCCATTAGACATCTGTTTTTATTAATCCAGTCTTCCATTTATTGCCACACAGCACTATATTAATCCTTCCAGAGTGTGTAGAGTGGCCCACTGAAACGTTTTATCTCACAATTCATTTGATAGGCTCTCTTTAAATTGGTCAACTAAAGCCAGTTCTTTCCAACAAACATTCTGAGTAAAAAGTTGGAAAACTGCAGCCTGCAGTTGAAGTATAAATCCCATCTAAGAATAAGCCATATGAAATTAAGTCAACCTCCAGGATAATATCTCACATTAAATTATGAAACTTTTGAATTGAGACTGAAGTAGCATTGTTGCAGGAAATGGTGCAGGTGGTAGTGCAGGGGGCATTGGTAGTTAGACATGTGGTGTCTTTTGGAATAGTGCATGAGTTAGTTGGTAAAACTGGGCATCTGATGCAGATCCACTTGGTTTCAATACTGGAGCAAGGCACTGGCACCTTGTTCTGCAGTCAACAGTGTAGTAATAGGATCATTCATCATGGTCTGCATCTAAGAACTCATAGCAAGGTTGTCTCCCTTGAAGTATAGACACACTAGAATTAATGTTAGTCTTCCCTCCTTGCAGTTTGGACAGGATATAGTAATCCTAGCTCTGATTAATACTAGATACTCTATAATATGATAGGTCTCTTCAAATACCTGAAAGGATGTCACACAGAAGGTTCAGTTCTGAAGGCCTGTTCTGTCTCATTCTACAATGCAGGATGTGGAATAATAGATTTAAGTTCCATGAAGGCAAGTTCTGAATGAATGTTAAAAAAAATCTTAGAAAAAATATTTCTGACAGCAAGAACAGTTAAACAGCAGAACCAATTACCTAGAGAAATGGAAAAATCCCTTCATTGGATGTAGTCAGGTGGAGGCTAGATGGCCAGGGGTGCCTTAATCTGAATTCCTATACTGAGGAGGAAGTTGGATTAAATGGCCCCTACCAACTCTATGATTCTGTAAAACTTCCCATAAGAATAACAGGTCTAGCACACACAAGGAGATACTAATTTGTATGCCTTGATGCAGATTTTTCTCCCACCATATTAAATGTCAGTTAAAATAAAGATATTTAATACTGATTAAACACTAAGAGGAAGGCCTGTATCTCAGTTTTGGTGTTGTGAATTTTCTTGTGCAATATTGTGTGTGTGTGTGTATGTGTGTGTGTGTGTGTGTGTGTATATATATATATATATACATACACATATATATATATATATATATATATATATATACACACACACACACACACACACACACACACATACATACATATACATATATATACATATATATATACACGCATTTCAGAGTAATGGGTTTTCCAAAAAGGAGGATTCCATAAAGTTATTTTTTTGGTCTTCTTCACTACTCCATTCAATTTCTTGGAACAAATATTTAGCACTGCACAGGGAGGAAACTGCCTACCATTCCTTTCCATACCAGCAAGACAGTTATTCCCTAATCTCCCAGAGCTCTAAACCTTCCAGAGACTGCTATCTTGTGAGAAGCAGTTGTCTGGGGCACTTGTGGGTGATCTCAACTCCTCTCCATGTTTGGAAAAGAATTATTGAAGAGCCAGTCTACTCGCCAGCTCTTCATTCCACCATGGTCATTGGCTCTACTTTTCACAGAGCCATCTTCAGTCCGCCACTTCTTCCCTAGAAATTCCCATTGTCATCACCTTTGAAAGGACACTAGGTTCACATACTTCCTTTTCTAATCACTTTTGGAAATTGCTGAAATTCTTTTCAGCTATTAGAAATCTTTGGATCAACAAGTTTTATAACACTGGTGAGTTTCCTTCAATCCTTAGCAAAAGAAATTTTAACTACAAGTTTAAAAACTTATTTTTTTTTTTTAATAAACAGCAAAAGGGTAATGAAAATTTGATTTTAATAAGTTACAAATGGACTAAGGATCCATATAAATTTGAAATAAGATTTTGGAAGTAAATATAAAGAATCCTTCCTGTTAAAAAATGCTTTTGCTTTAAATTAAAAAACAAACAATTTTTTAAACTTTATTTGTAGTCTTTTAAACTTTGTTTTGTATTTTTAACTGTTTTTATGCTTTTTATGTGAGAGCTGCCTAGAATCACTTGTATAGTGAGATGGGCAGCATACAAGTTTGATTTATAAATAAATAAATAAATAAATAAATAAATAAATAAATAGAATTTAAAAATTGGACCCTAGAGGGTACTAGAGGGAACTAAAGATTACAATTAAAGGAGAAGAACACCCAAACACAATTACAGAATGAAGCAATATATTTTACCACTGGACTTATTGAAGGTTATTTTTGAACAATGGACCCAGAAGTTAATTTTAAGAATGTTTGCCTCTATAGATAGACTGTGTATAAGATGTTATGGAAGAAGAACAAGTTCTACCTGTCAAGACTTGAAAGTGAATTTAAAAATGACAGGCTACAAGAATGACATGGAAAAAGATGATACACTGGACTTACAAAAGAAACCGGCTTACGTCTTAATAATTAAAAGGGATATACAAACAACAAACCAAGAGAGTGATCTGGATAATTTTCCTACACTGTATTGGATTTACAAAAGAGGCCTGTTAAAGTTATGAAGAATTTTGTGAGAAGAGACAAAGAAAAAAATGAAAAGAAATCAAGTTCTATGACATTATTTGAAGGAACTAAAGATCAAGATTGTTAGAAGTAAAAGGAAGGAATATAGAGTTGGTTTATTGGATCAAGATTAAAATAGATATGTTGTTATCTCTAATAACCCTTACAGGACTTTTGTTGACATCAGGACTGAAATGATGAAGTTTTATTGATTTTGTTTATACATAAGAGATGGGATATGGAAAGAAGAGATCATTTGTTGTATTTTAAGGGAAGGTGATAAGTTACTAAAATTGTTTATATTTGCTGTGATGATAGTGAGAAATCACTTCTTTATGTATTTATTTTCTTTTTCTTTACTATATTTTTATTTTTTCTTTTCTATTTCCCTTTCTATTTTTCCCCTTTTTCTATTTTCTATTTTCTGCACCTTCTACTTTTTCTTTTTCTTTCTTTTTCTTTTTTGTTTGTATTAGTTTTTACTGTTGTAATTATAATATTTAATAAAATTGCTATAAAAACCATTCTTTTTCATATCAGTAAGCTCCTTCTGAATCAGTGTTTTCCATGAAATAGGAGACAACATTGGACACAACCCATAATGTTAATTTAAAATGTTGAATAATTTAAAAAACCTTTGGACTTACTGACTTTATTCTTTTTTTTTACAATGGAATATAACAGTAATTCATTAAGGGAATCACATGCAATGGTTTCTATTTTCCCTTTTTTTCAGTTATGCTTGAAGAAAACTTAATTAAATTTGTTTATTCTGCTTTATCCATGGCCAGGTTCTTAGAAATATATAGGGAATGAATTCTGTTTCTACATTGTAGTCTATGCAGGATGCTTCTCTTCAATAGCTTGCTTTATTGAAAGAAAGAAAGAAAACATTTAAAATAAAAAAAATCCACTATTGCATAGCTGAAGATGATTTTGTTTCATTGATGACCATTCTGCAGAATGCCCTCAATAGGTTATAATGTGATAAAATCTATAATATCCCTTTTTTTCACAAGCATTTACCAATATGATTTCTCCTTCACAGCAAAACTGCACTCATTCTCCTATTACTTTGTTCAGCTAGATATACTACATAATTATATATATATAAATATATATATATATATAAAATAAAACACACATCAAAAACTTCATTAATGTTAGAAGTTAAAATAGCTGTTATTTATCCAGGTAGATTTGCTAGTGATCTCTAATCAAAATATTTCAATTATCTCAAAATAGGAAGCATAGATTATGTATGTGTGTTCGTGAGGAAGACAGAGTGTACGTTTTGTTTATATAAGAACATTAAAATAAACAAAGTAAATAAAAAAGGTGACCCAGTAGGATATATTTAAACATGATTTCATGTCTTTTCGTCCAAAACTAAAGGACTTACATTTCTCAAAGTGTTGCTTTTTTCATAGCTTCAGGATATTTAATATATTAAAATGTTAGTTTCTTTTTTTAATATGATTTTTATTAAATATATTTTTACAAAGTTAAAAGATAAACATAAAATAATATAAAAGAAAGAAAAAGAAAGAAAGAAAGAAAGAAAGAAAGTTGAAAACAATAGAAAGAAAAACAAAAGAAAATACTTAAAGAAACAACTTCCAATCTTCTTTACAGCAGTGATAAACATACTTCACCTTTCCCCCTTTCAAAATCACATAATGTAGTTATATACACCCCTTTTCAATCAGTAAATCCAGAAATCACCAGATCATTTTTATCCATTTTCAGCAAAAACTCCATAAAGGGGTTACAGTCTTTTAGAAAAATAGTTGTTGTTTCTGCAAGTTCTGCCATCTTCACAGTCCACTCCTCTGTTGTGGGAATTTCTATGTTCTCTCATCTTTGTGCATAGAATAACCTTGCTGCCAGTACCATTTATAAAACTTTAGTGTTTCTTCATTTAATGTGACTTTAGTATTCAAGAGATAAAATAAGGGTAATTTTTAAACAATACACGGTGTTACATGTTGGCCCTTGTTTTGTATATGAATTTTTAGTTGTTTTTTTTTTTTTAGTGGCTGAAATTATTGAGTTGATTATATCTATTTCCTTTGTAGTACCTTCAACAAAGAAATTTCCAAGATGGGTTTGGCTTTTACACAAGAAGGAGCCCCCCCCCCCGCCCCCACAGGTCCTTCGGAGATTCTTCTTTCTTTTCTGGTTAATTTGAGACATTAGGAATCAGCAGCACATTGTTTGAAAAATACCTCCTTACTTTCAAAGTATCTCCTACCAAAAGGGAAAAGAACAGTGTGTGTGGTCAGTATCAGGGGAGGGGTGGGACTCTCACAGTAGATATGGGTTCCCATTGCACTGAGACAGAATAACAGAACTTCCTGTCTCATCACTAGGAGCCAGAAGACCAAGCTTCAATTGATGTTTAGCAATGGAAGGCTCAGCTTGAGTTCTACTTATCTGAACAAACAATGCTAGCATGAGGTTAAAATATTATATGAAATGGCTTGTTTATTTCTAATTATAGAGTAATCAATTTGAATTCTCATTTAAACCCAGGCTAAGCTACTGTCATGCAATAAACAGCCTCATGTTGAAGCAACAAAGCAGCTGTTATCCTCAGTGCATAAGCTGAGTTTAATTGCTCGTTTGGTATGATGGAAATGAAGATGAACTCCATACTTTGTTCATATACTGCAAACCTGTACAGTGTGCTTTCAGATGGAGATGACACATTTATAGCTAAATTATTAAACTGTAGCATCCAAATATTTACTAAGATATACCTTCACAGTCAATTCATTTTTTTCCCCTGTTTTCAATGGCACAATGATTCCTATACATTCATACATAGCCATAGGTATTACGTGTGCATAAGGACAGGAGCTAATTGTATATGGCCTGCTAAGAAAGTCTGAAATATTACATTGAATTCCATTTCGATTAATGAAGAACATAAGGGATTGTTTACTTCTTTTAGACAAACATGAAATTGCATGATGCCATTCATCACCAAGAACATTTAAGTTTAGAAAGCCTTTCTACACTTTCAAATAGTTTTAAGATGTAAGATCCACCACCACCCCACCAATGAAAAATACTTCCTATTCTCTATTATTCCAAGTAATTGTCCAAGGATGTACAATTTGGGAGAGGTCAGGAGTTACATTTCCCTTTGAAAATGAATTTATGATCTCTGGTTTTGATGATTAGATAGGATGGATCATAGAAAGAAGAGAGTCATGATGTAAGTTTAGAGAAAGAGGTAAATCTACAATTATACTTATAACTGCTGCAAAGATGATGGGAAGTCACTTCTTTATATCTTTTTTCTTTCTTTTCTATTTTTCTTCTACCTTTCTTCTTTTCTTCTTTTCTTTTGGCACTTTAGCTTCCTTTTTTATTAATTTATTTTTCTTTTTTTCCTTCTTACTCTATTTCAGTTTGTATTAATTTTTACTCTTGCTTTTAAAACTTTCAATAAAATTATATATATATATATATATTTAAAAAAGGAATTACGTTTCCCTTTTGAGTAGCCTATTGGGAGCTTTGGCCCACAACTGGACAGATCCATGTCCACAAAGTGGGCAGATTTATGTCAGAAGGACAGAAAAAAGTACTTGAGACATTGCTGGATGGAAGAAGGATTCCTTGCTCAGAAGTATGTGGTTGTATGGTCGTGTGATACATATGCATCAGAGTAGGGATGAGATGGGGTTTGGGTGGTCCAGCTTGAAAAAACATGACACTCCAGTGAAAACTTTTTTCCCCAAAGAATCAATCTTTGAAGAAGTTTTGGATAATGTTTAGAAACATTAACAAAGCCTAGCAGAACTCTGTAGATCAATAAGTTTAACTCAGTTATTTAGGAATACCTTCTAAAATGAAATCCAGAGTTTCAAATCTATCTTAAACAACTTGCTTAATAATCAGACTGAAAAAAGAAAAGTTTCAAGGTTGGCTGACACTGTAGAAAGCCTATTCAGTCTTGCAGAGATTGCTCAATTGTATAATCAATTTCAGACAAGCACAAGGATTTTTATGTACCAAAAAAAAAAAGAACGGAGCTTTTATTGAATCTTTACTTGCTCTGCCCCTTGAATATTATCTTTTGAATATAATTAGATTAGATACTCAAGCAGTCCTGGTTGTTCCTTGAAGTTGCTAGGTCAGCCGATTAAATACTCTGCCTCTGGCTATGCTGCTTAAAATGCTTGTTTTATGCTTACTTTCAGAACAAAAACTTTAAATCCATTTAGTCTAGGCTTCGCAGTACTTAGAGTATTCATTATTAAATTTTGCTAGGTACATGCATATCTATGAAATATAAATCAAATGCCCAGCAAATTAATATGCTTCATTGAAAAAATTGTCAATATTATACATAATGCTGCCAGATTTGAGGGAACTCAGAGCAAGATATCTTATCCCAAATACTTGCTCATTGCCCTGCTCATTCTGCCATCTTTCCTTGGATGTTCATAATCTTCCCTTGCTTCATTTACTATATAGTGGGATGGGCAAGAATGCATTCTATTTTTTCCTATATCTTGCTAAACTTCTTGGGGAGTAATTAATAGTTTGTAAGGATATTTGAAAGAATATTACCCCTCACCCACAACTGTACACTTTCTCCATTTCTATATAATAGCTTTATATTATGTATTTTCACATTATATAAATTGCTTAATATCTGAGAAAAGAGACAGGGCAATGGAAGAAAAGTAGAAATTTGGAGGAAACAAGAAGGTAGAAGAAAATAGAGAAGTACCACCAAGAAAGGAAAAGGAAAAAAACAAGAATGAAAGGATAAGGTGGTGTATTGGCTAGTATGGCATGTTCATATCATTCTTAATTAATATTTTAATCTATATATAGTGTAGATTTTTTCATGATTTAATATTGCTTTTGTTGTTGCTGTTGTCATTTAAATGGCTTCTCATACTGGGAATCCTGAGCCAAAATTTTAATACTTAAGGTAACATTGGATTTTCAGTTTTGCAAAAAAAATTTTGCATTTGGAAATCAATTTGCCTCTGACAAACTGTGGAGGCAATTTTTACTGTTGTATATGTTCCTACATGCTCCTACCTAAGTCACTGATAGTCGTGGAATATCTATGCCCTTTCTTGCATGTTTAATGTAAAAGTCAATGTATCTATGTGCAGCAGCTTTAACTGTTAAACCATTTCTCCCATATACATGCCACAGCTACTCCATCATGAATTTATGTTCCTAGAGTTGTAATCTTCATTATATGAATGGCCTTTGATTCAAAAATTGTAGGTCTCTGGTGGTCTTTGGTCTTATCAGCAGGAGACCAATGGCTCACTGTAATTTGCTACTTTTAATAACATGATTATAGGATGCTCTCCATCAGTTGGCATGTTCTTTGGTGAGCTTGTCCAACATACAAATAATTTCCTCATCCATATGCCAAGTCCAAACTATTTGGTATATAGCCCATAAGCTATGTCCCTTTTTTATAATCTAGAACTGTTTTCATTCTTAATTTCATAGAAAAAGAAGCTTCAACTTGATATTTCCATAAAAAGGATATGAAGTCAATCAGTAATTGCTCACATCTTCAAAACCTGTTTTTTAGTCAATGTATCTGTCTGCAACAGCTTTAATTGTTAAACCATTTTTCCCATATATAAAATACTAATGTTTTTTGGGGGGGGAGGGGTTGTGACTAGTTATCACTATATTTGATCTATATTTTTAAATATCAACCTAAAACCCACATAGATTTGATTACAGAGGTTATTAGGCTTCCAGATTATTAGTGTTTTGATAACCATTATCCCTACAATCTCTGTGAAGTTTGTTTAGGAACAAAATAGGGAAAATGTGCATAGCATGGTTTTTGCAATTCTTTCCACTCCCTTAATAATAGCTCCACTTTGGGTCCTGCAACTGGAAGCATGGAGGGACCAAGGCTTAGAATGTAAGAATTAATAACATCCTAAACTGCTTCCGAATTATATCTCCCATAGTGATGCATTGGAGGTTTTTTGCTGTTTTTTTTTAATGCAGATCCTGGCCAGATCTGGCTCATTTTATAACTTTCTTTTGCTGTTTTTTCCCACTAAACCAAATTCGGTCTCACTCTATTCAGTTTTCAGAGTTACGCTGCCAACAAGAGTCCCCCATTACCTTTACATAATTTATTTCCAACATTCCATGGAGTTTGAAAGAATGGAAAAAGTAAAAAGGGAGATGCATGGATCCATTCTTCCCACTGGCTGGTCTTCCTATCCCCTTCTGCAACTTGGAGCAGAAAACATTAAAAAACAAAACAAAACCCATAGCTGGCAATGTTTTCTGATTTATTTTCTTTTTAAAGAGCTTTATAAATATGAGGTTAGAAATGTAGTTGCATCTATCATTCTAGTGTACCCTGGGCCATAATATGATTAGAAAATGAAGAAATGGAGATGATAAGTATTTCCTTCCTTCCTTCCTTCCTTCCTTCCTTCCTTCCTTCCTTCCTTCCTTCCTTCCTTCCTTCCTTCCTTCCTTCCTTCCTTCCCCTCCCTCTCTCCCTCCCTCCCTCCCTCCCTTCCTCCCGTCTGTCCTTCTGTCCTTCCCATCTAAAGGATCTATTGGTTTGGCTTCCATCACAAACTTTTCTAAACATAGATGGAATGTGGGAAAAACACAGAACAACACAGTTACTTTGTTAACAATTAAATAAGGAACAGAATCAACATTTACTACATAACTTAAAGTAAATTGTCAACAGGTTCCCCTAACATTACAATATATTATTAGCTGTTAATGAATTAACTGTTGAGCCTTGCCGTCCCTGGCTCTAAATGTATGTTGATAAACTATCACTCTGACAGATGGATTTTTTTTTTTTTTTAGAGCTAGGATTCAGAGCTTCTCTCAAACCTATCCTAAGGCCCCACCTTCCAAATCCCGGTATTCTTAATTCCCTTGCCATCTGGAATTTAACTTGGGAGTAGGTGCCATTCACTACCATGCTTTGCTTGATGATTCTATACTCAGTTATCACACTGAGTATGAATGCTCTTGTTTCTATTTAAAAAAAAGTGATAAAAAGGCATGTGCTGAAGTCTCTGGGGATCTCCAGACATTTGCCGAGGACTTGAGCTAATAGCAGCAGGGCATATTATTTTTAAGACTGTGTGAGATTTCCAATTTGATTCAGCAACAGAGATATGTGGCCATAAAGTAATACTGGAAAACGTCTCATTTAGAACAAAGCCCTATAGCTAGTTTAATGGACTCTGAAGGGAAGCTTTATTCTCTAACTCTGCACCGTTACTCTATTGATTGTTACATGAATCTAATATAGGTTTTAGATGAGTGACAACAAGATTTGAGACTCAACTGTTTTGGTGTGTGCTGGGAAACCTTTTTTTCTGTGGAAAGCCACATTTCTTTTGAAGCAATATGTCAATGATGGCTGCATATCAATAGTGGCTGAAGTTTAAATAAGCAGTGGGTATTTCAGACTCAAAAAATAACACATGGAATTATTTCTGTTTTTTCTGATATCCACCATATAAAAACAGACAAGGGACCTGAAGAAACTAGACCAAAGCCCTCATACATCTCTAGCACTACAAGTTGTTTATTCAGAACCTGTGTAATCTAGTGGCAATGCAGAAGGCCATTGTTATTTCGAGGAGTTTAGGTACCATATTTTGATTTCTCCTGCACGTGTTAAGAAAGTTCACTCTGAGTCATAATAATGTCTAGCTAACTTGTTTTTCACTTTTACTTTGAAGTGTGGTGGGGTTGGAGTGGGGGGGGGCTAAGCACTAGCTTATCTATACAGCTCCCAGGGTCTTGATTCACATGATATGCAGATATAACATCTGGTCAAGGTCACTCTCACAGCCCCTGACTCCAAAACAGAGTCATGGGATTGCAGTACTAGACTTTGATAAAAAGCCTGGCATTGCCCCTGGAGTTTGGAGTGTGGACACAGGCCTTGGGACTAGGCGCTGTGTTATCTAAGCCATCTTGGGGGCTCCCTGCTGTCTCCTTATGGTAGCTCCCAACAGTAGGGGAAGAGTTTTATCATCTTGCTTGGTATGTTATGTTTTTATACTATGCTTATGTATTTTTGTTTAATGCTATCTGCTAATTCTTATATTCCTGTTTAAATCTGTTTGCTAGAGTTAACAATAAAACTTAAAATCTCCTTACCTACTGGTGTGTTCATTGTCTCTGGATCTAAAAGAACTAAAAGAACTAATTGCCTGGGCACCTGATCACTGCCTTGACAGCTGGCAAAACAGTAATCTAAAACAATAGAATAGAAATAGCACTCCCAGCACTCTTAATTTAACCAACTAAACTGAAGCAATATTTCAGATATAATTTATAATATCTTAACATATCTGACCATGTTAACAACAACAACAACAATCCATAGCTTAGAATGAAAAAATATCAACAACCATCCATGTAAAACCATCCAATAATTTTAGAGCCATAAAGAGTGGAAGGAAATACCTTTAAAGCTAGAGGAAAAAGAGAAGTGTATGTCAGGTTGCCAATATACTCTATGAATTATAAATCATAATCCCTAGTGATTTAAAGTTGATAAATTTTAATATGATGGTAATAGGAAAAAACATACTGCAGATAACTCTAGACCAATGAGGAAATAAAACAGCAGGTACATTTTAAAATTGTTATCCTAAGTGGCATGCCAAACAGATTGCCATATTGAAGATCAATAGTTATTAGGCTTTGCAAGTCCTTAAAAAGAGAGAGAAAGAGAGAGAGATTCAGAACATGCAATAGTGCATTCAAAGAATACTTTCAAATAGTTAAAGCAGCCATGTTTTTTTCCATGCTGCTTCCATGGGAAAAATCTGAGGAAAATGGCTGTTTTCTATCTCTATCTGTCAATTTTGCCACAATAGGCTGTGTTCTTAATTATGGGTAGTCTGTAACCTGGGCATTCTTAACCCGGGGACTACCATATATGTCTTAAACCATTTGATACAATAACCATCAGGGCCAGAAGCTTTTTCAGTTTTCATAGATATCAGTATAGTACTTATTTCCTGAAGAGACAAAAGCTAGATAGACAGTATATAAGGCACTGCTAAAGACAGGCAGCTCTGGAGTAATCTTTGAAAAAACTACATTATTAAAAAATTATTAATTTCCTCCTTCAAAGCTGTTGACTTAGAATTATAAAGTTGAATGAATAAATGAATATATTAAAAAAAAAATCCCCTCTCACCCCTATGGGTGGTAAGCGTCTTCCACAATCGTGGGTCCTCTACCAGAGGCCTGGGAGTTTTAGGGTTCTGTGCAGTATCTTAGCTGTTCCTAGCACTACACTCTTCTGGACAGAGAGCTCTGACGTTGTTCCTGGGATCTGTTGGAGTCACTCTCCCAGCTTAGGAGTCACAGCCCCAAGTACTCCTACCACCACGGGGACCACTTTGGCCTTCACTTTCCACTTCTTCTCTAGTTCCTCCTTTAGGCCCTGGTATGATGGAATGTAACTATGAGGAGGAGAGTGATGTGGGAGTTCAAGGCTATCAAGAAGGAGGGGTGGCATTCCAGCAGGGGAAAGGAGGCAAAAGACAACACAGTCCACAGGGGGAGCATGAGAAGAGTAAGAGATTCAGGATAGTCACTCCCTAGAATCTCACAGGGTATATCCACTAGTTGCTGTAGAATAAATTTAGTTTGGCAAGATTCTGTCTATAAGGTGTAAGCAAATAAAGGAACTGTACTCAACTGGATTGTTTCATCATTGTTCTTTGGCTGGGCCTGACATCTGGTACTTCTCCAGCTTCTCATAATCCTTCTTCCTGATGTTGCTGTCACCTGGCACCACTACATCTCTCACCACCACTGTCTTCTGTTCCTTGTCTACTACCATGATGTCTGGTTGATTGGCCAGTACCTGCCTGGATCTGAAAATTCCATAGGATTTCACCCTGTTATTCTCCATGACATTCTGTGGAATCTCCCATCTGGACTTGGGAGGGTCTAGCTCACATGCTGTACAGATGGTCCTGTACACAATGCCAGCTACTTGTTGTGCCATTCAGTGTATGTTATCTACATCTTACACACTGCCACGATGTGTTGGACTGTCTCTGAGGCTTCTTTGCACAATCTGCACCTTGGGTCCTGTCCAGTGTGGTAGACCCCTACTTCTATGCATCTGGTGCTTAGTGCCTGTTCTTTGCTGCTTTGATCAGTGCCTCAGTGCTGTCTTTTAGTCCAGCCCTTTCCAGCCACTGGTAGGATTTCCCAATGTCAGCCCCCTCAGCTATCTGTCAACGGTACATCCCATGCAGGGACTTGTCTTGTCATGGCACTTCCTCTGCTTGAACTTCCTCCCATGTATTCTTCTGCCCCCTCTTTGGGTGGCATTTTCCTGATGTACTCCTGGATGCTCTGGGTTTTATCCAGGACAGTGACTTTGACACTCATCAGACCCTGCCTGCCTCTTTCCGGTTGGTGTACAGTCTCTGGGTGTTGGACTTGGGGTGGAAACCTCTGTACATTGTGAGGAGCTTCCAGGTATTCACATCGGCAGCCTCCATGTCCTGCTTTGTCCAGCTCACTATACCAGCAGAGTATCTGATGACTGGCAGGGCATGTGTGTTGATGGCATGGATCTTGTTCTTCCCATTGAGCTGCCTTTTCAGGACCTGTGTTATCCTTTGATGGGACTTGGATGTTGCTGTCTTCCTTGCCACCTCCTCATGGTTCCCATGTGACTGTGGGATACCAAGGTACTTGTAGCTGCTCTTTATGTCTGCTATGTGGCCTGCTGGTAGTTCCACCCCATCAGTCTTAATTACCTTCCCTCTCTTTACTACCATCCAGCCATACTTCTCCAGTTTGAATGACATCCCAATGTCCTCACTGTAGATCTGTGTCAGGTGGATGAAAGAGCAAATCTCTCATTCACTCTTAGCATACAGTTTGATGTCATCCATGTAGAGGAGGTGGCTGTCAGGCCCAGCCCAAGAACAAGTTGATTGTTGAGTACTCAGCAGTCCAGTTGAGTAAATTTCCTTTATTTGCCTTATAACAGATCTTACCTTATAGACAGAATCTTGCCAAACTAAATCTATACTACAGCAACTAGTGGATATAACCTGGGAGATTCTAGGGAATGGCTATCCTGAACCTCTTTCACTGCAGACTGTGTTGTCTTTTGTCTCCTTTCCCTTCCTGGAATGCACCCCCTCCCTCCTGATAGCCTTGATCTGCCACATCACTCTCCTCCTTGTAGATACATTCCATCACAGTGGCTGATGGTAGTTCCACTCTTGAACCTGTATCTGTATCCAATCCTTGTGATTATCTGGCTGAGGGGGTTCAAGCCTATGCAGAACAACAGCTGGGAAAGTGTATCACCTTAGTATATGCCTCACTTGATGGCTACTTGTGCGAGCTGTCTTGAGTTGACTTCCAGTGTTATTTTCCATAGTCCCAGTGAATTCTTGAGAAAGGTCCTTAGCATCCTGTTGACCTTGTATAGTGCTAAGCATTCACAGATCCAAGTGTGTGGTGTTGAGTCATAGGCTTTCCTGTAGTCAATCCAGGCTGTGCTCAGGTTGGTCTATCTAGACCTTGAGTCTCAGGTGGCTCCTCTATCTATGAGCAACTGGTGTTTTGAGCCTCTGGTGTTGTTCCCAATATCCTTCTGAGCTGTGCTTATGTACTAGCCCATATGGTCCTGTAGCTTGGTGGCATGATGCCTGATAGAACTTTCCATGCTGTGGGGAGGCAGGGTATTGGACGGTAGTTTGATGATGCTATTCCCTTGTGGGGTATGATCAGCACTGCCCTTCCTTGTGTTAATGAGTCTGGGTGGGAGCCGGTGCTGCTGTTGTTCATCTGGGCAGTTCATCTGTGCTACTAGGTGTTCATGCACTGCTATTAGTTTCTATATCCATTAGGTATGGATCATGTCTGGGCCAGGTGCTGTCTAGCTCTTCATATTCTTGATCCATTGTTGGATGTCTGCTACTGTGATGGTGACTGGTTCCTGTTCTGAGAGATTGCTGTGGACTGCTCTCAGGTCCTGCAGCCACTTCACACTGGTGTTATGTGCCTTCTTTTTCTCCCATATGTTCTTCCAGTACTGTTCAGTTTCTGCTGTTGGTGGTTCTGCTATTACTGTGTTGTTGCACTGCAGTTGGGAGTACACTCTGGATGGTTTTTTGGAGAACAGGGCATTTATCTTCTTGGCCCTGCTTCTCTAGTGTATCTCCTTAGCCTGGTAGCCAGTGATGTGAGCCTTTGTTTAGCAATCTCCAGGGCTTCTGATGGAGTCAGGTCCTTGTACTTTTTCAGCAGCCAAATCTTTTCCTTAATCTCCACACCCTTCTATATTTCCACCAGCTGACTAACTTCTCTCCGACTTGCCTTGATCTTAGCCTCCAACTTTGTTTTTTTTTTGGGGGGGGTATTTACTGCTGTTCTTCTTGATCATGTAGCCAAGCATCTCCAGGATTACAGCAGCTGTAGATATACCAGTTCACTGGTTTCAGTTATGGTGGTAGTAGGGATTGTCGTGAGGGTTCCATTGGCATCTTCTAGCATATAATCTGATGGTATTTCTCCACTGAGCCTTGATAAATTGGCCTTGAGGGTTGATTGTAGCTAGTTTATCCATGATCTTATGCCTCATATCAGCTGCTGTGCTCTGTAATGGAGTGGGTAGCAGTGACGTCCTAGCTTCAGGTATTGGCTGCACATGCAGTTGTTATTCCAGGTCTTCTTGAGTCCACAATGTAATGTGTAGTTAGTCTCTCAAGTTGTGAGGTCAGCTTCCTCTTCACCATGTTGAAGCTTTGGGTAACTAGCTGTTTCTCAGTGTGGATGTAGGTCATCTGTTTATCCATAGTTCTGTTTCATATATCCCCTCTCATTAGGTCTACTGTTGTAGTAGCATTCCATGAATTCCAGGTTCTCTTGTCTCATCCATGTATGGTTTGTTCCAGTAGCCCACTAATCATCAGATTGTCCAGGTTCCCCAACATGTGGCGTGGACCTTGTTAATCTGGATGATGTCTGAGCCAGCATGACTCTCTTAGTTTGTGTCACTCTCATATTCATGGTAGGCAGGTGAAGCATTAGGGATTTTTTGCTGAGGGACCCCTACTGGTAAAATAATTACCAGCTAGGATTCAAACCTTGGTTTCCCACGTCAAAGAGTAGCATCCAGCAGCTACTAACCACTACACTATCCAGCCAGTACGTACGTACGTACGTACGTACGTACATACATATATATATATATATATATATATATATATATATATTCATATTCTCAAGTATTGCTCATCTCTATTAGCTCAAGATTTGGCACAGTTCTCTAACCTTGATGAAGATGTATTGCTAAACTGGCAATCTTTAATAACATAGTCATATACTTTGCCCTGAGCATCTTTAATAGAGGCAATAATATGATTTTGTTGCTGTTATTTCAAGTGAGAGGCCAATTTAAAGGATTTTTCCCCTCACAACCAATATTTTGTTTTATATCGCTCAGTAAAAATTCTGTAACCAGTGCATAAAGGGAATTAAGTTCCAATTCATCAGACATAAAAGCTTTATATAGTTCTAGTATTGATGGTCTTGCATGAAAAATTCCTTATCTTTGACATCAATTGAAACTTCCGGATAGTAGTCCCATGTAGTGTGTTTTGCAATAGTCAAGGCATGGATAATTTTGTCAAATATGACAATCTTGTGCACTGCTCATAATTAGGTGAACAGGCTCTTGGACACAGTTGTCAGTAGCCATCTAGTACATATCAAGGATCAACAGGAATAAATCAAGGAATAAAGAATAAGTCAAGGAGAAAGAATGGGTTATTGATGGTATGATTTGTATATAATGAACATTTCCCTGTGTGTACTGAACATCGGAACTGACCATT
The DNA here is from genome assembly GCA_030867105.1 of Liasis olivaceus. NCBI lineage: Eukaryota > Metazoa > Chordata > Lepidosauria > Squamata > Pythonidae > Liasis > Liasis olivaceus. The sequence continues at coordinate 44,775,878 of CM061355.1, read as the reverse complement.
TCCTACCTCACAGTTACTCTTAATGATAATTTCTAGAGATGGGTGCAAGGAAGATGGAAACAGCTTATCCTTCTTCCATATTACCTTGTATTTTACCTGCTTTGCCGTTTATGTAGTGTTTTAATGCTTCTTAATGTTTTTGACCTTTAGAGTGAAGTTGTGGAATGTATTTCATGTTTGATACCATATTGCTATTTCTAATAACATTTGCAATTTCACCCATATGTCATGCATTTTCCTCACTGGAGTGGGAGGAAGAGAACTATAATCCAATGAATTTGGAAGGCTGTAGGTTGAATGGCTGATTGAAACCTGTAGTTCCTGAAGTGGGTTACTTATTTTAATATTGTTGATTTGGACATGTATTTATGCCATCTTGATCTAGGCCAGCTGTTTTCAGCACATGGCTCTTCACATTCATTGGATTACAATTTTTTTCATCCCCAGCCAGCATGCTTATTGCTGAGAATTGTGGAATTGGAGTGCACATGCCTGAAGGCTGCCACGATTTGGGAAGTCTAGCTGGGAAGACTAATGCATGGTCATTTGCAAATACTGCTGAAGAATATGCAGATTTTCAAGTAAGAAGTAAAAGATTCTAAAAGTTCAAAAGGCAAGAAACTCATAAATAAGTTATATCTGCACTCCAGGTTGGACCAATACACAGTGGCATTAGGTTCCTTAGATCTGGTGTTGTTGTTTTTTTTAAGAACTTGGGAAACTTTAACTCAAAAGCTGACTGCAGTATTGATGTTTTCTGGAGAGGCCTATTATCTACATTAGTTTGAAATTCTCATAATCTCTTCACCATGGAATTCACAGATATTATATTATTTTCTGTCTCTGTGTGTCTGTGTCTGTGTGCATGTATAGTTTGTTTTGTTTTTCTGGTGTAAACCCTTTTGGGGAAAAAAAAAGAACTCCTATCATGTCATTTTTGAAGGAAGAGCAAATTAATAACTAAAATACTTATCCAGATAGAAAATTAAAGAGAAATTATGTCTTTTTGGTGACATATTTTCTTTAGAGAAACAAAATATAATTATGGTTGGTCTTATGTTATTGATGCCCCACTACTTTATCAGACTGCTTCATATTTTTTTCAGTCTTCAGAAGTACGCATGTGACTGAGACAGAAAGGATCATTTGTCTTGAAGAGATCGAAATGCATTTCACAAGAGAAAATCAGTTTTCCACATTCAGAAGCCAAGTCATCCCAGTGTGAGACTGAGAAATAAGGGGGAGGAAAGAGAATCTCAAAGCCTCAAAAGAAGCCCTAGAGGGGAAAATTAAATTTCACAGAAGATCTATTTTGATGTTGAATTCAATTTCCTTCACCACCTTTCTGATCCCCACAGATTAGTGACTAGATTTTTTTTCCCCATTAACACAAACTGAAAGCTGTTGGAACAAACCAACCACAATTAGAAAAGTTAATCCTGATACCATCAATAATTCAGCCAAAGGGTAATGGTGAGTTAAAATATACATATAATACTTTTCCTGTAGGAAATTATATATATAAATTGATATAAAATTGATATAAATATTGATAAAATATAAAAATTGATATAAAATCAATTTATAAAACAATTTCTAATATTACTGTCATAATAACCTAATAACACATTGAAGAAAAAAATTGCATAATAACATGCAGTTTCTGGGTAGCAAAGATATATCACAAAAGAACAAACAAACAAGTAAAACAAAAAAAAAATGGTACTTTTGCTTCTCTCCATTACTCATCAGTAAGCAGCACTATTAATTGTTGGTTTGCAATTTATAATCATTTTGGGAAACTCTGCTGTGTTGCATTAGAGAATATTATTTGTGATTATGTTGTTGAGAAATAGTGTCAACATATGCACATTTTTGCCTTATTTTTACTAGAAAGTTGTGTCTGCATCAATGTGCTTTTATCTTAGCTCATAATATTTCTCATCTAAAAATTTTTGGGTATTTTATTATTGCTTAGGAGCATAGGAGGTAAAGGAGAAAATAGAAAAAAGTGAATACATAGAATAAAGTACATAATACAATATACTATAGAAAGATAACTCCATTTTTAAAGCAAACATTAAACCTTGATCACACAACATTTCTTATGGCCTATGTTCATAAACATCCAGTTCATAGGGGATAAGTACATATATATCTTAATTCTTATATTTTAAGTCTAGAATACCTTTTTTTATCATAACAAAACCATATTTTTGCTATGCCCCATATACAACAAATCTAAATATAATTAATTATAAATTGATACATTTCAGAGTTGGGCATCATAGTCGTATATTTAAAGTTTATTTGCCATTACCAAAATCATATTAACCCATTTATTACAAGTTATGCCAAAATCTTCATAATGTCAGCTGAATAAAAAAAAATGCTCTTCCTAAGATAGAATTCCAGCATCCATACATAAATATATGCAGCCCTGTCTTGATAAGAAGTTCATTCTGAGGAGCAGGTGCAGGGTAGAGGAAAGCAAGAGGCAGGCCTGAAGTATGAGGAGAAGACTATTCATGTAACACTGAATATAGCCCATAATGCAGAATCAGAATGTAGACAGGGCAGGCTAAACATGGCCACTGTAATATCTAGCAATGATTTAGGCAAAGATTGTTTACAGTCTAATATTTTTGCTTTCCAATATGCAAAATACAGTTCGATGTTAGTTGGCATTAAGCTATAAGAAGTTAAAATTTTGTAACTAAAATAATTAATAATGGAAAACTAATTTAGCAGAGAATAATTATTTCACCCCAAAATAGAAGTTAGGGAAGAGTGAAGTTTGCTGAACATAAGGAGAAGATTATGACCTAAATGATGTGATAACAATGCCATGGTGGGCTTAACTAAGCTTTGATCTCTTGGTCAAGCCTTGATGGAAGATTTGGAAGATAAGGGAACTATAGGTTTTTGGAGCTAGCATGCACAGTGGGCATCTGGTCTCAGTTATTCTGGACCTTAAACCTAGCCTGGCCAGTTAGACTTTAAGTAGGGTAGATATGCATGGGTGTGAGAATGTGTGTATAATTAGAGCTTTTAGTTCAGAACGTGAACAATAAAAATGTAAACCTGAATTTGTTTCTATTTGCTTGAGTCCCTGGATAAAAGAAGAACAGTAAGGAACAGTGGAGATATCATAAAGACCTGCTTTAGGACCCTCAGTGAGGCAGTTTAAGGATCTTGAACAAAATGTCACAATTATTAACTATCTGAGGAATTAGAGTGATTGAAATGCAGCATATAAACCTTCACTTCACTTCACTTCAGTAGTCCCAGCAGTCTATTCTGGAGTATTCAGCTGTGATGAATATACTAAGATGATGTCTGTTGGAAATTCCTTCAAGGTAAGAAATTTGGCAAAATTTTGTTGAAATAGATCTGATGTTATACAAACATTTTCTTTTCCTTGGTAGCCAGGTGTTAAGTATGAAACATACATAGATTTTGCTTCATTTAAATAAGACTTGCTGAGGTGTGTATGTGTCTGTGTGTGTGAGTGTATTCATGTAAATATAAAGACAAATGGAGAATAATTTAATTTAAGAATGTTCTAGAACCTATGACCTTTGCACACATGCCCACATGTACATGTACAAACTGATCCCAAAAAAGAATCTTGGGTTGTTGAACTGAGGAGTTATTTTTTTGCTGGTTCTGTGACTTTCCTAAGAGTTAGAAGTGCTTCTAAATTTTCTAGTAGCAGTCAGGAACTTGAAAGCCTAACTGCAAATTGAAATTGAATTGCAGTTCTGTCAGAGGAATTCATATGCTATCAGAGAAAGAGTAATTGGTTTCTCTCTGACCATAATGCCTCACGATAGGGTGGATTCTTCCATTGTAGTTCAGCTCTGTTTTGTAAAAATTGCTGCCAAAGATTAGAAAACCACCATCATGATTTTAAGATGAATTTATTGAAAAACTGTTTATTCACTATGGGGATTACTTCACTAAGGCATCATTTATATTAAATTTCCCCAAATGGAACTGCACTACTACACTGTTCAAGTCTTGTTTGTTTGCTTGCTTGTTTTTGAACATAGAAGATTTATTTTGTGCTCCTTCACAAAATAGGAAATGTGGGAATGGAAGAGAGAGAATTATTGGAATAAGGGATCTCAGAAAGCAGGGTATACAGATAAGGCCCACTTTCTGATAGTGCACATTGTATTTACACATTGTGCGGTTTATTTAGTTTTGGCTCAGAAATTTATCTGAACCCAGAAATAAACTGTGATTACAGAAATCATGGCATAGTGCAATGTGTTAGGGTGGTCATGGACAGCTAAATTTATGAAGGGCATATGAAACATGTGGTACTTTTCTTGCCTTGTGCAAAAGTTTCTGATGTCACATCTCATTTAAATAGTCCGATACACAGTGCTTGGGTAGATTTATTTCACTTATCATGCACCACATGTTATGGAGAACATAATAGCTGCTTCCGGAGGAATATTTAGGTAATTTGGTAGGAGCCAGACAGGAAAAGATGAATGATCTGATTGTATAGGTTACATAGTGCTCTAGGGAAGAGGGCTTTAGATTTGTTAGATACTGGAGAATATTTCTGGACAAGCCAGACAAATAGAAAATGGATGGCTCTACTTGATCAGTAACATCAAAAAGCAGGCAGGTTTTTAAACTGCTCCCTTAGGAAAAGTTGAATTATGAAGTATCTGATTCAGAGGAATTATCCCTAGGGAATCACAGTGAAAATAGTTTCCATTATTTTAATGGGGATAGGTAGAAATAGATGCATTAGAACATGACAGCCAATCAAAAACCTAAACAGTCATGAGGGAAAAGCAAAAAACAACTGTGTACTTCAAGGGGTTGTTGAAAGATCTCTATAGTACATTTGATTATCTACTTTCTATCATAAATTTGGGAACCTTAACGTAATTGTTCATTTTTTAATGAATAGATAATATATTACCCATGTGATATCAATTTAAAAATAAATGCTGAAATAGTATGACTTTTCCTATTAGTAATTTTATGCATTTCCCAAATTGTTGTGGTGGCAGTTGTTGCTGGCCCAGAAATAATGTCACACTTCAGTATGTGCTTTAATTATAAACATTACAATTATTTCCTTGAAATAATTGAAAAGTGAAGTTAAATATGTGTTCTCTGTATAAAAGAGGGTTTTAAAAAATATTCTTAATGGAGCTCATGGTTCTAATTTACTGCCATGGTTCAGTTAGGCCTAGTCATTCCATTTAAATTGAATGTATAACTACACTGCAGTTAGATCAAGAAACAAACACACAAACAAAAAGAATAAAAGGAAAATAAATAAGAAATTGGTTATTTGTAATCTAAACACAGGGAGAAACCTTGAGTATTCTAGAAACTCATACAATATAGTGAACTTATTATATAACACTGGATATCTAGTTTTACATAGGAAAATTCAAGATCTCTTTTATAACATGTGCTATGCTTGAAAATATATAACAGCACAAGCAGAATAATTATGCTGATTTACAGAATTACCGAAGATGTTTCTGAAGGAATTAGCAAGAGTCCAAGTCCCTACACTAAAAAAAAAAAGTTGTTTCTTGCCCAAAGTAACTATCAGTGGTACAACAGTGGAAGGACGATGAGAACTAGTGACAACTTGGAGCTTACACTGGCAGTGTCTAATTTACATGACTTCCAAAAGGCACTCACACATCTCTCTTGCTTCATGGATACTCTTAGCCTCTTCTGATAAGATATAGCTCAGAAGTAGTTCTTGCTTCTGCCTATTCAGCACCCAGAAGAGAATGCCATGGAAATAGAGAAGGACTTTTACAACCATATAAAGCTCTACTGGATCAGGCTGAAGACTTAACTTAGGTTATGTAGGCAATGTGTAAAACATGTCAGAATCCTAGCAAACCTTCATTAAGAAATATTATTCACGCTATAGCCTGCTTTCACTTGCTTTTTACTTGCTGCGGTTCTGCCATTAAAATATGTGGGGGAAGGGAATAGGAAAATGGATGGAAGGCGGTTAGAGGCAGATGGGCTCTTATCACAAGCTCTGGAATGCTCAAGGCTATACCAATGGGAGAATATGAGGAGGCTAGGAAGGCAGGGGTGTGAAGGAGGGAAAAAAGGTAAAAACAACTTTTGGTGCACACAGGCTCAGTCTTAGCAATGCTTTGGAACTGTACACTTGTTCTCAATAAATGAACTTTCTTTTGAATCATTACTGGTTGCAAGGAAAGTTACTGGAGTTGGGAGTAGTAAGTGGCAGAACATTACATTTTGCTAAGACTGAGCTTGTGTGCACCAAAAGTTGTTTTTACCCTCCGCACATGTATCTTCCTCTTCTATTTCCTATGGTTTTGGGTTTTTTAAGAGAAAAATGGCCTGACCTAAATCAAAACTTCTATATGTGAGATAAGTCTTGGGTAAGGTGAACATGCAGGGTTTCTTTTTTTAAATCTATTGGTGCTGATAGAACAATAAGAACGGCAAAATGCAATTATGTTTCTGCCCTTTCAGCAACCACAGAATGCCATACAGTGTTATTGTTTAGGGTGGGCCAAACCCTCTTAGGGGGAGAAGAGTCAGAAGAACACTTTAGATGTTCTGTAAGCATTATGCTAGGTACCTAACAATAAAAATTATTTAGATCCACAGACCCTGGCTGTGGACTGAGATCTTGTTCTGATATTTGGAGGAACTTGATCCTGCGAGTCTCAAGGAAGCAGACAAGGTTCTTGGAGCTGTTTCCACATCCACCCATATCCTACTTTATGTTCTACATGGCTGGTGACTTATTTTGTAAGTGACAATGATACCATATTATTCCCACAACCAAAATATTATATTATTGTGTATCTAGGGAGGATGTCTTTCCCCCCCATTTTTTAAAAATGGTAAAATATGGGAGGCAGCTTAGGGGGTAAAGTAATTTGTTCAAAAAGCAATTCACCTCTTCAGAATCAGAAATTGACATGTTCTTAGAAGAGAGTCAAATCACTGAGTTTGGATGTAAACCAAAAAATGGAATATTGTTCCTGTTGTTACCTGTTGAAATGTTATAACATCTTCAAGAAGTACAAGTCTTATTTAAAGGATAAAGTAATGACTATATTTGTGGACAATTTAGAAGGAAAATCTACCCTATTATTAATAAAAATGGGAGTACATAATGCTGTGGGCTAAAGATACAGAAGAACTCTATCACAATTCCATTGGGAATGAATTTATTGTTCTGCTTCTGCCAGTGGCAGAACATTAGCATCAAATGAAGTTCACTAATGTTCATCTGTCCCTATTAAAAATCCGCCAGAAAGAAAGAAAGAAAGTCTCTTAAAAGTATCTACTGAATGTTTTGGACAAATAGAATTATTTTACAAAAAGGCTTCTCTTGGGGAAAAAAGTTTCAAAATCTTGCATAAAAGAAATCTATGTATCAAAGAATAAAAGCATCATGATTTCCATACTTACATATAATACCCACCACACACATACATTGTTTCAGACAGAAGTGTGTTGTTAAAACTTCTCAGTTCTCTGTTTTTTCAAGGTCACATCAACTCCATCCACTTATGACGTTCCTCTTGATTAATTAACCCTTTATATATATATTTTTTGGAAGTTCAATCTCTATTCATTATCAGGCCATCTCAACATGCTTTTTTCCCACTGACTCCTTTGCCTTCCTCTTAGTTTTACAGAAGCACAACATATTTATTTCATGAATTAATTAATGAATATATTTGTGAATTCACATACTAATCCCATTATTTGCCAAGTTGCAATCTTCCATGTGTCATGGTCATCAATATATGGCCCATATATATTGACTTCTGTTGCCATTCATGGCTTTCATCAATCAAGGGCTCACAGAACACTTTTTAATAACACAGAAGGTATTAACTGGGTTACCAACCTTAGCTGTACCTAAACCACATGCAGCAGTCCCTGCTAATGGTAAGAACAGTACCAGTCAATTTGGCTAGTATGCCACAAACACAACCAAAGCCCAGTTTTACTCCAGGTATGCTAATGTTACTCAATGCCAGCTTTGACCTAGAAACTACCTTGTAAGCTAGCACAGACATAGATACATAGATACAGTGACACAGATACAGACATAGATTACACATACAGTACACTGGCTTACACTCAGGATGTATTATGATTTGCATTTTAAAAATGAATCTATAGGAGTAGTTTATATTAAGAGTTCTGTAGATTGAAGATTTATACAAAACTTAATATGCTACAAGACACTGCAGTAAAAATTGTTGGACTAGACTGCCGCCCAACTAATGAAAACATTACAGTGGGTAGGAATTTTATCAACATTTTGTTCACTAAATATGTCAACAAAACCCTGCTATATGACTATCTTATAAATTGCAGAACATTTTTTTTTATCAGGCAAGTGCTAATTCAAGGTTAAAGAATTTGTGGCCTGCCAAATGTTGTAGTATAATTCCCAGATGTTCCTGCTGGAAAACCATTTATGCGGGAAGCCAGAAAATACAGTTCAGAAACATCTGGAGGACCACTGGTTTTGTTCTTAGCTGTAAGTTGACTAGAAAGCTTATTTGATCGCAATGTATCCTTGACATCTTGCTAATTTTTACCAGTCCAGTCCCCCTTCTCCCCATGGACACTGCTAGTCAGCAAATACCAGAAGGGTGAGCACCTGGTTTTTATATATAGGGATTCTGAAAAATAGCAGTCACAACAACAGAAATGTTATGCAAGCTCGCTTGTCTGAGTGGCAGACCACTAAAATTGCATTTTTAATATGTTTTGTGGTATTTATGTCATAGTTGTACGCCTTCATTCAGCACTACCAAATGGTAATGTGCTTTTGAGTGGCAAAGTAATTGCAATTTAGATCCTATGATGAAATTCAAACCCCAATTGTTACATAAATTTAGATCAGATTGAGAGCTAGTCTTAATTTATTTCTTACTACTGTTTACTTCCGATGTTTTTCTTGCAAAACAAACAAACAACAAGCAAAAAACCCACGGGAAAACCAGCAATTTCTGCTTCTTCCTGTTTCCATCCTGCCATCTATTGCTTGCTGGGAAAATGTCTGTTATTGGAGTGCTTTTAGAGAAGCATAAGATCACAGCCATAAAATACAAATATAAATCAAAATACCTAGGCAAGATATGTTCCTCCAAGCATATCGCCCATGGAGAGATATTTCAAAATTATAGCACTGTTACAGAATAGCCCTATCTTTTCCAAATGAACAATGAATTTCTGTTATGGATGAAATATGGAGAAGAGCCTATTCATGAACAGATTGATATTAGGATATTTGAGGAAGGGCTGGATAACTTTCGATGATTATACAGGCTGCACATAATAATTAGACAGTAGTTCTCATCTTGCCTGCTCAGGGTCACTAAGAAAATAATTGATGGAACCTTTTTTTAGAACAAGGCAGTCCTCACTACCATTCTAAACTCAAAGCCATATTTTATGCCTTAGGATTGAAATTTCCTGTAGGAACATATACTGTATGTTGCAAAGGAACCTTGAATCACTCTACAGCCAAGTAAACTATAGATGCTGTCCATATGTGTGTGTTTTTAAAATGGAAACTCTTCCAAGTTTCCACAAAGAAATGACAAAAATAAATAACATGGAGAATTGTTCCTTGAAATTTTAGGCTACCTTCATTAAAGCAGAATAAATTGCTTTATTTATCTTAATAGCACGGTGGTAAAACTCTTCTGCATTTAAAGGCTCTCGATTTATTATTACTTTTTGCTTTGACTGTTACCTTAATGCTTGCCTCAGTCTGCTTAAACTGTTTTGTACCAGACCAGTCTCATTTGCCTCAATTAAATGCAGTCAACTGGAGGAGCTTGATGATTAAAGACCAAATGCCACCTTCCAAATATTATGCATTCATTTGTGGATTAGAGCACTGGAAGAGAGAAATTTGGAATGGGGATGGAGGTGGGGAAACAGAACAAAATTCACCCATTAAGGATAGGCTTCAACCTATTCTGACTTGAAATAGGCAGTGCAAAAACATTAGGAAAGGGCATGTCATAAAGTCAGAATTTTCAATGACAAGACATTTTGTACAATCTTAAAATTAAGTTCCTGTGCTTGCCTATGAATATAATTTTATGTAATGTTAAATAAAAGTAATGACTTCCCTTAACACGATAGCTGTGCAAAACTTTGATTCACAGATTTGAACCGAATAAGTCTGGATCAAATTTCCAAATTGAAGAACTAAATTGATTCGAAGTGTTTAAATGAAATGCTTACTTTGAATTCATATGGATGCTTTTTGGGCTTGCACAGCCATGTTCTTTCCCCAGTCTGATTTTAACTACAGATTTTAAATACTGCTGAATTTATTTCAATGGGGTTATTTGTAATATGCCTGGATTAGGGAGGTTTTGCTGTGCTGATATGTTTACCATGGAGACATAATCTATTTTGTATTTGAAAATAATATCCGAACTGTTGCTCTTTGCCTTAGCAACCATGCCCCTTTATTTTACACATTTAGGAAGGGAAGTCATCCTTGTATCCTCAGCATATTTTAATTGGATGTTAAATTAGGAATTTTGGACACAATCCAGTTTTGTTTATACAAGTATAAGTCAATTAGTTTCTGAAGTGTCTGCACTTGTGGTCTGAATTGTACTCATGTTATCCCATTGTTAATGGGTCTATTTCAAACACTGCATTTGAGAGCATATTTGCGTGAATTGGTTTTCATTTTCTATGTAGAATGCTGTCCTGCCTATAAAGAGAGAGAGAGAGAGAGAGAGAAGACATCCTTGCCTTTTATAATTCTGTATTTATGACACACTTCCATCAATATGCATCTTAATTAATGTCCAAATTAAAAACAAAACCAAACAAGTAACAAAATTCTATCCTGTTTACTTGGTATTTTGAGATAGGCAGATAGAGGGTGATAAATATACAGTGTGTAGCTTATAAATAAATGAAAATGAATGACCGAGTCAATGTATGTGTCAGTTATGATGACTAAAGGGTTGTATCAAGGGTGGGCAATCTTCTGGCAGCTGGTAGCTACCCTTTAAGCTTTCTTGACAGCAGGGGCCACAGTTAAATTGTGTGATAGCAAGTAATTTTCAGTAGTGTTAAAAGGGGATTGGTTAAATTCATTGTGGGTCCATCTTTCAATGGAGAAATTCTTGATAGTTATCTATGAGTTCCTGAATAACTGACAGCCTCACATACAAGCTGCTAGGGAGCAATAGTGCAAGAAGCCTATTACATTCTTGTCTGTGTGTGAACTTCCTGAATGCAGCTGGATGGCTGATGTGCAGTGCAGACAGCTGGATTAGATGAGCCTTTAGCCTGATATAGCTTGGCCATCCTCATATTTTTATATAATGATGGGCAAGGAGGCAAATTGATTGGTTGACAAGTCCATTCATTCTCATTCTCATTCCCTCTCCCTCTCATTCTCTCTCCTTCTATGGTGGCTATTTTTGTTTTTAAATATTAGACATATTTTTAGATATTACACTACAATTTTTAGAAATTTCCTGTCTTAGAATGGTACAAAACCATGTACCATTTTTAGCAATTAAAATACAGTACTAAAATTCAGCAACATGTCAAAGAAAAGTCTGAGATCTCAAAAATGAGTTAGGAGCCACATTTGTGGCTATGAATGTAGGCTGCCTACTGTTGGTCTACATCCTGCTACAATGTAACACACATTTCCTCCCTCCCTCCCAACACAATGATAATTCTAATTCAATTCATTATTTTAATGATAATTTTAATATCTTTCTTCCAAAACGCTGAATGTTAATTGTAACTTTTTTTCCCCACTGACCTATAGAAAATCAGTAGCAATGGCTTAAAATGAAACCTAGACATCGACACACAAATTTCTTTTGTCAGTTTATTTCTTTCATTGATTGAGGTGCTATTAGACATGAGTTTGCAATTAGTCTAAATGTTTAATAATTGAAGACAAACCTTTAATTTATGTCTGGCGATGATTTGGCTAAACGCTTTTTGATTGTGCATGGATGACAACGAGGCAGGAGTGTTTGACAACAGCTTTCAGATAAAGTGAGGACAAATAATCTAAAATACTACAAATGGTATTTCTTATTTAGGGATTTATTGTTCTTTAGGTGTAGGTCAAATGAAACCTGTATTATCTCATGGTCTTTCTGACTTGGCTACAAATGAAGTAGCTTCTAAATAAAAATTACTTATCACTAATTATGTCAGTTTGTTTTCTATCCAGTAGCTAGAATATTTTGTTATCTTTATCTCTTACCATATACCCATATTATGGCCTGTCTTAGAAGTCTCTATAATGATAGGGATGGTATTAAAAAAATCAAAATAGTGATCTCTAACTAAAGGTCTTACAGTTCCAGTAATTTGCTTGAGAAATTAGGCCTATTTGGGCATTATAGAAAGGCTAATAGTTACCACATGAGAGGCAACCTTGCCCCCAAAGCTGAATCAATATTGTCTAATCAGCAGAGCTATCTGTGTGTACCACTAGGATATCTGCAAAAAGTAAAGCTTTGCATATATGTGTATACTATATTGACTTCCACCTAAATTGAAAACTGTGCTTTCAGGGTCATCAGTCACATGAAAATCATTGCATATACAATGCACAAAATTGCTTCCTTTTCACAAATAATTAATGCATGGATAAATAAAGGAGTCTAATGTCATTTGACTAATGTTGGAAAAAAGATGGACCTTGTTAGAAGCACAGCATTTCTGCTGTTATAACTCCTAAATAGGTCTGTTTGAACATCATATACATGACCTCTTGAGGTCTTGGGAACAAATGACACAGCCAGACATAGCTGTGGTGGAATGGAATTGTGGAGGCCAGAGTCGGGGAGTCAAGAATCCTCTTTCATCTCCCGAAGCGAGGGGAAGAGATAAGAGGGTGAGACTGGCACCTCCCTGAGGAATGCAGGCGCTGTTTACTGACTGACCCTGGGAACTGGTTCCAGTCTGGGAAGATTGATGTCAGGTTTAGCCCAGGGAACTCCAGGAGACCAAGCAGATTCAATCTAGCAAGGTTTATTAGCTACAACCTCTATCAAAAATCTTCCCAGACTGGAACCAGTTCCCAGGGTCAGTCAGTAAACAGCACCTGCATTCCTCAGGGAGGTACCAGTCTCATTCTCTTATCTCTTCCCCTCACTTTGGGAGATGAAAGAGGATGCTTGACTCCCCGACTCTGGCCTCCACAATTCCATTCCACCACAATAGCCTTGATCATACCACAAGGGACTATGAAGTGCTAAGCAGAAGGTTGAAAAGCTGGAGGTAGAGGTGGTGTTTTCTTCATTTATCTTGTCTAAGGATATGGCCTGAGAAAAGAAAGAGGAATATTGGAAGTGAACAACTGGCTATGCAGATAATGGCAACAGAAATTATTTGGAACATTTTTCAAGATGGAGGACTCCTGACCAGAGATGAGCTGCATCTCATGAGCACTGGGAATAATGTTTTTGAAAGGCACATTACAAACCTGATCCAGAGAGCTTTAAATGGAATTCTGTGAGGAAAGGAGAAGAAAACCCAGAAAATAATGTAATGGCAAGAACTTGAAATGTGACTAGGAGTAGTATGTAAGATGTGTAGGCACCTAATAATGAGCACATGAATACAGGAAGAAATAAGTCAAGTCACAAGAATCAATGTTTCTAGCATCTCTGTACAGATGCACAAAGTATGGGGAACAAACTGGAATAATTATACTGTAAGTCTTAATTCAGATAAAAATGAATTAATAGGAATTACTGAAACTTGGTGAGATGAAACTCATGGTGGAATACAAGAATTGAAGGGTATTACTTATGCAAAAGAAACAGGCCAGACAGAAAAAGAAGAGGAGTATTTTTATATATGAAGGAGGTGAATATATGTATTGAGATCCAGAACTTTGAGCATGAAGGTGCAGTTGAGAGCATTTGGGTAGAATATCAAGAAGGGAAAACAAGAAATATTTTGTTGTGAAGATATACTGGCCACCAAACCAGACAGGACATCTGTAAAGCCCTCTTGGACCAATTTATAGAACTTTCAGGAAGGAAACTTCAACTACTGAAATATCTGTTTGCAAACCAATTCAGCTCTGATTGCAATGCCCCACCCTCCCAGTTCTCAGTGGTGTCTCAGTGCTCTTCCCTGAAGGCTGAAGAAGAGACAAAGGCAATAGCAACCACCTAATATGTATGTGTGTGAAAACATGCAAGATAGCACAGATGGTGTCACATTGCAAGTCCCTCACCTTTTGTATATGCATCAACATCATGTGCACATATCAAAGGGATAGAGCTTGCACCATAATGCTGTGTCTGCCAAATTACTGTGTCCACCATCTTTTCTATTTTCACCCCTAACTCTCATCAATGCTGCTGGACAAGGGAATCAGCTCTCCTATATCTAAACAATACAGAACAATTGGTTGAAGAGGTAAAGGAAGTGGGAACCTTGGGAGGAAACAACTACATCAGCTACAGATATTACAGATACAGATACTAAAAAAAGAGAAAATGAATCATTAACATACATGTACATTAGATTTCAGGTGTCCTAATTTCAACAAGCTTAGAGAAGCCTAGAGAAGTACCAGGAAGGATCCCATGAACAAAAATCTTCAGAACAAAGACTGCTCAGGAAGTTTGGAGACTTCTAGAAAATAAGATCCTATTTCAATTTTTAAAAATGGAGGGGTAGTTTAAGAAGCCATTGTGGATACATTGCTGGGCTAATTTTTACAAAGAATGTGTATAGGAAATAGAAGATGAGTGTAATCATTGAGGAGGCATACCAGCAAGTAATTAATATCTGCAAGAAAAAGTCAGAAAAAGGATGTAAGCATTAGTGGCAACCCAAAGTAAAGCATAAGTAAAGATATGGTTAGAGAGCAGTTGGCTCCCATGGATATCTATTCAGAACTAGATCAGTTACATACAAGAGTCTTGAAGAGTTTGCAGATATCACTTTGGAGCCTCTGTGAATATTGAACAACCACCAAGGATGGGTGTTCTCCCAGACAATTATAGAAGGGCAAAGACTGTTCTTAATCTTCGAAAAGAGGAAGAGGACACAGAAACTACCTACTGGCTAGCCTGATGCTAATTTAGGGAAGAACTCTGGAACAGTTTATTAAGCATTCAGAAAATAACACATTACTTGACAGAAGCCAGCATGGGTTTATCAAGAACAAGTGATGCCAAACCAAACTGTTCTCCTTTTTTGCTAGAGTAACCAGTTATTTGATTACAGGAATGTGGTAGGCACAGTCACTTTGACTTCAGCAAGCATTTGACAAAATCTGCCATAAAATTCTAGGAAAAATGATAGGAAAATATGGACTGGACAATGCTACCATTAGATGAATACAGAACAGGTTGAACAATGGCATTCAATGAATGTATGTCAGCAGCTTTGTGTCAAGCTAGAAAAAGTGTTGAATGGCATACAGCAGGATTCTGTTCTGAGCTATCCAGTATATATATCAATGACTTGGAAGAGGAGAAAATAAATGTGATAATCAAATTTTGCAGGCAGCACAAACATAGAGGGAATAACAAATAACTTGGTAGACGGTATTATGTTTCAGGAACATTTTGACAAGCTGGAACAATGGACAGAAATCATCAAATGAATACAAAATCTTTAGTTTGGGAAAAAGCAAAGGCATAAAGATATGATGAGCAGGACCATACTTGGCAGATACTTGGCAGCAGTAAATGTTGAAAGGAACTGGGTGTCTTGGTGGATCCAAAAGTTTGATTCAGCTGTAGAAAAGAAAAGAAAAAGGCTATATCAAGCGAAGTGTAGTGTCAAGATCAAGAAGAATATTTTTTTTCTAGTTCTTTATTTTTTCAATTCTGTCCGCATTGGGAAAAAAAAAAGTGGATCATGTCCAGAAAACTGGAGCATGTGAGAAAAGCAACCAAAATGATAATGGGCTTGGAAAGAAAAACTTAAGAGGAGTAGCTGGAAGCACTGGGTATATTTTGCCTAGGGAAAGAAGATTATGGAGAGATGTGATAGCCGTTTTGAAGTTTTTGAAGGGCTGTCTTGTTCACATGGGGCAGAATCCCTTACATGTGTTTTCACTATAGCACTTGTATAAAGGTATTGTGATACTGTATATTATGTTTAACCCATTTTATCTGTTATATGGATTAAATCTTTTTCACCATTGCCATTTTAATATGAGATAATATTAATATTTTGTTTTCTTCTTCTTGGGCTACTGGGTCTTTTGGTTTGTTTAAGATGTTTAGGAGGGCTTTAGTTGGTTTGTGTGCTACGGAGATGCCACGTGGTTGTAGTAGTCTGTTAGTAGTTTCTGAGACATTTCTGATGTATGGCAGCGTTATCCTCCAAAACATCTTAAGCAAACCAAAAGACCCAGTAGTCCAAGAAGAAAAAACAGGAGTCATCTACAACATACCATGTAAGGACTGTAACAACCACTATGTAGGACAGTCAGGCAGAAGGCTAGCAGAGTGCATCCATGAACACTAACTAGCAGTCAGAAGACATGATGAAAACTCCTTAATCTCACAACACATGGACAGACTTAACCATAGTTTCAACTGGGAAATTGTCAGCATCTTAGAACAAGCTAAATCCAAAAATGCAAGGGAATTCCTGGAAGCTTGGTATTCAGACAAATCAGCCATCAACAGGCACATAGAGATAAACAACATCTACACACTATTCAAAAGAGACAGTAGAAAAGAAAACAAAAGACCAGAACAACTCCTCACCAGCTATCATCACTCAGATAAGCAGAGATTAACATCAAGATTATCACCAGACATACAATCAGCAGTAAACAATACCAAGGAACTATCAGAGGAAAAAAATAAAACAAAATGAAACCCACACCCCCACCAACACTGGCAGGGCATGCCACTGTATATAAACAGAGAGCAAACCCCATTCCATTCTAGCAGTGAAGATGTTACCTAGCTGGGTAACAAAACACTTGAAAGAAAATAACCAAGCTCAGAGAACCCCAAGGACTCCACAGTTCAACCCTGAGCTACACATATTCTCTTCTATTGTTAACTAAAAAAACACAAATATTTAGAATTGGGTTGTTAGTTCCATATTATAAAGCCAATTTGTGATAACTTGACTTGAACAAGTAATCAAGCATTTGCCATTAAAGGGTAAGTCATCAAGTGCACCATAATAATTAGATAATTTCACTGCTTTTTATCCAAAAATTGGGACTTTAGTTAGGTGATAGAACAGGTTTTAGGAAGAAATTCCATTCTGAGTAGAATACATAGAGTATATAACACATTCTCAAAAACGTTCTAAACCCATATTTTGAGGGGACCTTAGTACCATTTTCTGTTGTAAGCTTGAAAATTACCATTGTGTATTCTAATTTTTAAGAACATGCGATTACAAAAGATAAACACAATTACAAACAATAAACAATAAAAATAGAAAGAACAAATAACAACAACAAAAAGATCTAAACAGAACAGAAGCCATCCCTTCCCCAAAAAAGCCCACAAATTACAAAGCATCTAAATCTAATCATGTATTCTCCATGTCATGTCCTTTTTTTAAAAAAAGGGCTGTAATGTTGACCTGGGGTGATGGTATGCCCATGGTGGTTCTTAGGATCTGGAAAAAATAATTATGTATCATAAGAGTGGCAACACCACCCCTCTTCCACCAACCTTGCAAAGTTATATTGACCTCTCTGTTTGCATTCATCAGTAGAAAGTGATTTTACACTTTCCTGCCTGGCAGTGCAAAATTATTCTCATAAAAGCAATCTATTATTCTTATCAAGGAATAATGAAGCTCACCCTGTCCTTCTACTGCCATTGAAATTCATTTGTACCGATATCATTGTACAAATGTTAAAGAGTAGATGAGGAATTGCATTTTTATAAAACAATTTTCCTTATCTTATTGTGAAATCCTTGTACCGTTTATAGTGCTACCATTATACCACTGTCAGAACACAACATTCTTTTCTTAGAGATGTGTTCCTTTAATTACATCACTCCTCTATTAATCATACGCGTGGCAGTTTAATGTTTGAGCTGTAGCATATAAAGTAATTTATTAAAATCTGTTTCAGGCCTTTGAGTTGGCCTTAAAATATTTATGACTATTTTCTCCATGTTTGGCCTAAGGACTTATATTTTTAAAAGGGCAAGATGCATAGCTGAATATCCAAGCCTTTTTAATTGTTGAGATATCACTCACTGAAACATGCTTTAATAAACATATTCTGCAACTTAGCAACATTTGTTCACAGTTCTAGAATTGGGCCGGACATTATTGATCATTTTATATAATCACTTTGTAATATTCTGATACTCACACACATGCCACACAATATTTTAAAACGTTTAAATATATTTCTATTATTTCTTATGGATGCAGCATTATTTCATGATAGTTTACAGAATAAGCAGCGTGACAATAAATATCAGGATTTATTAACAGCTAGTGGCCATAATAAAACAGTTATCTCTCCAAAAACAACAACAACAACAACAATTCAAGGTAATGCTTTTTTCTGTATATGTGCTAACCTGAATCTATCAGAGGCAGCCAAATGAAAAAGGTTTCCATTGCTACTTTCAGGTGCAATCAGCTTTATGGTCACCTTGGTGCTAAACTGTTTAAGGCTTTAAAACTAAAAGCCAACTCTTTATGCTATGGTTGGAAACACACTGGAAGTTGTTACCAGTGCAGTTGATAACATAAAATTTTCACATGAATTGATCAACTAACACCCATCAGAATCAGTCCAGTAGTATTTTACGCACATTTGCTGAACTAGTGTTAAAGACAGCCACACATGGGGAGCACAAGTCTCCAATTTGCATGTCACTAGTGATTAAATAATTGAAATAGTTACTAGACAATCATTTCCAGATAGAATTGCAACTAGTGTATCCACCTTAATTGGTAACCAGGTTTCCCAATCATTGATATTTAAGTACCTCAGTTATTTATGAATAGAGAACTCCTAAACTTCAGGATAGATCCTTCAACAGGAGTGCCACCCCAAAAAATATTAGCTGCAGAATCCATTTAGCGTGCTCAATTTCTTTACCCATTTTGATTCTGTTTTGCCTGGACTACCTAGTGACAACAGTATAATATGAAAATACAATATTTAAAAACAATCAGGGTAGTCCTCTCTTGTCATTTAAATAATACCAGCTAGTACTTTTTTTTAACTATAGTAATTTATAGATAAATACACGTGTCAGGGTATCCATCATACACAACACAGAGAAACCAAGAGAATTTATTCATTTTTGATCATATAAATACTACTGTCAGTGCCTTTAAACATTGTAGAATTGAAACTTAACCTTATTATAGCCAAAGACTTGCACAAGACAATACAACATAAAAATTAAAATTAAAAAAAAAAACTTGTAATGAAAAAGGGGAAACACTCAAAACTGATCAAGGTGTAGTCAAAACTATTACATTAGGTACTAAAACCAAAAATAATAAAGATATATAATAGGCAAAATAACCCTGAAAAGAGATAAAATGGATAAAATTAAGATGAAACTAGAACCATTATAAAAATATTTTGTATAAAATATACTAGGTACTATAATGCATAAAACAGGAAAATATCAGTGCATAAAAGTAGTGACTCTAAAAACTCCTGGCTAAAAACAGAAAACCCACATGTGAAACATGTGGAAAGTTATTATTCCCAAAAAGTTATTACAAAGAAGCTTAGGAGGAAAAAAAAAAATTCTGGTTTTTTATATGCTAACACACAAAATTTTGCCACATTGTATGCTATAGCAGAGCTCTTGTCAGACAATAGGAAAGATATATTGAAATGCCTGTGATGAGCTGAGAAGTCCACTAATAGTGATGTTATATAGGTACATCATACATGGCTATAATTGTGACAAGCAAATAGCACTGTAGTTTCTACCTCTCCATCCCCACAGGGGCACAATTGTCCTGGATAGGGGACCTTTTATATTTCTCCTCTAGCATTGCTGAAAGAAGGGTACCTCACCTAACAAGGGTAGAGGTTCTTCTATACCTTGAGTAAATCAATTCTGTGAGAGATGAGGCAAGTTTGAGAAGGTACCTCATCCACTGGCAATTTAGGAGCTCTCCCTAGATCAGTTTTGTCATGAGCCATTATCTGACTCTGACTCTGATTCTGATGATGTTGCTCCAGCTGAGTCTATGGAATGTCAGCCTCAGGAATCATTAAGCCAGGATGCATCTGAGGCTGATCAGCCATAGGAATCTCCAGATCAGCTGGAGCAGTCAGATGACAAGGCACTACCTCCAAGCTCCAGATGTATGCAGAGGTGAGCAGAACAGCATCAATCAATGAGACTCCTTGCAAGGCAAAGGATGACACCTGAATAATTGCAGCTAGCTGCCAGCAGAGAGATTTATGTAGCTTGCTTTGCCTTCACTCTCTGTTGGAAACAACTGTTTGAAAACCTAGCTTGTGTCTCTGTTCTTGAATTCCTGACTTCTGGACTGGCTGACTATCTGATCTGGCTTTGTGACTTTTGGCAACATAACTAGACTACTCTACAAGATGGCAATGAGGCAGCAACTATGGTAAAGAACTCCTACAAAAGATTATTTTTACCATTTTATCTTCTTCTTTTAATTGTTTTAAATAACTGCCCATTTTATTTCACACCTACCCTTTGCTTAAAACAAGCTGAGAGAATTAATGAATGGCTCCTGGTAAGCGTTCAAGGAGTTTGGAGGAGCTGATATCATCGCCAGCTTGTAAGCAATCTAAAATAGGGGATTTTTTTACTCCAAATGATAAGAGTGGAGCTCATCAGTGGGAGCCTGTTTTCAGCACAGCAAATCATTTTTCTCTTTTGGGAGACAGTCATGACTTTGTGGAGTTGGAGGATGGAGTTGCATCCAGGTCTGTACTGGGGAAACAAACAGACACTGAAGCCAGATCAGGGGCGGGGCAATTAAAGGGGCAGTACACAGTTTTATTTTATCATGCTCTGGAGTTGGAGGGAAAAGCGAGAGAGATAGAGTCAGAGGAAAAGGAAGAGCTAGATGTGTTATCTATGGAGCAATCTCACTTTGAATTGATTGCACATACTGTGAATTGTATCTCTGTGAATATGAAAGAAATTGAATCTCAACTCTCTTGTCTCATCACTGAAATGAAGAAATTCTATATAAAAATAGATCAAATACATCAGGAGCATCAGGCGCCCTCTCCAACATTTAATCAAAGAACTCAGGAGCCACTTCGAAATCCAGCCTTTGGTCAGGAGAATGAAGCCCCCTGGATAAATGTCAGGGAGCCAAAGTATTCATTAGGGTATAATGACAACACTCAAAGCCTGGTCTTACAACCAAACAAAATATGTTTAACAGTTTGCGGCTATAGAGGGAAAATACCAAGCTGGAAATATAAATTCGAGGCCAAATCCCATATCTGTGAGCTTCTTCGTATCAAATCCCATCTGATTGACCTGGTATCTATAGAACCCCTTAATTATACTCATTGGGCTCAAAGAATAATGTTAGTATTTAAATATGCTAGATTGCCCTCTCTAATTCAAAAGCACAAAAAGTCCCTATGGACAAAATGGGTCTTTCCAGCATGCATTTTTGTTAATACATTAATTAAAGCATTACTCCACAAAGACGTCAGTAATCAAAACAGCTAATAAGGAATGCCAAGCTGAGCTGCAGGAATGGAAGCATTCACAGGTGGTCTCAACAGACAGGACTGTAAAAGACCCACAACAGCCATTAGAAACTACTGGTGAACAGCAGGCCCAAGTTTTGAACTCTACAACTCATAATTTTTTAGAGAACTCAATCGAAGAGGATCTCTTTAACTCTTTTGGATCTTTATCCACTTTGGAGCAGCAGATGATTATAGAGAGACTAGAGTTCACAAAAAATAGACTTCAAAGTATAAGAGAAAATGCCATTTCCTGTCCTTCAGTGAACAACAAAGAAACCATGAACTATTCTGCATCAAGGCTTTACGAGAAGTCTACCCCAACTGCCCCTAAAGTCCCAGGGAACTGTCAGGCCACCCCTAACTCTCAGGATTTATTGATTGATTTGAATACAGCAAACATGGAAGCTGACCATTTTGCCCCAAAGTTCATACCACCAAATGGCTGTATATTTGATGACATTTCCAACTCTTTGGACCAGATAACTGAGTTAGAATGACTAGCATCTTATGCCCTCTCTGGACCCTTTTGTTTGGTCTCTTGGAACATAGCATGGTGGAAAAACAAAATGTATGATCTGGATTTTATTAATTTTTTAACTTCTTTTGATTGTATTTTACTACAGGAAACATGGTCAGCGAACCTTTTAAATCTTAATGGTTTTAGAAATGTTTCCCTCCCAGCCTATAAGCTACATTGTAAGGGCTACTCTAGGGCTGGTCTGGGAATTTTAGTAAAAGCCAATCTTGGCCTAAAGATCTTATCCCTAGACCCGTGCCCCCCAATAGCACAAGCACCTAGGCTGGTATTACCTTCTATAAACTTAATTATAGTTAATGTTTACTTACCTCACTTCACGGAAGGTGGTAATATTTTGTTAATTGGGATAAGCTCTTCAATTATATATTGCTTTTAACTGAAAAGTTTCCTGCTGATCAGCTATTTATGGCTGGCGACTTCAATACCAGAATTGGAGATAACACCCACGACTGGCTTATAAAATCAGGTTTTGACGGCGAAGAGGTTTTACCGCCGAACTTGTATTTACCCCATTCATCTAGTGATGCAGTTTTTAATATTGCAGGGAGTAAGATGTTAGATTTTTGTATAATGCATAATCTCATAATTTTAAATGGCTTATGTCTTTTCCCAGCCTCAAAGGGGTATACTTTTAGATCTGTCTGGGGTCAATGTGTGATTGATTACGTTATTTGTTCGTCTAACTTACTGTTGGTTATTATCTCTTTGATATTGAAACTTGCACTGAAAGTGACCATTTACCTTTGGTTATAGTTTTAAATTGCAACCTGTTGAATCTCGAATGAGTATCGCTTTTTGACAACTGGGATTCAGAGAATATCTTTAAAAAAATTAGTTGGTCTACAGCCCTAGAAAAGGAATTTCATATCTTACTTGGGTTGGAACCAATGATTAAGTTGCGATCAGAGCTAATCAATTCAAACTTGATTGAAGGAGCTCTTTTCATTTACTCTCATTTAATTAGTAACTGTAGCTCTAAAGCCAAACCTGCAGAGTCAGCTATTTTAAAACCCACCACTTGGTTTGATCAGGAGTGCTATAGCAGGAAAAGGATATTGAGATCCAAGTTTAAAGAACTATGTCAATCTGGGGATCCCAGTAAATACAATGAATTTTTAAAATACAAGAAAAGTTTTCAAGATCTTATATCTAAGAAAAAGAATTTATACTTCCAAGGTAAATGGGACCAGCTGCACAGGGCTATAAAAACTAATGATAATAAATCCTTTTGGAGATTAACCACAAGCAATCTCAATGGTAAACTCTCCTTTGCTGACCCTGCAATTTCTCCCCAGCAATGGGTAGCATATTTTTCAACATTGTATGATGCCCCAGTAGCATCTTATATTGAGGTTAACGAACCTATCTCCACAGATTTACCACTGTGGCCCCCAGTGAGTACAGATGAAATTACCGAGTTAATTGTTGATTTAAAGATAGGAAAATCACCCGGTCCGGATGGGCTTCCAGCTGAGCTATTCAAAAAACATAGTAACTGGTGGGCCAAGCCACTGGCTACTTTGTTTACACTTATCGACCGCCATGGTATAGTGCCTAATGCTTGGCTTAACTTGGTAATAATCCCAATCTATAAGAAAGGAAGGTTTGATCAGCCTAGCAATTTTTAACCTATCTGTCTCTTTTCAATCCTGGGTAAGCTTTATGCTAAGCATCTTGAATGCCATTTAATTGACTGGATACATTCTAATGACATAATTGGTCCTTAACAGATAGGTTTCTGCAAAGGAAATTCCGCTATTGACCATTGTCTCATACTGAATTTCCTTATAGAAAAATATTTGAACTTAGGAAGGAAGAAGCTCTATGTAGCATTTATTGATCTCAAAAGTGCATTTGATCTAATCCCAAGGGATTTACTATGGGCAAATTGATGAAGCAAGAAATTGACCCAAGACTGTTTATATTTACTAAAGGAACTCCATACGGCTACCTCCTGCCAAGTAAAATATTCATCTAAGGGCCACCTAACGGAGAGAATACCCATCCAGAAGGGGGTTAAGCAGGGCTGTGTTTTCACCCCCCATCTCTTTAATCTCTTTCTGAATGATATAGCACACTCCCTTAGCTCCATTAATGGCCACCCTCCCAAGCTTGGTGGCCTTTCCACCCGATTACTACTGTATGCTGACGATACCACAATTCTCTCTTATTTGAGAGTGAGTTTGCAAAGATATTTGGATGCATTTTATAACTATTGTCAACACAATTTACTCATTATCAACTATTCCAAATCAAAGGTAATAACATTTGTCAAAAGATGGCATGCACAGAGATGGTTCATGGGTAACACAGAAATTGAACAAGTTAACAGATTTAAATATCTTGGCATTACATTTATTTATAATCTTTCCTTGGTCACTCATTGCAATAAGACAATCCACTTGGTTAATTGTTCAGCTGCTCAGATTAAACAATTTTACTTTACAAAAGGAAATCAATACATAGCTGCAGCAATTAGAATATTTAATGCTAAACTTCTTTCTCAAATTTTATATGGTGTGCCCATCTGGCTGGGAGCTTTTAATCGCAAAAGAGAGGGCATTCAGGCAACTTTTTTGAGGCAGTTTTTGGGGGTTCCCAACTGTGTCTCCTATTTCACAATTTGCTTAGAAACTGGTCAACATCTGATAGAAACCAAAGCTTTGTTAATAACAATTAAATATTGGCTCAGGATTTTATTTAGAGCTGCTCCTCATAGTTTATTACATCTTAACATGGATAAATATATTTCACTTTGATCTTGGCATATTATGTCTAAATTTAAGCAAATTGGGATTGGGATTGATGATTTATGTCTATCAGATATAAATCATCTTATTAAACAGAGATTCTTAGAATATCACAAACTTAGACCTGCCCAACCACGTGTCTGTTCACCTGCTATGTTAGGTATAGAAACTCAGCTGGGTAAGATGGCATGTTATTTGTATGATCTTGAGGTTCCATCACAGTGTGGGGCCTTCTTTTTGGCCAGAGTAAATTTCTTTTCTTCTGAGGTACTTTTCGGAAGGTACAAACACACTCCTAACCACAAGAGGCTCTGTTCTTACAGCACTCCAGATACAATTCATCATATAATGTTTGAATGCCATTTATCTGAGACTGTCTCTTATGAACTGCTTTTAAAATCTTTACAGGTTAAATACCCTCCAAATATCATACCATCCTGCCAATATCTACTGAGAGATGCTGTGCCTGAAATTACTAGAATTGTTGCTAAATTTTTGGATGAAGCACTCAAAAGTAAATGTAAACAAATCTCTCAATGAACACGGCTCTCCCTTTGGTTAACCTTATGTTATGCCAATGTGTGTTTTTGTATTTCTGGTTCCTTTAATGCCAATGATGGTTTGATTTGACTACTCTTTTGCTTCCTGGACTGCAAATGGTACTTTTTTGTCAAATGTGCTTTGCTAAGTCTTTGATTTACAACCTGTCTGCTGTTATCTGCTTCTGCTCCTTGGCAACTGTGTCTGCTACCTTGAAACAGAACAAGTTTGTTCATAAAGATGGATATTGTTATAGCCAACTAAAAACTAAGCTGGGAGAAGATATAGTATTATTTAGCATAGTATTAACTTTAAAGAGAATAGTAATCTCAGAAGTCTAGATAAAGGCTGGAAAATACTGGTAGAGAATACCTGTCCTGGCAGAAAAATGGCAGGGGTTCAGAATAATCAGTTTTCCCAGTCTCCCTGGAACTCAGAGGTAGACAGGAACCTGTTATTATAGTAAGGATAAGACAGGAACACATAAAGATTGAAAGCTAAGTATTATACTTATTATAATTTAGTCAGTTGCTTATTTATTTATTGGTGAAAAAGAAAAGCACTTGGCAGAAGAACCTGCCAAGTGTAAAGCAGTTCACAGAAATCAGGACTGAGAGCTCCTAAATGTTGATCTACCACCTGCCTTGCTACCTAGTGAAATTCCTGACTGAGTTGACAGAATGAGTCTTAGAGTTGGTGGGTTTTTAAAAGCATTTTCTTTTGTGTGTATTTTGCCTCCACCAGCTCTTCGCCTTCTGAGTGTTCCCCCATGCCCCTACCTCCTCCCTCAGGTTATTACAGAAGCCTAAGAGGCTCTTTGTAATGTTCTCAATTTGCTTTTTGAGATAAAATCATATTTGAGCCAGTCTAGATGTCACCTTTAATAAAAAGTCAACTATGGGACTGTTTAGTACTCCCTTTTAAGAGTTTAAACTGTGTTGCATTTGTGATTCCTGACGACATGACCAGCCTGCTTGAAATGATGCATTCCACTATTTGTCCTCTGGATCCTTGGTTTATAGCTGGGAGGTTATTAGAGAAACCATAATTAACATAATAAAATAATCACTCAGGGAGGAGAGGATACTTCCTCATTTAAAGGAGGTAATTATTAGATCTCTTCTTAAATACCCTGCCTGGATCCCTTAGAGAGTAACAATTACAAGTCAGTCTGGTAAAAGACTGGTCAGTCTGCATATAAGCATGGAAGATGTAGATTATTTTGATCCATTCAAACTGCCCTCAGGGCAAAATATTAGACTGAGACTGCTTTGGTCAGCCTGATGAATGATTTTTGTCTGGGGATCTTCAGAAAGAGTATGACTCTGTCAGTTCGTCTTGACCTTCCATTGCTTTGGTTGTCACCAACCACAGAATCCTTCTGGTTTTCCTTAGAGATTTAGGAATAGGGAGCATGGCTTTGCAGAAGCTCCATTCCTATCTCAGGCAGATTGAAGATGGTGTTGCTTGGAAACAAGTGTTACTCAATGGGAGATATTGCTTTTTAGTATCCGTATGAAATGTCTGAGGAGATCTGGCTCGATAAGAAGCTGAAACAGAACCCAGACTAATCAGAGACTTATTGTGAGGGCTATAATCTCAGAGAGGTGGTAGAGCTACCAGTTATAAGTGGGATTATACTGTCTCAGTAGGAGCAGGTATGCAGTTTGCGGTGCTTCTGAACCCAACTCTGTCTCTGCTTTCTCATAACAACCCTAAGGCTTTTATCATCTTTGGCTGATAACACCAATAGTGTCCCTTTCTGGAAAATAATAACCTAAACACTGTGGTAACTACACAGGATTGATTGTAATAATATGTTTTGTGTGGGACTGCCCTTGTGTCTGGTCCAGAAACTTCAGCTGGTAAAAAATTGAGCAGTTAGTTTGGTCTTGAGTGTGGAGACCATATTATACTTAAAGTACTGCCTTATCTGTCAGTTAATTTCCAGGCAAAATGTCTTGGTCATCATCTTTAAAACCATACATGGCCCAGGTCCAGGCTATTTAAGAGAACACCTCCTTCTATATTCACAACCATGTTTACTGAGATTACCTGAAGAGCTTTCAATTTATAGGTGATTCAAACTCATCAATGATTGCTCAGCATCAACCTTTCTCTGTTCCAACCCAGCCCTTTGGGATACACTTCTTTAAGAGTTGTGGGGCCTAACATCTTTATTAACTTTAAAGGGGCTCTTAAACCACATATTTTTGTATAAACCTTTAATGTTTATACAAAACATTATTAAACTGTTAGTTTTAATAATTAAATTTTACTTGTTTATTAAATTTATTAGCCACCCAGCTCTAATGGACTCTGGGCACTGTACAAAACCATAAAAAACCCCATAAAAACAGCTAAAAACATTAAATCAGATGGGCAGCCAAGACTAAAATGATCTAATAAACAACAAAATCAACAAAATGAAACAGGGGCCTTAGACAAATAATAAACATCAACTCCAGGCCTAGGGCCAAAGCCAGGTTTTCAGAGCTTTCTGGAACCCTAGGAGAGAGGGCACCTTTCAGGTTCAGCCAAAGAACTCCACGAGACAGTGCAATACAGTTCTATTGCGTTTATTAGTTTCACCTCAAACAGAAATCTCTCCAGACTGAACCTAAGTTCCCAAGCCGGCAAGCCACAACACCATGAATTCCTTAGGGTGGTGCCAGTCTCATCTTCTTAAACTTCCCATGCTCCTGTTGAGGGCTAAGGAAATGCTTATCTCCCTGAGCGCGGCCTTCATAACACCATTCCATCACAGCACCAGTCTTATCTCTGGTGGATGCAGTTCCAGATGGCGGGGGCCACAACAGAGAAGGCACACTTCCTGGTCTCACAAGATGTCAATGTTTAATGCAGAGGGCCTGGAATCCACCCTCTCTGCTGGAACATTTGGCTTCTGTGGGACTTAGAGGAAAAAGAAAATGACAACAGAAAAAGGAAAACAAATTCCAGCGCTGCTGACATTGCTGCTGCTTCTTATAGCATACATTTTGAGAAATTAAAACTATAGCTACCTGATTTCACATTCCAAGCAATAACTCCTCATGTAGAACTTTTAAAAGAATATCCTGAAATTGCCAGTCAAGCATTGGAATAGATTTTGCTATTTGCAACATTATACCATTCTGAGAGAACTTTTTTTTATATGCAACAACAACATTAGAGTATAGAAATATAGATGTTCTCTACTTATAAGTAACATCAATTGTTCCAAATACTGAATTTTTACCCAAGTAAAATAATCATATCCCAGCCAATGAACATTAATCTGTTTGGTTAAAACATTAAACTCTTAAACAAGGGAATTCTTGGAAGCCTGATATTCAGACAAGGCAGCAATCAACAGACACACAGAGATAAACAGCATCTACACACTATTCAAAAGAGACAATAGAAAAGAAAAGAAAAGAAAAGATCAGAACATCTCCTCACCAGCAATCATGACCCAGGTAAGCAGGGGTTACCACCAGGCACACAATCAAGCAGTGAACAATACCCTAATCAAGGAACTACAAGAGGAGCAAAACAAAAACCCCACCCCCACCAGCACTGGCAGGGCATGCCACAGTATATAAACAGAGAGCAAACCCCATCCCATTTTAGCACTGAAGACGTTACCTAGCTGGGTAATGAAACGTTTGCAAGAAAAGAACCAAGCTCAGAGAACCCCAAGGACTCCACTATCAAGATTTTCTTTTTGTTAAATTTGGACTTACAATAAATAGTTTATTTATTTATTTTTTTGCCAATTTTTTGGCTGCTAGTGCTTTGCTTCTCGATCAGGGGTCTGGGAATTATATATTTTTTTAACTAACCAGTTCCACAGCCTGAAAATCCTGATTCTACACTTGTTGTGACTGCTACTATTGGATGTTCAGGGTTTTTTTTTTTATTGTTATTTAATGTTTAAATAATCATTAAATAAAATAGCCCAACTTTGTCTCCCAGACAGCATTCTGTCATAGGATACTTCCTAATGGAAGTGAAGAAGTTGATACCTTCCCCAGGCATTTAAAGGGTAGCTAGGATCTATCTGCTATGTCAGGTCCCAGCTTTCACTTCTTACTCTGTATGAAAATAAGCTCTTCTCCTTTGCCCTGGTAGATCTTAATATTCCAGTCCTTCAGTCTCAGGCATGATGGCTCTGTGTCAGCACCAGCTAAAGGACATAAATATAGAGCAGAATAGGTGGCTTGGTAAACTGTTCAAGTGACAGACAAAACCAAACCTTGGTACTCTTTTTTTTTTTTTGACAGAAGAGGAGGGCTTTTATTTTTGACACACAACTAGGGGATTGATGTGGGAAACGTACATCTTGCTGCCTGTGCTCATGTGTTGGTGAGGAAAGGCAAGATATGACTGGCTGTTGAGTTGTAACAACTAAACAAACAAAAAATTGCTTCATTTTCATGATAAGAGTAAAATGCTTGAGAGAAAGGAAGTATCCCTTAAATTCAACAAGACAACCTGCTTGTGTTTTGCATTTTTGCTTTCATTTTTTTTTCTTTCCTAATTGGGAAAAAAAAAAGCTTTTGTAAGGTAATAAATTATTTTGGCTAATTCACACAGTTTGTATACATTCAAATTTGTTTGCATATTATTATTATTACTATTACTAGTCCTGGATCAGTCCACTGCAGAATAACAGCCTCCTCATTGACCATATTTTATGATACTGATCCAGTGTGGATTAGTAAGTAGACTTTTTCACTTTCCCAGTCTAGGGTTGACAGAATAACTGGCCCAAAGTCACCCAGCCAGCTTCTGTGTCCAAAGGAGGGCTGAAACCTAACACTCTTCATTCCTAGTCCAGCATTTTAACCACTGCATCAGTGGCTCTTGGTTATATATTTAACTATTTAATTATTTTCAGGCTATACTTCCATTTTTAAAGGATAATTGGCTGCTGGGTAGTCTTGTTTCTATTTTTGTTTCTCTTTTGGGAAGACATCATTTCTCTATGGTTACGATGTCAAAAATGTGTCAATTTCTTTTTTAAAGAACTGGCAGAAAAAAAATGCTTCCCAGTCTTCTGATTCCTGCTAACAAATATTTTTTTTTCCCTATTATTTTCCAAGATGCTTTGTCCTGCATGATGTTGGTAATCTTGCCAACTGTCCATGATGAAGACTTTTAAATATTCATACAGAAAGCATAGAGAAACCAGACTTTGCTAGACTGGGATGGGCTCAGACGTTAAATGGGCTGTTTGCATGTATTTTTGAAGATGTATTCCATTATAAGCACTCTGAACGTTAAATAGTGTCTAAATCATTCATTTATATAATACAAATTCAGTTGTTCAAGAGGAAATGTAAAAATAGATTGGTAAATGTTGAAAAAAGTAAAGATTCTTCCAGCATCTTTCATTTGTAATGATTTGCTGAACTCTGTGGGAGTAGCCTATTTATCTCTCCCCTTCAAGGATTCACTTTGCAGAAAAGGAATGCATTTTCCCCCTTTTTTGCTTCAATGGAAATCAACTGAGGCAAATGTACATGAATTTCAGCACTTTAAGCACTAATTGGAACATAGCAGCATTATCTATAGCACTAAAGATGTTACCTAGTTGGGCAACGAAACATCTGCAAGAAAACAGCCAAGCTCAGAGAACACCAAGGACTCCACCTCCAACCCTAAGCTACATATATTCTCTTCTATTGGCAGCATTATCTACATTTTGACAGGGTGGGGGAGGGTAGCAATTTTAAATATTATTAATTTTGACTTCTATAATTGCATTGGGCTCATTTTGTTTTTGTTAAATGTTTCATGTTGCTTATGGATAAGATATATTTCACACACACACACACACGTGTGTGTCTGTTTCAGTAGAATAACTGTTTAAGGGAGAGTTCTTGTAGATGACCAAATATACCATTCTTCCACTGTAGAAGGAAGTAGATGAAGGAGGTTGACAAACATTTAAGTAATAAGTAAAAGAAATATAACATCATAAGAACAGAAGAATACACTACTGAATGGAACTCTTAGGAGGACTATAGAAATAAAGCATAAACAAAACAGTAACTAGGTATGACACTGTATTTTTGCCTTGATTTGCTCTTGAAAAAGTCTATTGAGTTCTTCTTCCTTAGGAGGGCTGAGAATTGCAAAATTCAGAGTACAGTTTATCTGTTCTCCCCTTAGAGTCACAGAGGCCAGACAGACTCACACAGATCTTGATTTTGTTTGGAAATGCACCATCCCTTACCATTGTCCTTAAAGAGCAGGGAATGCAAGGTAAAATTCTAGCACAGCAGATGTACATTTAGGCTGCCCATAGTACACTTAAATGACAAGACATTTATACACCTGAAGTGCTGTGCACCAAAGAGGCAACATGATTCTTTCGTTGAGGAAAAGAGGGACATGACTGGCCTTAGTGAGGTTTGTCACATTGCTTTACAGCTTCTGGCTATTGATGCTGCTAAACTAAGTTTTAGATGAGAGGCAAAAAGAACAAAAGAAACCATTTTGCTTTGCTTTTAGAAGTGAGGAGTCCATTTGCACAAAAGCTTTATTTATATCTTTATTTTATTTTATTTAAGACATTTATATGGCCCCCCAACTCAACAAAGGTGACACTGAGAGTCCTCCAGAAAAAAAAAAATAACAAAACCTAATGAAAAGAATACAAAACCACAAAACACACACCTACAAACACTAATAAACAATAAAGCAATAAAATGGCAATCCAACAGCAATAACACCATCATCCAATTGGGACTCCAGCATCTTATGACCCAAAGGCCTGAGGAAAGAGCCAGATTTTGACAGCCTTTCTAAAGGCATCAGGGTCTGGGCCAAATGCATATCAGGAGGAAATTGTTCCATAAGGCAGGGGCTGCCCCTGGGGAAAAGTGGTCCTATGCCATGTAGGGCTTTAAAGGTGATAACTAGCATCTTAAATTGCACCTGGAAGCCAAGGGAGTGACTGCAGCTTGTGGAATACTGGTGTCACATGGGCATAGCGAGAAGGGAATTCAGTTCCTACAAAAATGGAAGTTGCCAAATTGGGGAAGACTGCTTTATACTTCTAAATTGGTTTTCCTATCACATTTTAGATATTATTGGGCATTGCAGTGGGAGATCTTCTTTTAAACTTTGATATTAATGTAATATAGAAAGTATTGACACTTAATTGATCTTTGCTGGTTCCAGATCCATAAACCTGACCTCAACATGCAAATATGCCTTTGTCAAAAGGCACATCCTTCTGATACCATTGTAGGAGGTTACTGTGGTGGGCTTTATATTTTTTCAGCTTTGGCTTCATTCCCCATATGTTCTCTCATGTAAATCACAATCTTACTTTAAGCATTCCCTTTAAATATTTATGAATATATCTACTTAGCACTTACTTTAGTATTATAAATTACATAGAACTTAAGTAAAACTGACCTTTGGGTCAGTATTTTCTGGCAGTTAATGACTGGGATCTTAAGTTCAGTCACTGTTACCAGTAATATTCCATTCACAAAATCATTATTACCTTCATCAATCATTCTGAATAAAGAGTACAAAAAGCACCATTTTCTCATGCCCACTGATGGATACTCTTTTCTCTTTCTAGCAATAGACTGATAAAGCTCATGGAAATAAGTTGATTCAAGGAAACCAGAGATTCGTTTTCAACAATGATCCTTCCTATCCAATTTTCTTTTCACTCCAATTTCTGAGAATAGGTATTACTATACATTGAGGTAGGGAAAACTATGGTTTTCTGAATATTACTCAACTACAACTCTCCAATGTCAGGACGACAAGTAGTGACA
The DNA here is from genome assembly GCA_030867105.1 of Liasis olivaceus. NCBI lineage: Eukaryota > Metazoa > Chordata > Lepidosauria > Squamata > Pythonidae > Liasis > Liasis olivaceus. The sequence goes on along the minus strand of CM061355.1, from coordinate 44,742,536 downwards.
GTTATGTTCAACATCATGTGGAGATCCAGAAGCATATGTTTATTGCATTAAAATGATAAGGGTTAACCATCATATATTTCTGCCTATACACTGACTGATATATGTTCACTTGTATTTCAGTGTCCTGGGCTGTTTCTGGTGGCTCTAGTTACAATTTCTGAAAGTGCAGAGAACTACCATAGAGATACTAAATATGGCCAACCTTGATTATCTTCTGAGATCAAATTCCTAAATGCTACCACTAAACTGAACAAGATTGGCCCTGATTAGCATTTGGATGAGGGATATCTAGAAATTCTAAGGCAGTTGGCAAGGCTTAGTTTTCAATATTGAAAAATATCCCAGGAGAAAGTAATGGGAAATCACTTCTAGCACTGCCATGAAAATTACATAGATACCGTAACTAGGAAATCATATCAAGGGCATGTTTTATTATGAAAGAAAAGTAAGTCTTTCCTTTCCTTTGTGCACCACTACTGCTGGAAAAGGCTTTTTGTGAATATATTGAAATATTCCTTGCATGTTGTACACTAGGTCCCAAGTTGGCCTGATACCAATAAAGTAAGCTAGTTAAACCAAAAACCAAAATCCTAACATACTATCATTTTCAATGAGACTGAAACTAAAAAGCAACAGACAGCCATATTTCACTCAAACTTATCTAAGATTCATTCATCTCCATTATGAATACAGTAATTTTCATCATGAAATTAAATTACTTGAACCCTGGATAAGATGAATAGTTCAATTTCATAGTGTAATTTTACAGGTGAGTGCTATTCCAGCAACAGAATAATTTTTCAGTACTTCCAGAGCAGACATGGAATGTGATCTTGAGTTAGAAAGAACCAATGTGGGAATGAAAGTGAGCTTTTCAATGAAGAGTATAGCTCTTACAATTGCCTTCCAGATGTGTTGTATCTATGTACCTTTTAATTTCCATTTGAAAACATGGCTACCTGTACTGAACTTGAACAATTAAATACTATGCCATGGAATATGAAGAAAACATCTACCAGAATAGAATTTTCATTGTAGTAAAACTGGAATTTCCTAGCTGAATATTTATATTCTTATTTGGCAAAATAAATCAGATTCTTATGTTAGACATAAAATAAAGAGAGATTATTATTTCCAGAAATATGACACCTCTCAAGCATTGCTGCTTTTATACTGAGTACTGCATTAATGCGGCATCTCTGGTTAGACATTAAGGAGCTTCAGGACCCAAGAAAAAATAGAATATAAACTTTAAATACTGCAATTCATATTTTGTATTAGCTTGCTCTAGGCTAGAGGAAAATCCTTTTCCTCTTCTCTGTGATAACAAGCTCAGATATATTCAGAAGCATTTGCCCTTAAATGGCAAATATTTGTTTATTCTTCTGAACCAGCATTGAATATGCAATGGATAATGGTTCTGTATCTCCAACTTTCCTTTAGATGCTCATAGAAAACCATGTCCAATTAGGTTTTGTGGTTCCAGGACAGGGTGAGCCATGTTAAGAGAGTCAGCTGACCATAAGTTCACTCACTCTTAAACAGATGCTTTTTTTGGGGGGGGGTAATTTTATTTTTGTTGTTAATTGAAAACAAAGTTCATTTAAATTAAGGTTTAGCCAAGGCTACTTGCTAATTTTCTGTTCCTTATTGCTAAGTTGTTTTTTTTCCCCTAGCATTCATTACAGTGTTTTTATAACACGGTTTGATATTTCTACTTACCTTCAATGTAATTAATTTATTTCTAAAATGTGTCAGTCACTGTACATTTGTCACAGTAACATTTAATAAAAGACAATAGTGTTTATTTAATGGATGTATATCTTGCCTTTCATTCAGGAGCTCAAAGCAGAAAATATAATGCTTTCTTCTATTTTTCTCCTATCTTTCTCTGTGAGATAAGTGAGATAAGAGACAGTGACTGGCCCGTAATCACTAAATATGCTTCCATAGTAGAAGGTGGATTAGAATCCGGTTCTCCCCAATCACAATAAAATTGAACCAACATGAATTAACAAAACATCAATTAAAAATCCAGTTAAAAGCTATGCAATGAGCTCTTTTATCACTCCCTGCTAGGTATCCAATTGCTTGGAATTTCTTCAGAGGAACTTTGGTAAGCCCAAGATTGCTCACCAACTTTACCTCCCATCTAGGCCAAATAGCACCAGGCGAATCATTTGTATAAGGAGGGAGCAAAGAAACCTCTCCCAAGTTCCAACTCTATCCCTTCCTGGATACTTTCCATCAGGAATATAGCACATAAAGTATTCTGTGCAACTGGACTTACCCTAAATGTTTTTTGTGTGTGTCCTTTGACCATGGAAACAGTTTACACTTACATTCTCGAAGCTTCCAATAAACCTTTGTAGATAAAATTTGACTAAGCCCATTCCCCTTCTATCTGTCTTCAGTGTCTTTGGCGTATAAGTTCAAAACAAAACAAAACAAAATCTTTCTCCCAATTATCTTTCCTTGCATCAAATGCAATTGGTGTGACCAAGAGTGTGGTCCAATCACACGGGTCACTCTATTGTCTCTGAATTCAATATTCTTCTTCTCCCTCTCATGACATTGTGTACAAGCAAGTGGCATATGTTTTAACCACCACCCCTTTGATGTGAATGTTGAAGAACAGGTTCAACTGACAAACCACAACAGACTTTTGTGAAGGGTTTTTTAATTAGACACGGTACTTTAACTGATTGTCCTACTGCAGGTGACTAAAGATTTCTCCTGATTTTTCTTTAACAAAAATGTTACAAAGATAAAAGTACACAAGTCTTTGCAGCAGTTGTTCTGGCTTATTTCTGGGTCTGTACCAGTGTATTTGAAAACAGAGTAAAGCTGTCTCCCTACTCCACCCCACCCTTTCAAAATGCTGCAGCTTTACAGAGCACATGGTGGGATATTTTCCCTTGGCAGAAATTATTGCCTGATCTTGTCTTCTGGACTGCTCCAAACCATGCTTCAGCAGTCTATTCCTGCTGCCTGTTTAGAATGTATGATTAGATACTGTTAGGAATGCTGCCTTGTCGTGGCGAAGGGGCTTGCGTAACTCAGTGAAGCCATGAGCTATACCGTGCAGGGCCACCCAAGACAGACAGGTCATGACAGAGAGTTCTGACAAAATGTGGTCCACTGGAGAAGGAAATGGCAACCCACTCCAGTATTCTTGCCAAGACAACCCCATGGACAATGTTAAAAGGCTAAAAGATATGACGCTGGAAAATGAGTCCCTCAGGCCGGAAGGTGTCCAATATGCTACGGGGAAGAGCGGAGGGCAATTCCAAGTAGCTCCAGAAAGAGTGAAGTGGCTGGGCCAAAGCCGAAAGGACGTTCAGCTGTGGATGTATCTGGAAGCGAAAAGAAGGTCCGATGCTGTAACGAACAATATTGTATAGGTACCTGGAATGTAAGATCTATGAACCAAGGCAAGCTGGATATGGTCAAACATGAGATGACAAGATTGAACATCGACATCTTGGGAATCAGCGAATTGAAATGGATGGGAATGGGTGAATTTAATTCAGGTGACCATTATATCTACTACTGTGGGCAAGAAACCCTTAGAAGAAATGGAGTTGCACTCATAGTCAATAAGAGAGTGGGAAAGGCAGTAATGGGTTACGACCTCAAAAATGACAGAATGATCTCAGTTCGTATCCAGGGCAAACCATTCAACATCACAGTAATCCAAGTCTATGCCCCAACCACTGATGCCGAAGAAGCTGAAGTTGACCAGTTCTATGAAGACCTACAAGACCTTCTAGAACTAGCACCAAAAAAAGATGTCCTTTTCATCATAGGGGATTGGAATGCTAAAGTAGGAAGTCAAGCAGTAATCGGAATAACAGGCAAGTTCCCTGGAGTACAAAATGAAGCAGGGCAAAGGCTAATAGAGTTCTGTCAAGAGAACAAGCTAGTCATAGCAAACACTCTTTTCCAACAACACAAGAGACGACTCTACACATGGACATCACCAGACGGTCAATACCGAAACCAGATTGATTATATACTTTGCAGTCAAAGATGGAGAAGCTCTATACAGACAGCAAAAACAAGACCAGGAGCTGACTGTGGCTCAGATCATGAGCTTCTTACTGCAAAATTTAGGCTTAAATTGAAGAATGTAGGGAAAACCACTAGACCACTCAGATATGACTTAGATCATGTTCCTTATGAGTACACAGTGAAGGTGATGAATAGATTTAGAGGATTAGATTTGGTAGACAGAGTGCCTGAAGAACTATGGACAGAGGTCCATAACATTGTACAGGAGGCAGCAACTAAAACCATTCCAAAGAAAAAGAAATGCAAGAAAGCAAAATGACTATCTGATGAGGCTTTACAAATAGCTGTGGAAAGAAGGAATGCGAAAAGCAAGGGTGAAAGGGAAAGATATAAGCAACTGAATGCAGATTTCCAGAGAACAGCAAGAAGAGATAAAAAGGCTTTCTTAAATGAACAATGCAAAGAAATCGAGGAAAACAATAGAATGGGGAAGACTAGAGATCTCTTCAAGAAAACTGGAATTATCAAAGGAACGTTTAGTGCAAAGATGGGCATGATAAAGGACAAAAAAGGCAGGGACCTAACAGAAGCAGAAGAGATTAAGAAGAGGTGGCAAGAATACACAGAAGAACTATACAAGAAAGATCTTAATGTCCCTGATGTCCATGCTGGTGTGGTCACTGACCTTGCGCCAGACATCCTAGAGAGTGAAGTCAAGTGGGCCTTAGGAAGCATCGCTAACAACAAAGCTAGTGGAGATGACAGTATTCCAGCTGAGTTATTTAAAATACTAAAAGACGATGCTGTTAAAGTGCTGCACTCAATATGCCAGCAAGTTTGGAAAACGCAACAGTGGCCACGGGATTGGAAAAGGTCAGTTTACGTTCCAATTCCAAAGAAGGGCAATGCCAAAGAATGCTCAAACTATCGCACATTTGCACTCATTTCACATGCTAGCAAGGTTATGCTCAAAATCCTAAAAGCTAGGCTTCAGCAGTACGTGAACCGAGAACTACCAGATGTACAAGCTGGGTTTCGAAGAGGCAGAGGAACTAGAGATCAAATTGCCAACATTCGCTGGATCATGGAGAAAGCACGAGAGTTCCAGAAAAACATCTACTTCTGCTTCATTGACTATGCAAAAGCCTTTGATTGTGTGGATCACAACAAACTGTGGCAAATTCTTAAAGAGATGGGGGTACCAGACCACCTTACCTGTCTCCTGAGAAATCTGTATGCGGGCCAAGAAGCAACAGTTAGAACCGGTCATGGAACAACCGATTGGTTCAAAATAGGGAAAGGAGTACGACAAGACTGTATACTGTCACCCTGCTTATTTAACCTATATGCAGAGTACATCATGAGAAATGCCAGGCTGGAAGAATCACAAGCCGGAATTAAGATTGCAGGGAGAAACATCAATAACCTCAGATATGCAGACGATACCACCCTAATGGCAGAAAGTGAAGAAGAACTAAAGAGACTCTTGATGAGGGTGAAAGAGGAGAGTGTGAAAGCTGGCTTGAAACTCAACATTAAAAAAACTAAGATCATGGCATCTGGGCCCATCAATTCCTGGCAAATAGAAGGGGTAGAAATGGAAGCAGTAACAGACTTCATTTATTTGGGCTCCAAGATCACCGCAGATGGAGACTGCAGCCATGAAATTAAGAGACGCTTGCTCCTTGGGAGGAAAGCTATGGCAAACCTAGATAGCATATTAAAAAGCAGAGATGTCACCTTGCCGACAAAGATCCGCATAGTCAAAGCTATGGTTTTTCCAGTAGTAATGTATGGCCGTGAGAGCTGGACCATGAAGAAGGCTGAGCGCTGAAGAATTGATGCCTTTGAACTGTGGTGCTGGAGAAGACGCTTAAGAGTCCCCTGGACTGCTAGGAGGTCAAACCAGTCAATCTTAAAGGAAATCAACCCTGATTGCTCATTGGAAGGATTGATAATGAAGCTCAAGCTCAGATACTTTGGTCACCTAATGTGAAGAGAGGACTCTTTGGAAAAGACCCTGATGCTGGGAAAGATGGAAGGCAAAAGGAGAAGAGGATGGCAGAGGATGAGATGGTTAGATAGCATCACTGAAGCAATGAGCATGAAACTGAGCAAACTCAGGGAGGCAGTGAAGGACAGGAAGGCCTGGTGCAATATGGTTCATGGGGTCATGAAGAGTCGGACACGACTTAACGACTGAACAATAACAAGGAATGCATCTCCCTCTTCTCTCACTATCATATCAACATGCAATCATGTTTACAGCTATTGAGAAAAGACTGTGGTTCCATAATTGTCCTCATGCTATATATTCCTTGTTGTAGCTTGCAAGGATTTTAATGCAACTAAAGAATGACATATTTGTAGTTCAGAAGCTTTTCTTCATAGGGATAACTTTTTTTTTTTTGCATATTACCAGTCAAATGCAACAACAACAACAATATTGAAATGCCAAAACAACAACAGCAACAACATCCTGAACACATAGATTGTAGAGGTAGTTATTTAGTTTCTTTTCTTTTCAATGGGGTTAAGACAAGGATTAGGCAATGGTGGGTGCCATCTTTTCTGTTTCCTACTTGCCAGCTGGATGAAGCACTAATCGATTTATGGTGTTTTCTGCATTTCAAGGTCTGCAGAAATGAAGACTATACATTTTGGCTAGTTCAAGTATTTCCCGCGGTATTGGGAATAGAAAGGGGTGGTGTGGAAATACCCTAAATCTCACCTGGCAGCTACAGAAAATAAACTGGTAACATGGCAATGTGAAAAAAATAACACAAACATGTCAAATAAATATCTCTGGCGGAACATCTAGCAGCTGTGGGGTTACTGCTGAGAAGGCCTATTTATAAATACCACTCACTGCACCCCATCATATGAGGGCCCTCAAAGGAACATCTCTGACGGGCTTGGGAAAGGATATAGTCAAAAAGATATTCATTCACATATTTTGTTTTTAAGAAAGGCAAACAACTCTTAGTTTGATTTCAAAGAAAAATACAAAATGATTTGTAATGTACTAATGATATCAGAGGTTCAGCTAGAATTTTCAAGGCACTCTTCCTTACATTTTTAAATCTTCCTGTCCCAGTAAAATAGATATATAAAGCCTATAGAAGACTTTAAGACACCTATGTTACAGCATATTTGGGGCGGAGCTGGAAATAGTAGAAAGACATCATTATAATTTTCTGACAATTTTACTGGTGTCACCTTGGGTCTGGGGACTGAAAAAAGAAGATGGGAGATAGCTGATTGTTCACACCTTTCCTGTGGCATGAGGGACTTTATAGTTAGAGGCACCATTTTGAATAGGTCTTGGAAATAAAGTGAAGTTCAGTGATGACATGAAATATTGGCTTAATATGATTGTTGTCTACAGTGCAAATCAATATGGAGATTTGATATTCTAGCCATCATATTTTGTACTAAGTGAAATGTCTGGACTACCTGAAAGGGCAGTCTCACATACAAAATATTGCCATAATCTGAACAGGGGGCTATAGTGACATAGATCACCATTCAGTTTTATTGGATAATTTCAGATTCTAGCATATTGAGAGTAGGAAAAAAAGTCTGTGTTCATACAGTATATATCATCTATTGTATTTCCCTGAAATCATTTTTTTCATATCATATCTATATATTCAGAAGAATACCTGTTAATTAAAAAGTAAAGTAAGACACTAACAAATTATTACAGTTAAGCATTGAATGCATTTTGTTTTATTAACATTTCATTCTGTCATAACATGTTTCCCATCTGCATAGACAAATATATGTAGAAGGATCTTTGATAATCGTGTTAAACTGCCATGTTATTCTATTTCTCAGCAGCTCTCTAATGCAATTAGCATCCATAGATTTTTCATCAGTGTTTAATCTGTTTAATTTGTATTAACTGTTGTTTTAGAAACTTGCCCTCTTCCAGTTCTTTGACTATGCTATGGAACCATGTGGGTGTCTGTCTTTCCCATTTCATTACAGATTTTATATTTTATTATATGTCAATCAGCTTTCAATGTTGCAATATTCATTCTGGCAAATTCTGTAAAATACCCCTGTGCTTCTTTGAAGTCTTACATTTATTTTGATCTTAGTTCTATTTATTTTATTAAGCATTAATGCCATCTGCAGCTATGCTCATTTTAATATGTATTTTATTTCATTTGGTATATTTATTCAACCAGATAAATTGTGATTCAATGGCATTTTGCAAATTCCATAGCTGTGACAAACAATTTCTCCCCTTGTATTTATTTATAAATATTTTATTCAGCTATAATAGTGCTTTTCAAATGCCACTCAAGATGCAGCAAACAAGTGCAAATTAAAAACCAAACCCCAAATCTTACATACACATAGAAAATTCCTTTGACATTTGGAGATTTGCTTGTATCCTGAGGATAGCTGCTAACTGCTTTAGAGGAGATAATGGGGCAACAAAGTCTCTCCCTCACACACAGAAAAATATACGACCTTTGGGAGCGAGAAGAAAGAAAGCTGACTGAGACGTTTTATTCATTTTAAGCCCAGAATAATTCCTATTGCAGCCATTTTTTCAGCATCACAGTCTTTTGTAAGTTTATCCTCTTCTGTTGAAAACTAACCCCACTTCCAGATTTTAAAGGAATGCACTTTAAAATTCTTGCACGAATGACTTCCTCTTTCTCTCTTTTCACTGAACTCATAGTTTGCTTCTAATACAAGAAAGATATAGTACATATGTGAATTAGTTTAATTTTATTCAAGCTTTAGAGGTATATATAACAATGGCACAATGATTTGTGTAACATTTGTAATTGTTGTCTGATTTAATGTTAATCTTTAAATGACAAATTTGAATTATATTTTTATTACAAATTATATGTACTTATGAGTGAAACTCAATGCTTTTTACTAGATAATTGTATGTCTTTCTTTCATCTTGTTATATTCCTAGTCAGGAAGGTATGAATTCAGATTAAGAGGAGTAGCATACTGGCTAGCACTGACTGCAACTTATAGTTATTACAATTAACTGAAGCATGTTTTTAAAATGAAAATTAGGCTTTTTCCTAGTTACAACTATGCTTCAGTTAAAGTAATTGTAACAAAGTTATATTTCAAACTGTTTGAAAGGTCCCTCAATTTCTGTTAAATGCATTATATATTATGTAAATATATTTTTTTCTGATTATTAAAATCAGAAAACTTCATCATTGGTTAACTCTTGAGGACCTACTGATAGTTATGGAAAGCTGTCATGTAAGGTACAAAGAACTATTGTAGAAACAGATTACTTGGGAAGAAGATAGAATGGAAAAAAATAAGAAATAGTTGTGAATAAAACATAGCCGAAAAAGCAGAAGGAATCAAAGACTCATTGAGAATGTTAGGCCACAATGATTAAAGCTGTGAAAGCATAATGTAAAGTTTTCATGCAGAAAGAATTTTATTGAGACAAAGTCAGCATAATTGTATGAGATTTGAGGTTAGTTATCTCTATATATAACATTCAAATGTTATTTAAAAAAATGTATGCCTGAATGGCATAAAAAGAGCAGGATCTAAATATAGCAATATTGAAATCTTGTATGTCAATAGATACACCTCAAGAAGGTTGTTTATATTGACTTAAGATGGTGCTAAGGGAAGTGTGTTGAAAAATGTGTTTTACTACAGGTTATCCGTGATGGATTATGTACTTAGATACATCACATAACAGTGTGGATAGGATCTTGTTGTCAGTCTTGACAGATGAGTAAGTGGTAAAACAAGTATGGTTGCATGTAAACATCATATTATCTGCTCATCTCTAAATGAGTTGCTTACATACCCCCCTCTCTTTTTTTGCAGTTTGCCTTGCTCAGCTTTTGAAGGGGATTGTTTAATATTCTTAACAATACACAGGAAGGATAATTTGTGCCTTGTGTTTTGCAAGCAAAAAAAGTAAGACTGCAGAAATGAACTTACAGCAAATTCAGTTTATGTGATTTAATGTTCTTGCCTATCCAATATTTTGCAGAAGCTCTTGTGCTGCATATGTGCTGTCATTTGGAATTAATGCAAGAACCAGTTGATGAAACCCAGAATTAAATGAACAGGCTCTTAGCACCTTATATGATTCTCTTCACTATGTTTATCCTTTATTTCTGAGCAGCCCCAAATTTGCCCACATGATCCTTTGGTACTTTGAAATAGATCTGGCTTCAAGTGATCAGATACAGAGCAAGGAAGAAGCAATAAATTTTGCTGATGAATTCTTTCTAAGACCATCCCATAGAAACAATCCAATTTGAGTAGTCACTTCCTTCCCAGGAGTCAGCTTAATTCTATCCCATCTCTCAGACAAAAACCCCAATACAGACCACACATATGTAATATGAAAGTAGATAATAAGCTGGTATATATACACCCATCACTGCCTGGTAATCTACTACACACATTCAGCCTAATTCTTACTAAGGCTTACTAACTTATCCTTTATGACCCTTTATGACCCTAACTGAAGGCTTCCCTCTTCCTCCTAACTTATCCATGAAAAGTATACCTTTCCTATACCTTAAACAAGATGAGTTCGAGAATGATGCCTTATAAAAAAAAAAAAAAAAAAAACAGGACACACCATTAAATAAAAATTAAAACACCCTGGAAAATTCAATAAACAAAAAAAGAAGAAGAAAAGAAATATAGTAGGAAAAAAAATCTGGGGAAATATATAAAGAAAGATAAAACCAGCCTTTTATTTGTATGAAAATGTTAAATTTCATTGAAAAGTGTTTTTTTTTAATTTCTTTTTCACCATTACCTGGTATCATGTTGGCTCTTTCCATTATGGAAGTGTAATATTTAAAATATCATTATTAGTTTCTAAGAATATGAGAGGTCTGAGTTCTTAATGTAAGAGGAGAAACATTATTCACGAACTGAAACCTGAAGTTAACTTTTCAAAGAAACCTATATTCCCCCTGATTTGGGGGGGGGGGGGGGAGGGAAGTATGGGGTTTGCAAAGAATTGGATCAATTAGATCAATATTTCCAGCAACTCAGAGTTGCTCTTTGAATTAGCAAATTTCCAATAGTTGTACAATAAGTTTCAATCTTCAACATTTTAAAATATGTTGTGTTTAAAATATAGATATGGATTTATTAACTCCATCTAAACATTTGATATTTTGATAGTAATAACATATATATTTTGCCTGAGTAACTTGTTATTCTGTTTTATTTAAGGGTGAGGTGTATAATTATGGGTGTCATAGTGAATTCACACACTTTTAAGGATGGTAATCATTATGTAAAAATTACTCAGATGTAGCAGCTCACATTCCCAGAAGGGACAAGTAAGTTGCATTTCCCCCTCCACTGAAAGCATAGGAGAAAAAAAGTTAGTTGTTAATTGCTTTGAAATACATCTCCATGCACGCGCGCGCACACACACACACATAGATCACATTTGAAAACAAAGGTACTGGTTGGAATTCTTGTGCCTTAATTTTTTTCTCAGTAAATGTAAATGATCAGAGCTGAGAAAGATTTTGTTCCTTGGTGGTTTGCTTCTATATAGGTTTGTTGCTACAGAGTTCTGACACTAGTCAGGGATTTAAATTTAGTTTTAGGTTCTTTAACTGAATATTAATTAAAGCATATACAGCAGATTTATTTGGAGCAGGAGGAAAACCAGGAAAATAGTTGGCCTCTTCATTGAAACAACAGCAACCATGTAATATAATGTTTATAATCAAGAACTCCATGGGTAAAATCCATAAAAACTCAGGGGCAATAGGTTTGTCATTTTTAGAATTTTACACTTGACTTTGGGGATATCAAATGAGCAAATATTATTTTTAAAAACATAATAAATATTTCAGAAAGTTCCTATGCTCAATCAACTGATTTAGCTGAAATCCTAGTGCCACATTGTTTGAATTCCAAGAAGGCTCCAAGTCCGGATGCAGTGATACAAAAAATATGAAAAAATAATGGATTTAGTAAAAATGCATGTAAACAGTCCATTTATAAGTTTAAATGAGATACTGTTAAACAAGAGATCTAAAGATGATAAGAAGACTGAATTCTAGATGTAGCTCCCTTGAGAAAATTTGGATATATTTGCATATTATTTTGGGATTCAGGAAGTCTTCTGAAACTTTTCTCCAAAAGTACCAAAGTATTAAGAAGTGTAGTTGGAGCATATCATATGGTATCCAGATCATAACATATTTTTCCATATTTGCTAGGATTCTAAAGAATATTAAAAAAAACTGTTTCTATGGGTTAAAACAGAAAACTTCATTGAAGAGACTGAATGATTCAGAGACAATAAAGTGTACAAGTGTCACTAGATTTCTTTTTTTAAAATCTCATCAGTAACAAGACTCTATCCAGTTAATTGTCAATTTCATGGATGGCTTCTACTCTTTGTAATCTTTGCAATTTAATGTCATGTTTATTATATGCTTATTAAATATAAATATTACTAAGGTGGCTGAAGTCACTAGAATATTCCTTCCTAAGCATGCTTGAATACATTTTGTGGTTATTACTAATTTCAGTTGTGAGTTTATTATGTACGGCACAGAAGTTGGCTTTTGAGGTCAGAAGTAGCCATCAATGGAAAATAGCTTACTGAAGGAACAAAATATTCTTTTTCACTCTACTCTGAGTACTTACCTTACCATATTTATCCAAAGGGAAGACAACCCTAAATTTAAGATTATTCCCAACCCTTCCCCCAGAATATATTTATATTTATATATCTTCCAGAAGTTATATTCTCCAAACAAGACAGGACATGTCAGAAAGATAAATTAGTATTACCTAAGCTATTTAATACATTTAATTATAAAATTAATATGTTATTTAATTCTGAATCAAAATTATTTGTCAGTAAAATAAGTTGTCCTATGTACAGAATTAACCTATCTGCATATATCAAACATTCTCTTTTAATCTTTTTTAAAATAATTTTTATTGAAAATTGTTCCATAAGTAAAAGACAAATCTGAAGAAAAAAAAATAAGAAGAAAGAAAAGAAAATTAAAGAAAGAAGAATAAGAAAAAATAAGTAACTTCCAACCTTCTTTTCAACAGGTATAAAGAACCTCATTCTCTCCCCTCCCTCTTTGGTCATTGTCTTTCATTCTTAAACTACTTTCATATACAGAAATGTATAAGTACACAGAAAAACAAGGTACACATCTTCCCTTCCCTCTTTCCTGGAAAGAGAGCAAACAGACAAGGGAAGGAAGACAGGATAGGGAAGGGAAGGGAAGGGAAGGGAAGGGAAGGGGTGAACAAAATTTGATGGAGATGATGGAAATGGAAGAAACAATTGGATAAAGAACGTAAGGGGCAGAACTCCTGTTTAGTTTTATACAAATTCACCAGGCAAATAGCTCCTTTCAAATAACAGCTAATGTCTGGCTGATATTCAAAGTCACCCATGATTTGCCATAGCAATTTCTAAACTACTTGTATTTTCTTTGCTTTTCAATATCTTTTATTCTTTCAGTAACTGCAAAATTACCCCACCCCCAGTTCACAGGTGTATCACATTTTGTAATAAAAATCTTGTCAGGTTAATATGGTACTTATAATTCCTCATCCTTTCCTTCTAAGATGTGCTCTATCCTCAGTTTTAATGAAATATTTTAAAACTATATATAAAAATCACACACATCATTTCAAATGTGAGTAAATTACTACTATCAGCAATTTATAGTGGTAAGTATACTATTACTATCACAATCTTTTACAAGGATTGTGACTTCTTAAGTTAAATTTCTGTTGGAAAGTGTCTTTTCCTCAATTCTAGGGCATGTCTGGAAATATGTTTGTGCCGTGGTATAGACTGGGAAAACACAAAGAAATGATAATTAAATTCTAGTCCTTCTATGAAATAATGCAATACTTCTTTCTTAACTGCAGAGATGGCCAATGTTTGTGTTGGCTGGGGATCCAACCAGCTTAGACCCACAACCTTCCAAAGGGTGACAACAAACCATCCAATGATCTAATAAAGCCTCTACAAGGGTTGGCCGAATATTTTAAGCCTTTTTTCTTTGTTTGGTTGTTTGTGTTCCAGGTAGTCTTGTAAGTACATTGGAAGCAGAAAGCTCCTCCTCCCATCTTTATCCTCCCCCACCCCAAACCTGAAAAATTCAACTCCATGAGGAGATTGGGGATATAAAAATAATTTTGATGCTAAAAACACTGTAACTTACCTATTTGCATAGTAAATTTGAGGACATAGAAAGGTTCTGGCACAGTAGCAGCTTACAATTTTTATGTTTTCAGAATTTCATACAAAATCAATAAAAGTATAAAGGATCCAGTGTAGAATAACCGTTTCAGGCAGCACTGTGAGATGGGGCAGGGGAATAGATATTGATATTTCAAAGTAAATCAAGATGTTTTAATGTTTAAATTCTACTGAAGAAGTCAGTAGACTTTTTGGCCTCAGATTTAGACAGAAAAACAAATTGAGTCAGTCATTCAATTGTTTCCAGCTTTCTGTGACCAAATGGACATCATTTCACCAGATTGTTCATCAGTAACTGCTTCTTTAAGTTTTATAAGCTCATGTTTGTGTCATCAGTGATAGTATCTAGCTACCCTGTCTTCAGGTTTTTTTAATTTACTTCAGTTTTTTTCCAAGCATCAGAATCCTCTGCAGTGAGTCTTGCTTTCCCATTATGTGTCCAACATAAATAATTTGCTTAAACTTCTCCTGCAGGCAGGAAGACTACAAATATCACTCCAATGTTTGTGGAACTTCCTACATCTGCTTTCCCAATCTGTTGCTTTATAACAGTGGACCAGTACTTTCACTCCTCTTTTAGTGGAAGTAAGTTGATCCTGAAGAATCTTGCACTCCAAATGGCATATCTTAGTTTTTCTCTACAGCAAAAAAGCAACAATTTAATTGTCTGTTGATGAACCACTATCATGTTGCTCTTCTATAATAAATGAATGCAGATATATCAATACCAGTGTCATATTTATGGTTTTAATGCCTTTCTCTATTGAACAATGAAGGACATTTATTATCTGCAAAATTAGTGCTATTTATGATTTTGTAATTAGTCTTAGCATAGTTTCCCCCCCCAGATGTGTGGATTCTCTGATGTTTTCTTTATTCAGTGAACAAAATGCTGTCTACTAAATTATTCTGCCTGAAAAATGTAGAATAAAATGCACCTTAAAAAAAAACAACTCACTTGTCAAGGACTGGAGAGGTTATAAAAAGGTAAGTATGCTACAGACAATCAAGTTTTCCATTCATTTTTATTGTTATCAAACCTCTTGTCATAACACATTTTACCTCCACAGTTTACAATGTAAATTGACATATTATTTCAAACTTCAGTAAGCATAGCCAACGTGGTTTTCTGCTGTGTGGCTGGATGCAATGCATTAATTTATGGCAATTTTAATAAACTTAATTTGTTGTTTAAATTGAAATGCAGTACTTAAAAGGGCATAGGAATGGTCAAATACTTGAAAGCCAAGGCCAAACATTTTTTGAGAAAGGTTGAACATTAATTGAATTCTATAAAAAAAGAGATATCCTCAAAGATGGATAAGCTGTTAATTAAATATAAACGTGCGGGAAATAATGCACAGTACAGTTAAGGAAGATAGCCAAGAAAGCTTTAGTTAAGAATTGAATGAGATATTATACAATATTTATTTATTTAAACTTATTTATTTAAGTTTAAGAGACCAATATTGAAAAGAAAATGGTATTACAACACATCAAATATAAGATGTTATAAAATAAAAAAATAAAATAGAACTTATACAGAAAAGCTTGAAGCAATGAATAGTGTAAGAGAAGCCCAGATGATTTCTGCCAGCCATGGCTATTGTTAAAAAATTAGCACTTTATTAGAAACAGCTGAAATTTGATCACATAGGAGAAAAATGATAAACTCCTGGTCAGAGGAGCAATGAAGATTTCTAATGTTTGGTGTTTAGTGTCCTGCCTCCCATTTATTGAAGAGGGCACTCTAGCAGTATATGTGAAACAGATTCAGCTTCTATATTGGACCATAAAGTTTGATTTTCATAGGTGATACTGATGTATCTACTACTTGTCACCGTTACTGGTGGTTCACCAATTTGGGCAAGGTGAATAATATTGTATGTGAAGTGTGGGAAATGTTATAAAGATGTTAGGAATGGAGCAGTGGAGGGTGGTTATTGAGCTGTAATGGATATGGGAAACTCTGGTTCTATCAGTTTGGACAGCTAGATCCCAGATCCTCTGCTGAAAGTAACAGTGGCTTTATCAGGGGTGAGACAGACCGTGATAGAAAAGAAAAGCTGCAATAAGCCACATCAAGACCAATTTGTCACCTTAGTGAATATTCAAACCTATCTAGTAAGACGAGATGGACCAAAGACGTTTCCCAAATAATTTGCTTCAACCAGTATCTGAGGAGACAAAGCCTCAAAGGGCTTCTGAGGAAATGCAGCCTAATTCCAGCCGGATAAGGGAGTTAAAGGTGAAAATTCAGGAACCTGGGTTATAGCTATTAACAATTTGGACTGAGCAGCTTCTCACCTAGAAGCATCCTTATAAATACATAACTGGGTGCCATATAACATTGACCCCAGTACTTAGTCTTGAATCAATTGACAGCTGCTGGAAAATAGCTGTTACTGGGTTGACCTGCATATTTAATAATTGTAAAGGATGCTTTAGAGGCTTTTATAAGAAGGTCCTCTGCTTGATTGATCCAATGACTAGATGACTGAAAGTAGATGCCTAAGTACTTAAAAGCTGTGGCTTGCTCAATAGGTCTACTATTAATCTTCTAACTAATCAGAAACTTGAAATGCTTTGTGGAGAATATTAAGGCCCTTAATATTAAGACCCTTAATACTGAGAATATTAAGTTATTGATTTCAGGGCATTTACTATGGCAATAAGAAGATAATGCTTCAAGACACCTATGCAGGCCCACCTGACGAAAGGATAGCCACATCATTGGTATAGAACCCGGTGATGGGCAAGAGATGGAGAATGAAATGCTGGTTTAATAAAGACTTCAACCACCTCACTAAGATATAAATGAAACAATAATAGGGGTACAATGCAGCCTTGTTTTATACCCTTTAAGATAGGAATAGGTTCAGTTAGATCTCCTTTACAATTTACCTTAACTTGCATGGTGTTATCTGAATGCAGTGATATCAGTCTAAGAAGGTGATGATCAACCAGTGTTGTGGCTAGTTTTCTCCAGAGTCTCTTGTGGTATAAAGTCAAGGGGCACTTTTAGATCCATAAAAGCAACATAAAGTCAGCCTTTGGGAAGGCAGTAGTATTTCTCAGCTCGCTGATATAATATTGTTGAATGACTATGTCTAAACCCTGCCCGCTTTGGGGCCAGGATGCTCTTGGAAAACATTCAATCAAGAAGTTTATAATAGAAAAACCTGGTTATAATTTACTTATTACAAATAATTGGCTGATAGGTGATAGTTTGCAGGATTAGACTTATCCCCTTTTTTGTACATGGGAAGAATGATGGAATTAAGCCACTTTCTTTTAGAATCTGGAAAGAGTTATTTATGGCAGTGAAGAGAGGGGCTAGCACAGATGCCCATTAAGTGGGATTGGATTTCAGAAATTCTGGTAAAACTGTGTCTTTGTGAGGGCTTTGCTATTTTCAGTTGGGAAATTATTTTTTGAAGTTCTCCATGCAAGACTGGGAGCCATTCAGGAAGGGGGTCATCTAGTGACAAGATGTATTGAGTAAATGGTGGAAATGTCCATCCCAAGAAGAAACAGAGATTAAATAATTGTTAGCTGAGTTATACCTTAGTCTCTACGCATTATACCTTATACGATATTATGTCTTTAATCACTTATTATTCCACCTTGGGAATTCCATATCATGGAAAGTTATGTGCCCATCAGTCCAGTACTGTCATTAATGAAATCAGTTTATGTGGCAGATTCTGGAAAGTAGCAATGAGAAACTGTAAGAAAAAAAGAATATTGTTGTGTATTCTGTTGTGTATGCTGTTGTGTATGCTGTTCCCAACTTCCACAAGCTACCCACAGGTGACCACAAGACAAAAGAAGGAGGGACAAAAGTCATCAAATGCATCTTGACAATATTCACAAATGATGCAAATTATGGAATCCATGTGCAACTGACAAAGATTACATAAATTGAATTGATGTTGTCATGATAAGTGATGTCATCATAGTTGGTGTAGAACACATGGAGCTATGCTGCTGCTGTTAGCTGCCTGTCCAGTTAATTTTTCTACATGAAATGGTGAGAAAGTTACCTAGTTTTTCTTTCACCTAATTTTTTTTTTTTAATCTCTTGGGACAGATTCATATGTTTATAGTTAATTTTTGATGGCTAGAAAAGTATTGCAATGAAAAGGCAGAAAATGATAGAAATATCTAATTATAATGATGGCTAAGGCTGGGTGGCATAATCTTTATAAGAAAAATGCTCACTTAAGTGTTCGGAGATAGATTCAACAAAGTATCTTTTATTGGCATGCAGAACTATAGTAATCACTGGCACCTCACCCAAGAAACCCAGAAGAGCCCTAAAACCCACAAGATTATAATATGACTTTTCCAACAGGAAAGGTCATGGGGAGACCTTACTGGTGCCTCTACATTCTGCTCTAAGGAGGCTCCAAGCTCATCCTTTCTACTGATACTATCTTCTCCTAATTTAAACATTGTATTTTATTGTATCTATATATTAACTCCTTTGACACAACAGAAGACAACAACCTGAGTTTTGTTAACTGTATCTTTCCCCTGCAGGGTCATCAGGCACTTTCAGTGTGCCTGCTCTGCCTAATGTGCACTTCAGAATCCTATGTAAGGCTAGAATGTTATTTGTTCCACACATTTCTTAAATAGTTTGTTAATTTCCAGTGCATGTGCTATGTAATCAACACTGATTGTATTTCTTACATATACAGTTAGCCACTATCATTTGTTCAGAGTATTTCATGGCTAAAGCTATTCAGTTATACAGAATGTGGCTGACATTGACTATTAACGTCCACATGGTGTCAGATAATAAGCTTCCTAATTTCAAGTAAATACAACATTTATGTTCAGGATAAGAAGGTTTACATAACTGAGACACATAAATATATAGAACAGCCTTGGCATGTTAACTTATATTTTAAGACAGAAATTCCATCAAATTGAGTAATTTTTTTTTACATATTCAGTATTAATAATGTATAGCCTTCTCTACTGCCAGATCATTCTTCCTGGTTGGCTAATCATTCAGAATATGAAGATTTAGGAAAGTTTTTTTTTAAGTTACAATTTATGAATGGCTATATATAAATTTCCTAGCTAACTAGCAGTATCTATCTAACCATGGATGATTTTGAAAAGTTAAGCAGGATTGGAGGTGGTTAGTACTTGCATGGGAGCCCTTCAGGAAATCCCTGGGCTGTGGGCTAGGTTGGAAAGCTAAAATGTTCCTAGAAGGTGACACTGGCAAACCACATTGCTGTGAAGAAAACTACATAGATAAGTCTTTGATATAATCAGGAATCAAGTATGACTTGAAGGAGACTCAAATATGTATATATTCAAGAGTGGAACTACCATCAGCCACCCCCTCTACATGGTTGACATCAAACTGTATGCTAAGAGTGAACAAGACATTGACTTGCTGATCCACCTGGCATGGATCTACAGTGAGGACATTGGGATGTCATTTGGACTGGAGAAGTTTAGCCGGACAGTAGTTAAGAGAGGGAAGGTAGTTAAGACTGATGTGGTGGAACTACCAGCAGGCCACATAGCAGACATAAAGACCAGTTACAAGTACCTTGGTATCCCACAGTCACATGGGAACCATGAAGAGGTGGCAAGGAAGACAGCAACATGCAAATCCTGCCAAAGGATAACATAGGTCCTGAAGAGCCAGCTCAATGGGAAGAACAAGATCCATGCCATCAACACACATGCCCTGCCAGTCATCAGATACTCTGCCGGTATAGTGAGCTGGCCAGAGCAGGACATGGAGGCTGCCAGTGTGAATACCTGGAAGCTCCTCACAATGTACAGAGGTTTCCACCCCAAGTCCAACACCCAGAGACTGTACACCAACCGGAAAGAGGCGGGCAGGGTCTGATGAGTGTCAAAGTCACTGTCCTGGATAAAACCCAGAGCATCCAGGAGTACGTCAGTAAAATGCCACCCAAAGATGAACTGCTGAGAGAATGCCTGAAGCAGCAGCATAGGGAGGAAGTTGAAGCAGAGGAAGTACCATGACAAGACAAGCCCCTGCATGGGATGTATCGCTGACAGATAGCTGAGTTGGCTGACATTGGGAAATCTACCAGTGGCTGGAAAGGGATGGACTAAAAGACAGCACTGAGGCACTGATCAAAGCAGCACAAGAACAGGCACTAAGCATCAGATGCATAGAAGCAGGGGTCTACCACACTAGACAGGACCCAAGTTGCAGATTGTGGAAAGAGGCCTCAGAAACAGTCCAACACATAGTGGCAGGTTGTAAGATGCAGGCAGGAACAGCATACAGTGAATGGCACAACAAGTAGCTGGCGTTCTGTACAGGAACATCTGCATAGTGTATGAGCTAGACCCTCCCAAGTCCAGATGGGAGATTTCACAGAAAGTTATGGACAATAACAGTGTGAAATCCTGTGGAACTTCCTGATCCAGACAGACAGGCAGGTGCTGGCCAATCATCCAGACATCGTGGTAGTAGACAAGGACTAGAAGACAGTGGTGGTGATAGATGTAGTGGTGCAAGGTGGCAGCAACATCAGGAAGGAGTAATACCAGGGACTGAAGGAGGAAACTAGAGACGATGTGAAAAGTAAAGGCCAAAGTGGTGGTAGGAGCACCTGGGGCTGTGACTCCTAAGCTGGGAGAGTAGCTCCAACAGATCCCAGGAACAACATCAGAGCTCTCTGTCCAGAAGAGTGCAGTGCTAGGAACAGCTAACCCTCAAACTCCCAGGCTTCTAGTAGAGGACCCACGATTGAGGAAGACACATACCACCCATTGGGGTGAGAGGGGATTTTTTTTTTTTTTTTAATGAATCTGGTATACCATAGGGCTACTAGGTACTAGGCTTATTACTTGATTAGTAAGATGTACTTGAGAACATTCTGGAGAATTAAGGCAACTGAGTCTGTTTCCAGGATTGTGCAACATCATACTTTCCTGGAAAAAGATGTAGTTGGTTTAATGAGTCATAGACAAAAGCTGCATTGGCATTTCCAAAGATTCCTCACCTCTTCTAAATCATATCAAAAGAACTGCTCAACCCTAGTTTACCATTGATGGCAAACTCCTCAATCTTTTCAGAATTCATTGTCAGAGTTCAGCTCTATATCACAATGAATTGGTCCAGAAAATCAAGTTGCATAGCCATGAGATACTTGAACATCTTCCCCAAATACTGAGACTTATTTAAATGTTCTGCTCGAAACAAGTCTCTTCAAGATATTATTCCTATGATAAATATTTGTGATTGTTTCCAGTTTCAAGGAAACAACCACTTTTCTGACCCAGACCCTTCCTGCTGTATGTAACAAGTTGCGAGGAGCAAACATTGACTATACATATTAGATAATACGTGTATTTACAGCTTGAAATCTTAGCAATTGTTGGTCTCAGCACTGGACAGATACTATGATTTGCATGGTGAGAGGTTTATGGCTTGCCTGCCACTTTTTCATTAAGATGTGGGCCAAAAGATGAGATGTATTTGAGGATATAAAAGGTCCTGAATTTTCATTTAGGACATGCCTACAAAGGCACACATTTGCCATCTTTCTGTGGTTCTTAGTTTACATTTTTAAAATAGCTGTGCAATGCTTCAGACTATATTCCAAGAAGTGTTTCAGAGCATGTAAGAAGCATATATGTGAACCTGCCTTTCTTTAACAGCCATTTAATTTTCTGGGATCTCTTTTTCTTTTTTTAAATGATGCAGAGGCTACATTTTATGCTGTTGGTATGATTCTTTTTTGGGATGAATGGTCAGCTCTTTAGGATATTGACTTTATTAATCAGAAAGAACATTAGTTAGGCACAAAATGAAATTATGTTCCTCCTTAGAATTTTAACACCGAGAAAGAAGCTTTCAATTACTTGGTCACTTCTAGAAAAATTAATGATGCTAATAACATTTTATATCAGATCCAGTCCTCATGTGATCACTTTAGTGCCTAGGATTCCTTCCCCTATCCAGCAAATAAAACAATTAAGTGGGTATCTTGAAGTCTAGAATAGTTTTTTCTTTAAATCAATCCCACTTATGTAGCCTATTATGTCAACTTTGTCTACAGAATATATTTAAAGAGAAAAATCATTCTTGCTGCTGTTACACATTGCCAGTAGCTGAATGGAGAAGGACTTGAAACTATTAGAATTTATATCAAGAGGGAATTATAATTAGAGAAGGAGGAAGGGTGTATGATGGCCTAAATGAGATTTTTCAGCTCAGCGGTCTGAACTTATTTCTAGCAAAAGAATAGTATACTGTCACTTTATTAATAAAGCTCTAACTACTTTCAGAACTGCTGATGACAAGTTCCTTTTTCTAACAGGAAACAAATGTACTGAATAAATTGTTGATAACAGCTGTATAGATAGAAAAGTTCATGTAATTGAAGTACACACACAACTCTTTTTAATGTAATTCATCGCAGTAAACAACTGTGGAAAGCTAATTGGGGCTATAAAGAAGGACAAACTTATGAGAAAGCCAGTTCAGTAAATGTGATGGGTGCTCAAACTGACAAAGCATCTAGTTTCCCAATGACAAAGTATCAGAGCAATAAAAAGTTCAGAGGGCAGATGAATTAAGATTACATATGAAATCTGCAACATGGCAAAGAAAATGGAGCTGCTGACTCTACTGATTGATCATGTGCAATCAAGTTGGTGTTGACTTATAAGCACCCACATAGATTTTTTCCATGATGATTTGTCCCTAACCTAGTTAGGGACAAACCTAAACCTTTAGGTTTTCCAACAGTGTAGCCATCTGGCTTTAATTGAGCCATCCACCTTGCTGATGGTCATTCTCTTGTCTTTCCTTCTACCTTTCCCAGTATTATAGACTTAGCCAGAGAGCTAGGTCTTTGCATAATGTGTCCAAAGTAGGATAATTTGAGTCTGGTCATTTGTGCCCAGTGAGAAATGGGGGTTGATTTGTTCAATTAGCCATTTGTTTGCTCTCTTGGCTGTGCATGGTACTCTCAGGAGTCTTCTCCAATACCAAAATTCAAAAGCATCAATATTCTTTCTATCCTGCTTCTTCAAAATCCAGAGTCTACTGATAGTATATTAATTATAAATGCAAACAGGAAATAAGAATAGCTCTGATGTAACAGCCAAGGCTCATTGTCCAGCATTTTGATTCTCACAGTGGTCAGCTAGGTGCCTCTAAGTGTTGGCCTTCCAAGGTAGACCAAACTTGGAACCAAAGACACACAAGCTAATACTCTTTTGTTGTAAGGTTATACTTACAGTATCTGAAAAGTCTGAATATGCTTCCCCGCTCCTTCCCTTTATCTTCATGAGAACTAGGAAGGGTCATGTCTAAGGCACTTTCTCAAATTACATTTATGCCCCAGATTCAGATTGCTTGGTTGACCGTTGTCTTGGCTGTGGCTCTGCTTCCTATTCCTCAAGGTTATTCCTTCTGCCCATTACACTAAGGTGTTTGTAAACAGGAAATAGAAGCATACTCTAACCTCACCATTGTTTCTCTGCAATATGCATTCTGAGGTATATTGCCACCAACTGGAAAGTAACATTGTGATATTTATATCAAGAGTTTTATAGACATTTTCTCAACAAATATATCTAATTCAAAGACATCCACATTAGGTACCATGACCATATATTGTGATAATGAATTCCATAGATAAATTATGCACTGTGTGAAGAATTATTTTTGTTTGGATGAACCCTGGTCAAAGAGGGAGGAATTTCTTCCTGTCCAATTTTTCCATGCCATGAGTGATTGTATACACCTTGTTCATCTCTGCTCTCAGTCCCCTTTTTCCTAAACTAAAGGGTCCCAAATGCCCTAGCATTTTTTCTTTAGAGAAGATTGTCTGAGCCTCCTGATCCTTTTGGTTGATCTCTTCTCTAATTTTCAGCTCTTTTATATACTTTTTAAAATAAGATAAGAATATCCTATTTGAAAGTCTATAGACCACTGCACACAGTGCCAGAGATGTGAACATATCATAGATTTCCATAAGAGCATTACAAAGTTGGTGTTTTTATCTTAAATTACTTTCATAATGGTCCCAAATATGCAATTGACTTCTTCACAGCTGCTGCACACTGAGTTAACATCTTCATTGATCTACCTGCTATGAGAAAAAAAAAAAAACTAACCTGGTTAGTTATTCATAGCTTATACTACATTAGTATACATGTGATGTTTTTTGACCTGATGTGCGTCGCTTTACACATACTTAATCTGAACCACATTTGTCATCTAGTTGACTAGTCATCCAGGTTAAAGAGGAGGTCTTTATAATCACCTTTGTTTTTACCACCCTGAATATTTAGGTATCATTTACAAATTTGGCCAGCTCACTGCTTACAAGATAGCTAAACTGAAAATCTATGATCTCACTGCAGATCATTGTGGAACTCTTCTTACCTGTTTACTTACTTCTTCTCATCCATATGAGAAAATTGCCTATTGCTTCTCCTTTTTACCTTCAATTCTTTAACTAGTTAACAGGTCAAGAGCCTTTGTCAAAGCTTTTTTTTTTTTTTTTTTTTTGAAGCTCCAGATTTATCTCTATCAATCTGTCTGTTGACTTGTCAAAGAATGCTAGAAAAGTGGTGAGGCACAATTTATCTTTGCAGAATCCATGTTGATTTTCTTAAGCAAGGCTTGTTCTTCTACAAAGGAACTTGTACTTTTCTCACAAACCTTTAAATTTTTCTGCTAGAATTTGAGTTTCTAGACACAACTAGAAAGCCATGATGAATATTTGGTTGTTTTCACTTTTTGTGGTTGAATGTGAATGTATTGGACCCTGCCAGTTGTTTCTCATATGCAAGTATGTTAAATATAGTACCAGATGGTTACTTTTTCCTGTTGGTTCCACATCACTTTTTTTTCACACCAGATCATAGTGAATGCCTAAGACTAATTATAAGGTTGCTTCTCATTGGTTAGTTCCAAGACCAACTGTTCTAAGGCACAGTAAGTTGGAGTATTTAGAAATATAATTTCTTTGTCATGGCCTGAACATGAATGTACCTGGCCAATAGGAGGAAAATTGAAATCTATCATCATTACAAACATTTCTCATTTATATCTCTTTCTGATTTCTTTTACCATCTCAAGGGCACCCATAGCATTTATATAAGATGGGTGCCTGCATACTTCTAGTTCCAGTTTATATTTATAGCAAGATATTGCCCTTCACAGTGATGCTGTATGTGATCTTCATCTGCACTCTAAGACTTCTAACTTTGGATAGAAATACTTATAGCTTTAAACCATATTTATTTTCAAATATTTTTAGTATGTGTCTTTTTCATGGTATAAGACTTTTAAACTGTTGTCACTGCTATGAATATTTGTAGACCCATTTCTAACATTTCTAACCCATTTCTGAATTTACCCATTATAATATTTTCTGAAACCTTCCAAACTGGATGCTGTCTACCACCTTTCAGCTTTCCCCAGAGATTAGTTTTGAAGCAGCCCTGCCATATTTTTGATGTCATGCACCAGTTCCATTTTGTTTCAGGTGGAATCTATCTCTCTTGTACAGATTTGCCTTGTCCAAAACCATGTCTCAGACAAAGTCTAGAACTCTCTGCTTGACACCACTATTCCCTTCATATTCTGAGACCACTGAGCAATGCCCGTCTAACTGGCCAGCATGTGGAAAATCATAATTACTGAAAATGCTATCTTGGCAATTCTGGACTTCAGTTTAATATCAAACAACGTATCTCTAGTTTCATAACTGGCCAATTACATTTTCTAATGTCATTGGTGGTAACTTTCACAGTATGGCTTGCTTAGATGGAATGTGACATTCTCAATTTCACACCAGGCAATCAAATCACAATGTGATTTGCATGCTGATAAGAAACCATCTGTGTCCTAATGTATGTTTAATTCACCCACATCCATATCCACCATCCTCCCAGAGCAGTATCCTTAGTATGAGAAGATATAGTTCATCACCAAAGAACCGAAACCCTCCCACAGGAAAAATTCCCTTATCCTTGAAATATGTCCTGCCTCCTACAAGTCCCTTGTTTTCCCTGACAGCAAGGGAACTATCATTCTGGGACAGGAATTAAGCTATTACAACCTGAAAGATCTTGTCCACATACCTCTCTGGATGAATAAATATTTTCAATACAGCCACCTTGGTTTCAAAGAAATGGTTTTGTTCCGTAAAAGTCAAAAGCTCATTTCACTGAGTACAAGTGCATAACCTATTTCTCACTGGCAGATAGTTATACCTTTGACATTCTATATAACAAATTGGAAAGCTCCATCTTTTTGCTTTTTTTTTTTTTTACTTCATACTAGTTATTGCTGGTAACTTGGTATTGTTTGTTAGGAACTATTTAATCTAAAAGATAGTCCTTATGTTGTGGTTTTACAGTTTACAGCTCTGGCTTCTTCACACTGTTGCTAGATTTACTTTGAAGCTGACTACACAGCTATGCAGGCCAATTCTTAACAGATCCCAAATGACAAGTTGTGGCTATTACAAGTCATTCTAAGATTACTTTTAGAACATGCACCATGGTAGACAAGCAAGCTGGCATCCTTTCAGTCACTGGGAATCCCTGACAGCAACAGATATCTCCTGACAGCAATGCACAGTACCTCCCAGGACTATCTATGCTAAAATTGAAAAGGGAATCCCTAATACCTATCTTTTATACCTTTGGATTATACATTTACATTCTACATTCCTAGCTTTTCTTAGCTAGGTGCAAGACACAATTTATTATTATCAGTATTATCCAGCCATTGAATAAATGGAAATAAAAGAGATAAAGTGTGAAGAGATGGATGAGAAAGAGTAATCTGCCAAACTCAGTTGTAAAACAAACCAGATGAGGGAAAACAACAGTCATCCAATGGATTATATTCCTACTGCATTATAGGACTATATACACACAATATGCTAAGTCTCTAGAGTTGGAGGTTAGTGCATTTTTCCCTTACAAACTCTCTGCTCTTATTTACCTCTCATCTTTGTGAAGATTGCTGGCTGGACTCAATAAATATTGAGCTCAAGAAATGCAATAAAGGTATATAGATATTAAAATAGATATACATCATGAAGAAAGAGTATTGCTGTATAAGAAAGACTTCCAATGTATCTAGAGAAGATTATTTTTACAATGGATGGCTAAAGGTGCAAGGAAGACAATGTCTATCATCATTAATAACTACATCACTCTTTCTCAACCAAACATATGCTGCAACTTCCAGAATTCCTAGTCAGAGAATTCTCCAAAATCAGCCTTAAGCATCTCCATATAAGTCTTTGAAGAAGTTCAGGAAGAGCTCTGGCCCTGTGCAATCCCACAAGATCAGTGCTGTTAGAGAGCTTAGTATTATTTTAAAATCTAAAATCAGAGAAAAGTTTATCTTTTCTCTTGCAGTGCTGCAGCTCTGCAGAGCTTGTGGGCAATTCATTCTGCCATCGGAGATACAGATATGGATCTACTTGCAGTGAATTCAGCAGCATTCTTTCCAAGTCAGAATTCTGCAGCATGAATAAAGCAAAGAAGTTTGCCACTATGCCACCCTGTGATGTCACAATTTAGTAATAAGAATTCTGGCAATGCTTTAAGGCATTATTACATTTTTATTAAGGTGGATTTAATTAATGCACATGGGAGAGAAATAACAAGTAAGAAAATTTTGTATTATATTGGACTATTATTAACTTGAATTTAATATAAATGTAAAATAGTAATTTAGAACTGAATTAATATGTGAGCAAGTTTTCCAAGGGCTGGTTGTGTAGTAACTTAATTTATTTGTCATGAGATATTAAGTACTCCCAGCAAACACTCCATGTGGAAATCTAAAAATAAAAATCCTGGTACTAAATATTAGTGTTAAAAATCTGTACAGTAATATACCTTCTCTACTATTCTAGATGTATGGCAAACTAGCAATTACCTGAAAAATCTTATCAGAAATAAAAATGAAAAACAAAACCCTACTAATCAAGGTTAAAGTAACAAACACCCAACATTACAAGCAATTTGAATGTAAAATTATTTCTAGGTACTGCTAAACACTATCCTTTAGTGCATTTGTATTAAATGTACTTGAAATGCATTTAAATGTATTTAAATGTAACATTTGTGTAAAATATATTATTGCAAGCATAACAGAGCTGGGTCCTTATTTGTGCAGTTATATTGAAGACTGCTCCCAGCTGTCTGTGCACATCCATCTATGTAGAAGTAAAGCTTTCACTGGGATCACCAGTGAAAAGAAATGGCTGTGAAAGTTCACATATGTGTAGATGGATTGATTAAGAACTATTTCTAAGTCATTAATTAACCTTGAAATTGGCTGTTTCACTTCAACTATATTTTTTATAATGGGGAGATAGAAAATCAGAGCAGCATTCAAATGTATTTATATGTATAGATTCTCTTGCCTTTATCTGGAATCTATTGCTATAATTGTTAATGTACACACAAAGGAAATGGGCCAGCTACATATTCACTCAAGTTAAGCATGGTAGCAGTGATCAAATTGCCTCTTTAAAAGTCGAAATGAGCATGTTAGGAGCAGCAGGTAGGAGAACTATTTGCTTATTCCTAATGTTATCGGCTGCTGTTTGGATTGTACTTTAATTACATCTTTCCAGATAGGCATTGCAATGGTTGTGGTGATGACATCTGATTTTGGCCAGTTCACTTATTCATTCAACCAGACTCCCCATCTGGAGTCTTACAGTTATTTTGAACTTCAATTCCAATATTTTCTAGTTAGCATGGCCAACTAAAGTATTTAATTAACTTTCAAATAATAAATTGAAAGCATCACTTTAAAGATTATATGAATGTTACCTGGCTATGACAGATAAATAGAAGCTCTGTATTCAGCAAACATTTAGTCTGAAACTATAAGATGAGGAGTGGGTTAAGTGATTGGTTTCTGGTTTGTTAGGCACTTGAAAATTCATGGTCTGAAGTTGGCGGGCAAGAGCAAAAAAATGAACAGCTTGGGAATGAGCCTGCTGTAGAAGCAATGATGTGAGTCCCAGTAACATAAAGGCCCATACATGGGACCTTAGACACAATGCTTATATGTTATATTTATCCTTTCTTTGATAGTAAATTACTTACTTTCAGGTGACCAAACCCAAAGTAAGTATTGTGGGGGATATTCATTGTATTTCATTCAGTTCAAAGTGATCTTGAGATGAAACACAAAATTGGGGATGGATTCAAAGAATAAAATGACCAGTTATCCTCATTTGGTTGAATAATGGCTAAGAGTTAACATGTCTAGATAGCCCAAACACCTGTACTCTAAATAGCCTGATTCAATCTGAATTTGCAATTCAAAGGCACCTCTGTTTGATTTGAGCCATTTTGAGATTCAATTAAAAAAAAAAAAAGGATTTGTCTGTAATCCATAGGGAAGCATCAAAATATCTGCAGACATTTTTAGATAGAATGGGTGGAAATAGCAAAGATAGTTGATGTTTTAAAAGACATTAGCCCAGAACTTTCACTGCAATTAAAAAAAAAAATCTCCTGCACCTGTTTTAATAGTTAAGGAAAGGGTAACATCCTAGCATCCAAAATGCCCAGCAAAGCACCTGTGTTGTGCTGATCCAACTCAGAAAGTCCCTATCACTACCTAATTTCATTTTTAAAACTTCCAAAAAATTTTATAAAGGTAAGCTTTAACTTTTCCACTTCTTTTTCTTGAGTGCTAGACTAAACATAACATTGACTTGAATAAGTGATAAATGAGAAACTCTTCTACTTTTGATCATTGGGTTCCTTGCAGTGCCAGGAGGGTAGAATAGCTGGTTGGTAAGTTTACTTTGCCTGGGAGGGACCTATCATCACTGGCTTCAGTGGACAGCCAGGCTCGACAGGACACATTCATGTACTTTGACCTCTTCTGGGTAAGGCTCAAAAGTATGACCACTGACTTACCCTTATTGATAGGTACAGTTTACTGCCTTTGGCCACTGAAATCGTGTGAGGGGCCAGAAGGGTTGGAATAGATCATTGGCAAGCCCAGACCTCCTAGGAAGGATCCCCTCATCAATGAGAGTTCATCATGTTGGAGTTATGGCTTGCTGTCTAAATATATCCCAGTTACTTAATTAGCAGTGGAAGCAGAAGTAAGTCTGGCACACTGAGACACAAAGCCACAGAAATCAGTGTGCAATAAAGACTAGCACAGAGAATGTGGCATTCATAACCTTGCTGCTGCTTTTTCTTAAAAACAGTAAATATACCACACAATATCTAGAATGCTGGGAACTGACTGAACCTCCAACTAGTGTTGGTAGAAACAGCACAGATGTGTAATATTCCTTTAACTTTCCTTTTTTGGGGGGGGAGGTAAAGGAATGTTATATATCTGGGCTGCTCCTACCAACATTAGAAACAATCTTACTAAGTAGCATCCGAGTTCAAGTGTGAGAAGTTTGTATGTGTTTCCTTTTGAGTCAGTGTTGACTCTTAGCGACTGCCTGGAGAAGTCCCTGCAGTTTTCTTGGCAAGATTTTGGAAGTGGTTTGCCATTGCCTCCTTCCTAGAGCTGACAGAGAGTGACTGGCCCAAAGTAACCCAGCTGGTTACATGCCTAAGGTGGGACTAGAACTCCAGTCTCCTGGTTTCTAGCCTGGTACCTTAACCACTACACCAAACTGGTTCTCAATGTGAGAAGTAAGTGTTGCCAAATGGGTGGTAATAGTGACTGTAGTGCAATTATTTATGGTGACCACAATAATATCAAATGTAACTCATGGATAAGTTTAGAATTGCCAAAGAAGTCCAATCTAGCTGCATCTGGCATAAAACGTATTTTAAAAGTGAAGGATTAAAGGAAATGGGGGAAAAAAAGAGTTAAAATATCTTCTAAATTCAAAACCACAGACCACTATAATATATATTGCAGATCAAGAAAAAGGCACAATAAGTCATAAGGCACAATAGGTCATCAGCAGGTCTAATAAGTAATATCAAGAAACATAGAAAAAAGAAAGTAATAACAGCAACAGCAGCAAGGGGCGGGAAGGAAAAAGGCTGCTGCATTTATAAAAACACTAAACACTAGGAACTGGTCCTTCTGTCCTCTGTAGTAGATAAACATGACTTTCAGCAAGACCAAATCTTGATTCTATTTTATATTGACCATTCATAAAAGATACCTCATGAAAAGGAAAAGAATAAATATTTCAAATAATAGTATGATCAAATGCATATTTACTCAGAAGTAAATCTATGTTCAATAAATATTACTATTAGGATTGTAACCTAAAGTAATACATTTCTGTCCATTATCAAAACCTTAAGGATTTGTGATGGGTCATTGGGGTCTTGCATTCAAGTGGAAGATAGTAAAGTGTTCTCTAGATATGTCCTGATCTTTCAGGCTTTTTTGAAGTAACTTCTTAGATGTGGCTATAGAGTTTTCACTGATTGATTTGAGAGTACTAAAGTAAATGCTGTGTTAGTTTTGTACTTTAAAGGTGTTTTATTCCTATAGTGTAGCATTGCATTTCTCCACTTACAGTACCAAGAGGACTACAGTTATGTCTCTGAGGAGCAAGCAAGGATTAGTGCACAGATCATTTGAACAAAAGGATGTATTAGGTGCTGGGCTTGCAATCTATGTTGCTGTTCTAATATGTACAACCAAGAGTACTGTGTCTGGAAATGGGCAATTTTCTTCCAGGAATCCTGTTCACTATAAGAACTGGATCTGATGGTGTCAAAGACAGCATTCTATTCAGTGATTCCAAAACTATCTATCTATCTATCTATCTATCTATCTATCTATCTATCTATCTGGTTTTGGAATCACTGAATAATTTGCATTCCATTTTCCTTTCTAAGAGCTCAAGTATCCTCACTCAATACTTGTCACCAGCTTGATGAGAAACCACTTAGGAGCATTGCTGGAGTACAATTTTTGGACCAGCTATACTTCCCCTTAATTGTTACACAATTTGCTAAGCTATGGGGTACTTTATCACATGCTTTGCTAAAATCAAGAAATGTTATGTTTATAGAATTCCCTAAAAGTACTAAGAAAGATAAGGTTAATCTGGCAAGTTTTTAACAAATCCATACTGACTTGTGGTCATCACTGCCTTATTTAAAGGCAGATAGGCCTTCCTCAATGTTTTGGAAGGCAAAGCACATCATCTTAGAATTTTGTAAAGTATGCTATCAAACTTCTTTGGGGACATGTGTCACATTGAATCTTAAACACAGTAGAAGTGTTGTTTTTCCTTTTACTAAAACGCAGTTCTACTTTATATTAAAACTGGGAAAATCATATCAAAATATTTGTTACTTTAGCATAAAATTTTATTCAACCAATCAAATAATGTAAATATTTCTACATTATTTGCTAGCAGGGCTGTTTGAACCACATGCATGTAAGAAGAAACAGAGCTGTCCATTTCAGAAAGATCAAGTGGCTTCATGTGAGTTTTTGTTTTATATTCTTCATAAGCTAATTTTTACTTAATTATACATATATCAAGTCTGACAGATATTCATGAGCAACATCTTCTCTCCTAAATGATAATTCAAGAAATCTTCTTTCATACATTTATCATGTATATTTCCTGAGATTAGATTTTCTTAAAGTCAAATTATACTCCCAATACCTGGAATATCTGAATAGTATCTTCTTCAACAATTTTAGGTCACTTTCCAGAGATATGCCTATCTAAAATTCAAACAAGATATTTATAACTCTAATACCCAGAGATTTAACATCCTTCTTGGCCCTGAGTTCCACCAATATTGTATTACCACATATACACATCAGTGTCAGACCTGGTATAAAAAATGTAGGCTGCTTTTTGTCAAATTAGCAAGCTTCTTCTTGCTGGAATCATTTGTATTTAATTAGCCTGTTACCAAATTACTTTTCATAGATTTTTAAAAATATTTCGTTTGCTAAAATTCTCACCCACATTAAATTGTAGGGCTGTACGATGCTTAGGATTGATTTGGAAGAAGTGTTTCAGAACATGCAGAAGGGCAAAGCACACCTACTGTGACTCAAATAAGCAGTTTTGAATATTTTCAGGATTATGCAGCTGCAATGCCAACAATCTAAGAAAACGACATAGCTGTTTTAATGATTTTCATACACATGTTATATTCAAACTCCTGCATGTTCCAAAGCCCTTGCATGCTCTGTCACATTGCGGAAGAAAGAAATAATATTCCGAACAATCTTGATCATTTACAAAAATTGACTAAAAATAACAGAGTGAAATTTAATGAGAAAAATACAGTTACTCACAGAGGAAAGAGACTTCAAATGAACAGATGTAGGATGGGATACTGGGCTTGGAAATAATACTTAAAAATATTCCAATACTAATTGGTTGCAAATGGAATAGGAGTCCTCTATGAACAAAGTGGAAATTTTACCTCCTGTGACATGGCTATCAAAATGTTAGACTCCATCAATAGATGTATAGTTTCTAAATTATAGTGTGTAAAATAGCACCACTATTCTGTGTAGTTTGGTCCCACAAGTATTATTACTAGTCATCACACTTTAAGAAAGACTCAAATTGAAATTGGTTTATAGAAAGGCAAGGGGAATTATCAAGGACTAGTCCTCTTGAAGGAACTAAGAAGAGTGGAGGTAGGGAGATATGATAGAACTCTATGTATACTTGAAAGGTTGTGAGCCAGAAAGACAAGGCCCATTCTTAATCACCCAAAAAGGTAGGCCATGGAATAATGGATTGAATTATAGAAAGGCAGATTCTAACTGAATGTTAGGCAGAAAGATGTAAGCTACACTTCACTTGATGTGCAGGTTAGATTCAGTGGCCTAAATGATCTCTTCCAACTGTTTGATTGTATGGTTCTGTTAAAGACTGAGACAGACAATATAGAAAAAAATGTTTGGAAGCATCTCTGTAACAAATCCAGGCACTGCCTTCATTCTTTGGATGAATAAAAATGTGTTTAACCAAGAGTTTGAATATGATGTACCAATGACCTTTTCCTGAATAAAGGGCAAGAGTCGAGACATTAAATAATTGAGTTGTTTTTATGTGCAATTATTTTACTTTATTATTCTCACCAAACTGGTCTGCTTTGACATAATCATTTTACCATTTACTAAAAAATGTAAGGTCATCTTAGAAAATATATTCCTTTTTAAATTTCATCAGAATTATAACAGAAGAACTACAAGAGATAAAAATTTCTTTACAGCCATGTTTTGCCACAGTAATTCTTGGGCAGCAGATTCTAGGATTCAGAGCCAATGAATTCACAGATGAGGTGAAAGCAAAATGAATTATTGAATAAGCCCAGGCAAATAACTGGAACGTATTGAAAGAAAATTATACAGAGGAAAAATAGAATCCTACATCCCTTCATCTACCAGCATATCTTCTTCTCCTGCATGGGAAGTGACAGGGAACAAACCCTTATAAAGACAGTAGGATACAGCACTGTCCTAGGTTTCAGGTTGCCCTATGGTTCCACCTCTGAGAAAGCTCCCAAAATTTTATAGTATAGTATTTCATGGTTTTAATGAGGCATTTCTATTGCTTACATTTGTCTATCAATCACCAATCAAAAACATGTCTCTGGTGCCAGCTTTACACATTAATACTCTTCCTCTTTCTTTCAGGAGGCTGTAATAAGGTACCAAACCAAATTTCTGCTGGAGAAAAAATTAGACAGCAACTAATGAGAAACAGACAATATACAATTGCCCTGGATAAGTCTAAGGCCTAACATGTTTTTTGCACAAAAAATATTGTCTCCTTCCACCATACTTCCTCACCACTACAAGTATCTCTTGCAATAGCACTGTGGACCAGTTCAAGGATAATCAATTATCCACAAATCAAAATTTAGGAAACAAAAGTGGAGGTAGAAAAGAATTTGTCACCCATTTTCTATTTGTCTTTTCCCCTCTCCTAACTGGAATTGTTGCAAACTGAACTTCATTTGTTTGCATAGAAAACTTCTTAGAGTGATCATCTGAGCACACCAATTCACTCCAGAAAGAGACAGGAAAGAAATTTGCAAAGAGATTGCTATGAATGTGAATAGACGGGTATTTTACAGTTTAAAAAAGGAAATGGAATGTCCTCAGCACCATCCTTGCCAATTGAGCTATTTTCCGTGGATTTTTTAAAATTAAAAAGTTTGTAGAAAAATCTGCTGTGTCCAAAGTAGACTGATAAGTAAAGTGGTCCTATACCAGTCTGCATAAGTCCTATTTATATAGATGCCATACTACCCTGGATTATATGTATGTGCACAGTTAAACAAAGCTTTGCAGGAGTTCTCCTAGAAGCAAGGATGCCAAAAGGAGATGAACTGCTACAGTGTGTAATTGCAAGCAGTGAGTCTGGTCCTCTTCCATAAAATAATGAATTTCACACAGATGCTAAGCCATGGATTTATTTAACTACACTAAGTTCACATCACACTCTAAACCATAAATCATACAAACCACATTATACATAAAGCTTCAAGACTAAACTTGAAGGGCAATCTCTGAGTTAAAGGCTTCTTTTTCCAGGAGTTTTCCATCCTTCATAGTCCATTCCTGAAGTCGCCTTAGTTACTTCCCACTCTGTTCTTTTTTAAAAATATTTTTCTTTATTTAAAGAGAAATTTGCCTGTGAATCCTCTTGGTTCAGAACTGTGTTCTATTTTGTTTTGCATTCTCTACAACACAATATGACATGCTGTTAGTAGATAACTGTTTTAATTACTTCTTAATTTAAAACCAGGCATATAAATCCCTAAAGCAATAGGATAACACAAATAATTTAAAGGCAATTAAATGAAGCAAGCTTTGGATTCTTGGATGATACTGCATTTTTTTTTTAAAAAAGCCCTGTAATTAGACTTTGTTTAGTCTTCTGTTTAATCAAATTCACTTAATGTTCCTTGAGGAGATCTGATATTTTCTTCTAAACTTAGTGTTGAACAACAGCTTAAAACACATGCCTGAAGAATAGTTAGGAAGCAATTATTTTTTATTCTATAATTTGATTTTGTCATTATAAGACAGAAACATACAACTACTTAGAAAAATGCCACTAAACCATAATAATGTCCAAAGGCTAAGAACTTGGAGTCCAATTTACAAGGCCTAAAACTGAGAACTGCATACATTTTTAGCAGATGATGAGTTCTTTCTCCCATCTATGGAACTGGAGTTGCTATTGATAGGGCAGGCTCCTATACTCCTCTGCCTTTAAAAGAAGTTGAATCTGTAGAAATCTGCATGTAATATAAATATAATCACATGTTTATGTCTTCAGCCCAAATTATTATTGGAGCACTATTTACACATGACATGAAGGAGGCATCACTTAATCACATGGCATCATGATGTATAGTTCTCCAAAATATAAATCTGAGTTTTCCCTTCCTGCTGTTGCCATTAGTGTTGAGATATCTGCTACAGCACTCATGGCCCACTGAAAAGGGTATATGAATGGTTTCAATGTTGTACTTAAAGTAAATATTACAAGTAATCAAAGATGGTATTCTAGACAGTGGTTTCAGGGTTGACCTCTTGGGCCCATAGAAATTGATCAGATGGTATCAGTGTAATATATATGAGCATGTCCATCCTGGTGGTAGTTTTTCATTTCCATTGATATTGATATGCTGGACATATCAAAATATAGTAATTTCATTAATTTGCCTTAATTTTGTCTGTTTTGTAAAGCTCTGGATCTAAATAGGCTTCTCAGTTTTCAAGTATTAGATGATATGATGATAATTCAAGCATATGAGGGGGGACCCAACAAAAACCCCAGAATTATCTTCTGGAGGTGGGCCCCTTGTAGTACAGGCTTCCCCCACTAGATGAGTGAGGAACCCATCTGCATCAGTGTACCAGATGGGTTGTTGTGAGAGGCTGCGTTCGGCTTCAGTGAGTTTTTTTTAGAGACTCTTTCAACGTGTTTGCCTATTTCGTGATAGGTGATTAGTGCCTAGCTTGCTCATGCCTGAACAAAGAGACAATCGCTTGACTGCGTGCCATACTTTGAAGGAGCAGTTGGAGGCTGACCCTGATTTTTTTTCAAAAGTCATAACCAGAGATTAATCTTGGTGCTATGCCTATGACCCCAAAATGAAACAGCAATCCAGCCAATGGAAAACTGCCATATCCCCATGACCCAAAAAAGCAGAAGTGAAGTTGAACATGAAAACAATGATCATCTGTTTCTTTGATGTGAGAGGGATTGTGCACTCAGAATTTGTTCCTCTGGGTGAAACGGTCAACCAAAGTTTTTATCTGGAAGTTTTGAGAAGGTTGTGTCACGATTTGCAGAAGAAACATCCTGAGTTGTGGCAAACAGGTGACTCGTTCTTCCACCATGACAATGCACCTGCACACACTGCGCTGAGTGTTCAGCAGCTTTTGACCAAAAGCGGCATGACCCTTGTGCCCCATCCTCCCTATTCACACAATCTTGCCCCATGCAACTTTTTCTTGTTTTCCCAGATGAAAAAAGTGCTCAAAGGGAAACGTTTTGCCGATGTGGAGGAGGTGAAACAAAAAACAGCAGAAGCACTAAAAGGCATCAAAATCAACAAGTTCAAAGCCTGTTTTGAGC
Organism: Liasis olivaceus; assembly: GCA_030867105.1. Lineage (NCBI taxonomy): Eukaryota > Metazoa > Chordata > Lepidosauria > Squamata > Pythonidae > Liasis > Liasis olivaceus. Next base: position 44,704,661 of record CM061355.1, on the reverse strand, counting down.
AGTGGAAAAAACGTCTTGATAGGTGCATTGCATCCAGTGAAGAGTACTTTGAAGGTGACTGAAGTTTGAACACATAAAAATAAATACACACCTTTTTTATAAATAAAGGGGTTTTTTGGGTCCCCTCTAGTAGTTCAAGTATTAAACTATGACCAACATGGACTTCATTTATCTCCACCCCAGAACTAGTTGATAGCAAACTCCAAATATAAGTTTCTGCTAAGCATTTTCTTGATTGTTATATTGATAAATGAAAAAAATTCTGCACTGAGATAATGGTTGCAGAAGAAGGATATAAAGAAGCAGTAGCATTTTTATAGCACAAGTCATCCACAAAGATGTAGGAGGATACTATCAGAGTCTTTGAATGGCTAAAACGTTGAATTCAAAATGAATCCCTTGAAGTGCAGATTCAGCTCATTTATTCAATAATTTCTTTTAATAATGTATCAGATTTATTATATACTGACTAAAGAGAGTACTTTTTGTTTATGTTATAGCCAATCAATAAATATTTTTATTTATTTATTTGTGCCTTCGAATCAGTTTTTGACTCCTGGTGACTACCTGAAGAAGTCCTTGCAATTTTCTTGGCAAGGTTTTTTGGAAGTGGTTTGCCATTGCCTTCTTCCTAGGGCTGACAGAGAGTGACTGGCCCAAGGTCACCCAGCTGGCTTTGTGCCAGAACTCAGAGTCTCCCAGTTTCTAGTGTGATGCCTTAACTACTACACCAAACTGGCTTTCAATTTGTAGATGTAAGAATTTGTAATTTATGAAAGCTTATTCTGAGTCAGAAAATTATGGACTAAATCACAGTACTTATCTAATGGCCTTACCTAATAAATCTAATGTTAGTTGATAATATTTAACCACTCTTCAACCACTGTTGTTTAAAAACAATATATTAAACTGAACTTTTATTATATCACTTATTTTTCTCTTTTTTCCAATTAATTTTTAATAGACTGCAATGATTACTGAGAATATGATTGAAGCATGAAGCATCCAATATCGTATTAACCGAATTACATTTTTTTTTCAATTAATCATCCAGATATTTTAAACAAACTGTAAAAAGATATGCTTATTGCATAATTAATATTAAGCTGATTTGCTTACTGATTTAATTAGCTACATTCAGTCTCTAGCCTTTACAAATTAATTTACTTAATTCAAGTCAGAAGTAGTATATACTATAAATCATGAAAATATGAAATTGTGAAAATATGAACTTGGAAAGAAGTTGTTAATGTTTCTGCTATCTGTCTATACTTCCTTCTTTGCTTCATCCTTAGAGAAAGACTTTTCATATGTTAATTATGCTACCTTATGTTAACAGCTAAACTGGAAAGTATTTATTACTGGTTTTCCATGTAGGTTTTACCTTGCAGATGTCCATTGTTAATGCACCAATGCGAAAGGCTGAAGAAACTGTGTGGCCACAGGTACAAAATCATTAGGGTAGCCCTGCTTCCCCTTAATCTTATAGTTTACCTTACCTTTATATGAACGTGCTGAGAAAGATGACTTATTCACACTTCTCACAGCCTTAATGAAGGTAAGAAGAGCACTCATATCATGACAGAGATAATCTGGTTGAAACTAATTATCTTTCACTGATCATGTGGAGGAAATCTCTGAAAAGAATTAAGCTCATGGAAAATGCCTCGCCTAATTTTCCTTTTTTGTCATAGCATTTTTAATCTGGTCCTTCATGTCTGCATAAAATTTGACATGGGCTGAAAGAGCTGTTATGAGAAGAAGAGAAGAGGAGCTCCACTTTGGTCATCTATTTGCACACACTAAATCTGAATTTCACCCCACTTATTTAAATGGAACACTCATCAGTTAGCAGAAGCCCCATAATTGCATTTGTTTTTGCACACATGTTCAAAAGAAAAAAATAAAGCGCACTTTTAATGTTTTGATGAGACTTAAGGATCTCATCTGTACTTTTGGCTTAGCCCATTGTCACTGTGGGCCATCCATCACTTTGCCATTCTCCTCCCACTCCCAGACCACTGTAATGCACCCTGCACTCATATTTTCCAGCTTCAACTCAAAAGTGCTGTTTTCAGACCTAAGCCAACATAAGTCCTTTGGGAAAAATAGTCTCCATTCCCATCTAGTAGCAGGCCCAGCTCTGATTAGCTTCAGTGCCTGGAATGTCTCCTTCCCTCCAACAACCAGTGACTGCTCTATCTAGCTATTTTGTCCTGGGCTGCTGGGCTTCTATGTTTTCTGTCTTTAAAAAAAATAATCTTGTATTTGATCCAATGATGGCCCATTAAGTCAATGAATCATCCTCACCCCTAGAAACCCATACTCCATTCAACCATCTCCCAGAAGTCACCCTTTCCCACTCACTACCCACAGTACTGCACAACTTCCCTTCCTTTTCAAGGATGATGATGATGATGTTTTAACTTAGTAACATTGTACTTTATTTCTATAAAACTGAACTATTGGTTCTTTGTTGCTGCAAAATTTCTACAATCCTACAGAGGATCATAGGAATGAAACAGCAACTTGTTCCCTGTTGCTTTGATTATTGTAACATCAAAGCAAAAATGCTATAATAAAGAGAAAAAGAAGAAGGAAAGGGTCTGGTTTAGTGTCAAAAGAAAGAGAATGTGGTAAGGCAGCCAGATATGCAATCATTGTGATAGCAAAGGAAAAGCATGGAGACAAATAAGGAGAGAACTATCCCTACATGGAAAAGGCAATACTGGTAGACTGGTACACCCAGAAGCCACTCAGTGAGGCTTGCCTTCCCTGCATGGATGGGAAGGGCAAGAAGTAGAGGGATAATCAGTCAGTGGGCAGAGTCCAGACTGAGCACCAGTCCAGTCCCACTGCCAACCCACTGCAATCCAGGCTGGAACTGCTAACGTTGGCATAAGAAACAATTGGGAGAAGCGTGGCGGACAAGCGACTGAAGTTGCAGTGCAGAATTGCCCTAAGCAAAAACAGCCACATATTGACTAAACAGAACATGAAGGTAGAAGCTAATGACAATGTCCTACTTTGTAGGAGTGCCAACTTCCACTTCCACTTATATATGGAATGGGAGAAGCAAATTTCAAAGATTCATTTCAATCACAGGTCAGCAATCTTAATAATTCAATCATTTTGATCTACATTTACAAGGCTTGGATAATGGTATGAGCTGGACATGAGGAAATAATTTTAAAACATTTCAAGAAGATGCTGTAGTTTCATCAATGGAGGGAGATGAATTCTTGCCCTGCATTCTCACAGTGTTCGTATGGGCAATTGTGCCACATCCTAGTTTCCTTCTCATTCAGTCGCATGGGATTTCACTGTCCAAAACTACACAATGAGTCAGGGGGAAGCTGGAACTCATTGTGAATGCGCAGGCCTGGTGACAATGCTGCAGGTATGTAGGAGTGTGTGCAAGTGCCATCTTGCTCAAACGTATAGAGCTATACTCCCATTTGGAATAATCCTTAGAGATGGGTTTCCAGTTTAAATAGTCAAAGATTATTTTTTTATTTATTTTTATTTCTTTATATGGTTTAGAGGTCCCCAGACTCCCAACAAATCTGGATGGTTTACAATTAAGAATAAAAAATTATAAAACACAAAGAAATCATGACCAGCCCCAAAACACCATATAAGCAAAAGAGAAAACCATCCAACAGGGTTCATCCTTCATTTTGCCGCAGAACTTGGGAGAATAGCCAGGTCTTTAATAGCTTCCTGAATGTCATCAGGGTAAGAGCCATATGGAGGGATATCAAGTTTATTGCAAAACAGAGCTAATTGCAAAACAGAACTGTAAAACAACCATTTCATTTTGACCACTTAGCTAGCTGGCAACTTTTTCATCTTCCAGATCACCAATTATTTGGTTTATATTGGGTTGATATCTAATATTCTTTCAGAATCATATCTAGGGTGATATAATCTAGAAAAGCTACCTAAATCCCACTTTTATTTTTCTTCTCTGCCCTTGCTAAGCAAAGGAAACTCTCTCCCTCCTTTGCCTACATAAAGACCTTGCTTTCTTGTTCACTATATTTCCTACTCCTTGCTATGGCGGGAAATTCTTATAGTAGGATGGCCAAACTCAACCCTTCTCCTCAGCTTCCACCTTTGGACAGTCCACATCTCCTGGGCCATATCTTCCCATCTTCTCTTGCCAAGCGTAACCTTCCTACTGACTCTGTAAACAAAGCCCAGGACCACCTCAGAAGCAATGTCCACCATGGAGCATGAGAATTGGGTTAGGATTCCTGAGGGTTGGTGCTGCTTGGCACAACAAATTGTAGATTGCCAATTGAGCAGCCTGGACAACAATACTATTGTTCGCATACCTGCCGGTCTGGCCAAGGCAGGTTGCAAGGCTCTGCCACCAAGCCATTCATATGGAGTGCTTCCCCTGGCCCACTTGTATCTCCATACAACCCTCGGTATTCTGGCATTGGTAGGTACTGCCCTTAGTATCTACAACTTATTGCTGCAGGCCCATGGGCAGCAACTTTGAGACAGGAAGATCCCTGTACAGGAATAATGAATGGATAGAATTTATAAACTGATTATCTATTGTATTAAATGAAATTCAAGTGGTAATAATTCTTCAGTATAATAACACATGCTCAGTTTTGAGTATTGCATTTTGACTGTAGTCCTCGAAAATTGGGTATTGGATGCTGCTATGGTCTTTTCACCTTTATATTTATAAATATTTATAAATTACTGATTATACTTTTTTAAACATGAAGATCAGCCTCAGCAAGAGTTATTGCAAGTACTGAATATTTCCATAATATCAGAAAGCTCCAGCACTTGCATACTTATCAAGTTCACAAACCAGTTTTGCTAACAATTTTGCTTTTGCTATAGGATCATTACCCAAAGATCTGCAATTTTTACTAGATATTTCAAATCTGTCAGTAGGCAATATGTCTCCTGCTTAACAACTAGTGCTCTGTGGAGCAAGTTGGAAGAAATACTAGCTACACATTACAACTAGCAGCTTGTCAAAAGATGAAGGATCTAGAATGTATGCAGATAAGTCAGTCCTAGCAGTTCTTCTTCAAAGATGGACTTCTCTATACATCTTTCTGAGGAGAGGTTTATGAGGGTCTTTAATAACTTCTTCAGTAGTGCAAGACCTTATCAATAATGTAAATTATTCTGTGAATCTTCACTAACAGAGCAATAATCCAACAACTCACAAGAAAATCTGTATAGGAACACTATTCAGATGAGCAAAACCATAGAAGAGCAGCCCAAAATTCCAAAGAGAAGAAACAGACTATTTTTACAGCATCCTTCACCATAATGGGTGCCTAGGTAAATTCAAATTAAAATCTGCCTTTCCATGTAGCCAGACAACTATTAAAAGAATAATTCCCCCATATATCAAAAACAGATCTTAGAAACCACCAGCAGAATACTTCTCTAGGCTCACAGTAGCCCACAAGCCAACAAAATCTCTCCAAAGCCTATTAAGCAAACGTAAAGAACCAACAATTAAAGAAGATAGAACATGAATTATTTACAACATATAATGCAAGGATTATGAAAGCAACTATGTAGGACGAACAGGTAGAAGATTAGCAGAATGCATCCATCAACACCACTTGGCACCCAGAAGAGACAATGAAAATTCTTTAATTCTATTAGTCATAGACAAATTCAGTAATGAATTCAACTGGGAAATTGTAATCATTTTAAATCAAACCAAATCCAGAAATGTAAGAGAAATCCTAGAAGCCTGCTATTCTGATAGGCCAGCCAATAACAAATATATAGAAATAAACCCAGTTAACAAACTATTTTTAAAAAAGGAAGCAAACAAAGATCCAAGAAGAAAGCAAGCAGCTTGGAGAAAGACCCCCCTTATCACATACACAGAGTAATCAACATGATAAGCATGACACAGCACAATAGGCAGGATCAATCTGAGATGAAACAATGCAGTCAACTAACCCTGGTAGGTCAATCAGAAAGAGGCACCACACACTATAGCAGCCCTAATGAAGACCCTGCGTAGGACAAGCAGCCACATATAAAAAGCCAGCAATCCCCACTCTCTTCTGTCCAACCATTGACAATATTACCTAGTTTGGTGTTTGTAAGAAGAAAACCAAGTTCAGCAAACACCAAGATCCCAACAAATCATCTTTTTAAAAATACAGAATAGCCTGTTAGCTGTGCATACAAAAATACTATAATAATACTTTTACTAGTTCTTGTAAAAGCCACAGATATTTGTGTTTATTCTTGACCTTTTGTGCTTATTAATCTATGAATGTTAGAAGTACTACAAAGAATTTTTCATCAGAATGAATATAAGTCAGCACTTCAGTGGTGTCAAGTTACATACTCAGTTTTGCAGACAAGAAAAATTATTTCTTAAAAAAGCCACATCTTCTGGAAACAAATCTTGACAGTCTTAGAGCAATTCAACAATAGAAAATTAAAAGTGTTTACAACAGATGGAACCATCCATAAAAACAGTGTGGCACTGGAGTGTTTTTAATACATATCAAGTGATAAGCTATATGACAGTAGATAATGTTTTATCTCCTGTTATTTGGATCACTCAGACATATCTTTTCCAATATGCATTATTTATGGAGGCTGCAGGAACATATAACAAAAGAAAATAATATAAATACTGTTTTATGTTGGCTTCTTCACAATGTAATGTAAAAAAAAAAAAAAAGTATCAAACTCTTTTACACTGCATTGTCTGAGTGCAATATATCAATAAATCTTCATCTATAACAGACTGAGTTTATCTGGAAATATAGGAATAGACTTGACAAAACTCTAAGAAATTTTTGGAGGCAGTTGTACATGTGTATGTTTGTGTGCATGGGTCTAAGAGCACTGAATCCCTAAATTTTTCTGCTAACATCAATATTTTGTTATATATTTATTGGAAGCTTCGTGGAAGCTTAGAAGGGGTTGTAATAAAAAGGGATGTGACTGTTACTTTTTTTCTCTTTCATTTCAAGCTGTTGAGATGGACAAGTTACTAGCGCTAGAGATCTCAATTAATTACTTATTGAGGGCTTTTGGTCACATTGGCCACCAGGAGGCAGTGCCTGACCAGTTTCGTCCTTATTAGGAATTGTCAGACATACACAGCCAGACCCTTTTGTATAAGGTTCAAACTCACTTCCAGGAACTGAACTCACAGACCCTTGAACTTTAAATGACTGTTAACAGTACATTCGCTTTTGGAGCTATCCAGGTTCTGGTACTCAGCAGAATCTCTCAGAATGTTACATGCAGTCCACCGTCCCTTACGTTCTCTGAAAGATAGTGCTGTCGCATTCTGTCATGCCCCTGGGCATGAGGGTTTATATAACTGAGGAGACTATCAGCTCCTGTAACAGGCACCTCTAGCAGCGTCAGCCCAAAGGTTCCCACTGGATCGACAGGATACCACAGATGGTTTGTGGCTCTACATCAGTGGTTCTCAACCTTGGCAACTTTAAAATGTGTAGACTTCAACTCCCAGAATTCCCCAGTTAGCCATGCGGGCTGGGGAATTCTGGGAGTTGAAGTCCGCACATCTTAAAGTTGCCAAGGTTGAGAAACACTGCTTTACATCTAGTAAAGTAAGTATATAACTTTGAGATTAAGCAGCAAGGAAGAGTTTGCTTTCTTTGAATTGTTCCAGAGAAACAGCAATGTCACTTGAAGGGGGTGGGGAGAATAAATCTAACTCACTTCGGGACAGTGAATTATTGTTTTGCAGGATACAAGAAGGAATTGAACCCACACAGACTTCTGAGTGCAGTGAGTAGTAGAGAGAAAGTGACGCTCTTTTATTTGAATTTGGATGTGCTCAAGGCTCTGCCTGATTCATGACAAATTATTTTTCTTGAGGCTCCATCTCTTTTGGGATGAACCTAACTTTTATTCACACTTGCTCTTTACTTGTGTTCCATCTTCTCTAAGTCTAATACCTATCTATGTTTCTCTTTATGTATTTTAATAAACTAAATACCACATGCCAGTTTGTGTCTTGATACCTGAGAAGAGCAAGGCCACTTCAGACTGACTGTCAAGAAACTGAGCTTAAGCTGACCATGAATTTTTCAATTAAAAGAAAGTGAACGGCATCTTTCTTCTTTTACCCTTGTTTCTATATCCCTTCTTTAGTGTGGGGAGGAAGAGAAAGTAGTGACAGCAAATATCAGTTTAAGACAATAATTGCTGTATCATCCCGCTGTCTTGTTTCGATGACCAGAGTGGGCTTTGAGTATCTCCTATTTTGTATAAGCCCAGAATCAGAATGCATGTCCACCCCCAGACACCAGATCTCATTGGGTGACTTTGAGTCAGTCACTTTCAGCACAACCAACCTGACAAGGTTGTCGTGGGGGAAAAAAAGGGCAGAAAGGTATGCTATATATATCACCTTGAGCTCCTGAAAGAATGGTGGGATATAAATATATTAAATAAATAAATACCACACAATTACATTGAAACTTACTTAGCAACTTGTGTGTGTGTGTGTGTGTGTGTGTGTGTGTGTGCCTTCAAGGGAATGTTGAGTCCTGGTGACTTCTTGGACAAGTCCCTGCAGTTTTCTTGGCAAGATGCTATCTCATTCATAAAAATACTATAATTGCCATATATTCTTTTTTGTGAATTCAGTCACCTCACACACTTTTCCTCATATTTATGCTGCCCAGTTTTGTGTTATCATCTGTACAATACACCGCACTGTTAATTAAGTCTGGATACTCATTTACTTATCACTTCTTATAATACTATTTTTATTTTGTTTTATTTTATTATATATGTTCTTAATTATTTTTAGACCCTATTATACTTATTGTTTGTGATTGCAGACATAGGAAATGGCTTAAATATTCTTCATAGTTGGGCAAGTTCATGAGTTGAAGGTAACATGAGCATTTCTGAATAATTACTAGTAGATCTGGCAATTTTGCTGTTTCTCTTCTGGATGCCATTTTTTATGTACTCAATACAAAATGGATTTTAGTGCATGACATCAAATTATTAATGTCTTTTTAAAAACCAAACAAAAAGAGAACAAAAGAACAAAAGAAAGTAATTGTTATTATCAGCCATTAAAATGGCAAAATATTTTAAATGCTCAGATTAAAGCATTCTGAAAAAACCCAAGGTTGCAAAGCAATTTCTTTTAGGTAAAATTATTCCAGTATATGCATTCAATCTATGTGTTTCTCTCTCACACTTTCTCTCTGTGCAAGCATGTGTTTATGCATTATGATGGAAATATGATGGGGGACAAATTCTTGACCCTATTTTCATTAGATGTGGTCAGCTTTCAAACAACTGTTCAGAAAAGTAATTCAGGATCTTAATCTTCAAGTAATATAGATTGCATGCAAAAAATTTTAGGCATCCTGGTTTGAAAAGAAGTTGGACACTTTAACAAGTCAACAATCTAAAACATATCTCCAACCCAAATCAATACCAAGTGCTTATAGGAAAGAAAGATAAATATTTTGGAATGGCCTTTTCCCCAGATTTGAATATTACTAAAATCAATAGGGAGCTCTCAGACATGCAATGAATGCAGGAAGAACTAAGATTATTTCTGATATAGAAGAGTTCTACAAGGAGGAATTAGGGGGGAAATCCAAAGCAATAATAGAAAGAATTTACCTGGCTACATCAAATGTTTGGAAGCTGTTATTTCTGCCAAAGAAGTGTTACAAAGTGCTGATTGGAAAGGTTCTGCACCTGCCATATTCATTTTTTCTTATTTTGAGTCTGAAAGCAACTGGAAATAAATGGTACATTTGCATGTATATTTGCTGAAACATGTTATGTTTAATTTTGTACTATGTAGAGGTTGTATCAGCTTCTGTTCATTAGGGATTCACTGAAACATAGTTTGAGCAGAGATGCCTAATCATTTGCATACAACTGAATATAAAACACCAGGTAATTTACTTTGTTTTCATAATTTCTGATCTTATGATGCTCTCCCAAGGTAGAACAATTATATTAGTTGGAGATGGAAATTCAAGGTTGCGGATATCCCCTCCTGTTTCACTTCAGCTAGTGGAAGACTCAAAGTACCTCCCACAGTTCTCCTATGGCTGCAAAATTTGCCAAAAATGTAGACCAGCAACAGAACTAGTCTATCCTATATTATCCTCAGTCAGTGCTTGTAATAGACATTTTTTTAATGAGAAAGAGTCAAAAATAGCAATGAACCTTTTCCTACTTGTAGGCCTAAATTGGATAAACCCAAGAGGACAGTGGTTTTGCTAATGGCTCCAAAGCTGGAACCTTCTGAGCAACTTAAATACAATTGCTGCTCTGAATTATCCTAGAACTGGACTGCTATAACCTGGCAGAGGGACTGTAGAAAAAAGAAGGAATGGCCTTGATGGTAGGAGGAACAGCCACCACTAAGACCATGGTCAGATAAAAGGGGTCTGAGTCTGGGACAAGAATGTAACATTAGGTTACTTGAAGATAAAGGGAGGGAGGGTGAAGCACTTTCAGACTTACAAGATTCTGTTAGTATAGGTTTACATTAAAAGTAGCACTGACCTCTGTGGCATTTGTTTCCTAGCCTGATCCACCTTGAAGGGCTGAAGATAACTAGGGAGAATAGGGACAGCATTTTTCTGCCTCCTATTTCCTAGTTTAATTTTCCAGTAGTTGGAAATGAGTGTTGTACTATGGAACTCTCTATCAGCCTTTGCACCTGGACATGGTAATAAATCACCAATTTTCCTGGCATGACTTGGCAAAAGATAGACACATCTTGGCTAGATTAGAATCTTTAATGCTGTTAAGAATGAAGCCTTACACACAACAGTTGATTGCCCTCTACAATGCAAAGAATAAGGGTAATATGGGCACTGTAATAAAAATCGCAAAAGTAAGATTCTGGGAAAATATTTATAAGGAATCTAGGAAGGAAAATCATATTAAATATGCACATTGAAGAGCTTATCTCATATGGTTCTCCCACCCCTAAGATGTGGATGGACCTGACCCTGTTGGCCTTCTAAAAGCCATTGAAAACCTAGCCTTTTCGTCAAGCATGGCCAGATGTTAGTGGAATGTGGTGTGTGTGTTTTGTTTTATGCTGTCAGAAAGTCTATAAGGAGCTTGATCATTTCTTTTTAAACTGATTGGTGTTAATTAAGGGTAATTAAATATTCCACTGGTATAATTATTAACATACAACTGAATAATATAGAGACCATTTAAAATGTTCTATTATTCTGGAGAGAAACTTAGCTGATTTCATGATTTTCTTACTACATTAATACTGAACCCCAAATAGCTAAAGACATTTTTCTTTTTTGATAGGAAGTTTGCCTGTTTGTGATAATGAGGAGGAGTCTGTATTTTAATTACATTTATGCATCACTAGCCTTATTGATGAACATAAATTAGAAGATAATTCAATTTTGTCCTGATAGCCTGCCTCTAGGTTTGAAAAACAAAATGTTCAAGTCATGCAGTCTTGCCTTGTAGTCTAAAGACTGCCATGTTGACAAATGCGTACACTACCACATTAAGCATAAATTACCTACTTTGGTAGGAGGCTACATTCCTCATTCTCAGCGACAGATTGAAGTTTCTCTGGATCCATTTTTGAATGAATGCCAGAGAAGCCAATTGAAAAAGAAGATGCTATTGATTTCTGTTATTATCTTTTGCTTCCATTTGTGGCCAAATAAATAAGGCTAATTTTATTATCGTCTTTTGAGGAATAGCTTGAGAGAACAAAGAAGATGGACAATGTGTAAAATCCAAAAAAAATTAAGTAAGGGTTCAGCCACACATTTTGTTTACCATGCAGGATCCTGATCCAAATCATTAAATCTTAAATCTCTTCCCCAAGCCATTTTGCTTTCAAATCTCCTGTCATATGTGATTTTTTAAGGAAAAAAGAAAAGTGGGATTCAGAACCAAAGCATTCTGAAACAAAATAGTTTAGTTCATGGATGCAAATTTGATGGTTCTTATCTGGATCAACAGAACCCTTAATTTTTTTTTTTAAGAAAAAAATCTGTTGTAATATTTCAGAAGGATACTATAGTCATGGATACTGAGCAACTAAGAGAGACAAATTCCTCTTATCTAGATCTAGTGGATATTTTTGTGCAAAAAAAAAAATAAAAAAATCAAAGATATTTATTGTACCAAAACCAGCCAGAAGCCAAATTGAAATAGACCTTAATAATTAATTTTATTGAATGATTCCTGGAAATAGGTTGGCAAGAAATGACAAATTTAAAGCTGGTCAATAGCTGTCCAGTATATAGTATTTAGGCAAGGAGTTTTTCAACAGAAATAGAATGGTAAGGTCCTGTATGCATACATTTTGGTTTTATAATATCAAGAATTTTGCCTGCAACTTCAGTTATACAAATAAATATACAAAATAATTAAAAATTTTAAATTACTATTAAAAAAACTAAACTGTATGCCTATAGTATAAAACTAAAACTATATGCCTAGAATTAGCTAACACAATAAACTGATGAAAATAACTTATATCTTCAAACAATATGATGCAGTTTCAATGCTGTGAGCTCATCCTTATGTCCCACTATTACATAAGATTTCCCACCAACCATTTATAGGCAGATTATATTCATCTTTAGCTGTATCTGTTGTGAAATAAGGTTTACCTTCTTCTCCCAACACAAGCCTTTCCATGTGAAGATTCTACAGTGCCTTATTGACAATGTTGGTGTTGATGTGGTCACAGTGAGAACTGCCTAGGTCCCATTGGCCACTTTTGCTGTACCAGACATGTCCCCTCTCCTCTGATTGCTGTGCACTGCCCATGATGGCCATTTTGGCTTGGACTGCAGGATAGTTTGGGCATCTGTTTTCCATAGAGGCATCTTCCCATATGCTTGATTATACAGGCATTGCATTGGTTCCTTAATACACAATTCTAGTACTCTTCTGGAAGAATATTACACCTGTTTTCAAAAATGTTTCAGAGATCCTTTGAAAAAGCTTTAGATTTGTGTTTAAAGCAGATGCAAATAGGTTTGTACTAAACTGTGAAAGAGGGCGAGGCTCTGGCAGTTGTGTGTGGATGGTTCAGACCCATACAAGCAAATTAGAGATTTTGCACTGCTTCTGCCAAGAAGAATTTTCACAATGAACCTTTGAAACAGATTTTGCATTGTGACTACCATTAGGACTTGGCCATAAATGGCAGCATTTACAGCAGAGTGTTAAATGTCAAAAGGAAGGCTCATTATTTATACAATACGTTTTATTCTAATATGTAAAGATTTTGAAAGCTATTCTCTTGCTCGTAGAGAATAGGGATTTTAATGTAAGCTTTGTATTAAAAATAGCAGAGATTCCCCCCCCCCCCCCCCCTTTCTCCTGAGTCCTGGTTTTACTTTCTAGTTGCACAACTTAGGCACAAAGCCAGCTGGGTGACCTTAGAAAGCAGGCAATGGCAAACCACTTCTGAAATCTTCCCAAGAAAACTGCAGGGACTTGTCTAGGCAGTTTCCAGGAGTCAACATTGACTTGAAGGCACACACACAATGTCCAGTAAAATGTTCTTCATTTTAAAATGTTTTAATAAAGTGTTATATTTTTGGTAACTTTTCAGTCTGCCTGATAAACTTCTTATGCATCAGATTATAAGTATAATTAATAATGATATCTACACTTTCTTCAGCTAGGATAAGGTTAATATTCCAACTGAAACAACATATAAAATGTGTTTATCATGATTAATCGGTTCCCACCTTACCTTTATGTAATTAACCAAGTATTAGTTGCCAAATCAATCCTAGCCTTGGATGGGAACCTTATTTTCACTCTCTTTGCTTTTATCTCTTCAACTCTGTATGAACAATTATCCATTTAGGAAAAGCATAGATATTAATTGAGAAGCTTAGATCCTTTGCAGTGTTTCTGCAAGTAACCATTAATTATGGTACAATTCAGCTGCAAGTCCCATAATTTAAAGCAACTTCAGAGCATTTGTAAAGGAATCCTTTAAAAAAAAACACAACCCTCTGGTTTAATATCACAGCTCTGAAAATCAGAATAATTTGCTGTATGAATTCACAGACCCCAGATGTGAATTAAAGACTAGCTGAAACTGGATAAATAACTTTAAACAGATTTGTGTAGAAGTCTGGCAAGTACTAAGCATCTCAGAGACAGTAATCTTTCTTAAAAGTTCATATGATGTTTTAATTTTGCATAGAATTTGCTTTTGTTCTTCAGCACTGACCTGATACATTCAATTTAACCATTTGAATATCTTATTGCTGCAACAAGAACTGCAAACTTCATCATGAGCTGATCTTGATGCAAGAGCCTGCTTTCATGGATAGAGGCAAAATCTTTCCACAGATGGCATAAATAAAGATAACTTCATATAAATAAATTTGACCCAAAGTTAAGCATTCTGACTCATATTTGCCAGTTGCCAATTTTGCCCACAGCCCTTTCCAATCTCATTCATGTTTTGGTAACTTAGTCCTTTTGAAATCAAAGTGATTAAAAATAATTATTGTATTGTACTGACCATTTTTTTTCTTTATAATTATTTGCTGTGTACTATCCAGAGTCATTCAGTGAATAAAGATTTTAGTTTCTGATCTTAGGAAAAAGGTGTTTTCCAAACATAATTATATTTGTTTCAAAACTACTACAGACCAAGGCAAATGAACAGCATTTTATCAGCAGCAATGATTTCCTAAGGTTCAGTGACATGGCTGTTTGTATTTGAAGAGTTTCTCTTCCCTCTATGGAAAAAAAAAATAGATTCCAAATTACATCAAAATTAATTGGCCATAATAACTTTGTGATTATTTTTTTATAGTTTATATTAATAGAAGTTGCATTGTAGCTTAGTTCATTTTATTGTTTTTTTGGATATCAACTCTTGTGCTAACTGGGTTGCTGGAATATAATTTCCCTCTCTTGCTGTTGCTAGGCAATGAGAATTCAAAATATTTTCTGTTGACCACAAACTTGCATCTACATTATGTTAGTATGGGAAGAAATGTATTAGATGAGTTGGGAATATAGAAATATTTAATTTGGTTCAAGCATCCTTTTAAAGGGAGGTAATTATTTGAAAACTATAACAGCTAAGCTAACGTTTTATTAGTCCCTTTCATTTGCTTTCCATAATATGTTTTCTACAGCATGCCAAGAGTGAGTATGAGTATGCTTCATGGCTAAAGAAAGATACACTGTAAATTAATGAGCATTAATATAATTTGGAACACTGGCCTTTCTATACTTTTAATATTAGACACATTGATTCTGTTATGCACCTTTTCTAGAGAAAGAATAGGAAAATAGCTTAAATTCATGCCAGAAAGGTTTTGCTATTTAATTATGCAAGCTAAGTAAGTAGATACTGTTCCTACATCTATCTCCACATTCCACAAATAGAAATGTCAATAATATGATTAGAATTTTTAAGAGGAAGAAAAAGATCCCGGGGATATGATAGGAGATGGAGTATGGCTCTGTGTGTATGTTAAATTTTTATCACACTTTTTCTCCATGAGCTTAAGGCAATTTACACAGAAGATTTTCCTTCATTTTATCCCCACAACAACAACCCTATAAAGTAGGTTTTCCTGAGAGCAAGTGACAGGAAAGTCACCTAGTGAGTTTCCATAGCTGAGTACTAAGCTTAGAGCTGTGAGCACTAAGCACTAGTTCAACATCTTGATTAGTATACCCCAGTGGTTAAGTAGATTAAAAATATGTAAATTAAAGGTTCCCCCCACCCCAACTTTTGGCCAGTTTGTTATCAGGATATTTGATACTTTTCACCCACACATTTTTGGAGAAATGTCCAGTGTTGTTAACATATATCACATATGTATGCATGAAGCAACCAAAAGTCCATATAAAAATAATAATACTTAACAGAAAGCATTTCTTTGCCTATTTATTTTAGTTAATATCTCTCTGAATACTGAGGGCTCTTAATAGTTTCCACCCTAAGCTATTAAAATCAAGTAAAACGACACTTAAAATCAGTTATATTTAACAACTAAAAACCTGTTTAAAAGGATGTGTTCGGGGTCTTTTGAAAAACCAACAAGAAGTGCATTCTAAGGAATTGGAGGGTGTACAGAGAAAATCCAGCTTGAGCCACCTTAAGATGAATCACTGACAACTGTTAGTAAACTTCCTCTCATGAAATAATAATACAGAACAAAAACATTATCTCAAGGAACCCAGACTCAAGCAAAAAGTAATAACCAGCATTTGGAAACAAAATGGTCACCGGCGTAATCTTTATATTGTTGTAACATGCTCTTTTTTGAGTCTTTCCAGAGTCCAACTAGGGTGATAAGTTTCAAGTTTCCAGGTTACATCCAAAGATAGCCCCACATTAAAGCTTGTTAAAGTAATCAGCCCTGGAGTTTGCAAGCACATGCATAATTTAAAGGTATTTTTGTCCGGGATGGGTGGGGATGAGGAGTGTCATTTAAGAGAAAAAACTAATATCAGTTGACTTAGATACGTGTTAATATTTTAGGAGCAAAAAGTAACATGACATCCCAAATGTGTTCTAACACAATAATTGTATGAATATAAGCACACTGAGTGTTGCGAAACAAATCCAGTTGTTTGTTATTTTATTTTACCATTTTTATAGACTGTCATTCTCCAACAAGACTCCTTGTTGCTTTTCTGTTCACCAATTACATTATCACAGTGGATTAAAACCAATATTCCACAGCATCCATTAACAGCGACAGACTACTTTATATTTTTATCATTTATTCTCTTTGCCTTCTTGAAGATATTGTGCATGGAAAATGTGGGTATAAAGAACTTGAAATAGAAAATAATAAAAAATGGAAGATTAAATCAAGATGATTGTTCAGGCAATCAGCTTTAAAGGAAGTTTTAATATATTTCCCTATTAAATTATACAGATTTTATATTAGTTATATATTATTTAATACTAGACAGTGGGATTCTTGCAAAATAAAATACTAAATAGTGAGCTGCTACATTTGCTTAGATAATAAATTTTATAGCATTAGAACTAGAGATGATTTGCATGAGTAGATTTTACCTTTCTGTAGAGATACTTCAAAGGTTGCATGAAATGAAGTTTCTTCTCTGATCCATATCTGTGTGTAAAAGTGGGCAATTCAACTTGCTTCATGAAATATAATCTCATGGAGCATAACGGTAAAATCCATTTAAATTAAAATCAAAGAAGACTCTTCCTATAGTTCATTTATTTTAGTGTCAGATGAATTCTGTTGTGATCTAGAGGTTTTCTAGATTTTTGCAGGTCAGATCTGACATCCTGGATTTAAAAAAAAAAAAAAAAACAGAGAAAGGAAGTGACTGCTGTTTCTGTTTTTAAATTAGTACATATGTCCCTGATTTCAATGGAGTTTGTTCCAAAATATTTGACTAATATGGGGAAACAAGATAGGCATTTCATTCTGAGTTCACCATATTTTTTGAGGAGGACCAGTGTTTATTATGGAATGGGCAGGGTTGGGCTCCCCTCCTTGGAGGAGTTAAAAAGATAAATTACATTGAGCTATTAAAAAGACATAATTTTATTTCCCCTTCCCCTAACAAATTGGAGCAGAGAGAAAGGTTCCAGGTAACTATAAAATTGCAGGATATGGCAAAGAATCCATGACCATGGGCTGCAAATTCTCCTTGTTTAAACAAATGTGATAGGAGCTTTGCTTGCTTCATAATAGGACTGTCTTATTTGAGAGGAGAAAACTGACAGTTCGAATTGTCCTTTCCAGTATAGAAGGCCCACCCCTGGATACAGGAAAAAACAGTTATACTTTGGTTGAAAAAAGCATCCAGACTCCAATCATGATTATAAAACTAATGTTGTTTTGGTTTCACAGAAGAAATTGGTTGGTTTGTTTTTGAATCTTCAGGATAGACAGCTCTTTGTCAAAGTCTCTGTCCTAATAGAGAAAGGCTTGGATGTGTGGGTTTCTCTCCATTCATAGACTCCCCACCACCTGAATGGCAGCTCCATGATCAAGATTCTTTGGATATATCCTTGCTGGCAAGCTTTGTTTGTTTCTGTGTTGTGTGAAAGTGAGTCCAAAAGGTATTAGCCTTCATTTTATTTAGTCTGAGATTAATATCTCATCTTTTTCAATCAGCAGAACCATAATTTGGTCCAAAAGCTAAGTTTCCATTCAGGATGTTTTTGGGTCCCCCCTGCCCTCCTGAGCAATAAGTAAGAAAGAAATTAGTAAGGAGCAAGATACTTGAAACCAGAATATTTAGAGAAAGTAAGATTTTATTGTAGAAAGAAGCCAGCTAAAATAGATGACTTCAGGCCCTGAGAAGAAATGAAATATCCTTAGAAAGAAAGTATAGCTAGAAGCAATGATAGGCTGAAAGTTATTACAAGCAGTGGGGAAAGTTGAGTTATCCTTCTTCATTCCAATTTGAAGCAATGATTTTTACACTATTTCAAAATTGGAAACACACACACACATCTGTACAAAGGGACAAAGAAAAGTAAATGCAATACATTACATTTCATTACTTTCCAAATGATGCATTTCTTTATTTATGTAAAGATAAATAAATATGAAAAGAAAAGCGTTAGTAGGGAAGTCGGTCATAACATTAAGATACAAGACCTTGCTCTGTTCTGAGAATATGTGGTTTGGCTATGCTATTTTAGGAATCACTCAAGCAAGGGAAGTTGGCACAAGTAATTGATGTCATTATTGTCATATAATCTTTTAAAGGTACCTATAACAAAGTTTTATTTTTTTTAGATACCAATGAAGTATATTAATGTAACATTAATAATTTTTTTGTGTAGTAGAACTGTTTTAAAAATTTCAGTTAAAAAACTATTAAAACTTTTGCATTTTTATTATATTGTATATGTGACTGGCTTAAGCAATGAATACATAACTGTTCTGACTTGTAGCAACTCTCATGCCATAGTCTGAGCATGACAAATGCAGATGCTTTTAAACAAATTAGTTTTTTTTCCCCCTTCAATCTGTTTATCAGTCTTAAACTGCAGCACAAGTAGCTACCACAGACTTTCTTAGAACAGTCAATGGGAACAGTCAATTTCTTGAAGACTGTAATCTTAGCCACTAAATATTCAATGAAAAGACCTATGGATATACCTACTGAAAGCTAATTGAAGTTGAGATTAGTCTCACAGTGAAGTTAATAACTACAAGACTGGATTGCTTCCCCTTTCTCTTATAATCCCCACATTTCAGGAAACAGCAGTCTAAATGCTTCCACTCATTTCTCTTTATGAGTGAATATATATTATGTGAAATTAATCAGAAATTAAACACACTAAAGACTTCCTTCAGACTAGTCCAAATGGGGTCAACTGGATTAGGTCTATAAGTAACAATTTTACTCACTCTAATGTAAGTAGATTGCTCAGGGTTGGGCTCACACTAGCTGATTCCTTCCATGTGACCGAAGAAAAACAAAAGTTAAGTGCTGTACATGAATTCAGTGGTTACCAGCTCGCTTGCTTGCTTGCTTGCTTGCTTGCTTGCTTTCTCTTCCTTCCTTCCTTCCTTCCTTCCTTCCTTCCTTCCTTCCTTCCTTCCTTCCTTCCTTCCTTCCTTCCTTCCTTTCTCTCTCTCTCTCTCTTTCTTTCTTCTACCTTTCTCTGTGCTTATATTGTTATTAGCAGTTCGATTTGTAGAAATCATTAAGAAAAACTATGTGGAAATAAGAATCAGCTCTGGATAATGTCAGCAGGTAAAGGGGCAGAAGAAGTTAAAAAGAATAACCATGCTATCTTTTGGTGAAGCATTCAGCTGGGATTGTCCTATTCATATTCTATATAAGAGCTACTGTAAAACCTGCTGGAGCTGCTGTAATATGTTACAGCGGTTCTAAAATTACGAAATAATGTAATGTCATTCTTTCAATTAATAATGATAATTTATTATGTTTTCTTCTACTGATAAGAGTGGAGTGACACCTCTTGACTTTCTTTTCTTTTCTTTTCTTTTAAGATACCTTGACATATTATAACTTAATTATTAACTATGCAGTAGGTAACTTTTCAGCTGCAAATGATTGACTAGCATACATTGTTAAAGGCAGGTAATTTTTTTTCCAGCAGCTTCTTGTACTTGATATACTCCCAGTTTTCTGTGTGCCTCCACTATAGGAATTTTAGTGTTATGTTTTTGGTAATTATTAGGTGAGTCTCAGCATACTGATAACAGACCCCTTTGCTGAAATTTCTCCATCTCCTTTAATTTCAAAGTTGCATATAATAGTGAGTTATTTTTGTTGGACAACTAGACAACCTGTGACCCGCTGGGTCATCGTTTCAGAGTATTTCCTTACCTAAACAGAGAAACAGAATGGGCAAGGGCAAAAAAAAAAAAAAAACAGTGGGAGCGGGAGTGACTTGCAACTTGCTGCCGGCTTCCCCATTGACTTTGCTTATGGGAAGCTGGCAGGGAGTGTCAGAAATCCTTCCTTCCTTCCTTCCTTCCTTCCTTCCTCCCTCCCTCCCTCCCTCCCTTTCCACATATAATATAGGCTTGTGCCATTTGTTCTCCCCTCATGACCCTCAGGAGAGCCCCAGTGAAGCTGCCTCCTCCCCCTCCTCTTCCTCCTCAGCCTGCCACTTTGCTGGGGTGAAGTGGAACCAAGGGAGCCATGGTCTGTGAGGAAAATTGCACCCCCGCTCCCCATTCTGGTGTGTACCAATGGCCCCTCCCTTAAGGGAGGAAGAGGGCTCACCCATTGGCCACTGGCACCCCCCAGCCAGCCCTTCCTTGTCAGCAGGCATCTGAGTTGCTCCTTCATCCTTTCCTCACCACCAACTGCCATTAAGAGATTTCAAATTTCTGCCTTGATTCCAAAGCAGCCAATTGCCACTTGCCTCTCGGGCCTTGCCACCTACCACCAGCTGATTGGGTGTAGGGGACAGAGGGAGATGGCAAAGAGGTCAGGTATGTGCCCATAACGATCACATGACCTGGACTGACTGTTATAGTGCAGTGCTGAAGCAGCCACAAATTTCCCAAATTTCAATCCCATGGGAGTAATGGGTCCTGGAATTTGGACACATGCTGTAAGTTAGCCCATTTGAGATAACTTGGTTCAAAAGTTGTTGCCCTATGACACACCATTTTGCCCAGTTGAATGTTATAGACAGGAGAGTTTTAGTAGTATATAGATATACGTGACTTTTCTTATGCTAGCAGTCAAGATTATGTTTTAATTTATAATTTAATAATAGTGGGAATGTAATTGAGAAGTGGAAAGGAATATGACTATTTTTGGCTTTCCATAACTATTGCCCTACCATGTATCATACAGAATTCAAAGAAATATGGAATTAGCTAAACCAAAGTGGTAGGCTTTGATCATTTTTCTATTTTTCTTAACGAAAAGAGCTTTTCTTCATAAAAAGCAACAAGAACAATGTACCCGCTTGTTGCAGTATTTTCGGTGCGTGCAGGTCCAGCTTGGATTGAAACACGTACCAGGAAGAAGCAGACATCATGCATTCTGGTGAGCCCCTAGAAGATTTCCATATAAGGCAAGTAACCTGAGGACCCTGCGGGGTCTCACCTAATTGGCCCAAAGCCAATCTTACCATGTGATGCTATTGTTTTGCATTGGTGCTTACTTCTCGTATGGGATGACCTGTAAAACTCAATAAAAGAAAGTTCCCGGCTCAGGCTGGGGGCTGCTCACCCGAGGAAGAAACTGCGTGGAGTCTCCTTTGTTATTTCGGCCTTCTCATGAGCGGCCCTCCATGTGCGGAGCAAAACCGCATATGGTGACCCCGACGTGATTCGCAAAAAGGAAGACGAATACGTTTTGGACCGCTCATCTCATCGGCCGGACGAGCCAGTTGCAACCCAGGGGACGTCGCGGATCAGCGCCTACCCTCCCCCCCAGGATCCTTCATTTTGAGGACCCTCCCTTCAGGTGAGTATGGGCGGAAAGTTCTCCAAAGCACAGGTAGCACACCTGGAAGAATTAGGGGAACTAACCAAGAGCTCTATTGTGATTTTGAAAAATCAGGGAAAAATTATCCCATTGCCCTCAAAAAAGGAATTGATCATTTTGCTAAATTATATTTATACCCAATGTCCGGCTTACCCGGAAAGAGGCTCGATTAAGGTTTCTACATGGATGTGATTGGGCACCTATTTCCATGAACAGCCTAGAGCCCCTGCCAAAGTATTGGCCATATGGCGTATTGTCACAGAATGTTTAAAAATTCATGAAAGTGCCTTTAAGGACGCTAGCCAAGTGGACTTGCCACCGCAGTATCAGCCCAAAGAACCTCAGTCCAAAGAACCTGTAGGGGAGCCACCACCAAATACGGTTTTTTCCCTCTCAGCTAGCTCACCGACACCGAGCGCACCCCCTGCGGGACAAAACAACCCCTCACCGATGGGGGCAGTTGCGCAAGCCATATCACAAGGTCATCGTGAAGGTATTCTGGATTCAGAGGAGCTTGAACATTTGTCTCTCTGTCCTGTGGAATATGTCTCTGACGGTGCCGGTAATACGGTTCCCCGATTAGAGACACTTCCGTTAAAAATAATCAGAGACACAAAGCAAGCAACTTCAATGTATGGCATACAAGCTCCGTACGTTAAGGGTCTGTTACAGTCCATCGCAAGATCTTTTTTCATGTTATCCCAGGATTGGAAAGATCTTCTTAGGATGATATTGACAGGGCCCCAATTTGTGGTTTGGGAATCAGATTTCCGTAGAGAGGCGGAGGCAACTGCCCGCCGCCTGGGGGGGAATGTCACTCCCGATCACATTTTTGGCGCGGGCCCCTTTTCTGACATGACAGTTCAAGCTCTTTTGCCCCGACCGCTTTTTGCGCATATCAGCCTAGCAGCCTTAAAGGCACTAGAGAAGGTTGATGACACCATGGGGACCCCTACTGGCTCTTTCTCAAAAATACATCAGGGTCCCAATCAGCCTTTTGCGGACTTCGTTGAGGAACTTCAGAAGGCGGTTACTCGGCAAATCTCCAATGCAGAAGCCCGCAATGAGCTGATACTTAGGTTGGCCTATGAAAATGCAAATGAAGACTGCAAACGCATCCTCCAGCCCCTGCTCAGTAAATTAGATGTTTCATTGGCCGATTATTTGAAAGCCTGCCGTATTGTAGGTACTAACTCCTATAACATGGAGACCTTGGCCATGGCGCTGCAAACTGTCGTGCCAAAAAAGCCTCAAGGCAATTGCTTTAACTGCGGCAAGCCCGGTCATTTTAAAGCACAATGCTGCCTGAAAGGGGGAGGGCAACGACCCCCTGGAGAGAACAGACCAAAAACGGTCTGCCCTCGTTGTAAAAAAGGATTCCACTGGGCTAACCAGTGTAAATCCAACCTTTTACAGGCCCAGGGAAACTAGAGGCGGGGCGTACAGCCAGCCCCACCCCAAAGGCTGTTAATGAATCACACGTCCGCCTAGTTACCTCTGAGGCTGTAGAGCTTTCCATTCCTCGGACTGTTTACTTTTTGCCGACACGCCTCGTCACAGCCGCGCCCCTGCCTCCACACACTCCATTTCTAGTCTTTCCGATACGTGACCTCATGCCTCGCGGTGTCATGGCCTCCCCCTTTTTACGGGATTCAGAGGATCTCTCATCGATAGCCATGGTGGCCATCGGCAATACGCCAACTCGGTTTGAGGCAGGGGAGTTGGTCGCTACTGCCATTCCGATTCCCACTCCACACTCTTATACCCCTGATGCCCTAGTGGTAGAACAGCCAGTGGCACAAAATCGCCCGCTTCTCACTTTCCAAATCAACAAGACCACCTTTCTGGGTCTTTTGGATACAGGGGCGGACGTGAGTGTCATCCGAGCCGCTGAGTGGCCGGACGAGTGGCCGACTGAGAGCGCACCTGCGGTCCGAGGAGTGGGGGGCATTCAGAACGCAGTCCGCAGTAAGCACTGGCTGACAGTTACCTCCCCGGACGTGACTGGCACAGCCTATTTCCAACCGCTCATCCTTCCCCTTCACACTAATCTGTGGGGAAGAGATTTGATGTCACAATTTCACACCAAGCTCACCTTGCAATAACTCATGGCAGCAAACCTCAAACCCCTTCGCCTCCGCTTAAAAACTGAAACTCCGGTTTGGATAGATCAGTGGCCTCTCACCCAAGAAAAACATTTAGCCCTATCACTTCTGGTTCAGGAACAATTAGCAAAGGGACACATCGAGCCCTCATTGAGTCCCTATAATACCCCTGTTTTTGTAATTAAGAAAAAATCAGGAAAGTGGCGCTTATTACATGACTTGAGGGCCGTCAACGCCATCTTGTGGCCCATGGGAACATTACAATGTGGGCTGCCAAACCCTAACATCATCCCACGAACCTTTGATCTTATGATCATCGATTTACAAGACTGTTTTTTTTCTATTCCCCTCCACGAACAAGATTGTGCTCTTTTTGCCTTTACTTTGCCTGCATTTAACAATGCTAGACCGGCAGAACGATATCAATGGAAGGTTTTGCCACAGGGGATGCTTAATAGCCCCACAATGTGCCAATATTATGTGCACAACATTCTACAGCCATATCGAGAATTTTATTCAAAGTTTTTAGTTTATCATTACATGGATGAAATTTTGGTGGCAGCACCCGGACCACCGGGAACTGTTTTTGCCACCTTTCTTCATTTGCAGACCCTCTTATCCAGAGGAGGCCTTTATATAGCCCCGGAAAAGGTGCAATTGCTTTCCCCCTTTTCCTACCTGGGTCACAAAATGTTGTTGTCTACAGCCTCTCCTTCTTTGCCATCCTTATGCTTGCCTCCTCAGCCCACTTTAGTGCAACTTCAACAATATCTGGGCACCATTAATTGGGCCCGACCATACTTATCTCTGACTACCGCCACCCTTTCGCCGCTTTTTCATGCTCTTACTTTGGGAGCAAGCCCCGGTGACAAGGTCACGTTACAGGAACCCCAGTTAAAAGCTATTAGAGAGATAGAACATGCCATGTCAAAGGTTTGGGTAGATAGAATGCAAGAAAACATTCCACTCTCAGCAGTGATCCTAAACACCCCAAAACTTTTCACAGCAGCCCTCTTTCAAAAGGCTCAGAAGGTATATGTTCTGGAGTGGATTCATCTGCCTCACACTCCACGATGCTCCATTACCTCCAAACCATCCCAAATTGCCCAACTAATTGTCAAACTTCGACAGAGATCGAAAGCTTTACTCGGAATGGAAATTATAACTCTTTATATTCCATTCTCACTCCAAATCTGGGAGTCCTTATTCCAAGTCTCTCAGGACTTACAATTTTCTTTAGCAGATTGGCCCGGAGAGGTTTCTTGTCACCCTCCGGCCGACACCCGATTTCAATTAGTCCGAACCATCCCTCTCTCCTTTTGTTCCCCTTTGTCTTTGGGCCCCATTCCTTCAGCTATTACTGTTTTTGCTGACGGCAGTAAGAGCCGTGGAGCTTGTGCTTGGCAGGAGAACGGCCAGTGGCATTCACAGACCACCCCACCTCAAAAGTCAGCACAGCGCGCTGAACTGGCTGCTGCCATATTGGCCCTCCAGCTTTTTTCTGATGTGCCTTTTAATCTTATTTTAGACAGCTTATATGTCACTCACATTGTTTCCACCGTTTTTAATTCTTATCTGTCTCCAGCCATAGAGTCAGAACTTTTCTTTTTGTTTTCCTGCATTCAAAAACACATAGCCGCCAGACATCAGCCATTCTTTGTTGCACACATCCGAAGCCATCAACCCTTCCCTGGTTTTCTCCAAGAGGGAAATTCGGTTGCCGATCAGGCAGCCGCGGGGACGCCAAATGTGTGCTCCGTTGATGCCTGGGAGAGTCATTCTTATTTTCACCAAAACTCTAAGGCTCTCATAAAACAGTTTGGCCTCACTGCCGCAGAGGCGGCGGCCATCAGGCAACAATGTCCCACTTGCAGCTTGCAAGCGGCGGCCATTCCCCTGGGCGTCAACCCCCGAGGCCTCCAAGCCTGTCAAATTTGGCAAATGGATGTCACGCAATATCCTCCCTTTGCCCCTTGGAAATATTTACATGTTACGGTTGACACCTTCTCGGGGTTTATTATGGCTACCCCACAGAGAGGCGAAACTGTCAAACATGTCATCAATCATTGCATTCGGACCTTTGCTTCGGTGGGACGCCCAGTTGAGTTAAAAACGGACAATGGGCCTGCCTATACTAGCACCGCCATGGCTGCATTCTGTAAGCGGTGGAGTATTGTCCACAAATTTGGCATCCCCTACAACTGTCAAGGGCAGGCCCTTGTTGAGCATGCTAATCAGACCTTAAAACATGCTCTTGACCGACATACAAAGCAGGGGAAACGCCCCCCCGGTCTCCCACCGATCCAAAACATTTTAAACCTCTGCCTATTTACTCTGAATTTTCTCAACCTTTCTGGACAACCCCTCATGACTGCCGCAGAGCGACATTTTTCTCCATCTCAGCCTACAGATAGTCCAAAGCCGAAGGTTTATTATCGGTGTTTGCCAGATCCTGTCTGGAAAGGCCCTGCAGACCTAATCACCTGGGGCCGGGGATACGCCGCAATACAACTACCTGATAAGGTACTGTGGGTCCCCGGACGCTGTGTTCGCCCCTTTCACCCGAAGCCATGACGATCTCCCGCCTTGTCAGCTCTGTCCAGGTCCTTTTCCTCCTGGTTTCTGCATTAACTTTGGCTCATCCACCCTTATTTCTCAATCAACATGTGACGACCGCCGCAGCCAAATCCTTCTGGATCTCTCTCAATCAATATCGTCAGATGGGTGACGATGTTTCCATTTTATGTGGGGATGACTCTCAAAACTATTGTCCCTTTGTTTGGACAAAACAAGGTGTTCCACTCCGCTCAGACCGCACATATGACATACAATACCATCACTTTCCTTGCTTAATCGTTATCAGCTTTAAGTTGACAAATCAAACAACGGGCCAATATGTATGTCAAGGTTTCAGTAACAATTCATTTGTGTGGCGTGCTTCAATTGTTTATTCTAAGACCAGTTGGCAAAAACCCCCCGTTCCTGCGTGGCCGCTAGCCTATGACCGCCCACAACAACGCCGCTTTCGTCTCAGGAGAGCGAACCAGGACAGATCATCGCCTACATGCCAAGGATGCCTGCAAACGACCAGAACAGGATACAAAAAATCTCAAACTCTTGTTTATTATAGCCTTAAACCTGATTGTTTTAACCATTCTCTCCCCCTATGCGTATATAACAATACCCTATATCGTCAATGCCATACTAACCAAGGGATTCAATGTTATTTGCCTCAAGCATTGGGGCCCATAACCGCTTCCATTTACGTTTATGGATACAAAGGAGGGGATGGTGCTGTTGCGTTCCAGACTAGCCAAAATAGGGGTGGGTACCTCGCCCACAATTCAACCAGGGGGGGTGGTTCCGTCTCAGTTTGTTTTGATGCTTGTAAGGCTATAGCCTCCGGCCAGGGGCACAATGGGCGCGCATGGACCACATGTGGCTCTCAGCATTGGGAGAGAGAATACATGCAGAACCAAAAGTATCTTTTTCAGAGGCGAAAAATTCAGAGCACCGGACAAGTTTCCTTCCAAGATGCCTATGACTATTGGTATTCTGGGACATTGGGCCAGACTTCTAGTTGGCCAGGACCCGAGGGCATTAATATCACCCTTGCGTCCACGACTACTGATTGTGTCACTGGACATTGTAACCCTATTTGTCTATCAGCCCATCCTGCCTCTAGCCCCACTGTCAAATATTATCTGATTGGATTGGGGATAGACGGGCGTGGGAACGACCCCTATGGATATCTCATTATTCAGGTAAAAACAGAATCCGTTCAAAGAAATGCCATATCGGTCTATACTTCATTTTTTGAGGAAATGGAAAAAATCAATCAATTTCCCATCCCCCCAAAAGCTCACAATATGTTCATTGAATTAACAGGCACCATTGCCCAAGAATTTAATTTGACCAATTGCTTTGTGTGTGGGGGTACCAACATGGGAGATCAATGGCCATGGTTAGCACAGGAAGCAAATTATACCGAAGTTGCCCAACACCAAGCCAACTTTACCTACAAACATCCAGGAAAAGAGGTCTGGACCCTATCCAATATCATTATTGGAAATGAGTGCTTCCAACGCAACCAGACCCACAATCGAACTCATGTTGGCACCCTTACTTGTCTGGGTATCTGGAACAATAACTCTTGGTATGGTTCATTTAACCATACAGGGCAATCAGCCTTGGCCACCATTTCCGCTATGTCTTTTCTGTTAAAACCAGAAGAAGACAACGAGTGGACTACACCTGATGGACTCTATTGGATTTGTGGGAACACTGCCTACAACAAACTACCTGGGTCATGGTACGGTGCTTGTTTGCTGGGTACCATACGCCCGGGATTTTTCCTCCTCCCTCTTCGCGCAAAACAACAGTTAGGGGTCCCAGTATATGATGACCTTGTGCCTGCTCGTAAAAGGCGATCTAATATTCAGATCGGCCAGTGGAAAGATAATGAGTGGCCCCCCGAACGAATTATTCACTATTACGACCCTGCCTCATGGGCCCAAGATGGATCCTGGGGCTACAGGACCCCAATCTATATGCTGAACCGCTTGATTCGACTACAGGCCGTCGTAGAAATCATCACCAATGAGACAGCCCAGGCATTACAACAATTGGCTAAAGAAAGCATTAAGTCCCGTACGTATATCATGCAGAATCACCTGGCACTTGACTATCTTTTGGCCCAAGAGGGAGGAGTGTGTGGAAAATTTAACCTTACCAACTGTTGTATTGAGATTGACGATAGTGGAAAAGTTGTAAAAGAAATAACTGACAAAATGGTCAGGATTGCCCACGTCCCAGTCCAAACGTGGGACGGGTTTAGTTTTAAAGAAATGTTTGGTTCTTGGTTTCCAAAACTACCCGGTTTACAAGCCATTGTTGCCCTAATTGGCATGATTGCACTGGGATGTCTTATATTGCCATGTGTGTTACCCATTTTTGTTCGCACCATTTCCAACAGCTTGGCTTTGCTTGCAGAGAAAAGGGCGGTGGCACAGGTCAATGCCTTGTGGGAAAAGGAAATCTCATATAAGCTCATTCCTCAGGAAGTAGGCTTCATGAAGCCCGACTTCTGCATGAGCAGTGACGACGAAAAATAGCCCTCCAATAAAAAACAAAAGGAGGAGATGTTGCAGTATTTTCGGTGCGTGCAGGTCCAGCTTGGATTGAAACACGTACCAGGAAGAAGCAGACATCATGCATTCTGGTGAGCCCCTAGAAGATTTCCATATAAGGCAAGTAACCTGAGGACCCTGCGGGGTCTCACCTAATTGGCCCAAAGCCAATCTTACCATGTGATGCTATTGTTTTGCATTGGTGCTTACTTCTCGTATGGGATGACCTGTAAAACTCAATAAAAGAAAGTTCCCGGCTCAGGCTGGGGGCTGCTCACCCGAGGAAGAACCTGCGTGGAGTCTCCTTTGTTATTTTGGCCTTCTCATGAGCGGCCCTCCATGTGCGGAGCAAAACCGCACCCGCTAATTCACTGAAAGGTTTATATTAGAAAGGACTATCCTACAGACAACAGTGTGTCTATTGTAACAATGACAACTATGCTTTGGAGGGCTTCCTTAGTTTTTCCATACTATCATTTCAGGCATTGAAATTAGTTTAACCAGTGTTCTATCAAATGTACTCATTTCAGGCTCTAGACTTGTGTTTTGGGTATATTTTTGTATTTTTCATCTTAACAGCTAACTGGATCCCAGCACAGAGCTATTTTTAAAATATATGTTTCTTTATTTCCAGATGTACTGAATTAGATTAAGAGTAATATTTGTCTATTTTCTTCACTCAATCAGTGCCGGTGATGCTTTTGCAAAACATAGTTGAAAGGTCTGAATGTTTCTTCTCATCAAAACAGCAAATTCTGTTACACAAAATGGAGCCAGCGTCTCAAATCAAGAATGCTAATCACTCTTCAGGTCATACTGTAAGTTCATTATTACCAGCCAGCAAGCTCTTTACTAATACAAGCAATGTCTAATGTGTCACTAGCACTTAGTATCCATAATCAACTCTGCAATGCTAGTTGGGAAAATATTTGCAGAGTATAAAATGATGTCTGTTTTAATTGCCTAGTCATGCAAAATAAAATGACACAAAATGAATTTCAATTAACAATAATGAACATTTGAGTTAATTTTCAGCTTCCTTAAACATCAGAACAGAGAAATGAAATATGAAGATACATTTATATACAGAGTTTAGAAATAGTATTTCTGAAGATCAGGTTTCTGAAAGATAGGAAACAGGTATTCCCCCCCCCCCCCATACAATATTGTAAAACGTTAACCCCCATCAGGCTTTTCTTCTAGAGTGCTAATGAGAGCAGAACCATTAGGCTGCAAATTGATAACTACAACTGTCCTCTGTTTCTGCTCTCTATATATTAGGTGCAATCTAAATGCAGAGAATTAATCTTACATGATCTGATTCTGGATCCAGATTTCATATATAATAGTACTGCTTCTTTGCTGTGTTCTGTTGTATCCATGTAATATTCTTCATGCAACAGAACAGCTCTTCCAATGACTATTTTTGTTCTCCAACACAGTGGTTCATAATATAAGTTTCTGATGCTTTATGATTTCAGAAAAGCCACATTCTTTTTGATAACATCAGGCAATACTAATATTTTGGTGTTTAGAAAAGGGTGAGACAATAATTTCAAATCAGAAATTATAATATACTACTTAATAAAAGTAACTTATATAGAGTATTTCTCCATTCAAGCAGACTATTGATAGTGATAAGAACAGGGTTTTAAGCAATTTGTCTCCATTGTTTCTTAGTAGTAAACAGACAGAGCTTTTCTCAGTCTTAGCTGAAATGGGACATGAGAGAAAGAGGTAATTCTTAATATACTACTGAAAATGTCTAGACAATTTAGAGGCTGGAAGTATATATTTTAATGGGAAGAAAATACCTTTTTTTCTGAATATTCTAAAGAAGAAACCTGGACATAAGTAATTTGGAGCAGAAATGGGAAAAGTAAGATAGGAATTTATCCAGATTTTCGAATTTCTTCCTAAATGGAAATAAAAGGTCCTTGAATTTCTTTATGGAATAAAGTGACTCTAAGTGACTAGTCACAGAGCTTAGAAGGTTTGGCTATTAAAAGTTTGAAGACTGTAATTTTTTACCCTTCTGACAACTGCATGGGAGACAGGGGCTGGTCTCCACCATGCCAGGAATAGTGATACTTAATCAAATTCCATCATAAATAGAATTAATTATATTTTAAAATGAATAGGTGATAAAGTAAAATTAAAATTTATCCTTCTCTACCCAGAGGTAATCCCACTGACTGAAATGAAGCTTCCTTCTGAGTGTGTATTAATTTGCATATAATTTACACATAATCCAGTGGCTTTTTATATTAAATTCTGATGCATGGCAGCATTAATCTGTTTTCAACATTCATCTGTAAAACTCGTGTATGTGTGTGTGTGTGTGTGTTTCTCATACTAGTTTTAAATACATTCATTTACAGTAACAAGTTTCTATACTGACTGAACATTATCCAACATTCAAGCACTTAAGCTTAAAAACCAATTTGTACATCATTATTAGCTAGATTATCTAGTTTAATTAAGATTAAATTTTGAGCTATGCATCAATAAATTAATTTTAATAAATTAAAACCATCGTGAACAGGATTTATGATCTGTACTTTATGCATATTTCTTAGTTTACAAAGATGTCAAAGTAGAGTTCATAATCTGAAGATAATACATTAATTTCTTGTAGTTTCTAGTATCAAAAAGAAGAACATGGTCAAAACCTACTGGTTGATCATCTCTTTCTTAGAAGCATAATTCAGTATGGTTACTGCTTCATTACAACAGGAAGTTATTTGTACTGCACAAATATTTCTCAATGTAGTTTTGGTGTAATTTATTTATTTATATATCAAATGTGTCACCACCCATCTCACCAGAAAGCGACTCTGGGCAATTTACAGAAGAGATAAATTGCATTAAAATGCAATATAAAACAATCTTAAATCATTAATAAATAAATTCCAAGGGATGATAAAATTGGTGAACAGCTCGGGGAGTGTCATCAGGGTGCCAGCCATCCCCAGGATCCATTACAACTCTTGTCACCCCATGCAAGCTAACAAGGTCAGGTCTTAAGTCCTTTCCAGAAAACTGGGAGGGTAGGGGCCCGCCATACCTCTGGGGGAAGAATTATTGTAATGTATTGTTATTGGGTAAATTTTGTCAGATTATGAATCATATAATGTAGACATGCATGGTTTTATTTCTCACTTAAAATGTCTTCCCAAAATCAATGGGACCCTCAATTAAACACTGATTGTAATGTTACCCAAGGCCTGAGTGCCATCCTGTGATACATCATGTTCCACTCTGTTCCCATCAACCAAAACAGGATTATGGAAAAATAATCAGAGATAGGTGTTCATTCAGAATAAACTGTAAAAGGAACAATATTAGGAAATTAGGAACATTTCACATTGTTCTTCATTTTCTGACATGGTATCTTTCTTCTATGAGATAGATAGATAGATAGATAGATAGATAGATAGATAGATAGATATAGCCACCCATCTCACCCAAGTGACTCTGGGAGGCTTATAAGATTAAAACAACAGGATAAATATTTTATTATTGAAAATAAAAGTGAGAAAGTTGTATAGGACTGTAAATATACTTCTTTTAAGCAATAGCAGATCCTGGAAAACTCAGTTGAGTAGAACAGTTCACCCAGCTATAATAACTGGTTAATTAGGCACCTATTTATTCAGTAAAGTTACTCTTCCATCCCCACTAAAATGCCAGCCAGTTTACTAAGAAGTAATTTTTAAAAATTTGAATAGTGCTAAGTATTCTAAAACATTTCATTAGTGCTGGATATTAAAACAATAATGGGTGTAGGCTTTTAAGATCAGTTAGAAATTTGGTGACTTGGAAAGATGGTTTTATCTTGTTTCAACTAATTATGCTTAGCATTACTCATCTAAAGCAACAACCAGTAGATATATAAGTGTCCAATATGAAAGCTGAACTTGTTTCTGTTCACACTCAGAGGTAGAATCTGTCTTACATTTACTATTAAAATGTCCTTTGTACACCCAATGGGGATCAAATGTAATACTTCTGATTATTAAGAACTCTAGGAGTTGCAGGAGGCGGTAACCCTTCTGCAGGATGACCACTCTTCAGAAGCCTCTAAGAAGGTTGCAAAATTCTTATCAGTAGCTATTGCTGTTAGAAAATGTCTGGCTCCTCCTTCATGCTATTAATTGTTAGCTGCTAATTACTTTAGGATTTTCTCACAATTTCAACATTTGTTTTTATAGTTACTGTATTGTATGCTGGTCTTTTATTGTGTTTAGTCTTGTACTGTAAATAACTTTTGATTGATACTCATCTAAAACAAATACATCATTTTCATTTATTATTGCTCAATGTAAGTACAGTAAATAATTACTTGGAGTAATTACAAAGAATGACAATAGTTGCAAAAAAATTAGTGAAATGCCACAATATGAAAGTGCTTTCCCATATCACTTCATAAAGCTCCCTGAAAGAAGGGATGGATTAAAAAATAATAAACAATTTGCTTCCTTCATTAGTATGCATGAAATTAATATAGCCTGGGGTTTGTGTTATTTGGGATTTTTTTAGTATCTTGAACATACTGGCAAATATTTTAAATCTATATTTTAATTATCTTTGTCTTTAATAAATGTAAATGTAAGTGGATATTAATGTAACAACTGTTTCTGTGGCTTTGAGAAATCAGTAAGACTGAAAAGTTTATCATAGTCAGTCATATTTGTATTCTCATCTAAAGCACCAATTTCTATTTCAGTCATTTTCTTGTTTTCTGAAGTAGTCTGAAATTCATGGATGCTCAAGGTTACCTGCAAAACAATTATTTATTCTGTCAGAAGAAAAATCATTCAACAACAAATATTAACTTTCACCTGAAAATGTATTCTATTGTATAAATGCATTCTATTTTATGAAACAAAACTCTAGTCACTTATTTTATGATGCTTAAGTATACTTTGCTGAACATGGTTTTTCCACAAATAAGGGCTATTTTATCTAAATCACTGGCAGTAACACTATAAATTTTAATGCAGGAAATGATGTAATGGAGAGGAGAGAATTCCATCTCTATCCAATTCTGTCCAGCCTTCCCTGGAAGAGATTTGGTAGTTCTGATGCTGGAACTATCCAAATTAACTAGGTTCACACAACATGATAAACCATGACTGCAAACACACTTAACTATTGCAAAAGCCACAATGGCTGGCTTCATAAAATACTTTAAGCTAAAACAAAGAAGCCCACATGGTTTAATGTACTGGATGAACCCCACTGAACAGGAGATTTGCTGTACTGAAGCAGTGTTGTTATTGTATGTGAATAGCATAGGATGGCCATCTTAAGCAGATTTTATGTTCTTGTTGCCATTGCTCTTGCTGTTGCTATTGTCATATTTATATTTTGAGTATGAAATAACTAGGTTAGACTTCAGCAGTGGGTACTGTTGGAAGTTAACACTCTTTGCAATAATCTTTTTTTCTGGAACTTGCTACTCTAACTGAAATTCAGAACTTTGGTAAGATGTTTTATTACAGAGACAAGGAAGCTAGTGAGGATGAATAGCAGCTTTTAACAACCTAAAGTTTTGGTGTGATAACTAGCTATATAGACATACACACATGCTCCAAGGTTCAAATTCTGAACCTCTTTTTCTCATTCCTGTAATGGATTGCTTGCAGCTTGTTTCACATGCCAGCTCTTATCCTAGCCATTTGCTGCATCTGGCTTCTGTTTATAAGTCTAGTTCATTCCAAGGCTCCTTGTTTCCTGCCTAGCCAGTTCCAAACCTCCCAGGTGCTATTTGCTATTCAGAGCTCTTCCTGATGAAGATGCCGTTCTGTTTTCTAAGCCTGATGAAGAACTCTGGAGAGGGTCATAGCTGGAGACTTCAGGTGCAATAAATTCTGACTTTTCTTTGATCATTCTGATTAACAGGAGAAAACTGTTTCAAGGGAATGGCTGCCAATCCAGAATCAACAGTCTAGTGCTGGTTTGCTTTGAATGAGCACTCGGTGCTCTTCTGCCCTGTCTCCTGTTATCCCAGCATACAACATGTTCCTTGATAAAGGAGCGAAATTGTAGACACAATAGCCTTCTGATATTCCTAAGCAAATAGAAGTTACTTTCAAAAAGGTGGAGGGGGAAGTGTGTGTTTAGGCATGATAAGTCATAGTATCTGCCTAGCCAGTCCAATCTGGCAGGGTTAGCATGCTCTGGATTCCTTCGATAACAATGCCATCTATCAAGACCCTGGAAGCATACCTTCTCTGTAGCAGCACCACTGGAATGAGGTTCTCCCCAGGATCTGAACAGCACCCACTCTACTGGGATTTCAAAGGGTCCTGAAGACCAGGCTCTTTGCTCAGGCCTTTGGCGAGGATGACTGACACCCCTTTTCTTCTTTTGACTCCCATCTGGGTTTGTTTTCTTGCCCATCTTTGTTCATTTTGTTTTATGTTGTTTTTGTGTCTTTGATGTTGTTTCCTTGTTTTAAACATTTTTAACAATTTGTAACCATTAGAAGACTTGAAAGAACAGGTTAGAGATAGATTGTCATGGAGAAAATGTATCTATGTGGTTGTCAGGAGTTGAAAACAACTTCATGGCACAATCTATCAATTAAAAAAATCCCTGCTCAGTGTCACTGGGAGTCAGGTGGCATATAAATTTAATTAATATTAATATTATTATTAATAATAATAATTTCAGTTTGTTCTTGGTTTTTGGTCAGTAACTGAGCACTGACTGACTGGCAATTTCCTAGATGCATAAGCATGCAAAAAATTGCCCTTTCTCAAAGTGTCTTGCTCTCTGCAAACATTGGGAAATAATCAAAACATTCCAGGTCAGTCTTAAGTATATTTTAAAGGGGATCCACAAGAGCTAGGAGGTGGAAAGCCTGGTAACCTGGCAGGGTCCTTACTCTCAGTCAGTAAACTATATTTGAAAGAAAACTAAGAGACAGAGTATTTTTGTTAATAAGAAATAAATGAAAATATCCAAGACAAAATATTAATTACTATAATTGATATTTTTATGGGTAATTTGACACACACACTCACACGCATAGCATAATATTAAGTACGTTAATTCTTAAATTTTGCTCTTTCTTTTTGGGTTGTAAAATTTAATAATTAGAATATCTGTTGGATGGGTGCACGATGCAGTTTTTTATTTTTGTTTTTTAATTTATTTTGTTTGTTTTGTTGCTGCTGTAAGTTGTTTTCTGTGTTTTTTTCTTAAAAATGCAATAAAATAAATATTTTTTAAGTTTCCTTTCTTTCTTCATAGATGAATTTTAGCAAAGGGTATTGGGCCAGTTCTACCCATGGCACCCAAATTTCAGAGAAATTTCAGAAATTCTTATTTCCAGGTTACTTCTAAGAGCTTGTTCTGTTATTTTTCTCCCTTTCCTTTATCACCCCATTGTTGTTCCATGTCTTGTGTTTTCTTTTTACTTATAAGAGTTTCTTCACTGAAGTAATTTCAGCTAATGAGAGATACATATTATCATGAGAATATCATGGCCTCACATAACCAAATAGCTAGGTTTAGTTGTGTGATGGTACACTGAGAAAAAATAAATCCCTCAATTTTCCTCTATTTTATAGAGGAAAAGAAAAGGAACGTGCCTTCATTATAAAAGCTACATAGGAATGCAGTTATTTTGGCTCACTGTGAATCTGGATATAAAACAAACCCGTTTGTACTACACTAGGTGCAATGCACAAAAATTGTATATAATGTCATATAGTTAGTCGACATCTGCATAGTATAATGAAGCAAGTAGTTTTTTCCTCTGCAATGCCACACAGGCTTATTCTTGAATTTTCACAGTAGCTTGTGAAATGAATAAACCACATGAATAAGAATAGGCTTATTCTTGTGTTTTCATATGATTTGATAGGGCAGATGAAATACGATCTGATTGCCTTGGCGCCAGGATGGCATCACCTCTTTTCCCCATCTATAGGTACCTGGTAAAAGCCATAATGTCAGGAAAATAATGTCCCATGCATCATAGGGTTATGATGCAAATAATGCAAGTTATGTATTTGTGCCATTTTAAAATATGCTGATGATATTATGATACATGCAATGTCACTTGCTCTCACCAAGACTCCATCCCACTTAGCATGAAAACAGCTGAGAACACCTCCTGATCATTTAGCCTTTACCTTCTCACATGTTACTGTATTAGTAGTTGGGATTGCTCCAACTGGTCAAAATAACACAGACAATTGTTGCTTCTGCTTTCATGACATTTGCTGCTTGCTCCTATAATTGCCAAAGGAATTTGGATGGCAAAGAACTGTAATCTTTGAATGCATATTTTGTGTGGATTCAGGTCTCCTTTTGTTAATTACTAGAGCCCCTAAGACTAGATTCATATGTGAGTGGGGTGGAAGTCCAAATGTGGCTCAGGAACAGTCTAAGGCACTTATTGCCCAGTCTGAAGGACAAAACAGCAAACTCCTTTTCTAGATACTTGGCTGACAGCAAATTTATTTAACTGCAAGAGTAGAGATGAGATATTGTCCTTAACCATTTGCAGGCAGCAGGCTGGTGTGGGAGGATAGCATACAGCATTTGAAATATAGCTACATTTTGTCATCTCTACAATTCCTTTTGCTCAACTCCCCAAAAATCTTCTGCTTGAGATGGCAACTCTGTTTTGATTACAGCCTGGCCAGAACTTGTAATGATAAGTGTCAGCATCTAGCTGACTTTGACTGATCTCAAAAAATTAAGCAGGGTCAAACCTCGTTAATTCTAAGACGAGAGATCATCATGAAATCTCAGAGCTGTAGGCTGGATTGGGAAGTTGAAAAACGATTCCAGAAGAAGACATGGAAAACTACTGGAAGTTCTCCCCTTATATAATTTCACAAATATACAGCTTGAAATAAAATGCATTGTTATGTTTAGATCCATCTTTTAAATTGTTAGAGAAATATTGTAGTAAGGGATTTAAAAAAAAAAATCAGCACTGTCTTTTATCCTCAGTAATATAATTATATATCTTTGTGCTTTTGACTTGGGATTAGGAAATTCTCTGCAGTGGAGGAAAACAAAATCCTGAATATACAATTCCATTTATTGTTATAACTTCTGGGCTTCCCTACAGCATAGCTGAAATGCTATTTCCTCATCCTTGAATTGATGGAAAACTATACTCAATTGAAATTTTCTGCTCCCATTGCCATTCCATACTCTGTTGCCTCTGTTCTGATTTACTGCCAAATTGGGGTGTCCAAATTATGCACCTACAAGGCATGGTAAGTGATGTGATTGGTTGATTTCTCTAGCTTTGTTTTCCTTTCCCTTGCTTTACATAACACCCAGTGGGTACAGTGCTTTTGCAAAAGACAGCTGTAATGGCAAGAGTTTAAATGGTGTGCACCATTTTTTTCTGTGCTTTTCTGTATGAAATGGTTTCTCTTCTGCATATTTGTGCATGGTATTGGTAGTTAAAGCTTTAGCTTTTTCGAAAATACAGAGGCCTCAATATTTTCTGTGCTGGCCCTGCTGACTGCCAGTCAGCAAGATTGCAATCTGGAAGCCTGCCACAGTCCAGCTGATAGGCAAAGCTCAGGCAGAAATTTTAGAGGAAGAGTCCTTTTTACCGGTATCTTAAGACAGCAACTGTAAATGTAGCGATGTTTACAGGGTCGTTTATAGGAGGTTCAAGGTCTCCCCATGACCTTGAACCTCCTCATCCAAGTCCTCCATCACATCACCCATCCCTCCACCTTCATCCTCCCCCTCTGAGTTCTTATGACAGCTGGGCAGTGGCGGTAGAGATTAAAGAGCAGCTGATGATGCTCTGTCTGTGTCTCCTGGTGCCTCCCCCAATCCATCCGACTGGTCCTGCAAAACAGCTACAGCAGCCCCCCTCCCCCCTATAAAATGCAAACCGGAAGTGGAAGTCTGGAGGCTCCATGCACCAGCCCTCTCCTCCCCGAAGCCCCCCACCAAACCTTCCTCTAACATGCTGTCAACACCTGCTGCTTGCTGTTTAACCACTGGTGCACTGGGCAGCACATGAGGCTTCGGCTTGCTGGGGAAACGCCGATGGAAATCTCTGACCAGCTCCGGGGCATGGATGTTTTTTGCATTTTCCCAGGAACGCTCTGCCTCAGGATAGCCCTTCCAATGAACCAGATACTGAACTCCCCTTCCTCTCCTGTGAGAGTCCAAAATGCCTCCACCTCGAATTCCTCTTCTCCCTCGACTACAACCGGTGGGGGTGGGGAAAGTTGCATTCTCAAGGGACTTGGCGGTGCCTCCTTAACTAGCAAAACCTCCTCATCCAAGTCCTCCATCACACCTTTGGTTTTATTGCTTTCAAAACTACAACTTTCTACATAAATTTTAGTGCTTTAAAATCCATCTACTTTTTACATAAATTCCACAGCACAGTTTTTGCAACTCTATCATGCTGTTGATTATATTCAGATTGGACAATTTTTCTACAGCCATTAATGCAGTATTCCACAGTTTCATCTTTAATCTTATACAATTGGTATTGGCTATCATTTCAAATATGTTCACTTTTGGCTTTGATTATATTAGTTTGCATTGCCTATGCTTGTGCTGCCACAACTGTTCTTCCATTTGTTTTTAAGAATTCTAGCTTTCAGCCACTGCCAAGTCAAATTTTGATCTGATTTCCTTCAACAGTATCAGATCAAATCAAATCTTTATTATGGTCATAGACCAACATAATTCAACAGCATATATATATGGACCAGAATATGTTTAAATTTGTAGGCATTAATTTGGTTTTCAATTGCTTCCTTTTTTCTTTTGATTTTTGTAGTATTCAGTACTTTTTCTTTACAAATTTCCACCAGTAGCAGTTCCTTGCTGGGCCTGATGTAATCATTCAAGCTGTTTTTCTCTTCTTCCACTGTTTGTCTTACTAGAAGTAATCACCACCCACCTTTACTTCTGGCAAAATAGAGCCTTTCAGCATCACTTCTTGGGTGGGAAGCATCATTCATGGTCATTAATTTCCTTGTTTTCCCTATCAAGTATGTCTAATTCACCTTGTGTCCAATCAATTATACCTGCAGTACATCCAGTAATTGGAACAGCCCAAGTATTTATGGCTTTAATTATGTTCCCTGCATTAAATTTTGTTTTCAAAAAAATTTAGATTAATTTTATATAATTAGAACCAGTATTCTTTTTAACTTGTTCTTAT
Source organism: Liasis olivaceus (assembly GCA_030867105.1). NCBI lineage: Eukaryota > Metazoa > Chordata > Lepidosauria > Squamata > Pythonidae > Liasis > Liasis olivaceus. The sequence continues at coordinate 44,664,282 of CM061355.1, read as the reverse complement.
AAGAAGCCTCTGTTAATCCTAAGTATTTATATTCTTCTACTCATACCAATTGTCTGACGGCATTTCCAGACATACAGCTTATTAGGTGTAATCCATCTTCTTCAACAATTTTGCTTCCTTTAATTGTCAAAGTTGCATATTTGTCTATATGGACTTTCATTCCTATAAATAAATGGGCAGTGCTCAGGAGAGATTCAAGTTCAGATTTGATTTTTTGAATAGTTTTAGGCCATCCATACATAGCAAATGAATTATTTTTGGACTTTTGAGCCACTTGGTTGTATTTAAATTATTTGTAAATGGGATCATCTTGTCAAATAGTGATGGGGGTTTTGTGCCTTTGACTTTTTGGAAGTTCCTTTTTGCTCAGCAGGGGAAAGTGTATTTTTTCTAAATAAAATATATTAGGTTTGCCATGGTTCCTGTAAATAACTTAAATGTTGTGGGAAGACAAGTAATAGCCTTACACTTGTCAGGATTAGTGCCTTTTTCTGTACTAGAAATTCTTCCAAATATCATCAATTCTTCATTATTTGCAGTCTACAAAAACTCATTGAGCTCTGTTATCAACTTGGAATATAGAGTTGTGAGGTGTTTGATCCAAAAGCCATGTAATGCATCCATTTCAGGGGCACTCCAATTTTTTTTTTTAATCTTTTTGACTTTCAGTTTAAGTAATTCAGTTATTATAATGATATATTTCACTACCATTTCAAGTAATTTTTGTTTCTGCTATTCTACCTAGAACCAGTCAAAGATGTTTTTTAACTGATCACCTGAATATTTCATTATTCATTAATTTACTCTTTAGCCAGTTCCAGGGAGAAAGACATGTTAAGCTCGGACTCCAACGGAAACCAAATGAAAGATGAATCTGCTGGCTGAAACTTTCATGCTTGCTGTAATCATGTCCCTCTCTGAAACCATGCCAGAAAGCATGGTAAAGCAGATGAGCAAGAGTGTAATGCTGTTTTGGAACTCCGCAGCACCACAGGTCTGTTGAACATAGTGATGTCTACATGGCAGCCTATACAAATAGTTGAAGAGTAGGAGCTGTGCCCAGACATTTGGAAGGGACAAGCAGAATGGAAACAGAGCAGAGGAGACATGCCCACATCATGCCATTCTGAAATGGACAATAGGCACCAGCTAGATCCCACCCTCTAGAGTTATCTGACTGTGATGCCAACAGCAAAGAAGGAAATATTCTGTAGACCTTGCTACTACCCCTGGATGCTGTGAGCTTATGAGGGAAAATGTTACTTTAGCCATATATAATTAACAATGAATTAGGCCTGTCTCCTTTTATGGGAGAAGGAAACAGTAGTGCTATGGGGACTTGGCAGAACAAAGATGTATGTTTTTATCATGGTTAGATGCAAGTAGAGAAAGACAGACAGACAGACAGAGAATGTATTATATCACTTAAACCTAGCCTAGTCCAAAATTGCTACACATTCCCACCCTGGAGACTGGGAAAATGTATGTAATTGCAAGATACAATCAATATTGATATACTATTAAAAGGAACTCATAAAAGCCATAATCCTTTTATATAGCATTAAAGATGTCTTGAAGATTTAAACAAGTGTATTTTGCTTTGCTTAGTCAGGACCTTTTCCACATCAGACATCTTTAAATAGATGATAGCCCTACAGCCAGACTGAAAGATGATTCTCTTTTGTTCTATATTGGCTAGTAATCTTTGGATATGTGTGAGTTCACTGACTGATTTAAAACTCTCTGAACCTTGTCCAGAGAATTGAAATCAGTCAGTTGTAAACATATATTAGGGACAGATTAATCTGAATTTCATTCACTTTCTCCTTTTTCCACCTTAATTTTGTCTAATTTGTGCATCTGTTTGATTTTTTTTAATAAAAACTTTATGAATATTTATGTTGGCAATTATTTCCCCAATCATATATATCATTCTGTACACTTTTCTTAACATGCACATTTGTTGTTAGGGATTTTTCCTAACACACTATGTTTCTTTTCTTCAAAATAAAGCCTTGCTTGAGTAAAATTGCAACAATACAAAAGCAGTTTGTTATTGCTTTTCAATCATGAATAGATTTTCAGGATCAGCCTGCTGTAGATTTTTTTTGTTTTTTGGGGGGAGAGGATGTTTTTGGGAGGGATGAGCAAACAACACTGGGAGTTTATGCCAACAGTAGATATTCCTAGCAGGATTACCCAAAGCATGAAGGTCATCCCAGCTGCCCAGCCAAAGTGAGCAGGCCCCTACATTGAACAGCAGCAATATAGGAAGATGCTGGAGGCAGATGATCATGTTAGTGACAGTGGCAAAGGCATCAATTCATGCTGTGTGCAAGAAGGCAGTGATAAAACACTCCTGTACTGCGGATGTTGCCATACAAGGAAATGAAAATCCAAAGCTGAAAAGACAGAATTACAGTGGGAACATGGAATGCAAAAAGCCTGAACACAGGAATGCTCAATGCAGTTAAAGATGAAATGAAACAACTACAGAGTGACATTTTAGGCATCATTGAATTGAGATGGACTGGGATTGGATACTTTCAGTCAGAAGATCATATTGTTTTCTATTAAGGACTTGGAAAGTTAAAAAAAAAAGGCCATTGCTTTTATAGTTAGCAAGAATAGCACTTGGTTACAATGCAAACAGTGACTAAATAATATCAATTAGAGTTTGTGGACAACTCTCTAATATGACGATTTTAGGTTTAGTCAGGTTTATGCTCCAAACACTGATGCAAAAAAAGAAGAGGTTGGGTTTTATGATCAAGTTCAATTTGAAATCAACAGAACTTGCAAGCAAGATGTGCTGCTTGTGATTGGAGACTAGAATGCCAAAGTTGGAAATATTAAGGAGGAAAATGTAGTTGGATTGTAAACTGAATGAAATTTCAGTGTAAGCTTAGAAAAAAGTGCTATTGCTTTAAGAGTCAATCTTCCTAGAGTACAGGGTAGGGTGACATGTGTTCTTGTGTACGTGTTCTTGTTTTTTAGATGATTTATTTTTAATAATTTGGTTTCAATCAAATGTAATAGATTTTCCCCCACATCTGAAGTGTAACATTATGTACATAAATACTATATTCAGTTATATTAAGTCTTCATAGTTCACAGTAGTTGCTATATATTTTTTAAAAAGTATAATTGGATATCAGTTTCTTCAGTGCATATAAAGGCAGAACAGAACAGAATAACAAATGGCAAAGCTGTTCATCTATCTATAAAAATATATGTCCATTTAAGCACTTATTTAAATAACCATTGTCAATCATGTCACCTATCAATATAAATTGGTTAAATTCTGCTGGTGAGTGTGTATTAACCCCTGCGAGGCTGACGAGCTCAGGAAACAAGAGCCACTTGGATTTCTTGAGTGAGCTTTACTGCTAGTGGGGTAATGTGACAGAATCTTTTGAAAACCTTACAAAACAATTGTCCAGGTCATCTTATATCTATGCAATTAAAGCAGAGTTATTCTAAGTCTTTTTCTTATGCTTTCCCTCTCCCCTGGATTGAAGAATCTCTTATGTAACAACCCTGTCCCCTCTCTTAACTGCCTTGCTGCCTTCTCTGTGTTCCTATAGATGCTCAGTATTCCATCATAATGTGGTATTATTGCATTTATTTAGTTAAAATGTAGCCAAAGGTATCTGTAGGTCCTTGCTTTGATTGAGCAATGATCTTTTCAGCCATCAGTAGCTGCCTTGGCTTTACATGCCTCAATTAATTTCAAGGGAAAAAAATCTCACAAGGAAATACTTCTTAATTTCTTTCTATTTTTAGAATGGACAATCATGGATATTTCAGAGGAATGGAAAGATGTGTGACAGCAAAAAGTCGTTTATTACATTTATAAGGATGACCAATTGCTCTGAAACAGTATAATGGTAAAGAAAATGCATACCACATCAGGAACAAGACATAATCATATTTACATTCACAGCAGGCTCATTTGTCCAACTGCCTCAGTTCCTGGAGGAAAATCCAGGTCTTCAAAGCCTTCTGAAAGGCTGGCAGGGTTGGGGCTAGCTGAATCTTGAGAGCATGCTTTTCCATTGGGCAGACACTGTGACAGAAAAGACACACCATCTTGGTCTCAACTCACCATCAGGCAACACTGTTTAATTGATGGGACCCAGAGCATGTGCAAAGATTCCTCCAGTGCCTATAGTTGGTAGTAAATTTGGGGGAACAGCATAATGGGAGAAACACAAATGTGATTTTGATGAGAATAATGAAGGAGGAAAAGGAGGAGGAACATTTTATTTCTGCTTTCCCCTAGTCTTTCTATTAACAAACGATAGACATTCTAACTCTCCTAAGAGGGAATTAAACCTGTGTGTCATATTCAGAGCTATCTTACTTTCAAAAACTATAAAAATGAGAAAGCATTGTTAAGATATACTGAGGTGGACAGAAAAAGTCTTAAAATTGTACACAGGCTTTGCAGTTTAATATGGGTGGAGGGAGATACATACTTCTTTAGCATAAATGTTTTTTATATGTCATTTAGAGTGGTTCTGAGATATTGTAACTAGTAGTTAACTGAGCTATCATAATCCTCTCTACTTCCTCTATTGGAAGAAAGTCATGATGTAACATTGCTCTGGTTGCATTGTTGGACAGATGGAATAATAGTGGACTCCATCAGTAGAATACTTTAATCAAGTTCAGGTGTGGGGGCAACATATATATGTGATCCTGAACCAGCATGAAGATTGATTTAGGATTGTTTATAAAATCACCATGGATCTTTCTAGTAGCAAACCTGTGTATTTCACAACATATCTATAGAGAAATGAGCCCTAACTGGAACAGTGTTTCAGTAAAGAAGATACTATATTTGGCATAAATTAGCCTTATTCAACCCAATTCTCCAGATGAGAATCATCTATACAAAGTCAAACTCTAATTAAGATATTATAATTATATGAGAAGAGTAATGCTGGGAAATATGGCAAGCCGTATGATTCTTTAGAAGCAACCATGACAGCCAAAGTTAAAGAAAGAAAAGATGCCCAACTAGATACAACATGAATGATGTGACTGTGGCCTAATGTTGTATATATAGTAGCTTCCCGTTTGAACAGAATTACTTATGACTTCATAGATATGTAAATGTTATGTCAGTTCTCGAAAGAATTCTATCATGCTAAAACAAAAGCAAGGAAACAATGGGAGACGTTTTTCCATTTCTGTAACTATGTTGTAAACAATTAGTGTAACATAGTTACAGAACATTCTGTAACTACATTTACAAATTCAGTGTTCCCACACCCCTTTGCTTTCCAAATAACATCTGAACTTCAGCTGGCACATTGCCTAACAGTCCCAACTTTAAAAAAGAATAAAAGGGGGACCCAGACCAAACCTTTCTGCCTTCTTGTTTTTTCTGCTTGCAAATACAGGAAGCAGCCACAAAAACACACCTTTCTTCTTGAAGAACCATGAAATTTTGGGGTGTGCATATGGTTGTCTTTCTATCCTTCCCTCCATCCATCCAGAGCCAAAACATCCATACCATGAGGCTGTGATTGCTTGAAAGCATGTGATTGATGGTACTACATCCTATGGAAGTTGTAGAGGTAGGAAGAATCTTCAAATGTCAATGCTTAGTGTATTGCAGAAAGCACATTATTAATAGTCTTTAAATGTTCTAAGCAAATGATTCATTTCAGGACAACATTCAATATTTTTGCTCCATATTTATTCCTATATTTGTTAATAAAAATGTATTTGAGAGTTTGCTCTTAGATTCAGTTCTGCACTGACATTTCATCTTAATGGAAATATAATACAGTATACAGTCTAACATTACAACTTTTTGATTAACTGCACAGACAAATTAGACTGCAGTAGTAATAGATGTATTCGACCTTAGGGAGAAAAACATGCAAAAGCAGAAGCTATTTCTCTAAAATGTCAGTTTGTATTTTTGAAACTAATGTATACTAAAAGCAGTTAGTATTTCTCTAAGTTGTTTTAGCTTGTTCTGAGGTTTTCAATCTGTAAAACATTGGTTATACTTCATTCCCTTAGGTATAATGCTGTGTTCTCCAAACACAGAGGATTGTAATAAATGCTAATTGTTGGCATTTGAAAAACACTTTTTTTGGGGGGGGGGGGCATTCTGCTGCTTCCTTTTACTTGAAACTTGCTTCATTTACTCAAAGTCAGGTAATCAATTTCTGCTGATAGATATGAATCTATATGTAGCTTCCCTTTTAAACCAGGTTCTACCACAATTATGAATTAGGGAACTTGGTCCCCAAGAATCCCACTGGACTTTCCTCAAATCCCTGTGTGTTAAAACAAACATGATGCCATGTGCCCTCACCCTTGATGGGGTTTGATAAGAAACAACTGTTTCTTCCCCCTAAGAAATTCAATTAAAAAAACACCTTTATGTATTGAACAATAAACAGATTTACTACTAATACTATCCAAATAGCTTTACAAAAATACAGTTTAAAAAAATAGGTATTGTATAGTTCCTCTAAGTTCTTTCACACTTAACAACATTAAACAGCACTGCTGAGATCAGTCAGGTGAATCCCTTTTCTGCCTTCAGAGAAACAAGTGTTATGGAACTAGCCACCGTTCCCTCTGCATACATGTATCCATTTTTGTGTCTTCTTTCTGTCTCTGTCATACATGCTTGTCTCTGGAAGCATGAGGTCATTAAACAATAATACTCATTCAAGCCAGCTGATCTGGCCTCCCTTGTAAAATCATCAAACAGTTGGAGCTGCAACATCTTTGCATACTAAATAGGCTGACCACCTCCCCATAGCTGAATAACCTGAACTGTTCTTCACCCTTTCTCTTTACCCTTGGATTCCAGATTCTGGACTCTTCCTCTCTCCATTTCTGCTATACATTTCATGCTATACAGCAGTGTTTTTCAAACTTGGCAACTTTAAGATGTGTGGACTTCAACTCCCAGAATTCCCTGGCTAGCATGTTGAAGTTCAGTCATCTTAAAGTTGCCAAGTTTGAAAAATATTGCTGTAGACCCATGTTTCACTCACTAACTGACCTACCAGACTGTCTTCTTTGTTGGCCATTTGCTGCCAACAAAATTTCTTGCTTCCTTGTACTCTCCAGGTTGTTTCCCCTTCTTGTCACAGTAGAGAGGGGAATCCCTGCCAGGAGAAGAGCTACAGCACTCTGCTTCTTCCTTCCATCTCTTTGCTTACTGATGAGTCATCCTTTATTCTCTCCTGTTGCAGAGAAAGAAAAAAAGACTTCCCTATTTTTCTCCTTATTCTTGTTTTCTCTTTAAACTGCTTTTCTACACTTCCTTTTCCCCCCTCTTCTTTTCCTCCTCACCATGTCTTGTTTGCTTGCCTAGGTTTACTTCTGCTGAACACTTGCCCCTTGTGTCCCATGCCCCACTGTACTCTTTTTACCACTGCTCAGATCAGCTTGTATCTCCTTCAGACTCACTGTTTTGGCCAGTCACTCATATGTCTGCAGCACCAATCTGTTTCTCCCTTTGCTTACTTACCTCCTGTTTATTTTGCCCAGTCTCCAGAGGTCCTATTTCCACTGATTTCTTCAGCAAGTTCAACCTTTTACTCTTTTTCCACAATTCCCTTTGCACCACACTTTAACTCTACTAATTACTTGTAAACTCTAATTGCAGTTGGGGATTGCATATAGGTAACTTAATAGCAGAGAGAGGAAGCTTCCAAAGAGCAGTGAAAAAGAAGTTTGGAAATTTGTCAAGATCATAGTGTTTTCCTGGCTCAATGAAACCATTGGGAAAGATTATGCGGAGATGTTAACTTTGATGTCCTCAATATGAAGATGTTAGCCATTTTTTTTCCTTTTCATCTAATCTAGACAAAACAGCATTCAGGCTTGGTAAATGGACTTGAAGAAAATTAATAAACTGGTATTCAAGCTAGACAAGGTCTAGGTAATTCAATTGGTCAGGTAGGTAGTGTTTGGCTTGTTCTAGAGGGTAAGCTTTTCACTCTTTGATCCAATGCCTTTGGAGAAACCAATGTTTCTAGAGTGATCCCTGTGGCTAACAATAGCTTTATTTTACCAACTATTACTTAACAATGATGTTGACTTCTCAAGTGGTGATGGTGAGAAACATTCTATGGCAAGGTCAGAATGTAGAAGAGCCAAACAGACAGCAGGACTGTAAAAGGCTGAGATCTGTGTTTTTCAAATCTGGCAACTTTAAGATGTGTGGATTTCAACTCCCAGGGAACTCTGGGAGTTGAAATCTACACATCTTAAAGTTGCCAAGTTTGAAAAACTCTGCTGTACACTCTATATTGCAAAGGGCAGGCCAAATGTCTACAGAGAAAGGCCTGAAGGCTGGACACTTCAGATCTGTATCTCCCCCAGGCCTAGGAAGCTGCAGGACGAAACCACCTGCCATCTGCTAGAAGCAACTATGAGAGTCCAAAGGGTAAGTCACAGGACACATGTGTTGTGTCTCTGGAGGAATGTTCTATTGGATTTATAGCATCTGTTGTCAGCATTGCTTTGGATAGTGATCCTACCCAAAGGAATATTGTAACTGAAGTAATCAAAGTAAGTTAACAGCAACCCTATCTTGACAGAAATATAACATGCTATAATATCTCTTTGTACGTTTCCATATGGTTTGGTAATCCGTCATCTGGATTATTACAACATTTAATTTGTGGCACAACTTTTGAAACCAGTCCAGAAACTTTAGTGCGTAACAGGATAACACAAATGTTTACTAGTACTGGGTAACATGATATTATATTAGTATCCTGTCATCTCTATTGGCTCTCAATTAATTTAGGCCCAATAATTTATATCCAATGCTTGGAGCTGGTTTAGAGTAGAAAAGCTTAGAAATATCTAGATAAATAAAGTTGGTGTTAACCTTGAAAGCCCTACATAGCTGGATGTAGATTACAGTCAGCTATGTGTGTCAGTGTTTTACACGCTTATGGAACTTACATATATGCAAACAGACTTGGAATTTATAGCTGACTTTTTCCTACATGAATGTTGAATGAATAAATTGAAGCTATTAGAGAAGGGTGGGGTTGTTGGGTGTTTTTTTCTGTTTGTTCTGGGGTGGGTTGGTGGCAACACCCCACTTAGAGGGATAAAAAATAATTTTGCCATGAATTCCTTTGTTAAAAGAATGTGAGCATTCTGTTCCCATCAGATTTTGCAGCATGTGTTGTTTCCTCCCTGAAAAAAAACTCTGTCTCTCTCATTCTCTCACACACAAACGGCATCTGAAAGTTATGATCATCAGTGGTAATTACATATTTAAAAGGAGCTGACATCAGGAGGATTTGCATCTAAAATGCCTGCGTTGGAGAAATTTGTATGTCAAAGGAAGAAAGCAGGGTGATTTATGTTTTTTTTTTTAAATAGATTTTGGGGTAATATAATTCAACAGTTATGTAAATTAGGGGAAATATACACAGAGTCTCCATGTGTTATGAGACATTGTGAACAGAGACCAAGTGGAATTTTCTAGCTACTATATTGTGGTCTTTTTGGCATTCTACAGTATTTTGATTATTTCCAGTTTGATTTAGTATCAGTTTTAATTATAGTTGTATATTTTCTGGTTTTAACCTTTATTTTTCAACCACCCAGAGAGTATTGCATAGAAATTAAGTATAAACAAACAACCATGGAAATGAATAAATAGCAGTAATTGGGACAGAAAATCTCTATACCTAGAGAAATTTGTATAATGCTTTGTTGAGTTATTTTATTTGAATAATAACAGCTTAATAAAAATGACTAATCCACTTGGTAATATAGAAGCCCTAAATTTAATAAAAACTTTATTGGAATCAGAAAATAAGACTTAGTATATATTATTCTCTTGAATTTGAATCCTTGTGTTCCTTTTCTAAAGTAATTTTTTTAAAGATCAAGACCACAGGTGTAATCTTAGTCTTACATTTTCTCTGTCTCTCAAAAGGACAATTCAGCTTTAAGGTTATATTCTAATCTTGTGATAACCTAAGAAAATAATCATTCTAGTTCTATTGTATCTCCACATCTCAGAACTTTGTAAATTCATACATTTCTAAGGCAGGATACCCACTAGACATTTAGAGGATCTTCCAGAATCATGCAACCATAATCATAATACCCAGGCCTTGTATTGCTTCAAGAATGGCTTGGTGCTGCTAAGAGTTGCTATAGAGAATTACTAATTAAATAATTAATAATTACTAATCCATTACTAATAGAGAAATGGCCCATGAGTAAGATACGTAACATTTATATGTGAAGCTGCTGACAGTCACATGGTTTGAAAAACAGAAAGAGGCTTCCATATGAATAAAAAATTAGAAAGGAGCCATGTGGCTGAACTAGGGAGAAATAGTGGGTTTTTATTTGGCATGTGTACCTTTAAAGAAGTCAGATAACAAACGATGTGAAAATCTTATATCTGGGAAGTCAAGGATAGTGAATTTCATTTCTTGTTCTTGGCATTTCAAATCAGCAGGAACAAAGGCAATCATTAATTGCTTTTAAACTATTCCTGAGGGTTTGGGGACTGGAACTATCAAAAGCGGAGTTATACTATCTTTGGGGTATCAGCTTTAATTTTAAACAAATAGTTTCTCAAAAGAGTAAAGTTGGGATGTGGAAAGAGAAACTTAGGAAAGGATTCTGTAAACTATACTAGCACTCATCATTAGCAATGGTCATGACACATTGTCCCTCGTCTGGTTTCTCTTCCCTTTGCTTTTTTGTTACCACTGCCAGTGGTAATAACTATGTTGTCAGCCTGTATCTTTTACAACTCAGTATATTGTAGAGTGCAAATGGTAATTCCCCCCCGCCCCCCCCCCCCCCCCCGTGTGTGTGCACATGCAGGTGCACACAGATACACACAATGGAGAATATTTTGAGTGGCTCTCTATTTTTGGGCTGGTGGAATATGAGAGAAACAAAACAGCCTTTTCCTTAGACAGATATTTTGGAGAAATGCCAGATCATCTTTAGCATAGGACAATATATTATGTCATATAGTGTTTGGGTTTTCAAAACTGCACTGCTTCCACTAGGATTCACATGGGATTTTACAAACGTATGCATCCAATGTACTGTAGAAGAATTACTGAATCAAGGTTTAATCTACAAGCCACTGAGGCACACAAATTATAACAAATTTTATTCATGGTACACTAACTAATTAATTTTAAAATGAAAAAGGCCTCAGAGACAGATTTCTCCATTGCAATTTTCAATAGCAACTTCTCTTTTAATGGGAAAGGAAGTTTCAAAGGCCCCATTACATCCTTAAATTAGTCAGCTAATTTCTTCTTTAATCCCATCAAAGTATATTAGAAAAGAAAGCAAGAGCTTTCAACAAGTCTGCCAGTTATTTTCTGTTTGTGATTTTATCTGCTTTTGCTGAAATGGAAAAAAATAATCAGGAATCTGGAGGTGAGGGGAAAAAACGGAATCTGTTGGATCCATAGGCTTTTTATGGCAATGAAATCAAGTAAAAACATCATTGAGATATACACAATCTTGGCAAAAGGAGCAGCTGGAGGATGTTTTTGGGGTGAAATGTGAATTTACAGAATGATCTCTTCCTGCCCATTTTATGTCTCCTTTAAATTTTGTGGAGCCATGAAAGCATATAGGAGGGAGTGATTTCTGAAAAGAGAGTGTGATAGACTTTTCTATTTAATGTATGTATGTATTTTCATTGCTCAGTAGACAAAAAGAAGAAAAGAACCAAAATCATTAAAAGAAAACAAAATAATAAAAAACAAAATAAAACAAAGCCATTTCAATACATATAAAAGTTTTTACACACTGCATTAAACCTTGACAACTCAGAATAATATTGATAAATCTTTTCATTATATCAGTCAGGAGCTCATTCATAAGCTGGGAGCAAACACATACCATCCATCCAAGAGTGTACACTAGGGGTGGCATTTTCCATCTTAAAATAATGATTTGCTATGTCCCATGATCAGTAAATCCATAGTTCTTCATATGATGATAAATTCCAAATTATTGGTATAGAAATCACATCTAGATTTTTATATCATATTATTTTCCACCAAAACATATTAACAAATGTGTGGATATTAAACTAAAATGAAGTAGTGGAGATGCAAGCACATATAATAAGTGTAAGTGCCCTTTATGTCATGTTACATTTTACAGCATAATGAAATTGTCAACCATCCCTTTTCAGACATCAGTGTTGTTGAATCAGCCTCCTTATAAGAACATGAGAAACATATTTAATGTTCTTTAAGACCCTTTGCCATCAATTTGTTAATATGGGGTATTAAAAGTCCTCATTCCACTATTCCTGTAAATAACTAACCTATTTAATAGGCTATTTAAAATACTATAGATCTGGAGTAGTCCAAAACACATTTCAATGCTAATATTAGTTCAGGAGTTTTTGGTGCTGCTAAAGCATCTGGTGAAATCAAAATAAGTTTTAACTGAGCATGTTGCCATTTTACAATTTTAGACAATCCAAATGCTTGTAATAATTCAAGTGATTAAAAGACTTGATTAATTACAGGCTAATCCCCTACTTCAACTTCCTTACCCTGAGGAATTGGTCCACTGACATAGCTGAGATGCTGAATAAGAGGAACATGACTCAGTAACGTAACTTTATGACTAACCCAATAAAAGAGCCTTCAGTGAAGCCTAAAAAAGGGGACTGAAGGTGTGAGCAGAGACAATAGCGGAAGAAAGGGGAAAGAGAACCAGGACAGCAGTAAGAATTGATCCAGAGGGCTTCACACCAGTGGAACATGTGTAAAGGAAACTCCAGCTGGATGGAAGGAAAAGGCAAGGAAAGGAGTAACTGAAGAGGAAAAAAAGAATTAGAACCTGGCCAGAGGCCTGCAATCCCCAGTTGCCAATGAAAGGATGATTATGTGCTCTGCTTGGACTTGGCTAGAGGGAAGGGAAGAGAGAATGGCTGGGATAGGCAGGCACTTTAAGTGATGAAAAACTGACTGTAAATCCTAGGCTGAGAGAAAAGGAACATGACCCTTTCATGCAGGGAGGGATTGTAAAAGTAAGCCAAACTCTGTTTTCCTAAGACATAGAGAAGAACAGCAAAAGCAGCATTACTCCTGAGTAGATTTGTCTCCCAGAGAAATGAAAGGAGAAAATTTACTTCCAAGGATTTCTGTTTCTCCAGCAATGATAGAACAAGACAGCTTCTTCCTTCCAACTTTTTCTGGAAGGAAGGAAGGAAGGAAGGAAGGAAGGAAGGAAGGAAGGGAGGGAGGGAGGGAGGGAGGGAGGAAGGAAGGAAGGAAGGAAGGAAGGAAGGAAGGAAGGAAGGAAGGAAGGAAGGATTTTCTTCAGACTCCATGACAGAAATGTTATTACTTTGGTTTTGCTGTTTTAATCCAGGGGTTAATTATTTACCAAATTTATCTCCCTGGCTCCCAATATTAAGTCAGAAACAAATCTGATGTGAAGCTGCAAAAAAAAAAAAAAAAAAAAAGGATATTCTTGCTATAAAGGATTTAAAAGTTGCCATGTATTAACCAAATTAAACTCCAACATATAAGCTTGTAACCTCATCCTTGTAGAGGAATTAAATATAGCTGGAACAATATTACAATCTAAAAAGGGATGCAACACTTGATTAAAATATCCAGCCTAATCATCTGCTCTCCCATATAAAATAAAAAAGATATTCAAACTGTCTATATCAACCATCTGGATGGTTTCCAATAGGGCTATAGTAATTGTTTGTTTACTCATTTATATATTACATAATATGCATTTCTTCTCTATTCAACAAATTTTGGGATCAATTCAACACATTTTCCTTCAAAGGAAACGGAATCCAAAGCATGCCCTCATGGGCTGATAATCCACGTAGGAAGGAAGTTTCTGTTACAAGAAGATGGTCCTGTAGGTATCAAGAACTCAAAGGGTTCATGCAACTTTGTAGGTTAAACCAGTCACCCAGTCTCAAAATGTTGGAGCATGAGTTACTGGTTAAGACCATTTGCTCCAAAAAGAGCTGCAATTTGTGCATCAGCCAAAGCAGGGCAAAAGCATTCCTGGCTTTACATTCTACCTGCTTATCAAACAGAATTCATACCTCTAGAAGAACCCAAAATTGGGCATCTGTTCCTTCAGGGGATGTATAACTCCATTCAGAACCAGTGTAAGGGTCAAAAAGGACTCAGATGGGTTTTAAACAAGCAGTAACTCCATTTTGCTAGTTTCATTTCAGCTTGTTTCATCCCATCCAATTCATAACTGCCTGCAAAATCTAGATACACACATTGATTATATCTCCTGCTCAGCTCAGGGTTAAGCTATATAAATTAATATTATCAGTATACTAATGATACTCACCCCACATCAATGAACGACCTTCCCCAATAGTATCAAATAAATGTCAAAGTGTAGAGGATAGAGTTGAGCCCTGAAGTACCTCATACAAGAGTGGCCAAGGGCTCAAATGCCCATCCACATCATTACTGCCTGGAGCCATTGCAAAATAGTTCCTCCATTGTGAGGAGGTCCCATAAGATACCATGATCATGGTGTTAAATACCAGTGAAAAATCTAATAGAACTAAAAGGGCTCACCTTACTTCTTCAGGTCCTGGTAGAGATTATCCACAAAAGCCACCAATGCAGTTTCCATCCCATAGCCAGGTCTGAAAAGGAATAAGCTTCTTCCAGAATGTCCTTCAACTGCAGTCTGATCACCCTTTCAAAATCTTCCTTGAAAACAGCAGAATTGAGAGCAGGCAGAAGTTGATTTGATTAAGAAATAACTTCTTCTGGAGGATCTACTGTCTCTTTCAAGGCAGAAGGAACTAGGCCTCCCCCAAGAAGCATTAAATTTCTTGAATCCAACCATACATACAACTACTTAAAGGAGCCAGGTAGAAAAAAGATTTATTAGTAGTCAACTATGTCCACTTCCTTAAGAGTCTGCAGTATCAAACAAATCCCAGTTATCTTTGCAAAACATTGCCACAGTCACATGATTTCGTTTTGTCCATGTGGAGTCTAGTCCATGTGACCATAAATGATTTTATCAGTGCAAATGATTTGCAAACATTTCACAGCAACCTGAAAGGGTAGCATTTCATAAGTCCTTCACCAATAGTGTACTGGCCACAGTAAAATAAGACTTTAGAGTTCAGAAGAAATATGCAAAGCAAAAGCTAAAAAGGAAACTGATTTCAATGAACTCTCCAAAACCTAGTACTAGAGGGACTTTTGGCTAACAGTCACTGAAAATACAATACAAGAACTTCATCCCAAGCCAAGATAGCCTGTCTCCCTCTAACAAATATATTTTTAAAAACTCAAATATTAAATATTAAAATGTCTGTTACTTTTTTTCTTCATATGTTCCAGAACAATAAAATTCTTTATTGGACCTGGATCAAAATAACTTCCTCACAGCGGAATCCAAGAATAAACAAAAAATTGCTGAGGGGGAGGGACTAATTACATTCCATTCAGCTGTCAAATAAGCATTATTAGATGATTTTTGCATCTGAACTGTACATTGGAAAAATCATATTCTTCTTTGTATTCCATTCTAAGCATCCTGTTGTTGAGATGAGTGCAGAATATGATCTCACAACAGGATTCAGTATTTATATTGAATAGAAAGAGAAACAACATGATAAGCAGTTTCATTTTCAAAGCTTGTATTCCAGCTGTGATGAAAAAAAAATCACAAGTTTCTCCATAAAGGAGCTTTCCACTAGCAAATTAAGTAATAAAGCAGTCAAAAGATGAGGAAATAGCCCTTAACCTGGGAGGGACCTTGAATTGTAGATTTAGTCTGGCACTGTACCAAAGAGTGTCTGTCTTGGTAAATTTGCTATTGTGATACAACCCTGTAAAGACTCTTGCGTTGACTCTTGCTCATTACTTTAGATCAGGTCTTATGGGACTGATACATTTTAGTAGCATACTGAGTATTTGCAACCAGCCTGTGAATAAGGAGGTGAGACACTTGCCAGTGGTTTAATTCAGCCTTCCCTAACCTTGTGTAGAGTAAGGAAGATGACCCTGATAGAGATAAGCAGGAGTTGTTGCCTAGACAAAAGGGGCTGAGGCATTTTTTAAGTTCAGGACAGCCAGATAACATTTGGAAGTGACTCAGACAGATGATCCCCTAATTCACAGAACTATAAGGAGAAGGAGCAGGTATAGCACCATCAAACTTGTAAGATACCATTATGATAGCCAATCTCAATAAAAGTAGTGTTAGCCTTCTTGTGGTGTTGATTTCCTGGTCTGGTCCATCTATTGGGGTAATACTTTGTGTCCCTCAGTTCTGTACATTTCATTTCTAGATTCTGCAGATAACATGATCATTGCTAAATTCTGGGAGTTGACATCTACATGTCAGGAAGATGTTAATGTAAAGAAAACTGGTTTAATTTGTAAATCCAGCAGGGACTGGGTGGGGGGTGGGGGTTGGGGGTTGGATTTGTTTAAGAGTGAGGATGGGAGTGATTTGCTTCCCAGAGGTCTCCCATTCCTATTCTTTAAACCTGAAAAAAAGTGCCAAAAATGGACCTAAAATATTAAGCACTTCCCATTCATTATCACAGCACCAGATGGCCTGATTGAAGGTCATGAGGCAGAATTGTGGGCCCTGAAGTCTTAAATTTTGCTTACCCTTGTAACTGTTATTATTGAACAGGGACTCTTGCTTTCATTGTCAAGACCAATACATGCAGAAAAAAGAATAAACCAAATGAGAGCTGGGATTAGAATGGACCTTAATGCTTGTTATAATCCACTGATGCATTTGTGTGTGTGTGTTTTTTTGTACCGAAAGAGAGGGCAAAGAACAGTCAGCTGTACTTTTCAGCCATCTCCCAGTTGTTCTGGGAATAGTGCTTTAGCTGAACAAATAAGTGACTAATAAGTAAATATATATTTCCACCAGAAAACCTAATGCTCATAAACATTCTAATATTTCAAACTAGAATAGGCAATTAGAGAAGAAGCCAAGAGGACAATTTGATCAAGGCCTGAAATATAAAAGGAGTCCTCAGATTCAGTTTAATTTTTAAAATATCCAAATTCTCCCACTTTTTTATAATTAAAATTGTTTTGTGTGTCCTTTTTAAAAAATGGGTAGGAACCTCAAGGGCTGCAATGACCTGGACTTCTCTGAAACCCCAAGAGGGACAAAAAAGATAAAAGTTTGATTTTGAGGAGTAAAATATTACTTTTGTCTCAGTAATGAGCAGTCTAACATCTATAATGTAATGTTCCAGCTTTTCAGGAAATATGGCAGTCAAAAGCAATCTTACCTTCAGAGAAAGAAGGGTAGGTTATGCAACCAGATGGAATAATATTTTTCACAGCTTGTAAAAAAAGAAGTCCTTCCATGAGTGTTTGTGGGTGTGAAGGAAGGCCTGCCCCTTCTGGCAGCCTTTAAGAATCAGACTAGACTAAGAAATAAACTCCATGGAAGACTCAAAACTCCTTTCATTTAGATTGACTATAGTAACATAATCTTGCAAGTCTGATTGTGCTTCCCCTCCTCTTTCTTTTATATTCCTGTGAATTGGAGGGGTGTCTGAGACATTTTCATAATGCTCCCCTCCCCCCCATCATTTGGACTTAAACAATGTTTCCCTTTTTGTTGGTTTGCTAATGGATTTTCCATCTCTCCATCAAGGTCATCCTCTTTACTCTCTATACCTCCCCAGATTTAGAAAATAATAATAGAAAAAAGGTTTTCCTCCCCAGACGTGGGAAATTAATATTAAATAAATAAATAAAAATCAGCAGGTGGGGCAAGAAGAGTTGGATGGTAGGTGAAGCATCCAAATAATAATAATAATAATAATAATAATAATAATAATAATAATAATAATAATAATATGCACAACAACATGAAATGATGGCTGCCAGTTCTTTAGCTAGCGTTGGTCTTCATTTGCATTGAGTTCTTCCAAGAACCTTGGATGTCATAACATATCAGTGTAATATATGTGTGGATCCAAGCAATGTGGTCTTTTGTAATTGACAGATGGAAATTTTGTCAGTGTGCAGATTTTCTAAGTCTTGTCCAAGGTTTTTTGGTATGGCATCCAGTGTGCTGATAACCATTGGGACTACCACTGCCAGTTTATGCCATAATCTTTCAACTTCAATTTTCAGATCTTGCTACTTTGTGATCTTCTCCCAATTCTTTGTCTTCTGTTCCACTATTCCCTGGTATTGCCACATCAATTATCCACACTTTCTTCTTTTCAACCACAGTTAAATCTACTGTGCTACACGCCAAGACTTTATCAGCTTGTATTTGCAAATCCCACAATATTTTAACCCACTCATTTTCAGCTACTTTTTCAACTATATGTTCCCACCAATTTTTCATTACTGGCGCATGATAATTTTTACAGATGTTCTAGTAAATCATTTTAGTGACTGTGTTATGCCATTCTTTATAGTCAGTTTCTGTAATCTTCTTACATGAACTGAGTTATATGATCTACTGTTTCTTCTGCTTCTTTGCACAATCTGCACTTTGAATCATTTGATGATTTTTCAATTCTGGCCTTGATTGCATTAGTTTGAATAGCTTGCTCTTGAGCAGCCATTCAAAATCAAGCCTTCAGGGTTTTTTTTTTTTGTTTTTCTTTTAATGTTCCACTTGTAAGCCATTGCCAGGTTTTATCTTTATCCACTTTCCCTTCGATCTTTTGTAGAAATTGACCATGTAATGCTTTTCGTCACCGGAATTCTGTTCATGTTTTTATTACATTATTTCGATATTCATGTTTTGTTTCCTGTACATTCAGTAACTTCCAATTTTTAACTTGCATCAGTGCTTGTTCTTGGCTATCTTTTACATAATCAGCCAATGTATGCTTTTCCTCTTTGACAATTTGTTTGACCTGAAGTAAACCTCTGCCTCCATTTTTGTGGGGCAGGTATCATCTATCAATATTACTGTGAGATGTAATGCATAGTGAATAGTCATGTGTTTTCTTGTTTTTCAGTCCAAACTGTCCAGTTCAGCTTGTGTCCAGTTAATAATTCCAGCAGTGTATCATATAACAGGTATGGCCCAGGTACTGATGGCTTTGATGGTTCAATTTTGCCTTTAGCAATTTTCTCACTCTTTGGATATATTCTTTACTAATTACATTTTTAACTTGTCCATGCTTGATATTATCCAACTGTAAAATGGCCAGATACTTGTAGACTTTATTCCTATGGCTCCTGATGGTTTGGCCATTTGGCATTTCAATTCCATTATTGTTCATGATTTTACACTGATTTATTGCTATTGTAGCACATTTCTCTAGGGCAAATTCTACTCCTATATCTTTACTAAACATTCTTATGGTATTTGTCAGTGACTGAATTTTGATTTCTGTTTTTTCATAAAGCTTCAGATCATCCATATAAAACAAATGTGAGATTTTATTAGCATTTTTGGTGTTTGATAGCCAAGATTTGTTTTCTTCAAAATCACAGAAAGTGGGATCATAGCAACGACAAATAGTAAGGGTGATAATGAGTCACCCTGGAAGATGCCTCTCCTAATGTTGACAAGCCCATATTTTTCATTTCCAACCACCAATTTTGTCTTCCACTGCTTCATTATTTTTTCAATAAAGATTCTAATGTTTTTGCTGACACCAGTTGTTTCCAAACAATTGATGATCCAACTACGTGGTAATGAATCAAATGCCTTTTTATAATCAATCCAGACCACATGTAAATTAGTTTTGCAGCTTTTGCAATTCTCCAATACCAATTTTATCAATCAGAAGTTGAACTTTTGTACCTCTGCTTTTCCTTTTATTTCCTTTCTGTTCTACTGGAAGGATGTTATTTTCTTCCAAATGATCTTGGATGTCTGCTATTATGCCTGTGATTAATTTAAACATTGTAGGCAAGCATGTTATTGGCCTATAGTTTCCTGGTGTTGTCCCTTTCACTGGGTCTTTTTGAATCAGATAAGTTTTGCCAGTTATTAACCAGTCACTGATGTCTCATTTATGCAATACTTCATTCAGTTGTTTAGCTATAACTGGATGTAAGCTAGTCAGATATTTGAGCCAAAAGCCATGCAATTGATAATTTCCAGCAGATGTACAGTTTTTAATCCTTTTCACTCAATTTTAACCATTTCTGATGTTATTATTAGTTCTTCCATTTAATTTTTACTAAATTCATTTCAAATTCTTTTATCTATCCAGCATTTTTATTATAGTCTTTTTGAGTTTCCCATAGATCTTTCCAAAACTGGATTGTTTTCTTTTTGTTTGGTTTTCTATTTTCAGAATTTCTATTTCAATCAGACCAGAGATGAAATAGTTGATTTTGCTTAAATTAGATGAATCGTGCCTCATAGCATTCAATTTTCCCAGCTATTGCTGTTATTTGTTGCTTTATGTTTTCCCAACATAAAGCAACAAATGTTTTCTTCAATTTTTCTGGTGCTAAGCCAATACTTTTTATAAGGCTTGTCTTGATCCTTACATTCTTCAATTTTTATTTATTCATGTTCTTTAAATCATTTGCATCTGATCTTAATTTCTTTATCTTGGCCTCCAGTCTGATATTCCACTTTGCGATTGAATATGATTTTGCTTTTGGTTTTCTAATTCTGATACCCAGTTCGTCTGTAATCACCACTGCCGTACTGTGCGCTAGCTGATTGGTCTGTTCGATAGATGTTATTTTAATCCTTGCAAGCACCTTATTCACATCCTTCATTGTAGGTGCCAGGTCTTTTTTGGGTATTACTTTCAGTGCTGGCAGTCGGTTTTTCTACTGGTAATTCTGCATATGCCATAATTTTCTCTTTTAATTCTACTTGTCAAAGAGTCAGTTCATAGGTTGTTTCAGTGCTGACCTGTACTGTTTCTGTTGTTATTACTTCTTCTAAGTTATCATTTCTGCATTTCATATCTGCTGTTTCATCTATATTTCTAATTGTTGTTATCCAAGTTTCCTCTACTAATCTACTATTGTTTTTGGGTCTTCCATTTTCAAAATGTTTCTGAATCTCTTCCAGTTCTGCATCCCTGAATATTTTATTTCTGGTAATGAATCTCCTTTGATCTGCTAATCATTGTTCAATGATATCTTGAGTCTGGATAAATTCCTTTCCACAGTTCAAACATTTGCTGTAAGTAGCCCCACTTCATTGGTTCCTGTTTATAATAGCAGGCCACAATGGTGCAATTTTCAAACACAATATACTTTTGTCTTGTCTGTGGTTATTGTTCTTCCAGTAACCCTACAGGGCAAAGCCCTGGTTGCCCAGCCATAACTCCTGAGTCTTGTTGCCTGCTTGTTGACAGATGCCCAGGAACTGACGCGGTCCTTGTTGACTCGGGTGACAACCAATCTGGTATAAGATTATTTTTCTGTTTTTTCACCATAGTGAAATGGGTTTCACCATAGTGAAATGGGTTTTTTCACCATAGTTAATGGGTTGATGAATACACTTAGCCTGGCTCTTCTGCTGAGAGTTGTCTGGCATGGTGACCTTTCTGGTAGAATACACTACCACCAGCAGAGCTTTCAACCTCATCAGACATTACAAGCCCCTCCCCCACACAAGGGGGTGTCCATGGAGGAGATTATTATTATTGTTGGTTATGCAGTCAACCAGATGTTTAGACTGGATTTGGCATTTTTATCCACCTCTTGAGTCCTTCCAAGGACCTAGGACAGGCAGATGATGTTCTTTGATGGTGTTAAAGGTATCATTGCAGGATCTAAGCTGTTCCAAGCCTTTGCAATTGACTGGTGATGATTTTGTCAGTGCCGATGTCTTCAAGTGGTACTCCAGATGTTTTGGGATTGCACCAAAGGCGCCTATTACTATTGGTATTATCTTTGTTTTGTTTTGTTTTGTTTTCTTACCAGAGTCATTCTATTTCTATTTGCAGGTCTTTGTATTTCGTATTTTTTTCCAGTTCTTTCTGTTCTATTCTGCTGTCTCCAGGTATTGCAATGTCCACCATGCAGACTTGTTTGTCTTTCTTATCAACAATTGTTAAGTCTGGGGTGTTATGTGGCAGGTGCTTGTCTGTTTGAATTCTAAACTCCCAGAGCACTTTAGCTCCTTCTTTTCTATTACTTTGTCTGCTTTGTGGTCCCACCAGTTTTTGCTTGCAGGCAAATGGTATTTCTTGCAAATATTCCATGTACCATTGTTGCTACTTTGTCTTGCTGTTGTTTGTAGTCGCTCTGTGCAATCTTCTTGCAGCAGCTGACTAGGTGGTCTACTGTTTCTTCAGCTTCTTTGCAGAGTCAGCATTTACTGTCTGTTGTTATCTTCTCAGTTCTGGCTTTATATGCATTTGTTCTTAAGGCTTGGTCTTGTGCAGCCAGAATTAGTCCCTCTGTCACTTTCTTCAACTTTCCTGCTCTTAGCAATTACCAGGCCTTGTTGTTATCTGCTTTGCCTGCTATTTTGTGTGTGCGTGTGCATGTGTGTGTGTGCTGGCCATGTAATACTTTCCCTTGCCATGTCTCTTTTCTATTGTTCTTTTGGTCTTTCTAATAGGCCAGTTTGGTCTCTTCACTATTCAGTAAGCCTTCATGGTGTACTAGCTTCAGTGCATCTTCTTCACTGCCCTTCAGATATTCTTCTAATGCCCTTTTTTCTTCTTCAACTGTCTGGTGTACTCACAACATTCCACACCCACCTATGCTCCTTGGTAAGTAGAGTCTGTCAATTTCACTGTGTGGATAAAGATATTTCCTCCACTGAGTTTGGACTTTAAGATCTTTTTGACTCTTCTGATGTATTCACTACTTTCTTTTTGACTTCAATGTGCTTGATGTTGTCATCTTGAAGGATGCCCAGGTATTTGTAGTGAACTTCTTCATTCAGACTCTTGATGTTATTTCTGTTGGGCATCTTAATTCTTCCAGTTTTCACTATTTCCCCCCTGTTGATGGTCAGGGTGGCATATTTGTCCAGTCCAGACTCCATTGCAATATCTTGGCTGCATATTTGGACAGTGTTGAGCTGCGATTCTATTTCAGATGGTGTTTTTTCATACAGGTTCAGATTGTCCATATAAAGGAGATAGGATAGCCTGGCAGATGTTTTTGATGTTTGATAGCCATGGCCTGACGTGTTCAGTATTGTTGACAGAGGAATCAATATAATGACAAATGGTAGTAGTGATAGTGAGTCTCCCTGAAAGATTCCTCTCTTGATATCCTCTCCCAGTCAATCACCATTGACCAGCAGTTGTGTCTTCCACTGTGCCATTGATGTTTGCACAAAGCTTCTGATGTGTCTACTGACTCCTGTTATTTCTAAGCACTTGATTATCCAGTCATGTGGCAGGGAGTTTAATGCCTTCTTGTTATCAATCCAAGCTACATTCAAGTTGGTCTTCTTTCTCTTGCAGTTTTCCAAAATCATCTTGTCAATTAAGAGCTGATCTTTTGTTCTTCTGCTGTTTGGGCAGTTTCCTTTCTGCTCAGGTTGAAAGAGCTTGTTTTCAATTAGGTGCTGTTGGCCTGCATCAGCTACAACACCAGTTAGCAATTTGAAAGTTGTTGGTAAGCAGGTAATTGGCCTGTAGTTGCCTGGTACTACCCCTTTTGTTGGATCTTTCATTATCAGGTAGGTTTTGCCAGATGTTAATCAACCTTCAATTTCACCTCCTTGCAGTATGTTGTTAAACTGCTTGACAATGAGTCAGTGCAGAGCAGTCAGATATTGCAACCAAAAACCACGCAGTTCATCTTCACCTGGTGCTGATCAATTCTTGATCTTCCTTGTCCTTTTCTCCACCGTTTCTGCTGTTATGACAAGTTCTTTAATTTCAGCTTCTTTTTTATCCTTATCCATCTCCTTTTATCCAAGCTGCATTCTTGTTGTATTTCTTTGGGTTGTCCCACAGCTGCACCCAGAACTACACTGTTTCTTCTTTGTCAGGTATTGACTGGTTCATTGCAGTCTCTCCATTGATGGATTGGGAGAAAAATTTCTGATTTGACTGAAATTGGAGATTCTGCCTATAGTGTGCAATTTGAGCTTTGCATCTTCTTGGCAATGGTTGTTATTTGCTGCTTTATTATTTCGAGTGCTTCTTTGATCTTCCTTGCTTCTAGGTGATATTTCTTGATCAGGTATTCTTTGGTCTTTTTGTTCTTCAGCTTTTCTTCTTTCATCTGTTGTAGCTTGCTTGCATCTGATCTTAGCATGCTGATCTTATTTTCCAACCTGATCTTCCATTTTGGTGGTGCACTGTTTGGCTTTTTTTTCTTGTTTGCTGATTTTGCATCCAAGGTATTCAGTTATAACTGCAGCCGTACTGTACATTGGTTGGTTTGTTTCTTGCAGTGAGCTGGTGCTTATATTTGATATTACAATATTGGCATCTTTTAATACTTGTGCTAGCTGTTTCTTTGTAACAAGCTTCAATGCAGGCAACCTTATTCTGTTGTTTTTGTGTTGTTCTAGATGCTCAGTTATTCTTTGTTTCAATTCCTCTTGTTTTTTAGTTAGAGGGCTTTGTTCTTTCTGAGGAGAAGGCAGAGGAGAGGATGCCGGATTTGGAAATGAAATGATTCAATAGCTATGCTGGCTTCCTCTACTGCCGACTCCCCCTGGTTTGCCTCTACAGTCTGAGGTACTTCTGATGAGGTTTCAGTTTTTTTGCCCTGGGTAGACCTTTGCTGTTCTTCTAATTCTACTTCTGTGAATACTTTATTTTGTATTATAAATTCACATTGATGAGCTGGCCTCTGTTCTGTTACTTCTGATACTGGATGTTGTTCTTTCCAGAACAGGTACATTCTTTTCAGATATTCTCTTCTTATTGGACTTGATTTGTAACAGCAAATCATTATTTCTTTGTTTTCAGTCTTCATATATTTGTGATAGGTAAACAACTTTTTTTTCAGTAGTCCTGCAGCTGCTGGCCCTGATTGCTCAGCCAAGAGTCCTGAGTCCTGTAGCCCACTTGTCACCAGATGTCCAGGAACTAGAACACCTAGTATGGTCCTTGTTGACACAGGTGATGACTAATCTGGTATAGGTTTCTGTAAATTACATCTCAACATATTGTTTATGGAAGAGACACTCTTCATCTAGCTCCTCTGATGAGACCTGTCCAGTATGGTTGAACCTCTGGCATAGCTTCTATCCTCCTTGAAGCACTCAAGCCCCACAACCACATCAAGGTAGTGCCTCACTGGGGGTTGTTGTTGCTGTTGTTATTGTTGGTCACACAGTCAGCAAGATGTTTAGACTGGATTTGGCAGCATCATCATCATCATCATCATCATCATCATCATCGCCATCATCATTTGCTCCAGGCAGCTTACAAAATCCAATGCACAATTAAAATAGTTAAAAACATAACAGCCCTGACTAACAACAACCACAACAAAAATGTGACAGGCCTCCCAAACACATTAACCTCAGGCCTGTGAACAGAGCCAGGTTTTAAGAACTTTCCAGAATACCAGAAGAGTGGGTGCCATCTGTACCTTTGGGAAGATGATGTTCCAGAGAGCTAGGGCATTGACAGACAAGCAATGGTTTCTCAGTCCCACAAGATAACAATGCTTAATAGAAAGGACATGGAGTGCATCTACTCTACCTGAATGGGGAGGCATGGGGAGTGGAGAAACTATGGGAGACAAGGCTTTATAGGTGGTGACCAGCACCTTGAACTGCACATGGAAGCTAACTGGCAACCAATGCAGTTCACATAGTAGCAGTGACACATGGCCACTTGTACCATTGCATTTTAACCAGCTGTAGCTTCCTGATGGTCTTCAAGGGCAGCCCCATGTAAAGCACATTGCAAAAGTATAAAATAATGCATGGCAATAATATAAACATTATGCAGAGTCTTGCTCAATATAAAAGTTTGAGTCATAGTGTGCAGATGGAAGTGGGGTGGGATTGAAGTGGATGCATGTGGAAACATGGCAGCTGGCATATTTTGCATAAGATTCAAAAAAGCTTCTTGGAGTGTTTGGTGTATGTACCGAATGCCAACTACCATTTTTGCATGTGTACAAAACATGGCAGCTGGCTTTAGCTCCTCTACCAAGTAAGCCTTCTTTGAATAGGATATTTAGGACTGGGGAAATTTCATGGGTATAAAGATGCTATTTAGCAGGAAGGGTGCAAACTGAAAATGAAGATCAAGAAGCAGAAGAAAAACAGATACTTTTCATAGTACATTTGAGCTACCCAACTAATTCTTTGACTGCTGGAAGCAAATCATTTCTCCAGTAATTCCTCTAATACTAAGGTGCATAACCTTTTCTGGGCTGAGGGCCAGGCTTGCGAGGCCAGCATAAAGTGAATGAAGCCAGAACAAAGTAAAATTTGATTTAATTTTAATTTAACTGAAATATATTTTAATTTGTATTTAATTATAATACTTTAATTGTAAGCCAATTAGTCTTATTATTTCATATTTATTCAATCATTTACCCCTTTTGTCTTTTGGAAGCCACGTATAACCTTGGGGCCAGAGGTTGTGCAGCCTAGATGGGGTAGATAGCAATGAAAATCCAGCAAACCATACTTAGAACACAATGGCAGTCTTTTGAGACAAACCAAGGCTTCATGTAGTCTAGCAACCTGCTTTCCACAGTACCAAGATAAAAATCTCTGTAAAGACCAGAAACAGGAAGCTATGGGACCAGCCCATCTTCATTAACTGTCTCTCAGGATCTGGTATTCAGAGGTTTAATAATGACAACTAATAGCTATTGATACTCCTATCCTTCCTTTCAAAGCCACATAATTCTTTTAAAGCTGTCTAAACTAAGGGCCATTAATGCATCTTATGGCAGTAAGCTCTGTAAGTGAATTGTGTACTGTATGAAAATGTACTGTCCAATCTGAATGAATAAATAATAAAAAACAAACAGCCCTCCCAATCTAGTACCTGGATTCTTTTATTTTATAGAGCTAGCAATCACTGTTACATTTTCAAGTACTTTGTTAATATATCTGTAGTTTCATGTTCATACTGGAATTTATTTTGACTTTGATTGTCTTAGAACGAGAAGAGGATTTCTGGAGGACATAACAATTATTTCTGGTTAATTTATGAAACAATTAACAGATGTTTTAAGTAAGGTAGCAGTTGTGACTTTTTCACCTTGTCAAATTGGATTTAAGCTCTAGTATATGCTAGTGTTTGCGCAGCATTTTGAAATATTTCTGTTTCTTAAGGTTCTTTTCAAATGTTGCTGTCAGATCAAAGCAGTGGCATGAAAAACAAATGCCATTATTTTTTTCCAAACACAGAAATAGTTTGAGGGAATCAGTTAGAACTGTTCCATAGCACTTGTTTTTGCATGAGGTAAATAAACATGATCTCACATTAAAATAATTGATTGCAACCAGATAAGCAGATGGTACTCTATGCTGCAATGACTTCTTAATGCTTAATTTAATGTCTGCAACATTAAATCATAGGTATATGTTTGGCTTTAACAATTATTGAATAGGAATTCCAAAATATTGCTAGCTAATTTAAGGTACATATTCACAGGAAGAAGGCTACACCTTTTGCTATCACTCTGACTTCCAACTCTGAATTACACTTAGAATAAAACTATAAAGTGTGGGTTGTTTGTTTTAAATCATTCTATTTTTTTTTTTTTTGCTCTGATTTTCAATTTATATCATGCATTTACATGTAGTAGTGTGCAATCAACAAGTAAATGATTTTTTTTTAAAAAAATACAAAGTAAGAAAAAAAGTAAATTATCTGTAAAATTGTTTAAATAAAAGTGAATGTGTTATTGTCAAGCACAGGCCATCAGAAAGTTGGTTTTCTCTTCAGTAGGCAAGAGCTGGAAAGAACTAAAGAAACTCATTTTAATAACATCCTATGCTCTTTTTGGTTTTTTTTTTTTTAAAGAAAACTGCAAAATTGTTATGGCAAAGGCAATTTAGGCATGCTTAACCTTTTGTAAAAAAATGTAAGTATCTTTGTAAACTACCTCAGGAAGACCATGTTTTGAAAGATGGCTAAGAAATATAGGAAGTTCATAAACAAATAGGCTCAATATTGTCCATTTCCAAGTTCTCCATGCCACCTGCAACCTTTGAAAAGAGCTATTTTGTGTGGTAGCTAGAGTGTTGGGGTAAAACTGAGGAAACACAGGCTGGCATAAGTTCCTTGTGGAGGTTCATATCAGAGAATTGTGAGGAGTCATGATAGACAGACAGACAGACAGACAGACATTAGCTCCAGGAGCTAATTTGGAATGCCAGCTCTGTAGGTGCAGAGTTTGTGGTAGAAAGAAATAATGCACATGTTGCTTCAATTTGCTGCCTCTGGAAGGCAAGGATCTTCAACTTATTTTGGCCACAGTCACAGGGCAAAGCAATGGAAGAGCCATACTAGGGGAGGGATCAAGCCCGGGCAGTAGGCCTAAAAAAAACAATAGGCCTTAAAAAAGCTTTCTGGTCCACTCCTAGGTGGCAGTTCAAATGTACACAGTAATTAGTGTAGCATTTGCTATTTAAGAATTGATGTTATATAATATATTGCTGGTCTTTTTGCTAAAGTGCTCTTTAAGAGTCCTAAATCTGCTGTGAAGCAGACTAAATTAGAGCATAAAAGGAGAACATTGCTACCTTGGACTTCTTGTGGCAATGTTGCATCCTTACAGCATGTATGCCATGGGAAGATTTAGAGCTCAGTTCAATCAAAGGCAACAAAATTAGAAATAAATAGAGGAGGATCAATACAAAGTGTTGTCTGGAATAATGAAACAGCCCTAAGCTGGGGGGAAAAAAATCTATTTTATTTCTTTTTCACCAGTGGCACTCTTTGACAATAACCTCTTTGCCACAGCCCACCAAACAAAAGTCCTATTTATTGTATTGGGGAAAGGATGCATAGAAGTTACATAATTTATATTTTCCAACTGTGATATTATGGATCTATAAGATATTTAAACAATTTTGTTTGTACTGCTGAAGATGATTAAATTAATCCTGTGTACTGTTCTTTATTTCAGCACTGCAGTATCTTGCATTGCGGTGCTGTTCTGTAAAGTAGCATGTGTAAAAAAGCTTCCTTTTTGTTCTCTCTGTTCCCACTTAATTCATCTTCTAACCCTAAAAATGGGCAGCCCTATTTTGAACTTCAGTTCCCGCAAACTTTAGAAGTTATGATAAATAATCAGAATGTATTGATCTTATATGTCATATCTTTTGTAACCAGATTACCCCATCATTCCAATGTCTGAGATTTTAAAAATTCTACCAAAACCCAAGAAGGGTTAGGAGGTTCTCAAAAGAACAAATGGGAAAAAATCAATACATTTTGGCACTGTGAAGCTTTCTTATCAAAGTTTTCTCCCTTCTTGCCAGGGTGCCCAGGAATTTTTGTCTTTATCTTGGTGTAGTTTTTGAATTTACTTTATTTTTGGATGTGGCAGAGGGCACTACTGTTGACGTGTTCTGTTCTTCAGAAATTTCTTTGGCTGTCCATTCTGAAAAAAAGCTAAATTAGAACTGAGTTCTCTTGATATGTCTTTTCTTGAGATTTAATTGAAGTCAAACAGACTGCAGGCCACTGGGGAGTTGTTTATACAATGTATGTCAGGATTTACATACATTCTTGGCCATTTTATAGCTAGATAGGTGCAGGAATACCACTCTCTATCCATGAAATTTGCTTTTCCTTTGAAAGAAAGCAAATTCTCTTTCACTAGATAGAATAGGAATTTTTTTTAAAGTAGGATGATTTTCTGCCCAGTAGTCATATCCTAAAAGTCCTTGAACCTGCAATGTTAAGAAAGACATTCTGAAAAAAGGTACCTCTATGTAGTCAAGAATCTTACTTTATCGAGACCCTAATCACACAGAAAGGTCTATTCCTATTCAGGCAGATCCTTCTTTCACTTTCTGCTACGTTTAGCAAGCTCAGGATTGAGAAGATAAGGGCCCAATTTTTCACATGGATTCATCATCTCCTGTGATTTAATTCCGAATTTATATCTTTCTTTCCACCACTGGCAGCATTCAGTTTAAAATACCCTGAAAAAGGTATCTGGCTTTTAGCTAACACTTTATAGCCAAATAATGAAAATTAATATTGCTAACAAGGGTGAATTTCATCTTCTCGATAATCAGAAGCAAGCAGTGCCTAATTATGATTTCAACTATTGACTGGTGATAAGATAATTCTGTTGCAGCACCTCAACTGTGGGTGATAATAGAAAACATCTGCTAATTTTCATTTCTTTCATAACAGCCTCCTGGAATTTCACCTCTTACCTCCTTATTCAGAAGCAGGTCATTATTTTCTTATCAAATTTCAAGACAACATCTGCTGAATATATTTGTGTGTGTATGTGTTAGGAAGAAAAAAATAGTAACTAATGCCCTTAAGATATATCTTAAAAAGCTGTCATGAGGGCACAAAAATGTCAAAATATATTTTATGATTTTACACTTAAAACTTAATTTTAAAAGCTTCTGAAATATCTCAACTTAACAAGAATTGAAGGCAATTAAAATGTGCTGCTGGAGCTTCAGAAGATATTTTCATGCTGAGATCTTTTCTCTCTTACCCCTCAAGGATCGTAGCTTCTTTTTGATGTTGTAAGAAATAGGTGTTCCATTAGCTGACAAGAATTTTTTCTCTCTTACCTTTCTACCTTAGGATGAAATCATGTTCACCTTCAGTTATCATTGGTAATCAACTTCATACTCATAATGAAATTATATCCTTGGTACATTATGTAGGAACTTGCTGATTAAGAATTTTCACTAGAAAATGACTACAGCATACACAGCATACCTACATTATTTTGGACTTCTAAAACTAATGCTGTTGAAGATTAGTAAGTAACCATTAAAAACATTTTCTATAGACATTGATCAAATAACTAAATTTTACCTCTTCTATAAGCTTACCACACCTGGAGTTTTTATTTAATATTTTTAAAATAAATTTAAAATTTATTTTAAATAAATAAAATTTAAAATTAAAATAAAATTTATTAAAAAAATATATTTTTTTAATATTTAAAAATAAGATTGTTCCCTAAAATAAAAAATTCCCCTCTCACCCCTATGTGTCTTCCTCAATCTCGGGTCCTCTACCAGAGGCCTGGGAGTTTGAGGGTTCTGCACAGTATCTTAGCTGTTCCTAGCACTGCACTCTTCTGCACAGAGAGCTCGGATGTTGTTCCTGGGATCTGTTGGAGCCATTCTCCCAGCTTAGGAGTCATGGCCCCGAGTGCTCCTACCACCACTGGGACCACTTTGGCCTTTACTTTCCACATCCTCTCGATTTCCTCCTTCAGGCCCTAGTACTTCTCCAGCTTCTCATGCTCCTTCTTCCTGATGTTGCTGTCACTTGGCACTGCTACATCTATCACTACCGCCATCTTCTGGTCTTTGTCTACTACCATGATGTCTGGTTGATTAGCCAATACCTGCCTGTCCGTCTGGATCTGGAAGTCCCACAGGATCTTAGCCCTGTTATTCTCCACGACCTTCTGTGGAATCTCCCATCTGGACATGGGGGGGTCTAGCCCATATGCTGTGCAGATGTTCCTGTACACAATGCCAGCTACTTGGTTGTGCCGTTCAGTGTATGCTGTTCCTGCCTGCATCTTACACCCTGCCACTATGTGTTGGACTGTCTCTGAGGCCTCTTTGCACAATCTGCACCTTGGATCCTGTCTAGTGTGGTAGACCCCTGCTTCTATGGATCTGGTGCTTAGTGCCTGTTCTTGTGCTGCTATGATCAGTGCCTCAGTGCTGTCTTTTAGTCCGGCCCTTTCCAGCCACTGATAGGATTTCCCAGTATCAGCCACCTCAGCTATCTGTCGATGGTACATCCCATGCAGGGGCTTGTCTTGCCATGGCACTTCCTCTGCTTGAACCTCCTGTCTTGTCTGCTGCTGCCTGAGGCATTCTCTCAGCAGCTCATCTTTGGGTGCCATCTTACTGATGTATTCCTGGATACTTCAGGTTTCGTCCAGGACAGTGGCTTTGACACTCATCAGACCCCGCCCGCCCTCTTTGCGGCTGCTGTACAGTCTCTGGGTGTTGGACTTGGGGTGGAAACCTCCGTACATTGTGAGGAGCTTCCGGGTCTTCACATCGGCAGCCTCCATGTCTTCCTTTGGCCAGCTCACTATACCGGCAGGGTATCTGATGACTGGCAGGGCATACATGTTGATGGCATGGATCTTGTTCTTCCCATTGAGCTGGCTCTTCAGGACCTGTTTTATCCTTTGGTGGTACTTGGATGTTGCTGTCTTTCTTGCCTCCTCCTCATGGTTCCCGTGTGACTGTGGGACACCAAGGTATTTATATCTGGTCTCTATGTCTGCTATGTGGCGTGTGGAGATTAAGGATAAGACTCAGCTACTGAAAAAATATATGGGTCTGACTCCATCTGAAGCCCTAGAGACTGCTAAACAAAGGCTCACAGCACTGGCTGCCAGGCTAAGGAGATACACTAGAGAAGCAGAGGCCAAGAAGATAAACACCCTGTTCTCCAAAGAACCATCCAAAGTGTACTCCCAACTGCAGTGCAACCACAGAGTAGCAGCTGAGCCACCAGCAGCGGAAACTGAACAGTACTGGAAGAACATATGGGAGAAAGAGAAGACACATAACACCAGTGCAAAGTGGCTGCAGGACCTGAAAGCAGACCACAGCAATCTCCCAGAACAGGAACCAGTCACCATCACAGTAGCAGACATCCAACAGCGGGTCAAGAACATGAAAAGCTGGACAGCACCTGGCCCGGACATGATCCACACCTACTGGCTAAAAAAACTAACAGCAGTGCATGAACACCTAGCAGCACATATGAACCAACTGCTAGCAGCAGGCTCCCACCCGGACTGGCTAACACAAGGAAGGACAGTGCTGATCATGAAAGATCCCCACAAGGGAACAGCACCATCCAACTACCGGCCAATAACCTGCCTCCCCACAACATGGAAAGTTCTATCAGGCATCATAGCTGCCAAGCTACAAGACCATATGGGCCAGTACATGAGCACAGCTCAGAAGGGCATTGGGAACAACACCAGAGACTCAAAGCACCAGTTACTCATAGATAGAGCAGTTGCCCGAGATTCAAGGTCTAGGCAGACCAATCTGAGCACAGCCTGGATTGACTACAGAAAAGCCTATGACTCAATGCCGCACACATGGATCTGTGAATGCCTGGCGCTATACAAAGTCAACAGGACACTAAGGACCTTCCTCAAGAACTCAATGGAACTGTGGAAGACAACACTGGAAGTGAACTCAAGACAGCTCGCACAAGTGGCCATCAAGTGTGGCATATACCAAGGTGATGCACTGTCCCCACTGCTGTTCTGCATAGGCTTAAACCCCCTCAGCCAGATAATCACAAGGTCTGGATATGGGTACAAGTTCAAGAGTGGAATCACCATCAGCCACTCCTCTACATGGATGACATCAAACTGTATGCTGAGAGTGAATGAGACATCGACTCACTGATCCACCTGACACGGATCTACAGCGAGGACATTGGGATGTCATTTGGACTGGAGAAGTGTGGCAGGATGATAGTAAAGAGAGGGAAGGTAGTTAAGACCGATGGAGTAGAACTACCAGTGGGCCACATAGCAGACATAGAAACCATCTATAAATACTTTGGTGTCCCACAGTCACATGGGAACCATGAGGAGGAGGCAAGGAAGACAGCAACATCCAAGTACCACCAAAGGATAAGACAGGTCCTGAAGAGCCAGCTTAATGGGAAGAACAAGATCCATGCCATCAACATGTATGCCCTGCCAGTCATCAGATACCCTGCCGGTATAGTGAGCTGGCCAAAGGAAGACATGGAGGCTGCCGATGTGAAGACCCGGAAGCTCCTCACAATGTACAGAGGTTTCCACCCCAAGTCCAACACCCAGAGACTGTACAGCAGCCGCAAAGAGGGCGGGCGGGGTCTGATGAGTGTCAAAGTCACTGTCTTGGATGAAACCCGGAGTATCCAGGAATACATCAGTAAGATGGCACCCAAAGATGAGCTGCTGAGAGAATGCCTCAGGCAGCAGCAGACATGGGACGAAGTTCAAGCAGAGGAAATACCATGGCAAGACAAGCCCCTGCATGGGATGTACCATCAACAGATAGCTGAGGTGGCTGACATTGGGAAATCCTATCAGTGGCTGGAAAGGGCCGGACTAAAAGACAGCACTGAGGCACTGATCATAGCAGCACAAGAACAGGCACTAAGCACCAGATCCATAGAAGCAGGGGTCTACCACACTAGACAGGACCCAAGGTGCAGATTGTGCAAAGAGGCCTCAGAGACAGTCCAACACATAGTGGCAGGGTGTAAGATGCAGGCAGGAACAGCATACACTGAACGGCACAACCAAGTAGCTGGCATTGTGTACAGGAACATCTGCACAGCATATGAGCTCGATCCCCCCAATATGTGTGTGTGTGTGTGTGTGTGCGTGTGTGTATAATCACTTAATTTAATGGAAAAGGAATAGCTTTTATTTTTTTCCCCAAAAGGAGAACTAAATTTTAGTGCCATACTCGTGATTGGGTAAGAGCCCATGTTCAGAATTACATTGTGGCAAGAAGAGCAGAAAAATGTTATTTCTCCATCCTTATTGCTTCTGCCAATAGCCTTGCTGGCGAGGGACAAGCAGCAGGAATATCTATAGGTCTGCTGTGGAGACTATTCAAGCTATTTAATAGATAAAGTCTCTCAGATCCATTGAGAGTTGGATTCCAACTGGGCAAGTCTAGTTAAGGTTCCTGGGGCATAGTCTTGTGGAGTTATCTAGAATGAGTTTGATCCTGTGGCTCCTCATGATGTGTACAAGGTCCTTCAAATTGTAAATTCAGTCACCTGTTTTTTAGATCCTACTCCCACCTGGGCTAGTTAAGGCCATTTTCATTAACATCTACATGAAACTTCTGGGTAACGTCATCCATTGGTTCAGTATCCAGTATCATGAGTATGCAGATGATAATCAATTATACTTCTTGACTCTGGGCTGTCCAGATGATGCTGTCAATGCTCTATCCCAGTGTCTGGAGATTGATCAGGTCTGGATGGGAAGAATAGAGTCCAGCTCAATCCTGACAAGACTGGGTTGTTGTGGATATATTCAGCTCCTGAATATGTGGCCTTTTCATCTTTAGTCTCAGATACAATAGCACTTACCCATTCGATACTGGTGAGTAATTTAGGTGTGGTCTTATACTCAGTTCCTGCTTGAAGAGTAGGTGGCAGATGTGGTCAGGAGAGCCTTTGCACAGATCTATCTAGTATGCCAGTTGCTCCTATTCCTAAATTAGGAGGGCCTCATCATGCCCTAGTCACTTTACAAATGAATTTTTGCCATGCACTACATGAGACTGCATTGAAGACCACTTAGAGAGTATATCTGGTCTAGAATGAGGTGGCATGGGCAGTGATAGGCATGTCATAGTATGCCTGTGTGTCACTGCTGCTTCACCAGCTGCATTGTTTGCCAGTTGTTGTTGTTGTTTAGTCGTTAAGTCGTGTCCGACTCTTCGTGACCCCATGAACCATATTGCGCCAGGCCTTCCTGTCTTTCACTGCCTCCCTGAGTTTGCTCAATTTCATGCTCATTGCTTCAGTGATGCTATCTAGCCATCTCATCCTCTGCCGTCCTCTTCTCCTTTTGCCTTCCATCTTTCCCAGCATCAGGGTCTTTTCCAAAGAGTCCTCTCTTCGCATTAGGTGACCAAAGTATCTGAGCTTGAGCTTCATTATCAATCCTTCCAATGAGCAATCAGAGTTGATTTCCTTTAAGATTGACTGGTTTGACCTCCTAGCAGTCCAGGGGACTCTTAAGAGTCTTCTCCAGCACCACAGTTCAAAGGCATCAATTCTTCGGCGTTCAGCCTTCTTTATGGTCCAGCTCTCACAGCCATACATTACTACTGGAAAAACCATAGCTTTGACTATGCGGATCTTTGTCGGCAAGGTGACGTCTCTGCTTTTTAATATGCTATCTAGGTTTGCCATAGCTTTCCTCCCAAGGAGCAAGCGTCTTTTAATTTCATGGCTGCAGTCTCCGTCTGCGGTGATCTTGGAGCCCAAATAAATGAAGTCTGTTACTGCTTCCATTTCTACCCCTTCTATTTGCCAGGGATTGATGGGTCCAGATGCCATGATCTTAGTTTTTTTAATGTTGAGTTTCAAGCCAGCTTTCGCACTCTCCTCTTTCACCCTCATCAAGAGGCTCTTTAGTTCTTCTTCACTTTCTGCCATTAGGGTGGTATCGTCTGCATATCTGAGGTTATTGATGTTTCTCCCTGCAATCTTAATTCCGGCTTGTGATTCTTCCAGCCTGGCATTTCTCATGATGTACTCTGCATATAGGTTAAATAAGCAGGGGGACAGTATACAGCCTTGTCGTACTCCTTTCCCTATTTTGAACCAATCGGTTGTTCCATGACCGGTTCTAACTGTTGCTTCTTGGCCCGCATACAGATTTCTCAGGAGACAGGTAAGGTGGTCTGGTATCCCCATCTCTTTAAGAATTTGCCACAGTTTGTTGTGATCCACACAATCAAAGGCTTTTGCATAGTCAATGAAGCAGAAGTAGATGCTTTTCTGGAACTCTCGTGCTTTCTCCATGATCCAGCGAATGTTGGCAATTTGATCTCTAGTTCCTCTGCCTCTTCGAAACCCAGCTTGTACATCCGGTAGTTCTCGGTTCACGTACTGCTGAAGCCTAGCTTGTAGGATTTTGAGCATAACCTTGCTAGCATGTGAAATGAGTGCAATTGTGCGATAGTTTGAGCATTCTTTGGCATTGCCCTTCTTTGGAATTGGAACGTAAACTGACCTTTTCCAATCCCGTGGCCACTGTTGCGTTTTCCAAACTTGCTGGCATATTGAGTGCAGCACTTTAACAGCATCGTCTTTTAGTATTTTAAATAACTCAGCTGGAATACTGTCATCTCCACTAGCTTTGTTGTTAGCAATGCTTCCTAAGGCCCACTTGACTTCACTCTCTAGGATGTCTGGCTCAGGGTCAGTGACCACACCAGCATGGACATCAGGGACATTAAGATCTTTCTTGTATAGTTCTTCTGTGTATTCTTGCCACCTCTTCTTAATCTCTTCTGCTTCTGTTAAGGTGCTGATTATTACCTATAAAGCCCTTTATGGCATAGGGCCTGGTTATCTGAGGGACTGCTTATCTCCGATAGTTTCTGCTCATCCAATAAACGTGGACAAAGTAGGTATGCTACTGGTCCCCGCAATTAACAGTGCCATTTTTTGGGACCTAGGAAGCACACTTTCTCTATCAGGGTGCCTGCTCTCTAGAACATCAGAGATCTGTATGGCTTCCACTTTCATGATGTTCCGAAAGTTTCTGAAAACCTTGGGGTATGGTGGTAGTTGATGTCAGGTTCAGCCCAAGGAACTCCCCGAGACAGCACAGATACAGTTCTATTGTGTTTATTAGCTTGCATCTCAAGACAGAATCTCTCCAGACTGAATCTAACTTCCCAAGCCAGCAAGCCACAACACTGTGAATTCCTTAGGGTGGTGCCAGTCTCATCTTCTTAAACTTCCCACGCTCCTGTTGAGGGCTAAGGGAATGCTTATCTCCTTGAGCGCGGCCTTCATCCAACCATTCCTTCACAGTTGAGCTCCTATTGATTTTTATTTTTTGTGTTCTTATGGGTTTTTTTCTTTCTTTTTTCCTGGATAAACATGATCTTTTTTTCATATTTTATTGTTCCTTATTTTTTTAAAAAGTGCAAGCCTCTCAGAGATGTTTGGAATTGGGACAGCTCTACATTTAAAATAATAATAAAAAAATAATGAAATTGCAGACTGGTCCTGTTTCTGGGGGAATCTAGCTTGCCATGATTCAGATTAATATATTCAGAGATATATGTTTGTTGTTTGATTAGGTCTGCAAGAACAGCAGTTATATTTTGGGAACTCACCCCCACCCCCACCAACAAGAAAAGTTGCACATTTCCCTCTGTATATTAGGGTAGTCCGTTATTATAAAAATGAACAGGTAGCAGATAGGTAGCTATACCTAGGACCACCTGACACATTTCAGAAGAAGAATAGTAATAGTTCTACTGAAGGGAGGGGTCAATTTGCTTCATCTCCTGTTCTGCCTCTGTGTTTTTGATGAAAGTCTTTTAGGAAATTCCTATGAGCATGATATATGCATGACCCCTAGGCACAAAATTTTCAATTTTTCATAAGAATGAAGGTAGGGTTCAGAAAGTTATGATAAATGAAAAATAATTTAACACATGATGGCTCTTCAGTGTTAATTGACATTTTAGCAAAAGATGAATCACCCCTCCAGGTAGGATTCAGAAGGCTCTTTTCAGGACTGCTCAGCCATTAAATTGGACAGTTCATGTTATCAACTCCTAGGCTGGTCTGATTGCACCTTTTTTTTACCAAAATTGCCCAAACTTGAAAGTTGTTAATGCAAGAATGAAGTACCCTGTGATCCCAGTTATTTGATATTTCGTCCATTCTTATCTCAAGAACTGTTTCATTGTTGTTATTGTTGTTTTTAAAGTAATATGCATAAAGGATAAAGCCTATAAATAATCTATTCTGGCAACATTATTCTGGCTGAGTACATACGAGAGTGTCCAAGGATGCTTACATTGGCAATACTTGATTTTTATTCTTTTTTCCTCCATTCTGGAAGTAGGTTTCCTTATTATTGCTCTTTTATTACATCCTCCCTGTTAAAAGTCTCAGTTGTATATTGTTATGTAGACTATAAAGTCTCACTGATTTTGGAGTGATTTACTTGGGGCTAGTCTTTATTCTACCTTTTATGCTGATTTCTTACTTTACCCTTTTCTCTTGGACCAAGATTCTCTTGATCTTAGATTTTCATAATTATTTTTTCTACTTTCACTTTATAATGTGTCACACGGCAAATTACATGCTTTTCTTCACCTACCTCTGCTGCAAATGCAGCTATAATTTAGATATCTAAGCAATGCTTTCCTCCCCTTAATTTTATTCCCACCATGTGTGGTTTTTTAGCTATACCATAAGAGGACTGCTGTGCATTCTTCTGTTTTATTAGTAGGTTTCTCATACCTTTCCTCAATCTCCCTTTCCTGGGAGTGAGGGACTTCTTGCTCTTCCTTGCATACAATTGGATAAGGCAAATCCAGAAGCAAGGCAGTGAGGAAGAGAAGCTGATTTTAGAATTGCCTGGAACATGAGAACAAAACTTGGCTTCAAATTAAAAGAAAATAACTTATTAAATTATTAAATAAGAAATAAAATGGGACAGTGGAATGGGGAGTTGACAATAAGTGCTAAAAACTATGTTAACCCATACCAAATTCTTGGAGAATTTGTGTGTTTGTGCGCACTGTGTTCCGAACTTCTTCAAAGTGATAAAGTTGCCACAGGGACCAAGATGGCAATTGTTTACTGATAACTCATTGTGACAGATTCCTCTGATAGTGGGAACTAATATCTCCTGTAGATATTAAAGCAGGTTTGTAAGGGGGAAAAATGTGCTCTTTCAAATAGTCTAATCCAGACTGTACAGGAATTCATAAATCATAACTAATTCTTTGCATGGTGCCAGGCAACAGAACAGTAGCCAGAGAAGAGGAGCTATTTTAATAGGGGAGTCACGTGTTCCATATGACCAGCTGTGGTCACTAGTCTATCTGCAATATTTCTGAACTGTTTTCAGAGGTAATACCCATCAGGATGAAATTTAGGAATACAATTTTTTAAGTTCCTATTTATGTTAATTAGATTTCTAGCTATGTATACAAGGTAAAAATATAATCACAGGATCAGTATAGTCAAAGCTAAAAGCTGATTTTCTCCCCTTTTAAGACAAGGAAATAGGTTATTAAGAGTTCAGTGTTACCTATTTCTGGATGTCATGATCACTCACGCATATTGCAGCTTTGAAGATCTGGAAGTGGGTTTGAGTTTTTGCCTATCTTGGTAAAAAGACAGTTGTATAAAACAAAAATCAGTGTTTTGCAAAAATAATGCTCAGAATATTTATGATAGATTATTTTACCTAGCTTTCCTCATATTTTATGACACGTGGCTGAGAGCAGTTGGTTTATTATGTGTAAAAGGTACACTTATTTGAACAGTGAAACAAAGCACCATGTGATTATTTTGATCTTCTGCATTTTTAAAATCAGAGCATTCCAAAAATCCTCTATCATTCAGATTATTTCAAAGTTTAAACTGTTCCTCCTTCATCAAAATACCATCTTGTGTGTGTGTGTGTGCGTGCGTGTTTTAACAATAATATATCTGATGTTGTTCCATGGTAGTTTTCAAATTACGTTCTCCCTAATTCTGAGTTTCTTCAGACACTTATAATGATTTGTAATTTAGCAAGGTTTATTGGAAAAGAAGGGTCCCTGAAAAGTATAAATACATATTATGGGTATTATAATATGCAGTTTTGCTTCCAGTAAGAGAACTGTAAAATCCCTGAGATCAGGGGTTTGCAACTTCTGGCCTTTTGAGTGGTATGCTGAGAGTAAATAGTCCTGAGACCCAGGCAAAAATAAACTCTCAGCTTAGCAACATTTTCCTTTTAACAATTCCAGTTGAATAACAATTTCTGGAAGTTACTTGGTACCCCTTGCACGATTTTCAGAGATAAGATGTAGCTCTAGGTCTCAGGTTGTGCACCTCTGCCTTGTAAATTAGCAAAGCTTATTTGTTGAAAAGGAGACTAGCCTCCTAAGGCAGGTTAGTGGTGCTTTGGAGAAAGGAAGCAAAAACAAACAAACAAGCAAACAAACAAACAAACAAGCAAGTGTGTTATCCATTTCCAAAGTCACTATTAAAGAACGCCCACCATCCAGTCTTCCATCTGTCTCAATTGCTCTGTAATAGCAAATGCCTCTTTTTGTCCACAAACCTGTCTTATGACTTACTGCTACTATGAGACTGGGTTAGCTGGCAATTAAGCAATTTTATAATTAATAAGATGATTTGGTCCAAAATGAAGGAAGTTATAAGTCATATTAACAAAAATGGAAAGGTCTATGTTCTATTGTACTAAGGGAAGTCACAAATTTTTTTGCTTTGAACCTTGAAATGATATAATTCATCCAAAAGGTTTTCATGGCAGAACTTTCAGTGGCAGTACATACAGTCTATTAATATCCACCATACTCAAAAAGTTCATGCAAATTTTATTCAATTGGAAATGTTGCATTAAAATCATTAAATGTTACATTAAAATCAGCATATACTTGGTGAAAATGCCTGGAAAATTGGGTAAGTGCTTATGGGAAAAGGCATACATTGGGGATACATTTTATTGAAAAATTGGCATGGCATATTATGGAAAGATGTATCTAAAAGCTATATGATAGCAATTACGGATTTTCCAGGGGGGTGTGTGTGTGTATGTATGTGTTAATGGATAAATTGAGAAGTTGGCCCAGAATGGAATAATATATGATCATATGTGGGTTTGTTGTTGATGAATTGATGGTGATCTGCATATCTCCAGAGCTATTCCATTCATTTCAGTTCAAGAATTGTAGCAGTCCCTGTTACTGAAATGAATGGGTTCTGTCCACTTTATTCTTTGCTAACTCTATCAACATATCAATCAACCATATTCCTCACCTCTTGAATCTCACATTGGCTTTTTGCTTGTCTTTCATTAGGTTGATTTTTGTTCAGCTATGGAAATCCTGAGGAAGATTAGAATGCCTTCCCCAAAACAAACAGCAGAAGAGTTTGAAAACTAAAAAAAAACATTAAATGTTCATGAACTTTCCCCTTGGAAAATGACTGTTGAACAAGTCAAGCTAAGTACTATTATCCTAGATGTTATGTTGATATGGTTTGATTCTTAATTCCACCAGAAGCTAAACAAAAAAGCTGGTTAATGGCTTGCTATGCTAAACAAATATTGCTTGTTATGCAGGTTCATGCTCTAATCTATGATTTGCATTAGGAGATTTGTTGTAAACACTAGCTTAGACACAATAACAAACTAGCAAAATAAGCCATGAATACTTTAGGGAATCCAAGCCTATAATCTTGAGGCCTACCATTATACAGGAGAGAATATATTATTTGTTGGCATTAACAACTTTCAGGTAAATACTTTTTATTTTACAATTGTGTGGATTTTTTTATAGGAGGATAATTAGCATTAGCAGTTTGTAATGGATGTTTTTGTTTTTAGGTGTATGTTAACAGTGTATCTTCATCTAGTAACAAGATTTCAACTGCAAAGGCTAGATTAATGTATTTTCAACTATAAGTAGCTCCAAATCAAATTCAGTGCTAATCAGTGGTTCAAAGGATAGATTAGTAGAACAATGAATGCCATTAACCTTTCAAGTGCTGTCATTACAGAGAATTCCCTGCAGAGGTACACTCCAGGATAGAAATGTGATATATCCACCTAAAATACTGCCATGGTTAAATAATGGGTTTTTATGTTTTTTTGGTTTTGTTTTAATAGACAGAGGACGTTGGATTTAAGCATACCTCTGGATTTTTGCAAATTGCAAATATTCTCCTTGAAGTTTCAACTATTCACTGTGTGTGAATCATTGAGAAGAGCCCTTTGGGAAGTGATGAAAGCACCACATTCTCTTGAAGTCTTGCCCTCTGAGATTGTCACCAAAACACCCCCAAAACACCCCTCCAAATGATTTAGATAGCCCAAATCTGTAGAAATAAATATAAATTTAAAGCATTCTCTCTTCAAATATTTTGTATTTTGTTTCCCAAATGGTACCTATAGTCAACAGGTTAGATAAAATATCCTTAATTTTTTTGAAAAAAGCCATTGATTCATGACGTACTTTGCCAAAGTATATAGATTAAATGCACACATTTATTTATCTTTATTTAATTAATCAATTTATATAGCTGCCCATCTCAACAAGTGACTCTAGGTGGCAAACAATGTTAAAATTAAAAATAATGACATTGACAACTACAAAAATTAAAATACATAGCAGCCAAGAGAAACAATCATTAATCAATAACACAACCAGGAGACACACACTCCTGGTGTCACACACTTGGGGCCTCAGGCCCAGGCTCAGAACTAGGCTTTTCGGGTCTTGCAAAAGGCCAGCACGGTTGGGGCTAATCTAATCTCCAGAGGAAGGGCACTACAGAGAAAAGGTTCTCCTCCTGGACCCTGCCAGCCTGCATTCATTAGGCAACAGAACCTAGAGCATACCCATCCTGGCAGACTGGATCAGATAGGTAGAAACAGCCAGAGACAGATGATATCTTAAGTAACCCAGTCAGCAAGCCATGAAGGGCTTTAAAGGTGACAACCAGCACCTTGAATTGGCACACAGTGGCAACCAATGCAGTTCACAAAGTAGTCATGTTATATGCACTGAGTAACTGGATCCATTTATTACCCATGCTGCCGCATTCTGCACCAGCTGAAGTTTCTAAATGTTCTTCAAGGGCAGCCCCACAAAGAGCACATTGCAGTAGTCCAGATTGGAGATCACAAGGGCATGAATGACAGTGAGCGGGGCTTCCTGGTCCAGGAATGGGCACAAGTATCACACAACCTGAAGTTGTGCAAAGACCCTGCTAGTCACAACTGCCACCTGCTGTTGAAGCAGGAGCCATGAGTCCAGGAGGACTGCCAGGTTGCATATTGGGCCTGTCTGAGGCAGTGCCACCTCATCCACAACCAAAGATGGAAGATCGTTGGCACTAGAAGGTCCAAACATCCAAATCCACTCAATCTTGCTTGGGTTGAGCTAAAGCCTGTTGTGCCCCATCCAGGCCCCTACAACCTCCAGGCACTGGGACAAGACATCCAGAGCATCACTCAGGCAGTCTGGGATGGAGATGTGGGTATCATCAGCATACTGGTGATAAATTACTCCAAATTGTTGGATGACCTCACCCAGCGGCTTCATGTAGATGTTAAATAGGAGGGGAGAGATAACTGAGCCCTGTGGCACCCCACAAAGTAGAGGCCATTGGCTGGTCCTCTCCCTCCCCCCCCCCCATCAACACCAATTGAAACCAGCCCCAGAGGAAGGAGGAGAACTAGCACAACACAGTGCCGCCTGCCCCCATCTCCCAGAACCAGTCCAGAAGGATCCATGATTGATGGTATTGAAAGCTGCTGAGAGGTCAAGAGCAGCAAGGATGGATGCACTACCCCCATCCTGCCAAACGTCATCCAGGAGTGCAGTCAATGCCATCTTGGTCCTTTACCCAGGTCTGAATTCCAGTTGAAAAGGGTCTAGATAATTCATTTCATCCAGAGTCCTCTGAAGCTGCAGTGTGACCATCTTCTCCACAACCTTAGCTAAAAAGAGAAGATTGGCAACTGGGCAAAAATTGTCCAGACTAGTTGGATTGAGTGATGGTCCCTTGAGAAGGGGATGCACCACTGCTTCCTTAAGAGGTGGTGGGACTACCCCCTCCTCAAAGAGGAATTAACCTGAATTATATGCCTGGACCCAATCACATGCCCTCTCTCAGACCAGGAAGGGCATGGACCTAATGCAAAGGTGGCCGAACTAACAGCTGCAAGAACTCTGTCTACTGCCTCAGGCTTAACAGGATCAAACTCTTCCCAGATAACCATGCAAGACCCAGCACTCATAGCCTCCACTGGCCCTGCCACAGGTATGTGT
Source organism: Liasis olivaceus (assembly GCA_030867105.1). Lineage (NCBI taxonomy): Eukaryota > Metazoa > Chordata > Lepidosauria > Squamata > Pythonidae > Liasis > Liasis olivaceus. The sequence continues at coordinate 44,619,633 of CM061355.1, read as the reverse complement.
GTGTGTGTGCATGTGTTTGTGTGTGTATACATACACACACGTTTAACAAAGTAATGTGTTAGTTGTGTATGTGTTTGTGTGTGCACTAGGAATCATAGGCCAGGGTGCATATGCATTGCTTTGGGTCACATAACCAGGCACAAGGACCCTGAGGAGTGGAACAGTTACCAACTGCTCCAAACCACTATATCTTCCCATAGAGATGCACTGGAGGATTTTTTTTTCCCTTCCATTTTTGAATTCAGCATTTCCTTTGCCAGCTTCTCTTGCCACCAAATATAGTTCAATCCCGTTCTGTCCTGTTTGCCTAGATTTGCCTTATCCTACTGACAGAGTTCTGAATGGCTTTTTATAACTTCTGTCTAACATTCTGTTGGGTTGGAAAGAATAAAAAAACTAGTACCTCATGTGAAATATGGCAAAAGAATAGTTAATTGTTGTTACTCTTTCTAACAATTTTTTTTAAAAAAATCAAAATAGCAAGATGATGATGATACATGAATCTCCAGTTGTTTTTGTCCTGGGTGTTCCATCATTTTGAAAACATTGTTGATATAAGGAATGATGATAAATGGTTCATCCCACTGAATTAAAGAAAAAGGAAAATATTGCAAGCAAAAGTGCTTTGCACAATAGTGACATAGACACTTCCCTCACTTAATATACTGTATCATTATGCTGCGGCTATTGATGATGGGTAGAAGTCAAAATGGTCTTTGCTGATAAATAAGGATTAGCTTGCACAGCATAGTAAAATAGGATGTCTCATATATTTTATTAATAAAAATAACTATTGTATTGCATTCATTTACATTTTATATTCACCTTCAAACTCTTTAACTGCATACAGTTAAGAATATAATATTTAATGTGTTTTCAAAGGATATAATATTTTGAATATTAACCACTGCAACTGGTTTAAATCCATGTAGTATTTTAACATTAAAATGCATCCAAAATACTTGTGTATAAAGAAAGAACCTAGTAATATCAAAATATTAATTTTTTACAACTTCTACTAAAAATGTATAGGCACTTACAAACAGCATATCCACAGGCTCTTGATTCTCAGATATAAATATATTAGAAGACGACAGACATAATGCCATATTTGGTTATATTAGAAATGCACTTCTTATGTAATATATAGTCATTATGAATATAAATATTTATATAAATATAACAGACTGTGCATACTTGTTTAGAAGTAGAAAATTACGTTCGTATGTTCATATGAAGATAGAGGCATCTGATGTCCAAGCCAGCACTTGGATACCAACTGGGAGATTTTGGCCAGACACACTTTCTCAACCTAAACTACTCATAAATTTGTAGTTTTGGGATTAAATGGCGGGACAGCCCCATGTAAGAATTCCTGGGAAAAGTTGAGAAATAATGAACCAATAATGATTAAATAATAAAATATCTGAACATCTATCAGAATGGTATATACAGTCAACCTTCCCTGAAGGTCTCACAGCAGAAAGATAAAGATATTATGGGGTTTTACATGACTTCCATCCCCTTCTTGGGAGGGGGATTTCTCTATTTTTACACAATGTCTATCCTGTGTAGTGTTTTTCAGTTCATGTTCACAACTGATTATACTTATTTTAGTTGTTGATCTCTGGGATTTGTATCTAAAGCTAGGTAACAGTTTCAGATATGAACTTCATTTTAGCAATTCATAGTATTCCAGTCTTTGAAAAGTAGCATGTAAAAAACAGAACAAATTGAATGTGTATACACACTTGCAAAAAGTTATGGAAAATGGTTTCAACAGTGAATAATTTCACTATGTAACACTGTAATGGCCATGAAATTACTTTATTAATATTCTGTGACATTCTAAACCTTACTGACCTTCGTTTCTTATTTGTTATATTTACATTTTTCCTTTCTTCTAGGAACTCAGATTAACACAGTATAGTTTCAGCCCCCTTTTATCCTCACACAAACCTGGTAAAGTAAATGAGGCAAGAAATAATATCTGGTCCACAATTACCCAGTGAGCTTCATAGATGAATCAACATTTTGTGGAAAGGACTTTCATTTTTTTTCCACCTGCAAGGGGGATGGTCAGTGATGGAATGATATCACAATAGGTGGTGGAACTGAAATATTTGGTCCATGGAGTTGTGTTGTATGGACTTAGAAGTGAAATGATCATTTCCTATTCCTCGGGATTAGTATTATTACAATATATTCCTCTAACACAAGTTTTACAATATAACAACTTCTAATCAGTATTACACTATTTCCACATAGATAATAAAAAATAATAAAAAACTAGAAACCATCACAAACCAACATTATATTTTAACTTCATCATCATTCTACCACCATCATCCCTAATACTATAGATTTCACTGGAGGCTGTCCATATGTTTTGTTTCAATCCATCATGTACCCTCATACCTAGCATAAATTTATGAATAGTCAAGCCATACAGGTAAATCTACCTTTAATTACTGAAGTGGCTAGATTTCTTTATAATAAGGCTTGTTACTGTAAACCTGCAATAAAATGGAATTGCTACAAGAATGGGGCCAGTTCTTAACTGAAGGAAAAAAAAAAAAACATTGTTAGGTATCAGTTGATATAGATCTGGCAGAATGGGTAGGCTACAGGTCCCCTTGATTAAACAGTGTGTTCTGTTGGGACCTTGGAAGCATGCCTTCTCTGTCATAGCACCTACCCTCTGGAACAGCATCCCCCTAAGAGATCCATATAGCTCCCACCATGATGATGTTCACTAAATTCTTGGCTATTCCCTTAGTCCTTGGGGTAAGGTGGTTGCTGAGCTCCTGTAAAATTTCTTGTTTGTGTATGATTTTATTTCTGAACATATATAATCTGTTTATTTTATTGTGTCTTATTTTTAAATGTCAACTGCTCAGAGTTGTCTGGAGTTGGGTGGTCTCTAAATAATATAAATAAATAAAATGTAAGGTGAGTTTGAAAATGTACTGAATGCTTTCCAAGATTCCACAGGAAGCATCACAAGTACACATTCCCAAATTAAAATACTGAGGCCACATTCTGGAGAAGGAGGAACCAGATATAAGTGCTTGAATTTCAGCCTTTAGCTTGCAAATTTATCTCGCAAAATGTTGAACGTACTTCATTTGCTGGTTTTATTTCTTCTGAAAACTTTCATTTTAATATTTTAATATTGAAAAAACTATCTGAACCTATTAACCATTCCAAATGAGGCCTTTCCAAGTTTTCCCTTAAAAAAAAAAAAGAATTAGCAACTCAACTATAGCACACTTTAGGAAAATAATTTTAAAGTAATTAGAGTAAACAAAGCATTTGTGGGTGATGTGAATTCAGCTTAATTTGCCTTTCATGTTCTTTTTATGGGAAAAAGATTGGGGAGTAGTGTAACTACTAACTAACATTAAAAATACATATTTTTTTTAAAAAATGACAAGACTGTTCAGTATTCTTCCCACTGTGAAAAATTTCAAGTTATTAAGATATGAAAAAACAGTTAAAACAAAATTGTTATTTCTGTCAGGATTTTCTCATGGGAAGAAAGTCATCTTGTTATCTGTACAACATTATTATTATTATTATTATGTCTAGCTTATGTAGCTTATGTAAACAAAACAACTTGTGACTGTGTGTTGTGCACGTATACTGCTATTTACTGCCACCTATTGGCATGTGTATGCTAGTTATTCAGTGGGGGGGTACATGTTAGCAATATAATGGGAGGACTAGATGCCCAGCCTGTCAGTCGTGTATAGTTGTATCCATTATGTAGTTAGGTTTTATGGGTTATGTAGTTGTAACTAATAACCAAGTAGTGTACCTCTTCTCTGAGAGTTTTTAGCTAGAGACTTTGTTGTGGATAAGTCTTGGATGCTAAGTTTTATGAGAAGAAGTTTTTTGTTATTTCCTATATTTTGTATGTAACTTGTATTTTATGGAGTTTTGCATTTTTATCAATAAAAACCAGTTAGTATATATTTTCTGACTGGATTTCTTTGGAGAGCAAAGTATGGACATTGCATTTTGCAAGCTCTCATGCTGATGTGTATTTTTCCTGAGAGCAGAGTTTTTTGGGAGCTTTGCTGTGCTCTGCACAACAATTTCAGTAACATCTAAACTTCTTTTCACCAGGACCTTTTTATATATAGTGAAAGTATATAAAGAAATTCATTTAGCAATGCAATTCTAATGCTTCACCAGAGCCCTTCAAAGTTGGAATTCTTCACATAGGTGAAAACTAGGCCATTGCAGGCTGGCAGGACAGCAGTGAAGACAGACAGACATTTGCATTTTATCCATCCTCTTCCTTTAAAACAAATAAATAAATTCCACTGCACACCGTGGCAGGAAACATATTAAGGTAAACTAATAAGTGGTATAAAGGAAATATCAAAGTGTAGTGAGAGGACTCTTGTTTTCCTGGTTATGATTTGACTGAATAATTTTTACGAGGGGAATCTAGGAAGGTCCTTTGCCTGTATCTTAAAAACAAAACTACAAATAAAATGGAACAACAACATAGAACATTTACCACAGATGAGAACAGGGGGACAGAATTCTAAAATGCAAGATAAAGCAAGGAACCTCTGAAGCTGGTTGCAGGGAATATCAGGACCCTATACTCTTAACCTTAACTGAAAGAACCTCCAGTTAGCTACAAACGTGACATATAGTTAATAGTTCATTTTAGGGAATTTTCACACCACTCCCATTTTTCCATCTCACAAACACTTTCAGACCAACTTTCAATTATGTTCATTATAGACAACCTTGAAGAGCTGAGGGCACAGAATTTGTTCTTCAACGCCTCTTCCAGCTGTCTTATGGGAACATTCAAAAATTGGTTAGTACTCTATCCAGTCTGTATCATTCTGCTTAGTTTCTGTTCCATTTTGTTCAGTGTCTTAAAGCACATACACACACATGCACACACACTCCCCCAACCAGTCACTATGTGGGAGAAATGCAAAGCTACTGCTATAGTCTGTCAGAAGGTTGAAGAAAGTTTAGTGTAGTATCTAAGTGCTGTGGGGAGGGAAAGAACTAGCAAGCCAAGAAATAGCCTGAAGTAAGAGTTCCTACCAATGCGAAACCACTCACCCCCCCCCCCGCCCGCCCGCCCAGTCCTGGTGCCCCCAAGCAAAACTCTCCTCACAGTAATTCCACTTGTGATACAGAGAGACTAGAAGTTAATTAACTCAGCTGCCTAATGAACACAACCAGGCTGGATTAGAGACGCTTGGAATTATCCAGGAGCTGTGCAAATGTTACATGTAGAGGTACCTTTAGATTTAAACATCTTTATATCCTCTGCATTTTGATGGAGAGAGGAGCTTTTAAATTATCTGCTTTCTTTTAAAATGCAAATACTAAACTATGAGTGATAGTTGTATTTACATATACATCTAATTAGTGCCATTTATATCTCACTTATATCTTGCATTATTGACTTTCTTTGGTTATGTGCCTTATTAATGGGCACAGTATATTTTAAGGAGCTCTGGATCTGTTTTCAGAATAATCATTTTTCTATTCTGCCTCCCTCTTTTGCAAAAAGCGAATACAGCTGGAAGAGCACTTGTTCAGTTCCCCTACAAATAAATTAGCAGGATTAATGTGCAACTTAATACCACTGGACATATCTACCATCACACCACATGACCTTGTAGGTTCTAAGTAATTACCAGCTGAATGCTAATGCAGCGATTATTGTATTGGTGAAATAATGGCACAGGGTGAAGTGAAAGGCATTCAAATTTCAATGAATTTTGCAGAGCTCAAAACAGAAATGCTGTTTTATATTACTGCTGTATGGTTTGTACTTGGATATAACTGAATCTCAGATAAAGCTTTTTAATATTCCACTTGGTGAACAAAGGAGAAGAGTGTTCTATTAAGGTGGCAAAGTGAGATTTAAAAAGAAGGGAGAAAATAGTCACAGATGCATGCACTGGCCTGTTCTGTGAAAATAATGTCACTTTTACTAAGTTAAAAGATATGCTGCACTTTCCCACCCCACCCCCCTCTCCAAGTGGGTGCATTACTCTAAATAGATAAAGATGCAGGCAATGGATCTCTAAATTGAGGCTTATATAATTGACAGGCAAAGACTGAGAATTAAGCAGTGGGGTGGAAGTGAAGCAAGTAGAAGAGCTATTCATTCATCTGGTGTTCAATGTTGATGGCCTCTCAAAGCAATTTGATGGGCAGAACTTTTACCAATAGCACTAGACATTCACAAACAAGTTTATTCAAATGCTGAAACCCCATGCATATTTACAGGGAAGGAATGCTTCAATTCTGGGAACATACCCCACTGATTGGGTAGCATTTATTTCTCAGTGAATATGTAGAACAGGGGCTGGCAACTTTTCCAAGCACCACATGCCAAAATAAATAAGTATGGCTGGAATCTTCTGAGATCATCACATCTTGTGAAATATTGGCAATATCACCTCTAAAATCTCATGAAAAGGCTAACATTCCTGCCATTCTATTTTTTAAGCTTCATTTTTATCCTGTTTTGTGGTTTTTCAGATGCAGCCTAGTGGTGCTAATATAGCTTTGGTACCTGTGGATGTCATCTTGCCAATACCTAATATATACAATATAAACACTTAGTGCTGAGAAGTAGGACCCAATCATTTCTGTGCAAGCAGTCTGTATTGTTCTGTCCCCAGCCCAGCAAGGTTGGGTCACAGGTTCTTTTGGATTTGGAAGCAAGGGCCACTCACTATGAATACTTGAGCCTTTATTCCAAGGCAGCATAAGAAACTAGGGTAATGACATAACACAAGACAGCAATCAAATAATATTCAAGAATACAAAGGAAAAAAAAGAAAAAAAATGGGTTTAGACTTTGACAAAATGGAATAATTGATCTGTAGGGTCTGAGACCTGGCAAGTATAGATACTTCTCTCTTCTTTACCTTTCACCTCTCTCACCTTGGTCAGACTATGTGAGGTAACAGGTGAAGAGGGTGAGGGAAGTGGCTTTTTCAAAGGTCTTTAATTCTATGCATCAGCGATTCTTGAATTTGGAGACCTAGGAGCTTTGTAAGAGCCACATTTCCCCATTCACTTGCCACCTATACCTATTAGTAACTAAGAAGCTTATCTAAAAGCTGTAAGATGCTGGGTGGTTACATGGTGAAGCTCTACTTCATCACTAGCTGCCCTTCAGTTTTGGCTGGGGGAGGGGGTGCTTATTTTTTTCAAATTAAGATTGTGGGGATGTTTTGTTGTTTTGTTTTTGTTTTTTATATATATACAGAAGATTGTTCTGGCAAATCCCAAATTGTTTTTGTATAGTTCTCAAATTCAATTAGTTTCTCAGTTCAAAATTTTGGATGTAATTGTTTATTGCAAGTTGATTTGGGTTTTATATGTTCAAAATGTTGAGAATAAGTGTAAATCACATATTCAATTATTGCATAGTATTGTTGGGATTCTGTGGAAGGCAGATTGAAAGTGTCTTTCAGTGATACATTGTGCCCTTCATTGGAGTATGTCTTCTAAGGCAGTTTTACAGATGTTGGATTTAATTCAAATTGAGGCCCTTCATATTATTTCTGGTGCATTTGTTACTACCCTTGTAGTGTGTTTAGGAATGTGGTAGAAGAATTACAAGTGGCTTTCTTGACATCAAGAAAAGTAAATCACTGGAATAGGTTACAGTGATTGACTTTTGGAACTTGGGGTAGTATGCACGCTATCTGTTGAGAATTTGGTGATTCTACAATACATTTTGGGATGCCCATTGAGCTCATGTTGTTCAATTTGCTTCTTGGCCTGAATTGGATACTTTAAGGCTGTCATGTCTTTGTATCTAGTCTGGCTTCAAGATCTTCCCAGGGTTTTTATGGTGTGTGTGTGGAAGAATTCTGTTTCATGATTGGATTTTGTCATTAAGTCTTTAGTTTTTGATCAGCTTTTTTTGGTAAAGAAAGGATTTTTGTAAAATATATACTGATGGATCAAAGGCTGCACATGGTGGCCATGGTGTAGTTAATACTGATGGTCTGACTTGGTAGAAGGCAGCTTTATACATTCTTCTTCTACACCATGAGACCCTCTGCCTGAGAAATCATGTGAAACTGTCAAATCTGTGAAACAAATGGTATTGCCCAAAAATTGCCTGTGTGGATCAGCTCTCACAGAAGCACTACACTTCACCAAAGGTTATACAGCAAAGTGAAATGGTGCAATTATGCCATTATTTAAAAGCAGAGTACCACATTGCTTCACAATTTGAACCCCTGATGAAGTGAAACATTCCTTTAATGACCAAATTGTACTAATTGCTGTACTACATTTCAGTCATGGAATAGGACATTAAGCTGAGCACAGATGCAAGAAAGTTGTTCCATGTGCTGTTTCAGTGCTTGCTAGACATCCAAAGCAATAATTTAAAGAAATATTGACAGATGCTCATGGGGTTTATGGCCTGTGAGAATAAAAAACCATTGTGTCAACTTGCAGGGATATGCAGATAATTTAGGAAGTTACTGTAATTTGCAACGTTAAGCAGGTTTTATAGTATTTTCCTAATAATATCAGTTAGAATAGAATACTATTTTCATGCATATCCATGTTGGAAAAAGGACTTGTATACATACTGTAAGTCTGAATAAACTTTGCTAGGGAAGGGAGAGGCATTGCAATTCAATATAAATTTTATTTCCTGACATTTTGTATCCATTATTGGATCACAGTTTGCAAATAGATTTTTTAAAACTCTATTTTTGAACTTCATTTTCATGTGATACATTTTAATATTTTGTACAAAATACTTCATTTTACTTTAGAAATGTCTCTTTCATGGAATCTTCAGCAATGGCTTATTGTTCTATTTGAATATGGCATTAATTGGTGATGCTGCATCTAACTTGGAAACCAATTTTCTTCACTGACATTCTATTACCGATAGTCAGTGTTTCTCAGCCTTGGCAACTTTAAGATATGTGGACTTCAACTTCCAGAATCTCCCAGCCAGCAATGTTGGCTGGGGAATTCTGAGAATTGAAGTCCATATATCTTGAAGTTGCCAAGGTTGAGAAACACTGTTATAGTTAATGTGGGATCATCAGGGAAGGAATAAGCCCTTTGGCTTGTTTTTTTCTGTTTGGTAATGGAAGGAAGATAGAGAAGAGGAGTGGGTTGACTTAGTTTGATGTTTCAGGATACAGGCAACTGATTATGTTGACTGATTTATATTTCTAAACCTTTTTCTTATCTTCCTTTCAGAGAGAAAACTCCATTTTTATTTTATTTTATTTTATTTTACTTATATCATATCATATCATCATCATCATTTGCCTATTTTATTTGTGCAAAGTTGGTATGCAACATGTAAAGAAAATGACAAATATGGAGATCAGGATCATGTTTTAATAACTGATGCTTCTGTTTAGGATTATGACTTCCTATTACCAATATAGCAACAACATGATTTTTACATCATAATAAAGAGATGAATCAATTTTTTCCCAGTTCTTTTCATAGCAGTCCGGATGGCATGGCTGTGCTTAAGGGATACTGGAAAACCCTTGGTAACTCAAAAGTATCAAATGAAAATTTGTTCTTAGAGGATAATTCTATTATAATAGCACATACACATACTAATATAAATTTGTTTTATATCTCTGCTGGAATTTGGTACTTCTGGGAGTCCTAATACCACCCTAATACTAAAAGGCTAGTCCAGTGACTCAATATCATTTCTCCAACAGTTGTTAACAATTAGTTTCCACTGCCTCCTCCCGTTCTTATTCTCAGAGAAGGGCAAAGTAATGAAATGAGCAATTATGCAATAACATGACCACAGGGAATTAAGCTGAACCTCATCAGAAAGGATTTATAAACTTGCTTTCCTATGTGCATTTTGCCCACATGAAAGCAAAGAAGCTACGCAGTGTCACCAAATCTGTACATAATGGAAATTACATAATAGAAAATTGTTTCTTTAAAATTAAAGCGCTGTGTCTGTCCCAATTAATATATAGAAGAATTTTACATTCTCATCTTCCATATTTGAAAGTTTTCTTTGCATCTGAAAGATTATCCTGCTTCACAGCTTCATTTTCAGGATGCTTTAGAACTTTGCTAGAATTTATTTGCATAATTTTGTTCAGCTTATTTTATTGTTTGAAGGTGATAAGCAGTGCTGTTTCCATTTTTGTTTCATTCTCTTATTATGTTCACCACTCTCAGCTCTCAGGGTGTCCATGCTTCCTGATTTAATTGAACCAGAGAGGCTGCGGGTTGTTGGAGAAATGATTGCACTATGAACCCAAGACATGGACACGTGTGAGTGCATTTTATAACTAAGGGGTATGCAGAAACCCTATGCCACACACATGAAAGTTTCATCCCTATACAATAGGAAAAAATCAAATGCAATGTCTTTGTTATTGAAAGAACTAGAGAAACATGTGGAAGAGATTTTTGTCATAGCACTGATTATTCATATTAAAGTTTACTCTTGGAATATTTGTCAGTGTTACAAAAACCTAACTGTAAATATATCACTTAAAAGGAAATACAGGAGTTTTGTACATTAGAGATTAGTGTCACATATGACCTAGCTGAATGTGTAATCCTGGCTATTTTCTTTTTAAGAAGCAACCTACTGACATTTCTATATATAAGGAAGGAAGGAAGGAAGGAAGGAAGTCCAGAGCGATTTCTTCAGGTCCCAGCAGTAACTTCTAGACTGCCACATTGCTTGTTTGCTATAGAACGTGTTTTCTATTGTCAAAGCCACTCTATCTGGCATTGAAGCCCTATCTTTTGATTCCATACCACCTGCATTTAGTGATAAAACAAAGTTCTGTTTGTTTTGTTGGTTACATGCTCGGACACAAAAAGTGCTTCTATGTGCTGAAGTAAGCCATTTCTCACTCTTTTTTCTGATATGCCCATCACTAACTATCTTAATTCTCTTTTCTGGTTTGATTCCATCATATGCATTGCTTTGCATATTCCTTGAGAGTTGCAGTCTAAATAAAAGAGCTCACAGAACTTGGCCACAGTTTCAAGTCTGAACCCTTACATTTTAATTAATTCTGTATCCCTATGAGTCCTGAGCTATGTAAATCAGCCAAATAAACAGACACACACATCACCCAAAATGTATAGAGACTTTGCACTCTTTTAGGCAGCAATTAATCTTTTTTGTTTTTTTATTGACTTACACTTCCAAATACCAATACATTTCCAAACGTTTAGCCACTATGATAAGAATGTATCCCTGATTCATTTCTTTTATACATTGAAACCCCATGCATAATTTTCTTTCTTGGAAATACTATGGTTATTTAGCTCAGGTGTCAGGCTTCTACAATCAAATTAGACTAAATTGGGCAATGGCACTGAGGGTGTGGATGTCTGATCTAATTGGGACTAATACAAGAAGATCTCTTCCTTTCTTCTCTCTGTATTTCTAGCTGATGCTTGTAAAAACACTGCTACCGTTTTGGATTTACTAAAATTGGTTTAGAATATTGCTGCAACTAATGTTTTGAGATGCTTTGAGCAAAGTTCTTTGAAATGAAAGCCTTTGAAGAGTTTACTCCATATCTCTGCCTAGTAGAAAATTTGAAAAATAGGAGTTTAAATGAGGGTTTTTGTTTTCTATTTTCTATGTTATGTGTCCTTTTCATTAAAAGGTTTTCTTTCTGGGCTTGCCATTTATGAAATACTAGCCTTACTCTTTATGAAAATACTACTTAAACCAGGTTGAATTGGAATAAAAATACAATCAGTCAGTCAACACAAGTTCTACCTATTCTGTTTTCCTTCCTATCACATGGTAAACTTCTAACATTTCAGTAATAGAAAGTTCAGAAAGTACTCAAGCAATTCAGAGAGGCCAGAGATGATTTTAATAGGGATGAAAGACAGCAGGCTGAGCCTGTGAAATATTTCCCACACTGCTTTCTGTCACCACATACTTACATTTAATGTAAATATTGGACACACAATTTGTTTTGTGGAATCCTTGGGATGCTGGGTTGATGTTAGTATTTCACATCAAAAAGTTGTCTAATTATATCCATGATTCAAGCTTTAGTTGGCTAAAATCCTCTATCAGCAAGGAGATCACAGATTAATGATTTGCTCCATCCCACAAGAGTTAGACCAAAAATAGGCAACCACTTAGATCTCCTGAACCTGTTATTTGAGGATCTCAGAGCTTCAATACTGGCAGTATCTTTTCTTGCCATTCTGAAAAAGGAAAACACAGTATATGTCATAGTTAACATAGTCTTAGCAAACAATAATACAATACCTTCCCCCTTCTCCAAAGAAGGAACAAGGAAAAATGCTTTCCCTGTCTGTGTTATGGTGAGGCACCACTGTATTTTCATCACTATTTCATTCAGTTCAACCTTTATATCCTTCAAAAATAAGTAGCCCCCAAAGATTGCTCACTCCTGAATGAGAGGCCAATTACCCATAGCTGTAGGAGAAGCTAAACCAATAAAGGGCATACACATTGCATAAAGTCACCTTCCATTTGGTGAAGGCTGAAAAGTTATCTGGCCCTGCCTCTGGCAACAGTGATTTTCATGCTGATCATCACATGACTGGACAATTGCAATGCACTCCTTCAAAATGACTCAGCAACTACAGCCGGTTTAGAAGGCAGCAGCCACACTGTTAGCCAGGGAAACCCACTATTGGAAGAATTATACCAGTTCTTAAGTCACTGCACTGGTCGCTAGTGGGTTTCTGAGCCCAATATCCTGTAAAGCCCCTGTACAGCATGGCACCAGGATAGAGCAGGCACCATGTTACCAAACATGATTCTGCCTATCCAGTCCAGTTGTAAAGAGAAGGCCTTTTGGGAATACCAGCCCCCAAGAGATATGTACATAGGGGGGGAACTAAATTGCAGACCTTTTCTGTAATGGCTCCCATACTGTAGAATACTCTACACCAGTGTTGTCCAAACTTGGCCACTTTAAGATGAGTGGACTTCAACTCCCAGAATTCCCCAGCCAGGATGCTGGCTGGGGAATTCTGGGAGTTGAAGTCCACTCATCTTAAAGTGGCCAAGTTTGGACAACACTGCTCTACACCCTGAAGTATAGTTGGCCCCAATTCTCCTTTAGTTTAGAAATGCCCTGAAGACTTTCATTCCAATGGACCTTCAGCCCATAGTATGACTGTTAGATCATTATTAATTATGTTATTTTGGGTTATTGTGCATTGTCCCAAATTCTTGTGATTGGGGAGGCATATAAAAAAAGTATAATGAATAAAAACAGAGCTAGCCCCTCATCCTCACTTGCCTTCATATATTTCTGATTATATGATTAAAATTTGTGCCTGAATAGAGCTTATGAGATGGCCGATCAGGTCTAACTATGTATGTATATGCTATGTATTTTAATTTCTATAGTTGTCATTGTCATTGTTTTTATTTTTAAGGTTGTTATCCACCCTGAGTCACTTGTTGAGATGGGTAGCTATATAAATTGATTAAACAACAACTAACAAGCAAACATATGCACACAGTATGTCTAATATATACAAATATTTAGACCTTTTAAGAATGAGAAGGATATAATATATCAGTGAATGGTCTAGCTCATATCAATCACCATTAATATGGCCACATCTCAGTACAGGGAAACATTATGAGCTGGTGCCAGAAGAAAGATAGATCTGAATAGGTTTTATATCTGGCATCGCTGTCGCCATGGTTTGTATGGCTGGACAACAACTTGACAGCAGCTCTCAAGGTCTTCTCCACCGGCTTAAACATGGCCAAAAACATTCCAAGAAACTTGATAAGGCATGGCTAAATAATGTATATTCATTTTAACACCAGAATTAGAGCCATTTCCAATAGTTGATTGTCTTCTGACAGTTAAGACTGCTGCCCCTTTTATAACCTCTTGGGTTCAATTTTGGTGCCTTTTCCTCCTGGTTTTTTTTTTTTTTTTTTTTTTTGCGGCTTAATAGAAAACCTGCTTTATACTTCCCATGTTTATTGATAGGTGGCAATGACTTATAGACATTTTCAGCATTCTTGCCCTGGGAAACTCTACATATCTCCGATGCCATAATTGTATGCACACCATAAAGAAGGTTCCATTGTGTTCAGCAAAGCTGATTCCTGGCAAGCATGCACAGGACTGCACCTTAAATTACATTTCCCTTACATTACACGTTCTATATTATAAAGTTGTGCAATCTGAATAGGTTGTAGATTAAAGGAGACAGATTGAAAACCAACAAACTTCTGTTTATCGGGAGTCACTGAAAAAGATGATGTGGTTATTTGACCCTGTCACTTGGGAAAATAAATTATCAATGACTTTTAATGGTGTTAATGCAAACTGGTGACCCTTTTTATTTGCTGTTCTGAGAGCATCATTAAATCAGATGATGAGGTTTCTGTTCAGCACAGGAAAACGGCTTTTCTGTTTCTAACTTCTTTGTCAACTTAATTTGTTTTTCAGTGTCTCAAATATTGAAATTCTACTCTGACAATACTAAACCTTTTTATTTAAAAGTTGGTTTTTTAAATGTGCCAAATATCTGTGAGGGTTATTATTTAATTTATATTTAAATATATACACAATTCAGAATACATTAGGAGATTCCCTTTGTTTTCTTAAATATATAGCCAGTTGTTGTTGAAAAAAACAATTTTGTTTTCAGTGGTGAGAATGAAATTACTCTGTGAATCTATTTCACAGCAGCAACAGGTTATAAAACTATGTATGCCATGGGCTAATTCAATCTAGTATAAGGAGATTGTTGCACATGGTTCCTCTTTTAATATTGAACCCCACTCCCCTCCAAAATAATCACTGAATTATTAGTATCTTTAAGGCATGAACCTACCCATGGAAATATCCTTCTGACAGGAAGAATTTAGAACTGGAGGTACTGAAATCCCTTTCAGGAAAAGTTCAACGCTACTTCTCTATCTCTCTTTCTTTTGTGGGAAACAGATCCATTTTTTTCTATCTGTACCAATTTTCCATTTTGTTTTGTCATGTATCTATTTAATCAATTTATATGGTTGCATAATTTATATTGCTAGTGTGCTTCTTTGCATCTCAGGTGCACAGTATTTGCTTATTGTTATAGTTTGTTGTTATTTTGTGTTGTTGTTGGTTGTTTTGGTTTTAACTCACTGTTAACCACCCACTGTGGTTAACTAACTTGTGAACCAGAAGTTAGTTGCTGCAGAGTGATAGGGGTATGGGAATACAGAGGCACAGCACTTATCTTGGAGCAGCACAAAGTAGTTTTATGGATATGATCTGGGAAAAATGGAATTTAACAAATACAGCCATCCCTACTTCATATTTTATTTTCTTTCTAAAAGTTATATCCCGCATTTTCACTGGTTGTTTTTTAGTTGCAAGGAAATGGACTTGAATAGCAAGATGTTGAATTCATATGAGGCACTAACAATGGGAGAATTCTAGAGACAGTTATCTTATTGTGTCTTATTTTACCTGTTTTCCCATCATGAAAGGATGTATTTCATTTCTAAGTATATTGAGTAATGTCTTAGCATATACTCTTAGTATATACTGACCATGACATTGACAGGAATTACATTCAAAGGTGTTTTGCAGCTAGGCTGTGATCTCCCCAACAGTAGATACTTATTGATTTTGAAGGTGAGGTTAGAAATGCTGAATGAGTGTAAATGTGGTTTATCTCATTATCACCATTTTCGAATGGTGTGTAAATGTGGTTTATCTCTATGTGTCTATTGATGGCTGATTTGTCTGAATGCCAAGCTTCTAGGAATTCCCTAGCATTTTGGGATTTGGCTTGGTCTAGGATGCTGACAGTTTCCCAGTTGAAACTGTGGTTGAGTCTGTCCATGTGTTGTGAGATTAAGGAGTTTTCATTGTGTCTTCTGATTGCTAGTTGGTGTTCATGGATGTGCTCTGCTGGTCTTCTGCCTGTCTGTCCTACATAGTGGCTGTTACACTCCTTACACTGTATGTTGTAGATGACTCCTGCTTTTTCTTCTTGGGCTACTGGGTTTTTTGGTTTACTTAAGATGTTTGGAGGGCTTTAGTTGGTTTGTATGCTACAGTGATGCCATGTGATTTTAGCAGTCTGTTAGTTGTTTCTGAGACATTTCTGATGCATGGCGGTGTTATCCTTTTCACAGCTTGTATTGGTTGTGCTATAGCGGGTTGAGTGGTCAGGAACTTTTTGATAAAGTTGTGTTGGTATCCATTTTGTCGGAAGATGTTGTATAGGTGGTCTGTTTCCTTTTTCTGCTGTTCTGTGTTGCTGCAGTGTGTTTGTGCTCATCTGAATAATGTTTGGTTTGCTTAAGATGTTTGGGAGAGCTTTAGCTGGTTTGGTACTAGAGGGATGCTGTGTGGTTGTAATAGTCTGTTGGTTGCTTCTGAGATTTTTTTGTTGTATGATAGTGTTACCTTTTCAAGTATTCAAGTCTACTACATTCAAGCATTTCAGGTGGGGAGGGCAGCAGAGTAAAAGGGAAGGTGTCTATTGTACTAACAGTGTGTTGTGAAGAGTACTATTTTCATTCCAGCAAGGCACTAAGGAAATCACCAATAGCTGATGAAAAATCATGACCATTTGAGCCAGCAGTCAGTGAGGGTACTCTATGTGCTTTGTTCTTCCTGGTGGGCCAATGTATATTTATTGTTGTGTAATTAAAAATAGTGATTCAAAATTTTTCAATTCCAATTTTTCCAAATCAGAGCAAAGGAAGAGCTATTTACAAGGAAGAATTTAGGTACTCCATTAGTTCAGAACATTTCTCCTAGTTTCTACAATATACTCATAAAGTAAGTTAAGAAATCTCTAATGTCAATGTTTGCCCAGAGCTGCTTTTGAAGTATTCATCTTTCTGTCCTTTGACAAGACTTTTGAAGGAAGCTGTAGTCTTTTTTTCCTTCAGATTCTCACAAAAATAAACTGTTTTTTTTTTTTTTCTTTTAACTAGTGAAACAGTTGAAAACCTAATGCGAGGCAGGCATAGGGAAAAATCTTTCAAACTACATGTATTTCAGATAACTTTCAAACCAGATATTCTAGTAACAGGTAAAACAGATGTCAGCAGGGGTATCTGCAAGATTGTCTGCAGGGAGTCAAAAAAGTCAAGGTGATTGCTACTTGATGCAATTGAAGTCCCACCATTTTTTAACATGTGTCGTCCTGCCCCTTTTCACATTCATCAAGAAGCACATAAAAAAGGGCAGAGTTTTCATTGCATGATTTTGGCTGCTATCTTTTTTTCTTTGACCTCCCGGACCCCCTTAGCTGACAGCAAAAGAAAAGAAAAGAAAAGAAAAGAAATATGAAAAAGAGATTAAAATGGCAACTCAATTTCCAAATACTTCTCTTTCTTTACATTCTGGAGAGAAGAAGCTTGAATTCTCACTTTTCAGAATCACATACATTTATTTGCTTGTTTTAATTAGATGTTAATTTTAAAGAAACATATATTAGAAGATAGTAGTGACATTAGTAATGCACAGTATTCAGCCCATGTACTACTCCAGTACCAGGTAGAAATGATCACTTGTGGCATTTTATGGTATATTAAAAAGCTAATTATGGTTCATCTCCACAGAAATGAAAACTTCAAACTGATAAAAATGTTTTTACTCAACTGCTTGTTAATAATAATAATAATAAAAGAATAACCTTTCATTTTCTCCTTTAAGTATTTGATATTAACTTATTTCTTTCCTAAACACTCCGCAATCCTTGTACCAACATTTTAAACATATTTTAGCAGTTGTTTAATGGAGAGCAAAGCATTCCAGTTATTATACAAGAATAATCTGTTGGAGAAAGTTATATATACCACACTTCATCCCCGAACAAAACCAAACACAATTCCTAATGAAGTATATTCAATAGCATGGGAGTAATACTGAAGAATGTTTTCTATGGCACACCAGATAAACAAACACCTGATAAATGTGTTTCCAGAAAGCCTTTCCTGCTGGCCCTAATGCCAAGATAGAGGGTCCTTTGATAGTTCTCCAGTGTGAGTGAGATCTCCTCAACTGATAATTCTCACATTTTAGTATTATCTGAGCTGTAGTCAATAGAAATTCTTTGATATTAGTTTATTTATGTAATTGAATGCCATCCAATTCCACCCCACTCTACATTTTTATTTTTATAAAAATATAAAATGTGATGCAGATTTATAAAGTTCTTTTGTTTAAGCATAGGGGTTGCTTCATTATTTTCAAAGCACAGTCTTTGATGCTGGCTGGGGAATTCTGGGAGTTGAAGTCCACACATCTTAATGTTGTCAAGGTTGAGAAACACTGCTGTAGTGGTTATAAAAAACAGGATGGAAGCTTCATGTTGTTACACATCTTAGTGTCTGAGTTTCATTTAAATATAAAAAATAAATTCATTTTGAAGAGGTTTAACATTACATTAAAAATGAGAGACTGCTTTAATAGTATAAGAGAGATGTGCAAATGTAGTGAGAAATGATATTTAGGAATAGGGAGCTGACAGCATGAAATATACACTTACTAGCAAGTTGGAAAATTGTCTATCAGGAAGGTACTGAACAAAACAAGGTATTAGTGGCTCCTTAGCTTCATTATCTGAAAAGTTGGAGTGTTCCATTCAGATGGAAACATGGAGCCTAGTGGCATGCTTTTTGTGTTTTATAACTGAAAGAAAGCAACAATGAAATGACTTCCATGCCAGCAGGCACTTTTTGAAAAACTAGACTTTGCTCCAGTCACATTAGCTTAGATAATGAAAAAGGGGAAAAAAAGAAGAAGAAGAAGAAGAAATCTTCATTGGAAATTCTCTCTGTAGCTTCCAAAGAACTTGCTGAGGCAGCCTGCCATCTAGCTTTTCTACAGCAAAACAGACTTTCAGACTGCAGATGAGAGAGTCAGAAGCAGAGAGACAATTTTAACTTAGCCATCCTTAATTTATCTCAGGCTTTTCCCATTTATCTTCAGCCCTGTGCCTACACTGGAATACTAGATGGCTGTCCTCTGGGAAATAGAATGCAACCAGAGCTCTTGAGTGTCACAGCTTAAGAGATATTCAAATCGTGCTGATTTTCTTCTGGGATCTGAGTAGAAGGAATGAAACTCTCGTCAAGTCCCTGGTTTGCAGGCAATAGATCAGAGGATATTGTCAGTTTCCTAATGGATTATTGTTATCAGGCAGCTTCTTCCTGAAGGTAAGTAGTTGCTCTTCCATTCATTAATTATGCCATATATCAGAAAATGATCTCAAGGGCTGGTGATCCAAATACGCTAGAGAAAATGTTAAGTAAGTAACCCTTTATTGATTGAATGATGATAGCACTTTATTGCAGCATGGTTGCAGATAAAATACTCTGAATTGTTTATTATTGGTCTGAAGCTCTTACACTACCACAAAGTGCACTGTCAGCAAACATAAACACCCACATACACACACCAACAAGTCTGCAGACTGTACTACTCTAAATTCCTATTGGCTGTCCTGGGAATTTTTTTGTGAAATATAGAGTACTATCCAACAAACAGTATCCAACTGAAGAGCAAGCATCCATCCACTATAGTTAATATCAATCGGTTTAATAAAACAAGTAAATGTTTTAAGGCTAAAAAGCTCTCCCTAGTATAATTAGTGTTTCAGTATGTTCTTATAAATCAGTTCATCCGATGATTTAAGTGAATCTTCCTGATAGAAGTCTTATGTGAATCAAGGCTGTGAATGAATTAAACTAGTTATGGGGGTAGATAAAGAGATAGAAAGTTCAGGGTGTCAAAAATTGCCACTGAATGATGACTCTTATGCTTTTGGCTGGTTCCTTAGGTGGAGACCAAGCACAGCACTGAATATTCCTATACTGGTGAGAAATCCACACTACATTTTTTCTCTGAGTCAGGGAGTTAGTATTCAAAATGATCCACTTATCAAATGGCTGGAAATCATAACAACTTACTCAGGCTGAGATGGGTGCATCTCAGAATTATTTTTGATGTGACATTTTTGGCTTCAGTATCTGTGTCTCAGCTGAAAATTTATCATGCCAAGGAGATGCCTGATCCAAATCTTGAAGGAAGCCCATACTGTTACAATGATGTACTAATATTTTTCAAATAGATATTTTAGGTAGTGGATCATACTAATGTTCCTTGTAATTCAACACACTGCTGCCCTGCTTCTTAAATACATGTTTTGACATGACTTTTGCATTGGCAGGAAAAGTCAACTAGTTGCAAGTTAGCACATATGCTACCACTGTAGGTAAACAGAAATATAATTAAAGAATCATGTATGGTATGTTTATCTTAAACACCTAAATAAAATGAGCAGAAGCCCTGAGTGAACATCATACAGTTGAGTTTTCTATTAAATATTTAACACCTGACAAGTAATTAAGAAAAAAAAAATGTATTGGCCTCTGGTATACAGTATCTAGAAAACAACTGAAATTGGAATGATAAAAAGGACAGGGGGGAAAAAAAACTCAGGTGGACTGATCTCCATTCTGTTCCAGTTTCCCAAATATTTGTCTAAAGCACAATTTGTGTCTATTAAAATCTATGTGATTGATAGCATAGTACTTTTAATCAAACTCTTCATAGATGAGCTTTAGCAATGTATTTTCTATTTTTTTTCTCTTTTGCATCACCTTCTGGGTTCTTTTATTAAAAAAGATAAATAAATAAAGTTGTTGATGATTTGGAAGCTACCTTAAGGTTTGGCACTTATAGAAGTGCTTTGGTAGAAGATTTATGTGACTGCAAACTATATGCACCATTTGTTCTAAGTCAGTATCCATCGGTTACACCAGATTTCTTTCTCATTTAATCATTGCTATTCAGCACTAAGTCACTGAATGTTAGTCATAAAGCAACAGTGGGCACTAACTATATCCTTTACTAGAAAAAAACAATGCAGTACTATATGTGAGTGTGTATAGGTAAACTCAACTGGTTCATAAAGCTTGCCTCTTAGGTAAAAGGCCATAGGATTGCAGACTTAATGTATGTAATGTGAAAATGGAACATATGACAGAGAAACAAAACATGCCATACATTTTGTTTGATATTTTTCCTTTGAAAAGATAAAAGATAAGTTCATAACAAGATCTTTCTTATGCTGTTTTTGAGAATGTGGCCAAAATGTTAATCATTGTTCAATCATTGTTGGAATCATAGTTAAAACTGAGAAAAACCCACCCAACCCCCAGTATTTGGGGTACCACTGACTGTGTTCTTATTCCATCACCTAGTTTAACATGTTTCAGACAAGGGCTACCTTTGTGCACCTGTGCCTTGTAAAATGACCTTTTGACCTTTTGGAGACTGAATCCAAAATGCTGCACAGTCCCATTCAGGAGATACATATAATATGTTCTGGATTCACATGTGGACGTAGACAGCATTCAAGTAAGGATTTTAAAAAAAATCTCATATACCGAGGTTTTCTGTATTCATATATGTCAAATTCAGTTCCTGGCAGATGACAGGAAAGACCAAGACCTCTGCTGAGACTCTGGAGAGCAATCAGAATAATCAACATTGGGCCAAATGGACAATCTAATTTAAAGCACCTTCCTTTGTTATCCTGCAAATATAAGAAATATTTTCCCAATGCAGTAAGTTCTCCATCTGCCAGGAGACTTTTAAACCACAAATACAACCAAATGATTTCTTTATTTAAAGTATTCGTAGCCTTACCCAATATCTAGAGTGTCCCACTGAGCATTTGATTCATGTCTACTTCTACTGATGGTCTCACAGGTATGTAAAGAAGACAGGGATGCAGTAAGGGATGACATGTGTATTGTGACATTGTAATATAAACTCCTTCCTTTTGTACTGGTGTGTAGCATCACTATGCAAATGTAAAAGGGTGGAGCTTGGGTTGTGATGTCATGACAGACATTTCATCATTTTGGCACCATCATGGCTAGCCACAAATGCCTAATGATGTCCTTAAGATTAAGAACACGTAGAGCTTTTGGAAGAATTATCTGCAGCATCCAAGCCAGTAACTCTTCTTTATAGGGAGTTTAAGAAAGTTGATGACATTGATATTAGTCATCTATATTTATCTGTAGTAAAGAGCTGGAATGTCCTGTCCTAATAAAACAATGGAAGTTTGCATTAAAAATATAAAATTAATTCCCTTTGACCTTGAAATGAGATTAATACAGCAAAAGCTTTGTTTTGGGTATATGGGATACCTCAGAGAATGTTTGTAAATATTGGTTACAATCTCCCTGCTACCAGAAATGTAACATGTGAATATGATTTAGTCTGGTTCTACTGTTGTTGCTATTTTTCTCTGACAGATGTTAAATCAATGGTCTCATAATTCTCAGCAGGCATGGTTCATCACTCCAACCAGGAGTGATGGAAGATGTAGTCTCTCTCATAATGATGGAACAAGGTAATATACAGTTTCAGTAAACAATATTGAAATAGATGGTCAAATGAACTGCCTCAATATAAGCCAGTTTCTATATGCCTATAAAGTATTCTGACAGCTCTCACCCTCTCCAAGAAAAGAAAGCATTCAAGGTAAAGTTACTTATGGTTGTTGTTGTTGTTTAGTCGTTAAGTCGTGTCCGACTCTTCGTGACCCCATGAACCATATTGCGCCAGGCCTTCCTGTCTTTCACTGCCTCCCTGAGTTTGCTCAATTTCATGCTCATTGCTTCAGTGATGCTATCTAGCCATCTCATCCTCTGCCGTCCTCTTCTCCTTTTGCCTTCCATCTTTCCCAGCATCAGGGTCTTTTCCAAAGAGTCCTCTCTTCGCATTAGGTGACCAAAGTATCTGAGCTTGAGCTTCATTATCAATCCTTCCAATGAGCAATCAGAGTTGATTTCCTTTAAGATTGACTGGTTTGACCTCCTAGCAGTCCAGGGGACTCTTAAGAGTCTTCTCCAGCACCACAGTTCAAAGGCATCAATTCTTCGGCGTTCAGCCTTCTTTATGGTCCAGCTCTCACAGCCATACATTACTACTGGAAAAACCATAGCTTTGACTATGCGGATCTTTGTCGGCAAGGTGACGTCTCTGCTTTTTAATATGCTATCTAGGTTTGCCATAGCTTTCCTCCCAAGGAGCAAGCGTCTTTTAATTTCATGGCTGCAGTCTCCGTCTGCGGTGATCTTGGAGCCCAAATAAATGAAGTCTGTTACTGCTTCCATTTCTACCCCTTCTATTTGCCAGGGATTGATGGGTCCAGATGCCATGATCTTAGTTTTTTTAATGTTGAGTTTCAAGCCAGCTTTCGCACTCTCCTCTTTCACCCTCATCAAGAGGCTCTTTAGTTCTTCTTCACTTTCTGCCATTAGGGTGGTATCGTCTGCATATCTGAGGTTATTGATGTTTCTCCCTGCAATCTTAATTCCGGCTTGTGATTCTTCCAGCCTGGCATTTCTCATGATGTACTCTGCATATAGGTTAAATAAGCAGGGGGACAGTATACAGCCTTGTCGTACTCCTTTCCCTATTTTGAACCAATCGGTTGTTCCATGACCGGTTCTAACTGTTGCTTCTTGGCCCGCATACAGATTTCTCAGGAGACAGGTAAGGTGGTCTGGTATCCCCATCTCTTTAAGAATTTGCCACAGTTTGTTGTGATCCACACAATCAAAGGCTTTTGCATAGTCAATGAAGCAGAAGTAGATGCTTTTCTGGAACTCTCGTGCTTTCTCCATGATCCAGCGAATGTTGGCAATTTGATCTCTAGTTCCTCTGCCTCTTCGAAACCCAGCTTGTACATCCGGTAGTTCTCGGTTCACGTACTGCTGAAGCCTAGCTTGTAGGATTTTGAGCATAACCTTGCTAGCATGTGAAATGAGTGCAATTGTGCGATAGTTTGAGCATTCTTTGGCATTGCCCTTCTTTGGAATTGGAACGTAAACTGACCTTTTCCAATCCCGTGGCCACTGTTGCGTTTTCCAAACTTGCTGGCATATTGAGTGCAGCACTTTAACAGCATCGTCTTTTAGTATTTTAAATAACTCAGCTGGAATACTGTCATCTCCACTAGCTTTGTTGTTAGCAATGCTTCCTAAGGCCCACTTGACTTCACTCTCTAGGATGTCTGGCTCAGGGTCAGTGACCACACCAGCATGGACATCAGGGACATTAAGATCTTTCTTGTATAGTTCTTCTGTGTATTCTTGCCACCTCTTCTTAATCTCTTCTGCTTCTGTTAGGTCCCTGCCTTTTTTGTCCTTTATCATGCCCATCTTTGCACTAAACGTTCCTTTGATATCTCCAATTTTCTTGAAGAGATCTCTAGTCTTCCCCATTCTATTGTTTTCTTCAATTTCTTTGCATTGTTCATTTAAGAAGGCCTTCTTATCTCTCCTTGCTATGGTACGCTTCTGAAAATCTGTCATTTTGACTTTGCTTTCTTGGTCTTATGAATAATTGAACAAAATAATGTTTGTGATGATCAGAATATTATAATTGCTATTGGAATATTCTAATACTGCCATATTATAATAAGAATTATACCCATTAGTATTTTTAAACTACCAAGGATTCCTGATCTGTATATTAAGTACATTGGATTCATGACACTGTAGAATTTTTTGTTTCAAATACTCAGAAAGAAAGTATTCACTAAATCTTGACCTTCTCAGGTTTTTTTGCAAACCTGATCTTTCTTGTCTTCTGTTTAGATGAATAGAAGTTCAGAAGTAAAGTGGCACAGATTAACAACACTTAAATGATGAGCTACTGCTTTTTGTATTACAATAATTTGCCTGCATTAAATTGTATCAAATTTACATTTTTTATATTAATGTTGTAATGGAGATTAAATGTTAACATAAACTGAAGAGCGGTTGTGACTTCACTTAAATTATGGGATAAGAAAATGTAATTTCTTCCTTGATGTGTGACATACTGCATGTAAACCTGTATAAATACTGTATTTTTCCATCTATAAGACCCCCCATATATAAGACGACCCCCACTTTTCCAACCTAAAATTAAGAAATCAATATTTTAAAGATAAAGCAGAACACATTTTTATTTAGTAATTAGGTAACATTTACATGATATACTCAGTGGGAGGAGGTCCAAACTGTCTCTCTGCAGCTCTATTTTCATGCTCTTTTGCATAACTGATTACATTCAATCAACCAATAGAGTGAAACTGCCGATAGCTTGTCTCTGCAAACAGACTTCCTCCAGTTGGTTTGTTCAGCATCAGCTGACGTCAGTTACATAAGGCTCATGATTGGAGGAAGTCTGTTTGCAGAGACAAGCTGTTTCACTCGTGGTTGGAGGCTAGTGATAGGAGGAAGCCTGTTTGCAGAAACAAAGTATGGGCAGTTTCACAACCGCGCGGTTCTCTCCTCAGCTTACTTCCTTGCATAAGACGCCCTTCAATTTTTAGTGTAACAATTTTAGAAAAAAGTATGGAAAAATATGGTAACATCATTTTCATAATGAAATCTGAGCAAGAGATAGTCTTCCTAACTGCTTTTAAACTTAAAAGTTCTGCTTGTTTGTTATAATGCTGCTTGGGAGTATAATAAGAAAATGCAATAAATAAGGAAGCTAAATCTTTTAAAATAGCCAGTACTAAATTCTGTTTCGTAGAGGAAAAAAATAAGTCAAGTCCTATCTACTGCATTTTGTCTGCAATCGTATGGTCATTGGATCAGCATCCCAGTGTAATAAAATACATAAGATTTTCCCCTTGGATTTAGAGACAGAACTCTGTTCATTAGGGAGAAAACCAATACTGGATTCTCCCCCCTGCCATCTTTTGAAGTTAGTCATTTAGTTAGTTAGTTGTTTCAATTATTTGGAAATATTGACACTGGAAACCCTTAAAAAGGAATGAGCCCAATGGTACACTACTCCGCTGGGGGAGATGGACGGCATAAAAATTAAATAAATAAATAAATAAGGATGAAACAAAGTTTATACTAGCCTATAAACTAGAATAGTTAAACCCAACATTTTATAAAAAATATTTAATTGATTTGAAAAGAAATTAGTATTAGCAAATTTGTCAGGGATGCAATTTGGAGTTCTTATGTAGTGGTTGAAGTATGTGTGTGAGACAGTCTTATGCATTGTTCAATAATCATCTCTCTAGTGGCCTTTTAGTTCCCTGTCTTCTAACCTTTCAAGGAAATTGTAATAGAAAGCATAATTATGAAAACATTTTATACATTTCTTCATGATGTTTCAAGCAGACCTAGAAAAAGAGGTGGCCAGGGAACCTACAGAGTTATAAAGAAATATGTTACAGAAAACAACAACTTAAACCTCAGCAGAAAAAATGTGAAAGCAGTTTGAAAACATTTTGAGAATAAAATAGAAAAAAGAAACAGAAATCTCTTTTTCAGGAGAAGAAAACTTTGGAGAAATCTGTTTTTGGTATAGTATGAATAAATGCTTTTTAAGTATGGATGGAGCACCCCCCCAGAAAATTACTGAGAAACTAAACAGCCAATTTTCTTTCCTCACCATGACAAGAATTGGATCAAATTTCTGCCTATTTGTACTTTAAAATGAGCAGAATAAGATGATTTAGATCATCATATTATTTTAGCTAGTAGATTCACTAAGACAAAAAGTTGACATCTAAAAAGGGCAGTGTTAGGGAAAAATAGAGTTGCTGGAAGTAAGACAGCATATAAGTTTAATAAATTATTATTATTTATTATTATTGTAATATTATTTACACAGCATATAAGTTTAATAAATTATTATTTATTATTATTGTAAGCATCATAGCTCACAAAAATGAATTTTAAAAAATGTATTCAACCTTCCAAAATATCAAAAAGTATTGTATATGTAATTCACAACCTTAAATTCATATATTCAATCATCAGCATATATTTATATAATTGTGGTTGTAACTTATAGAATTATATCATTGTAGACTGAGGAAGCAGTGAAAATGTATTGTCGAAGGCTTTCATGGCCGGAATATGATGGCTGGTGTGGGTCTTCCGGGCTGTGTGGCCGTGTTCTGGAAGTTTTGTTTCCTGACGTTTCTCCAGCATCTGTGACCGGCACCTTCAGAGGGCAGTTCTGCTCCGGTCTGTGCTCCTGCCCTCTGAAGATGCCGGTCACAGATGCTGGAGAAACGTTAGGAACCAAAACTTCCAGAACACGGCCACACAGCCCGGAAGACCCACACCAGCCATCGAAGCAGTGAAACATTCAATTTTTTATCAACGCATTGTAGAAATAAAGAAAAAAAATCAATAATGCTCAATGTCTTATGAACTAAGGCATTGGGCTTACACATTTGAAGAGAATAGATTAAAAACTGGCTCACCCCCTTCCCCCAGTAAACACTTCAGGAAAAAGAAGCAGCTATTTAGTTTGTAATCTGAAAACAGTTGTTTAGTGTTTATCAGTTTATTTATTTTTATGCCACCAAGCATTATTTCATGCCTTCTTTCTACTTTCCTCTATAACGTAAGAGAAGTTTCCCAGCTGTTCTTACAGCCATAGCTCCTTCCTCCTCCCTATGTTCTCCTACTGAGCAGGATTGCTTTTTAAAACTTCTTTCCCACTTTACCTAATTCTTAAACTTTTGAGAGTTGGGTGGCATACAAGTTTGATTGATTGATTGATTGATTGATTGATTGATTATCCCTAGTGACTCCCCCCCCCCCCAAACAGGTAGGTACTATTTCAAGCAAAGAGCCACTCACCATTTTGATGGGATGTGATTGTGATATACTGTATAAAAAAATCTTTTTTAACTATGTACCTTCAGAACTTGGGAAATCTGCTGGCATCTATAGCAAATAACATTCTAAAAGTGAATTGTTGACCTCAACCTTTTCCAGAAGACAGAAAATGAGTGACTCAATGAGAGGGAAAGAGAATAATCATGTTTCTGAAATAAATCTTATAGCCTGAGGGACACATTTGCCATTTCAAAAATTAGTTGTCCCCCAATTGCATAGTTAGGACAGAAGGATAACTAGTAAAAGGGATGAGGCACTTCAGTGATTGGAAACACTAAGTCCAGAAACAGAAGAACCTAGTGCTGCTGGTTAGATTTAGATCCAAAATTAAATGCATGTACATCTACTTTCTACATAACTTTGCCTTCTTTGTGCATGTACATAGGCTTCACTATATTTGAGGGAGGAGCCTCTGTGGTAGGTTTATTTCTACTTTTAAATGTCCTAGCACTGCTTTCCGAGCATAGAGTACAGTGATAAGTCACTCATAAAAAGTTTCTTCCCACACCAGCAGGTGCTTTCTCTAGTTATAAAGCTGGAAAAACAACAGAATAGAAGGACAAATGCTGATGAAATTAAATAAAGTCCATTCTGTGGTGACTATTCGCTCAGTTTATATAATTACAGCTCTGTGGGAAATGGAGCACAGCCTGATTAAAGTCTCTTCCTTAGTTTTAACTGAAAGAGAGTAGGGATTACAGGTAGTTGAAGTAGCTAATGGGACATGTCATGACATTCTTAGTAAGTGTCTACAATTTGTCCACCATTCCTGAAGCTAAGCAAATCTGTACAGAGAATGACTTTATGATTTTTCTTCCAGCAGATATCACTGGGAAAATCTATGATGTGATTAATATAAAATATTGAGCAACCATTCATGTACCGTGACTACATTTAGCTATAATTGTCACAAGAAAAAGTTAAAAAGTTGTATGATTTTGTTTGTTTGTTTGTTTAAATGCAAACAATGGCTGTAGGCTTTGAAGGACACCTTTGCTTCCTAAAAGGCAACTTATAAACAGTGTTTGAAATCTTACTGCTGAATTACGATTCTATCTACCTTAATACAAGAAAATCCTTGCTTTATAAATAACTGATAAGAAAACAATTACAACCAGCCATTCTAATGTGTTCAAAGTACTTGGATGTTCCTAATCTGTTAAGAAAGTAGTACATCTCTTTTAATTAAAACTGAGAGGTGAACAAGGTTATCAACATTAATAAGAATAAAACAAAATAAATGAATAAATAAATAATAAATAAAATACCAGTTAAAACATGAGTCGGTTTGAAATATAACTGAATGAATAATTACAAAGATCATAGTTACAGAATAAACAAGATAGGCAACATTTTATCATGAGCATACCCAAACGCACACTGTTATTTACAATTAATCAATGAAATACTGGGAAAAAACCCTTTAATTTCTATGTAAATTCTACATTAATAAACACATATTTTTAAAAAGAAAAGAAACTCCAAGTGTTATCTTTATTTAGAAATGAAGACCAAGGTAATGTATACCTGAGAGCAATTCTATAAGAACATACCTGCAACAAACTATTTAGGTTTCATCTACACACATATTGTATAACATCCAAAAATATTGGAAGAAGAGATCTAGGGAAATATCTTGACTTTTTAATTGTACTAAAACCTGAAACAAACCAAAGTGAAGAACAAACTAATAGCCTGCATGGGTTCATCTTTCATTCTACACACTCCCCTATTCCATTATCCTAATCCAGTTGACCCTGCAAATCAATTACACATGAGCTAATTTCAGATAAATGTTGTGTCCAGTTAAGTCTTTATTTGGATTACTTTAATATGTAGCAATAGAAGAAATATCCCTCTTGTTGTGTGTAGAATCATTTAGAGCTCTCTGCAATTGTCTTTGTTTATGCCATTTACATATCTTTATGATGATGATCAAACTAAGCCAGCCATATCTGTTGTTACAGAAATGGAAGATTGATGGCTCAGGTTAAATTATAACTCAGAGCAGATTATTGATGTCTTTTGTATAGGTACTAATCATCAGAAGAAGTATATAGAACACTGGGGAAAAAAATCTTATAATTCACTCTGATACATGAATGATAATGTTGCCTGTCTCCCGCTGTGTTTTATTTAGATAACTGTAAAAAGTCAAATTAAGTAAAAACATTCTAAGTCTCCAAAAAGCATTCTTTTAACCCTTAGTTACAAGTCTTAAAACTTCCAACCCTCAAAAGAGTAGGAAATGTGTCACAGTACTATTGTATATAAAGATAAAAATTCTTTGTTAACTTTATGCCATACTTTGAATGCTTTCAAATATAGGTGAGCAACTATCAAAGCAATTGCTTCTTTTAGGGCAATAAAGATTTTTATTTATTGTATGAAAAGTATGTTATGCTAACTATCCTCTGGTGGATAATTTAAATTGCATCATGCTGAAAATATGCATATTCTTCTTTTTTTCACAATA
Organism: Liasis olivaceus; assembly: GCA_030867105.1. Classification (NCBI taxonomy): domain Eukaryota; kingdom Metazoa; phylum Chordata; class Lepidosauria; order Squamata; family Pythonidae; genus Liasis; species Liasis olivaceus. The sequence goes on along the minus strand of CM061355.1, from coordinate 44,589,442 downwards.
ATAAACAATGAATCATGAATCTGGATACATGATTAGCTGAATGAGTAAACTAGAGAATTTGATGAAAACTTATTCTCAGATTTGTTTTTATGTAAATTCAAAAAGCCTTATTGTTCCCTCCTCTGACTGTAAAATACACAATTTTCACATATTGTGTCTCCCTTCTCTTCCCTCCCCTTCCCTTCCTTTCCTTTCCTGTCCTGTCTCCTATTTATTGAGAAATATAGAACAAAGGGAGAGACTTTGTGTACCTGGCATACTTCTATGCAAAATGAGAAAAGTATGAAAAGGAATATAGTAACTTTACTTCATTTTTATGAGGTCCTCATAAGCAGAAAAAAAAAAAATCTTCCAGATAAAGTCATAGAAAATTGTGTTATATGTTATTTCAGGCAATCTCTTCAGAAATTACTTTGTTGAGCCACAGATATATGAAATAATACAAACTGAGAGTCATGCTGAGTTTTCAGACACAGTAATCTTTGTAGCCCTTCTACATTCATATCTACACAATGGCCAATCAAATAAAACCATAGGAAATAATGTCATACAGAACGAATGTAAAGGAAAGATCTGTTTTTGAAATCCATCTTCTTTAGTAACAGATATATACAATATGTTCTCACACACATTCCAGGCATTTAAAATATAATTTTAATTTGAAACCACCCTGGGGTAGAAAATGAGAATGGAGGTTTATTTTGGCCACTAGTAAAAACTCAATATGTACAGCTTTCGAGATATGTCCATTGCCAAACATTTGACAAGGTACAAGAACTGTTTATCAGTGTGCATTATTACTTCCATGATATCTCTGCATATATGAATACAGGTATGAAATCAGGTATGAAATCAGCTGTGAACATATTCTTTAACTGACTATCAATGCATTCTCCAAAACCAAGTGTGGCCTTAACTTTCCTGTTCAAGGACAACAACAATTTTGTTTTCATTCTTTGGATCTTGTCACTTATTCAGCTCACGTGGGGCTGTTATCTCTTGAAAGAATTCCCAGTTTTCGCTTTCTACTCAGACTTTGATTTTTGTATACTGTAATTTGTCTCTCCTCACTCTCACTTCTCTTTCCCCACCTTTATGGCATCAGAGGTACCACATCTCTTTTATTCAAAGAAGCAGCAGAAGTAACTTGAATCAAATTGGGATGGTTAGGACACTTCATTCTGAATTCAGCATTTAGTATTGCAGAAAGGTAGAAGTTGCATTTACAACACCTGCTACATTCAGATTTCATTTTTCTGTAAAAAGAGAAGAATAGAGCTGAGGACTGAAAGGTCTAAACTTGAATCACAGGAAGTGGGTCATAAGTGTTCCCCAATCAGAACACTTTTTCCTACTTCAAATATTATCTAAGGACTCATCCACTAGATAACCATAGCATGAAGATTTTTGAAGGATATGTCATCATGATGTTGCCTTCATCTCATTTCCAGTCTGCTGTGAAGGGAGCCTAAATTCATCTTTACCTGTTTCAGTTTTAAAGTGGTGTTTTCCCTTTTCTTCTGACATAAGCCTTGCTGCATGAACAATCTACAATGTCTAATTAATAATATGCCTAGCTTTCCATTGGTAACTTTAGACAGCTGAGTGCATGCCCAATTTCCCTCTGGACTCTGAATTTTTTTTTCAATGTCCGTTTTGGCTTGGGCTGGAGAAAAGATTGGACACATGGCCACAGAGGCATCTGCCTGCATAATGCTTGTCTGGTGCATTCCAAAGCAAGTGTTGGGTATATGTGGGCTTCTTATAAATGCAGGTTTACCACTGTTTTGCAAATGAATGGTAAAGCTCTGTTTAAAATAGAGAACTTGATATAATACTCTCTTGGATGAATATGCTTTGTGTACACATATGCACGTGCGTCATGTGGTCCTTGAATAGATGAAGGCATCATCCAAAGCAGAGAGTAATGGAAAAGTGACAGAAAAGCTGCCAGGATACTGTGCAGTGGTGAAGTCTCTATCATACAGCAGGAGACACTTCTTTTCCCTTAGCAGCCATCTCCACCCACAGGGTAATGCCTCTTTTTCATTCTTTCACATGGAGCCTGAGTGAGAGACAGCCCAAGAGTGGCAGCAAAAGAGAATGCACACCTCCTAGCCCAGGCAACAGGTTATAAGCAAGTGAATTGTCTTGCCTGCTTGCCATGCTCTCACTCTCCTAACCCCCTTTTCTACAACTTCTAAAAGTTGAACAAGATAAAGATAACCCAAAACAGTCAACAGCCAAGTTGAAGGGAGATGGAGCTCTTACCCCCAGTAATCTGTTCATTTTAACTCTCCTTTTTTACATGGACTAAGTGCTGTTGCAGAATAACCCTATACTACTCTTAACTACAGTAATACTAACACTATTCCAGAATAGCACAAACTCTATGTGAAAGACTCCCTTTCAATGCATCTGATTCACTTTCAATGCATTTCATTCACTTGAATGAAAACAGAACGAGGTTCTGATGGGGAAACCTGCCAGTCTAGCAATCTGTCTGAACTCACCTCCTCCCAGCCTCAGCCCCAGCCCATATTAAGAAGGATTTTTTTTTTTTCCTGCCAGATAGTGTCATTTATTGGGAGGACAAATGAAGCCAGGAGACTTCACCTGTTGTTTTCCATAATTTGTCCTGCATTAAATCTGCTGGCTTTTTAAATCTTGGTTGTCCAAACAGATCAATTCAGGATAGCAAATTTTTCTATTGACTAAGGACTGCAAGAATGGATGTTAGCATATCCATGAGAATGAGCCCTGTCTGTTCAAAACCAGAATGCACAGTCACTTTCCTGTTTTTTAATCCAAATTAAAATTAAAAGCTCCAATCCTCCTATATCTATATTTACAAAACATGAATCTTCTTATCATAAATTTTGACAAATTTCTTGCCAAATATTATCTGCAATTTTCATAGATGTTACCTGCCAAAATGGGAATTAGATTAAATGCAATTGCTTCCAGAGATAATTGGCAAATGAAAAACATGTCTGAGTGACAAACATCCTTATGCCAGTGAATCCAGGAAGAAACCCAAAATTGTCTAGTTCAGAAAATTGGTAGAAAAGTAGCACAGTTATAAAGCATTTCCACATTCAAATTAGATAGCTTATCAATATATCACTTGAACTTCCCTTATGATATCTTTTAATTCTATACAATAGGATAAAATTGTGATTTTGAGGATGATCTTTGTTAAACCGATATAATCTAGTCAAGTAAGGACCCTTTACATTAATCTGAGTCCAGGTATAATTTTCCTTTCTTGACATTTTCTTTTAAATTCCTTATTTTGTGTACTTGATACTTATTACAAATTAGTTTGGTTCCAAGACTTATCTTAATTTTGTTTTGTTTTTGTTTTTCCTAAGTCCATTTCTTATTAGACTTGCTTGGTACTATCCTGTGGTGCTACTCTCCTCTTTCAGGATGAGTATTCCCCACTCATTTTCTTCAACTACCTTGTTGATAAGTTTGTCTGGAAAAATCCATTTGCCTCTATGTTAAGAAAGTTTTATCCTCTGATGTAAATTAGGACCAATTTGAGTGATACCAGTTATGGTTTAACCTACAGTGTTTAGATCTGAATTAAAGGTTGAAGTGCTCAAGCAAAGAATGCAGAGTATTTGGAAACTTGCTGAATATGGGATTAAGCCTATTTTTAGGCCTTGGATTAGGGTAGTTGGGGCCCCTGTCAGTTTTATTTAGGGATGTGGTCAGGTGTTGTTAGCCAAACTCACTGTTGGTTCTTATTATCTTTTATTATTTTAATATATTGTATTTTCTGTTTTGTTTGAGTTTTGTTTGTTTGTTGGGTACACTGCCCAGAGTCAGTTTGGAGTTGGGTGGTGCCTAAATTGAATAAATTGAATTGAATTGAATTGAATTATTTTGCCACCTTCCTAGATCTATAATGGCTTCAAAATATCTAAGAATGAATTGCATTATAACTTAAATATTTATTGTAGTAAGAGCCAATTATGCTTGTTTTGTTTTGTACTACCTAGTTCTCAAGAATGCAGGATTAAAGTCATCTGCCTGATTTAAGATTATATCTCAAAACTTGGAAATCACAGGACAGCCAGTCCGGAGTATTTCCTAACTCTTTGAAAGCAATCTGGAATGATTATTTTTTGGTGTTCTTACTAAAATTGTAACCATGTTAATTTTTTTTCTTTTCTTCTCTAAATAGTCCTTGTTCATCTATGTAAGCCCTCATTTTAACCTGTGCTCATCCTTGTCCTTGATATACTGTATGCCTTGTCATTTCCATACAGTCCCTTGATCATTCTCTACTTCATAGTTAGAATCACTAGAAATGTATCTGTGCATTGAGGGTTAGATCTGCTACATTCCCTTTCTCTTTGGCAACTGCTTTATTTTGTATGTGCATCAGTGTTTACGTATATCAAAAATAAATCTTCATATTTTGAACTTGGACAGTTACTTGAGTTATTTCCCATTTGTTGAAAATACATTGCTTAGAAGTATATGTTCATAAAATAACCCTTGACTTTGGATCTTGAATCTGTGTTGAATAACCTTGGTTTTGGATCTGTCAGAACAAATGTACATATGTATATTTGTGTTCAAGTGTAAGCTGAAAAATTGCAGCATGAATATAACTGCCTGGGGAAAGTGTTTAAGAATAACTTGAGTTGATAAATTTGTATTCATATGAGTACAAATACCATGCTGTCTCTCCAGTCTAAGGGCAAACATGATATTTCAGTATGATTCTGAAGGTTTACCGACAGACATTTAATGGATTTGGAACAGCAGTATTAAGCAAGAGGCACCAGCTAAAGCAAAATTGTTAAGCTTGTAGTATACAAGCTTCTTGCTCCAAATTCTTCCAATTAAAGTCAGAACACTGATGTAAATCCATTTGGTCTGGATTGCCATCTATTCATTCCCAGGTGGCTAAATATAGCAGAACAGATGTCAAAATATCCTTAGGGATCTGTGGTCTCATTTAAGTTCAAAAGTGGATCTACAAATGACAGGCTATAAGAATGACATGGAAAAAGATGTCTCATTGAACATATAAAAAAATTGGTTGATGCTTTAAAAATCAAAAGGGAATTACAAATAATAAACCAAGAGAGTGACCTGGATAATTCTTTTATACTGGATTTATAAAGGAAGTTTGTTAAAGCTTGGATAAATCTTATGAAAAGAGGCAAAAAAGAAATGAAAAGAAAACAAGTTCTATAATATTACTTGAATGGACTAAAGATTAAGATTGTTAGAGGTAAAAGGAAGGAATATAAAGTTGATTTATTTGACCAAGGTTAAAATAGATATGTTGTTATTTCTGGCAATCCTTAATGGATTTTTGCTGACACCAGGACTGAAAAGGCTTTATGGATTTATTTATAGATAAGTGATAGGACATGGGATGAAGAGATCATTGGTTGTAAATTAAGAGGTGAAAAGTTACTAAAATTGTTTATACTTGTGATGAAGGTTGGAAGTCACTTCTTTATATATTTCTTTTCTCTTTCTTTACTATTTTCTTTCTTTCTTTCTTTCTTTCTTTCTTTCTTTCTTTCTTTTTGTATTAGTTTTTATTATTGCAATTATAATGCAATAAATAAAGGTGAAGGGCTTTACAGGTGACAACCAGCCTCTTGAATTGCACGCAGAAGCTGACTGGCAACCAATGCAGCTTGCACAGCAGCAATGATACATGGGCATAATGAGAAGCATCCATTACTTCCTGCACCACTGCATTTTAGGCCAGCTGTAACTTCTTGATGATTTTCAAGGGCAGCTCCATGTGGAACATATTGCAGTAGTTTAATCATGAGGTGACTAGAGTGGGAGTGATTGCCTGAAGGGTCTCCTGGTTGAAGAAAAGGTGTGACTGGTGCACAGGGTGAACCTGTGCAAAGCCGCTCCTGGCACAGCTTCCATCAGCTTTTCAAGCAGTAGCTGTGAGTCCAGGAGGATCCCCAAGTTGTACACTAGTCTTGAATGGGAAGTATAACCCCATCCAAGATGAAAGGTGAGAATATCCCAGACCCAGATGGCTCAACCAGCCACAGCCACTCAGTCTTGTCAGGATTGAGCTGAAGTCTGCTCCTCCCAGTGCAGACCTGAACAGTCTCTGGACACTGGATCTGTACATTGACTTCACCTGTGCAACCCAGGGTTGAGATGCACAATTGGGTATCATCAGCATACCTATGATACCAAACCTTGAACTGACAGATGACCTCACCAAGAGGATTCATGTAGATGTTAAACAGGAGGGGTGAGGGTGTCAAAACCTGAGGCACCCCACAAGCAATGGATCTCAGGTGTGATCTCTCCCCTCTTGTCAACACTGAGACCAATAATTGAGGAAGGAGATGAACCACTGCAGCACGGTGCCACCGACTCCCAACCCCAAGCCAGTCCAGAAGGATACTATGGCCATAAAAAGCTGCTGAGAGATCAAGGAGCATAAGGATGGATGCACCATTCCCATCCTGCCTCCATCAAAAGTAAATGGCAAGCATGAACAAGGCTGTCTATGTACTATACCCTTGCCTGAAAGCTGACTGGAATGGGTCCAATAATATTTTTCCTCCAAGATCCTCTGCAACTTTGTCTTACCATCTTGGTTTTGGTTAACACAAATCCCACAGCTTAAATATGTCTTATAATTCCCAGACTTGTAATAAAGATATGTCTTATAATTCCCAGGCATTTGTAATGGGTGTGAGTTTCTTCCACACAGAACGGGAGAAACTGTAACAAATTAAAACTCATTGTGGCCTTAAAAAAGAGATTTTCTACCATTTTGCTAGGTTGAAGGAACAGAAGTACCCTACTTGTCTAGGAATCTGGCAAAAAGCCCCATTGTGGTCAGATTTTCCTGGAAGCAAAAGAGCAAGGATATGGGCACAGGTGTCTATAGGGCAAAATGTGGCAAATGATGAAATCAGATTTGTCCCATCATGCTGCAATTTCTGCCTCTTTTGTACACGTGTATGATGTCATGTGTGTATGCTAACAAGGCAGAACCTGTGTCATCATTCTGATTAAAGCTATGTGTCTTCTGGATGCCTCTGACTCTTCAACAAATTACAGACAGTATATGACACCTTTATATATTGCACATGCCATGAATGCAAGAGCCAGTGTTCCAGTAGAACATTTATTTAGAATAAAAACTTAATCTGAAACTGTAGCTGGTGAAGTTTGGATGAGATGGAAGTAGCCCACCATTATCAGAGAAGAACTCTCTGAAAAGGCTGTATCAACCATAATAGTCTCCAGTACCACTATGGGAAATTCAACATCAGCCTTATATCTACCTCTTTTTAATTAATCCTCCAGTTTTCTGGACCAAGTTGGCAAGGCTTTGGAAATGGCAGATTCTTATCTCTTCCCTGCAAAATTCAATATTCTGCTTTGCTATAACATTTATCAGGTGATTTGAACCATGCCACCATGTCAAAGATATTGTGAAGATAATGCTGAAGAAAAAGAAAGTAAGTACAAAGGGAATGAAGTTAAAATAATATTAAGTTAAAATGGATAGGTATTCAGGAAACAGCACATACAATTCCAGTGATTGCTCATCTCTACCTGTTGTAGGAATTAACCTTCAATATTAAATGTTTGACCACTTCTGATTTATGAGGAATTGTTGTAACATTATTAAGATATTCTTGAATTAAAAATGATTAGAGAGAGAGAGACAGACAGACAGACAGACAACAATGGATAGCTAGGGGAAAAAATGACTGATGTGGAATAACTTGTTTACAGAAGAGATAAGAATCTATTTTGAAGCTTATTGGAGGAAAAATTTCTGTGACTAACCAATCACAGATATTAGTAGCATTTATGAATATTAGATTGCAATGAAATCAATTTTCCCAGCAGCAGATTTAAAGTTTAACTTGTAATCAAGTTGCATTGTTACTAAGTTTCACAGCTAAAGAATTTCACTGTATTAATTCTGTCAGCTCTTATACTCTGGGTTATTAACTACAGAGTCAAAAAGCAAAATGATATTACTATGAACTGGAAAGGCAAGTATTTTGCGTTGTGTCCTCTGGCATGTGTGGGATCCAGTACCAGCTGGCCCAGTAAAGTCTTTACTCCTGACTAGACAGCCTCAGTATGGCCACTGATCACCGAGGGCAATAAACCTGAAGAAGCAATACCCTACCTGAATTACTAACTACCCCAGCTAGTTTAGAAAGAAAAACTGTTAGGCAGCACAATGGTAGTAGTATATGATTGTAGCAGTCTAAAAATCAATGTCCTGACCTTCCAAACATAGCATCATGCACTCAAAGTGATGGGCTTATGTAGAGCATGGTGGCTGGGGAATTCTGGAAGTTGAAGTCTATACATTTTAATGTTGTTGAGGTTGAGAAACATTGATATGGAGCATATATTACATAACTGCCCCTGCCAGTGGTTACTTCTACATTTGTTCTCAAGCCATGGAAGCTGATACACAAAGTCCAAGGTCTGCTCATGTAATGAAATGGTTTCCACAGGTAGTCAAGCTGTCATGTTGTTCCTCTGTTGCTCATTCAGGCTGACAGTGATAACTACAAGACCATAACTAATAGACATTTACATATAATTAAAAAATAAGTGATCAGAAACAGAACTGAAAATAGCAAAAATTTTGATCACAGCAAATATGAAAGAGAAAAAAAAATCACATAAAATGCAATATTTCAAGACAGGTGGTGATAATTTAAAAACTGAACACTCCTTTGTCTTAGATGTTTTCCTTTCTGAAAATACCTTTGATAGGGCCCAGAGATATTTTTGGAATTAAAAACGACACTAGAAGTTTTGTTTTGCAGCATGCCAACTTTCCATTTAATGTATTTTGTATTAAAATGTATAGTTTTAGAAGAGTGGCCGCTGCAAGGAATCTGGCAGGCGTTGAGAAAAGTCTGAGTGGGGATATGAGTGCCTACAAAGTCACCTTAGAGACCCCAGTTATGTTCAAAGTTGTCCCCACTGAAATATGTTTTGCAGTTCAAAACCTTGAGTTATCCAAGACTTAGGTACCGGCTCTCTTGGGCATATTCTTTGACAACAGACTGCCACTAATTTGTAATATCTAGCCAGAAGGTGACAGGTTTAGAATTACAGATCTTTGGAGGATTTTGTTTTAACCAGTGTTGCCTAATGCTGTGCTACCCATAGACCCATTGTTCTGTGGAGAAAGCATAATGCTTTTGATGTTTGACAGCTCTAATTATTGGTTAGAATATTGCAGACTTCCTGAAACAATTCTTTCTTTTTTAAGGACTCATTCTTCAAATGTAAACAAACTTAAGAAGGGTAGTGTTAAGCAGATAAAAATGTATCCAGTTGGTTCACAGTTGCTTGTTAATCAAGGACTGAAGTACAGGAAAGGCTAGGTAAGACCAGATCAAGAGATTTTACCTATTGTCCATTGGCCTCAGTTGCTATGACCAGAGCAGGTCAGGCTGAATAAAAGAGGAATAAAAAAGGAAGGACTGGTTGATAGGCCTTTCCACAATTAAAACTTTTTTCCTGTTACCTGAAATGGCAAGGAGGATATGAAAAGAAATTCCAGCTTTTATTATGTGCATCTTTTAAACGTTTTTCACATGCACTTACAGAAACTTTAGGAATTGTACTGAAAGTTCTCTAGCAACTTTGAGACATTTTCTTCCAAAGCATTCCTGGTTAGCCACATCCCCAGTTTCTATCAGATTGTGACTGAGAAAATGGTGGGTATACGTTGACAAATCAGCTTAGGTCCTTAAATATGAGTTGTTTTATCATAAATAAATAATATATAAAGTTTATGGTCGAAACTGTAAAGTCATATAGTATGACGGTTAGAAGAGATCTTGGAGATTACATACAGGTGAAACTCAAAAAATTAGAATATCGTGCAAATGTTCATTTATGTCAGTATGGCAACTCAAAAGGTGAAACCAATATATGAGATAGATGCATTACATGCAAAGCGAGATATGTCAAGCCTTACTTTGGTATAATTGTGATGATTATGGCGTACAGCTTATGAAAACCCCAAATTCACAATCTCAGAAAATTAGAATATTACGTGACATCAATTACACAAGGATTGGAAATAGAACAGTATCGGACCTCTGCAAAGTATAAGCATGCATATGTACTCAGTACTTGGTTTGGGCCCCTTTTGCAGCAATGACTGCCGCAATGTGGCGTGGCATGGATGCTATCAGTCTGTGGCACTGCTGAGGTGTTATGGAAGACCAGGATGCTTCAATAGTGGCCTTCAGCCCCGCTGCATTGTTCGGTCTCATGTCCCTCATCTTTCTCTTGGCAATGCCCCATAGATTCTCTATGGGGTTCTGGTCAGGTGAGTTTGCTGGCCAATCAAGCACAGTAATCCCATGGTCATTGAACCAGGTTTTGGTACTTTTGGCAGTGTGGGCAGGTGCCAAGTCCTGCTGGAAAATGAAGTCAGCATCCCCATAAAGCTCGTCTGCGGAAGGAAGCATGAAGTGCTCCAAAATCTCCTGGTAGACGGCTGCGTTGACCCTGGACTTAATGAAGCACAGTGGACCAACACCAGCAGATGACATGGCTCCCCAAATCAACACAGACTGTGGAAACTTCACACTGGACTTCAAGCATTGTGCATTGTGTGCCTCTCCATTCTTCCTCCAGACTCTGGGTCCTTGGTTCCCAAATGAGATGCAGAAGTTGCTCTCATCCGAAAAGAGGACTTTGGACCACTGGGCAACAGACCAGTTCTTTTTTTTTTTTTCTGTAGCCCAGGTAAGACGCTTCTGACGTTGTTTGTTGTTCAGGAGTGGCTTGACAAGAGGAATACGACATTTGAAGCCCATGTCCAGGATCCGTCTGTGTGTGGTGGCTCTTGATGCACTAACTCCAGCCTCAGTCCACTCTTTGTGAAAGTCCCCAACACTCTTGAATGGCCTTTTCCTGACAATCCTCTCCAGGCTGCGGTCATCCCTGCTGCTTGTGCACCTTTTTCTACCACACTTTTCCCTTCCACATAACCTTCTATTGATGTGCTTTGATACAGCACTTTGGGAACATCCAACTTCTTTTGCAATTACCTTTTGGGGCTTTCCCTCCTTATGGAGGGTGTCAATGATGGTTTTCTGCACAACTATCAGGTCAGCAGTCTTTCCCATGCTTGTGATTCCTACTGAACCAGCCTGAGAGACCATTGAAAGGCTCAGGAACCCTTTGCAGGTGTTATGGATTCATTAGCTGATTAGTGGGGGACACTTTGAGCCTAGAATATTGAACCTTTTCACACTATTCTAATTTTCTGAGATTGTGAATTTGGGGTTTTCATAAGCTGTACGCCATAATCGTCACAATTATACCAAAGTAAGGCTTGACATATCTCGCTTTGCATGTAATGCGTCTATATCATATATTGGTTTCACCTTTTGAGTTGCCATACTGACATAAATGAACATTTGAACGATATTCTAATTTTTCGAGTTTCACCTGTAGTCTAACTCCCTGCCCTGGACAGGAATCTACCATGAAAGCATCTCTGGCAGTCTTCCATCTCCAGCAAAGAATGATCTATCTCCATGTGTTCCATTGATGAATAGCTATTATCATCAGGAACTTTTTCCTTATGTCCAACCAAAATCTACTTCTTTGTAACTAAATTACAAACACTCCTTGCCACCTCTTGGAAAAAAATAACTTGATTTTGAACCCCTGCCCCAAAGACTAATCCAATCCAACTGAAATCCATATTGGAAGGCAGCTGCATCTGACATTTGAAACATAGGTGAGCACAATTATTTACCAGTCTTCAGTAAACTGGATACTTAGGACCAAGTATTTAAACTCTAAAAGGAAGGAGCGGAGGAAAGATTTATTGATTGTAAGGCTTATGTGAACCAGTGTGGATTTGATTCAAGTTGGAGAAATGAGATTCACAGAAAATATGATTTAAATCAACTTTGTGATTTGAGGCCAGCTCTGTTCAATTTAAGCCACTTTGAGATTCAATTGGGGGGCGGGGGGGGGGGGGGACAACCTCTGTAACCTATAAGGGACAAACTTCAAAAAGCCTGAAGCTGCATCATCTTTTGGAAGAATGACATGAAAATAGCAGCAGATGCTTTAGAGGATATTTACCCAGACAAATTTTAGTTATATGAGGGTTTTACTCACAATACATTTTTAAACATCTTCATGTAATTCTTTTAGAGCAGAGACTATGGAGATTAGTAAAATACAACACAACAGTCTCCAAATTATCCAGTAAAGAATATGTATGTGTGTGCATGTATGTATACATAGAGAGATGTGTATGTGAGAGAGAAAGAGAGATCTATCTATCATCTGTCTGCCTGACTTAATGCTGAAAATGTGCTATTTCTATGCAAAAATATAACCTTCAAAAATTGATTTTAAAAATAAGCTCTATCTTTCCATTCTTTTCTCCTTTTTTGGTGTGGCCCACATGGAATGGTACTGAAAAATAACCATTGATGTACTTTGTATGCTACAATGCTGGTTGACAAGTTTGAGGCATTCTGGTGAGGAGCCCCTGACTACTGACTCCAGTAAGGTACCATGCTAGGAGGGTAAAACGTGGTCTGAAAGGATTTAGAAAAATGACTACTGACTTGTTCTGGTGAGGTTGTATAATTTTGATCATTGGGAGATCTGGGATGCTAGGAGGGTTAGCATAATTGGTTGGCAAGCTTGGCCCTTCCTGGAAAGGGTCTACTTATCACTGGCAGGACTCAATTGCATCTGGATTCTCATTTGCTGCCAATACGCTATGTTAATTAGCTCAAAGAGGCAGCAGAAGCGGATGGCACAGTGAGATAGGCAAGCCAAGAGAAAGAAGCTGGCACTGAGAAAATAGCATTTGTAGATGCCACTCCACTCCTGTTTCTGTGTTAGCCTAGCATTCATTCTGTAATTGTCAAGAGTTTTCATCTTGCCCCAATTGCATAAAATGTAAAAGTAAAGGAAGCCTTGAGCTCATCATTAAAATGCTGAGAGCTGATCTCCAGGTTGTGTTGCAAGGCCAGCATGGAAATGTAACAATCTGTAAGCACAAGTGAGAGCAAAGTCAAGGCTTGTGACTGGCCACATTTCAACATGAAAAAGCGAATGAAGCTCAAAATAATGCTAGTCGTTCCACCCCACAAGAGTTTGATAGACATAGAATTTAATGGGATATTACACGGGTTGGCTGGTATCTCATGACAATGTCAGAGGGACCATCCCATCACTCAATTCCACCTTAGCATTCTCCACATATGGAACTGAGGTTGGAACACTGCATATTGTCTGGAAAAAACTCTAGGCACAGTAGAAAAGGCATCAAATCTATGAAGTAGCTTAAAAGGTTACCAAGTGCTTCAAAGCCACCTATTCAATTTCCTGCTTCGAGGCAGATCTCTGCTTCAGTTTGCAAATTTGCTTCAACTGGGTGCTTTGACTGAAGTTTCACTAAACTGAGACACTCCTTCGCATCTTTGCATTGCCCTACTGATTATAATCCAGGCCACACACAATACATTCTCTACAAAACTGATCAGAATGTATTGGCCAACACGTAGATGCATTGTGCACTGCTTTTGAAACTGCAAGAAAATTCCTGTAAAATTATAACCATAACACACAATACACACAGACACATACACAGAGACATACACGCACACATACCAAAAATGGTAGCTGCAATGTAAAATATACATTCAGAAAAGATAGATGCTCAGCTTGCCAATCTTCATGCATAAATGAGCAATCTGAACTGTTTCTATTCAAGCTTGGTGCAAAGCATTGTTGGCAGAGCAAGCAGGTGCATTTAAGTCTCATGGACTATTTCTTTAGATTTATGTTAATTAGTCTGATAGAGTCTAGCTTGTTTTCCTCGATCTTATACTCCTTTTGTTTCTTTGTAAAATGTCCTTCTTTCTTCACTGTACTTTATTATACTGCAGCAATACCAACATAAATAATTTTAATAAGCATTTATATGAAAATAAAAGTGCCAAATTTTGCACAGTATGAGAACAAATCCCCCTTTTTTGTTTATTGTTTATTGGCATATAAATGGGCAATTTCTTACACTGACTTTCACATCACCCCCAATATACTGTAGAAGAATGCATTTCTTGTATATCTTACTATATCCATACAATTTTAACTATTTCCATTGTTCACCAGACCATTAAAGATCCCAAAAAAGTCATCTACTATTTTGATTGATATCTATAGGTGTAGCAATTTGTGTTACTTTTCATGAGCCTGGGGTCATGGCTTCACTTTGGTTTTCAAAGCCACATAAATCTTCAAAGAGTTCTGGCAGCTGATAACCTTCCCACTATTGAAACACACCAAATAAAGTGGTATCTCACACAGCACGCTACCAATGACATCATTCTCTGTTGTGGTTGTGAAAGTTATTAGCAGTGCTCTCCTCTTGAAAAAGGCACTGGGGAAGGGTCCAGTTGCTATGCCTGAGGGGAAGCTAGACTTTAATAGAAGCATTTGGAAATAAATGATCTTTTTCAATATCTTCAGATGGAGGAAACACAGATTCACTGGCTTTTGGTTTAGAAGCTGAGAGTGAGAATCATAAAAGACAGTGTGATATGAGTGAAAAGAAAAAGAAAGGAGTGAGCATCTGAAGCTATGAAGATTCATGGAAATCGATTAATTACAGCAGCTCATTTATTAATCAGCCAGTACAACTGTATCAACCACAAGTGAATATGTTTATGTTATAATAAAACAATCATTTTCTGTTTGAATGATTAGTGGCATGTGCAGGAAATATATAATTCAGCTTTTCTGTTTACAAACATATTCCAGGCAATGATTCTTGCCTCATATTCTAGCAAAACAGGAGTAAGGAATGCTTGTTTTCTGGGAGAAATTAAAAACAGAGGAGCTTTCCCTAATGTGTTTCCTTGAAGATGTAGAGATTGGACTTCACTTGGTAGGGATTCATCACTATCTTATTGCTACAGAATAAATCTACTATAATTCAAATGTTGCATGGAGTGGAAATTTTTCAGAACAACCAAGGGTAAAAAAGAATGTAATGAATATATAGTTTGTGTCAGAATCCTCACAAGATTTTATAGTAGAATTTACTGTTGGCTAGTTGGTAGTTGCTTTTTGCATGCTGCGGTTCTGCTATTGTAAAAGGTGGGGGGGGGGGGAATGGCGGGTAAATAGATGTAACACCTTTAGAGGCAGATGGCTTCTTATTACAGACACTGGAATGCTCAAGGCCATACCAGGGGGAGAATCAGGAGACTAAGGAGGCCAGTGGGGTGAAGGAGGGAAAAAGGAGAAAAAACAGTTTTTGGCATGCAGAGGCTTAGTCTTAGCAATGCTTTGGAACTGTACAGTTGTTCTCAATAAATGAACTTTCTTTTGAATCAATATTGGTTGCAAGGAAAGTTACTGGACTTGGGAGACGTGGGTGGCAGATCATTACAGTTTGCACTCAAAGCTCGACACAAATAAGCTCAATAATTTTAGACTGGCACCTAATTTCTATTTGATGTATTTGTAAATGTTCTCCATTTCTAGGTCATTGATAGTGTTTCACAATTTTGATGTTATGAATGTTTGTAACTGACCAGAAGATATTACATCTTCAATTTCTTTGCGTATTTATCCTAGTCCTGTCTTATCCAAGACCAAAAAGTAGAAAACATTTTAAACTCTAAAAGAAAAAGTGTGTGTGTGTGTGTGTGTGTTTGTATTTCTCACTGTGTCCTTTTAAAGGATGAAATAGAATCAGTGCAGTGTATAATGTACAGTGTATAGCACTTTGCAGTATATAATAATATAGCAGTGTAGATTTCAACTCCGTAAATGTGAACCAGAATTTGGAAACTGCAATATCTAAAATTACATGGAGGAAAGAACCTACAAATATAATTCAACCTGCAGAAGCTTATATTGGAACAGATATATGACATCCAAGCTTCTCTTATCCATTGCAAAACCATGATTATCCCAAGTACAGAAATTTCCATTAGTATCACTAGATGTTTCTCTTTTGGGATGAATAGCAACTTTAGAGTAGGGCTGGAGCAGATGTAAAGTTGGGGGGGAGGTTTAATTTCTTCTTAAGTAAATGCTATGGTATGAAGCAAAGTCCATCTTCCATGGCTATTTTATTTTTTTGATTTCTAGAGTGGACAAAAGCTGGATACTTTAAACAGATACCGACAGGTAATACAATATTTAGTTTCTCCCCGACCAGTTCAGACTGACATGGCTGGTGCACTCTGGGTTTATTTGATTAAACAATGTTATCTATCAGGACCCAGGAAGCATGTCTTCATTGTTGCAGTGCCTGCCCTCTGGAATGAGGTTCCCCTGAGATCTGAATGACTCCCACCCTGTTGGCATTCCAAAGGGCCATGAAGACCTGACTCCTCCCAGCCTTTAGACTAGGGTGGCTGGAGCCACCTCCACCAGATGTGAGATGGTGGGATGTTTGGGACTTTCTGTTGGTTCACCATCTTTCCCCCCCCCCACTTTCTTTCTCTTCTGTTGTAGTTTAGGCTTGTAGTTTGTTACTTCTTACTATATTATTTTTTATATTGTTAGTGTTTTGTGAGAGAGCCAATTTGGTGTAGTGGTTCAGTTATCAGTCTAGAAAACGGGAAACTGTGAGTTTTAGTCCTGCCTTAGGCACATAGCCAGCTGGGTGATTTGGGCCAGTCATACTCTCTCAGCCCTAGGAAGCAGACAATGGCAAGCCACTTCTGAAAAATGTTGCCACGAAAACTGCAGGGACTAGTCCAGGCAGTTGCCAGGAATCAAAAACTGACTTGGAGGCATTTAAAAAAGTATATTGTGAGCTGCCCAGAATAGTTGGGAGTTGGATGGCATCTTATTGAATAAAAAAGTAAAGCAAAGCAAAGCAAGTAATAGTTTGGCACTGTACATGTGCATATGAAAGACACATAGTCATCCACTGTACAGCTTCCAATCTTCAAGAATTCTTTAAAAGTGCTGAGTGGAAAGTAGATGTATAGAGATGGTATTATGAATATATTTCTCCAAGCAGATAGAAATCCTGTCCAAGGAAAACCATATGTATGTTAACTAGAGATGTAGAACTCTGCATACCTACTGAGTGGATCTCAGTGAAGACTAGATAACGGGTACACAGGAATTTTTAAAGTCTCCAAATCTATGGCAAAGAAATTAGGTGGATGCATTCTCTGAATTTCTCCAGGGGAAAGAAAAATTCTCTAGCATTTTTTGAATGGCAAAGTTAAACCACAGTAGTGACAATAGCTATTGAAAAGGCTACAGAGGTGGGATTTTTTGGTGGGGGGTGGGGGGAGTGTTGGAAATCTAGTTCAAGAGAAAGGAGAAAAAAAATGAATGTTGGATTTAACCAGAACTGTTATAATGTAGCACTAATAATGTTATAAACATCTATTTTAAAAAGAAGAAAAATATGTGAATATAATAACAATTCATTGAGGATGTGATCTCTAACCCCTCTGGGAAATATGTCATTCCCCCATCCCAAGAAAAAAGGAATTGAATCAATCCTCATTTTCTTTCCTAATATAATGAGCTATATAGTAATAAAGTGTCCATTTTAGTAAAAATCGGTTCCTACTAGACTGACACAATTAATTTAGAAGATATCTTTGTCATTATCTAAGCTATGGCACAGAAAAATATTTCATGCACGGAAAAAAAACCACTCTCAAAAATGGTTTAACTGCTGTAGAATGTAAATGTATCTGGCTAAGAGAACTATTTTGGTACTCTCTAATATCAATTGGAATGTACCTCGGAAGCTGGATTCTTTACTGGAGAGAAATCAAATGAGCCAGAGAGTGGATCTCCTTGTATCTTGGAAACAATGAATGGAGTACCATAGCATCTGTAATTCTCCATAAGAAAACGTGGAAGTTGTTCCTCAAGACTTAACATCTGGATATGGCCTCTGCAGTTAATTGTGGCAAGATGTATTGTATTTCTATTTCAATTATTAAAATGGTTTCTAAATTTGCATCTCAAAATGTAAATCAGGATAGGGGACTCCAGGTTTTGAACTACAACTCCCAGGATCTTTCATCATTGATCATGTTTCCTAGAAATGTAAGAGTTGTAGTTTGACAATACCTGGCAAACTATATGTTATCAGCACATAAATATTTCCTGCATATTGAGTCCCTTCTCTCCCCATCACTTGAGTGTGTGTGTGTGTGATACATTTTTTTCCAGCTAATAGAGACAATGATATGTCATATGCATATTTATCTAATATTAAACACTGACTCCTTGCTTCTGAATAAATGTGCATAAAACTTGGGTGCAAGTTATTTCAAAAGAGTTCTGAAGTTCTTTTTCCTTCAAAGGTCATCTCCTCTTTTTTCTCTATTTATTCTGAGATGTTAATTAGAAAGGCAAAACAACCCCAAGGATTTACACTATAAAACATTTCACAAATAATGTTTTAAATATTTAACTTAATGAAAAATGTCAGGCAAATTTATCAAGAGTGGATGGATGGATGGATGGAAGGAAGGAAGGAAGGAAGGAAGGAAGGAAGGAAGGAAGGAAGGAAGGAGCTAACACATAATTTAATGCTGCCTGGGGGAGCATTATGTTCAGCTGGATCTCTGGCATGTTTTCCCTGACTTCTTAATTCACAGTATGAACTGCAGAATGAAATATGACATATATTAATTTTGCACATTTGTAAATTTTTACTGCCTGCTAATAAAATGTTGACCTTGATCTACTCTTCATGTATGCTATGCTGCCTCATGAAAGTAGTGATGTTCCTAGAAGTGCCATCAATCTAGTTTATCAGAATGCATCTGTAGCATAGATAGTGTGAGGTTTGCTAGCCCAAGTACTTGCATACAGTATCTGCAAAAAGCTAGCACTTTTTTGGTTTCTCAGTCTGGGAATAGGAAGATGAGAAGAAGAAAAGCAGGCAGACTGTGAAAGAAGAACAATATGCCTATGGGCTGCTCATGTCTATTTTTCTGCCTAGGTAACTGACAAAATTTTACAGGATAGAGAAACAGAGAAGCATAAGCACATTCTAAAGGTGTAAGGTAGGTGAAAAGATAAACAAAAATTAAAAGAAATATTACATAAAAGATGACTATGGTTCTGATTATTTACATGGATAAACTATAACCTAGCTTGCACTGCACTGGTGGTGGAATTCCCCAGGCTTATGGTCTTGGAGAATTTTATCCTACCTTCTCGGTGGCAGCCATGGACCTGATCCAGCTCATTGAGGGCCTGACACATAATGATGATCACAGGCTGGATCTGGTTTTCTTGTCAGGACAGTGGCAATGTGATCTGGACTTGGCAGAGATTACCATCACTCTCCTATCAAGGACAGATCACTTTCTGATTGCCCTGGATTGCTCTGTGCTGCTCCCTGCTACAGGAAGGCAGAACCTATTTGCTTAGTCCCAGGCATGTTTGATGGATCCTTTTAGATTTCAGAGGGAAGTTGGGTTGCTCTTGAAGGTTTAGTGCACAACCTGACTGAAGACTTAGTTGCTGCTTGGAAAGAGAGAGCAGCTGGGGCCTTGGATCAGACCATGTCTATATAGCCTCTCTCCTATCATGGGTCCTATCTCTGCCCTTAGTTGACAGAGAAACTGTAATGGGAGAAGAGACACCTAGAGTGCTCCTGGAAAACAACAAGGGATAAACCCAATTGAGCATGGGGTAGAACTGCTATTAAGGCCTAGCTCATGGTTGTAAGGGAGGTGAAATGTCAGTATTTCTTCATTCTTATTGAATCTGCAGATAGCCATCCAGCAGCCCTGTTTACAGGGACCAGGTCCCTCCTGGGGAAGACAATGCCAGAAGTTTATCTGCAGAGTTCATCATTACCTGTAAGGAATATACTAGGCATCTATTGGATAAAGCCATTTGAATTCTGTTCAAACTGAACTCTGGACATGAGGCAGATCTAGTGGAGATGATTGAGGTTTAGTCTTGTTTTGGTTGTGTGGGATGAGTTTAGTCCTCTTAGTCCTGAGGAAGTGGATGGGGGGTTTGGAGTTGTAAGCTTGGCCACTTGTGTGTTAGACTCATGTCCCTTCAGGTTAGATAAGGCTTCTTAGGGGATGATGTGTGATTGGATCCTGTTGATGGTGAATTCATCCTTGAGAGAGGGGGTAGTCCCACTGATGCTTCCTCCTCAAGAAGCCATTGCTGAACTCAACTGTACTAGACAATTTTCATCCTGTCTCCAATCTCCCCTTTTTAGGGAAGGTTGTTGAGAAGGTGATCACACTGCAG